>JALMGJ010000048.1:0-1330000 GCA_023362775.1 Charina bottae | reverse complement strand
GTCAGATAAGAGGCAGTTTAGCCCACAGAAGCAATGGGGACGTGGCGAACATCTCAGAAGGAACCCTCCCTAGTTTCTTGGACTGTAAAGGCAAAGGTGGAGAGTTGTACTTTCAGACTGTTAATGTAACCTTACAATAAAGGCAGTGTTAGTATTCATGGCTGGAATTCCTTGTCTGGACCACCTCATAGGGCTGACATCAATCTTGCAAGTTTGTTTGCCACATCCCCATTGCTTCTGTGGGCTAAGCTGCCTCTTATCTGACCATTGCCTAGTCTGCTGCTCCTCTTCCTCCTCCTGTCTCCTCACAGACTATTACAGGTTATCACGAGAATGTACACAGTCCAGAACTGTTTCAAGGGAGAATGGGAAAAGAGAGGGAGAGATGAAAATGGACCAGCCTTCTTCCATTGAAGTAAACAGCTCAATTTTGGAGAATGCTATAAACTCTTCCTATTGTCCATTCTAAGTGGCCCACCCTCCTTCAACAAAGCCAAAGCAGGTACCTTTGTGCAGAGTGAGCCCGAAAACAGAGCACATAGGATTGCAGGGGAGCGTTCTGCCAGCTTAAGGGCCACCCTGGACTTTGCATGAGACACTGAAGCCACGTTTTCAAACTGGGTGGGTCCAGGCTCATTTTGAGAAGGGGGCCTGAAGTTTTAAAGGGTTAGAGTTGCCTTCAGCAGCTGCACGTCTTTAGACACCCATTTCACCACTTACTCCCACAAGGCACAAAATATGGCAAACTTTGGGCTCTACCATCTCTGGATGGGGGGGGGGGGGTCACCAAAAAAATGCGAGCAGAACTACTCGACACTTTTTGCACCCCTGATGTAACTTCAGCAATGCTTCACAATATATGAACTGCCCTGAACATAGAGAAAGACCCATTCAGCATCAGCAGTTACTACAATGGGCCTTTGCTAGCCATGCAATAGAACGCTGTTTCAAATCAATGTAAAAAAAAAGACACCCATCCATACCTATTGCTGAAATGATGGTGAAGAGTTCCTTCAAAGAGGGGAGAATGGATGCCAATTGAGTCTTCCAGATTTTCTGCAGCAAAAGGCTGACTTGGATCACCTGGTCCAAGAAGTCCATGATGCATTCTTCTCTTCCTGAAGTGGTGTGGAACTGTCCGATGCATCGGACCAGCTGCTGGCAGAAAAGGATCTGGCGTTTGCCAGTGGGTATGCACAGAGGGTACTGGATTAAGAGCTTACTGATCTTCACACATTGCTTCAGGCCTGGCCTCTCACAGATTTTCCGTAGCACTTCAGTTCTCAACAGACTGAAGGTGTCGTTGGCCGATGGGCCATCCATCACAAAGGGCAGTCCAAGATGGATGTAATCAAACACATACAGGCTTCTTTTGCCAAGAGGTCCATAGCCTTCCTGGAGGAGGCTTAAGAGGAACTGAGCATTGAAGAATTCCTCAAAAGCCTCCTGGTGATAAAGGCCACAGACCTCCAGGATCTCTTTGCCAACTGACCGCTTGAACTTGGTGTCACCCAGGAGAAAGAGCTTGGTAGAAAGTTCCAGCATTGACCAACACTGCTCACTGTCCATGGTCCTCTTGAAAGCCTCTATGATACGCCTCACCAGCCCTTGCTTCATGTGATCAGGGTATGAAGATACCAGGATAGCTTCAAGAATTTTATCCATGTTGTCTTCTTGGAAGTTCTCAAAGCAGCTCAGACACGTTCAGTCCACTAGCATTCACCTGGAATGGAGATTTTGGATTATGTGTCATCAGGTTATGATTGTAAAAGGACTTAACTAAGAAATAGTGGAGCCCCAAGGATTCCATATATTTTTGGAGGGCCTGTGAGCCGTGGCTACACACAGCTATTACAAAAAAAAAATTGTCAAATCTGGGCTGGTAGGCTTCCTTGCAAATAAAGAATCTGTTGTTCTTATGGTCTAAGAATTCGTATGGTCTCATGGGACTCAGAGATATTCTTGGAAATAGATCCTGCTCAAAGCTAGCATGTCATCCTCTCTCTCTCCCCCACACACACACACACAAAGATGACATGCTTCCAAAGACACACACAAACACATATATATCCCTTCTTCTCTCCTCCTGAACACACACACAGAGTAAAGATGACATGCTTCAAAAGACACATACACAGGGGTGTGTGTGTGTGTGTGTGTGTGTGTGTGTGTGTGTGTTCAGGAGGAGAGAAGAAGGGATCTGCATCATCACATGGCATTTCTTGTCTGGCACCCTCTGGCCATAAATGGAGAGCTTGCCCTTTCCAATTCAATTATACAAAAAGGATACGCATGGGGACTCTTCCACTAATTAACAGAAAGAGGCAGGTAATTAAGCTACTGAAAAAACTCTTGCGTTCCCCCAGAATGGGTCAGAATAATGCTCTCTCAGCCAAGTGGCTTTTATGCTATGTGCAAAAGAGCAAAACTATCCTTTCTTCAAGAATGAACAAACATCCCCAAAATAGGCTTGGGCACATTTCTAGCACTGCAAGCCAGAAATCTCCATTGTATCCTAAAATTCTGACTATGTAAAAAAACTTTCTGGAGTTTGTTGCTGTCTATTCCCATTTTCCTGTCTTATTCTCCCCATTCTTGTCCTGGTAATGTATCCCCTTCTCCAGCAAGAAGGGGATCAAAACGACCAAACAACAATTTTTGTTTTATTTTTCATTGTTTTTCCATTTTTAAGGTTACAGGCACTTTTATTTTCTACTCAGAGGATGCCGTTCTCCTAAATAAGCCAATAAAAGCACGTTTTATTAAAGCACAGTAATAATGTTCTTCTGTTTTTTAAAATTTTTGTTTTCTACTTTGTCCTTCTATGTTTTTTGTACTTAGATGGGGTGGGGTTTTTGAAGTTTTGTGTAATAGTTTAAAAACATGCCATAAAATAAATAAATCTATAATATGCTGATAAAGGAATCGTTGGGGAGAATATTAACTCTGAGTTCCTTCCTTGGGCCTCCATATCTTTAAAAAGGCTACAGAATAGGCAAAAGTAATCCAGTCTTCTCTGAAATTCTCTTCTTTCCTTTTCTACCCAGGGTCATGCTCTTGACAGCTAACTCAGCTGTGATTCCCTCAGGGTCTTCTTTAACAGGTTTTATTGAAATGAAAGGAGACAGGGATTACAAAGTCTTCAGCAACTGAACTATTTCCAATTTATCTCTCAAGACCCTAGGCCAGAGCTTTCTAAACGTTTCATGTTGGTGACACACTTTTTAGACATGCATCATTTCGCGACACACTCTTACAGCAGGGCACAAGGCAGGCACTAGGACCTGCGCGGAATCACAGCAGGTTTGGAGGCAGCAAGGCACAAGGCAGGCACTAGGACCTGTGCGGAATCCTGGCAGGGCAGGTTTGGAGGCAGCAGGGCACAAGGCAGGCACTAGGACCTGCGCGGAATCCTGGCAGGGCTTGGAGGCAGCAGCAGCCGCGACACACCCAGACACTGCAGCCGACACACTAACGTGTCCTGACACACAGTTTGGAAAGCTCTGCACTCGGGCCAAGAGTCTTTCTATTTTTTTTCTTGTGAACCAGCGAGGAAGCAATCTTTTTCACTGATTATGGAGGGGGCAGCTGGTATCTGTTTACACAGCCATCTCCTGAATCCTTAACTGGGCTCTGAACTGATTCTTACGTCCACACTGCTCCACAAAGAGGAGTTCCCAGTGATGAACCCCTGCCCATTTCAGCAACTCTATTTTCTCTCTTTCAGGATTTAAACTGATAGTCTTTGAGAAAGAAATCAGAAGAACCAAAGGCTTCTACTAGTAGCGCTTTTTAGAAACAAAAGTGAAGATGAATCGACATGACTTGCAATGCTTGTGGCATGTTCGTATTCCTGCCTGAAATCAATCTGGATCAAAAAAAAACAACAGACTGTCGTACCAAGGGATTTTTCTTCCGCTGGTAAGATTTATTAGATCAAACAGAGGAGACACTGCAACAGGAGCTGACAGAAGAAGCATCTTTCCATAAAATGACGGTGACAACCAGAAGCAAGAGACATTGAAGATATGCTGCATCACTGGAAGCCAGAAAGTTTTCATGCCTCATGAAGAAACAAGCTCTGAAACATCACAGATCTTTGCAATGAATAAGGAAGTGGGGATATTGTTTTGATGGGCCTATGAAACCATTCAATAAAACTTAGGGAGAACATTGACTCATAAATTTCACAGCCCTCACAGTGCATACATTCATGCTCAGAGTAAGAAAAGTAAATGAGATTTTAAATGCTCAGTTCAGGAAGGCAAATACGATTTAATAGGTATAATGGGGACATGGTGGGAGGGCTACCATGACTGGAAAAGAGCCGTTGAAGAATATAATTTGCTCAAAAGAAACAGAATCGATTGAAAGGAGGAGGAATTGCAATGTGTAATAAACGTATATATACCATTATTATTATTACTATTGTTATTGTTATAATATTTTTATCCTGGTTTTATTTTTAGCTAGCTTCATTTCTAGCTCAGAAATCCAAGTGAATAAACTCAAGGGAGCATCTGGGTTCAAATAAGTGGAAGAATTAACAAAAGCAGTACAATGGCTGGTATAGAGACCTATGATTGCCCACATAGGCAAGGAGAAGATGCTTTCTGAAGGCTACCAAACACCTGTCGAAGAGACATGAGGTAGTAATAACGGGAGACATTAATTAACTGACATCCGTTCAATGATAAACTCCATCAGCCATGCTCCTTTTAAAAAAATCCCTGACTTGTCTGACTCGGAACTTCTGAGGTTAGAAGAAAAGTCAGGATCAACAAGCCGTGAGTTGATACTAACCAACAGAGAAGATTTAATCAAGGAAGCTGAAGTTTGCGGGCACTGGGGGAACGCCACCAGGAATCCTTAAATACTGTACATGGAATACTAAAGCTGACTACAGGTAAGCACATATGGTTGAATTTTTAAAAAGCAGATGATTTAATAAATTCAAAGCAATGATAAGTAGGGTTTCCAGGGCAAGAGAAGGTAATCAGAGAAGGGGCTGCAAGTGAGTGAGAGTTCCTTTCAAAAAATGGAATAATAAATGCAAAAGTGCAATATTAGTTGATTACTCTACAATCCAATGCAATCAATATATTTCTGGATGGTGGAAATGCTTCTTCTTCTTCTTCTTTTTTTGCTTACATATTCAATGTTCGCTCTGGGGATGGGAGATGGTTTTCTCTGTCTCCTTTTACCTCCCTGAAGGCCTGAGTGGCCTAAAAAAAGGATCCACTAGCAAAAGATTCCCTTGACCTTGTTGTCTTTCATTCCTATTCTATCAGCCAAAAGAACTGCATCATTGTATTTTTGCATGGTCAAAAGGACATCCATAACTCACTAGGAAATTGAAGGCCTCAGGAACTTTCTGATGCTGAATACTTGAAGCATGCAAATTCCTAAAAGCTTAGCCTACATGGAAAGATCAGTCTGCAATGTCTTTTTTATGGCTCTTGGTTTTCTGAAGTGGGAAAAATCCCGTGCTTGCTCTTAGAAACCAAAATCTGCCGTTTAGTCAGTCGTTCCCTGAAGAACAGCCAGATAGTCTGATTAGACCAGAGCTTTCCAAACTGTGTGTCGGGACACGTTAGTGTGTCGTCTGCAGTGTCTGGGTGTGTCGCGGCTGCTGCTGCCTCCGAGCCCTGCTAGGATTCCGCGGAGGTCCTAGTGCCTGCCTTGTGCCTTGCTGCCTCCAAACCTGCTGTGATTCCGCGCAGGTCCTAGTGCCTTGCTGCCTCCAAACCTGCTGTGATTCCGCGCAGGTCCTAGTGCCTGCCTTGTGCCCTGCTGTAAGAGTGTGTCGCGGAATGATGCCCTGCTGTAAGAGTGTGTCGCGAAATGATGCATGTCTAAAAAGTGTGTCACCAACATGAAAAGTTTGGAAAGCTCTGGATTAGACTCTAATGACTAAAAAAAAAGGGGGGGTTCCCCCTGCTTTTTGCTCACCTCCTATCAGAGGAAAGTGGTTTCTGGTGATTTTCTCCCACCCTTCCCCTTTCCATTGGAATGATTTGCAAAGCACTTTTGGGGAAATTGACAGGGGCCAGTTAACCCTCCCCCGTCATCAGTCTGCCAATCAAATGAAGGCGGGGCTGAGTCACAGGTGGGTAAACTCCAGGCTTGCAGTTGGTCCCCTACCACCACCCCAGTGGAATTCAGGGATTCACCAATCAAAGCTGGGTACAAAAGACACAAATTTCGCAGCCTGGGAATTTAATGTAATCTTAATGGAGCCACTCTGGTGCAGTGGTTCAGGCGCTGGATTAGAGACCAGGAGACTGGGAGATCTAGGCATAGAAGCCAACTGGGTGACTTTGGGCCAGTCCTTCCTTCTCAGCTCCAGAGCTATGTTGGGGTGGTGGGGAAGAAGCTGGAGTGGGGAGACCCATGTTTTGCTCCCTCCTCAGCCCCAGAAGTTTCCTGGGGGACTTTGGGACAGTCATTTCCACCAATCCACCTTCCAGGGTTGTTGTTGTGGGGAAAACAAGAGGTGGTAGCCTCCTGCCTTGAGTTATATACATCTATAAATACAGGATATGTGCAGGGTTTTTTTTAATCTGTTCAATCGTGTCTGATTCTCGGAGACTGCCTGGACAAGTCCCTGCAGTTTTCTTGGCAAGGTTTTTCGGAAGTGGTTTGCCATTGCCTCCTTCCTAGGGCTGAGAGTGAGTGACTGGCCCAAGGTCACCCAGCTGGCTTTGTGCCCAAGGTGGGACTAGAACTCACGGTCTCCCGGTTTCTAGCCTGATGCCTTAACCACTACACCAAACTGGCTCTCTCATGTGCAGGATATACATCTATAAATTCCAGTTTGGTCTAGTGGTTAAGGTGCTGGGCTAGAAACCAGGAGTCTATGAGTTCTAGTCCTGCCTTAGGCATGACAGCCGGCTGGGTGACCTTGGGCCAGTCACTCTCTCTGAGCCCTAGGAAGGAGCCAATGGCAAACCAGGAGACTGAGAGTTTTAGTCCCGCCTTAGGCATGAAAGCCGGCTGGGTGACCTTGGGCCAGTCACTCCCTCTCAGCCCAACTCACCTCACAGGGTTGTTGTTGTGGGGAAAATAGGAGGAGGAAGGAGTATTAGGTATGTTCGCCACCTTGAGTTACTTATAAAAATAATAAAGGCGGGACAGAAAATAAATAAATAAATAAATAAATAAATAAATAAATAAATAAATAAATAAAATTTATACTATTTTATTTATAAAATGTATTCGAATAGAACTGGGAGGCTTGGTTCTCATATATTCCTAAGAAATGCCATCTGTGGGCACATTGAGAAGATATTGTAGGCACTCTTCTGTCAATTCACAAAAAGGTCACCCGTGGGAACAGGACAAGTACTTGCCACCCATTCTAGTCATACCTCTTGTGGGACGCTTCTGCCTAACTCAGTATTTGAGATCATTCCCAAAAGACTCCTCGGCTCTTTTTTCCTCTAAGAAAGCTAATGGGGCCCACTGGGAATGCAGAGGTATTCTTGGAAATAAAGACAATGCTATCTATCTCTGGATAGATTGTGCCTTTATTTTTAGCACACTTTATTCAATCACTTGGCGTGTGCAAAAGGCCAAGCTATGCTTTAGGACTATGTGGATGAGTGGGAGACGAGGTCATGCAAGCTCTATTTCTGCTTTGCAAAATTAAATGAAGAACTTTGCAAGATTGAGTTTCCATTCATCTTAGTTTGCTGTCACGTAATAATTAGATGCTGTAATTTACACAAAGGGATTAGGTATATTTCTGTTATCTATTCTTAAAGCCTGCTCAAGACTTAAATTAGAACGTGGCCACCATTAGACAGTGGATATATCTGCAAAATGCAGGGACATATAAAATCTGACATGCAGTATTATGTATTTCTTTAAAACTGAGTTTGGACACAGCAATTAGGTGGAGTGTTCCGGCTGCAGAAAAAAGATATTCATTTGAAGCAAAACGGAACATCATCAGACTAAAATCCATTTTATGCCCTAAATCTTATGCATATTTATTCCAGAGGAAATTGTACTGTATTAGCTGATCAACTCCATGCTGATGGGAAAGTTTCCCTCTGTCTCACTGTCTCAAAAGCCATAGTTTGTTTCTGCCAGAAAATGGCGTAAGTGTGAAAAGGAGTAAATATGGAACCCTTTGCAAGGTTGAAATAAAGGAATTTATAGCAATCAGTGATTGGAAGAATACATCACACAAATAGTCATTATAGAGGGCAAGCCATGGTTTATGGCACAATAGGGGAACCCAGATAACTGTGATTTATTGATTTATTAGATTTATAAAACGTAAAGGTTTTCCCCTGCACAGTCGTGTCTGACTCTAGGGGCTGGTGCTCATCTCCGTTTGTTAGCCGAAGAGACAGCGTTATCCGAAGATGCTTCCACGATCATGTGGCCAGCATGACGCGCACGGAATGCTGTTAGCTACCCACCGAAGTGGTAAATTAGATTTATATCCTGCCCTTATTTTGTACAACTCAAAGAAGCTTAGATAATGCTCCCTCCTCCTATTTTCCCCACAACAACCCTGCGAGGGGGTTTGAGCTGAGAGAGTATGACTGTTTTATCAACAGCTATTAAACAAACCATAATTTAACATAATGTGTGAAATAAACTATGATTTTGTGGACCCTCTAACAAATGGAAATGAATACCATAGTAAAATAACTTTCTTGCATAAAGTTTGGAGTCAGAATTCAGGCTAACCTACCTCACAAGGTTGTTGTTCTGGGAGAAAATTAGGGGGGGAGTGCTATGTATGCCGCCTTGAGGCCCTGTACAAAAAAGTTGCAATATAAATCTAATAAATAAATAAATATATTTCAGAAACCTTGGCATGCTTCCAGGACAACGGACTCCCAAGAGCAGACCTTGGGCGGCCATATAAATTTGATAAATAAATAAATATCTTCGGACATCATTGAAGGTAGTCACCTGACAGCCCTTCAAGGTAGGCCAAGTCAAGAAACAGACCCCGCAGGGATTCCAGGAATGCTATTTTATTATAGCAGGGTAGATTGACAGAACCTTGAAAACTTGTTCAAAACGTTCCCTACTCCTTGTTTAAGTTTAGCAAAGTCATGGCACGGCTGCGCTGAGCCTCTTTCTCACAATTTCTTCTTTCCCAGGGCTGAGCAACCCCTCCGTTTCAAGGCCGAGCTAAATCCTTCTACCATCAACGAAGGCAGCGGGGAATTCTGGGAGTTGAAGTCCACACATCTTAAAGTTGCCCAGGTTGAGAAACACTGAACTAAGGTATGGGGTGCAATGCAAACCGTAACGTTTCGGGTTTTCCGTTTCAGAGGTGCACTAAACGCTACAAAGCTTTTCTTCTCCCTTTGAATTCAGCAGAAAATTGGCAGGCACCATACCACCTCTGTTTTGTGCTTCGGGGCCAGGTGTGGGCAGTGTGATCCCCGCAGCAGTGGCTGTTTTATCCACAAGTGCCTCCCCCCAGTGATAAAACCTAGAGAACATGAATCTGTGGGCCTTCTCAGATGGGAGAAATATGCCAAGCTTCTGTGCAAGCAAATACTTCATGGAAGCTATTCCAGAATTAAACAGTAAATCAAAATCTCTGAATCTGCAAAGTATTTTCATTTTCAGCTAGCTGTCCACCAGAAGCATCTTTAAAGATAGAACCGAACAAAGACGTCCTGTTTTATTATATGCGTTCTAAAAAGCTAATCACGTTAATTACATCAGTGCTTTTATTTTCTTGGCTGTTTTGTTAAAAAGGAAAGCAAGGTACCTCTTATTTAAAATAAGTTCTAGGACCTCGAGATATTGCACCATTTGCAGCAAGCTCCTTCTCTTTTAAAATGAAGGACTAGTTCTTTTAATTATAAGGAAAGTTGTGTTCTGCCAACTGCTTGTGAAATTAAATAACTAAGGGCACTTTCACATGAGGACTTTGAACCACTTCAAAACTGTACCTGCCTGATTACATGCCATCGGCTCAAAATTCAAAGTGGCAAATATCACCAGCATTAAATGGCTGTGAAAAACAGAAATGCAATTTTAGCCACTATCAAAAGAAGTAGAATTTGGTCTACTTTATTCTGCCTTGGTCAGACCTACTCAAAATCTGTGCCAAGTTCCAGATACCATTGGGAGGGAGGGAGGGAGGGAGGGAGGGAGGGAGGGAGGGAGGAAGGAAGGAAGGAAGGAAGGAAGGAAGGAAGGAAGGAAGGAAGGAAGGAAGGAAGGAAGGCAGGCAAAGAGGGAGAGAGAGAAAGGGGAAGAAAAAGAAAAATTGAGAAAAATGACTAAGGGGGAAATATGATACCATTCTTAAAATACTCAAAAGGATGGTAAATAGAATAAAAACTGTTCTCTCTCATTCCAGTGTGCAGGACCCAGAATAATGGATTCAGGTTATAGGAAGGCAAATTTTTACTGAATCTTTGACAACATCTCCTAACAGAGCACTTTGACAATGAGATCAATTATTCTCCAGCTTTCAGCAGAGGTTGGAAATCCATCATTTTGGAATGTTTAATCTGAATGCCTACAGCGAGCAGGGATTCTTCTCAACGGCCTAAATACCGTCCTCCGACTTGGTGATTCTGTGACAGCAGTGGGAAATCCTGGATTTGTAGGATACTCTGGAAGGGGGCCATGCCAACCAACTTCCATACTGTTGCCAAGAAAGTACTGCATTTTGCAAAATGCTGTCCCATGCTTAACTTCTCCCTGCAGCAAAATCAATGCAGGGCCAGTGCAGGGGTGGGTGGGTGGGTGGGTGGGTGACTTAATATTTTTTAAACATTTCTTTTTGGCATAAAGCGCAGGGAGAAGAACATTTTGCTAGACTAGGATTTCCACAAGCTGAAGGGTTGGAGCAGAGGCTGAACTGATTTTTGTGTTGTTTTACTGAATTATGAAATTTTGAATTATGAGCAAGTGGGAGCATCAGCAGAGATCTCTGCCTCTTTCCTGCGCCCCCACCCCTACCCCCCAAGGCTTGCAGGCGCAAAAAGATTCAGCCGGCGGGCTCCAAAACGGAAAGATTGAGGAGTGGAATTGATGTGGTGTGGAAGCGCCATAATTCACAGTCTGCGCTGGTGGAAACAAAATCTAGACAGCAAGACAGTTAACAGGCATCTTCTCTTGGAAGAACCTCAGCTAAGAAGAACATTACAGCATGATCTACTCACAATGACGCAGCAGTTACCTCCCTAAGCCCCCATCGACTGATTGAAGGTTGCTCAGGTCAGATCAGTAAATCATTCAAAGTTGCAGCAGGCAGCTTCCTCAACGGCCAAACGCTTTGCTGGGTTTTTATCATAATCCTGCGGGCTTTAATGGATAGCATGCCTGGGGAGAACCAGGATCTACTCCTTTACTTAGTCACAACACTCACTGGGTCCGCTAGTTGTTCTGATGAAATTAGATGGCGATGAGATGGAGGGGAAGAGAGGAAGAATTGGGGAAAAAAGAATCCATCTTTGCCAGAGTACGGAAGATACAGACTTACTATTAAGGTTGGATTTCTTTTCCCTATAAAAATTCAGGAGGGGTCTGGTAGTGCCTTTTCTGACTAGCTTATGCCTTTCAATCAAATGTGTTAGTCAGAAAAGGCGCTACCAGACACACAGAGACACACACCCACACCCGATTTTTTTGCCATCGTAGACTAACATAGCAAAGCATCAAGTTCTTCCTGTAAATCAACTTTTTCGGGGGCCAAAGATTTGTTCTGAGTTAAGAACATAAGATTTATATAAATATATTTATTTATATAAATAAAAAAACATAATTGCCAACCTAGCAATTCGAAAGCATGCAAATGCAAGTAGATGAATAGGTACCACTTTGGTGGGTAGGTAACAGCGTTCCACGCGCGTCATGCGGCCACATGACCGTGGAAGCGTCTTCGGACAGCGCTGGCTCTTGGGCTAACAAACGGAGATGAGCACCAGCCCCTAGAGTCAGACACGACTGCATAAATGTGCGGGGGGGGGGGGGGGACCTTTACCTTTTTTAAGAACATAAGAACATAAGCCATGCTCTGATGGATCAGACCCCTGGCCCATCTAGTCTAACAGCCTGTTCTCCCAGTGGCCCACCAACCACCCGAGGAAGCCCACCCGTCCCCGAGCAGGTGGCCTTCAGAGGCAGCCCCACTGCCATCAAGGCTAACAGCCACAGATCTCCAGGACTTCCATGAATTGGTCCAACCCTTTTTTGAAGCCAGCCAAGTGGGTAGCCACCCCCACATCTCATGGTAGTGAATTCCAAAGTACAATTACTCATCATGTCGATGAAAGTTCTCAGTCATCCAGGTGGAACAGTCTGTAGCTTGAATCATGTCAACTGGATTTCTATTTTCTCAGTAGAAACGTTTCACTCCTTATCCAAGGAGCTTCTTCAGTCTGAAGAAGACTGAAGAAGCTCCTTGGATAAGGAGTGAAACGTTTCTACTGAGAAAATAGAAATCCAGTTGACATGATTCAAGCCACAAATTACTCATCATGTAAAAAAAAAAACAGATCAGGAACCCTCTTTCATGTCATTGGCCGCTCCCTACAAACAGATTAATTTACCTGGCTAAACCCTTACAATACATAGGCACTAATACTTATCCTTGTTTTCTCAAATAACACTGTATTCTAAGGTGGCTCGTCCATAATTAGCCACAAACCAACCACACAGCATGAATGTGCGTAGACAGTATGTAATAGATCTTAATTTGGAGCAGTTTCGTTTTACACTTCTTTCCAGCATAGACAATGGGTAACCTGCAGCTCGGGGGGGGGGAGGGGGGGATGTAATTCAAAATAAGTAATCCAGCCAGCAATTCAATATGGACTTTGGGGTTCTTCCCCCGAAAGAGGGAAAGTCATCTTCCAGGGGGGGGAAAAACATTCCTGAGCATGTGCAGAAGGCATCTCACTCAGCTGAGAGCAAAAAGAGAGGAAAAGTTCTGTAGGTTGGCTCAGAGTGTCAAATAATTCGGAACTATATATTGGAGAGCAGGCAGTCCAAAAAATATACCAGGAGATAAATGTTTTCTCCCCCCCCCCCCCGTCTACATCTGATATTGAGTATCAACACAGCAGCACGGAGCTGTTCTTGGCATCCTGAAACAGCTGACCAGGTTGAGATCCGGGTCCTACCTGGATGGGAGACCACTGGGAGATCTCGGGGTTGTAGGCTAGAATTGGAAAAATCTGCCAGAACAAGGCAAACCACTTCGGCATAATCGAAGAGAATATTTGTAGCTCAGGGTTGAACTGTGGAGTCCTCGGTGCTCTCTGAGCCTTGCTGATTTCTTGCAGACGTTCCAAGGACTCCACACTTCGGGCATAAACCTGGCAGCGTCATCAGGAGCTGGGCTCAACGGCAGGCAGTCTTCACTGGCTCCCTCTCTTTTTGTCAGTAGTACTCAGAGATACACTGCTTCTGAACAGGGAGGTTCAATTCAGTAAGAACAACTGGGGATCACAACACGCAGCCGCTTTCCCTCGCCCAGTCCGCCTTAAACCCGGCGAACCTGTCTCTTACCTGGGCGTAAGCGCTCCACCCCCTCGAGCTCGGCGGGACCGACTCCTGAGCAAGCGCGCGTCGGAACGCTCCTGCGCTGGGCGCCCCTGGGGCGATCCCTTGCTCCATCTTGAGGAAGCGGCTTGGGGGGAAAGAGGGAAAGAGAGGGGAGGGGGAGAAAGGGAGGTCTCCCCGCTTCCTCCTCTCCGTCTGCAGGCGCAGGAGACCGCGCCTTCGCCGGGGAGCGCCCCTTCTCGCCCCACGCCTGCCTGCGACGCCGGCTTTGCTCCTCCTCCGTTGCCAACCCGCGGCGGCGGATCTTCGTGGCTGGTGAAGCTCGAGAGCGCCAGGAGCTGCGGCAGCCGACGCCGTCCCGGACCGCAGGGAAAACCTCCTGCGCCTTTGGAAATAGGCTGTTTGCCGCGCTTGTCTGCCTACCTACCTACCTTCTTTCTCATTTCTCTTCTCATATCATCTATCTACCCACCATCTTTCTCTCTCAAAATCTATAATTTTGTCTATCCATCCATCTATCCATCCATCATCTATCTACCCATCATCTCTCAGTCTATCCTTTCATCTATCTATCTATCCATCCATCTCTCTCTCCACTCAATATCTATCCATCCATCCATCCATCCATCATCTATCTACCCACCATCTCTCTCTCTCTCTCAAAATCTATCCTTTCATCTATCCATCTCTCGCTCTCTCGCCTGTATCGCAGTTCCAGGGTTGCGTCCCCTTTAACACCAGCTGATCGCTTGCGAGCTTTCCCCCAGAGCCCGCTGGGCGCGGCTGGCCGGAGAGGCGCCGGAGAACTCCATTTCCCGGGAAGCATTGCGGCCGGCCAGCTCTTCCCTCCCCCTCCTCCTGCTCCTCTTGCTCAATTGGGCTTCCCCATCGCCCGCTCGCCTTCACCTTTTCCCACCGCGCTCGCTTTCCTCCTGCGCCGGAGTGACGGCGGATTGACGGACGTGGGAGAAAAGGTAGGCGTTGCCCCGGAGCAGGCCGTGCTAAAAGGGGGGCGGAGGCTTGCGGTCCTCCAATGAGGCTGAGCACCCGCAGGATCTGAAGCGCTGGGCCCTCGCAGGATGGGTATCCCACCTCTCCCCTCCCGGGAGTTTCGCTGCCATTAGAGTTTTGGGGATGCAAAGAAGAAGAAAACTAAACCGATGCAACCTAAATCCGTGGGATAACAGTGTCCATCATCCACCCCACCCTGCCCATTGGCCTTAGAAAAGGATGCTTTTTCCTGCTTGCTTCCTCTGGTGGGTAAATGCAGCCTATACAAGGATTATTTGAGCAAACAAAAGGCATAACGGCATCAAGTAACTTCCATTCAGAGCCTAATTCGGTCCACTGTAAGGGCAAGACAAATAGCTGCCTTGAAAGAGAAGTATCGAATTGTGTGAAATAGCCCAACTGATGAGGTTCCTACAAAAAGAAAGAGGAACAGACCAGCTGCAGATACCGAAACATCGGATGCTTCTTGGGGTAAACCAGTGTTTCTCAACCTTGGCAACTTTAAGATGGGTGGACTTCAACTCCCAGAATTCCTTCTTTCTATAACCTATTCTTTTGAATCATCAAAACCATAATTCACAAAATCATTTTCTTTTCTTATGCAAAAAGTCCATAAGGGGTTTCCAGTCATTGATGAATGTCGGTAATGACCTTTCTCTAATCAAAGAAGTCAGTTTGTCCATCATTATTCAGGGAAGGTTTCCGTACACTGAATCATTTATATATAAAGCTTTTGAACACAAGCAGGTTGCTTATTATATTACCCTTCTACAGAAAAGGAACCCCGTAAGGTCCACCCTAAAAGCCAACTGCACCCACACATGTGATGTGGCCCCACCCACTTCAGCTGCAGTGTACAGACGATTCTGGTTCAATTCCTGATCTTCCTTTTTCTTTCTTTCTTTTTATGGGCAAATACTTGTCTAAGGTGTGGTTTCCCTAAATGGCAACCGACAGATGGGTGGACTTCAACTTCCAGAATTCTCTACAATGCCCAAGGAGTTCTGGGAATTGAAGTCCGCCAGTTTGGAAGGTGTCCACATTGGGGCAGAGGTTGAAGGAAAACAGCTGTAAGAATCCTGCTTTCAGACAATACTGGTTTTGTCTCCCACTTTCACAGGTTCTTGGGAATCCAGATGATGGCCCAACCTAAGCAGCTTGCGACATCTTTTGTACAATCCCTGATCCTTTGAAAGACGACCGTTTGGTAAGGCTTGTGGGAGGCTACATGAAATAAAAACCCTGCAGGCCCATGCAGGTTTATTAGGAGAGAGTGCCAGCAAATGTGGTGGGACTCCAGAGTAAATTTCAGTATGAATTTAGTGAAGCAGTTAGGGTTACAGTGCGCCAAGAAACATAAGCAGACCTGAAGCAGCCACATGCTTTTGTTCTAGAGCAGCGTTTTTCAAACTTGGTAACTTTAAGATCTGTGGACTTCAACTCCCAGCATTCCAGCTGGCTGAGGAATTCTGGGAGTTGAAGTCCACGTATCTTCAAGTTACCAAGTTTGAATAACGCTGGTGTAGACTGAAGCACAAGTTAGTTGGGCAGCATCATACAAGTTTAATAAATTATTATTATTATTATTATTATTATTATTATTATTATTATTATTTCACTATTATTTCACTATTAAGGCAGAGCTCTTCCTTAAAAGCACTGACCTATCTTCTATTATTTTATTGATAAAGGTTTGAGGTTAGTTGAGGGTAACCCCCTCATCTCTAAGGCTCTGGGTGGGATATGAATTTAAAAACATAGAGCTCATTGGAGCTCAGCTTTGATACTTTCTTCAAAGGAGATAGATGCACATGTACACGTCCTGTTTTTCATTTACATGGAAAAGGCACACCATCTTAGTATTTGCTATCTACTACCAAAAGACAGGTCTGCACTGTAACAGATTTGTTAGTTTTAATACGCTGCAAGACTTTTGGGTTTTTTTTCCCCCTTATCAAAGAAGATACAGTGCCTGCCAGAGCAACCCCAAATGCATAATGTTACTTGGAATAGAACTCACTCTTCTTCCTGAAAGTTGGCAGCCTCATTGTGTAAGTGGGCGGGTGGGCGGGCGGGTGTGCCAAAGCTTGTATTGATGTCTCAGAGCTTTAATTATCCAACCACCAAATAGAAAAGTTTTTAGGGTATCAGCCATTCCGACTGGCAGCATTTCAAAGTGGCTGGATTTTTGTAATCCTATTAAAAACACTGGGTCTTCTTCCCAGTGGTCTGCTTGGTCAACAGCCTCTTGTATTTCAGGATCCGGCTATTTCCACTCCAAGGGTTGGAGAATACATCCTTTTAGTCTAGATTTTGGTATAGCCACCCAACTGTGATGGAGGATGTAAGAATCTAGCTGGACTGGAACTAAAATTGTTCCTCGTTCAGTCCTCTTCTTTGGGAGCAAAACACCTGTAAGGTAAAGGTAAAGGTAAAGGTACCCCCCGCACATTTGTGCAGTCGTGTCCGACTCTAGGGGCCGGTGCTCATCTCCGTTTGTTAGCCAAAGAGCCAGCGTTGTCCGAAGACACTTCCACGGTCATGTGGCCGCATGACGCGCACGGAACGCTGTTACCTACCCACCGAAGTGGTACCTATTCATCTACTTGCATTTGCATGCTTTCGAATTGCTAGGTTGGCAAGAGCTGGGGCTAGTGCGGGAGCTCACTCCGCACGCAGGGCTAGGGATTCGAACCTCCGAACTTGTGATCTTCCGATCGACAAGCCTGGCGTCTTACCCACTGAGCCACCACGCCACCTGTAGCCCTCTTGATATTGTTGAACTGAAATCCCTATCAGCTTTTAGCAAAATAGCCAAAGATTAAGGATGTGGTAGCTTAGTTACATCTGGAGGGCCACATTTCCCATCCCTGCTTTAGTCTACATTTTTCCCATCCCCTGTTACTGGAGCCTTTTGTTAACTAAATGTCAGGCTTCTCCCCAACCAATACTGAATCGATAAGCTTCTTCAGATGTGATTCAAGGACACAGCTATTAATAGGCCACTTTATTATATTGCAAGAACTAGAAATACTGTTAATGAAGAAATCCAGCATCCGCAGTGAGTAAGATGCAAGCCACGTATTGCAGAATTGAAGTTTAAATCTTTCTCGCTCCCCCCCACTTTGCAGTGCAATGGTCTGAGAGAGGAACGGAGGACACCTCTGTATTATTATTGCAACAGACCAGTTTGGTCACAAGATAATTTACTTTTGATCTTACCTCCCCAGATGCCAGGAAATCAGCCTATGACTTTTACATACAAACCATGTCCTTTTTTTTTTATTAAGCTAAAATTTGTCCTCTAATCTTCTGGTGGCCAGACTGCCTGCCTACTTTTAATTTTTAGAGCTGGGTTTATTAAAGACAAACATATTGGCTGTAAGGAATTACTTGTTGGCAAGAAATGTAAAAGATCTGTTAAAATCAAAGCAAATTAGCATGTGCTAAAAATTCATACTCTTGAAAGCTTCAATTTAGCCACCAATGTCCCATCAAGATTACTTTTGTTTCATCTTCTGTCCCCAGAATGGAGCCAATGGGTGCCAATGTACTCATGAACATCTTGGCACTGGCCAGGCTCCAGGCTCCATCTGACATTTTTTTCTGCATTCTCTGCCTAGGCCAGAGGCAGTATTAGAATGACATCTGTAAAGACATTGTAGATGGAAACAGATGTGGAAAAACAAGGAAAGTCTTCCAAAAAATTGCCAAATTCAGAAGGAGGTTCCAACCTCAAATTAGTATGTTAAAGGATGGCAACAGACAGATAGTGATTACAAGAAAATCAAACCAAGTTGGAAGGAGTGTACTGAAATTCTGTATAGTAGAGATGTCAACATCCAAGATACTTCAGAAGATATTCCCTAATTACAAGCACTTTTAGCACTGGAAGATGAAGTTAGAACAGCACTCCAGTTATTACCAAGTCAGAAGGCTACAGGAATTGAGGAGGAATCTACAGAAATATGGCAAGCAGCAGAAGAAGAATCTGTAAAGGTTCTAACCAAGCTGTGCCAGCTGGAGAATTACACAGTGGCCAACAGATTGGAAGAGGTCAATCTACATTCCAATAGCAAAGAAAGGAAACTTAATAGAGTGTACAAGCTATTGCACAATATCCTTAATTTCACATGCTAGCAAAATAATGCTTAGGGCCATCCAACACAAATTAGAGCCCTACATGGAAAGGGAGATGCCAGATGTTCAAGCTGGCTTTAGAAAAGGCTGAAGAACAAGAGACTTTATTGCTGATCAATGTTGGATAATTGAAAAAGCCTAAGAATACCAAAAAGAAGTCAATATGTGCTTCATTAACTATAGAAAGGCTTTCAGTTGTGTTGACCCATATCAAGCTGTGGAATGTCCTTAGTAAAATGGGAATACCAGAATATCCAATTGTCATCATGAGAAACCTATACACCGAACAGGAAGCCACAGTCCAGATGGAACATGGTGAAACGAACAGACTCCACATGAGCAAATGAGTGTGACAAGGCTGGATGCTCTCTCTTTGTATATTCAAACTATATGCAAAATATATATTGAGGGAAGCTGGACTGGAAGAAGATGAGTGTGATTTTAAAATTGGTGAAAGAAATATCAATAATCTGCACTCTGCTGATGATGCTACTCTGATAGTTGAAAATGCAATGGATCTACAAGCTCTAATAATAAAAGTCCAGGAGCCCAGGGACTAAGATTAAATATAAAGAAGACCAAAGTAATGACAATAGCTACAGCAAACAGCCTTAGAAATGACAACGAAGATACTGAAGTGGCACGTAGCTTATACTTTTTAGGATCAACTATCAACAGTAAAGGAACCAGCAGTCAAGAAATACACCCCAGACTTGATGGTACATCATCATCATCATTCTTAGAAAATAAAAAAAAAATATTAGTGGCTGCATCCCACTATCCTGCTTAGAAAGGTGTCCACCCAGAAAAAAAACAGAAGTGATTAGGAGCATACAGGAAGGTGGTTGAATAAATGGTTTCTGACATTCTTATACCCACCACGACAGCCTTTTTATGAGAGTGGCCATGAGACTCTGAAAAATTCCCAGTGTGACCACGAAACTGAAAAGTAGGCAAGGTGTTGGAATAAGGACAACTATTTTGAACATTAATGGCTTCCACCAAGGAGTACTGGTTAAGCATCGTTTTGGGGAAAGAGATACCAAACCCACAGCAAATCCCTGGCTACTATGTTACGCCAATAAACAAGCGAAAACAGGTTTATGATTGTGGCAAGGGTCATGCAACACACTAATCCATAATACGGTTTATGTGCTTTGGGCTAAGCATGCTATGTAAACACAACCCTTTGGTTTGTAAATCGTGTTGTATGACTTATGGCGCTGGGTGTACCCAGCCAACTATAGCTGAAGCAACCCATGTCTTAATATAAGGTGTGAAACCAAGAAACTGCCTAACACTGAGTTAGACCCTTGATTCTTTTTGCTCACTGCTCTTTTTTATGACAGGTTCCTTAGGTTTCAGGCAGAAATCAGGGATTGAATCTGATTCTGAATTGTTATGGCTGTTCTATAACATACTTCTTGGTAATATAAACATACCCACGGCATAAAATCTGTTCCTCCAGTTTAACTGTGGCCGGTGTTGGACACACACAAAACCAGTTTCAGACCACGTATAGAGTGACTCATTTTTTCCGCATTTTTTAAAAAGCAAAGAAGACTTTGGCTTTTGGATGTTTTAAGTGTCTGATGTTTAAACTGATAAATTTTTAACCCCAGATTGAGGATTAAAGGCGGTGGAAGAAAACATTTAAAAAAATGTAGGAAGGAACAAAAGTTATTTGAGGAATTCCTTGCTTCAGAGTTGGGGACTACAGCCCAGATCAAAAGCTCAGAGCAGATGGATGTTATTCTATTTATGTATAACATTTATTACCCAGTTTTTATTATTAATATAATGACCCCAACGCAAGGGTACAGAGCAAGATTAAATCGACCGCAGCCTCTTAAAAGCTGGACAACAAAAATAATAGCAGCCAAGATTCAATTTAAAGCCTCAGTGAAAGAATACATTTTCAGCTTGGCGCCAACCATAACTTAACAAGGAGCAATTTCACAACTCGGGCGCCTACAGAAAGAAGCCACTCAGTCTCAGCTCACTGCGTAGGAAATCACTGCAAAGCTTGCCCTGTTTCTGGCAGGGCATCTCTGGCAGATTTTAATGATCGGACTAATATATAACTATAAGAAGGGTTTCGAGTGTCAGGACAACCCCCTTGAATTTGCAAACTGACAGCCCTCAGAATGGGGTTCCTGCACAGTTTTGAGGCCAACTTAACATTAAATGTGTCATCATAATCCAGTTTTGAGATGAACAGCAGATAGCCCATGCTGAATGAGCTCCTCTGTCCTGAATCAGCCCCGAGTTTTAAAGAGGCATTTGTTGCTGTGACAATGATGGGTCTAAAAATAGCTCCCGTTTATGCATTTGCTCCTGAATTGCCAGACATGAAATTTCTGGAGGTGCTGGATCTCCAACACAGGAATTATCTATCCACACCACCGTTGCCTTGTCAGGATTTATCCAGCCCGCTGCTGCATCCAGACTGGTTAATCCCAGTGGTGGGACTAACACATTATGCTAAGAAATACAGTTTCAGAAGTCTCGGGGGTGGTGGGGGGCAGAGGAGAAGAAAATTCAAATGACAAAAAGGATTCCATGATGTCACAACACACACCCTGCAATTTATATACTTGTGTCCAGTGTCACAATGCAAGTTTGTAAGGGTGAGGTTTGCGTTGTGATGTCACCAGACACGTGTATGTCATCATTGTTCCATCATCATGAGTAGCTGTAGGTGCCCATGGATGGCTTGGCTGATTCGGGTTTAAGGAACTGCATGAAGTTGTGTAATTCCTCTTGTGGTTAATAAACCATTGCTGATGGCTTAGTGGGTTGCATGTACTTTTCTAACCCAGATGATATCCAGTTGTCTTAATGACACCTTCCAAAAGCTTCATACTGATGCTAGCCAGTTTGGTCTAGCGGTTAAGGTGCTGGACTAGAAACCAGGAGTCTCTGAGTTCTAGTCCCACCTTAGGAATGAAAGCCGGCTGGGTGACCTTGGGCCAGTCCCTGTCTCTCAGCCCTAGGAAGGAGCCAATGGCAAACCAGGAGACCCAGAGTTCTAGTCCCACCTTAGGCATGAAAGCTGGCTGGGTGACCTTGGGCCAGTCCCTGTCTCTCAGCCCTAGAAAGGAGCCAATAGCAAACCAGGAGTCTGTGAGTTCTAGTCCCGCCTTAGGCATGAAAGCCGGCTGGGTGACCTTGGGCCAGTCACTCTCTCTCAGCCCAACTAACCTCACAGGGTGGTTGTTGTGGGGAAAATAGCAAGAGGAAGGAGTATTAGATATGTTCGCTGCCTTGAGTTATTTATAAAAATAAAAAAGGCAGGATAAAAAATAAATAAATAAATAAAGTGTTGAGGGCATGTTGGATCAATGTTTAACATGCAAACATTGTACGTACATGTCTTTCCACACAAAAGAGCAAGTTTCTCACCTATGAGCCAACTACCCTGAACTTTTAAGACACTGGCTAAACCCTTTATGTTATGGTTCTGCAGTAGCTATATAAGTGAACGTATTGTTTCATTTTGCACTGTAATAAGACAAACTGCATCCAGTAACTTTCCATTGGCTTAAGTACTAAAGATGTAGAAGCTTAACTCTGAAGTTTTATATCTGTGGGCAAGCTGTGTTTTGCGGGCCACAGCAAGCAACTTGGATTGTATTTATTTATCTGCCCTTTTTTTTTAACCCACTGCAAAGCAAAGACCCTAGGTGGTGTGCCGCCGCAAGAAAAAGAAAAGATAAAATCTACATAAATCACAAATGAGCGCCCAAGACAATCAACTAGGATTAAAAGCACAGTGGAAGAAAGATCTTTTGACAGCTTTACCAAATGCCAGGAAGGAGGGTGTTGCACAGAACTTGGGGGGAAGCGAAGATACTCCATTTTACAAAAATAAATACTTAATAGGCTTGTAATTTTGAATAGGTAAAGGTAAAGGTTCCCCCCGCACATTTGTGCAGTCGTGTCCGACTCTAGGGGCCGGTGCTCATCTCCGTTTGTTAGCCGAAGAGCCAGCGTTGTCCGAAGACGCTTCCGCGGTCATGTGGCCGGCATGACGCGCGCGGAACGCTGTTTCCTTCCCACCGAAGTGGTACCTATTCATCTACTTGCATTTGCATGCTTTCAAACTGCTAGGTTGGCAAGAGCTGGGGCGAGTGCGGGAGCTCACTCCGTCACGCGGGGCTAGGGATTCGAACCTCCAAACTTGCGATACTTTTTCCGTAAGTACAGAATATAGCTTTCCAGCTGCCACAGAGTTTGCAAAAGGAATGTTAGAACTTTAATGCATCCAGGGTTTTTCTCTCCCCTCAAAATTTTAATTCATATATTATAATTTGGTCCTTATTATTTCTTTCTCCCAGATTTGCTCCATTTCCAGTCATGTCAGAACCTATAACACTAAATGTTGGTGGGAAGCTGTACACGACTTCCCTCTCCACTTTGACCAGCTTTCCAGACTCCATGCTGGGTGCCATGTTCAGTGGGAAGATGCCAACCAAAAGAGACAGCCAAGGCAACTGCTTCATTGACAGGGATGGCAAAGTTTTCCGCTACATCCTCAACTTCTTGAGAACTTCTCATCTGGACCTTCCCGAGGACTTCCAAGAAATGGGCTTGCTTCGACGGGAAGCAGATTTTTACCAGGTCCAACCACTGATTGAAGCCTTACAAGAGAAGGAGGTAGAGCTTTCTAAAGCAGAGAAGAATGCTATGCTCAATATCACTTTGGGTCAGAGGACACAGACGGTTCATTTTACTGTCCGGGAAGCTCCCCAGATCTATAGCTTGTCCTCTTCTAACATGGAAGTGTTCAGTGCCCACATTTTCAGCACTTCCAGTTTGTTCCTCAAACTTCTAGGTTCCAAACTTTACTACTGTTTCAATGGCAACTTGGCATCCATCTCTAGTTATTTACAGGATCCCTATCATGTGACCTTGGATTGGGTGGCCAGTGTGGAAGGCCTGCCAGAAGAAGAGTACACAAGGCAGAACTTAAAGAGATTGTGGGTCCTGCCAACAAAGAAGCAAATTAATAGTTTCCAGGTCTTTGTGGAGGAGGTACTGAAAATTGCCATGAGTGATGGCTTTTGTGTTGACTCCTCTCACCCACACACCTCAGATTTCATGAATAATAAGATCATCCGGCTCATTCGCTACAAATAGGCATAGCTCCCTTGGCAGCAGGTCTTCTATAATTGTAATGTTGCATTGGAGTTGTATCGTGTCACAAGCTACAGCCTGGAGTTGACTTCACAAATCATGTGCTAATCCAAACCCTGAGTTCTAACTGAAGGAGGTTAGTTTTCACTTAAAAGGCTAACCCATATGTACTAAAACTAGAAACAGGAGTGTGGTGGATTGGTATGTAGGCTGCATGAGAATTATGTAAGCTGCTTGCTCCATATAAATTGGTTGCTCTACTTCAAGAGACATAATTAGGAAACCAACTCATTCTTGTATGGCCATGTTAGCTTTTACAATAGAAGTGTGCAAAATGTTTTGAATTCAGAAGGTTTCAAGCTTAGAACAGGTTTATTTCTGTATTATTTATTAAACACATCTATATGGCCACCTGTCTACCAGAAGGGACTCTGGGTGGCAAACGAGTTCACAATACAATTTAAATTAAAAACTATTTCAGTGAAGAAACAGCACTTAGGCACAGTAGTTATTCCAAACTAAGTTTTTATGCTCAGAGGATGGGTCGAGCTGGAGACAACTTCGAATACTTCTGATAAGGTTGGAACAGTCTGTTTTTGAATTCAAAATATTTTGTACTCTGACTGACAATGATGAGCACATTCTAGCCAAATGTCACCCCTTTTCACATCCAGTGCTGTGGTGCCTTGTGGGGAAAGGCAGGGATTAGGACAGCAAGGAAAAAGAAGGGGAAATAAGTGATTGTACTTCTAATTATAAAGTAGTCTGAGGCTGGAATGAAACTGTCCATTCCTGCTCTGGGGGGAGAGAGAAAAATATACAGTATAGCAATATTGAATGATTTACTCAGAGAAGTTGAAAAACTTCCATTTCTCTCTCATAACAACAGCCTTACTTTTGAAGATCATTCAGTGGCCTGTTAGAACCAGTGAATGGAGCAGAGCTTAACGTTGTGTAAACTTGTGGGTAGAAAAAAAGGAATATTGTTTAAAAACACAGCCTGTGAGCATGTTAGAAAGATTCAGGTTCTTATTCTTACACGTTTAGCCCACCCAAGCATAAAGAAACACACGCTTAGACATTGCAGGTACAAAAAGTTCTTACATTTATTTTGTCCAGGTACAGACATTTCAGTAGAAAAATGATGTTTCAGTTCTTTCTGTTCCCTAAACTGTATACCTCTGCCCCTGTTTGCTGCCAGAGGCTGCATGGAGAAAGGGGGAAAAGCCTCTGGAGTTGAGGCCTAGCACATGGCCTCTCCATGGAAGGAGCTAAGGCATGTGCATCCTACCCCATCGGTGGAAGAATCAGAGAGAGAGAAGAGGAAGTGGGAAGGGCAACAAGCAGCTTCCTCTAGCACAGAGTTTGCCTCCTAGAGCAATCACCCATATGCTAATGAGGCATGCTTGATTTGCCAGATTCCAACAACTTTAACTTTGCTGCCTCACTTTCCCCATTGGAAAGGGAGAACTGGGGCAGCCTTAACTTGGCAGAAAGAACTCTTTGTGAGACTAAAACCATCTTTTTGAATAAAAATGACTTGAACTGAGCGGGGCATGATAACCCCTGGAGATGGTTCCCTTCTCATTTATAAACAGTATATAAGCACAGAGACAGAAATTTTCCAGAGCAGCTCGTGCATTTGTTGTTGTCTGCTTGCTTTTAAAGGCGAATGGCTGCTAATCGCCTTCAGAAGAAACTAAGATACAAGCCTAGAGTAGTTCAGACTCTTGCTGATCTGCTGGAAGGCCAAAATGTGGCCTGGCTTCATTGTCCAGCAATACAATGTCTCCCCATCCCTCAGGAGGCAACCCCCCAGATTAAAAACAAAAAAGGCCATGCCAAAATCCCACCCAATCTCTGGTGTTCCCATGCCAAAAGGCATTCTTCAATTTTGGCAGCTGTACACAAAGCATCCTCAAAACCTTGAAGATGCCAGTGGTTTTTATTTGAGTTTGGGAGGGCTACCTGGGATCTGCAAAGGTTGGCTATCTCTTACCAATCTTGGTTGTTGCAGTTTACTAGTAAACAAGCTGTGGTTGAACACCATGGCTGAATCCAAGGATGGGCAACCTGCAGGCTGATTTTTTAAAGTGTGTTATTCACACTCATTTGTGTACTTAACCAGTCCTCCCCAAAACAGACTGAAAATTTCAGCTCCACCTACTGTATTCCAGTAATGTTACTATCATTGCTGTGGTTCTTGGAGGTGAAAAATCACATGCAGCCCCTGAAGGGGAGAAGGTTCTCCAGCATGGCTTAATGTTTGAACCTAGCCATGATCAAGATCCTGGAGAAACATTGCATGTGACTTGTTGGGTGTCTTCAGCTTGGTGGAGCAAAGGTAAGTGTGTTGGATCTCAGCAACAATGTGGAAGTAATTTCCCATTGTTTTGCTGTGGGAGTTCTTGTCAACTTCCCAGTCCAGCCAATAGCCTGGAATTCCCAGGTGGTCCCCTGTCCAAATACTAACCAAGGTAACCCTGCTAAGGTTTGAGATCAGCAAAGGTCAGTTAGAACAGTGTTTCTCAACCTTGGCAACTTGAAGACGGGTGGGCTTCAACTCCCCAGCCAGCATTCTCGGAATTGAAGTCCACCCGTCTTCAAGTTGCCATCATTCCATCAGTGAAGTGTATATTTATTTATGCCTGTAAGTTGACCATAAAAAGTGAAATGCGGTGGTAGCAATGGCAGTAAAACTAAATTATTTTCCAACTAAAGATACAGCGTCCTTCGTTTATAAATCCTCAGGGAGGCTGGGCCAGCTATGTTCTTGCATTTGTTTTTTTCCCTGGATATTGTATAAGTTTGAAGCACTTTCTTAGGAACCTCAAATGTTGCAGTCCAGTTGTAATAATTCTTGTTCTCAGTCATTCAACTCATTCTTCGCTGGGAAGAGTCCCAAACACACACTTTTTTTTTGTGCCTTCAAGTCAGTTTTGACTCCTGGTGACTGCAGTTTTCTTGGCAAGATTTTGGAAGTGGTTTGCCATTGCCTGCTTCCTGGGGCTGAG
This sequence comes from Charina bottae, assembly GCA_023362775.1. Classification (NCBI taxonomy): domain Eukaryota; kingdom Metazoa; phylum Chordata; class Lepidosauria; order Squamata; family Charinaidae; genus Charina; species Charina bottae. The sequence continues at coordinate 1,303,193 of JALMGJ010000048.1, read as the reverse complement.
AGAGAATGACTGGCCCAAGGTCACCCAGATGGTTTCATGCCTAATGCGGGACTAGAACTCACAGTCTCCTGGTTTCTAGCCTGATGCCTTAACCACTACACCAAACTGGCTCTCACAGAATTATTACCCTTGGAAATTTCCTTACAGCTGTGGGATTTGCACATTCCAAGTGGTGATCTTCCAATTTTATTTATTTTATTTATTTAATTAAATTTATATAACCGCCCATCTCCCCCAATGGGGAACTCTGGGCAGTTTACAATAAAATAGTTAAAACAAAATATAAACATCCCTATACAATATATAGAATAATAAATGTATAAATATAAATAAATGTACAGTGGGGCAAAAAAGTATTTAGTCAGCCACCAATTGTGCAAGTTCTCCCACTTAAAAAGATGAGAGAGGCCTGTAATTGACATCATAGGTAGACCTCAACTATGAGAGACAAAATGAGAAAACAAATCCAGACAATCACATTGTCTGATTCGGAAAGAATTTATTTGCAAATTATGGTGGAAAATAAGTATTTGGTCACCTACAAACAAGCAAGATTTCTGGCTCTCACAGACCTGTAACTTCTTCTTTAAGAGGCTCCTCTGTCCTCCACTCATTACCTGTAGTAATGGCACCTGTTTGAACTTGTTATCAGTATAAAAGACACCTGTCCACAACCTCAAACAGTCACACTCCAAACTCCACTATGGTGAAGACCAAAGAGCTGTCGAAGGACACCAGAAACAAAATTGTAGACCTGCACCAGGCTGGGAAGACTGAATCTGCAATAGGCAAGCAGCTTGGTGTGAAGAAATCAACTGTGGGAGCAATAATTAGAAAATGGAAGACATACAAGACCACTGATAATCTCCCTCGATCTGGGGCTCCACGCAAGATCTCACCCCGTGGGGTCAAAATGATCACAAGAACGGTGAGCAAAAATCCCAGAACCACACGGGGGGACCTAGTGAATGACCTGCAGAGAGCTGGGACCAACGTAACAAAGGCTACCATCAGTAACACACTACGCCGCCAGGGACTCAGATCCTGCAGTGCCAGACGTGTCCCCCTGCTTAAGCCAGTACGTGTCCGGGCCCGTCTGAAGTTTGCTAGAGAGCATTTGGATGATCCAGAAGAGGATTGGGAGAATGTCATATGGTCAGATGAAACCAAAGTAGAACTGTTTGGTAGAAACACAACTCGTCGTGTTTGGAGGAGAGAGAATGCTGAGTTGCATCCAAAGAACACCATACCTACTGTGAAGCATGGGGGTGGCAACATCATGCTTTGGGGCTGTTTCTCTGCAAAGGGACCAGGACGACTGTTCCGTGTACAGGAAAGAATGAATGGGGCCATGTATCGTGAGATTTTGAGTGCAAACCTCCTTCCATCAGCAAGGGCATTGAAGATGAAACGTGGCTGGGTCTTTCAGCATGACAATGATCCCAAACACACCGCCCGGGCAACGAAGGAGTGGCTTCGTAAGAAGCATTTCAAGGTCCTGGAGTGGCCTAGCCAGTCTCCAGATCTCAACCCCATAGAAAACCTTTGGAGGGAGTTGAAAGTCCGTGTTGCCCAGCGACAGCCCCAAAACATCACTGCTCTAGAGGAGATCTGCATGGAGGAATGGGCCAACATACCAGCAACAGTGTGTGCCAACCTTGTGAAGACTTACAGAAAATGTTTGACCTCTGTCATTGCCAACAAAAAATATGTAACAAAGTATTGAGATGAACTTTTGATATTGACCAAATACTTATTTTCTACCATAATTTGCAAATAAATTCTTTCCGAATCAGACAATGTGATTGTCTGGATTTGTTTTCTCATTTTGTCTCTCATAGTTGAGGTCTACCTATGATGTCAATTACAGGCCTCTCTCATCTTTTTAAGTGGGAGAACTTGCACAATTGGTGACTGACTAAATACTTTTTTGCCCCACTGTATAAATATAAATAAATAATAAATGTAAAACAAATAAATAAATAAAAGAATACTCAAATGTGTTGCGGGTTTTCAGCAAGGTAAAGATGCCCTCAAGTTGAGTTTGGTTCCTGGTGAGGGCATCTGTGGAGTCTTCCAGGCAGTGTTATAGAAATGCTTTGATACTGATTTCTTCCAGGATGGCTCCTGATTTCCAGGATTTACCAACAGCCCTGAAATTCCCAGGGCTTAGCTACCAGGAGAGGTGAATTAATTCTTATTTCTTTTCAGAGGATGCTGATGTACACAACTATTCCTGGAATTCCAGCAGCACTGGTCCATTGCTCTATTTTGTCTGTAGCTTGAATCAGTTGACATGATTCAAGCTACAGACAATTCCACCTGGATGACTGAGAACCTTCATAGACTTACTTACTTACTTACTTACTTACTTGTTTATTTATTTATTTATTTCTAACTTATATCACCGCCCATCTCCCCCCACAATATTGCTCTATTTTGTCTTTCATCCTATGCCAATACTTGGGAAATCCCCCTTTTCACACACACAAATACCCCAAATAGGCTTAGTTTTCCACTGCCCTGCAACATTCTAGGTAGCATCTTGAACAACATTCCAAAATTATATCAAAATGTAATTAAACACTGTAAGTGGTTGAAACCTTGAGCTAACACTGTGTCAGGACTAGGCCAAGAACCACGCTGAGTCAATGTTTTCTGACTCTAGTTCTTTATTGTTCTCACCCTATAGACAGAATCTTGCCAGACTAAAGCTACCTAACTAACCTAAGGGTAAATAGCCTAGGAGAGGCCCTAAGGCGGAGCTACCTTGAACCTCTTAACTTTCCCAGCAACAGAGTCCGGGCTGCGAAGGCACTTATCTGCCTCGAATACGTTCCCTCCCTGGGAACCAGCAGCAGGGCTGGAATCCACCACATCACCCCCTCCTTCAGGAACATATTCCATCACACACTGAGACCTCAGAATCAGAGAGTTGAACTATCACAAGATTTAGTGATCACACGTGGTTCCAAGCAGTCTTTCTTTCAAGCCTTTTTATTAATGGCACCTCTGCCACTGCATAGGAGTGCCTGGTAAAATGCTGTGGTTTAGCATCTCATACAAATATGAAACTGTCTAGCATGGCAGGTAAAGCTTTTGCAATCCTGGTGCCCCCCAGTTCATTTGTACTACAGTTGTCATCATTCCATATCGATCAGTCTGGGAATAAGTTCACAAAAGCTTATGGCTTTTCATAAAATGTGTTAGTTGGAAAAGGTGCTATCAGACTCCTTCTGATTTCTGGGTAGGTAGGCACACCTTCAAACAAAACACTAGATGGCACCCCCCTACCATTTTTTTCGAAGAATGCCTTTGGAATATGTGTGCGTGTGTGTGTGTGTGTGTGAGAGAGAGAGAGAGAGAGAGAGAATTGTTGAATAGCAACAAAACGAAACTACTTCCCGGGCCAAAGGCCGTACTTCCCAGCAGAGGGCGTGCTTCCCCAATCTCAGTCCTTCCTCTGTTACCAACTTTGTCGTCCTGACTCTACCACATAGTTCCACCTATTGATACAAGAAATTGTAAGGCCCCTGCTTACACTGTTTTACCCAAGTTCCTGAAGTTACCAATAACAGTCTTGAGTCGAGGCTTGGAGATATAAAATAACAATATTTATTTTGACCAAAACAAAGCTTGGTGGAGGTCTCCACAGACATCATGACAGTAAAATGCCTGGGAAGATCCACACACACACATCACAAGTACAGTACTTATATAGGGTTTACAAAGCTCAGTAAGAAAGCATCGTGAACTCTCCTCCTAGTAACAAGGCAAGGTCCCTGAATCTGCATTGCTAGCAGTAAGCATCCCACAAACCTCCAGGGGCAGTCTGCATGTCTCCTGGTATTCCAAACAATCCTTGGAGAGCGTTATCTCCCTAGAGACAGCAGCAAGGTCTCTGCAGTCTCCTCTCACCTAGTTCCTAACAGCAAGCAGTTTCCAAAAGCAAGATGGCGTTAGGTAAGCTAAGCTAACCCTTACAAAATGTTATGGGAAATAGATTGTGCCTAAGAGTGGTACACGGAAGATAGATGCTTTTGAACTGTGGTGTTGGGAGGAAAATTCTGAGAGTGCCTTGGAGTGCAAGAAGATCAAACCAGTCCATACTCCAGGAAATAAAGCCAGACTGCTCACTTGAGGGAATGATATTAAAGGCAAAACTGAAGTACTTTGGCCACATAATGAGAAGACAGGATACCCTGGAGAAGATGCTGATGCTGGGGGAAGTGGAAGGCAAAAGGAAGAGGGGCCGACCAAGGGCAAGATGGATGGATGATATTCTGGAGGTGACGGACTTGACTGTGGGGGAGCTGGGGGTGGCGATGGATGACAGGAAGCTCTGGCGTGGGCTGGTCCATGAAGTCACGAAGAGTCAGAAGCGACTGAACGAATAAACAACAAAAAAGAGTGGTACTTTGCTTTGCAGAATGCTAGATTCCCATTAAAAATAAATAATTGTTTAAAAATATAGGAAATCAGGTGGGCCAATGAGCCAGCTGCCAGGGTATCAGCTTTATTGCAAATCCAGTTTGATAGAGAGACTCCATTTCCAGCAACTGATGGTGATGTGTCTTGAGCAGTGTTTCTCAACCTCAGCGACTTTAAGCTGGGTGGACTTCAACTCCCAGAATTCTGGGAGTTGAAGTCCACACATCTTAAAGTTGCCGAGTTTGAAAAACACTGCTTTAGAGCAAGAGTGCATGGAACCGAGCTGTAAATCTTTTCCATTCCCATCAGTTCTAGTGAGATGCTATCTCAAATAAGGCTGCCATTGGGGGTTAAATTCCACTGAGTTCAATGTGGCTTACTTCTGAGTCGCGGTATGACGCTGTGACTAAACGCGCAGCAGGGTTGGAGTCCATGTCTGCAGTCTTACGTACATTTACAATATTAAGATCACTGAATCAGCGCGGCTATTTGTTTCTGCTAAATACCTCCAAGCTGCATTAACTATAATAAAGGCGGGATAGAAAGTAAAATAAATAAAAAATAAATCTCCGTCTATTATTTATGAATGAACACGTAGAACACCCAACCCACCGCGCATGCGCAAGGGTTTAACGCACCAGCGCCTGCGCAGATGCTCGGACGTCAAGGAACATTAAAAAAAACAGCGGGAGGCAATCGGTTACCTTGTGGCGCATGCGCAGTGGCGCCCTTTCCGTCTGGCTGTGGGAGAGGAGCGGCCTGTCATGGCGGCGCGTAGAGGCTGGTGTGGAGGAAGGGGCTCGTTTCTGGCTTTGGCGTTCGGGGTTACGTTGCTGAAAGTCCTTCTCATTCCGACGTAGTAAGACATCCGGATTCGTTATTTGTCCTTAGGCTGATTAAAAGGGGCGCGGAGGGAGGGGGGAAGTTTTAGCCGCCGCCATTGTAGATTCGGCTGTTCCCACAGAGTTTCCCTCGTCCTTCTCTGATCATGCCCTTGTGGCTGTTCCCGTAGCGTCACCCCTCCCTCCGTGCTCCTCTTAGCCACGCTTCCAAGCCCTGTTGGTCTACAGTCGGTAAGAGCCATGGTGGCTGGGGATGATGGGGGTTGTAGTGTAACACTTCAAGAAGGTGGGTGTTGGGAAATATTTTCTCGAGGTTTCTCTTGGAATTTTAACTGTTAGTCCTATTCTCTACAATTAACCTGGTTAGTGAATTAACCCAAGTTTGCACATTGACCCATATATTTAAAAAGTGGATGATTATATATTATGGGTTGTTTATTGTATATTGTATGCTATTATTGCTTTGGCCGCAGCAGTTGCTTTTTTACCCTGCTTTGAGTCATTTTGAGTGAAGCAGTTTATAAATCCATAAATAAATTAAAAAATCGAGCTTGGCCTATTGTTTTTTTGCATAATTTTAATTAAGGGTTTTTACATTGATGAAATACAGAAATATATAAAGAAAAGAGAGAAAAAGAGAAAAGAAAAAGTGCAGAAAACAATACAGTTAAAGAAAAAAATAATTAAAGAAGTGGCTTCTGCCCTTCTTTACAGCAGTTACAAACTAATTTTCCCTTCTCCCTCCTTAACATTTCAGTAATCCCTTCAGCCCCTCATTCATCCTTTTTCATATCAAAACCAGGAATCACCACTTCACTTCTTTCCATTTTCAGCAAAAAGTCCATAAAAGGTTTCCAGTCTTTTATAAAAGTGCTTATTGTTTTATCCTGACCAAACAGGTCAGCTTTGCTATCTCTGCTAACTTATTACATATTTGCGAGACTGATTAAAAGAAGGAACAAATGAGATGGTAACACAAAGGTATTTTATTTTAATCTATTTTACTTACGATCAATGATCCTTCGTTTAACAATCTCAGATATATGTTTTCTTTTTCCTTTTAATTTAGTCTTCAGCCATAAATTTATAAATGTAAAAAAAATGGTGTTTGCTAGCAGATGGGAGAGATCTTTACTAATGATGTGAGCCAGAATGTTTCTGGGGTCAATTTATGTATGTATGTATGTGAAATTTTTCCATTTCAGGCAATTTTGGCAATTTCAGGATTCCATGATTCATGCCTTTCATGTGGCAGTTCCCAAAAACTCAACAATTACATAGGATGTTTTGGGGCTTTTTTGGCCTTTGAACCCTTTTTTCCCCCGTCATTGCAATAAAATATTTTTTTTCTTATCCAGAGATTTTAATTTCCTTGAATATATTGTTCAGACATAAAATGGGGTAGATTTTCCCCCCCGCCTCAAATAAGTTCTTGCCTGAGTTCTTGGTCAGGCTATGGGCTATGAGATGAATATGCTGGTGAGAATCGTACTTATGAGGATGGGGACCTGTCTAGACTCTGGTTTTATTGCCCAGCAAAGTACAGTGTAAGATAACTCTGGAGGGTGGAAAAACCTCTATCTGGATACTAATCGTTAACTCCTGGTAGTCATTCCACAGATTTCGAAGTGCACAGGAACTGGCTTGCAGTTACCCACAGCCTACCAGTCTCTCAATGGTATTACGAGGTGAGTGTCTTATGCTTCATTGCCTGAAAGGTCCCTGGGTTCTTAGAACAGTGAGGTCTAGTGCCCTGCATAGGTCAGCAAAGCGCTGTGCCTTTTAAAAGGACGGAGTTCTCCGTGCATGGTCCCTGACTTCCCACTTCCCCCACGCCTGGATGTCCAGCACGGGTTGTGTAAGACTCTTCTGGGGATATCTTTTGCTGCACAATCTAGTGAACCCTAAATCTCTGTGAAACGCCGTTTCAGAGTTAGCAGGGGGAGATGCGGTGTGTTAAGAGCTAAGCTCATTACATGGTTACAGGTAGTCCTCGACTTACGAACACACTTGGGACCGGAATTTCCGTTGCTAAGCAAGGCGGTTGTTAAGTGAGTCACTGCAGTCATTAAGTGAATCACGTGGTGGTTAAGCGAATCCGGCTTCCCCCATTGACTTTGCTTGTCGGAAGCCGGCTGGGAAGGTCGCAAATGGTGATCCCGTGACCCTGGGACGCCGCAACCGTCGTAAATACGTGCCGTTTACCAAGCGCTTGAATTTTGATCACGTGACTGCAGGGATGCTGCAACAGTCTTAAGTGTGAGGATTGGTTGTAAGCCATTTTTTTGAGCACTGTCAAACTTCAAACGGTCGCTAAACGAGTGGCCATAAGTCGAGGACTACCTTTACTTGGTCTACCCAGAGAGGTTGCTTAACCAGAAAGGCTGCTTTTAAGATCTGTTTGTTGTCGTTGGAAGCTGAATGAACCTCCAGAGCAGGCAAAAGCAGTCCCTTTTGCCTGTGCTGTCAGTCTTCCTAGAGTAAAGTGAAGGTCTCTGTCTGGGTTAGCCGAGCCAACTGATCCAGATCGTTCCCCTTTGCACATGCAAGTAGAGCAACAGCAGAACAGAGACCTGATTGCAGTGGTTTGGGATACGTTCAGTCTCCAACTTTTAAAGAGCAAAATGGGATGTTTTAAATAGATTCTGGGAATTATTTTAAAAGGCGCTAGCTTACTGTCCTTTTAAAAGCTGGGAAAAGTGGATTTTTTTAGCTTTGAAGGGGAAGCACCAGGCACACTTCCCCTACACATTACTAAGAAAAGCATGACTGGAGGCAGTTCTTTTCCAAAGGGCGTGTGGGTGTGCAATTGGGGGGGACGGGAATAAATGTTGCCCCTAGATTTTGGGTGGGCCATTGGGGCAACATTCCAAAAAGAAGCAGATGAGGCCATGGTTTGTATTTCGTATTCCTTTATTTTAAAATAAATTTTATTTTATTTTAAATTTATTTAATTTTTAAATTTATTTAATTTTATTTTAAAATAAAATTTATTGTATTGTATTTCGTATTCCTTTATTTTAAAATAAATATAGTCATGTGATTGTTCTCTGATGATATCTTTAATTGAGTTCAAAAAGATTGCCTTGGCCACCAGATCCAACTGCTGTCATGGTTTTCAAGCAATTTTCTTAAGTCCAAGCCATTTCTCTTTCCATTTATACTAGGAGTTCAGATCCATCATTCTGCATCAAGAGAAGCTAACTCTGGTGTGCACAAGTTATGCCTGCCAAGAATGCTATTACAGGTAGTCCTCGCTTAATGACCACAATTGGGCCTGATATTTCGGTTGCTAAGCGAAGCGGTCATTAAGCGAATCTGACCTGACCTACAACCTTTTTTGCAGTGGTCGTTAATCGAATCACCACACGTGTTAAGCTAACCATGTGGTTGTTAAGTGAATCACACAGTTCCCCATTGATTTTGCTTAATGGAAGCCAGCTGGGAAGGTAGAAAATGGCGATCATATGACCACGGGACGCTGTGATGGTCATAAATGTGAACCGGTTGCCAAGTACCCAAATCGTGATCATGTGACTGCGGGGACGCTGCAGTGGTCCTAAGTGTGAGGGCCGGTTGCAAGTAGTTTATCTCAGCACTGCCATAAGTGTGAACCATCACTAAACGAATGGTTGTTAAGTGAGGACTACCTGTAAAACTTGATTAAGTTTCCTGTTTTTTGCCTAATTCTGCCAGTTAAGGCATTTTATTCATGTCTGCCTTTTGGATTATGAGTTTTCAGTGTCCTCTGGCTACAACCCTCAAACCTGTCCTAGCCACAAGGGTTAGAAAGTTTGCGCAAGTGCTGAATCTCCTACAGAACTACTGTATATTCCGAGCCTGCCTCAGATTTCCATGCTTTTGTAGTGTGTTCTTGGAATTCACCCAGCTAGATCTTAAAACTGAGTGATAATCACAGAATATATATTCTTTTAGTGTACTGTTTATTATTTATAGCTTTTCTTCTTACTGATTTCAGTTGCGCCAACTAAATATTTGTACAGTTCAGTAGGGTTGTGTTTTGCCTAGAAATGAGATATTAAATGCCTTATAGTACTTTAAGTTGTTAATGTATCAGAATATATCGGCCATATTATACTTTAGATCTGCTGGTCATTCGAATTTTCTTAGTTATCCACCCATACATGAATGCTTGCACAGTTTTTTTCCCTCCCTTTCTTACTGTATTTACTTATTTATTGAATTTATATAGCTGCCCATCTCACGTACGTGGCTGGGCGGCTCACACATTTAAAAATAGCAAAAACAACTACCAAAACAATTACAACAGAAACTGTTAAAAACTACTAAAGCAATTAAAAACTATAAACGTAAAACCCAGGAGAGTGCAATCAAAACATTAGACACAGTGCAGCCGTTTCACAGGCTTCGTTTCTCCATGGGATCCCCAGGCCTGATGGTAAACCATGTCTTCAGGGTCTTCCAAAAGGCCAGTAGAGCTGGGTCAATCTAACCACAAGGGGGATGACGTTCCAGAGGCCGGGTGCCACCGCAGAGCAGGGTCTCCTCCTGGGTCCCATCAGATGAAACTCCTTAGTAGGTGGGTCCTGTAACATGTTCCTTCTGCCAGACCTGACGGGATGGGCAGATGTAACGGGGGAGAGGCAGACCCTCAAATAACCTGGCCCCATGCCATGAAGAGCTTTAAAGGTCATGACCATCACCTTGAATTGGACCCAGAAGCAATCTGGCAGCCAATCTCGCGGAGCAGAGGTGTAACATGTACCGTTCTAGGGGCGCACATAACTATCCGCACCACCGTATTTTGCACCCATTGAAGCTTCTGGAAATTCCAAGGGCATCCCCGTGTAGACCGCATTACAGTCGTCCATTTTGGAGGTGACCAGTATTTCCTATACTCTCTTAAATGTGCATTTGTACCAGCATGATTTCTTTTCCTTTTTTCCTTGGAATTGTAATTAATAAAAAAAAGGATGTCCATTGCAGAAGGTCAAGGCCCATTCTCTCTCATTCCAGGACACAGAATAACAGATCCAAGTTATAGGAAGACAAATTCAAATTGAATGTTAGAGGGGAAAAACCTCTTAGCAGTGAGAGCGATTTGAGAGCGGAACCAGTCATCCTGAGAGATGGGGGACTCCCCTTTGTTGGATGTATTCACTTGCAAGCTAGACCGCCATCTGCTGGAAATGTGTAACTGGATTCTTGCACTAAGCTGGGGGGTTAACTTGATGACTTAAATGACCCTTCCAAACTCTAGGATTTGGTGACCTGGAGAGGATCCTCAGTTTGAATGTTACAATCAACTTGTGCCTCTTTCATGTAGATTCTTGTTCCTTATTTTTTTTTTTTTAATTTCAGGCAACTTCTGAGTGGACCTTAGATTACCCTCCATTTTTTGCCTGGTTTGAATACGTGCTTTCACACGTTGCTAAGTACTTCGACAAAGAGATGCTGTCAGTTCAAAACCTCAACTATTCCAGCCATATGACCGTTCTTTTCCAAAGACTTTCGGTCATCGCCACAGATACTCTCTACATCTATGCTGTGTACCAGTAGGTGGTTGTGTCTTTATTTTTTAATCTTTATTTATTTATTTATTGAATGTATACACCGCCCATCTCACCATAAAAGTGACTCTGGGCGGCTTACAAATAAAAGCTATAAAACCATTATAAAAATAGAAAATAAAAGAGGGAAACTGTTTGGTGCGCTCTGGGGCATGGAGGAAAGGGAAGGTGACCTTTCTGGGTGTTTTTGGTTGTCCTCGTCTCTACCTGCTTTTTCCAAAATAATACCTGAATTATTTTCAAGAGTGTCCTTTCTCTCCCCCCCCAAAGAGGGGGTGGTGGAAATCATAAAAACCTCATAAAATGAGAGCATGACATAACTTTGATTTTTCTCTGTCTGAATGCTTAAGAAAAGGAAAGTGGAATGTATATAGCTTTCTGCAACATTGCTAAGCCCCGGGACTTGGATAGCTCCTAAAAGTAATGCGTGGTATACGGTTATCCGAAATGCAAAGGTCCATTCATTCAATTCCCAGTACTGTGGAAGGCTTGAACCACATTGTAAGTTCTGTGGCTATGTACAGGTAGTCCTCGCTTAATGACCACAATTGGGAGCAGAATTTCAGTTGCTAAGTGAAGCGGTCTTTAAGCGAATCTGACCCGATTTAACAACCTTTTTTGTGGCAGTCGTTAAGCGAATGACTGTGGGCGTTAAGCGAACCACGTGGGCGTTAAGCGAATCATGTGTTTCCCCATTGATTTTGCTTGCCAGAAGCCGGCCGGGAAGGTAAAAAATGGCAATCACATGACCACAGGATGCTACAATGGTCATAAATGCGAACTGGTTGCCAAGCACCCAGATCGTGATTGCGGGGACACTCCGACGGTCGTAAGTGTGAGGACCGGTCATAAGTCCGAACTGTCACTAAACGAATGGTTGTTAAGTGAGGACTACCTGTACATCTGACAAGTTCCAAATAGAATGAAACCAGCTGTCTACTGCCTCCTGCTGGTCAGTATTAGTAAAAACACCATAAAGGAATTTACACTGTGTAAAGATAGATTTGCTGGGAAATCATGTAAAATGAGGGCATGACATAATATCACATGAATACATCTCTGTCTGAGAGCTTATGAAGAGGAAGGTGGACTGTTGGTACCATTCTAAAGATAGACTTGAGGAACTGATGAATGCCAGATCAGAATGCCTGGGTGTATTAGCGTTGATTAAACTTTTTTCAGAGGATCAGCGTTTATAACTGCCTTAACAGACTTGGTAGCTCTCGAAATGATGTGGCAAAAGGGGGTTTGCTGTTTTCAGTCACCATGGCAGATGTCGGGGCTGGCTGGGAGAGGCGATCAGATCACCTCTCCCGTAGGGATTGAGGGGGAACCAAGCCGAAGAAGAGTAACTGGTCTGCTGTGCCTAGCAAAGTTCCCAAATGCAGTCACTGATCTCTCAGGCGGAGGGCTGAGAAATACCTCCTATGGGCATTCTTGGTGCTCTCTGAGCTTCGCTGTTTGCTTGCAGACGTTTCATTACCCAACTAGGGAACATAGTCGGCGCAAGTGAATGTGGGGTTATGCCTCTTATTGAAGCAGTCAGCTAATGCTTTCAAATATATTTCTGTACAGGTAGTCCTCGCTTAACTACAACAATAGGGACCGGAAAACTGGTTGTTAAGCAGTGTGGTCATTAAGTGAGTCACCCATGTGACCGGACCCGGTTTTATGACCATTTTTACAACGGTCGTTAAGCGAATTCAGCTTCCCCAATGGATGTTTTTTGCCAGAAACCGGCAAAAAAGGTTGCAGATTGCGATCATGTGAGCGCAGGATACTGCAGCTGATCATAAACGCGAGCCAGCTACCAAGTGCCCGAATTGCAATCACGTGACTGCAAGGGTGGTGCGACGTTTTGCGACGGTCGTAAGTATGAGTACAGGTCATAAAGCACTTTTTCTGAAGCCGTCATAACTTCGGACCATCGTTAAACAAACTGTCGTTAAGCAAGGACTACCTGTAGCTCATTCATCCTGTTCCATATAAAATACTTGGCCTAAATGTAGTATTGATATTGCCACCAGCAGTATCAGGGGAATCAATACAGAAGCTTGTTCAATGTTTTAGAAAACAGAAACAAGTAAACTTTAGGGTTGCAGAAGATGCCCTGTCCAGAATGGGCTCAGAGGGCATCTTGTGTTGGGGAGGATGAGTTGCCAGCAACATACCTACAACCTGCTTGCTCCTCCTTTCAGCCATTGGGTGGAAATCTTCGTATTTTGCTTCTGAGGAGCAGGAAGTGAGAAAGCCAAGCATCACTGTGGCTGGAAATAATGCCCTATCCTAAATTTGTTGATTTCTAGCTTTTCCTCTTAGAAACAGCATTACTTTTAAATTGCTGCTTGGAAGGCAGAGGGAAGGTAGGTGTTTTTGCTTGATAAACTACGTGACCCGTAAGATGCATGCATCTAAGATTGTCTTCATTTCTTGTTGTAGATGCTGCAGTTGTGTAAATGGGAAGCGAGGCGGAAAAGACCCACTAGAAAACCCTCCGTTTGTTCTTTCAGTTCTTCTGTTATGGAATTTTGGTCTCTTAATTGTGGACCGTATCCTTGCAGTCTAGTTGTTTCAGAAGATACGGATCCATGTCTCAATCAAATATGAGAGTAGGGCACAAAACAACTTCTGTGTAGGTTAGATCTACTGAATCTGTTCGTGGTTAGATTTTTGGAGCTAGCCAAAGTTGTAGCGAAGGACTAAATTTGAAATGTCTCTTTGCTTGGAGCAATTTTTCTAAAGTAAATAGGCTTCCTTAAATCGATCTCAGATATTCACTTCCAATACAACGGTTTCCTGTTTGGACTCCTGCTGCTTTCTGTTGCTCGGTTATTCCAGGTAGTGTATAGCCTATATATATTTTAAAAGTGAGGAGGCTAGTCAATAAAATGAAAATTTACCCAGCTGTGCTTGGTGGGATCTGTTTCACTGAGGGAGGTGGGGAGTGTTGGGCTTTAGTTAGTTCAGATAATGTTCAGATAATGCCATAGAAAAGTTTTTTTAAATAGCATTCTAATCTTAGATTGAGCCAGTTTGGTGTATTGGCTAAAGGCACAAGGCTAAAAACCAGGAGACCTTGAGTTCTAGTCCTGCCTTAGGCACAAAACCAGCTGGGGGACTTTGGGCCAGTCACTCTCTATCAGCCCTAGGAAGAAAGCAAGGGGAAACCAGTTCCAAAAATGCTGCCTGTAAAGCAGGGACTTGTCCAGGCAGCTACCAGGAGTCAAGACTGATTTGAAGACCCCAAATACAAGTAGTCCTCGACTTATGACCATTCGTTTAACGGCAGTTCTAAGTTATGACGGCCTCGGGAAAAGTACTTTACGACCTGCACTCGCACTTATTTATTTATCTTATTTATACCCCGCCTATCCCCTCCCTAATGGAGGACTCTAGGCGGCTTACAACATCATTGCATATATATTTAATTATACATCCATATATATTACAGTACCCGCGCGATTAGGGAGGGGGTGAGGGAACCGGCTCTTCTTTCCAGGCATCGGAACTACAAGCCCCTTATGGCCGTCGCATCACCCCCATGGTCACGGGATTGCAATTTGTGGCCTTTTTTGCCAGTTTCGGCAAAAAACATCTATTGGAGAAGCTGGATTCGCTTAATAAGCACAGTGATTCGCTTAATGACCCATGATTCGCTTAACGGCTGCAGTGATTTGCTTAATGGCCACCGTAAAAATGGTCATAAAATTGGGTCCGATCATGTGGTGACTTGACTTACGACCGCAACGACTTATGACTTACGACTTACGACAGAAATTCGGGTCCCAATTGTGGTTGTAAGTCGTGGGTTACCTGTAAAACAAAACGTTAAGTTAATGTGGATTGCTGATTTTAATTATTTGTAATATATATGGAATTATACTGTGGATATTTGACATCTTTGTGCACTGCAGAGAGTTGCATATTTGTGGTAGTATAAAAATTGAATACAGTGAATGAATAAATCAGCATTAACAGGGTAGATGCAGAAGAGCTTAGCTTTAATTCCTGAGCTTTCCAGCTAATAGAATGCCGAGGAGAAGGTTTAGGAAAGATGCTTATGAGAACCAGGGAAGTTTTATAGAGTCAGAGGAGACAGAGGTGTGTTCCAGAGTCACATCCCATTCATACGGTTCTTTCCCTGTTCCTGCACATTGTTAGCAAATGTGAATCAAACATAACCTTTGTGTCCTTTGCATGTTGGCATCAGGAATCTTTTTGTGGTTGTGCAGTCTTGTGAGATGAAGCAGGAGTGCGTATTTCCCCTCTCCCCATATCTTGTGATGTTAACTTGTATGGAAACAGATCTCACAAAGTAGTAGTGGTGGTTTTCAGTTGTTTAATGGGGAGGCACTGGGTGTCCTTTTGGGAAATAACATTTTAACTGGCTGTTGTGGGTCTTCCGGGCAGTGTGGCCGTGTTCTGGAAGTTGTGGTTCCTAACGTTTTGCCAGCATCTGTGGCCAGCATCTTCAGAGGGCAGGAGCACAGATAGAAGCAAAATCTCTGTGCCCAGGTAGAGTGGCAATGTTCTATTTATAGAGCTAAATTATAGGAGATTAGGTGGGGTTTTTTGTTGTGTTGAAATGTTAACGAGTGGCTGATGAGCGTGATTAGCATGTTCATTGTGAGAAGTATTCCCATGTCCTGGTGGCTGGACTGAGTTCGTTGACCTTTTGCAGGCTGTGTTTTTCAGGACTGGTAGCCAGGTTTTGCTAATTTTTAAACTTTCTTCTTTTTTATTGTAACTGTGCTGATGTTTGTGAATTTCAATGGCTTCTCTGTATAATCTGGTGTAGTGGCTTTTGGTGTTGTCCAGTATTTCTGTGTTTTCAAATAGGATTTTGTGTCCCGTTTGCTTGAGAGCATGTTCAGCTACTGACACAAAATCCTATTTGAAAACACAGAAATACTGGACAACACCAAAAGCCACTACACCAGATTATACAGAGAAGCCATTGAAATTCACAAACATCAGCACAGTTACAATAAAAAAGAAGAAAGTTTAAAAATTAGCAAAACCTGGCTACCAGTCCTGAAAAACACAGCCTGCAAAAGGTCAACGAACTCAGTCCAACCACCAGGACATGGGAATACTTCTCACAATGAACATGCTAATCACGCTCATCAGCCACTCGTTAACATTTCAACACAACAAAAAACCCCACCTAATCTCCTATAATTTAGCTCTATAAATAGAACATTGCCACTCTACCTGGGCACAGAGATTTTGCTTCTATCTGTGCTCCTGCCCTCTGAAGATGCTGGCCACAGATGCTGGCGAAACGTTAGGAACCACAACTTCCAGAACACGGCCACACAGCCCGGAAGACCCACAACAGCCATTGAACTCCGGCTGTGAAAGCCTTCGACAACATTTTAACTCTTCAAATAAATGTTAATATTTTTATTATGATGGACCAGGAAAGATTTCCTGAGTCTTGCTCAGCATCTACTTCCGTTGTCTTGCTAAACTTCTGCTTTGTTACCCAAAGCCCCAACTCTTGGCCAGCATGCTTTGATAAAGACGATGTTTGTTTACTTTAACTAATCTCTTGGCTCTTCTCATCCCCATCCCCATTTCTTTCCAGAAAAGACACTTAGAAGGAGCTTTTCTCTTTGCTGTCCTCTTGCATTTCAAGCACATCTACCTCTATGTAGCCCCATCCTACGGCACGTATCTACTCCGATCCTACTGCCTCACCGCAAATAATCCAGGCATGTTTTTATTTATTTATTTATTTATTTATTTATTTATTTATAGTGCTATTTATACCCCACCTATCCCCTCCCTAACGGAGGACTCTAGGCGGCTTACATACATACATACATACATACATACATACATACATACATATATACATTTTTACTATTATACAATGTCACCAACTATAGAGTGTAATTTAACCCGCGCACCAGGAGAGGGGGTAAGGGAACCGGCTCTTCTAAGGCTCTGGACTACAATTCCCAGGATGCCTTGAGCCGGCTGCTGACGTCCTGTTGATGTCACTTCCGGGTCTGTCCTCACCGTCGCCATTCAATCTTCCTCCGATCTTTCCTCCGGTGGAACCGGCTCCCGACAGGACGCCAGCAAATTCTCCCACTTTAAGGTGGTACCCACTTATCTACTTGCTAAGCTTTCGAACTGCTGGGTTGACAGGAGCTAGGACTTAGCGACGAGAGCTCACCTCGTCGCTCAGGGTTCGAACTGCTGACCTTCTGATCGGCAGCCTACAGCTCAGCTGTTTAACCTGCTGAGCCATCCACGTCCCTTCATGTTGCTGATGATTTCATACCTTGAAGGCAGAGAGGTTGGGTTCTAGTAGTCAGGAAGAGTGTGTCTGTGTCTCTGTGTGTGTGTGTTTTCCTAAAAGGGGTAGAATACTAGGCCAACTCCTGTTTGGGTCAAGAGTTAGATCATCAGCCATCATTCTTAACTGATGTGATTTGCAGCCCTTGTGGTGAACTGCCGTTCCTAGAATTTCTAGTTGATGTGATGGTTGACTTGACAGTGTGAAAATCTGAGGAACCTGTGATTCAGGGCATCTGGAAGGCACCATTTCAGGACTGGTTTTGTAAGGTTGCTATCTTTTGCCAGGCAACGGTTAGCTCAGGGCTCAGTAGAACAGCCTTCAATGTCCCTTGGATTTGGCTGGGATAAGATCTGTTCTTCATGGAGAGGCAGCAATAGCAGGCATGCCAGAGATAAGTACAGGTTAGTTCCTTCCTTGCAGATAAACCATTTTTCATGAAAAATAACAGGCTGTACTAGTATTTCACCAACTCCAGTTAATGAAATACCAGATAGCGAGTATTGTCAATGCGGGCACCATATAAAGTGTTCCAGTCATCTAAGTCTTAAGTTTATCAGTTTGTGAATATTTGTGATATACTTTCATGTAGATGGAGGTCATGCCGGCCACATGACCGCAGAAGCGTGTTCGGACAACGCTGGCTCTTTGGCTAACAAACAGAGATGAGCACCGGCCCCTAGAGTCGGACACGACTGCACAAATGTGCGGGGGGAACCTTTACCTTTAGATGGAGGTTTCTATTTTTTAGACAGACCAGTGGGGTCACACAACTTCCCTGTTTCTCCTTGGGCTCATTTGGAAAAGCAGTTTCATGCATTCACTCTAAAGTAGATGCTCCAAATCTGTGTGGAGCAGAGAGTGAAGAAGAAGAAGCATTTCTCAGCAGAGAACTGGCCGTGGTGCTGAGCGTCTCAGTCCTATTTACCAGGAACTCCATCAGGCAATATGGGGCTTTAAGAGAGCATAGAAAGGTTTCTGCCTTCAAGCAGTAACCATCTGTTCACAGTAGGAAAAATGATTTGGGTAGGATTTAATTGTGGAAAAATTGACATATCTTAACTCTGGTTTCCCAGAATATGAGGTCTAGTTAGAAAGGTGGTCTGATCTAGCAGGTTTGAAATAATCTATCATAATTCTAGCTCTAATTTTCTCTAGATGGACCTCTCCGATGGCGCAGTTTCAGCTTTCTCCGCCGCTTAATCACCCTGGGATTAATCGTCTGCCTTGTTTCTGCGGTTTCCCTGGGACCGTTTCTGGCTTGGGTAAGGATCCCACGTCCTTTTCTGAAAGACATTTTTAAGAAGCTTCCTCAAGCACGGCTTCCTCAATAACAGCTCTAGGTATCACTTAGCAAAATAAATGATCGAGCAATGCTAACAATCAGTTTGGCTTTCACTGTGATGGGGCCCCTCTGATGGAATACGATGCCACAGGCCTCTATCTTGATCGTTGTTTAAGAAGGGGAGGGGGAAAACATTGTGTCTCCCCAAGCTTTATGGTGCTACTGTTCCACCTTTTGTTTTTTATAGCCATTACACTTTATTGTTGTACCTTGGAAGCAGAAGGAGAGCTGTTAAGGGGCTACATGGCATATAAATTTTATTAAAAAATAATTAAGTATCTGTATACTTTCAGTTTGATGTAAGTGGCATACAGATGTTATAAATAAGTAATTGAGTGTCTGTATACATTCTGTTAGATATAAAAGGTGTATACAATTTCTAAATAACATAAGTGTATGCACCTATTTAGATATGTGGTATATAATGTATATGTGCATGTGTGTATGCACGTATGTGCACACATACACTTATGTACGAGTTAGATTTAGAGCTGGGGAATTTCAAGTGGAAATCTTAATTTAGAGGGTGCTGTTTAGTTGTGGGCAGTCTATTTACTTACTTCCTGGTTTATTAATTATTCTTGGAGTTGGGAGCTGCTTTCCCATCCAGACTTCCACAAAATAATCAGCTTTGGTCCCAAGGCTGGGGTCAATGTATTTTTGGGACCCCTGTTGTGGTCTGTGTTTTAATTTTAATGGTTTTAATCCAGGTTGCCTGTGTGGTTTTATGTTGGCAATTGTTTTTACTGCTTTTCGGGTTTATATACTGCCCAGAGTCCGTCGGAGTTGGACGGGTATAATAAATTTGAATAAATAAATATAAATAAATACAGTTAGCTTACAAAACCAACGTAGCAATATTCCTAATATAACGGTTAAAATGCCATTAGTGTCAGTTGGTTTCTTGGTCTAAATCAGTGTTTCTCAAACTTGGCAACTTTAAGATCTGTGGACTTCAACTCAAGATACTGGTTGGGGTATTCTGGAAGTTGGAAGTCCACAGATCTTAAAGTCGCCAAGTTTGAAAGACACTGGTCTAAATGAAACCCCCTTGAAGAGAAGATTAATACCATTTTTCTCCCATTTAGGGCCAGCTTCCTCAAGTTTTCTCTCGCCTCTTCCCTTTCAAACGGGGCCTCTGCCATGCATACTGGGCCCCAAACGTTTGGGCGGTGTATAACTCCATTGACAAAATTCTGTCAGTCCTTGGTAGGTATCTTAACCCGTCTGTCCGTCCGTCCGTCCGTCCGTCCATCCATTTTATTCAACTTGAACATCACCTGGCTTCAGTCGATTCTGGATGACTCACAGCATAAAAACCAACAGCAGGATACAATCCAGATAAAATAGACAATAAACAGGATGGCAAGTCAGGCTAACAGCAACCTACATACATCCTACAAGGGGTCCAATCGCCCTAGCCGAAGGCATCGGAGCACAGCCAGGCCATTAAGGCCTTCTGCAACGCCAACGGAGGGAGCCACTCCGGTTTCAGGGGGGACCTCATGCCAGAGAAGGTGCGCTTCCAGGGTCCGACAAGATGACCCTGCTTAAGTCGGGGGCCCTTTAGGGCTAGATATAATGTTCTTCTGTTTACGTTTTAAAAGAGAAATATTGTGAAGTTCCCCTGGACCAGAGAACCTGTCCATGTTCTCTGAAACAATAGATCACGTTATATTATACTGGCCTTTCTATAGGGCCATGCATTTAAAATACATTAGCTCCCTATTGCAGGATTACCTGGGGAGATTGAATGATTTTTTTTTAATCAGTCTGCTTCTTTGGGATGTAAAGTATCTCATAACTCTCAGGATGGCCAACTTCTATGTAGCTGCTGTGAAAATGGGAGAGCAGATCATTTGACGTGATGCTTGGAGTGGGACGAGCTCTCCTTATTAGAGTTTAATAGTGTTTTACAGATTTGTGCTTTATCTTCAATCATAAATAAATATGTGGGTATTTAACCCTCCATGCATTGGTTGCAAAATTTTGCTGCTTCTGAGCAACAGAATAAAACAGCTGTTGCCCAGATAGCTTTTCTTCCATTCTTTCTTTTTACAGAAACCTGTGTAAAAATATATGACCATTCACTTTGAGATGGTTTAAAATGGGGAGCAGTAGATAAGGGCTTTAAATAAATAAATGAACAGAACAGTGGTTTTGTTACATCAAGCGACCCCCTTTTCAGATCTTGTATCTCAGGGATGTGCAACTTGGCGCAGGGGGGACAAAGCTTTTCACTAGCTCTGCTTTTCATGTCAGTCTTAATGGTAGACAGATAAAGAAGTGGATGCAATTAATAAAAATGAAATAAATGATTTGTGGAGTCCTTGGTGCTCTCTGAGCTTGGCTGTTTGCTTGCAGACGTTTCATTACCCGACTAGGGAACATCATCAGTGCGAGGGAGAGTGGAGTTTGCTCCTCCTTTATATACAGTAGCTTGCCCTGCCAGTGTTGGTTGGGGTGTGGTTCTCTCCTTGGTAATTCCTTGATTAGGGTATTGTTTTCTGCTTGATCATTTGTCTGGTGTAAATAAATGATTTACACTTAATACAGATGTTCTGAATGTATTTAGTAATCTTCCCCCTTTTGCCCAGGAAAGTAGGGTGCCAGCGGATTTTGCACTCAGAGGGGGTTAGACTACCTGACTAAGGTGACCCCCAACCCTGTGATTCCATGATGGCAATTTTAGGGGGATTTTGCAGAGTAGAGTATGTCTAGCTCTCTGTCTTGCTTCTGTTAAACTTCAGGGGCGAGTGAAATTTCAGGATGTGGGGGAACAGATGGCAGCTTCAGGACCATTTTTACATTTGGGCCAAATGGGATTAGTGACAGTGGCAGATGGGTCCCCGCTCTTAAAGCAGAGGTGTGCAGCTTCCGTCGCCTTGGGGGCCTCACCAGGCATTGCTCCACATGTCGAGAGCTCCGCTGCAAAAGTGGATGGAATCCGGAGCCTTTTCAGAGGGCGTTTTTTTTAGGGTTAAAGCAGCTTTTTAAAAGGTTTAAGGTGTGCATTGTGGCTCTTCAAATTCACCGAAGCACCCTGAAATGCAACCACCCACCCCCAATTCTAATTTTGGGCACCATCCTCTTTGTACAGTCTTGGGGGGAGGCACAAAAAGGATACTGACAGGCCGCAAATGGTCCACAGCTAGGACTTTTATTGCAAATTTTATTTTATTTTATTTTATTTTATTTTATTATTTTATTTATTTTATTTTGTTTGTTTTTGTTTTGTTTTATTATTTTATTTTATATTTTATTTTATATTTTATTTTATTATTTTATTTTATTATTTTATTTATTTTATTATTATTATTATTTTTATTTTATTTTATTTTATTATTTTATTTTATTTTATTATTTTATTTTTGGCCACCCAACTCCAGTGGACTCTTCTCTTCCCCCTTTTGCATTACATTTGTAAGTTCTTAGACAATATAATTAGTTCCTTCTTCCAGTTTTTTTCCACTTAGCTCTTAAAGCAGCTTTTATTATCCAGGTGTCCTCCAGGTATTTTTGGTCATTCCTGGTAGGCCCAGTGAGGAGTTCTGGCTGGGCATGATGGGAAGTGTAGTCCGCCGGGTTTGGGAAGGCAGCCTTGGCTTCCTTAAATTGAAGCGCAGAATAAGAGAAGTAAAACAATGTTTATTTTTTCCCCCCCCAAGGCTGGTTCAGAGGTGTTGATTTGATTTAAGCCATCTCTCTCTAGTGTTTTGTTTGTTTGTGGACATTTTTTTCTGGTTTTTACCCGCGAGCTGCCCAGAGTCATGGGGAGTTTGGCAGAATATAATTTTAATTAGGAGGAGGAGGAAGAAGACGACTCCTTTGAGTAATTGCCAGAGGCAAAGTTAAGGCAGGCCCCTTTTCGTCAGGGCGTGTCGATTTGAAGCTCTCCCAAACCCAGCTGAGGCTTCAGTCCTGTGCTGCTCGTTTTGCAGATAGATAGTGTGGAAAGAAGGGTTGATCCTGGCTTTCAAGAAATATATTTCAGGCCTTTCTGGGTATGACTGTGCACCTAGGCTCACTAACAAATTTCCTATTGACTTGCCAGGACTGAAGTATCAATTCCTTGACCCTGCAAAGATGCCTAAGGCAGCCATGACTGGAGGTCTGGTCCAGGAATTTCAACACAGCGTCCTTCCTTCCGTGACGCCCCTGGCGACCTTACTCTGTACTGCCATCTCAGTGCTGGTAAATACAAACCACTGTGACCTGTGTATTCTGCTATATTTTCATTTGCTCTGGCCACATCCGTTGAATTTCAGTGCATCTCAATCCCTGTCAGTCCACAGTATCCTTAAAAATAGCTGACTCTGCTCTTACAAATTTAACAGAACCCTGCCATGCAGCAATTCCTAGGCGAAGCTTTTCCTGGGCAAGAGATAGAGTCATGGGGGAAAAAACCTCAAGTTCTAAATATTACTGTGCCTGACTCTTACAGATGCATAAAATGTTAAATTGGAAGGTCCTTTTTTCACTATGAAGCTAACGCAGATTGATCTGATGCCAAGAATTGGGAGGGCTAAAACAGTGGATCCAGTCTTGGAAAATCTCTTGGCACAGTTAGATTTTCTTCTGTTCTTTTCAGATTGTTGAGCTTATATTTCAGATAAATTTCCTGAATTTCAGAAAGATGGCTTTTCAGGCCAGCATGTATGATTGTTTAGGCTAGTTGGTGATATGGACTGTTCAGTCTTACATTGCCGGTGGGGTCTCAATTTAATGAGAATGCCTTCCAGGTGGAAAGCTAGTGAGCAGGATTGACGCCTTTTTCTATGATGATTGGGGTTTTAAAAAATATATACAAAGAAGCAGCATTGAAAAATGCCACTTCCTGTGCAACTGCGATTCTGCAACTAATTTTGTTACCACATAGAACAAGTGAACGTTGCCTAAAAGGGTCTATCTCGTGGGTTCTGGTCCATTCATTTTACAGAATAATGGATTTCCTTCAACAGAATGTAGAGATGGCCGCTACTTTAGATGTTAGGTGAAGTGAAAGGAGATAGGTGATCCTATCTGTGATGGCCGAATGGGTGGTATATGATGCGAAAGGGTTCTTGCTTACAATCGATAATGAAAATTTCCTGGAAACACTTTGCTGGCCATTGGAAATACATCTTTTGGTCTGCTCCGGCGCGGCTGTTGGCGTGGTTCTTACAAACTCAGTCCACGATCTGATCTGGCATGTATCTTCATCCCCAACATCAGACCTAGCTTAATATTTTGAGTAATACTTCTCATTTAAACGTTACTTTTTGTATCTCTGTCTTCTTTTTGCCCTCTCTTCACGAGTGGTTGCGGCACTATTCATGGATTCTGCTAGTTAAATTAAGAGGAGAAGACTCGCTCCATGACTCAGGAAATATGCCAGAAATTTCCCAGAATTCCTTGGTTGGGAGCCATGCCAGGAAAAGCCTGTAGAGGAAAGGCAGCAGCTAATCTTTGGTGGCCTAAAGCCACCCAAAGCTTGACAGCACCTTGTCTAGTGCATGCCCAGAGTCCCCTCGTGGGAGATGGCGCGGTGATAGAAGTCGAAACATAAATAAATAAAATAAATGACAGAAAAGGGAGGCCTCCATTGATTGATGACTTGCTTAATGGCGGAAGACCCACTGAAGCTCTGTTTCTACCTGTTATTTCTAGCCTTCTGTTTTCTGTCTTTGGTTTAAACCCCAAGGGCCCAGAGGATTCCTGAGGTGCTTGGTTCTCTGTGCGCTAAGCTCCTTTCTGTATGGTTGGCACGTCCATGAGAAAGCAATTCTCCTCGCCATTCTTCCTTTGAGGTAAGAGAGCGGTCATTGCATGGCAGAGCTGAGGAAAAACATGGGGGGGGGGAGGCGATTGAAGGCCAGGTTGGGCCTGATCATAAATATCAAGCACAAGCGATGCATCAGAAGGATGGAGTTGGGAATTGTTTCAGCGGTCCTAAGAATCCAGGCATCCCTCTGGCCGCAGCACTTTCTTCACAAGCTGTGGGATATTGGCTTGAGGACCAGGAAAAATCTCTGCTAGAACAGCCCCCAAACTGGCCAGAACTGTAAAGCAGTCGGTGAAGAAGCTGAAGCTGGAAGAAGGTGGGATTTTTCAGCAAGACGACAGTCCAGAACACACCTCCAAATCAATCACAAAGTACATACAGGAAAGAAAAAGGTTTTGCAATTGCTTTTGCAGTCCCCGGATTTGAATCTGATTGAAAATCTGGGGTGTTGCTGCTAATTGGTTTGTCGACGCTTAATTTAGAATTTACAGGACGGATACCAAAGAATGAGAACAGCAAGGGAGACACCAGGACACAAATCTTTAGAGCATTGTTTCTCAACCTGGGCAACTTTAAGATGTGTGGACTTCAACTCCCAGAATTGAATGATGGCGGCAGCTTTGAGAGGGGGTCTGGAAAAGGCAGAACCCGCTTGTTAAAGATTCCTCTTTCGGTTTTGTTTGTTCTGTTCTCAGCTTGCTGTCTGTGGAGAGGTCAAGAGATGCTGGTATTTACCTAATCCTGTCCACCACAGGGCATTTTTCTCTCTTCCCGCTGCTGTTCACCGCACCAGGTATGTTTTGCTTCTCATCATTTGCCGAAAAAAAGAATTTGCTTTGATACTGTTTAGTCTCCCGAAGCAAAAATATCTGAAAGAAGATGGCTGGACCACAGCGGTGGTAAATTGTTTATATTTATTTGTTGTTCAGTATACATCCTGCTTTATTTGATCCAACTCCAGGTGCCGTACATAAAGCTCCCACTCCTGTTTCCCCCCAGCAACAACCCTGTGAGGTGGATTGGACTGAGAGGGGGGACTGGCCCAAGGTCACCCAGCCGGCTTTCATGCCTAAGGCGGGACTAGAACTCTGTCTCCTGGTTTCCCATTAGCTCCTTCCCAGGGCTGAGAGACAGGGATGGGCCCAAGGTCACCCAGCCGGCCTTCGTCCCTAAGGGAGGCCTAGAACTCTCAGTCTCGTGGTTTCTAGGCCAGCACCTTCACCACTACACCAGAATGGCTCCAAGTGATGCCCCACTATCACAGGCTTGTTAGTACTTGGATCAAGTCTACATTTTCATGTGGAAGAGGATGAGTTTCTAGCCTGGACAAAATCCCATGGCATTGATTTAAGCAGGAACTTGCAGGGGCTGTACCAATTTTGTCTGGGCTATGATGCTGCTCCAGTCTTGTCCCAGTGCACGCAGGGCACAAGCTTGGCGTGAGACAGGATACATAAAAGGGAATACAGGTGGTCCTCGACTTATGACCACAATTTGGACTGGGACTTCCATTGCTAAGCGAGGCGGTTGTTAAGCAGGTCACGTCTGATTTTACTACCTTTCTGCTGCAGTACTTAAGTGAATCACGTGGTTAAGTGGATCCGGCTTCCCCCATTGACTTTGCTTGGGAAGGCTGGGAAGGTCACAGACAGCGATCATGTGACCCCCTGGACGCTGCAACTGTCGTAAATACATGCAAGCGCCTGAATTTTGATCATGTAACTGCAGGGATGCTGCAACGGTCATAAGTCCGAGGACCAGTTGCAAGTCACTTTTTTCAGCGCCATCATAGCTCTGAACAGTCACTAAATGAATGGTCGTAAGTTGAGGACTACCTGTACTTTTTCCCACAATACATCTTTCATGGAATTTGCTGCTACAAAATCTTTTCGTTTGTTTCAGAACTGCCAATTAAAATACTGCTGATGCTCCTCTTTTCGGTGTACAGTTTCTCCTCGCTGAGGGCCCTGTTCAGGTAAGAACTAAATAATTTTATAGATAAAGAGAAAAATCTTCCCCAGTGCCAAGTGATCAGGTTCTGTACACCGTCCAATCCTATGGACGATTAAGCAATAGGATATGGCTGGGTCAGATGGTTTTGTTGATAGTTTGATCCTCTGCCGCTCTACTTCAAAGAAAAAGCACTGTGTATTCAGTAGGACTGACTTTCTAGTTGAGGATTGCGGATTGGGTGGGCTGCAAGAAGTCGAAATCCAACCCAAAGCTTGTTTACTCAGTGGCAGGTCCTGCTGGATTCATTTGGCTTCGCTCAGAGATAAGGGTGCAGGTACTTGTGGTGTGAATTAAGGTTCATATTGGTCATTAGCTGGATGTTTGGCACTGAATGTTCTGAAATATTCCAGAGGACATGGTGTGAATGTCATGGGATGGAAAGTAAGTGCTGGTTATGAATAATTGCAGATCTAACAAGGAAATCAAGGAGAGTTGCTAATTTTATTTGGCAAAGACTAAATTTGGAAAGGTATTCCAGGATGAAGGAAATCTCAAGATTTCAACAAGTGAGCTGGGATGTGCCAAGAAACCCTGCCATCCGCGGCTCAAGATGCTAGCCAGACTGAGCAAGGAGAAGGTTCCTATGCATTGATGAGCTACGATCAGAGCCCTCAGTATCAGGTGGTTCTGTGGGGAGACTGCTTTGGGACCTTGTGTAATGGTAGGTGGGAATGACCTTGGGAGACGGGTAGAGCCACAGCCCGGGGAATGGTCAGATAAGAGGTAGCTGAGCCCTCATAAGGAATGGAGGCGTGGCAAACGTCTCAGAAGGGACCTCCTTAGTTTCTTGGACTGTAAAGGTGACGGGGAGATTTGTACTTTCAGACTTAGAAGATTCTGTTAATGTAACCTTACAATAAAGTAGAGTTAGTTCATCTGGGCGTGCTTCCTGTCCGGACTACCTCGCAAGGCTGACATCACTCTTGCAAGTCTTTGGAAGAGGCTGAGAATCCCCCTCTAAATTTTAGGAATGGCCTCCGATCCCCAGGGGGCTCCTCTATCTGCCAAGCACCCAGCAGCAGCCTTATTGCAACACCAGCAGCAGGAAGATGCACAAGTGACCAATTTGCCGAATGCCATGAGACAACGCAACAGCTAGGACAGAATTTGCCCCAGCCCACGGCAGCACAGCAACCTGCGGCGCTTTCCCTCCGTCTCCCAAGGTCATTCCCTCATACCATTACACCTTGCTACAGGAATAGCTTGTCCACAGTTCCCCACGTCCCAAAGGAAGGGATAAAACTTGATCCTAGATGGGAGCAAGGGGGGAAACAGGTCCTCTTTGACCCTAGATTGGATGATCTGACCTGCATGCCCCTTGCTGGTTTCTCTTAGCTAGTGCCCTCACGCCACACCACTTGTGCCACACAAGTGTAGAATTAGGAAACAGGAAACAAATTGAGTCTGCTAACTGAGTCTCTTCTCCCCCCTCCGACACACCTTCCTGCGTGCTTTTCTTCCAAAACTAAGGCACCTTCTCAAGGCTTAGCTACAAGTCTGTCTCAATCCTCCAACCTCATTTGGGTTCACTTGGGGAGGGGAGACCCCGAGCTCGTTCTCATTACACAGACAAGGTTGTTGGCGTAACTAATCGTCTTCCCCACCCATCAGTAAGATATTTGCACACTGGTTGAAAAATACAGATGCAACCTTAGAAAGAAGCAACTTCTTAATATGATACACCAGTGTTTCTCAACCTTGGCCACTTTAAGATGGGTAGACTTCAACTCCCAGAATTCCCCAGCCAGCATGTGCTGGCTGGGGAATTCTGGGAGTTGAAGTCCACCCATCTTAAAGTGGCCAAGGTTGAGAAACAGTGTGATAGACTATGAAGGAACCTTATTAAAGTCCTTTTCTTGTCTCCTGTCTCCATAGGAAAGAGCCTCTGCTTAACTGGCTGGAAGCAGTCTACCTCATTGGGCTGATACCCATAGAAATCGTCTGTGAAATAGTGTTTCCTTTTACCTCCTGGGCGCAAAAGCTGCCTTTTCTCCCTTTATTGCTCACCTCGGTCTATTGTGCTTTAGGCATCATTTATGCCTGGCTCAAACTATATATCTCAGCCTTCACGGGACCATTGGAAGTCAAACAAAAAGAAGAATAATGATGTTTACAGAGGGTTCCAAGGCGACAAGGATCATTCCAGAAAGTTCACAATGGCTAAATGGCGACGGCTGCTCCAAATTGAACATCATGTCCAGTTCCAGAATGGCTTCCTTGTTCTTTAAAGACTTGGGAACCTGAAAGTCATCAAGAAGCTGGGCTATTTCCAGAGTGGGAAAAGAAAGAATGAAATTTGCTTTATCAAACAACTTTTAATGGTAAACAAAATGGGACTGAGGTTTTTTTAAAACCAGTTTGACCTGAATGAAATACTGATTATTTCCACCGTTGTTGGTACAGCAGGAAAAATCAACATCTTTGCTTTATTTTTCTTTAAGTAATTCTGCCTCCAAAGGCCATAGGAATGTGCTGATATATATCCAGAGGGAGCAGGGACAATTTAATTGTGTCCATTTTGAGAAGGAGGGTTCAAGGAGATAATTTTTTAAAACTTAAATAGGCACATTCAATCTAACGGAAGCTTAATATATATTTCCCTTATTTTGAATTAAAATGAAAACAGATTTGCAAATTTCAGGGGTGGGCTTTGGACATACCAAAAAAAAAAAAAGGCGAGAGACTGGGTACACCAACTCTGTATTATATATCACTGATCTCTAGAAAAAGTTACATTGCTATCCTTGGTGAAAAATGTGAATAAAGAATTCATTTTTATATCTGTTTCCTTGTATAGAATTTATAATTGTAGATGTGTCTTACAAGCAAAACTATCTGATTAGACCAATTCAGGGAAGATCTTTCAGTGCTTTTGGCTAGAAAAGCTTATAAATTCTCATTCACCGACAGCAAGAAACTAAATAGCTATTGCTGGAAAAAGGATTTACATGCCATTTACCAAAGAAAACTCTCGTTGTTTAAGGATGTTTCATGTTGGGCTAGATATAATCTGTTGATATGTATCGAACCTGGTTTTAACTTGGAGGTGGCATTGTCAAGCCTTGGGACTATTGTATACAATGAATGCAAGCTGGATGGATTCAATTGGAGCAGTGATGGGTGCCCCATTGGAAGACCTGTAGGACCAAACGGGGGGCAGATCCTCCTGGAGAAACTCTTACCTATGTGGTAGCTAAGAGTTGGCACTAACTTGATGGCACGTAATCAAATTACACAATATATGCGGAATATGGTTGGGTTTGAGGCAGATGAGATCTGCTCAGGGCTCCATCTTAAAGCTGGCCCTGTTTCTACTGAGCCCATAAGGTGGATGGGGCCAAGGGCTGGACTTAGGCTTTGAGTGGTGGGCTTGGAGTTTTAAATACAGTAACTTCTGATGTATTTGCTCTTGCCTTTTTCCTAGGGCTTAGAGAGAGTGAGTGGCCCAAAGTCCCTCAGCTGGCTTTGTGCCTAAAGCGGGACTAGACCGCGTGGTCTTCGGTATCTAGCCCAGTGCCTTTAACCACGACACCAAACTGGCTTTCCTGATTTATTTCCTGATTGTATTTATCAGATTTATGCTTACAATAAAAGAGAATATATGCAGCTCAGGGTTGAACTGTGGAGTCCTTGGTGCTCTCTGAGCTTGGTTGTTGGCTTGCAGACGTTTTATTACCCAACCAGGTAACATCATCAGCGTTCATCATCACTATCATTTATTTACTCATTTGCAACCTTTATCCAATCACCTTTCTTTCATCCATGCATTGCATATATTTATTTGCAAACTTTATCCAGCCTCCTTTCTTTCATCCATGCATTGCATTTCTTTATTTGCAAACTTTATCCAACCACCTTTCTTTCATCCATGTATTGCATTTCTTTATTTGCAAACTTTATCCGCCTTTCATCCATGCATTGCCATTTATTTCTTTATTTGCAACCTTTATCCAACCTCCTCCTCCATCCATTCCTCATTTGCAAAGGTTAAGCCACCGCCTGGAACGCGCCCCGCCTCCCAGCCAATCCCAACCGCGGGGCGGGGCCGCCCGGGAGCCCGAGGGAGCCCCGCCTACTGCGCGAGGGAGGGAGGCCGGAACCAGGAGCGGCGGGCGCGCGGGCGCAGGGAAGGCGTTTGGGGCAGGACCCTCCGCCGCCCTTGCCGGCTGCCATGCAGCTCCGCTTCTCCGTCCCGGACGAGGCGCGCTCGCTGCCGCCGCCGCCGCTGCTCAACTTCCCCTCCGTGTGGATGGCGGGCTGCTTCTGGATCAGCGCCTTGCTGGACAACGGCATCAACCGCAGGCCCGTCCTGCGAGCCGGTCAGTCGCCCGGGGGTGTCGCCCGCCCCGGCTTTCCTGGTGGCCTCCCGTCCCGGGGCAGCGGCGGGGGCGGCCAGTGGCTGGCCTTGGACGGGCTGGGGGGCCGCAAGCGAGGGGTCCCCAGGCTGTGGATCGATGGGTCGCCTGGTATTTCAGTTGGCTCGGCCCCCAGCCCTGGCTCTGGGCGGCTAACAATCACTCAGAGCGGACAAAGGCATAAAACCAGAAAGAAACAACCGCATGCCTATAATCCACAGCCGAGGTAGAACCGAAAGAAGCCACAACCCAAGTCAGGCTCGGGTGGATCCCGGTGTGACCTCTGGGGACGATGCTGCTAACGGCACCGTTCGCTCTCAGGGCTGGGATGGATCCAATGGAGGGTTTAGTTATTGGACTGTTGTCTGGCCTCCCTATTTTGGGTCAAGGCACACAACTGATGCTCCCCCCATTTTCCCCCACAACAACCCTGTGAGGTGGGTTGGGCTGAGAGAGAGGGACTGGCCAAGGTCACCCCAAACAGGCTCTATTAGCCTCTTAAACCAAGCCCAATCCAATAACAACAACAATCATCAGTAGGTGGATAGAAATGCCAAATCCAGTCTAAACATCTGGCTGACTGTGCAACCAACTATAAACCCCACCCTCACTAGCACTGATGATGTTCCCTAGTCGGGTAACGAAATGCCTGTAAGCAAACAGCCAAGCTCAGAGAGCACTGAGGACTCCACTGATCCCTTTTTAAAATTATTATTTGCTTGTAAAGAGCACCTGGGCTAGGAACAGAATCCTGGACGAGCCACCACAGCCCTAATGTTTGGGGTGGGCTTGGAGCGGATGGTCAGCCAGTATCCAGGGATGCTCTGCCAGGAGGGAGCTGAGGAAGGGGCGGATCCACTGTGGGGTGAGGAGAGGAGGAAGGGGGCCTGTGGGGAATGAACACGACAGATTTAGCTATCTCAGTCCACGCGGAGTTCAGGGCCGCTTCTTCACACCTTTGTCTGTAGGCATCTTCCTAGTGACAACCGTATAGGCATCTGCTGCACACCGTTTGAAGTGCCGCTTGCGGATTTAGGGACAGGAAGTTAGAGTTGCCCTTTGCTCTCTTGATCTTTTCCAGGTCTGCATCGTCAGGTGCTGATGACCACTCTGGGGTTTTGTTTGGGCTACTACGTGAAGAGATTCTCCAATTACTATTACGCCGAGCGGGACAGGGAGCTTTTCAGCTACATAAAGCAACATCCCGAGGACTTTGTGGAAAATGGTACTTCGATGTTAAAGGCTTTCAGGACGAGCTGCCCCAGTGCTTAATGTGTGGGGCTGGCTCACTTTGGAGAAAGGAAAGCGGGCGCTTTCTAGGGCAGGTGGTGGGACCCCGGCTGTTCTTCCAGAGTTGCCCACAGCATGGAAGAGATAAGACCCCCAAATGATTCCTCAAGCCAGCTGGGACAAACCCTTCCCCTGTCTACAGAAACGCCCGGGGTGACAGCCACCGGCAGGGGGTCAGTGATGAGGATGCTGGACGTTTTAGTTCAACAACAGCCGGATTGCTGTTTGCTGTTAGTTGTCAAGAGTCAGGAGTGTACGAGTTGGAGAGAGAATTTTATCTCGGGGATCAAAATCTGAGAATTCAGGGTGGGAGGTTTACACCGTTGATTGAGTCTTGACTCTTGGAGACTACATGGACACGTTCATGCATATTTTCTTGGCAACGTCTTTGGAAGTGGTTTGTCTTTCCTCCTGGGCTGAGAGAGGGGGACTGGCCCAAGGTCACCCAGTTAGCTTTCCTGCCTAAGGCGGGACTAGAACTCTCAGTCTCCTGGTTTGCCATTGGCTCCTTCCTAGGGCTGAGAGAGAGTGATTGGCCCAAGGGCACCCAGCCAGCTTTCATGCCTAAGGCGGGACTAGAACTCTCAGTCTCCTGGTGTGCTATTGGCTCCTTCCTAGGGTGAGAGTGAGTGACCAGCCCAAGGTCACCCAGCTGGCTTCATGCCTGAGGCAGGACTAGAACTCACCGTCGCCTGGCTTCCAGTCCAGTGCCTGAACTGCTGCACCAAAGTGGGTCTCAGCAGAGCAGTCCCCTTGATGGGCATGTTTCTCAGCACCTCTAAACAGGGCGACAAACCCGTAGGGCTAAGGAATCGTGCTTTTCCGCAATAAAGTGAAATTGGACTTTGAGTTGACCGTCGGCCCTCTTAACAAACTCTTTAGAATCTCTTTAAGCAGGTACTAAACCAGAGAGGCAACCCCAAAGATGCAGGAAGTGGGTGCTTTTCCTTGTTCACGGTTCATGAATAAGCTTTATCAGCAGGATAATTTCCTGTCTTGCTAGAACCAAGGAAGGTGGGAGATATTCTGGAAGACTTCACCCCAATCCGCTGAAGACTGCAAGCAGATCCTGCCTTCTTCGGTGGGTCTTTCTCGCCACGCTGCTCTTGCGCATGGAAGCCCGCGGGGTCAAATAGCCTGCTGATAAATGTGGATTGCATCCTTTCTAATTAAAGCTATATGAAGGTACAGTCTGCCTTTTTGCTCTTGGTGTACGCCCGGAAACAACGGAGAGGATGTCCGGGAGATCTGGCGTAAATAACATTCAGAATTTACACTGCAGAAAGTGGCAATCTGTGGGCATTATCTCAGCCCCAAGTTGCACTAAATGATTTCCGTCAGTGGTCACTGATCATGATGAGACTCTAATGCAGAGCTTTCCAAACTGTGTGTCGGGACACGTTAGTGTGTCGGCTGCAGTGTCTGGGTGTGTCGCGGCTGCTGCTGCCTCCGAGCCCTGCCAGGATTCCGCGCAGGTCCTAGTGCCTGCCTTGTGCCCTGCTGCCTCCAAACCTGCCCTGCCAGGATTCCGCGCAGGTCCTAGTGCCTGCCTTGTGCCTGGCTGCCTCCAAACCTGCCCTGCCAGGATTCCGCACAGGTCCTAGTGCCTGCCTTGTGCCCTGCTGCCTCCAAACCTGCTGTGATTCCGCGCAGGTCCTAGTGCCTGCCTTGTGCCTGGCTGCCTCCAGACCTGCTGTGATTCCGCGCAGGTCCTAGTGCCTGCCTTGTGCCCTGCTGTAAGAGTGTGTAATGAAATGATGCATGTCTAAAAAGTGTGTCACCAACATGAAAAGTTTGGAAAGCTCCGCTCTAATGACTGAATAACAGCTCTTGTGGCGCAAAGGGTTGGGAAGAGGTTGTAGAGCAAAGGGGTGCCATTTTGGTAGCCTGACACCCCAAAACGGGTCCTGTAATCTTTCACGGATTTGGAGGTGCACCAGCATCCAGTCTGCCTCTGTTTGGGGGATCAACCTGTAGAAAGGCCGGGGGACTGCCAGCTACACACAAAATCGGATCTCCTGCCCCTCTCATATCGTGACGTGACCCTGCCCTCGTTGCGTGACAGCCCCACCTCCCCTCTTTTGCACCCCCCCCCCCGAGAGGAATGCTGCTCCTGGCCAGCGAAGGGCTGCTGTCTTGTCTCAAATATTCAGAGTGGCGGCCGCTGATCCGCTGAGCGGAGTTTCCGAGCTGCTTCTGGAGCTGAGCTGCCTGTTCAAGCAGCGCTGCCTCTGAGCGGTCGTCGTTTGCTCCCTGGTGCGGGAGAAGGCGGGGCCCAGAGGGATTCAGGCCGGTTTCTCCCTCTCCACCTCACTCCGTCCTCCCTTCCCAGAGCGGGGTGGGGGGGATGTTCTAGGGGGGAGTTCTGGGGAAGGGGTTGGAGTAGGAGAGGGGAGACCGAGGTTCGAGTCCTCCCTCACCGGGTGACTCGGGGTCCCCCTCAGCCCAGCCTACCTCACAAGGTGGTTGTGTGGCAAACTCAGGGTGCTGCGTATATCCTCATGAGCTCCTGAACAAACAGCAGGAGGTAAAGCAAATGGTGAGTAGGCTTTGCATCATGCAGCAAGTTCAGACGAGCCCCTGATGGTCCAGAGGCCGAACGCCTAAGTGGCACCTCACGATCACGAGGACGCAAGGCCAGCTACTTCAAAGCTGAGGGTTCCACTGCAGCAAGAGGCAGGCCGCATCTGGCTTGGAGAGTCTCAGGAATGGCATAGAAATGCAGAGGAGCTCATGGATGTCAGCTGGTAACCACTGGACAAAAAAGAAAAAGCTGCAGCGTGTGTGCCCCAGTGGGTAGAGCCGTTCCCCCGTTTGCTGACTGCAACGCCCATACGGCACTGTGGCAAAAAGGCACCCAGCCCCACGGACCTCGAGGCAAGGTCAGAATTAGGAAACCGGGACGCTTGAAGCAACGGGCTTCTGACTTCTGGCCGGCCTCCGCCTTTCGGTCAACGGCGTGGTGGTTCTAAAAAAAGAAAACGGATTGGAATGGCTCCAGAGCGGAGTGAAATCGTTTATTTTTGGAAGCAGCTGCAACGGATGGCCTTTGGGCCACAGCCTCGCCTGCCGAGAAGGGCCTCGCCTGGTCTGGAGAGATCTCTGGCCCTGAGCAGACGGGCCAAGGGGTCACTGCTGCCGAGTAGCTCTAAGAGCACAACAGGGCAAAGAGGCCCAGTCGAAACAGGGTGGCCTCTTTTTCAGCCTTGCGAATTAAGCATGGTTTGCCTACCGCCCTGTGTCTGCAGAAGGATTAACTGGTAAAACTGCGCCGGGAGCCAGTCTGGGGTGCCAGTTTAGGAGCTGGGCTGGCAGCCGGGAGACCGTCCGGCCCCCCTCGGGCGTCATGGCGCCTCCCTTCTGGGCTTTGGGCCGGTCCCGCCTCTCAGCCCCAGACCGGTGTGGGGTGGTGGGGAGGGGCTGGACTGGGAGGGGGAGACCCACGTCCTGCTCGAACAAGAGGGGAGATGCGAAGTCTGGCAACCGCTGGCCCTTCGGGGGACTCACAGGAATGGCTCCCTCCCCGATGGAGGCTCTGGCCTAGAGCGAGCAACTGCCTGCGATGCGGGAGGGGTTGCGGGCCCTTCGTCACCCCCTGCCAAATGCTTCCAGAAATGGATCGGGAGTCCCGCTCTGCCGGGAACAGAGCCTGCGCTCCTCTTTCTTGCTCCGCTTCGGAAGCCGTTCCTGGAGCAAATCCGCCCGGTCAGCCAGGATCCGGGCCCGGGTCAGTTGCGGGCAGAGGCCGGCCCTGCTCCCCTCTGTCCCTGCCCACTGAGGTCAAGGTCTCTGGGCGGGGCTGTCCTGCTGTGCTGGGGCAGGTGCGGAGGCGGTCAGAAGGGTCAGGATGGTGGCTGTGAACTCTGTTCCAAAGAGGGGAATAATGGAATCCTTGGCTGTTGTGGGTCTTCCGGGCTGTGTGGCCGTGTTCTGGACGTTGTGGTTCCTAACGTTTCGCCAGAATCTGTGGCCAGCATCTTCAGAGGGCAGGAGCACAGATAGAAGCAAAATCTCTGTGGAATCCTTATCGCGGATATTAATTGAGTTGTGTAATTTATCCAGTTATGAAAAGGCATTTTCTTTCTCCACAAAAAAATGATGCAATGTGTTTCCCTTTGGCACAGATTTTCATGATATTCTCCAGCGCTAGAGATCGTTTCTTTCTAATTGGCAATTTCCCTATTATCTCCCATTCTTGATAATATGCCTCAATTACCACAATTTTCTTTTTTCTGTTTTGCTTGCGGTCCTTTTGAATGTGCACTGCAGGTTTAAAAAAGGGAGGGAGGGGCTTTGATTGTACAGTCACAGCTGCCATCTTGACTTTTTTGACCTCCCCGCCATGGAAACTCCCGTGCCAGGCCCAAAAGCCTACTGTCCCCCCGGCTCTTGCCATCCCTGGTGAAGCAGGGTGAGAGGATGGGAGAGGAGAGAAGGCGTCTCCCTTGTAGCCAGTTCTCGTTCCCGCAGAGTGACCGTTGGATGGGGGACCTACAAGAGACCCTCTTCCCCTTCTCCCCACCCAGAGGGAGAGCAGCTGGGGAAGCCGTGAGCCACTGGCAAAGCACAAGCCCAGAGCCAATCCGGGCACGGGGGGGGGGGGTTTCGTTCCCCTCGGTTTGGCAGAGAAAAACTGCTTTTTGGGGCTGCGCTGCGGGAGACCCCTCCCACGCCTGCAGCAAAGCAGGAAGGGCCCAGTATACTTTTCATTAATAAATGTCCTGTGAGGCTTGGGCGTAAATATAAAGGTAATTTAATAGCAATAAAATGCACGTTTACATTCATAAATAACGGCTACAGTTAAAAACACCATTGCAAATATAAGGAGCTTCATTGTCCCTTCAGTTAAACCTGGGTTAACACTTAAGGCATCAGGAGCCTCTGAATTTCAGGTCTAGCCAAAAATTATAACCCAGTAAAACTCCCAATTTGGTGCTTGAAGAACGCCGGTATCCCTGCTGTCATCCATCCCCCGTCCAGCTGGGGACAATTTCTCCAGCAGCTTCAACCGTTTTCCTGAGGGAAGATGTCGGCTTTGTTCTGGGAAGGAAAGATAACTGGGAAAGTTAGAAAGTGTCTCGGCTGTCCTGTCCCGGTTCCAGCACACGCACTCAGAGGGGAAGGTTCAGCGGTTGTGGGAACATCCTAACCCAGTTAACGGACCTTGACAACTAATCCGAGGGATGATGGTTGTGGCCCCAGAATGGAAGAAGAGGTAGAAAGGGATGGGAGCGGGGGAATTCCTGCCCGGAAGCTGTCTGGTGAGGCTGCCCCGAGGACGGTATCTCGGATCTTTAGGTTGTGGTTTAGGTTTACGGTAGTGGGGGCCCCAGAAAGCTTCCAGCTTCCTTTGCAACACAATGGCTGTGTTCCCTTCACAGGCTGTGCCCAAACAATTAAAGTACACAACAGCTTAATGCAGTGTTTTTGAACCTTGGGACCTTTAAGATGTGTGGACTTCAACTCCCAGAATTCCCCAGCCAGCATGTGCTGGCTGGGGAATTCTGGGAGTTGAAGTCCATACATGTTAAAGGTCCCATGGTTGAGAAACACTGACTTAATGTGATGGCCCCGATAATGGCTTTGCGACATTAAGCCCACCTGCAAACCATTTATCCCCCAGTCTAGCATGTTGTGTGAACACAACCTTGCTGTGCATTTGTGTGATGGTAATTGCAATTCCCAGACATGCAAAGATGGGCATTTCTAACCATCTGCGCTTGGTTTTTATTTGCTGGAATCTCTCTCACAATGGATTATCTGGACCCTTTTCAGTTGGGTTTCAGGCCCAGATATGGGACAGAAACAGCTTTGGTCGCACTTATGGATGATCTCTGGCGGGAGTGGGATGGGGGCAGTGCATCCATCCTGGCTCTTCTTGACCTTTCAGCAGCTTTCGATGCCATCAACCATGGTATCCTTTTGGGTAGACTCAGGGAGTTGGGGGTGGGTGGCGTGGTCTTATGCTGGTTCACCTCCTTCGGTACTCTCTCCGCTCCTTTTTAACATTACATGAAACCGCTGGGTGAGATAATCTGCCACCACGGGATGAGGTATCATCAATATGCTGTTGATACTCAGTTACACATCTCTGTCCCGGGTGAAGTAAGTGAGGCTGTGACCACCCCCTCTCGGTGCCTGGAGGCTGTAGGGGTCTGGATGGGGAACAACAGGCTTGCTGAACCCTGGTAAGACGGAGTGGCTGTGGATTAGGGGCTCCTGGGTATTGGGGAATTTACCATCTTTGGCTGTGGATGGGGTTGCACTGCCCCAGACGGATCCGGTGCAGAACTTGGGGGTTCTCTTGGACTCACAACTCCTGCTCAAAGAGCAGGTGGCAGCCGTGGCCAGGGGAGCCTTTGCACAGCTCCGTGTTGTGCGCCAGCTACGCCCCTTCCTGGATCGGGAGTCCCTCCGGTCAGTCACTCATGCCCTAGTCATCTCCCGCATAGACTACTGCAATGCGCTCTACATGGGGCTACCCTTGAAGAGTATCCGGAAGCTGCAGCTGGTTCAGAATGCGGCCGTGCGGGCAGTTTTGGGAACCCCAAGGAGGGCACATATAACACCGTTGCTCTGCGAGCTGCATTGGGTGCCGGTTTGCTTCCGAGTCCAATTCAAGGTGTTGGTTATCACCTTTAAAGCCCTACATGGCATGGGTCCAGGTTACCTGAGGGACTACCAGACCCCCGTTATATCGACCCGTCCCACCCAG
Source organism: Charina bottae (assembly GCA_023362775.1). Taxonomy (NCBI): domain Eukaryota; kingdom Metazoa; phylum Chordata; class Lepidosauria; order Squamata; family Charinaidae; genus Charina; species Charina bottae. The sequence goes on along the minus strand of JALMGJ010000048.1, from coordinate 1,264,576 downwards.
TCAGGCAGAGAGGGCATGTTACGGACCCTGCCTGTGAGGGATTGCCGATTGGCGGGGTCCAGGAGGAGGGTCTTCTCTGCCATTGCGCCCGCTCTTTGGAATAAGTTACCCCCGGAGGTAAGGCAGGCCCCCACTCTCCCAGCCTTCCGGAAGGGGTTGAAGACCTGGTTGTGCCACCTTGCTTGGGGTGGGAGGGGGGATAGCCATTCATGGGGGTGGTTGGCTCCTTAATGGGGCCAACGAGATCTTTACCACCATCTTGAATCTTAAATTTTATATTTTATATTCTGTATTGTTATATTTATATAGATCTATACTCATATTTATTCTGTTTTATTTTAGTGATGCTATTTTATTGTCTGTAAACTGCCCAGAGTCGTACATGAGATGGGTGGTAAATAAATATGACAAATAAATAAATGAATGTGTGTCTTCCACTTTGGATTTCTGATGGGAAATTTCAGATTATCACCCTGGAAAGGAAATTAGCGCAAAGGAGGAATCCAGGGTCAGGGCTGGGGAGAGGTTTAAAAGCAGATCTTCCGGGCTCATCCGATCCCAGTCTGATGGAGGGGTCAAAAAAATCAAGATGGTGGCCGCCACCATGCAATCAAAGCCCTGCAAGTCCTTCAAGAAGGACGGGATGGTTCCCCCCACCCAAGGAAACAGCTGAAGGCTGCTTTTGTAAGTCAAAGCTTACAAAACCTTTCCGAAAGGTTTTCAGTCGAGGTGGCCCTTGAGAATGGCTTACCTTGACAGCTTCAGGCTTGAAACGTCACCAGTGAAGGGGGAATTACACTCTGGTTTATTTGCTGCAGGGTTTCATTATATTTGGAGGCCACATTGTTCGCCACTCGGGTCAACCACTGGAGGACCTGACGCAGGGCAGCCACGTGCTAAGAAAAGAGACTCTGCAGATCAGTGCCATCTTTGGCACCCGGGTCTTTCTGGGAAGGGGTGAAGCTGGCCTGCCGGTCGTCAAGAGACATCAGGCTGCCCTCCACCAGGAACCTGATGGACTTTAGCTGGACATAATATTCGTAGAGGTCTTAGTCACTGTCTGAATGGCCCCCAAAGCCGCCTGCTCTTCGAAGGAGGCCCCGCGGAGGAGGCTGGAGAACATCACGGTCTGCTCCATCTTGTGGATGGCTGAGAAGTACTTTTCCATGGCTGCAGAAGACGGACTTTCCGGGAGCTGGAAGTCAGCTGGTACGTCGAAGTCTCCACAGAGTTGGGAGAGTGGCCGGGAGCAGATGGTGGTCATGCCTTCCAGGTCGTTGGTGGCAATTTATGAGCAAGAGTGGCGGGGCATCAGCCCCAACCAGCGTGATCGGGACGGGTTCCATCAAAGGACACGCCTCGTTTCCCAGCCAATCAGATCCTTTCATCACACATGCCTTTCTCTGAGGCTGGCAAAGTGGCTTTATTTGCACATTCCAACACTCTAAAGTTGGACTTCATCCGGTAATTTGACCTTAGCCGATTCCTGGGTCATACTGATCAATAACAGCCAACTGAGTCATGCTGGGCAGCTCAGCTGGTGCAGAGGAATCGCTTCTAAGTTGTTTCTCCCCCGAGTTTGAGAATTAAAGGCTGGAAAACCTTGGATGTTTCCAGAGGTGTTGGGGGGGGGGGTGTCCAAAAGATCAAGATGGTGCCCATGGCCATGCATAAGAAGGGACGGGCTCTGATCATATGATTGCAGCTACCATCTTGATTTTTTTGACCCCACTCCATGTACATGACTGCAGGAATATTTTTTCCCAATGGAAAGTTATATGCACCAGCCCTTTCTCTGTCTATAACTTCCTGGTGTCTTCAGTGTCATTGAACAGTGCAGAAATGTTCCGTTGTATAAAGGAAAATAACACCGAGGCAGCTTCTGATCTATGCAATCTGTTCACACAACCTTGTTACAGAACTTCAGACTAGCACATTGTGTGAACCCGGTCAAGATGAATAGCATATGTGTAGTGTGTTGTGGGAACTTAAACAATGGCTTAGTTGGCTTAACCGGGGTTCAGTTAACCATGGGTAAGGAATTGATGTGCTTGAGTTAAATCTGGGGGAGGCAATGTGAAGCTGAAAAGAACCACTGTGCACACAGATGCTTTTCTGGACACTTGCCATGTTTTTTTTTTGGTTTTAGATTCTTCCAAGCAGAGATAAATGTAATCTTGCCCAAAGGGGCATCTGTGGGGGGCATCAAAAGATGGCACTCAAAACCACACAATCAAAGGCTAACCCTTTTTTTTATCTACAAGCACATGGAAAGGGGGCAGGGCTTCAACCACTGGTTGCGACTGCCACCTTGACTTTTTTAACCCCCACACGCTCCTCCAACATCATGGATGTCCTGCTTGCAGACCTATCTCATCCCCAGGTGGTAAGAAAGACCCTTAACAGTTACAGGGTCCACAACAAATAGGAATACTGTGGATTAAGGTGATGGATGAGTAACTAATCAGAGTGAAAACAAGGCAACGATAAATTATTATCGTCATAATGAAAAATAACCCATAACAAAATCAAATATAACAATATATCAACGTAAGTAATTTAAAGTGAAATCAATTAAAGATGGCAAGATCAAACTTCAACCAAAGACCTTTCAGAAAAGTCCCATCTCCAGCAGTTGTTGGAATGTTAGACAAGATGGAACAAGTCCTAATTCTGACAATTGTAGTTTCCAGGCAGTCTTCCAAAGCAGCCAGGTAGAGTCTTCTGCAGTAGTCTAGTCAAGAAGTGATGGGGGCCTCACTCATTGTTGTAAGGTCCTTCTGATCCAGGCAGTACCAGCTGAAGCTGGGCAAAAGCTCTCCTGCCCATGGTTTCCGCCCGCCCATTCATCAGTAGTAGTAGTAGACTCCAGGAGAACTTGCAAGTTTCAGACCTGTTCCTTTATGATGGAATGCTTAATAGACCTTGAGAACATAGAAGAGGCAGCAAGACAGTTAAGGTAGGGAACAGGGACATTACAGAAAAGATGTCTGAGTCCAGGGAGAGGGGAGATGTGAGGAAGAAATTCAGAGTAACCAATCGAAGAGAATATTTGTAGCTCAGGGTTGAACTGTGGAGTCCTTGGTGCTCTCTGAGCCTTGTTGTTTTCTTGCAGATGTTTCATTGCCAGGCTAGGCAACATCTTCAGTGCGAAACATCTTCGGTTTCGCACTGAAGATGCTGCCTAGCCTGGCAATGAAACGTCTGCAAGAAAATAACAGGGCTCAGAGAGCACCAAGGACTCCACAATTCAGAGTAACTCTGCCTTAATTACACTAGGAATAAGTTGATCTGAAGAATTGCTTTAGCAGGCTTTCAAGGGTCTGTATCTTACCCTACCCGCAATAAAGATCTTTTCAGAAATCCAAGTGGCGCATGTTTCCTGATTTTGCCAGCATTGCAGGGCCTGACATCCCTCAGAGTCAGCGTCCCCCATCAAAAGACGACAATGGAGCAGACTGAGAATCTTGAAGGACAGATAGTAATGCCATCTTGCATAGGTTCAGTTTCATCATATTTCATCCCATCCAGGTCCCTACAGCCTCCAGACATGGTGACAAGGCTACCACCTTCCACCACAATACCAATACAACCCGGGGTGGTGATGTATAGTTGGATATCATCGGTATTGATGATACTCCACTTTGACCCAATGGATGATTTCTCTGAGTGGCTTCCTATAGATGTTAAGGAATGGAGAGAAAGGACCAACCCCTGGGGTACCCCACCTTTCTTCTCCAATCACCATCTGGTTTTAAGATGGGCAGCGATACAAATGCCTTAAATTAAATACCCCCCCAAACAATATGCAACATTGGGATGGGGGGAGTAATAGCTCCTCTTGGGGTTGGCTTGCTCCGTAGGGTTCTTTAAAGCCTAACATCAGAGCCTTTTGGATCTTATATATTTAATTAAATTATGTATTCTATTTTATAAATTTTTATATGTTTTAATTGCTGGCTTGGTGTAAACCGCCCAGAATCCCCTCCGGAATGGGGGGAGATGGGCGGTGATATAAGTTGGAAATATAAATAAATATAAATATAAATAAACATAGTCACAATCTTTATCACCCTCCACCATAAGCAGTGGGGGGGGGGGTTTCTTTCCCTCTCTTTGTGGGCCATTCTTTGATTGACAGATCAAAACCTGCCCCAAGTTAGAGATGAGTTACATGGCAAAAAGGTGGAGCTTTGGCTTCTGAGGGGGCTTAAATGTTTACAAATATTGCAAATTAGCAGATGTACAAAAAGGGGGAAGTCAGAAACTTAATAGCTTCTTTTTTTACCTTTTTACTCTTTTTTTTACCTTACCTTTTTTTCTTAATTACTTTTTAGCATTTTAATTTTGTTAAACTTGGTTTGTCCATTTCCCCCCCTTCATTAATATGTATCACACCCCCACACACCCCCAAATATATATACCAAGTTACAATACAATGGAGATTTCGATATCAAGTAATTTAGCTTAAGGCTGAAATCTTTATTATATAACAAATTCCTTGGTGTAAGTCGCAGCCTGTTCTTCTTTCATCCCTACCTTTCCAATGTTATATTTAACTTTGAATGAAAAAAACAAATAATCATAACGCTCATAACCTTGACATCCTGAATTGTAGTTAATACTGATAGGATATATACTTTCCTCTTTTTCTTCTTTATTTCCAACACTCCAAGGTATCTAAATAACAGAATATGAAGAATTTAATTATCCTATAGAAACGTTATTGAATTGAAATAACATATGAAGATTTGTAATAACACAATAAAAAGGAAAAAAGAAAAGTGGGACTTTGTGAGGTTGTGTTGCCTTACCATCGAGCAACTGAGTCCGGCTGAGCCATCAGCTCAATACTGATGAAACCCTTTGAGGACAAGAACCTTCTTCAGAAATGGAGAAATCCCTGGAGGGTGAAATCTGTCTCAAGAAGGGGGAAAGCTGGTTGCCCTCTGATCGTTTTGCTCGTTCGCTGTGGCCGTGTCACTGTGCTAATATTGCACAGCTGTGTCACTGTGTTAATATTGCACGGCTGTCGGCTTTGGAAACCCTTATCACAAGTCATGAAGTTCTGGGCTGCCCAAGGCTGGAACGGTTGATGAACGTGTTCCTGAGTCTGAAGCAATCCAGAGTGGATTCACTTTCCTCCAAAGGTTTCTCTTCTGCCTGTCCCTTCCTTCCCCAAACTTACTGACCAGGTCTGCCCCTCCTGCTAAGCTACGATATGGTCGGTTTGATTTCGTTTGAACCATCTGTGGCCCCACTTATTGGTGTTAGTCAATGCTAGCGTATGGCCTAGACAGGGTGGGCAACGTCTTCAATTTTTTTTTCCAAGAGGAAATTTCTTTGGAGGGGCGCAGGGACAGCCCCCTCCATGAAAATAGGGGCTGACATCTTTTCCCCATCTTCTCTCCTGGGTGAGAGATAGCTTTTGATCTTTTGGAAAGGGAGTGAAATCGAAGCCAGGATTTGCATGAAATTAGCTCAAGGGACATGGGGGGGGGGCATGGGCATCCATGGGGGAGGAGCAAGCTAGGGTGATGCAAGCAGCATTGTGGTGTTGCAGTGCAGGCCCCACACCTTTTCTAAGCGCATCGCAATGTCGCGCATATGCCCCAAAGGACACTCCAAGGCTGCCTTCACCAGTAGCAACAGCCTTTGGACACCACTGTGGGGTCCTTAGGCCCACTGGTTTCTTACTCCTGGCTTAACATGCTTTGTGAATCTAGTCTCTGGGACTTACTTGGAAACCATGATTAAACAATCAGCCATTCAGATAGAAAAAGGGAGTGAAGAAGATTGCTGGAACAATCCTTTGCAGCAGGGAAAACATGGCCTTCTGCATGGTGTATCCAGGGATGTTAAGAGCTTCCACATGGCCACATCAGCATTCATTTTCTAGCCAGGGTTCCAGAACACCACATTGTTCATGGTCTGATGCCTGCAGACATTTGTTTCTCCTTTGCTGTATCATATGGTTCCCATCATCCTATTTATGGGACTCAGAGCTTCATCACTTCCAAATAGACCTGATTAATTTGGAATTCCTGATGGATATCATCTGAATTAAAACCAAACTTAATTGGTTTGTCCATGAGGGAAAAAAAAACCAAAATTCAGAATTGGGAATTGGGAAATATTTGTATTAAGACCTATTAATTGCTACAAAACAGCGTGCAAACTTTCAAGTTATTTTCATTACGTTCGGTGGTAAAGATTTATAGAGGCTGAGAGAAAGAGAAATGTCCATACTTTAGCCCAGGCCAAAATTTTAGTCATGAATTTTGCCGTTTCAAGATTCTTGCATCAAGACAAACCTTGCTTTGCTTAACCACAGTTTATTGAATAAACAACTAGCTGGTTTCCCACAACATGCAGAGCCCTAGATCATGGCTTATGAGTCATAGTGGTTAGTTTCACACAATTTAACAGCCAGGAAAGCTTAGCTGATATGAATCCCATCAAGAAGATGGAGATTGCGCAAACTGAATGCATTTATTGTAGAATCAGAGTTGAAGAGGACCATTAAAGCCGTTTCAACTATTGGATTATGGCACTCTTGACAGACATAGGAATCCATGGAGGGCAAAGAGGAGAAGTGATGAAGTGTGTGTTGCGATATCACAATGCAAACTCCAATTTTAAATATCTGCAGGCAATGTCACAACACAGGTATGAAAGCATGGAGTTTGCATCCTGGTGTCACGATGCATGTTTTTCTCATTTCGGTGTTGTTGTGGTTAGGATGAGATACCTATGACAACAGATGGGTCCATGCAAGATGCAGATAGTGGCTAGCTTCTGCTTGAGAATATTCAGTGAAGCCTACCACCTACCTGGGGAATAAGTTCCACCGTTGACCTGTTTTTATTATTAAAAACTGTTTTCTGATTATTTGGAATTATTCCACACCCTACATTCTGAAGAGAGAGAACAGGTCCTTCACTTTTTCCTGTGTGGCATGCTTTCAGGTATTTGAGGAGTGCTAAGATTTCAACCAGGGGTCTCCTATATAATGACTTGAGTCCTGCAGTTCGCAAGAGCTGGTTTCTGTTGTTCCCGTGGCTTCTCTAGTATCTGCGGTAAATATGTCTTATCAAGAGCAGTGCCCTTGAATCTCTGCTCATGAGCCTTCTAGCTGGAGTCACAGTGTGGGCGAAGCTTGATAGCAACAAACAAAGCCAACTGTGCGTTAGATTTATTGGCCCTTCGATTTATAATCTGGTTAAACGTGTATGACCACAGCCACAATTAATGGTAAGTGATGCAGGTGGGCAATCCCATCAAATACTTCAGAGCACGGACTCAGTGGCTGACCCTCACACACCCACACCCATCTTTGGCTAAGTCAGGGCCTTCCAAAGTTTTCCCGCGGCGACACACCAACTGCTGTTGTCAATCCTGGTTGATGCAGCTGAAGTCTAAATCCACAACAAATGTATACAGAAATGTAGTTGTTTTAGATCGCAAGTGAGCTGATTTCCATGCATGGAACACCCATCTGGTGGCATTCTTTCCCTTTGGTCATAAGAAAACCTCTGGTGGCAATTTTACTGTATATTCAGATCAGGAATACTGGGGGCCTTTGTTGCAATGAAGCCTCCATGATATCACTGAAAACCCGGAAGTGCCGCTATTGCGGCAGCGCGCAAAAACCCGGAAGCGCTGCTGCCGCTTTCGGTTTTTGCACGCCGCCGTGGCTGCGGCGCTTTCAGATTTTCGCGCACCGCCGTTGGTGTGTCACCATGGGAAAACCCAGAAGCACTGATGGCGCGCCATCAGCGCTTCCGGGTTTTGACGCGACACATCTGGGCCCCGCAGGCGACACACTTTTGTGTCGCGACACACAGTTTGGAAAGCTCTGGGCTAAGTATTTGTTTTCAAATATATATTGAGCTTAATGTTCAGATGACTCTCCTGGCAGGAGAGGACCCAACTGGAAATAAGCCATGGAAGAAAACCTCAGTGCTTCACCTTTGTCCAAGTAGAATGGTTGCTGATGGAGATACAGCCAAGCAATATACTGGTGTAGGCTTTCACAGACAGTATCTGTTGGGCTTCAGGGTTTAGTGACCGGGGTCTAGAGAACAGATTTCCTGATGTCTGAAGATGCCAGCCAAGGTTCTCTAGACCCGTCACTAAACCCTGAAGCTCAGCACTGCCCAATAAAACCCGGCCTAAGAATAATCCAAGGTTGCCTATTTTGGGTGGCTGGTGGGATTTTTAGAAATTTGAGAACATGTCATGGGCATGTTTGCCGGGCTCCTTTTGAGCACAGGATTAGTGCTCCTTTGGAGGAACGCTACACCTGTGTTCAAAGGCATGGAGGAGAAGTTACATTGCCCATCTGACCCAGATCTGCTGCAAAATCATGGTTTTGCTTGGGGAAAAGTTATTCACCTTTAGTTAGGCGAAACTAAAAGGAAGTGGTAGAGATGGAAGAGGAGAAAAGGTTAAACGAGATGGGGTGGCAGGGAGGAACCTCAGCAATTTTCCTTTCTGTTAATGGATCAGCTAGACTCCCTGGCAGCCATTTTGTAAGAGTGCCCATGGCATGCTCTGAAAATTCCAACTGTGACCCCCGAGCCAAAAAAATTGGGAATCTCTAGTTTCAGGAATTTTATGGGCGATGCCCATAAAAACAGGCAAAGCTTCAAGCATTCCACCGTGACTGCCATCTTGGCTTTCTTGGCCATGTCCTATGGGCAACCCTGACCATTGACTTTTCTTCTGGGCAAGTGGACACACCTCTGAAGAAAGAAAGCATTGGATTGTAGCTCTTCCCACCCCCATTTTTCTTTTCTAAAATGTGTTTGGGGCATATGTGCTGCAAATAAAGATGATACAAGAACCAGTGTTCTAACAACATGACATATTTCCATCTTTTGTTTCAATTATAAGAATAAATAAATCAAAGCAGGTGGGATATGAAGCTAGAAGTTGCTAAGGGAGACCTCTGTGGCCATATTGATGTCATTAGTATCTCACTGGGCATCCAAGAAAGAGACTAATCAAACCCGAGGCTACAGTCCCAGTCTCTTGCTAAATATCTACAAACATTATCATTCTTTATACAGCGGTCCCCAACCTTTTCGGCACCAGGGACTGGTTGTGGAAGAAAATTTTTCCACAGACTGGGGGGGAGGCAGGGTTTGCAGGTGGGAGCCATCGCGTGTACCAGGGGGGCAGAATTTGCAGGCGGGAGCCAATCACGCACACCGGGGGCGGGGTTTGCAGGCAGGAGCCAATCGCGCACACCGGGGAGGGGGAGGGGTAATCACGTGCACTGGGGGGCGGGGTTTGCAGGCGGGAGCCCCACGGCTCACTTCCTAACAGGCCGTGGCCCATTAGTGGGCCGCGGCCCACAGGTTGGGGACCCCTGCTTTACAAGGCTGTCTTTTCCAAATGTTGCTCTTTCTCTGATTCTTCTTAAACTTGGAGGTGGGGGGCTATTGAAGCCACAAGATAGGTGCCAGGATCCATTTCCAGCTTGCCGACCACAGGTTACCCAATCCTGTTATTATAAGTGTTTGGAAGAAACCAAGACTGAAGGAAGAACCAGAACCAAACATAGATTATTGTATTGACTCGTGTCTTGCCTCTCGCGGTGATTGGATAACCCTTAGGCAAACAGTGGGTGCTCTGGTCTCATGGCCCCCAGACAGTGGCGAGATGAACCGGTTTCACAAATGGGACAAATGATGAAATGTTCTTCCTGGCACTCTGCGCAGCCTTGTCCTGGTTTCTTGTCAGCCAAAAGCTATTGGGAGATATCCATGCTGTGCCAGGCTTGATGACTCAACATAGCATTCTCTCCCCCTTGTTCTTGGGCCAACTGTCTAAACATGACAAGGTCAAGGAATAAATCTGTACAAGCAAGAGTTTTACTCCAGACTGTAAATAAAATCACGTTAGTAATCACAACAAGTCACTCCCTCAGTCTTGAAATTCCCTGGACTTGGTATTGAGTAGCCAATGGCATAAAACCACCCCAATCATGTTTGGTGACAGAGGCCAGGATTTGGGCATTGGTATATAAATCGACACCTTCCAGATCAAGAGCGAGGGATCCTCACAGCAACCTAGCTTGAAGGAGAAGAAGGTTCATTCCCTGAGAATCCAGCCATGGAGAATCACTATGGAGAGAGAATCCCCATGAATAGATACTTCTCTGCTGTCCGTAACATGGAGCAAACGGTGATGTTTCCCAGCCTTCTCCAGGGGGTGTTGTTGGAAGATCAGGATGATATACTTGAAGACAACACTGATAAGAAATGCTCCAGCGACAGAGATCTGTATGAACACTACACACTTCTAAAATCTATCAAGTTAATGGTTGAGAGTGGCCTACCTCCTCTTAATGACAAGAATCTCAGCTCCAGGGAAGAAGAAGCTAGAGAGAAGACAGATCTTGAAGGACTCTTTCGGTATCACATTTCTGGCTTACATCACGTCCTCACCCAGCTGACAAGTAGAGCCAACATTGTGACTTCTAAGTACAATAAAATTCTGGGGCAGATCAATCAGAAAGAAATTTCTTTCCGTTGGTAAAATAGCACCAAAGGGTGAGTTATCTTTGTACGTCAAATGTCTACTTTTGTTCTGTTTGCAACTTCTGCTCTTCTAAAACTTTCTCCATTGGAACTACAGTACGACTGAAAAACTATTTGGTATACTCTGTTAATATTGTAATTCTTGCTAACAAGATCAAAGAGCCTTCCTTCCTTCCTTCCTTCCTTCCTTCCTTCCTTCCTTCCTCCCTCCCTCCCTCCCTCCCTCCCTCCCTCCCTGATTCATTTCTACAGTATTTATAGAGAAAGATTTAACAGTCATCGTCTTTCCATTTTAATTCCAGATAAGGCTCAATCAAGGGTAAATTTTCAAACCTTCACAGGTCCTCAAAAACTGTCTCTATATTGCCATTACTTTTCAAATTGCATGTATTAGTGTTTCAATTTCTTGTACTGTCAGAACACTTATTCTTCGGAGATTCCGGAACAAATGTTTTTGCTTTGACTTGGCTACACCATCCGGTGTTTACAGATCAGGCTCCAGACCAGTTCCCCCCCCCCAAGATGATGTCCTCCATATATGTTAGAATACAGTTCCATAATTCTCATCAGGCATGAGTACGGGGTCAAAAAATTCAAGATGGTGGCCACAACCGTACAAAGCCAACATCTTGACTCTTTTGACCCCCTAACCCCTGTAGATGCCCCTCAGCACAGAACATCTGATGAGTCCCAAATTAGAAGGGGATGGGATACCCTAATGCATTTCTGGGGATGAGTTTGGAGAAACCTTGGCTTAAATTAGGCCTCAAGCCTCTTCATTAACATCTTGCATGCTACCTATTTTTCAGGGCAAGCTGTACTTCGCAACATGGATCTGTTTGTACAATTTAGGGTCCTCGGGCTGGGAAGATGATCTTCGATGCAGCATCCCTGAGAGAGATTTATCTGGTGATTGTGGAACATTATACTTGAATCATTCCAGCACTGATATTTGTGAACAGAGGAGTTTTCTATGCCTGGTTCTGCTAAATCTAGGCTTTCTGTGTTACTGCTTTTTATATTTGAAATGGTTTGCTGCTTAAAAAAATAAATGATTGTATTTCCTGCGGTACAAGGCTACTTTTCATTTAGAACATGGTTCTTCTCGTAGTCTGGACCTGAGTAGCTGTTGTGTCCAAAGTCTTTCCTATCCTTGATAATTGAGAATAATTGAACTGGAGAAAGAGCACCCAAGGACGTAATTCTTTAATTACTATTATTGATTTGTTTTTTGGGGTATATTCCACTTTTCCTCCAAGAGCACAAGGTGGCTTCTGTGAGGATCCCCCTTCAATTTATCCCCCCCACACACACACACAACAGCAGCCCTGTGGGGTAGATCGGGTGGGGAGAGAGAATGATTGGGCCCAAATCTCCTCCTAGGTTTTTATGATCAAAAGTGGACAAACTCTGAGCCTCATTCAGCACCTTAGCCAACATCCCCCATTGGCTCTTAGGTTCCCAGCAGAGCCCAGATTGAAAGAACAACTTCATTCTGGGGAATATGTTGGGGATTTGGGGAACATGTGGGTGCTGTCACTCAATGACTCTGAGTTAGTGTTGACTCCTGGCAACTGCCTGGACAGGTCCCTGCAGTTTTCTTGGCAAGATTTCAGAAGTGGTTTGCCATTGCCTCCTTCCTAGGGCTGAGAGAGAGGGACTGGCTCAAAGTCTCCCAGCTGGCTTTGTGCCTAAGGCGGGACTAGAACTCACAGTCTCCCTGTTTCTAGCCTAATGCCTTCACCACTACACCAGACTGGCTCTCTCCAAGATTGATCTATGGGGTGCAAAACTGCTTATGACCACTAGATGGCAGCAAAGAGGATTTTGCCACCCCCTAGCGGCTATCTGGATATTTGTAGCCCAGACTTTCACTCTCTCACTCTTCAATCTCACTCGCTGGATCGTCACCTTGTTGTGGTGAGTGGGCTTGTGTGTTCCCAATGAACCCTGTGAGCGAAGCCGTCGGGAGTCATGTACTCCTGGCAGGGTCACCCACGGCGGTAAGGTCCAGGGGGAGGAACCAGACAAAGAACGATCCAAGAAAGTCCTCAACGGCAGAACAGGCGGAAGGTAACAAGGTGTATTGTTACAACGGCTGCGAAGGCGGATGAAGGCTGCAGCAGACAAAAGGTCACCAATCGTCATGGTATCCATGCCATTGGATTAGAGCCTTTTTCTGTGAAGGTTGTGTGTTGATCGTTGTGCACCGATCTCCACACATAAAACAAATTCACGCACAGGTGTCTTCCAACCACACCAAACCCAAAACCTTTGGAAGACAATCTTACTCGGCTACGAGTGATCGCCAATGAAGCCCAGACTTTGTAGTTCTAGGGTTGCCTGTGGACAAAATGGCTGTCAAGCTGAGCATGACCACTTACAAAACACCAAATACCAGAAGGTGAATTGTGAGGCCTCCCCCATCATCCCAGTTTATCTTTATTGTGCACCGCCCAGGGTCCCCGCTGGGGGAGATGGGCGGTAATATAATATAAATTTAATAAAATAAATAAATCTTATGACCCACTTCCAAACAAACCTTGGGGCTACAGCTACCCACCATTTTTATTTTCCATGATTGCTTAAGGAACCAGTATGGCAGTGTTTCTCAACCTTGGCAACTTTCTGGCTGGGGAATTCTGGGAGTTGAAGTCCACACATCTTAAAGTTGCCATGATTGAGAAACACTGCAGTATGGTATCTAGAGGCATTTAGGGAAAACAAAACCTGGCCCATTGCTTTTCAGTTAACCAGCTTCCTATGTAATTTCAGTTTATATTTACAAGAAACTAAGTATTTTAGAAAGCTCGGTGCTAACACAAATGTCCCATGGTCACCACACTTCTTTCTCATCTTGGAATGTTCAACTAAAGGTTGGGCTTCAGGACAGCCATCTGGACTTTCCTCAATGCCGCAGACTGTTGCTTGGCGAGAAAGCAAGAGGTCCGTGGAGTGCTGGTGGCTCCACTAGAAGATGGGCGAGAAGCACTTGGATAATGGTGTGTGCCTCTTTCTCTTAAGTGTGCATGGCCCACAGAACTCTATATGACTTTATATTTTCATGTAATTGTTCATTATGTCGTGCAGAATTAAGCAACCATTTATATTAGTCACTAAAGCATAGCTTTCCAAACTGTGTGTCGCGACACAGTACTGTGTCGCCTGCAGGGCCCAGGTGTGTCACGTGAAAACCCAGAAGTGCTGATGGCGTGCCGCAGCGCCATCAGTGCTTCCGGGTTTTCTTGCAGCACACCAGGACACCGCTGCGGCGCACAAAAACCCAGAAGCGCCGCTGTGGTGCAAAAAAACCAGGAAGCACCGCACTGGCGGTGCTTCCAGGTTTTCGCGCACTGCCACCACCACGGTGCTTCCGGGTTTTCGCGCGCCACCGTTGGTGTGTCGCCAACGGGAAAACTTTGGAAAGCCCTGCACTAAAGGGTTATACTTGAGTGATACTTTCTTTTGCCCTGTCCTTGGTAAGACACATTTGCCCGGGCTGAGCCAGGACCATGCCATCTGGGCAAGGCTTTGGGGCAGAAATCCAGGGCCTGATTTAGCAGGATGGTGAGAATCGGCATGTTGCAGCAGAGCTGGCAGCGTGCAAAGCGAAGGGAAGTAATGGGAGCGGAGATTGCATAAGGCCGTTCAGTCCAGAGTCTGAAACAGCCTTGCAGGGCCGAGGGAATAATGCACCAACAGTGGTGGGAAGGTGGGGGGAGTGGGGAGGTCTTGCAATGCCAACTCTTTCCCTCGTTTCCATGCTACCATATCTGGCTGCAGAAACCTCCATCACCACTAGATGGCATCGAGGACATAGAGGCAACTCTCACGTTCTTCTGCTATCTAGGAGTCATCAGGCCTTTTGCAGTCCAGATCTAGTCAGCCTACTATTCTTAGCTCCATCAGGTATTATTACATCCACGGGTGTGGATGAACACCGAGACGTAACAAATCTGTTTGCATCCCTCTCTTTCTGCCTCAGCCTCCTCTTCTCTGTCTGGAATCGATTCCCAAACGGCTCCCCAGGGCAGGAGAGCACTGGTGGATTGGGAACTTCTCTAAAACAAGATACTTGATATACAATTCCGACTGGGATTAAAGATGGGGGGAGGGAGATGGACTAGCAAACCACGGAGGATGCGTATGGAGCTGCTGACTGAGCTATGAGTTAAAAATGTCCGGGTAGTGGAACGTGGGTGCAATCCCCGAGGAGCCGGACCTGCAGAGAGTGCTGTCTCCAGAAGGACAGGCGGAAAGCCTGGAGCACCCGAAGAACTTTGGCTTGCAAGGGAAGGCGGATGTTTGGCTGGTGCAGTGTAAAGAAGGGAAAGAGGTGGGCCTGCTGCTAGAAGAAGGTGGTGGGTGAGCAACAGGCCATGGGGAGAGGGCAGAGCTGTTGAAGGGCCCGCAACGTCTGCAACCCCTCCCGCATCGCAGGCAGTTGCTCGCTCTAGGCCAGAGCTCCATCGGGGAGGGAGCCATTCCAGTGAGTCCCCCGAAGGGCCAGCGGTTGCCAGACTTCGCATCTCCCCTCTTGTTCGAGCAGGACGTGGGTCTCCCCCTCCCAGTCCAGCCCCTCCCCACCACCCCACACCGGTCTGGGGCTGAGAGGGGGGACCGGCCCAAAGCCCAGAAGGGAGGCGCCATGACGCCTGAGGGGGGCCGGACGGTCTCCCGGCTGCCAGCCCAGCTCCTAAACTGGCACCCCAGACTGGCTCCCGGCGCAGTTTTACCAGTTAATCCTTCTGCAGACACAGGGCGGTAGGCAAACCATGCTTAATTCGCAAGGCTGAAAAAGAGGCCACCCTGTTTTGACTGGGCCTCTTTGCCCTGTTGTGCTCTTAGAGCTACTCGGCAGCAGTGACCCCTTGGCCCGTCTGCTCAGGGCCAGAGATCTCTCCAGACCAGGCGAGGCCCTTCTCGGCAGGCGGGGCTGTGGCCCAAAGGCCATCCGTTGCAGCTGCTTCCAAAAATAAACGATTTCACTCCGCTCTGGAGCCATTCCAATCCGTTTTCTTTTTTTAGAACCACCACGCCGTTGACCGAAAGGCGGAGGCCGGCCAGAAGTCAGAAGCCCGTTGCTTCAAGCGTCCCGGTTTCCTAATTCTGACCTTGCCTCGAGGTCCGTGGGGCTGGGTGCCTTTTTGCCACGGTGCCGTATGGGCGTTGCAGTCAGCAAACTGGGGAACGGCTCTACCCACTGGGGCACACACGTTACAGCTTTTTCTTTTTTGTCCAGTGGTTACCAGCTGACATCCATGAGCTCCTCTGCATTTCTATGCCATTCCTGAGACTCTCCAAGCCAGACGCGGCCTGCCTCTTGCTGCAGTGGAACCCTCAGCTTTGAAGTAGCTGGCCTTGCGTCCTCGTGATCGTGAGGCGCCACTTAGGCGTTCGGCCTCTGGACCATCAGGGGCCTCGTCTGAACTTGCTGCATGATGCAAAGCCTACTCACCATTTGCTTTACCTCCTGCTGTTTGTTCAGGAGCTCATGAGGATATACGCAGCACTCTGAGTTTGCCACACAACCACCTTGTGAGGTAGGCTGGGCTGAGGGGGACCCCGAGTCACCCGGTGAGGGAGGACTCGAACCTCGGTCTCCCCTCTCCTACTCCAACCCCTTCCCCAGAACTCCCCCCTAGAACATCCCCCCCCCCCGCTCTGGGAAGGGAGGACGGAGTGAGGTGGAGAGGGAGAAACCGGCCTGAATCCCTCTGGGCCCCGCCTTCTCCCGCACCAGGGAGCAAACGACCGACCGCTCAGAGGCAGCGCTGCTTGAACAGGCAGCTCAGCTCCAGAAGCAGCTCGGAAACTCCGCTCAGCGGATCAGCGGCCGCCACTCTGAATATTTGAGACGAGACAGCAGCCCTTCGCTGGCCAGGAGCAGCATTCCTCTCGGGGGGGGTGTGTGCAAAGAAGAGGGGAGGTGGGGCTGTCACGCAACGAGGGCAGGGTCACGTCACGATATGAGAGGGGCAGGAGATCCGATTTTGTGTGTAGCTGGCAGTCCCCCGGCCTTTCTACAGGTTGATCCCCCAAACAGAGGCAGACTGGATGCTGGTGCACCTCCAAATCCGTGAAAGATTACAGGACCCGTTTTGGGGTGTCAGGCTACCAAAATGGCACCCCTTTGCTCTTCCCAACCCTTTGCGCCACAAGAGCTGTTATTCAGTCATTAGAGCGGAGCTTTCCAAACTTTTCATGTTGGTGACACACTTTTTAGACATGCATCATTTCATGACACACTCTTACAGCAGGGCACAAGGCAGGCAGTAGGACCTGTGCGGGATCCTGGCAGGGCAGGTTTGGAGGCAGCCGGGCACAAGGCAGGCACTAGGACCTGCGCGGAATCCTGGCAGGGCAGGTTTGGAGGCAGCAGGGCACAAGGCAGGCACTAGGACCTGCGCGGAATCCTGGCAGGGCTCGGAGGCAGCAGCAGCCGCGACACACCCAAACACTGCAGCCGACACACTAACGTGTCCCGACACACAGTTTGGAAAGCTCTGCATTAGAGTCTCATCATGATCAGTGACCACTGACGGAAATCATTTAGTGCAACTTGGGGCTGAGATAATGCCCACAGATTGCCACTTTCTGCAGTGTAAATTCTGAATGTTATTTACGCCAGATCTCCCGGACATCCTCTCCGTTGTTTCCGGGCGTACACCAAGAGCAAAAAGGCAGACTGTACCTTCATATAGCTTTAATTAGAAAGGATGCAATCCACATTTATCAGCAGGCTATTTGACCCCGCGGGCTTCCATGCGCAAGAGCAGCGTGGCGAGAAAGACCCACCGAAGAAGGCAGGATCTGCTTGCAGTCTTCAGCGGATTGGGGTGAAGTCTTCCAGAATATCTCCCACCTTCCTTGGTTCTACCAAGACAGGAAATTAGCCTGCTGATAAAGCTTATTCATGAACCGTGAACAAGGAAAAGCACCAACTTCCTGCATCTTTGGGGTTGCCTCTCTGGTTTAGTACCTGCTTAAAGAGATTCTAAAGAGTTTGTTAAGAGGGCCGACGGTCAACTCAAAGTCCAATTTCACTTTATCGTGGAAAAGCACGATTCCTTAGCCCTACGGGTTTGTCGCCCTGTTTAGAGGTGCTGAGAAATTGCCCATCAAGGGGACTGCTCTGCTGAGACCCACTTTGGTGCAGCAGTTCAGGGACTGGACTGGAAGCCAGGCGACGGTGAGTTCTAGTCCCGCCTTAGGCACGAAGCTAACTGGGTGCCCTTGGGCCAATCACTCTCTCTCAGCCCTAGGAAGGACCCAATGGCAAACCAGGAGACGGTGAGTTCTAGTCCCGCCTTAGGCGTGAAAGCTAACTGGGTGCCCTTGGGCCAGTCCCCCTCTCTCAGCCCAGGAGGAAAGACAAACCACTTCCAAAGACGTTGCCAAGAAAATACGCATGAACGTGTCCATGTAGTCTCCAAGAGTCAAGACTCAATCAACGGTGTAAACCTCCCACCCTGAATTCTCAGATTTTGATCCCCGAGATAAAATTCTCTCTCCAACTCGTACACTCCTGACTCTTGACAACTAACAGCAATCCGGCTGTTGTTGAACTAAAGCTTCCGGCATCCTCATCACTGACCCCCCTGCCGGTGGCTGTCACCCTGGGCGTTTCTGTAGACAGGGGAAGGGTTTGTCCCAGCTGGCTTGAGGAATCATTTGGGGGTCTTATCTCTTCCATGCTGTGGGCAACTCTGGAAGAACAGCCGGGGTCCCACCACCTGCCCTAGAAAGCGCCCGCTTTCCTTTCTCCAAAGTGAGCCAGCCCCACACATTAAGCACTGGGGCAGCTCGTCTTGAAAGCCTTTAACACCGAAGTACCTTTTTCCACAAAGTCCTCGGGATGTTGCTTTATGTAGCTGAAAAGCTCCCTGTCCCGCTCGGCGTAATAGTAATTGGAGAATCTCTTCACGTAGTAGCCCAAACAAAACCCCAGAGTGGTCATCAGCACCTGACGATGCAGACCTGGAAAAGATCAAGAGAGCAAAGGGCAACTCTAACTTCCTGTCCCTAAATCCGCAAGCGGCACTTCAAACGGTGTGCAGCAGATGCCTGTACGGTTGTCACTAGGAAGATGCCTACAGACAAAGGTGTGAAGAAGCGGCCCTGAACTCCGCGTGGACTGAAATAGCTAAATCTGTCGTGTTCATTCCCCACTGTATTCCACACAGGCCCCCTTCCTCGGGGGCCGAGCCAATTGAAATACCAGGCGACCCATCGATGCACAGCCTGGGGACCCCTCGCTTGCGGCCCCCCAGCCCGTCCAAGGCCAGCCACTGGCCGCCCCCGCCGCTGCCCCGGGACGGGAGGCCACCAGGAAAGCCGGGGCGGGCGACACCCCCGGGCAACTGACCGGCTCGCAGGACGGGCCTGCGGTTGATGCCGTTGTCCAGCAAGGCGCTGATCCAGAAGCAGCCCGCCATCCAGACGGAGGGGAAGTTGAGCAGCGGCGGCGGCGGCAGCGAGCGCGCCTCGTCCGGGACGGAGAAGCGGAGCTGCATGGCGGCCGGCAAGGGCGGCGGAGGGTCCTGCCCGAAACGCCTTCCCTGCGCCCGCGCGCCCGCGGACGAACGTTCCGCCGCTCCTGGTTCCGGCCTCCCTCGCGCAGGGGGCGGGGCTCCCACGGGCGCCGCGTGGCCGGGATTGGCTGGAAGGCGGGACGCGTCGCTGGCTCCGCTTTCTGGTTCCAGGCGGTCGCTTAACCTTTGCAAAGGAGGAATGGATGGATGCGGCGGTTGGATGAAGGTTGCAAATAAAGAAATAAAGAAAAGACAACGCATGGATGAAAGGCAGTTCGATAAAGGTTGCAAATAAATGCAATGCATGGTCATGGAGAGCCAGTTTGGTCTACTGGTTAAGGTGTTGGGCTAGAAACTCTAGTTCCGCCTGAGGCATGAAAGCCGGCTGGGTGACCTTGGGCCAGTCACTCTCAGCCCAACTCACCTCACAGGGTTGTTGTTGTGGGGAAAATAGGAGGAGGAAGGAGTATTAGGTATGTTCGCCGCCTTGAGTTATTTATGAAAAAAATAAAGGTGGGATAAAAATAAAATAAAAATAAAAAAGGAGGTTGGATAAAGTTTGCAAATAAACAAAGAAATGACAATGCATTCATGAAAGAAAGGCAGCTGGATAAAGTTTGCAAACGAATAAATAAAGAAATGCAATGCATGGATGAAAGAAAGGCGGCTGGATAAAATTTCCACATAAATAAATAAATGGCAATGCATGCTCATATACAGTATACACTTGTTTTCAATCCTAAATTACATATTCAGGGAGAGGTACTCCACTCGGTGTCGGTGGATTGGAGCATCTGAAGGTAGTCCCCGCTTAACGACCAGAATTTTGGTTGCTAAGCGAAGCAGTCATTAAGCAAATTCAACCTGATTTTACAACCTTTTTTGCAGTGGTTGTTAAGCAAATCACATAATTCCCCATTGATTTTGCTTGCCAGAAGCTGGCTGGGAAGGTAGAAAATGATCATGTGACCACAGGATGCTGCAAGTCATAAATGAGAACTGTTTGCTAAGCGCCCAAATCATGATCACAGGACTGCGGGGACACTGTGACGGTCTTGAGTGTGAGCACTGGTTGTAAGTTGGTTTTTTTCAACACTATCATGAGTCTGAACCGTCACTAATCGAATGGTCATTAAGTGAGGACTACCTGTAAATTGTGTGAATGAATTCCCAGGGAGGTGGCCCTGCCCTTCGTATTCAGCATCCCTCTCCACTGGGGATGCTGGGAACTGTGGTCCCATCACATCTGGAGGGCTGACAGGAGGAAAAAGGGGTCTGCATAGGACGGCCAGGGATGCCCGCCCTGATTTCAAAGGAGGTTGTCTGAATGTGCAAAGCTGGTAGACTCAGGCTTCATTTAGCAAAGTGCAGGTGGAACATCGATCCCACCATCATGACCGCCACCTTGACTTTTTTGACTATATCTTGCAGAAACCCCCAGGGCTGCAACTGGGAGGGGCAAGTGGGGCATGTGCCCCGGGCGCTGTGCTGGGGGGTGCGCCAAAATGACACCCCGGGGGAGCCAAAATGACAAAATAACCCATGGGGTGGCGCGGAATCCATGTTTGCCCTGGGTGACACAGACCCTAGCTCCATCCCTGGAAACCCCTGGAAAGGTGACAAGTTCCTTTTTTAGAGGAGGTGAAATTGACAAGCTACTTTCCCCTTCTAAGCAAAAGTAGAGTGGCCAAACTGTAGGGCAGTGCTTTCTAAAGTGCCGCCGTTGGCGACACACCAACGGCGGCGGGGGTGGCGGGGGTGGGGGTGTGTATGGTGGCGGCAGCGACGGCGGCCACCGCTAAAACGCTGAAGCGCTGATGGCGCGCCGCTGCCGCCGCCACCATACACCCCCCCACTGCCGCTTCTGGGTTGTGTGGCGACACACCAGACTGTGTCGCGACACACTAAAGTGTCGCGACACACAGTTTGGAAAGCTGTGCTGTAGGGTTTTCACAGTGCTAAAGCCTGCCGCCCTCTTATTTTCCATGCATCCCATTTTAACCAGGAATCAAGGTCTCTCAGGCAGGATTTTGCAGCTCAATGTCATTCCGAAAGGGGCACTAAACTGTGTTGCAACGGCCACGCCAGCGAAACGTGGCCAGGTTTACTCTTTTGCGATGATCCTGCCCGGGCTGAGCCAGGACCATGCCATCTGGGCAAGGCTTTGGGGCAGAAATCCAGGGCCTGATTTAGCAGGATGGTGAGAATCGGCATGTTGCAGCAGAGCTGGCAGCGTGCAAAGCGAAGGGAAGTAATGGGAGCGGAGATTGCATAAGGCCGTTCAGTCCAGAGTATGAAACAGCCTTGCAGGGCCAAGGGAATAATGCACCAACAGTGGTGGGAAGGTGGTGGGAGGGGGGAGGTCGTGCAATGCCAACTCTTTCCCTCATTTCCATGCTACCATATCTGGCTGCAGAAACCTCCATCACCACTAGATGGCATCGAGGACATAGAGGCACCTCTCACGTTCTTCTGCTATCTAGGAGTCATCAGGCCTTTTGCAGTCCAGATCTAGTCAGCCTACTATTCTTAGCTCCATCAGGTATTATTACCGAGAGGTAACAAATCTGTTTGCATCCCTCTCTTTCTGCCTCAGCCTCCTCTTCTCTGTCTGGAATCGATCCCCAAACGGCTCCCCAGGGCAGGAGAGCACTGGTGGATTGGGAACTTCTCCAAAACAAGATACTTGATATACAATTCCGACTGGGATTAAAGATGGGGGGAGGGAAGTGGACTAGCAAACCACGGAGGATGCGTATGGAGCTGCTGACTGAGCTATGAGTTAAAAATGTCCGGGTAGTGGAACGTGGGTGCAATCCCCGAGGAGCCGAACCCGCAGAGAGTGCTGTCTCCAGAAGGACAGGCGGAAAGCCTGGAGCACCCGAAGAACTTTGGCTTGCAAGGGAAGGCGGATGTTTGGCTGGTTCAGTGTAAAGAAGGGAAATAGGTGGGCCTGCTGCTGGAAGAAGGTGGTGGGTGAGCAACAGGCCATGGGGAGAGGGCAGAGCTCCTCAGCTCCCATTTCTTCTATCTTCTGCTCAAAGAGGCCCTGTGTTCAATTGGACCTAAGCAGAACGATTGACAAAGGAAGGAAATGGCACCTCAAGGTGTGTAGAGAGGTGTTTAGGGAGCATATGTCTGCCATGTATGAGTTTACAGTATGTCTCCAGGATCGGACCAATTGCACCTGAAAGTCTTGAAGGAGACTGCTGATGTCTTTTCAGGACCTTTTCTGCAATCTTTGAGAAATCAGGAAGGATGGGCGTAGTGCCAGGGGACCGGGAAAGGACAATATTGTTCCTATTTTCGAAATAGGAGGACTTGGGTAACTACTTGATGTCAATATTAGGCAAAATTTGGGCACAGATGATTAAGCAGATGGCTGATGAAAGAGTGCATTGCTTGGTGCAAGTCAGTGTGGCTGGTGGCTATTCCCACTTCTACCTTCTATGATAACAAGTCAGTGTGGGTTTATCAAGAGGAAATCATGCCAGACCAATCTGATTTCCTTTTTTGATAGAGTTTAGTTGATAATGGGAATGCAGTAGACATAGCATAGCTTGACTTTAGCAAAGAATTCAGCAAACTCTTCTCTGAGATTCCAATAGAGACCATGGTAAGATGTGGGCTTCCCAATAGATGGGAACAGAGTGGGTTGACCAACCGTACAGTACCTAATCAGTCTACATCAAAGGCTCCATGTCAGAGAAAGGGTTTAGTGGCCTACAATAGGGCTCCATTTTAGGAATCCTCTTGTTCAACTTCTTTCTAAATAACTTGAATAAAAGTTTAGAAAATATGATTATCACATTTTGAGACCAGACAAAAATAGAATAATGGCTTAGAGGATAATATCAAGATTCAGGTGGACCTTAACAAGCTGAAACATTGGGCAGATTGTCAACAGGGACAAAGGCAAATTCCTTCCTTGGAGTAGGAAAAATCAAATCCAGGAGTACAGGTTGTCCTTGACTTACAACCATTCATTTAGCGACCATTCAAAGTTACAACGGTGCTGAAAAAGTGACTTGCAACCAGTCCTCGCACTTACGACGGTTACAGCGTTCCGGGGTCATGTGACCACCATTTGCAACCTTCCCAGCCAGCTTCCGACAAGCAAAGTCAGTGGGGGAAGCCGGATTCGCTTAATGACCACGGTGATTTGCTTATCGACCACAGTGATTCACTTAACAACCACAGCAATAAAGGTCATAAAATTGGGCGTGGCTCACTTAACAACCGCCTCGCTTAGCAACGGAAGTTCCAGTCCCAATTGTGGTCGTAAGTTGAGGACTACCTGTATAAGATGATGCAGGGGAGGGGTTGGGGGGAATCACAATGATCTGGTTTCTTGCTGGATCGCAAGCTCAACATGAGCCAACAGTGTGATGCATGTATAAATTTTAAAAATTGGTAAGCAGTTCTCTTCAAATCAATAGATCTGAAAACCCCAGGGAGTGAAAAAAGGATAAAAGATTAGTGCTTGTAACTTTCTTTTGGGGGGTGAAGAGCATGCAAGATTTCCTAGTCTTTTGGAGCAGGCCTTGCTCCATGTATGTAAGGCTCTTGTTTCAGTCTTTCAGTGTTTCTCTTTATTATTATTATAGCTTTATTAATATTTTTCAAAAATATAATTAAAAAACAAAATACAGAATATAAAACAGGTAAAATACAGATCTAAAAAGAAACAAGAAAAACTAAAACAGGGCAAGAATAGATAGAAAAGTATAAAAGACAGGTGACTTCCAACCTTCTTCATCACATATATAAAAGCATATGAAAAAGTTAATCTCTTACTCTTAATTAAACTTTTAATAACATAATTTCTCTAAAATCGTCAAAACCCATTTAATCGTCAAAACCCGAAATCAAAACCTCATTTTTTTCTGTTACAAGCAAATAGTCCAAAAGTGGCTTCCAAGTAGAAACAAATCCAGTTACGGTATTTTTTCTTACCAATGCTGAGAGCTTGGCCATTTCCACCAGTTCCATTCATTTAATCATCCAGTCCTCCATGGAAGGAAAGTTTTTCAGTGTTTCTCAAGCTTTGGGGTAAAGTTTTCCATTGGGAGTTTTCCAGTCTGCACCGCTGAGCTGTCCAGGATGACTCAGCTCTCATCGATTGGCATGTCCCCACACCCTCTGGGGTCAAGTCTCTGGAAGAGGCCCAACATTAGTTTGGAAGCATTTCAACATGTCAATAAAGTGGCATTGCCAACCACAGAGAAAGGTGTGTGTGATGAAAGGATCTGACTTGCTGGGAAACGAGGCGTGTCCTTTGATGGAACCCGTCCCGATCACGCTGGTTGAGGCTGATACCCCGCCAGTCTTGCTCATAAATTGCCACCAACGACCTGGAAGGCATGACCACCATCTGCTCCCGGCCACTCTCCCAACTCGGTGGAGACTTCGACGTACCAGCTGACTTCCAGCTCCCGGAAAGTCTGTCTTCTGCAGCCATGGAAAAGTACTTCTCAGCCATCCACAAGATGGAGCAGACCGTGATGTTCCCCAGCCTCCTCCGCGGGGCCTCCTTCGAAGAGCAGGATGACGGCTTTGGGGCTGACTCAGCGGACAAAGACTTGTTTGAACATTTTGTGCTGCTGAAATCTGGCAAGGGCATGTTTGAAGGTGGGCTTCTGCCTCTAAGAAAAGAGAAGCCGCAGGTTATTCCCCAAGTGAAAGAGGAGAACATGGAGAAGGGCAACCTTGAAGACATCTTACATTACCACTTGTCCAGTTTGTACCATGTCCTCCATCACTTGACCCAGAGAGCCAACACTGTCACCTCCAAATACAATGAAATTATGGGACGGATCAGCCAGAGCTAAGGGGCTGAGTAACACGCCCTAGGAAACAGCCAGAGGTAAGATGTTTCCTTTTATACATCTGGGAGGGTTTCTTTCTTCAGGTTGGGGCCTTCA
Organism: Charina bottae; assembly: GCA_023362775.1. Classification (NCBI taxonomy): domain Eukaryota; kingdom Metazoa; phylum Chordata; class Lepidosauria; order Squamata; family Charinaidae; genus Charina; species Charina bottae. The sequence goes on along the minus strand of JALMGJ010000048.1, from coordinate 1,239,568 downwards.
GTTTTATTTTTCTGCTGAGGGATTCTTGTCAGGGTCAGCATCACATCACTGCTCTGGGCATGGCCAACATTTATCGCCTACTCTTTTCCAGGAGGTGAGAGTTAAGAATTGAAATGGATGCCCCAAGACTTAAAGCCTCCCATTTTACCTCTTAAATCACCCCATATGGAAAAATCAGCTTGATTTGAGGGGTTAGGGGCTTAAAGGGGGGAAACGTGTGCCTTAAAACTTTTTCTACGGCTTAAAGCACTACTCTGTCCCTTAGGAAATGCAAATAATCCCAAATGTTTGGCTCTGCCTAGCCTAGGAAGGCACTGTGGTCTCTGTAGGTACTCGGGGGGCCAAAAGTGACAGGATGGCCATCCCCATAACACAGATTTGCTGAAAACATCCCCAGCAATTCAGCAGAATCAGTTTCCATACAACTGCAGTGAAGTAAATTTAAAATACTATTTACTTTTCCCTCTCTTTAATTTGAGAATTTGCTTACCTCTTTTTATCTTGAGGCTTTCTCCATGGGGAACAATCTTGGGCTTAGCTTTGCCATATTATTTCACTGAAGCTTTTTGTTTGATCCCCTTCCCTTCCCTTCCCTTCCCTTCCCTTCCCTTCCCTTCCCTTCCCTTCCCTTCCCTTCCCTTCCCTTCCCTTCCCTTCCCTTCCCTTCCCTTCCCTCCTTCCCTTCCCTTCCCTTCCCTTCCCTTCCCTTCCCTTCCCTTCCCTTCCCTTCCCTTCCCTTCCCTTTCCTTCCTTCCTTCCTTCCTTCCTTCCTTCCTTCCTTCCTTCCTTCCTTCCTTCCTTCCTTCTCCTTTAATTATATTCTCTCTCTCTTCCATCATTGTTCTCCCTTCCCCTTCCCCTTCCCCTTCCCCTTCCCCTTCCCCCTTCCCCCCTTCCTTCCTTCCTTCCTTCCTTCCTTCCTTCCTTCCTTCCTTCCTTCCTTCCTTCCCCTTTAATTATATTCTCTCTTCCATCATTGTTCTCCCTTCCCTTCCCTTCCCTTCCCTTCCCTTCCCTTCCCTTCCCTTCCCTTCCCTTCCCTTCCCTTCCCTTCCCTTCCCTTCCCTTCCTTCCTTCCTTCCTTCCTTCCTTCCTTCCTTCCTTCCTTCCTTCCTTCCTTCCTTCCTTCCTTCCTTCCTCTACGTAGGCATGAAAGCTGGCTGGGTGACCTTGGGCCAGTCACTCTCTCTCAGCCCTAGGAAGGAGCCAATGGCAAACCCGGGGACTGAGAGTTCTAGTCCCGCCTTAGGCATGAAAGCCGGCTGGGTGACCTTGGACCAGTCACTCTCTCTTAGCCCAGCTCACCTCACAGGGTTGTTGTTGTGGGGAAAATAGGAGGAGGAAGGAGTATTTGGTATGTTCGCCGCCTTGAGTTATTTATAAAAATAATAAAGGTGGGATAAAAATCAATTAATTAAATAAATAAATAAATAAAATAGCATAGGGAGTATAATAACATAACCATGTTGCTTATCCTGGGCTTCCTGTGGTGTATGAACCCTGCTGTTATGTGAGAAATCAAACCAAAATGTGATTAACAGTATCACACTAAAAATGTATAACTGCAGCAATGATTTAATCCCAAATTATCAGCACCCTCATTTCAGATATATGTAGGGGGAGACTGGTCAAGAGTTAACATGGTAGGGAAAACTAGCATTGTGCCCTGATTTGCTAAAGAAGCTTGGATAACCTGAAGAGCTTCTGCTGCAAGACTTCACGCTGGCGGGGGAGAGATTGCCAATCGATATTTCGCATTCATTTCTCAGGTTCACTCCACCACTGGTGCCTGAAAGTCACGGATGGACTGCCGTCTCTCTGAACACTGCTCCAAAGAACATCCTTGTGCAGCCACCGGCGTGTTGCAGCTTCGAGAAATAGTTGGCTATTTCAGGTTCTGAACTTGCTCAGAATGAATGGGAGAACTTTCTTGCCGGCAGACAATGTCTTGAAGCACCAAAAAATACTTAAGTATTTCTGGTTATGAACTTGCTTAGAGTGAACAGAAGATTAAGTTATTATTCGTAGATGCCATATCCTGTCTTTTTGTACCTTTTGAATCAGCCCAGACATCCTACCAAGGCGGGCTGAAACTGACCATTGCTTGAAAATCATTTTCAGAATGATGTTTCTGCTATTGTTTTGTATGAAAGGGAACTGAATAAAACAATAAAATAAAATTAATTCCAGTTATTGGCTCCTTTCCTCCTTTCCTCCCGAGCTTCAGTGTTTTGCCTACTTGCAGAATTTGTAAGTTAGTTAACATCTACAGCATAGCTTTCCAAACTGTGTCGCGACACAATACTTTCCAAACTTTTCATGTTGGTGACACACTTTTTAGACATGCATCATTTCGCGACACGGTAATTCAGTTTTACTAGCAAACCGGAGGTTAAACTAACGAACTTATAAGAGATACGGACACATACATAAATTGTAATAGCAAAATGTATGGGGACACAACATATCTCATGAAAACAGAGTCCCCCCTTACAGCAGGGCAAGGCTTGGACAGCAGGGCACAAGGCAGGCACTAGGACTTGCGTGGAATCACAGCAGGTTTGGAGGCAGCAAGGCACAAGGCAGGCACTAGGACCTGCGTGGAATCACAGCAGGTTTGGAGGCAGCAAGGCACAAGGCAGGCACTAGGACCTGTGCAGAATCCTGGCAGGGCTCGGAGGCAGCAGCAGCAGCGAGGTGCTTGAGGCTCTGAGCATCCGACTCAGAGGTTTCTCATTACGTTTGCGCGACACACCTACACACTGCAGCCGACACACTAATGTGTTGTGACACATAGTTTGGAAAGCTCTGCCCTATCAGGAGCAGTCCCTATCTTCAAACACCTCATCCTTTGAAAATACTGAATTTAATATGCTGTCCTCCCTCCCTCTGGACCAGTGTTTCTCAACCTTGGCAACTTCAAGATGTGTGGACTTCAACTCCCAGAATTCCCCAGCCAGCCACTCTGGCTTGGGAATTCTGGGAATTGAAGTCCACACATCTTAAAGTTGCCAAGGTTGAGAAACACTGGCTTGGAATGATGTGCCAACCAGGTCTGTACAGCAGCATCTTTCCAGCCTTTTGAATGGGTCTTTGCTATACTACTGGGGCAGTGTCTTCATCCAAAAAACCTGCCCCGTGGGGGGGGGGGGGTTCCTTGGGGCTTTCATAGCCTCCTGTGCGTTTAAGAGAAAGAAGATAAAACTAGGGCCTCGGATCTGGGCTGCTGAAGTTCAGGTGAGCGTGAGATTTGCCATCTTCAACCAGACCGAGGAAGCTGAAGAATTCAGAGTCGGGGCAGGACCAGCTGACATTTAAGAAGAGCTGAAGGCAATGCCTGTTTAGTGAGAGTGTTTGCTGAAGGCACAAAAGGGCCAAGGAAGGACTGATTGGGCTGGCTGGGTATTAGTCATCGGTTGGCAAGAATTTCAGAAATGCTGGCCAGCCCACTCCTCCCCCTTCCGTGGGTAATGCCAGCCCGGAAGACGGAGACTTCTGCTCACAGGTGCTCCATTATGCTGGCTTCACCTGGGAGGAGACTCTGGGTGTGCAACGGGGTGTGAGTGGCTGCAGGGTGGTGACCGGGAGCTGTGGAGGAAGAACGCTTAGCTAGTCCACTCCCAACCATCACCCCACCACCTGCTAGCTGCTGGAGCTCTGGGTCTCCACGTTGGAGGAGAAAAATGAGCAATTCTCCAGAGCCCAAGATGCTTGGCAAACAAAACCTGACCTACTTGCAGACGGTAAGAGAGAGGGGAGGAAGCGAAGTGCATGCCTAGCGTCTGTAGAGTGTGGTGGGTCTGACCCGTCTCCGGTAGTTCTGCCCTTGAGGAGCAGGTGGCAGGAGATACTTTTCTCTCTTGGAGAAGCCGCTTCGGTGGGGAAATGTGGAAAGCAGCTTTGCGGGTCGGCAGAATCTGCCTCTCAGCTTAAATGGAGCCATTGCTTAGTTGACACATCGTGCATCCAGTGGGTTGAGATGCCACAACACACTAAGACAGTGTTTCTCAACCTCAGCAACTTTAAGATGTGTGGACTTCAACTCCCAGAATTCCCCAGCCAGTATGGACTACAACTCCCAGAATTCCCCAGACAGCACTAACTCAGGAATTCGGGGAGCTGAAGTCCACACATCTTAAAGTTGCTGAGGTTGAGAAACACTGCACTAAGCCATAAATTGTGGTTTACAAAACATACTGGTTAGATTCCATATGGACTAAGGCAAAACCAGACAAACTCGGTGCTTCAGGAAAGGGAGAGTTCAGGACTTCATCCACAGAAACTGTGACATGTTCTATATGCATAGGTTCACATATACGTCCATAGGTTCACGCATCATCCTAAACCAGGCTATTTTAAAAGCATGGTTTGTGGTATAATTCACACTAAGCCAAAAACAAGCAAACTGCATTATAGCTTCACATATGTGTGAAACTTGGTGGCCTCTTCAACAAATCTTGGATTGTATATTTTTATTTAAGAATATCGTTTTTATTGTATTTTAATCTCTATTTATTCTAGTTTTACGGTAAACCACCCAGAGTCGCTCTTTGAGTGAGATGGGCGGTAATTAAATTTGAAATATAAATAAATATAAATAAACCAAGGATTAAAAAACGGCTTTGCACATTGTGTGAACCCAGCCATTGTGGTTTCTAAACTGCGGTTTGATAAGCATGTCGTGGGAAGCCAGCCAATTGTGGCTTATTTAGCAAAGAGTGGTTAGGCCAGTCGTGGCATATACTGCATGTGAAGTCAACATAAGGCTTGTTCAACAAGAAATGGTGGCTTAGTCAGAGGTGTGAACCTAGTCTTTGTGGACCCTAGACTCGCCTGAGGTCCTCTTGTAGGTACCACCAACCAGTCACTGGACTTAAGTTGTAGTGTTCCACCCCAAGGGAAGCCCAACTCACTTCCTTTTGAGGAAGGTGTGGTCACTTGTTGACATGAGATAAAACTCTAGTGACTTGATAGGCACCTCTGTAAAGTTCTCTGGGCAAAAATATGGAAGTGTTTTACCACTGCTTTCTTCTGGGAAGTGTTAATGACTTCCCCAATCTAGCCCTCAGTCTAGGGATTGCCTGGTGGTCTCCTATCCAAATACTAAGCAAGCCTGACCTTGTTTAGCATTTTGAAAATAGCCGAGCTCAGCTACCTGGTCTAACTATACCTATTCTAGGGCTTAAACAAAAGTGCCTCTAAGGCAGTGTTTCTCAACCTTGGCAACTTTAAGATGTGTGGACTTCAACTCCCAGAATTCCCCCAGCCAGAATTCTGGGAGTTGAAGTCCACACATCTTAAAGCTGCCAAGGTTGAGAAACACTGCTTGAAAGCAATGCTCTCAGTCTTCAGTCTTGACTCTTGATAGAACTCCAGGTATGGTAAAAAGTGAGGTTGGGAATGCAGCTGCTTTTTGCATTGCTGTTATTTTGTTGTTCAGTCGTTTAGTCATGTCCGACTCTTCGTGACCCCATGGACCATAGCACACCAGGCCTTCCTGTCCTCCACTGTCTCCCGGAGTTTACTCAAATTCATGTTCATTACATCGGTGATGCTATCTAACCATCTCATCCTCTGCCATCCCCTTCTCCTTTTGCCTTCAGTCTTTCCCAGCATCAGGGTCTTTTCCAGGGAGTCCTCTCTTCGCATTAGGTGGCCAAAGTATTTGAGCTTCAGCTTCAGCATCTGTCCTTCCAACGAGCAGTCAGGGTTGATTTCCTTTAGGATTGACTGATTTGACCTGGACCTTTGCAGTCCAAGGGACTCTCAAGAGTCTTCTCCAGCACCACAGCTCGAAAGCATCAATTCTTCGGCGCTCAGCCTTCCTTATGGTCCAACTCTCACAGCCATACATTACTACTGGGAAAACCATAGCTTTAATTAAACGGACCTTTGTTGGCAAGGTGATATCTCTGCTTTTTAATATGCGGTCTAGGTTTGCCATAGCTTTCCTCCCAAGGAGCAAGCGTCTTTTAATTTCATGGCTGCAGTCACCATCTGCGGTGATCTTGGAGCCCAAGAAAATAAAATCTGTTATTGCTTGCTTGCTGATTGCTGGATTGCTGGATTGCTGGATTGCTGGATTGCTGGATTGCTGGATTGATAGATTGATAGATTGATAGATTGATAGATTGATAGATTGATGTTATAGAGGGTAGCTATTTTGAATAAATCTTTGAGGCTGTCCCTGCTCTTTCCACTCTCAAAACCGAGATGTGTAACTGTGTGACATCTTCCCCTCCCCTTTCTCATCAGCAGTCGCAAATCATTGACCTAAATGTCGGGGGAGAGATCTTCGCCACCACACTCAGCACCTTGACTAAGTATCCAAGTTCCAGATTGGCTGAGATGTTTGCTGGGGTCCAGGCCAAGCCCCGAACAGATTTGGCGGGGAGATACTTCATAGACCGGTCTGGGACTTATTTTAAATACATCCTTGAGTATCTGCGCAGTGACCAAGTTCCCTTGCAAAACGTTCAGGAAGTTTACAAGGAAGCCATCCACTATGACATCAAGCCTCTGATCAAGCACCTGGAGGTATCCCCTCAAATCTTTGGGGAGCTGGTGGCCAGGAAGCAGTTTCTCGCCCGGGTGCCCAACTATTCTGAAAACATCGAGCTGATGATCCGGATCGCCCGGGCGGAAGCGGTGGCCTCCCGCCAATCCGGCGTCATGCTATGCGTGGTGAAGACTTTGGAGGACGCGGCCAAGTGCAGCGATGCTCTCAACAGCTTAGACACCTCCAAGAAATCGGTGGTCCAGTTTGGCCCCTGGAAAGCTGCCCCAAGCATTCTGGACCTCTTGGACTGCATCAAGATGGACGTAGAAGCCAAAGGTTACAAGTCGTCTTTCCAGATTTACGTTCCCGAAAAAGGCTTTCGCTTCAAATCCAGCGACTTCTTCTACAAATTTTTGTTCCATTGGTGGTAGCCAAAAGCCAGCGACTCACGAGTCTTTGAGATCAATAAGGTCCCTATAGCACTACTATATCTGGGCTACGCAAGCCAGATGACCACTCCGGAGGTCTGCTGGACTTGTGCAGCCCAGAGATCTAGGATCTCTAGGCTTTGCTCCAAGTCGGCAGGTTTTTCGAATCCCTGGGAACATTTGGAATTGGCTGGGCATTCTCACAAAACAGGAAACGGGCAAAAGGGTTTACCTGGTCAGAAGACAGCTACCTGGGTCGGTGTAACCAGGTCCCAAACATCCTGTTTTCGGATGACAGCCTGGTCAGGTTTCTCCATTACCTGCTCTAACTGCCCAGGTGTCAGCTCTTCAAGGTAGTCCAGGGCAAGAAACACACACCACAGGGCTGTCCGAGATGCTACTTTATTGTTCTAGGATGCAATAACAGAATCTTGAAAGCCTGCACAAATTTCTCTCTGTCCCCTCTTATAGTGCAGGTAGTCCTCACTTAAGGACCACAATTGGGACCAGATGTTTGGTTGCTAAGCAAAGTGGTCACTAAGCAAATCCGACCTGATTTTACGACTTTTTTTTGCAGCGGTTGTTAAGGGAATCACAACGGGCGTTAAGCAAACCACGTGGTCGTTAAGCGAATCATGCGGTTCCCCATTGATTTTGCTTGCCAGAAGCCAGCCGGGAAGGTAGAAAATGGCGATCACGTGGCCATGGGACGCTGCGACGGTCATAAATGCAAACCGGTTGCCAAGTGTCCAAATCGTGATCACGTGACTGCGGGGACGCTGCGACGGTCATCAGTGTGAGAACTGGTCATAAGTCATTTTTTCCAACACTGTTGTAAGTCCAAACCATCACTAAATGAATGGTTGTTAAGTGAGGACTACCTGTAAGCAAAATCAAGGTGAAGTTATTTTGAGTTTCTGTCTCATGCTTCCTTCTATTTCAGGACTATGGAATCTCTTCCCTAAGTCCCTCCTTAAATTTCTTTTGAACCTTCCCCAAGATCATCTCCAAATTGCTTTGCACCAGGGGGCTCTTCAGTTTATCTGAGCCTTTTTTTATTCCAGGCAGAGAAGAGCAACAAGGATGACCAAGTAGGGTTGACAGCTCTAAGTGCAAGACTGGAGGCACCACTACGTGGCACCAAAGAGGAACTGAACGTTCTAACTCAGTGTTTCTCAACCTTAGGAACTTTAAGGTGTGTGGACTTCAACTCCCAGAATTCCCCCAGCCACCTCTCTGAGCTTGGCTGTTTTCTTGAAGATGTTTCATTGCCCGTCTAGGCAACATCTTCAGAGCACTGAAGATCTTGCCCAGTCGGGCAATGAAATATCTGCAAGAAAACAGCCAAGCTCAGAGAGCACCAAGGACTCCACAGTTCAACCCTGAGCTACAGATATTCTCTTTGATTGGTACATTGGGGATTGTCTTAAATTCTGGATCTACCTAGTCTTACTGGAACCGCGGTGGCTCAGCGAGTCAAACCGCTGAGCTGTAGACTGCCGATCGGAAGGACTCTTGCTAAGCTTTCGAACTGTTGGGTTGTCATTCATGTCATTGGCGATCACTCGTAGCCGAGTAAGATTGTCTTCCAAAGGTAAGGAGCTGGGACTAGCAACGAGAGCTCACCTCGTTGCGCGGGGATTCGGACTGCCGATCGGAAGGTCAGCAGTTCGAATCCCCACGCAACGAGGTGAGCTCTCGTTGCTAGTACCAGCTCCTGTCAACCCAACAGTTCAAAAGCTTAGCAAGTAGATAAATGGGTACCACCTTAAGTGAGAAAACTTGCTGGCGTCCTGTCGGGAGTCAGTTCCACCGGAGGAAAAAGGATCGGAGGAAGGATCGAATGGCGACGGTGGCGACGGACCCAGAAGTAACATCTACAAGGACGTCAGCAGCCGGCTCAAGGCATCTTGGGATATGTAGTCCGGAGCCTTAGAAGAGTCGGTTCCCTTACCCCCTCCCCTTATGCGCAGGTAATTGCACTGTATAAATTTGGTGAATTGTATAATTTGTATAAGGATCTGTGTATGTAAGCCGCCTAGAGTCCTCCGTTAGGGAGGGGATAGGTGGGGTATAAATATCAGAATAAATAAAAATAAATAAACCAACTTGACAGAGATCTCTTTGTAACAGTTTACATCATTGACAGGACCTTATGCCCTTTGAGGAAGGAGAACAGCAGAAGGGAAGGATGTTCTTCTTCGCATTTGTCCTGCTTGGTTGCAGGTGTTGGAGTCTGGAAGGTTAGAAAAACACTCCAAGCAGCTAACGACAAGCTTGCAGAGTAGAAGCGTCCAGAAAAGATTTGCACATACAGCTTAATTAACGTTCAGAAATAAAACAGTCTTCACACATTAGTTAGTTGAAGAAAAATAAAGATAGCTTACATGTTTATTCAGTAGGTCTTGGTTACAAGCAGTTTCATGGTAGAAAGGCTTAATCATCTCCAGTCTGAATGCAAGTGAGATATTTCTGACGAGACCCACATAGCCACATGGCCCTCCTGTGTGCACGTGTGCTTAGGAAGAAGGGAAGATGGAGAATGGCCTCAAAAGACCCAAGAAGGAGCAGGAAACAGGAAGTCAGGTGACCCAGGCACCTCCCTCAAACACAGTAGAGATACGCTTCAGTAGAATAGTCCTCCCCTATGTTTGTGAGACAATGTTGAGTTGACTTCTGATAATCCTAACAGCAGGGCCCACTTGCTTTTTGCACTGTGCTCATCTCGTTCCCACAGCAAAGTTATCAAGGCATGATGCGCAAGAGGCTTTCTTTATTAACCAGCTTGTTGCAGGACGTGACACTGATGAGGGCTGAGAAGCAATTGACTGACCCAAGGTCACCCAGCTGGCTTCCATGTCAAAGGAAGGACCAGAACCTGGGTCTTCTCTTCTTGTTCTTAGTTCAGCACCTTAACCACTACATCACGCTGGCTCTTCCTGAGACCAGGATGGTACCTCTCTCGTTCCATCGCAAAAGCTGAATTTCCTATTTCACAGTGCAGATAATGGGATGATACCTTCATCCACCTCAGAAGGTGGATGTGGTGCTGTACAGGACCCATCGTATACAGCTCTGTCCATCAGCAGCTTGCTGTCAACTCCAAGCATCTGCTGCCTAGGGCGACTTTACCTAATGCCAAGGCTGGCGCCAAACAGGAATATTCTGGGTTTCTGCCAAAACAGGCATCATAGGTAACCTTAATAGCACAATCCTATGCATGTCTGCTCGGGAGGAAGGCCCATTAAAGAGCCTTGAACCTGATTGATAATTGATAACCTGATTGATCGCCTTTTCCAAGCTACTGCCCTGAAGAAGAGTTGGTGTACGACTCCCATAGTCCTTAGGCCAGAGCTTTCCAAACTTTTCATGTTGGTGACACACTTTTTAGACATGCATCATTTTGCGACACACTCTTACAGCAGGGCACAAGGCAGGCACTAGGACCTGCGTGGAATCCTGGCAGGGCAGGTTTGGAGGCAGCAGGGCACAAGGCAGGCACTAGGACCTGCGTGGAATCACAGCAGGTTTGCAGGCAGCAAGGCACAAAGCAGGCACTAGGACCTGCGTGGAATCCTGGCAGGGCAGGTTTGGAGGCAGCAGGGCACAAGGCAGGCACTGGGACCTGGGCGGAATCACAGCAGGTTTGGAGGCAGCAAGGCACAAGGCAGGCACTAGGACCTGCATGGAATCACAGCAGGTTTGGAGGCAGCAAGGCACAAGGCAGGCACTGGGACCTGCGTGGAATCCTGGCAGGGCAGGTTTGGAGGCAGCAGGGCACAAGGCAGGCACTAGGACCTGCGTGGAATCCTGACAGGGCAGGTTTGGAGGCAGCAGGGCACAAAGCAGGCACTAGGACCTGCGTGGAATCCTGGCAGGGCTCGGAGGCAGTAGCAGCTGCGACACACCCAGACACTGCAGCCGACACACTAACGTGTCCTGACACACAGTTTGGAAAGCTCTGTCTTAGACTTTCAAAGGCATTCTGGCTGAGAATGATGGGAGTTATAGAAGAACACATATGGAGGAACCAAGTTGGGGAAGGTTGAAGGTTGAAGGCGGGGTCCAGGAGGCGTGCCTTCTCTGCAGTAGCTCCCGCCCTTTGGAACATCTTGCCCCCAGAGGTGAGATTAGCCCCTTCGCTCCTGACCTTCTGGAGGAACCTGAAAACTTGGTTCTGCCGCCTTGCCTGGGGCCAAGGAAGGAATAGTCACTCTTGGGGATGGCTAATACCTTAGAGAGCCCCACTCCTACATCGGATTGAGTTAGATCTTTTTACTATTCTTGCCTCTTGGATTTTAGTCTTGTTTTACAATTTGGTATTTTTATATTATATGTATATTTTATGTTTCTTGTTTTTATTATCTTATTGTAAACCTCCCAGAGTCCCTCCAGAGGAGGGAGATGGGCGGTGTGTAAGGCACTCCATCCGATATCTGTAATCTCCCTACTCTAGAGTAACTCACAGACGCATGAGTTCTTAGAAGTAGGATAGTTTATTACAGGATACAGAAGCTAGCACGAACAAAGACTGGAATGGCGATTCTGGGAACAAACAGCATATTTAAACCTTTCCCTCCCCCAGGGTCCTTTGCTGCTGGCACGTGTGGTCAGGTCTACCTGGTTGCTCCGGCAACCGCCTCCCAGATGTGTATTCCCGTGCGTCGGGTGGATGTCAGCTTAGCACCACTTCCAGTCTTCTGAGGGGCCCTTTGTCTGCCTGCCCTTTTGGCAGAGATCGGATTATCTCTGACATGCTCCCGCCCCAAAACTCACCCCCCCGGTTCAGTGGGGTTTGTCTGGGAATTCTTTATGGAACTTCTTGACTAATTTAGGGGCGCGTGTGTGTTTGGCGCTGACCCATTCCTTGTCTCCAATTGGTAGGTGTTGCCACTTCACTAGGTACTGTAGCTGCCCCTTGTGTCGTCTGGAGTCCAGAATTCTATCAATCTCGAAGTGTGGTTCGCCCTCCACCAACAATGGGGGGGGTTCCTCTGGTTCAGGGTGCCAGTGTTGTGAACTGTGGTGTTGTTTCAACAAACTGATGTGGAACACAGGATGCACCTTTCTTAGCGCTTTTGGCAATTGTAATTTTGCCGCTACTGGGTTGATGACCTCAATGATTGGGAATGGACCTATGAATTTTGGTGCCAATTTCCGTGCTGGTTGTGTTGTCCGCAGATTTTTTGTTGACAAATACACCTTGTCTCCTACTCTTAATTCCCATTCTTCCCCCCTCTTACGGTCCGCATATTTTTTGTAACTAGCTTTGGCTTCCTTCAATGTTTGCACCATGACTGGCCAATTGCTCTTTAGTTTCTCTATCCACTCATCCGCTTTTAGGGGTTGTGGCAATTCCGTGTTGTGTGACATGGCCAGTTCGGGGATAGTTACAAAGTCCTGCCCTGTGGCGACTTTGAATGGTGAGAACCCCGTGCTTTGATGTACTGCGTTATTGTAAGCAACCTCTGCGAACGGCAACAGTTCCGCCCAATCATTCTGTTGGTAGTTAGTGTAACATCTAAGGTATTGCTCCAATGTAGCGTTCAGGCGTTCGCTCGCACCATCTGTGCAAGGATGGAACGCACTGCTGAGCCCCTGTGCCGCTCCAATTAAAGTCAAAAAAGCCCGCCAAAATTTGGAAGTAAAAGTGCTGCCACGATCGCTGATTATGCGTTCCGGCGTTCCGTGGGCTCTATAGATGTGTTGTACGAACAGTCTAGCTAGTTTTTGAGCATTCGGTATTCCTTTGCATGCAATGAAGTGTGCCTGCTTGGAGAATAGATCAGTGACTACCCAAATTGCCGTGTTCTTTTTGCTCACCGGCAAATCTACTATGAAGTCCATGGCAATTTGCTTCCATGGCTGTGAGGGGTTTGCTACTTCCTGCAGCTTCCCTGTAGGTTTCCCAATTTTCCTTTTGGCCATTGCGCACACTGGGCATGAGCGCACATAGTCTTTAACATCAGTGCGCAAGGATGGCCACCAAAATTTGCGTCGGATTAAATGTAGCGTTTTTACGAAGCCAAAATGCCCTGCCGTTTTGTGATCATGATGCATGGTTAAGACCTTTTGCCTTAAGGGCTCAGGGACATAGGCTTTGTTGTCCTTCCACCCCACTCCATCCTTCTCCACTAGGTTCTGTTTGTTCTCTCCCCACCAGGTGTCCGTTACTGTTGCCGCCCGCAGCTCGGCTGTCCACGGGTCGCTTTCAGCCGCACGCTTCGCGGTGCTGCGGGTGATTGCCATGTTGCCCTCCCCCCTCCCGTCTGTTATTGCTGAGTTTTGTGCCTCCACTGGCTGGGAGGGGATGAGGGATTCGATGACCTCTTCCATTTTGCTCTCATGTTGCGGCAAGCGTGATAACGCGTCTGCCAAATAGTTTTTTCCCCCAGGAAAATACTTCAACGTGAAGTTGAATCTGCTAAAAAATTCTGCCCACCTGAGGTGCTTAGGGTTCAACTTCCTGGGTGATTTGAGAGCTTCCAAATTTTTATGGTCCGTCCACACTTGGAACGGCTCTGCTGTGCCTTCTAAGAGATGTCGCCACGTGCTTAGGGCATGTTTGACAGCGAAAGCCTCTTTTTCCCAAATATGCCATCTTTTCTCCGTTAGGTTAAACTTTCGGGAAATGTACGCGCATGGCCTTAATTTCCCCGTGTCATCCTCCTGCAAAAGTATGGCCCCCACTGCACTAATAGATGCATCTGTGTGTATCACAAATGGTTTGTCAGCTTCTGGGTGCTTGAGTATGGGTTCTTTTGTGAACATTTCTTTTAGGCTATCAAACGCAGCCTGGCATTCCTGCGTCCACACAAGTTTCGTGCTCGGTGATGGGGCTTTCGCGTTTGCTCCCTTGCCTTTTGTCTTTAATAGGTCAGTCAGGGGCAGTGCGATTTGCGCGAAATTCTGAATAAATTGCCTATAGAACCCCGCAAAACCGAGGAACGCTTGCAGCTGTCTGCGAGTGCGGGGGGGCTGCCAGCCCAAGACCGCTTTGACTTTCTCAGGATCCATCTCGATGCCCTCATGCGAAATGCGATACCCCAAGAAGTCTAGTTGTTCCCTGTGAAATTCACATTTCTCAAGTTTTACATAAAGCTTAGCCTCGAGTAATTTCTCAAGCACCCTCTTAACCAACTCCATGTGTTCCTCCAGATTTTCAGAAAAAATCAGTATGTCATCCAAATATACAATTACCCCTTTGTACAGAAATTCATACAATACTTCGTTTATGAACCTCATGAAGATTCCCGGGCCCCCCGCAATCCCAAACGGGAGCACCCTGTATTGGAAGGAACCCAATGGGCAATTGAATGCAGTTTTCCATTCGTCCCCCTCCCTTATGCGAACACGATAGTAAGCTTCCCTAACATCTAGTTTTGTGAAAATTTTCCCCTTAGATAGCTGAGCTAACATGTCTTTCAGCAACGGGAGAGGGTACTGTCTCATAACCGAAATTGCATTAAGACCCCTGTAGTCAGTGCAAAGCCGGAGGGACCCGTCTTTTTTCTTCCTGAACAATACCGGGGCTGCAAGGGGGGAGTTGGCTGGCTCAATGAACCCCCGTGCCAAATTTTTATCTATGAATTTGCGCAATTCTTGCAGTTCTTTTTGCGTCATGGCATACATCTTGGGCTTGGGAAACGGTGCCCCTGGGATGAGGTCAATGGTTGCGTCTGACTGCCTATGGGGGGGTTCTTGCTCACATTCCTTCTTATCGAATATCTCTGCTACCGGGAGATATTTCTCCGGAATTGTGCTTGTGAGTGTGCCACCCCCTTGGTCCTGCTCCCCCTCCTCAATTTCCATCCCCGTTGCCCCCAGCTCAATGCCGCTGGGTGTGCTCTCATTGTCCATCTCGTGATAAGTCCCATCCGTAAAGTCCAAATCTCCTGAGACCCAATCCACCTTGGGGTTTCTTGCCCTCAACCATTTCAGTCCTAACACAATGGGTCGTGTTGCAATGGGAGCCACTAGGAACCGCAAAGTCTCTACATGAGTCCCCAAAGTCATTTGCAGTCCTTCAGTGTAGAACTCCACTGGCCCCCCCTTCAGTTCCGACCCATCCAATTGGCAAAATGTGATGGGCGTTTTGAGCTTAAACAGGTCCAGTCCCATCTTTTCAGCTACGTTTGGGTGCATTAAGTTTCTAGAGCAACCTGAGTCTAGCATTGCAACCCCCACATACTTTTTCCTCCCACCCAAAGTCCTCAACTGTACCTTTAGGTGCATTGTTGGGGTGTTGCGACTACTTCCTTTGCGCCCCTTTGTGGAGGTCTGTCCTGTGGCGCTCATCAGAACAGACCTGGCTCGTTTCCCGCCGTCTGGATTTCAAAGTCAGAGTCATCGCTGTCTTCTTCTAGGCCCGGATTCTGCCATGGGTTCACGGTTGTCGCAGCCGCTCCTTTTCCCTTGATGTGTGTTGTTTTGAGGGTACATCTGTCAGCTGCCTTTTTCGCCGGAGGTTTTTCCTTAACGCTTGTTTTCCCCTGAGGGCAAGCGCTAATTCGGTGTCCCTCCTTCCCGCAGCGGAAGCACAGTCCCTCTCTTGCCCGACGGTCCTTCTCCTCTTCCCAATTCCGCTGTTTCACGTTCGAGCGGGGCTGGTTAATGAAAGTCCCCTCGTTCCTCTGCCTGGATTGTACGTTTCTGATACTTTGTAACTGTAGTCTGTTACTCTCAATTTTCCCAGCTAATTGGATCCACCCCTCTAAAGTTTCAGGGTCATCTCTATCTAAAGCCTTTTCCAGTAAGTCCTGTTTTAGGCCATATTGAAAGTGTTCTATCTTTATCGATTCTGGCCAGTCCGGCAGATAGGATAATAATCTTTTAAAGTCCATAGCATATTCAGCTACTGTCCTAGTTCCCTGCCTTAAGTTCCGGAGTCGGGCCCTAGCTGAGACTTTGGTCAGCGTATCTTCGAACCGTTTCCGGAGGGCATACATGAACTCTTGGAAGTCCCTTAGTTCCCTAGCCCTCCTGTCATGAAGTGTTACCAGCCAGTCCCCTGCCTCACCTTCCAGAAAACTGGAGACATATCTAATTTTGCTCTCTTCCGTTCGGAAGGTGTATTCGAATTCGCTCATGAACCCTTGTACGTGAGTCAAGAAGCATGCTAAATTCTTGGGGTTGCCGTTGAATTTCGTTTTTAGTTCACCCATTCCAAATGGTGTATGTGCCCCCCCTGGGGTCACGAACTGGTTGTATAACGGGGTCCTGGGTGCTCTGTTGTAGGGGTAAAATTCCTCCTCTTCACTTTCGATGTCTCCCTCTCCCTCGGGTGGCCCCAGGTTCAATTCCCGCCCTTTGGGTTTATCTACATTGTCCATTACTTTCCTAAAGGCCGCGCCCAATGAGTCCATTTTATTCATCAACATTCCTATATTTAACTGCACATTGGACATCTGTTCCTCCAACCTTACGATGCGCTGGGTTGGGGTGACCTTCTTCTGGTTTCCTTTTGCCCCTTTCTCCGCTAGCCCTTTGCCTACAGCTATGGACCATCCCTCTAGCTCTGGTTCGGTGCTGCTTTTCTGAATAGGGGTATTGGTTACCTCGATATGCTTTTCTTTGCTCTGCGCTTTTCTGCTCTCCATCCTCTGGTTGCCTGCGGAGCTGGGTCCCGCTTCTTCTTCGTAGGTTCCTGCCACCTCTGCCGGTTCCATTGCTTGCCGGTATCCTCTGCCCACTTGCAGCTTGGGGGCGCTGGTCGCTGCCGCCGCTTTTCCGCCACGTGGTCTCCGCCTCGTCTGCCGCCGCGTGGGATGCGCTGCCCGCTTGCCCGCCGCTGAGCTCGCCGCCTCTCCGCTGCTTGTGCCCGCCGGCCTCCGCTGCCGTCGTCGGGTTCTGCTGCCGCTCCTCCGCCGCCGCTCAGCTGCCTGGGAAAGCCGGGGAAGCCGGACTCCGCCTCTGCCGCCGCTCCCACCGCTCAGCCAAGGGACCGCCGCCTCTCGCTGTCTGGCGCTGCTGCCGCTGCTCTTCTGCTGGGAAATCCGGCTCCTGCTTCTGCCGCTGCTTCCGCCGCTCAGCTGAGGGATCGCCGCCTCTCAGCTGTTTGGCGCGCTGCTGCTGCTGCTCCGCCGGGGAAATTCGTTTCCTGCTTCTGCCGCTGCTCCCGCCACTCAGCTGAGGGATTGCCGCCTCTCAGCTGTTTGGCGCGCTGCTGCTGCTGCTCCGCCGGGGAAATCCGTTTCCTGCTTCTGCCGCTGCTCCCGCCGCTCACCTGAGGGATTGCCGCCTCTCAGCTGTTTGGCGCGCTGCTGCTGCTCCGCCGGGGAAATCCGTTTCCTGCTTCTGCCGCTGCTCCCGCCGCTCAGCTGAGGGATCGCCGCCTCTCAGCTGTTTGGCGCGCTGCTGCTGCTCCGCCGGGGAAATCCGGTTCCTGCCTCTGCCGTCGCTCCCGCCGCTCAGCTGAGGGATCGCCGCCTCTCAGCTGTTTGGCGCGAGCTGCTTGGGCCGCCGGTGTCCGCCGCTGCGCTCCTGCCGCCACTCAGCTGTTCCGGATCACCGCCTCTCAGCTGATTAGCGCGCCGGCCTCTGCTGCTGCTGGGAAAACCGGTTCCTCGCTCACCTGGTCCCAGCCGATTAGCGTGCCGGTTTCTGCCGCTGCTGGGGAAAGCCGCCTCCTGCTTCTTCGCTGCTGCCAGGGATCCCCGCCTCTTAGCTGTTTGCGCTGCCGGGGAAGCCGGTTCCTCGCTCGTCTCACCTGGTCTCCTTCCAAAGAATTTTTTCCCCAGGTCTCTGCCCAGTGGGTGTAGAAGCCGGTCTCGACCGTGAGCTGTTGGTTTCGCTCCCGGGAAAACCGGTTGGTTTTTTCATTCCAGTCTTTATGTAAGGCACTCCATCCGATATCTGTAATCTCCCTACTCTAGAGTAACTCACAGACGCATGAGTTCTTAGAAGTAGGATAGTTTATTACAGGATACAGAAGCTAGCACGAACAAAGACTGGAATGGCGATTCTGGGAACAAACAGCATATTTAAACCTTTCCCTCCCCCAGGGTCCTTTGCTGCTGGCACGTGTGGTCAGGTCTACCTGGTTGCTCCGGCAACCGCCTCCCAGATGTGTATTCCCGTGCGTCGGGTGGATGTCAGCTTAGCACCACTTCCAGTCTTCTGAGGGGCCCTTTGTCTGCCTGCCCTTTTGGCAGAGATCGGATTATCTCTGACACGGTGATAGAAGTTTGATTAATAAATAAATAAAATAAATAAAAGTTTAGGAATGCTGCTGTCTTGGACTATGTATTTTAGCTACTGACAACAGCTGTATCCTTGTTCTTTAGGAATGTTTTAATAAATCACATGGATTGGGTCAATATATATTTCCTTATCCTGTATTTGCTGCCATCACTGTTGTTTTGCACTGGAGCATGTCTTTTTTTTTTTTTACACTGAATTGGCGTTTGCTTTTCTTGAAAAAACTGTTCACCAAGAGGCCCGTGACTTGGCGGGAGCTGTCACCCAATAAGCCACACGGAGGAGGGAAGGTCCTTTGTTCTCTTTTATTTCTGCGCACAGCAACAAGAGGGGGCTCCTGCCCAAGTGCAAGAGCCCCGAACAACACACCTAACTTCTTTTATACATTTTCTAGCAAGGAAATAAAGGCAACAAAATTTCATGCTGGCTTTCATGCCTGAGGCGGGACTAGAACTCTCAGTCTCCTGGTTTCCCATTGGCTCCTTCCTAGGGCTGAGAGACAGGGACTGGCCCAAGGTCACCCAGCCGGCTTTCGTGCCTGAGGCGGGACTAGAACTCTCAGTCTCCTGGTTTCCCATTGGCTCCTTCCTAGGGCTGAGAGAGAGTGACTGGCCCAAGGTCACCCAGCCGGCTTTCGTGCCTGAGGCGGGACTAGAACTCTCAGTCTCCTGGTTTCCCATTGGCTCCTTCCTAGGGCTGAGAGAGAGTGACTGGCCCAAGGTCACCCAGCCGGCTTTCATGCCTGAGGCGGGACTAGAACTCTCAGTCTCCTGGTTTCCCATTGGCTCCTTCCTAGGGCTGAGAGAGAGTGACTGGCCCAAGGTCACCTAGCTGGCTTTCGTGCCTAAGGCGGGACTAGAACTCTCAGTCTCCTGGTTTGCCATTGGCTCCTTCCTAGGGTTGAGAGAGAGTGACTGGCCCAAGGTCACCCAGCCGGCTTTCGTGCCTAAGGCGGGACTAGAACTCACAGACTACTGGTTTCTATCCCAGCACCTTAACCACTAGACCAAACTGGCTCTCTATTGTCTTCTATGCCAGTGTTTCTCAACCTTGGCAATTTTTAGATGTGTGGACTTGAACTCCCAGAATTCCTCTTTCTGTAATCGCCCAGAGTTCTCCGTGGGGGGGATGGGCGGTCATATAAGTTGAACAAACAAACAAATAAATAAATAAATTCCCCAGCCAGCATGCAATATATTTTGCATCGTTGTATGGATTTGCACCCAAAATTTCCACCATGCATGATAAACAATCCCCTCTTTCTTTTTATACTTCCAACACTGGTTTGATATTCCTTTATACATTTTTAACAGCTTGACTGGTGTCATATACCAACGATACATCATTTTATAAAACTTTTCTCTTAAATTATGACACAGTGTAAATAGAATACCCATTTTTCAAATTTTCTCCCATATATCCATATTTACGTTATAACCAAAATTTGCAGCCCATTCTACCATACAGTCTTTAACCTGTTCATCCTGTTTCAAATCTTAATATAGATGTATTGACGCTACAGGTTAGCTAGACCTGGGTTCGAGCCATTACACAAATTACACAGAATAACGTGGAAGAGTGATATGACAGCAATCATGCAATGAATTTCTCCCATTTTCTACTTAAAAAGTGGTCCCTGCACATAGAAAGGTACTCCATCAAGAGCTGCATGCAGTCTTTTATTATACCTTTGTTTTTAGAATGAGCTAAATCACTAGAAATTATACCCAGTCCGTTGCTAGAATTCAAGGCTTATGAACTTGAATTTTCCTCTTCGTTGCAAACAAAACAGCTTTAGATTATTGGATGACATTTCCACCTTCCCTTTGTCTGGGTTTAAGCAGCAGGATCGACTTTTTTCAAAAACATGGTATGTTCAGGGTGGCAAGACTGTGCTTCTGGGTACATGCAGAGAGTCTTCCGATGTTGGCGCTGCAACTAGTCTAATTTCTTCAGGGTTGTTGGAATTCAGGTTCCAAAATGAGAAGGGGTGGTTCCAGAAATGTCTGAACACTCACCCAATTGATTGGAATAAATTCAATATAGTAATCATAAGAAAAAATAATTGAGAAGAAAAGGTGAATGGAGACTTGTGATAAGTTACAGCAGTGTTTCTCAACCTTGGGAACTTTAAGCTGTAGGGACTTCAACTCCCAGAATTCTCCGGCCAGCATGGCTAGCTGGGGAATTCTGGGAGTTGAAATCCACACAGCTTAAAGTTGCCAAGGTTGAGAAACACTGAGTTACAGGGCAAGCCCATTTCTTCTACCCTTGGATCTGCTTCAGCGGATGTCACCCTGTCGACAAATCACAAATGCGTTACTCCCATTCACTTCCACCACTCAGACCCCGCCAATGGAAGACTATGAAAGCTGCCCTTGACAACCTGACGTCGCGGCTGCGTGGAACTCGCGAGACGAGGAGCGCCGTGCCTCTTCAGTGCGGACGGGGGAGAGCGGCTACGGCGGCCGGGGAGGCTCATCAGTTCCCAGAAGGCGAAGCTCGGCTGGCTCGCCAGGCCTCGAGGATGGCGGCTCACTTGAAGAAGCGGGTCTACGAGGAGTTCAGCAAAGTGGTGGTCCAGGTAGCCGGCGAGGCTCTCGAGGAGGGAAGGAGGTGCCGCGGTCTGAGGGAGTTAATGGAAGGAAACCTGCGGGTCTGGGGGTGGGTGGGAAGGAACGCCTGGCTGGCTGACTGGCTTCACACGACACGCTGAACCCGGGTTATCGAGACAGACGGGCGGCATTCACACAGCACATCATGTTGCGGCGCGTTGTATGGTTCGGGCACGCCGCGTGCCAAGGCAGTGGGCGGGTTCTCACGTTTACTTGACACGAGTTAACGGACTGTGTGGACACGACACATGATGTTCGGGAAAAAGTACACTGGCTCATACATTTTTTCGTATATATTATTTCTTTTATATATTTTCATATGCTTTCTCTTTTCTATTTTTCCACATATTTTTCTTTTCTATTTTTTCATACACTTTTCCTTTTAAAGAGTATATTTGTAGCTCAGGGTTGAACTGTGGAGTCCATGGTGCTCTCTGAGCCTTGTTTTCTTGCAGACGTTTCTTTGCCAGGCTAGGCAACATCTTCAGTGCGAAAAGGGAGTGGAACTTGCTTGCTCTCTCTCTCTCTCTCTCTCTCTTTGAGAGAGAGGGGTCAAGGAATCCATTTATGCCAACTTGGAAAATCCTTCCTTGAACAGAGGTGGGGGCCTCAGGCATAACCTTTCCCCTATCTTCCTTCCTGCTTTGTCTTCTGTGCCTAGGAAGATTAAGACCATTTCGCAAGCTCAACAGCAGCAGGGTAATCTTAACGATCCTCCTTTAGATGATAAAGGGACTTAGAAATAAACATCTCAAAATAACCATGACCTAGCCCCAGGTGCAAGGTCACACAGCCACCCTAGAAACATATTTAAGGATTCCCTTACTAATTTTACTCAGACTGAAGAAGCTCCTTGGATAAGGAGTGAAACGTTTCTACTGAGAAAATAGAAATCCAGTTGACATGATTCAAGCCACAGATTGCTTGCTCTCTGTTTATATACCCTGGCTTGTCCTGCCTGTGTTGGTGGGGGTGTTGTACTCTCCTTGGTAGTACCTTGATTGGGTTGTTGTTTGCTGCTTGGTTGATTGACTGAGTTAATAGTTCCTTGATTAGGGTCTATTGTGTTGTTTGATAGCTCCTCTGCTGCTAATCTTGCTGTTAATCTTTGCATATCTGGTTGATTGCTGGCAAGGAGGTGTTCTGGTCTTCTGGCTTTTCTATTGTCTCTTATGAATGGTATGTAAATGGTGTTTACCTCTATGTGTCTGTTGATGGCTGCTTTGTCTGAGTGCCAAGCTTCCAGGAATTCTCTAGCATTTTTGGATTGAACAACCCAATCAAGATACTACCAAGGAGAGTACAACACCCCCACCAACACAGGCAGGACAAGCAAACAGAGAGCAAGTTCCACTCCCTTTTCGCACTGAAGATGTTGCCTAGCCTGGCAATGAAACGTCTGCAAGAAAACAACAAGGCTCAGAGAGCACCATGGACTCCACTTTTCCTTTTCTTTTTTTTATATACTTTTTCTTTTCTTTTATATTTTTTCATATACTTTTTATTTTATATTTTTCCACATATTTTTCTTTTATATTTTTCATATGATTTGTAATATATTTTTTCATGTTTTTCTTATATATTTTTCCTTTTATATTTTTCCATTCTTTTCTTTTTCCTCTCTTGTATATGAATAGTAACCTTTTCCTTTTTTTATTTTTAAAAAGAATTCATTGCACTTTATAATTCTGTAATTTTACTGTATGATCTACCCTGTATTTACTTGTTATTCTGCATGTTAGTATTCTGTGTAGAATTTAATAGGGATTTGGGGGATCAAAGAATTGAGTTTGCAGTCAGCTTGAGATGTTTGGATGGATGGTCCTGGATGGGATGTTTCAGATTCAAAACAAAACATGTGTTCTGTTTCATGCTTTCCCTTAAGAGGAAACCCTTCTGTACCTCCTGCTCTCTAGTTTATGTAAAGATTGTGCTTTATAATAATGTTGTTATTCGAAACCAATTAACAAAAGAAAAGTTTAAACACATTTGTTGTTGTTGTTCAGTCGTTAAGTCGTGTCTGACTCTTCGTGACCCCATGGACCATAGCACGCCAGGCCTTCCTGTCTTCCACTGTCTCCAGGAGTTTGCTCAAGTTCATGTTCATTGCATCGGTGATGCTATCTAACCATCTCATCCTCTGCCGTCCCCTTCTCCTTTTGCCTTCAGTCTTTCCCAGCATCAGGGTCTTTTCCAGTGAGTCCTCTCTTTGCATTAGGTGGCCAAAGTATTTGAGCTTCAGCTTCAGCATCTGTCCTTCCAATGAGCAGTCAGGGTTGATTTCCTTTAGGATTGACTGATTTGACCTCCTTGCAGTCCAAGGGACTCTTAAGAGTCTTCTCCAGCACCACAGTTCAAAAGCATCCATTCTTCGGTGCTCAGCCTTCTTTATGGACCAACTCTCACAGCCATACATTACTACTGGGCAGCCATACATTACTACTGGGACACATACAACACATACAACAGTATTAATGCATACACAGCATCCATATTACTCTAATAATACTGATAGCTGTTACATTAATATAATAATAATTTAAAAAATAAAAAAATTAAAGACCGAAAGAAGTCCATTATAAACAGAACAAAAATTTGACCGTAACGTAAACCCTGCGTTAATGTTTCAGCAACAGCAGCATGAAGAAATTTCAGCCAAGAAACTTCGACTAACCAAGCCAAGCAAATCTGCCGCGCTTCATGTAGACCTTTGCAAGGCCACTTCACCAGCAGATGCATTGCAGTACCTGCTTCACTTTGCTAGGAAACCGGTGGAAGCTGAAAGTGTGGAAGGAGTTGTGCGAATCTTGCTGGAACATTATTACAAGGTAGGACAATTCACATGGGTGGGAAACTACTGTTGAGGTTTACTGGCATGTTTAGGAAACAATCTGCATTCTTCGGCAGCTTTAAGTGGACTCGGGAACCATCATTCTCCAGGATTCAGTCAAACTTCCCAACTAAGTCATAAATCCCCAGTCTCCTGACACTTCATAGCTTATGTCTATGAAGGTTCTCAGTCATCCAGGTGGAATTGTCTGTAGCTTGAATCACATGTCTGTAGCTTGAATCATGTCAAGGACCAGAGTCAGCAGTTTATCTTCATCTAAAGGAAAAAGGACACTCATTTGAGGACATTAATGTTCACATTTTAGACAGAGAAGACAGGTGGTTTGAGAGAGGGGTCAAGGAATCCATTTATGCCAACTTGGAAAATCCTTCCTTGAATAGAGGTGGGGGCCTCAGGCACAATCTTTCCCCCATCTTCCTCCCGGCTTTGTCTTCTGTGCCTAGGAAGATTAAGACCATTTCACAAGCTCAACAGCAGCATGGTGATCTTAACGATCCTCCTTTAGATGATAAAAGGACTTAAAATAACATCTCAATATAACCATGACCTAGCCCCAGGTGTAAGGTCACACAGCTACCTAGAAACATATTTAGGATTCCCTTACTAACTTTGCTCAGACTGAAGAAGCTCCTTGGATAAGGAGCGAAACGTTTCCACTGAGAAAATAGAAATCCAGTTGACATGATTCAAGCTACAGACTTCATAGCTTAGTTCGACTCCTTGGCTGAACTGGCAGGTGGACACACAACCATGTCAACTCACAGATGTGGCTCTGCTAGATTACAGTCCTTATTGCAGACTGGAATGAAATAGCACAAAACATTGATTGCCCACTGCTAGTGAGAAGTGGTAAATAACTTTGATACCCATGGGGGTTTAAACACAAGGATTCATCCTCCTGTCCTTCCAGATTCACCAATACCTGGCATGATGCTTGGTGGCCTTAGTCAAGTGGTTGTATGTTTAGATAATGGACGGCAGCATCTGTAGAGTCTGAGTGTGTTACCAAATTTGGAAGATGGCAGACAGGGAATCATGATTTCAGGCCTGTCTGTGTTTTGCCGATTTTGACTGCCCCCTGTGGATGCTGCTGGTTTCCAGCTCAACTCTCATAGGTATCAATCTTTGCCACGCCTACCTAAAAATTCTGGGAATTTAATGTGGCTTCTTCTACACTCTTGGCGTGTTACTACCACTAAGCTAAGCCCTTTCTCCCAAAAACTCAAAGTGAATACTAAGCTCATGGTGGCTTTGATCTCACTGGCTTCAGAGTCTGTTCCTCATAGTTTTCTTCAGGATTTCTTCTCATAGCTCAGAAACCTAAGCTCAACAAACACATCTGAAATTCAGAGATCGTAGGTGTCTGCTCTCGTCCAGAGGCTGCTGGCATTCTAGCTTCACGTCATGCTTTAGCATACAGATTACTTTTATCTTTTTCTTGCTGGGCAAGTGGGCACTGGAGGTGAGCAAAACACATCAAATTCAATCTACAGTATTTTAAATTTAAAGCTCACGTTTCAAGTTTGGAACAGCTGCGTTGGACGCAAACCGAGCTGGTTCAAAGTGTCTTGATGTCTAGATGCATGTCTAAAAAGTGTGTCACCAACATGAAAAGTTTGGAAAGCTCTGCAACGGGGGTTTTAAATTGAAACAGCATGACTTAAAATTTTGCACATCCTTAGCAGGACTGGGATGGGGCTGCTCAGCATGTTTATTTTCTAAACCTATGTGGCGTTATTGAAACATTATTGTCAATGCAAATGATAAAGCAGATGGCTTGCTTTCCAGCACACTGGTTTCCCATTAATTTATTTATTAACTGAAAGACTGCTTTGAAAGAAAATTAAAAAGCCAAGTTGGGTGGGACAGGAAGTCCGTTGTTTCCATTTCAGTTGATTCTAGTGGAAAAGCTCCATCCACACTCAATTGATAAACAGACCAGCCTGTGGATTAGGCTAAGGATATATCAAATCCAGCATTTTCTTTCAAGAAGGATGTGATGATAATAAGCTCTCCTTTGCTGCTACCCTGCAGTTGGTATCTTTGGGATATTGCTTCCACTGAATAAGGGCATTTCTTACAGCTTTCAAAGTATATTGGATTGTAAACTGCCCAGAGTCCCTTTGAGGGAGTTGGGCGGTGATAAATAAACAAATAAATAAATATTGATACAGGGACTCTCACTATTTTGTTTAGCACAGTTTGGGCTGTTCATACAGTGGTGCAACAACTGAGAAGACAAAAGCTGCATCTGGTTTTATTCCCATGGTGAAGCATTTGTGAGAGAAGGCCATAGTCCGTCAGATTTGCATCCCTCAGACAGAGCCATCTTTTTGTTGTTATTCAGTCGTTTAGTCGTGTCCAACTCTTCGTGACCTCATGGACCATAGCACGCCAGGCCTTCCTGTCCTCCACCGTCCCCCGGAGTTTACTCAAATTCATGTTAGTTACATTGGTGATGCTATCTAACCATCCCTCTGCCGTCCCCTTCTCCTTTTGCCTTCAGTGTTCCCCAGCATCAGGGTCTTTTCCAGTGAGTCCCCTCTTCGCATTAGGTGGCCAAAGTATTTGAGCTTCAGCTTCAGTATCTGTCCTTCCAATGAGCAGTCAGGGTTGATTTCCTTTAGGATTGAAGGAAATTTAAGGGCCATCTTAATGGGGAATAAATTAGATAATGACACTAGACCAGAGAGAAAAAAGAGAGATGGCCCTTTAAAGATCCTGGGCTGTCTTCACCTTTAACGGTGCACAGGAAAAGCACTCCAAGCATCAGCTCTTGCGGACTTGTGGGAAGATGATGTGTTGACACCCTTCTGTTATCATCCAGGAAAATGATCCTTCTGTGAGACTAAAAATTGCTTCCTTGCTGGGCTTGTTGTCAAAGACTCCTGGGTTCTCTCCTGACTGCATTCTGGACGATGCCATTAACACGCTCCAAAATGAAAGTAAGTGATCTTTTCCCAACTAAGGAAGATATGGAACTGTTCCAAGCTATTTGAAGCATGTGTTGCATTCCTACCTGCTGGGTTCACATCTTAGTAAGCCATAACGTAGTTTGACTGCTCTTTGCTTTGTGGGACAGGTTAGCACCATGGGGGAATCAGGCCACTGTGGGTTGTTCGAAACAGTCGCTATTTTAAAAATCCTGGCATGGTGCAATGTGTGAACACCAGCCATTGTGGTTTGTCAGTGGTGGCTTATGGTGTAGCATGATGAACCTGCCTGTACTAGCTTGTTCAACAAATGACAGTTAAAACAAACAATAGCTTTCCGTAGTATGTCAGATCATTGGTCTGTCTAGCCCAGTGTTGATTACTGGTGGGAGATGGAGTTCTGGAACTCAACAATGCAGGGTGTTGCCCAGGTCACAGGCCCCACTTAAACTTTCAATGGCGTGCTGCGGGCCTTGCTTTTAAAAGTATTAGGTAGATGTCAGCCTTCCCAGGTGGACCAGACAGGAAACACGACCAGATGAGCTAATTCTACTTTATGGTAGAGCTACATTAACAGAATCTTGAAAGTCTGAAAATACAATCCTCCCCCCCCCCGCCATCTTCTTTACAGCCCAAGAACTTAGGGAGGGTCCCTTCTGAGCCTCTTGCTCCACCCACTGTGGATGTGCAGTTGAGACCCTATCATGGTTCTGTTAATTGTTGTGTGGGCTGGTCTTTTGTCTTGGCTGCGGTATGTTTTTTGGTTGGTTATGATGTTTTATCATGTTTTTAATTCTTGTTAGCTGCCCAGAGTCATGTGTTTGAGATGGGTGGCCATATAGAATGAATGAATGAATGAATGAATGAATGAATGAATGAATGAATGAATGAATCAATCAATCAATCAATCAATCAATCAATCAATCAATCAATCAATCTTTGGCAATGAATTTTTGAGGTCCCTGGGTGCTGCACTCGAAGCTGTCAGGAACTGGTAGTTATGTACCCTTGGTTTAACTGAATGCAATGGAAATCCTTGTTAATATGATGAAGGAAAGGAGATGCATTTTTGTGTATGAAATCATGAGACTGTGCGGTTTTTTTTTTTAACTCCTTGCCAAATCATTGGAAAAAGCCTTTCTGCACAGCACAGATTTTTCCCCCTCCCTTTGTTACACTGTCATATGATTAATTTCAGATGAGTTTAGTTTTACTTCTAGGTACTGTATAAGTTTTCAAGTAAGCAGAATTCCACTAGAACGCAGAGAAAAATGGCACCGTTTCACAGTTCGTACATTGGGAGTGATTTGACTGTCATCCCTCGGTAGCTATTGTTTCCTCCATAGCCTGCTTGCTTTAAGCTCAGCATACATGGGCAGTATTTCTTAGAAAGAGCCACAGAGGAATTCTGGGAAAATTAGCTTAATATTTTACTTAGAAGTATCCCCGCCTGCCCAGAAAAGAGAGAGAGAGAGGCTGGGGTTGGTGAGGAACATCCAGGGACAAAGAAGGGCCTGGCTGTAAGGAACAACCACACCATTGCTGCTTCCTGGTAAATTGATGGCAGTCATTTTTTGAGCACCCCCAAAATGTGCTGTCAACGTTGCAGGTGTGGTCAGCTGCCCCCCGCCCCAGGATGCGTACTTGTCCTCCTGTAATGATCCTCAGTCAATCCCCCATCCAAGAACAGAGCCTCTTCCCACAGCACGGTTGTTGCATTATGTCTCTTGTGAACAGAAGTGGCTTTTTGGTTTCTTTCCAGAGTCCCACCAAGTTCTGGCTCAGCTTTTGGATACCTTGCTGGTGATTGGGAGGAAGCTTCAAGAGAACCCTGCAGTGCGAGGGCGTCTTATAGACGTAGCTTGCAAGGTAATTGAAAACGGTCAGCCAGTGAAAGAACTCTAAGCTATTTGATTGTATAGATCAGTGTTTCTCAACCTCAGCAACTTTAAGATGTCTGGATTTCAACTCCCAGAATACCCTAGCCAGCATGGCTGGCTGGGGAATTCTGGGAGTTGAAGTCCACACATCTTAAAGTTGCTGAGGTTGAGAAACACTGGTATAGATCAATATTTTTCAACCTTGGAAACTCTTAAACTTAAGTTAACTCTGATATAGATCCAACTTCCCAATTTAGTTGTCTTCCTGCTGTTGGACTTCAGTTCCCAGAATACTCAGCAATGGTCATGTTGTCCAGGGAATTCTGGGTGGGGATCTACAGATCTAGAGGGCAACCAGATTTAAGCAGTTGATTATTGGTAATGAATTGAGGATTTCTCTCATGCAGACAGATAGGTGTAAAAGAATAAAGAATTAAAAGAATCATTATAGGAGGCCCAGTTGATTGATGAATGGATTAAACTAAACGAGAAGTCTGAAATGAACTATATTCTTTTGTCTTTTAGTAGCAGTATCTTAAAAAGCAGGAACTACCTAGATTGCTATTCTGAAATCAGAAGAGAGTCCACGTTTGTGAACTTCCTAAAATAACTGGTTAGCTGCAATGTGGTGTTGATGTGATGATCAGTTGGCTTGACTCAGGAGGACTCTTTTGGGGTTCTTAATGCAATTGTACTTAGAGATCAGTCTTCTGCAATCTGGTGCCCTCCAGAGGTTCAGACTTCAGCTCTCAGCCATCATAGCTGTTGCAAAAAAAAAAAAAAGAAGACAAAATGCAACTTAATTTTATTATAACGATCAGAATAAAAGGATGAGTAGGCCATCACACCTACGAAAGTTCATTTTAAGAAACTGCTTATGCCTACCACATATAAATCCCCAGATTCTGATATAAAAATGCCCAAACAGCCATCTTTTAACCATTGTTAGCCTGATGTTCCATGAATTTTGTCTACTCCCAGTAGAAGGACATCTAGATTGGTAGCCATAATTACACCTGATGGGCACAAATCCCACAGTTTTAAGTAGGTGTTGTTTTAAAAGTATGTTTATGCAGAGAGAGAAAGATTTGAGGCGTTAACAGGGAAGTGTGTCTTATCTTAGAAAAGCGTATGCGTTGTAGGAAAAGATGAGGACGGGTGGGGGGGACCTGTGACAGAGTGAGGAGTGCGTGTAGCACAGACCCACTTCCTACAGATGCTGAGATGATAAGTTTTGCCACCCCCACTTGCCCTAGAAAACCTTGTTGAAAACCACTATATTTGTACTGATAACATTATTTCTACCTGGCAGGGCAGGAATTTCAAAGATAATAATCTTTTATAAGGGCACTGTGGTCCCTCCCAACATCCAATAGAGCAGAAAAATCATCAGTCTGCTCTTCTGTTTTGCTCCACAGCACCTGACGGATTCCTCCCATGGGGTAAGGAACAAATGCCTGCTCCTGATTGGCTGTCTGGGGACAGTGGAAAAAGGTGGCTTGAAGGAGGTGGAACGCCAGTCTCCCAAAGACGTGCAGAAGATCATAGGGGATCACTTTAGTGACCAGGATCCACGAGTCAGGACTGCAGCCATAAAAGCTATGGTAGGTCTCCATGAGAAGAATGGTGATTTAGAATTAATTATGGAGCTTAGTAGAATGTAGCAGCAATTCTCAGAGAACAAAATCCTTGGTCTAGATCAGTGTTTCTCAACCTCGACAACTTTAAGGTGTGTGGACTTCGACTCCCTATGGCTGGCTGGGGAATTCTGGGAGTCGAAGTCCACACACCTTAAAGTTGTCGAGGTTGAGAAACACTGGTCTAGATGTACGATAGAGGTTAGCAGCTGGTAGGCCCTGGGCCAACAGTGGCTCCTAAATCTGTGTCGTCATTGCTACTGTGGTCAGCTTTTGTAGTAATGGGACTCATAGTCATGCACATTAAATAAATGGGTGCATCTCTCTTCCCTACCTTGTTCTTGGAGTGGTCCTCCAGCAAAACACAGAATGCGTGTTGACTAAGGATAGTGTTAAAAAATGGGGAATTAACATCCTTGAAGTTCAACGTGCTAAACCAGGTTAAAAGCAGTTAAAATGTTGCTTAGAACGTCTGAGCAGTCCGGTGCGTATTGCCTATGGAATTCAGTGGTCCTTCCTCCCAGGAAATTAAATGTTGGACTGCAGGCTAAAGGAGGTTGTGTGGATTCATACGACATGTTGATCCTTAAACTCAGGTTAACAGCTTTGTTAAGCGAACACAAATTACATGTTGGTGTAATATGATGGCCTAGGTTCACCCCACATGCTAAGACAAGGACAAGGTTCTCATAAACACTGAATCACAAACTACCCACCTGGTTTAGCATGTTGTGTGAACCCAGCTATTGGGTATAAATTCTCCCGATTGTAACATTTGTCATGCATTCTAGAGAAGTGAATGTTTGTATGTAAGATTACTTCCCCTTTCAGTTTGACTATTTTAATTGTTATTTTCCTATGCAGAAATGTAGCCAAACTCCTGTAACACTTTCCCCTTTTATGTTTTGCATTATGCAATATGCGAAAGCCTTTGAATTACTGTAATAACAGTCTGGTGTATTTTTCCCCCCCCTATAGTTGCAGCTTCATGAAAGGGGATTAAAGTTGCAGCAACCAATTTACAGCCAGGTAATGATGGTGTGCGATATCAGTTTAGCAAAGGGCTCTATTGTTTGACGAATCCAAGAGAAATATCAAGGGGATCTGCTTAGATTAGCCTTCCCCAAGCCACAAAACAGAATCAAGAAAATGTGCCTGCAGGGCAGATTTCTGTGGTCCCTTGTTCCTATTTTCCTTCTTGCAAACACTGTCCTTTTTTACATTTACCTTTCATCCAAAATTAACTTCCAAAGTGGCTTGCAATATGCACCCCAGGAGAATAAAGATGTAAGAGGAATGCAGACTTGAGGAGGTTGGTTTTAAACTCACTAGTCTTACTTTTTGTTCTGGGGGTGGGGGGGGGGCGGTATTTGTTTTTGTGAGACAAGGGTTGCAAAATGTTATTCAGCCTCTCCCATCCCCCCCTGCCCCCCAACTCCCTTGGCATAAGAAATGGGCTAATCCCTTCTTTTTGCTAAAAGGACAAAGCATTAGCTGAAGAAATATGGAAGGAGGAAAGCTCAAGAGGTTGCAGCGTTTGGACAGAAGGGCTGCTTCTAAGGTTTAGATAGCACGGGTTCGAGCTGATGCCGCCTCTGCTTGTACCAGTGCGCCTGCCCTCTCTGATCATCAGTAGACTCTTTTCTCACTTGGTTCTGGCCAAGGAGGTTGTGTTTGCACGGACAAAGGAAAGGATTGTTTCAGGAACAGCCCAGCATCCTTGGTCCAAATTTCCCCTGTGGCCTTTCCTTTGCATGTGTCACATCTTTTCTTTGCATGCTTTTAAAAGCTCTGAATACCCAAGGTTGTTTGGGGAGGGGTCACCTTTTTTTTTAAGCTGGGGTTTCAGGGCTGCTGGGTTTTGAAAGGATTAATTGCTATTTTTATTATAATTGTCTGTGTGGTGTGCTAGGTTGGATGGATTTCATTGTGGAAGATGCTCTAAAACTACAGGTAGTCCTCGACTTACAGCCACAACTGGGACCGGATCTTCCATTGCTAAGTGATGCGGTCGTTAAGCAAGCCACACCCGATTTTACAACCTTTTTTGCCATAGCTGTTAAGTGAATCACATGATTCCCCACTTATTTTATTGGGAGCCGGCCGGGAAGATCGCAAATGGCGATCACGTGACCCTGGGATGCTGCAACCGTTGTAAATACATGCCGGTTGCCAAGCGCCCGAATTTTGATCATGTGACCAGGGAGACACTGCAACGGTGGTAAGCGCAAGGACTGGTCATAAGTCACTTTTTCCAGCACCGTCATAACTTCGAACGGTCGTTAAATGAATGGTCGTAAGTTGAGGACTATGTGTGTAATTTAGAATACAGGATGGAGAAGCATTTTGAAGCAGCGCCTGTACGGCATGCAGGATGCAAATACTGATCAAACTCTTGGGTCCTGCAGCAGGGCTGAGAGGTGTTGAGGGCAGTGGGGAGAAGGACAGCCGCTCCCTCTGGGTCTTTCCAGTTTCCCACGTAAACTTCTTGGCTGATCTCTGCTGATTCTATGGAAAACCCTCTTGCAGGCCATCAGAGGCTGTCGGACAGCAACGGAGACAGTCCTTGTAGGGTTTTTAGGTGCTTTTTAATCTCCGTGTTCCTTTGTTTGTACCCATGCATTTCAGTCCCCATTAAAAAAAGGAGAGATGGAATCATGGGCTGAAGTGGAAACAATGGTGAAATGGCTCACAGCTAATAACCTCCTGGAACCCTCCCGTTTCAGGCGTGTAAACTCTTAACGGATGATTACGAACAGGTCCGCAGCGTTGCCGTGCAACTCGCTTGGGTCCTCAGCCAGCTTTATCCAGAAAGGTACGTGTCAGGTGTCGGGTAGTTCCAAAGGTAGGGGAGTTAAAGTTGTGGAATGAGAGTATGTAAAGCAAGGTTTGGAGAAGCTGTGTAGCCAACAAGGCAACTCCCCTCCTGTAGTATAAAGCAGTGTTTCTCAACCTTAGCAACTTTAAGATGTCTGGACTTCAACTCCCAGAATTCCCCAGCCAGCAAGGCTGGCTGGGGAATTCTGGGAGTTGAAGTCCAGACATCTTAAAGTTGCTAAGGTTGAGAAACACTGGTATAAATGGTTAAATGGTTTTTTTTAATGTTTTAATCTTTAATATTCGTAATTTTGATGATTTGTAAACTGCCCAGAGTCCCTTCTGGGAGTTGGGCGGTGAGAAATCGAATTAATAAATAAATAATAAATAAAGGAATAACTTCATTTGGACTTACTATCCCTATATCCTCCATTTCTTTTTAAAAGTCTTTCCCCAACCTGGCACGTTCCTGGTCTATTGTGGCAACTCAGAATGGCCACCCAGCATGACCTGATAATGGTGGTGGTGGTGGCAATAACGGTAATTCCCAGGAACATCCTAGACCTGCGCGTGTAGCTCTCTTGGCAGCAATACAAAGTGGTTTGCATGGCCTGCTGCTGGCTTTCGGTCAGCCTCCCTGCCTAGCCCACAGCCCTGCGATTTCTGACGGTCTGCCATTCAAGTCCTTACCAGGTTAGCTCCTGCCTAGCCGCTACGCCCAGACCTTGCCGCCTACTAAACCAGCCATAATAAAATCGGTCTCTCTCCATAGCATTGTCCCAATCCCATCCTCCAACGAAGAAATCCGGCTAGTTGACGATGCTTTCGGGAAGATCTGTCACATGGTCAGCGACGGCTCCTGGGTTGTAAGAGTCCAGGCTGCTAAACTCTTGGTAAGGGCCCTTATTCTTCTTTTCAGTTGCCAAGGAGAGCGTGACTGGTCTGCCAGCTGGCACATGAAATACAAGATGCTTAATTGTTCTCTCCATGGATGGTTGATCGGCCTTTGTGCTGGGCCTCATTGAGTCTCACCTTGAAGCTCAAAGGCGTGTGGGGGAGCCATGGAGGAAGTGGAAAAGGTTCCAGTGTTGAGTCTTTTATATGGGGGGGAAAAGGGCGTTTGGCGTACTGGAACCTCCTGATCCTACCAGTTTTTGAATACCTGTGAAATAAGAGAGGCACAAATTTGTAGTGATCTCAGCGTCATTCAGTTGAAAATGGCCTGAAACTCACTACCCACATACCAGATTGGGCTTGTATTATGGTCTTAATCTTTAAGGTTTAAAATGACCTTCTGATGAACTCCCTTCCCCACCTGTTTTCCAGGGATCTATGCAGCAAGTTAGTTCTCATTTCTTAGAACAGACCCTGGACAAGAAGCTGATGTCAGACTTGAGGGTATGGAATCCCGTTCTGTTTTGTTGCTGGTGCTTATATGTCTGAACCCTGGGATTCCAGAAGTTGCACAATTGAGTCCTTTGAATGCTTTCTGATCTTGTATATCATTTTTGTTCCCCCCAGCAGTGTTGGGAGGGAAATACAGCAAAATCCCCTTTGCTAAAAGGTGGTGGCCTTGTGACGCAGGGGCAATAGAAACAACACCCCATGTCTTGTTGTATTGCCATTTCTACAGGGACTTTCATTTGCAGTTCATCTCCCCTCTCCTCTCTAAATTCTCAGGGCATTCCTCAAAGTTCCGGCCGTCACTGCATCCCGCGGTCACGTGATCATGATTTGCGACCTTCCCTACTGGCTTCCACAATCAAAGTCAGTGGGGAAGCCGGCAGGAAGTCGGAAGTTGCGGTCACGTGAGGTCCTCACTTAATGACCAGCGGTGATTCACTTAATGACCACAGCGGGAAGTGCTGGAATTTCCATCACTAAGCAGAGTGGTTACATGATGTTGCACTTTATGACCGCATCACTTAGCGATGGAAATTCCGGTCCCAACTACCATTGTTAAGCGAGGACTACCTGTACATCATTTGAAAGAAATGGCTGGGGTATTTTAAAATACGTGACTTCCCTGTCTGTTATGTCTGCAGCGAAAACGCACCGCCCACGAACGGGCTAAAGAGCTGTACAGTTCGGGGGAGTTCTCAAGTGGCAGGAAATGGGGGGACGATGCCCCCAAAGAAGAAATAGACACAGGAGCCGTGAACCTCATTGAATCGGGGGCCTGCGGAGCTTTCGTTCACGGCCTGGAAGATGAGATGTACGGTGAGTAGGAGCCCTTTGGATCTTTTTGCAGAACTGTCATCACCTCCTAGAAAAGCTTTCTGGTCCTTCGGTCCTCTGCCTTTTATCCGACAGAGCGATTTCTAGCTCACGTTTCCATGCACTTGTGCATTATCGAAACACCACAATGGTCCCTCTGTGTAACGAAGTCCAAAATTGCCAGAAGTCTGGCAATTTAATGAAGAGAAGCTGCTGCTACTTCTGAGAAAGGGAGAAGCCATTTCAGACATGTAGCTTGCGTTTCCAAATCCAGTGGCTGCCTGAATCCAGAGAGTTTTGAAAATGAAAGAGAGAGAGGGGATTAACTTAGAGCAGTGTTTCTCAACGTTGGCAGTTCTTTAAGATGTGTGCACTTCAATTCAACTGGGAATTGAAGTCCACATAACTTAAAGTTGCCAACGTTGAGAAACTTTGCCTTACAGTCCCTCAAATTTAAAGTTGGGGAAGACACACTGGCTTCAAATTAAGTCCTTGGGTGATTTATCTGCCAGGCCTAAGATTTTCCAGTCCTGTGTTTTTTCTCTTAATGGCCTTTAATCCCAGGAAGGAGTTTCTGATTCATCTGGGCACTGGTGGAACTGGTGTGGCCCCATTCAGCCAGTCATCTTGCCCAGTGTTGTGCTCTCTGAATGTTTTGGGAATGGCCCTTCAAGAATTCCCAACTTCTGATGGGTTCTAGATAGAGGAAGGCTGCAATAGGCAATATAAATAGTTGACTTGGGGAGATGGACTAATCTTCTCTAATGGCAAACATCTTCCTCCTTTGCATGCAAATCATTTTTCAGGAGTGGAAGTGTCCATTCTCTTTCTCCTGGTCATACTGGACAACAGTCCAACGGGTGTTGCTGTAAAAAAAACTGTGGAAAAAGACAGTGACTGGGTTCACACTTTTCACAGAGACCTGCTTTGATTTGTTTATTTAGGTTTGGCTTACTGTGTTGTGGGAACCTGGACGTGGTTATCCTTGAGGCAGGATTCTGGCATTCCTTTTTCCCTCTCTCACCCTCTTGATCTATTTTTCAGAGGTCCGGATTGCTGCTGTTGAAGCCCTCTGCATGCTGGCCCAGTCTTCGCCCTTTTTTGCAGAGAAGTGCCTTGATTTTCTGGTGGACATGTTTAACGACGAAATTGAGGAAGTGAGGCTGCAGTCAATTCACACCATGAGGAAGATTTCCAACAACATCACTCTCCGAGAGGATCAACTAGACACGGTGCTGGGTGTCTTGGAGGCAAGAGTTTCTTCCCATCCTCCTTTAGTCTCGACTTCCTTTGGGATGGGCTCACCATCATTTGATTTCATTGGGATTGTTGTCATGGTCACTGAAATGATAATTTCATTATCTTTTTCATTTGGTTGGGATGAGCTCCCTGTCACCCAGCATCCAGGGCGGGTTGGAACTCTGCTTCATGGAGTTCTAGCCCAACATTCCAACTGCTATCCACTCTGCGGGATCTGTACCCATCCAAGACCCTGTTACTTTTGAGGTCAGAGGTGGAGAAGTTGATGTTTCCTAGATGTCATTGGGACTGTAGCTCCCTTCTGCCCCATCCAGAATGGCCAGGAGGAGCTTGACAATATACATTGATCATCTCTGATTGATTGATTGATTGATTGATTGATTATGTCAATCAAGTCAATTCACACCATGAGGAAGATTTCCAACAACATCACTCTCCGAGAGGATCAACTAGACACGGTGCTGGGTGTCTTGGAGGCAAGAGTCATCAAGTCATCGACTCCTAGTGACCACACAGATTTTCTCCATGACGATCCATCCCTAACCTGATCTTTCAATGGTGCACCCATTGCCACTGTGACTGAGTCCATCCATCTTGCTGCATTGTTCTCTTTCCTTCTACCTTTCCCAACATTGTCGCCTTCTCCAGAGAGCTAGGTCTTTGCATAATGTATCCAAAGTAGGATAATTTGAGCCTGGTCATTTGTACCCCAAGTGAGACCTCTGGGTTGATTTGTTTGATGGTCCATTGGTTTGTTTTCTTGGCTGTACACAGTATTCCCAGAGGAACCGCCCAGAGTCCCCTCTGGAAATGGGGGGAGATGGGCGGTGATATAAGTTAGAAATATACATAAATTCCTTCCTTCCTTCCTTCCTTCCTTCCTTCCTTCCTTCCTTCCTTCCTTCCTTCCTTCCTTCCTTCCTTCCTTCCTTCCCAGGAGTCTTCTCCAACACCAGAGTTCAAAAGCGTCAATACTCTTCTTATTCTGTTTCTTCGAAGTCCAATTTTCACTTCCATGAAGTGTCACAGGAAAAAAAAACACCTATTGTGCTTGCCCTATTATGATATTTGTAGCTGTAGACACGTCACTGCATCTGAATCTCTTTTCCAAGGCTTTCATGGCTGCTCTACCAAGTTACCAAATAATTGCGGCGTGTTTCTTGACTGCTGGTTCCTTCACTGTTGATGGTTCCTAAAAGTCAGAAGCTCTCCACCACTTTGATATTGAAACCTTTCTGTGTGTTGCTTTAGGACTCCTCCCGAGATATCCGGGAAGCTCTCCATGAGCTGTTGTGTTGCACCAATGTCTCGACCAAAGAAGGCATCCATCTTGCCTTGGCAGAGCTGCTAAAAAACCTCACCAAGTATCCTACAGACAGGGATTCCATCTGGAAGTAAGTCTTTGTCCCCTGTTGTGGTCAGATACCATAACAGAAACATTACTTAAAACTGTTTTATACTGTATGTGAAAAGAAAAAGGAAGAGGGCCCCTCTTAAGATTGTCATATTTGCCAGTATTCTGCAATAGCAAAAAATAAATAAAAATGCAGGAGCCAGTATATGCAATCCAGATTTCTGAATAGGACTCCAATTGTTACTCCCCAACAGTACAGGTAGTCCTCAAGTTACGACCACAATTGGACCAGAATTTTCATCGTATGTCATCGTGGTCGTAAGTCGAGTCACCATGTGACCGGACCTGATTTTATTACTATTTTTATGGTGGTCGTTTACCGAATCCAGCTTCCCCAGTGGGCATTTTTTGCCGGAAAACAGCAAAAAATTCGCAAAATGCAATCACATGACTGCAGGACACTGCAACCGGTCGTAAATGCAAGCTGGTTGCCAAGTGCCTGAAATGCAATCATGTGGCTGCAGGGGGGGGGGCGACATTTGGAACACTCTGAAGTGCTTTACAGGCCATAAAGCACCCATTCCGAGGCCGTCATAACTTTGGACCATCGTTAAACGAACGGTTGTAAGTCGAGGACTACCTATAAAAGGCTTGGTCAACTACAGAAATGGAAGTGAGTTCTTCAGAGTTTTGTGAAACTAACAGATGATGGGTATCTTCCAGCCTTGTAGTATTTCTTTTTCTTACAATCCTAAATGTGCTCAGTATCTATTTGCCTTGTCCTCCCATTAATTTCCATGACAAATAATTCCAAAGAATGTAAGCACCTGCACTTGGTGAGTTTTTAGGCCAGAAGGAATATTCATTAATTAAATAAATGCACAAACCATTATGTTGCAAAGGAAGCCACACAATCACATAATTTTAACAAACGTTGCACTTTGAGTACATCTCCAACTGTTATTGACAGAATTAGTTTCTTCCAGAAGAAATGCACTGATGTCTAAGAGACATGACATTAAATGGATTTCAATTGATTAAATAATTGTAATGCTGTTGAATTAACTGCAATTTTAAATCTATAACAATGGGAATATACTGTAGATGCCAAAATGGTCTTCCAGGGATATTTATCCAGTTAAATCTCTGATCCTTTGTTCTGTCTTCCCTTTACTCTGGAACGTTTAATTTAGTGTATTCTAACGGTTCATAAATGATTGCTATAGGCTTTTTTTTTTAAGGTTAAATTTTATAGTCCTAAAGGCAGTTCTGAAGCACTCAGGGCTGCCGACCCATAGCAAGATATCAAAGGGTTTTAATTGAAGATTTGCCACTGCTCTTTTGGGGAAAATTGTACTTGGGAAAACTACTCAAACAATGCAAAATATTTTGATTTTCGAATGTTTTGAGTTTGAAAGATGGTTGGGATGCCATAGGGAAATTCCCTTTGGAATTGTTCATTATTTGTTTGTTTGTTTGTTTGTTTGTTTATTTATTTATTTATTTTCAATTACTTGTCTTACTTATTAATTGTTTACAAATATAAAATCAAACCCCAAAGTAGACAAGATTGGAATGGGATGATAGGTGGATGGGAGACTATCAGGAAATCCCAGGCTTAATCCTTTTAGTATGGGACATCAGAAAACAGCTTTATCTTCATTTGGCTGCACAAATTGGGGAGCACTCATGAATTCTTACTTTTTCTAACAGCAGTGTTTTAAGTCCTGTGGCCTTTTTTTTAGATGCCTACAGCTAGACTAGAACATAAACCAAATGAATTCTTGGCTTTGACATTGTTTAAGTGTAATTTTTAAAAAATACACAGTCTACCAGCTAGCTTCTGTCCTAACTCTTAATTCCTAAGATCACAAAGGAAGAGATCTTGCAAGTCTGGACTTGAATAATGCAATAATGTTGATACCTGGATTGGAAAAATGTCTTCTTTGATTGATGGTTCTATATAAAATGTTTACTGTAGCGCTAAAGAAGTTGCTTATAGCTTCTTGTAAATTTTGCATAGCCTCGTTTTCATTCATTTATTCATAAAATTATTAATATTAATATTCCCTCTCCTCTTTGAGCCAGACATCCCGTGATACAATATTTGTATACAGTGGCCTCCCCGATTTTCATGCCATCCCAATGTTTTGATTACCACTCCCATCCGCAGCCAGACAGCTTTGTCTGTCGGGTTCCTCCTGGAGGGCACCAGATTGGGAAGAAGAGCTAGCACACAGTTATTAAAAACCAAATGCATTTTAAAATATCTGACTTTTACTTAAAAAAAACAGATTACAAGTTTGCCTCTAAGCTGCAGTCATTTACTCACATTCAAAATTTGCTGTTTGGTTACAGTAAAAGAGAACCTTCTATGCTTTGAATCGGTGTTTTTCAGGTGCTTAAAGTTCCTGGGAGGCAGGCACCCCACTCTGGTGCTCCCACTTGTTCCTGAATTGTTGGGTACCCACCCTTTCTTTGACACCCCCGAGCCAGACATGGATGACCCAGCTTGTATCCTTTTTCTTCCTCTACCTATTCTGTGGATAATGCTCCAGAGGAATTCAGACTTCATGCACAAAACTGCTTGTGCTTTGCAAGCAGCTGGTAAAGCAGAATCAGAAATTGTGGGTTGGAGTGGGTATGGAGACCACCTTTTGTGCCAATTGTGGTTTGCTGGGATATCCTGAAATGAGAGCCATCAGTACATGCAGCTGTATTCTAAAGCCCGTCTGGTTGACAAATGGGGATTTGCTTGCATGATCTAAAACAGAGCTTTCCAAACTTTTCATGTTGGTGACACACTTTTTCGACATGCATCATTTCGCGACACACTCTTACAGCAGGGCACAAGGCAGGCACTAGGATCTGCGTGGAATCACAGCAGGTTTGGAGGCAGGCAGGCACAAGGCAGGCACTAGGACCTGCGCGGAATCACAGCAGGTTTGGAGGCAGCAAGGCACAAGGCAGGCACTAGGACCTGCGCGGAATCACAGCAGGTTTGGAGGCAGCCAGGCACAAGGCAGGCACTAGGACCTGCATGGAATCACAGCAGGTTTGGAGGCAGCCAGGCACAAGGCAGGCACTAGGACCTGCGCGGAATCACAGCAGGTTTGGAGGCAGCCAGGCACAAAGCAGGCACTAGGGCCTGCGCGGAATCACAGCAGGTTTGGAGGCAGCCAGGCACAAGGCAGGCACTAGGGCCTGCGCGGAATCACAGCAGGTTTGGAGGCAGCAAGGCACAAGGCAGGCACTAGGGCCTGCGCGGAATCACAGCAGGT
Organism: Charina bottae; assembly: GCA_023362775.1. Lineage (NCBI taxonomy): Eukaryota > Metazoa > Chordata > Lepidosauria > Squamata > Charinaidae > Charina > Charina bottae. The sequence continues at coordinate 1,198,597 of JALMGJ010000048.1, read as the reverse complement.
TTGGAGGCAGCCAGGCACAAGGCAGGCACTAGGGCCTGTGCGGAATCCTGGCAGGGCTCGGAGGCAGCAGGAGCTGCGACACACCCAGACACTGCAGCCAACACACTAACGTGTCCCGACACACAGTTTGGAAAGCTCTGATCTAAAAGCTAAAAAGCGCTGTTTGTATTCTTAGATCCACTGGTGTTCCATGTAAGATGGAGTGCAAGGCATGAACAGTGTAAATGGGGATCACTTAAAAAACAACAACCTGGTCATCCTTGCACAATTGCAGTGGGAGCACCATCGAAATTCACTCTCAAAGTTCATTTATCATTTTAGGGGGTTAGGGTTGTTAATATGCTCTTCAGTAAACCCAAATCATTGCTTTCTGTTCACGAGCTTTCCTTCCGCAGTTGCCAACCCAATTTCCCCCCCCTGCACTTATAGACTTATGTTCAATTGCTTTACAATCAAGGACCTGAAGTTTTTCCCCCCCTTAAGCTGTGGCGCAGATATTGCAGTCCTGGTTCTTATTTTCAACGCTGCCAAATCGTGCCCAACTATGCCGGCACTGTTCTCTGACCACACCTTTCGGCACTACGCTTATCTTCGGGATAGTCTCTCGCACCTTGTCCCGCCCTTGAGGGTAAGTTGAGTCGTTGGGATGAACCCTTTGCATCCATGGCGGTGCTTTTGTTCTTCAGTCTTGAAGAATTTGCACAGGCGAGAAGGCGTCTGGGCCAAGTTGAAGGAGCAGCGTAATGTTTAGTACTCTAGACCAGCGGTCCCCAACCTTTTTGGCACCAGGGACCGGTCGTGGAAGAAAATTTTTCCACAGACCGGGGGGGAGGGCGGGGTTTGCAGGTGGGAGCCAATTGCGTGCACCGGGGGAGGGGCGGGGTTTGCAGGCAGGAGCCAATTGCGCGCACCGGGGGTGGGGTTTGCAGGCGGGAGCCCCGCGGCCCACTTCCTAACAGGCCGCGGCCCACAGGTTGGGGACCCCTGCTTTAGACATCCTGCTCTCAGATCTACTCCAGAGTACCTGGTCCACAGTCTGTAAGCTGCCCATCTTTACTTAGAGCAAGGTGGGCAAGTGGGGGTGACTATGGGGCCTGTAACTTGCCTTTTTGCTTTGCTGGGGGCCACTGGGCGCACAGCCCGTGACATCAAGGCATCGTCAGAGCAGGTGGGACTGGAAACGCTGGCCCTGTTTTGCATTGTTTGTGAGGTTTTAAGGGGCAGACTTCAGAGGCCTAAAGCATCCGATGTGCCATTGTCCCTCCCACAATGTTGAAAAAAACAGCCAGGTTGGGGCAGATTAAGCGCAACACGTGGCTTACGCATTGCAGGATTGTAAAGTTTGTTTCTTCGCATTAATATTTCTTCCCATGTGAAAGTGTGAGAACGTCAACTCCACCCTCTGGTAGGTCCTAGTAGCCACAAACGCGGTGGGCTGAGGGGTCCCCCGTGGCCTGCAGGCTGCCCATTAGAGAGAGATTCTGTGAGGACAATCCTTAGCATTTTTTCTTTAACTTTACACTGCAGCAAGCAAGGAATCTGCTGCTGTGGGAATGCCTTGCCTTTGTCACATATTTCCAGTGAGAGGGACCCTAAGGGTGGGAAATGGGGTTGTAAAACACAGCCACGAATGAGAAGCCATCACTTCCGAGAGAGAAAACCCATGGCGGGTCACGCGTGTTGGAAACAAAAACTTTCGTTTTTGCTTTTTGCGTAGCTGCCTGGGAAAAAGCTGGCGTCGTCTCCTGTGCCTGGCAGCCTCACGCTTCAGGAGGACCCTTCTCAAGAATTCCTACAGCAGAGCCTTGAGAGAGTTTTCAGTCTTCAGCATCTCGATCCCCAGGGCACTCAGGAGCTGCTTGAATTCACCATTCGGTACTTGCTTTGGAAGACGAGAGAGGGGTGGGGTGGGAACCTTCATCCAATTTGGTGGCCTCCACTGGAACTCTGCACGTGCTTTTCTGTTTCATCGCCCCCAGGCCCTTGTACACGCCAGCCCTATTCAGCAGGGTGGGTTTGTGTCCCAAAGCAGCTGCACAAATCCAAAGATCTTGGTCACAAGACTTCTTTTTATATCTTTGGAAGTGCTGTCTGTGGGGCAACACCTGGCAGAGCTCGACACCCTCATTCGCAGTTTTTTTCCCCCTTTGCTTCCATCTCCAATTTGTCCCTGGGAACAAATCAATCAAGCCTGTCTTTGAGAGTTACAGGCAGTCCTCGCTTAGTGACCATTCGTTTAGTGACAGTTTGGACTAACAACAGCGCTAAAAACTGGACTTACAACCGCTCCTCGCACTTATGACCGTCGCAGAGTCCCATGGTCACATGATCGCCATTTTTGACTTTCCCAGCTGGCTTCTGGCAAGCAAAATCAATGGGGAACTGCATGGTTCGCTTGACGACCCCATGGTTCACTTAATGACCGTGGTGATTTGCTTAACGAGTAGCGCAAAAATGGTCGTAAAATCAGGTCGGATTCACTTAATGACCATATCGCTTAGCAACGGAAATTCCTGTCCCAATTGTGGTCGTTAAGCGAGGACTTCCTGTATTTTAACTTGAACAAGCTGATTGTGTTGATCGTCTGTTGCTAACAAAGTTGAATTTTCCTGCTCTCTTCTTTGCCTCAGGGACCTTCAGCGGTTTGGAGAGCTCCAGTCCGACTTGGCTGGAATGGCTGACTTCTCTGCAGCTTACCTACGGTGCCAGCTCCTTCTTATTAAGGTATGCATTCGTACCCACTGGACATGTAGCTGTGTGTTTCCTGGCACTTACTGTTGGTGTAAGTCAGGAAGTGATGTTGGTCTAGTCACTCTCTTTCAGCCCATCCCACCTCACAGGGTTCTTGTGGGGAAAATAGGAGGTAGGAGGATTAGGTATGTTCACATCCTTGAAAGAGAGAGAGAGAGATAAAAAGGCAGGATGATAAAATGATGATGATGATGATGATGTATAGTCGAAGGCTTTCATGGCCGGAATCCGATGGTTGTTGTGGGTTTTCCGGGCTGTGTGGCCGTGTTCTGGCAGATTTGGTTCCAGATTAGGAACCAAATGTGCCAGAACAGGGCCACACAGCCTGGAAAACCCACAACAACCATCAATCATCATCATCATCATCATCATCATCATCATCATCATCATCCCAGCAAGTCCAAAAGCAGTTCTAAACCAATTAAACCAGAAAGTGACTTGGCAAAGGGGAAACCCTTTCATTTGCACTGTGCCAATCTGCACCTCCTTCCTGAAGTTTTGGGCTCATGGACAATGTGTCAGTAGTTGGAGTTGGGAGCCTTTGCCTTAATTAGCAGCTGTCTCAGCAGCTTCGGAAATTCTGGCTGACTTTGCAGTTTGTGTGCCTTTCAGCACTTCTTTCTCTCTTTCCACCCCTACCCCTATCCCCATCAACAGGGGCATGAACTCTGGAGCTGGAGAAACTGTAGGCAAGGGAAATGTCATTTCTCTTGGGGATATCCATGAGCGTGGCTGTTAGGTCACGTTAAGTGGGCGGGACTGAAATGAAAACTATATAGAACCAAAGTTCGGTTGAGCCAAAGCCTGCATTTAATCATGTTTGCTTTCTGTTGTGTTAACATTGCATATTCACCAGCAGCTTTTGGAGGGCCCAGGCGATGCAACCAAGCTTTGGGGGAACCTCAGGCTGGGTACCTCTGCTTTAGAGCTAGGGAATGCTATAGGTAGTCCTCAACTTAAGACCACAATTGGGACCAGAACTTCAGTCGCTAAGCGATGTGGTCATTAAGTGAGGCATCACGCACCCAATTTTACGACCTTATTTGCTGGGTCGTTAAGCAAATCCGGCTTCCCCCATTGATTTTGCTTGTCGGAAGCTGGCCGGGAAGGTCGCAAACGGCAGTCACATGACCCTGGGATGCTGCAACCGTCGTAAATACATGCCGGTTGCCAAGCGCCCAAATTTTGATCATGTGACCGTGGGGAATGCTGCAACGGTCGTAAGTGTGAGGATCGATCATAAGTCACTTTTTTCAGCGCCATCGTAACTTCGAACGGTCGCTAAATGAATGTTCATCAGTTGAGGACTATCTGTACTAATTTGGGGGTGAGAGTGGTAGTTAGAAGTTTGCCAAGCCATACTACTTCTGTGCTTAGCTGAGTGCCAAAGGATAGGACACGCCCTAATTAAGAGAACCTGTGAATGTGTGAACGTTACTTCTCTCCCATAGGCCCTCTACCAGCCTTTATGTTCTTATTCAGGGTGTTTAATTTTTGTTGTTGTGCTTGTCTCATAACATTCAGGACAAATGTATTATCAAAACTAACAACTCTCAAAGAGGCCTGTTGTGTCCAGAATCATTGCAGCCTTCAATTATCATTTCTGATCCAGTAATCTATAAATGAGAGCCAGGTTGGTGTCGTGGTGAAGGCACCAGGCTAGAAACTGAGCGGCCGTGAGTTCTAGTCCCGCCTCAGGCATGAAAGCCGGCTGGGTGACCTTGGGCCAGTCCCTCTCTCTTGTCCTAGGAAGGAGGCAATGGCAAACCAAGAGTCTGAGTTCTAGTCCCGCCTTAGGCATGAAAGCCGGCTGGGTGACCTTGGGCCAGTCCCTCTCTCTTGCCCTAGGAAGGAGGCAATGGCAAACCACTTCTGAAAAACTGCAGGGACTAGTCCAGGCAGTCTCTGGGAATCGGACACGATTGAACAGATTAAAAAAAAACTATAAACAGGTTGAGGCTTAAGTGCTCATCTCTCCCACTGAAGTAGATGGGGATCGTGGGAGTTACAATCGCAACCCATCTGGAAGGTGCCTGGAATAAATTCCAGGAAAAGGAAAAAGAATATAGCACCCTGGTAAACCAAGAAAATAGTGCTGCACTCGCCAGTCCCCCTCTCTCAGCCCAACTCACCTCACAGGGTTGCTGTTGTGGGGAAAATAGGAGGAGGAAGGAGTACTTGGTATGTTCCCCGCCTTGAGTTATTTATAAAAATAATAACCCTCCAACATGCAGTCCAAGTTCCCCTTGGCCTCACCTGCCAGATCCCGAACAGGGTCAAGACTTCCCATACGCACAGGTTGGTGCCGGCAACAGCGTTCCCTACGTGAGATTGTTGCAAAAACGACTGGGTGTCCTTTCATTTCCAGGCTCTTCAGGAAAAACTCTGGAACGTTGCGGCTCCCCTGTACGTGAAGCAGAATGACCTGGCCTCGGCTGCAGCCAGGCAGGTAGGCCAGGGTGGTGGGGAGGAAACCTCTGTGAGTTGGAGCAGAGCACTCTTCTGGCTATGTGTCCTTGGCTTGGGGGTGGCAGCAAGACCAAGGACCCGGATTGTTGTAGGAGCACGGAGTCTACAAGGTGGAAAGAATGGAAGCGGAATGGGGATAGGGATGGGGCAGGCCAGGCGGCCCTCCCGTTCGAATTCAGAGAGGGGCCCTGAAGTTCTGTCAGGGTTTAACGGAGGCCTCCAACTTTCTGATCCTACATGCAGTGGTGTTCCCTGGACCAAGAGCTACAGAGCAAATTCCTTTGGCCAGTAGCAAAATTAGGCTCCATCAGGGAGAAATAGTTAACCAAGTTGGCTGGGGAATCTGGGAACTGTAGTCCTAACATGTCTGGAGGGCAGGGGGGTGGAGAAGGCAGTATCCTGTTGACCTAGCCTGTAGGTCAGGTGTGTGTGTGTGTGCGCGCGTACATACATAAACACAGAGAAATACATAATGCAGTTCTGCAGGAGCATAAAAACACCACAGGGAAGTTGGCACAGAATTAAAGTGCAATGAAATATGTATGACCAATACTGAGTAAAAATGCCAGAAATACACATGAATTATAATATTTCTGAAATTCATGTCCCTCCTTTCCATCCAGTAGAGTGATTAAAGCGGCTAATGGAGGGAAATAAACAATTTAAACCTAGTTAAATGCATACACACACACACACACACACACACAGAGTCACTAAAACACTTGTAAAAACAATTGGAAAGACCTAGTTGAAGGCTTTTTAATTCCTTAATTCCTTCTGGAGGGGCGGAGGGCAAGAACAAAATGCTTTTCCTGGCATAGCTTTTTCCATAGCTTGGAAGATGCTCAGGAGAGTTTCCTTCTGCTTGCCTGGCAGATGGGCTGAGGAGAGAGGGGCCATCTTTAAAAGGGCATTTCTGGGAGATCTTGATGCCCAGACGGATTCAGAATGAGAGAGGTGGTTCCTCAGATAGCTAGATACCAAGAGGTTTAACCAAGAGAAAAAAGGGGACGGGGCTACTCCAGAATAGAGAAGCCCAGGCTGGATTGTTAAACAGAGAAAGGATGGACTGTACAGGTGGGTAGCAGAACAAGCTTTCTTTACAGCATGTGGTGATGCTGTGACTGCCAAAAGCTGAGTCTGCCAAGAATTCTGGGAATTGGGAACCCTAATCGTCTTGAGCAGGCTAGGCAAGAAGACTGCCCTGCGGGATCTGGTGTCCTCCCTCCTCCCCCTGCCCTTAGCATTTCAACAATTTTTATGCGTATTTTCTACTTTCTAAATCCAGAGATTCCTGTACAACATCCTTTTTTAAAAACAAATTGAAGTATAAGATACAGGTAGTCCTCGCTTAACAACCATTTGTTTAGTGATGGTTTGGACTTACGACAGTGCTGAAAAACCAACTTGCGACTGGTCCTCACACTTAGAACCGTCACAGCATCCCCATGGTCATGTGATCGCGATTTGGGCATTTGGCAACCAGTTTGCATTTGTGACTGTTGCAGCGTCCCGTGATCACGTGATTGCCATTTTCAACCTTCCCAACCAGCTTCTGGCAAGCAAAATCAATGGGGAACCATGTGATTTGCTTAATGACCACCACAAAAAGGTTGTAAAATCAGGTCGGATTAGCTTAATGACTGCTTTGCTTAGCAACAAAAATTCTGGTCCCAGTTGTGGTTGTTAAGCGAGGACTACCTGTATCTTATACTTCAATTTGTAGTTGGTACTTCTGTGACAGCTATATATTCTACCCAGTGACACACCAATAAATTAAGAGAAAGGGCACTTGTTCACCCATTAATATAATAATGCATGTGAATATCACATGTACAGTATATGAATATCATATGCATATATCTATCCACACTGTAACCCCTACAATTAAATTGCGATTTCTCAAAATTCTTCTATAGGAAGTCCAGAAAGCCACTGTTTTATGACCCAACTTGTTGAAATCATCCCATGATGCTAATAAGAGGTTCTTGATGATGGCTCTGTTCCATTGTATTGTGCTGTGGCTTCACCCGTTGAGGGTTTGAACTAGCCGCCACCACGTTTTCCAAGGGAAGCAACTTCTTGGTAGCCCCCGGGAATTTGTCAGAATTAAAAACCAGTGACTTCTTGTCTAGATTATGGAAGAAACGTACAAGATGGAGTTCATGTACAGCCACGTGGAACATAGGCAGGTGGTCATCATCCACCACATGAGGCTGCAGGCAAAGGCTCTACAGCTGATTGTGACCGTGCGGACGACGAGAGGGTAAGGGGGCTTTCTGGGACATGGGGATGCTGGATCGGTTGACAGATCAATTAGTGGAAGGCCGATTCAGTTGCTGACTACGGCGGCTCCGTAAAACTCTGGATGCTTTGGAAAGCTTTTGATTGACTGATTATGTGCCATCAAGTTGGTGTTGACTCTTAGCGACCAGATACATAAATAAATAGGTAGGGAAGCTACGGAAGTATTGTGTCAGAAATGCTGAGGGATGGCACTTGTCCAAGGCAGCTTTTGCCCCAAAATTGCAGATTTGATGTAGGTTCCAAAGCAGTTTACCAAAGGCCTAGCATTGAATTGATGGTTAAATAAGAGTTGGAAGGGGAAATCTTTTATACCACTTGCATTCCCAAGCCAGCTTTTCTGTAGAATAATCTGTCTGACTTCCTGCTCTGCACGTTGGCTTTTTTCTTTCTTCTTTCTTTCTTTGCTTCTTCCATTCATTAGTGGTTTGTGTTAGTTTTTATGTTCTTTGTAAAACTTTTAATAAAATTTATTTTTAAAAAATAGAATGGACTTTATATCTTTTTACAGGGTGGAACCAGTCGGAATATGTGAGAAATTTTTGCAGGAAGTGGACTGTTTTCAAAGGTATGTACTCTTTTTTGTATCCACACACATGTGTAAACACCCCCCAGCCCCCCATTTACTAATCAAATTAGTAATTTGATCTTATTCTTGTTTTTCTTCTCGTGTGTTCCTTTTAGTCCTACGTGGATTCTTTCATTCATCCATTATTTTTAGTGGAATAGCTTTCTGTCCATCTCCTTGCACTATCTGACTTCATGGTTTCATGTTGTTTTAAGAAAAAATAGCCTTGAGTATTATGTTTATTTGCACGTATGCCCCTGTGTTCTACAGACCTTCAGTGCATTGTTGGAAAATAAAAATAGCCTGGTGCTGGAGTCTGAGGCTTTTCCTGGAAACATGCCCATCGGTCCAGAAAAAAATGCTAATTTAATAAAGACCTTTCCTGGTTGGCTAGAGAAGTCATAGGGAACAACATTTTCTGGTGATCAGTTCTGGGGTTATTTTTCTTTTTCTTAATGACAGCCAAGTCCCTTCTAAGATAGCCATTTGCTACGAGCACCCAGGATATGCTCTACAATTGAAGCCTCCCAAATTGAAGACTTTTGGAATTATTAGTCATGTCTACCCTTATCTGCAGGGTGAAGCAATGCAGGTACAGGTTTTTCAGTGCCTCTGGTCTTCATGAGAACTAGGTCTCAAGTTTAAGAAGGTGTTCTTTTGAAAGCGTTGTAACCATTGGCGCTTAAACTGTTGCTGAGAAGATGGCAGAGAAAAGTTAAAGCCCGTCTTGATGCAGTACTAGAAGTGCCAATCAAAGGACAGGGCACAGGGCACCTCCTGCCAGTTTATACTCTGGTGAGAGGGGGAACTGAGGAGAGAGATTTGGGGTGTGTGTGGAAGGAGGAGTCTGAGAAGTTTGAAGCCTGAGCCAGGAAAATCTCCGCTGTTCAAGTCACCGGTTTACAGGTAGTCCTTGACTTATGACCATTCGTTTAATGACCGTTCAACGTTATGATGGCGCTGGAAAAAGTGACTTGCAACCAGTCCTCGCACTTACAACTATCACAGCGTTCCCACGGTCACATGATCAAAATTCAGGTGCTTGGCAACTGGCATGTATTTACGACAGTTGCAGCGTCCTGGGGTCATGCAATCGTCATTTGTGACCTTCCCAGCCGGCTCCCAACAAGCAAAATCAATGGGGAACCACATGATTCACTTGACCACTGCAAAATAGGTTGTAAAACGGTTATGACTCACTTAACGACCACATTGCTTAGTGACGGAAGTTGTGGTTGTAAGTCGAGGACTACCTGTAATATTTTCAGTCCCAGGGAACGCAAGGATTGATCCTTCGTAATATTAAGGGAGCCACTTTACAACCCATTTTAAGTTCTTCAATGAAAGTTAATTCAATTCCTTGTTGACATGTTAAAGAAGCATGGGCTCTCTTCTGTATCTTCCCCTTGTTCCACCAAGTCATGTTCCCTTTGATAGGATATAAAACCAGAGGAGCAAAACAAAAGAATTTCCAAAGCAGGAAAGGGTTCAATGGTGAGAGCAAAACCAGTAGATCCATTCAAGAGCCCCCTGAGTTCATGAGATTAAGCTTTGACAAGTAAAAAGATAATATGAAAAGGACACAGACAACAAAGAGGGTACATGACAGCTTGTAATTTTTTAAGGTTTATCAACTATATATTCTCCGGTCCATGAAGGGACTTAGGAGGTTATATTTCCAGTATTGCCTTATAGAAACAAACCAGGATCTTTCCACATTCAGAACTCCCTCTGTATTTTGTGAAGATGTTCCTGCATGCATATATAACCATCACGTTAAAATGATTTTTCAGGTTTCTGTGGCTGCTTTGGACTGATGGTTCTTCATAAGCTTCGTCCTAGGACATAATTGGAAGAACTAGTGCAGTCCATGGCTATGCTGGGATGTCTCCTGCGAAGGTGCCCAGATTCCTCTCCCTTCTCCATTTATGCTTAAAAGAGAGGAAGGAAGGATCTCCCATGCATCAGTCTGGGAGAGCTGTGCCCTTTAGCGTGTGAATCCCGACGGCGGTAAGTACATTGGCTTGACTCCTCTGTTCCCTCATCCTTTCACAGATGTTTCATTTCCGAGCTCCCTCATATGCAAGGCAGCTTTGTGGATAAGCTCCTCGACCTGATGCCCAGGTTGGTCACTTCCAAGCCTTCAGAAGTAGTCAAGATCCTCCGGGTGACCTTGCGACAGAGTAACTTCCTTCGCCTTCCGCTGCCAGAGAAGGTGAGATATTCTGGAGCTCCAGGCTGTGCTGATGGCCTAGCTCAGAGCTTTCCAAACTTTTCATGTTGGTGACACACTTTTTAGACATGCATCATTTCGCGACACACTCTTACAGCAGGGCACAAGGCCGGCACTAGGACCTGCGCGGAATCACAGCAGGTTTGGAGGCAGCAAGGCACAAGGCAGGCACCAGGACCTGCGCAGAATCCTGGCAGGGCAGGTTTGGAGGCAGCAAGGCACAAGGCAGGCACTAGGAGCTGCGCGGAATCCTGGCAGGGCAAGTTTGGAGGCAGCAAGGCACAAGGCAGGCACTAGGACCTGCGCAGAATCCTGGCAGGGCAGGTTTGGAGGCAGCAAGGCACAAGGCAGGCACTAGGACCTGCGCGGAATCCTGGCAGGGCAAGTTTGGAGGCAGCAGGGCACAAGGCAGGCACCAGGACCTGCACAGAATCCTGGCAGGGCTCGGAGGCAGAAACAGCCGCAATACACCCAGACACTGCAGCCGACACACTAACATGTCCCGACACACAGTTTGGAAAGCTCTGGCCTAGCTACTTCTGCCTTGACCACTGGGGCTGTGCCTTTGGATAAAGCGTGCCAGCCGTTCCTTGATGCGCGCCAGCACTTTGCCACTCCTAACCGTTCTCCTTTGCTCAGGTTGAGGTCTGTTGCAGCCTACCATTCAGAGCTCCAGCAAAACATGCAGCTGATTTAGTATTCCAGCCCGCCTGTCATGCCATGGGCTTCCTCTTTGCTGCTCCCAGTTCTTGTTCTCTCCCACAGATGGTTACCACCCTCCACCCACTGAACACCATTGGTCCTCATTGTGGGTTTTTTATTTATTTATTATTTAAATTCATATGACCGCCCAACTCCCCCAACGGGTTTGGTTGGCCGCCTGCCTTTCACCCCACAAAAGGTTGTTTTCAAGTTTTGCAAACTTGGAGGTTAAGAATACTGGCCCTGCTGGAGCAAACTTCAGTCTGATCAGTTCCCTAATGCCTCTGGGAATTTTTTAAAAAATATGTATTTATTTCTTTGTTTATGATGTCAATTTATATGGCCGCCCATCTCAAATTCATGACTCTGGACAGCTAACAACAGTTAAAAACACCATGTAACAACACATAACAATAATACATACAGAATCGGCAGCTGAGGTGAAACCGAAACAGACAGCAAGCAAATCAACACAGCCATGTCATGGGCTCTGCCTGTCAGCCTCACCAGGTAGACCAGACCAGGAAATCAACTCCACAGGAAGGCTAAGACTACTTTTATTGAGAGTGGCTATAACAACAGGATCTTGCAAGTCTGATTGTGCTGGACCTCTGTAATGGCATGTGGGAATGACCTTGGGAGATGGGATGAAGAGATGCTGCCAAGGGAACGGTCAGATACTGTAAGAGAGGGCTTAGCCTGCAGCTGCAGAGTGGCCGGGGCGAGAGGCTCAGAAGGGGCCCTCCCTAGCTTCTCCGGCTGTAGAGGCGGCGGCGGCGGGAGAACTGTACTTTCAGACTTGCAAGATTCTGTCAATGTAGCCTTACAATAAGGTAGAATTAGCTCATCTGGTTGTGTTTCCTGTCTGGTCTACCTGGGAAGGCTGACAATGGACAACAGTCTCCCTCCCACCTGAGAATGGAGCAACCCTGACTGCCTTTTCAACCATGGCTAGTTATATTTGTCTAGGGCCTGGGTGTCATCTTGGCCAACCTGCCCTACAGTTTTCAAACGTGAACGTCATCTGGCTTCCATCCCTCTCCATAATTGTAATGTGATGATTGTATGTGATCGGAGAGGTGCAGACAGAGTCTGGGGGAGGCGTGGAAGAACCTTTTAGTTACAAATAAATCCCCCTTTCCCAAAGTTTCATTGTATTGTTTTCATTGTACATTTGTATTCATTTTGGTGTCTGGATTTTTAGGGGAGGTGTGTACATTAAGATTACAAAGGGAGGTGTGATGGCAAAAAGTTTAGGAACCCCTGGTTTAAGTCTTGTGTTTTTGTCCATTCCTTTCCCAGCCTCCCTGTAATGGTATGTGGGAAAGACCTTGGGAGACTGGGAGAAGAGATGTTGCCAAGGGAACAGTCAGATAAGAGGCAGCATAGCCCACAGCTGGATAATGGGAAGATCAAGAAGCTCAGAAGGGACCATCCCTAGCTTCTTGGGCTGTAAAAGAGACAGCAAGAGATCTGTACTTTCAGACTTGCAAGATTCTGTCAATGTAGCCTTACAATAAGGTAGAATTAGCTCATCTGGTTGTGTTTCCTGTCTGGTCTATCTACCTGGGAAGGCTGACAACCTCCTTCCCTTCTTATACCCATATGAATTAGGAGATAACCGCCCAGAGTCTCCTATTCGGGGAGATGGGCAGGGATAAATTTAAATAATAAATAAATAATAAATATCTGTCTGAGCTGCTTTTGTGTACTTTTTGCTTGGTTTGGACTTGAGGTATGTTTTTCTCCTTGTCACATTGGCAATGGATCTTGCCTGTCTCCGTCAAAGTTAAAATAGCATATTTTACAGTGATTAAAATAAAACTGGGAGGATTCAGTTTTTAAATACATCCATATGATATTGATACTAAATTAATTCGGTCCAGTGGAAAGCGGTGTGGGTCGTAACACCCGGCTGTTTCCCAGCAACACTGATTGTGACCTCCATTGCTGGAGGGAATACACAACCGCCATTCATTGTCCTACCCTGCAAGAATCTGTTTAATCCTTTTTTAAAGCTGTCCAAGTTAGCTCTCTTTTTCTCTCTCTCTGGTTTAATGAAATACTGAAAGGCCAAAGAAAACTGCTCTATCCCGCATTAGTGAATTCCGTAGATTAATTATGCTTTGCATGAAGAAATCTATCTTCTAATCTGTTCTGAATCCCTCAGTTTGCCTTGGATAATTGCGGGCTCTAGAATTCTGGGAGAGAATTCTCCACACTCTGCCATTTCTAATTCCTCAACTCAGTATTTACTGTTAATTAAAATCAAGGCAAGAATCCTCTTGTGCCTTCTTCTGAAGGAGAAAGTTGGAAGAAATACAAGTTGGGAATTAGTAGAGTTTGTCTCCCGAAAGGTATCAAGATAACTAAAGTCTTTTATTACTGCTACTTCATACCTCTTTGAAAGATCTGCAGTTTGCTTTTGAAGAGCATCATCCACATTTCCAAATCAGTTGGACAGACTGTAGTAGGCGCCAATAACAGGACTGATTTTATTTGTTCCTCTGCTTATTTTAACTCACGTGCTCTCTACATCATTGCCATGGTCATTCATTTGGATTTCTGAGCAGAATGGATATTTTTAACATACTATGCAACTTCTCTTCTGTTTTGATTGCTTCTGCTCCATTTGAACAACTGTATCCTGAAATTACTATATTCCACTTAAGGGAATTATCCTACCAGGTCTCCATTATACCTATTACTGTAAATCATATTTGTCCATTTATATTAAGAGATTAGCTCATGTTTTTCTCTCATGTTCTAAGCATTAGTGTATAGACAACAAAGATCATGAACCTTATGAGCCAATGTTCTTTTTGAGTTTTCACCGAGTGGTTTAAGAGGCATCATTTCATCGACATTCCATTTTCTACAGTATGCAAGTGTGTATCTGAGATCTTTCTTTCAGGGTTTTCATTTTAATTCAACTAGTCAAGCCACCCTAGTCAAGTTCACCATTCTTTGGCCAAACCCATTTACAGGTAGTCCTCAACTTACAACCGTTTGGTTAACGGCAGTCCAAAGTTATGACGGCCTTGAAATGAGTGCTTTATGGCCTGTACAGCACTTCCAAGTATTGCAAAATGTCACACACACACCCGCAGTCACATAGTCGCATTTTGGGTGCTTGGCAACCGGCTCGCATTTACGACTGGTTGCAGCGTCCTGCGGTCACATGATCACATTTTGTGACATTTTTTACCGTTTTCTGGCAAAAACACCCATTGGGGAAGCTGGATTCGCTTATCAACCACGTTGATTAGCTTAATGACCCGTGATTCACTTAACGACCACCATAAAGATGGTCATAGAATTGGGTCCGGTCATGTGGTGACTCAACTTATGACCGCAACGACTTACGATGAAAATTCTGGTCCCAATTGTGATCGTAAGTGGAGGACTACCTGTATGCTGTCCTTGTGCAGTATAATCTTGTGGCAGAAGTTCATTTTCTATATAACAAAAACCAAATTTCTCCCATCACTCCTTTGCAGTCCCCTCCTTTCCGTTTCATGTCCTCTTTAATGGATTGGAAAGATGGACAAGAATGCCACTTACACCCCCAGATTCTTGAACTTCCTTCTGTGATTTTGAAAGGTGTGGAGACTACATCATAGGAAAGCTACTCGAGACTTATAATGATTGGGGGTTGCCGTTTTCCGCCTCCTTTCCAGCTCTGCAGTTTGGTTGGGTGCAATGGCTATGACTATACAAAGCTTGCCGAGGGCAACTGCAACGTAAGCTTGTATGAAGGTGTTTTGGAGTTAGCAGTTTTCCCCTTTTCTTGTCTAGTCCTCCTGCTTCCATCCATCCTAGATAATTCCCCCCCCCCAGATATTGCAGGTCCTCTCTTGCTCCAACTACAAATTAGATCAGGCCAAATGCAACCCCATGTCAAGACTGAAAGACAGAATTGCAAGGAGTTGTTTTGTCGCAAGACGCATAGGCTGACTTGCCCCGTTCCTTCCCCAGATCCACCGAGCAGCTGCCACCATTATTGAACCAGCTGGAGAATCAGACAATCCCCTGCGCTTCACGTCAGGATTAGTGGTTGCATTGGATGTGGATGCCACTCTGGAACACGTGCAAGATCCGCAAAACACAGTGAAAGTGCAGGTAATGGGGACTGGGACGTGCTTGTTAGAACAAGGCAGGTGGGAGCCAATCGCGCGGACCGGGGGCGGGGTTTGCAGGTGGGAGCCAATCGCGCAGACCTGGGGGCGGGGTTTGCAGGCGGGAGCCAATTGTGCGGACCGGGGGGTGGGGTTTGCAGGCAGTAGCCAATCGCGCGGATCGGGGGGCGGGGACTCCTGTTTTTTTCATGAATACGGAATATTACATAAGACCCAGTCCCGTTTTGCCATCCTGAAATATGGTCAGCCTACTTCAAGACCAAGTGTCCTTAATAGCCCTGTTCTCCATGAATTTATCCCTTGTGAAAGCCATTTAAATTAGGGACCATCACCATCTTAAGAACCTGATCACAGATCTGCTGGAGCAGGCCAAGACTTGTGTTGGTCTAGCCGTTTGCTTCTCACAGCAGCCAACCTGATGCTTCTGGGGTGCTCAAAAGTAGGAGATGGAGGTGTGCTCCTCTCCCACCATTTTTCTCTGCAGTTGATATTGGGAAGCATAAATTCTACCGCCCCAGAGGTAACCCTGAGTCTTCTAGACTAGAGCCCTCAACAGACCTGTCCTCCATGAATTTATCCTGTCCCCTCTGAAAGCCATCCAAGTAGTTGTCCTCATCACATCTCAGGGTAATGAATTCTGCAAGTTAATAATGTGCTTTATGATGAAGGACTTCCTTTTGTCTGTGGTGATCATTGCCATATCCTGGAGCCATGAATTTATATGGGGCATGCTTTTCACCTGCTCCACGTTAACCATAAAGTATAATTGTCCATACTTTCATACATTTATTTTTTTATAAGAATTTTATTAAGTTTAAAGCAAAGATAAAAACTACAAAAAATAAATAAATAAATAAAAATAACAAAAGTGAGAAAAAACAAGACGAAAAAAGATTTTTTTGAAGATAACGTAAGAAGACAACGCGGCAGTTTTTTCGGGCTCAGGCAGGCCTTTCCTGAAGCCCAGGAGCGTTTTCACGGATTAGAAAACGCTCGGAATCACCCCATTTGTTCTCCGGAACGGAAACTTGTAGCCTGAGGATCGCAAACAGCGTTCTTCGCGCGGATCGGGTAAGAACCGCCGGGAGACGGGATTGCCATCATTTCCAAGCCGCGCTGTAGCCTTAAAGGGACACTAAGACCGGCCACCCCATTTCTAAATCACCTAATTTTTTATCTTTTTAAGTTTATGTACCCTAAGAGAGGCTTTCTACAGCAAGGAGAAGCAAACTCCCTTGGTGTTTATCATTATCTCTGAGATTAATTAAAAAAGAAAAATCTTTTAAAGTTTTGGCTTGTTTCCATCCAAATACTGAGGAGGATTGAAAGGAAACGTTTGTCTCCCTGTTATTATTTTTGTGCTGAATTTGAAGATTTTAATATTCTCCTGCACATTGAATGTTCCGTTTTAAATCTTCAGTTTTCTGCTGCTATTTTTCTCTGGGGAACTGTTCTTATCAGCCTTTTACTTATGTAAACAGTTCTGGAAACTTTCCATTACATTCTACTTTCGCTGGTTAAGTTCTTAAGGGGGCACCGTAATTTACTGCGTGAGACATGGAAGATTTTAAGCAGACCTTCTCAGAATTCCATCGAGACCTTAAACAGATTTTATCTGACTCTTGCCAAGTTATTATACAGTACAAGATATTTGGGATATTGTTGAAAATATGAAATGCTTTGAAATGTGGCATCTGGCTGAGGAGGGAATGGAAGACCTTAACAATGATACAAAGGTTTCTACTGACAGCAAGATCAAGATTTTCGCTGAACAGAAGATGATTGGATGGTTGACAGAAGATGATTGGATGATTGACGGGAAGAAACTGAAAGGACAGATTGCTGTTTTGAAGGAATGTTTATGGGAAGGAAGGGGTTGTTATCTATGGGAGGCTTTTTGCTGAGAAGTTGGAGTATTTAAGGGGGGCAGTTGGGCTGTTTGATTTTTCTTTGAAAAATGCCCTGTGTCTATTTTGGAAATATGTGAATACTTTGGTTTATTTCGAAGTGGAGTAAGGGTTTGAGAATGTTTATTTGGATTGCTTTTAAGGCTTGTTTGATGTTATTCTTTAATGATTTGGATTGAGATTATAACAAGGTAAAATAACTGCAGTATTATTAATTATAAGAGCAGAAAATTTATATGCCTTTTTTTTAAAGTTTGATCTTTATTATAGTAGACAGAAATGTATAGAATAGTGGTAGGATGGAAGTAATTATGTAAGTGTTGTTTTTGGGCGGGAGGTTGTTTA
Source organism: Charina bottae (assembly GCA_023362775.1). Taxonomy (NCBI): domain Eukaryota; kingdom Metazoa; phylum Chordata; class Lepidosauria; order Squamata; family Charinaidae; genus Charina; species Charina bottae. The sequence continues at coordinate 1,181,179 of JALMGJ010000048.1, read as the reverse complement.
AGTGGTTTATATATTTTCTTTTTTCTTTACTATAACGGGAGGGAGAAATTGCATTTAGTGATTTTTATAATATGCTACTGGAATGATTTATAGAAATAATGTGATTCAGGTTTAACTTAGAGTAAGGGATTGACTATGGGAAATTGTTGTATATTCTTGCTGTTAAAAGTCGGAAGTCACTTCTTACGTTATCTTCATACTTTCATACATTTAGATAAACTGCAGCTCTTGTCTTTCTGTCAGCCTAGACAGCCCAAATTGTGTTTGCTTGGACACCCCAAAACACTTCGTCAAGCCTGAAGCTCCTACGAGCTACATTTAAAAACTCTTGTATTTGTGGTGTTCTAAATTCTCCCCTTTGACCGCTTTCCAGAAGCAGCTCAAAATGCAGCTTTTCCAGAGGGCATTTGGGGTGTGAGGTCATCTTGGTTAGGTTTATAGATTGGCTCTTTATGTTTGGACTTTTTTTTAGCATTCTGTGCTTTATCTTTACTCAAAGTGTGCCTGTTTCTGTGTATTTTTATTTACTTACTTACTCAATCACCCAAACAGCACACAACAGCCCAATCAAGGAACTACCAAGGAGAGCACAAGACCCCCACCAACACAGGCAGGACAAGCCAGGGTATATAAACAGACAGCAAGTTCCACTCCCTTTTCGCACTGAAGATGTTGCCTAGCCTGGCAATGAAACGTCTGCATGAAAACAACAAGGCTCAGAGAGCACCAAAGACTCCCCAGTTCAACCCTGAGCTACAAATATTCTCTTCGATTGTTACTTACTTTTATCTTTGTGAACTGCTGAGAGTCCTTTGGGTTTGCGGCGGCGTATAAACGTGATAAATAAATTAATACACTCTCTCAAAGTGTAAACAGGATGCATATTTTACTCTGCTGGTAGAGTGACAAATTACTCTTCGCAGAGGGAAGTAAATTTGGAAATAGGATGAAGAAAGCATAGACCAGTGTTTCTCAACCTTGGCAACTTTCAGATGTGTGAACTTTAATTTCCAGAATTCCCCAGCCAGCCATGCTGGCTGGGGGGGATTCTGGGAGTTAAAGTGCACACATCTGAAAGTTGCCAAGGTTGAGAAACACTGGCATAGACCATCTATGATAATGTGATACTGTAGATTGCGGAGCACTTTCTTGTTGCAGATTCCACAGTGAGATATCAAGTAAACCTTCCAGGCTAGCGTGCAGAGTTTAGCAAGAGGAGGCCTTGGCACTCCAGCATAAGGGCTTCTCTCACCACCAGAATAAATTAAAAATAGCAGAAAGGAGCGCCAACTATCTGAAAATTCTCATGTGAAATTTTGCAGGCTTTCACCAGGTTTTCTGGAAGGACGATGCTGTAGAAAAAGGTCTGAAAACAGAAGAGAACATCTGTAGCTCAGGGTTGAACTGTGGAGTCCTTGGTGCTCTCTGAGCTTGGTTGTTGGCTTGCAGACGTTTCGTTGCCCGACTAGGCAACGTCTTCAGTGCTGGAAGGGAGTGGGGTTTGCTCTCTGTTTATATTCAGTAGCTTGCCCTGCCAGTGTTGGTGGGGGTGTTGTTCTCTCCATGGTAGTTCCTTGATTAGGCTGTTTACCGCTTGATTGATTGACTTAGTTGATAGTTCCTTGATTAGGCTGTTGTATACTGCTTGATTGTTCATCCTGCTTGATTGTTCGTCTGGTGTTAATCCTGGTGTTAATCTTTGCTTATCTGGGTATTGATTGCTGGTAAGGAGGTGTTCTGGTCTTTTTGTTTCCTTTTTAGCCTTTTTATTGTCTCTCTTGAATGGTATGTCAATGTGGTTTACTTCTATGTGCCTGTTGATGGCCGACTTGTCTGAGTGCCAAGCTTCCAGGAGCTCCCTAGCGTTTTTGGATTTGGCTTGGTCTAGGATGCTCACCGTTTCCCAGCTGAAGGTCTGGAATGTTGCTGATTGTGGCTTAACGTCCACTGTACTGAAATCTCTTCCTGTTTGCTGAATTGAGACAGCACTTGCTTCCTTTGAATTATAATGAGGTTGCACAGGCTTTTTTTTTTAGGAGAGAGTGCTCCATAAAGGGGCTGTCACAATGGCAAAGACCGTCTTCTTGATTGAGCCCGAACAAAAGTCAGTGGGATGTGGGACCAGCAGGAGTCGCTTCATTGATGATTACAGGGTTGAGAAAAGGCCTCTCTTTTTTCCTAGATCCTGTATCCTGATGGTCAGTCGCAGGTGATCCATCCAAAACTGGCAGATTTTAGAAATCCGGGTCCGGGAAGGCACCGATTAATTACTCAGGTTTACCTTTCACATACTGCCTGGACAGGTATGGAAGACATGGCTTCAGAGCATCTTTTGCTCCACCATGGAAATTCTACATAACGTAGATTTCGTTTGGGTAATTCTCAGGGTTCGAAAGAATTATGTGATTTCTCTGGGGACAAAAAGAAGGGGAAGGCGGTCCCAGACAGTGCAGCCATTAGATGAATATTCCCAAATGTACAGGATATATTGCTAAACTTCAGGAAAGTTTCAGAAGTTAAGCACTGGAGAAAATTGTTAATATATTTCATACTCCACAAGCTCTTTATAAGAGACTCAGCAGAACAAAAGACAAGTGCTTCTTAAAATGAACAAATAAAAACCAAACTTAAGATAATTTCAAGTACTAGAATAAATGTCTTGTTTGCTGGTGAGCTTATAGGGATTTATAATTTCTTGTCCCACTAAAAAAAATGGTTTGTAACCTTGAGAAACAAGTCTTCCTTTAAGAGACAGAGTCTATTACAGCAAACTTTGGATCTGGGAATTCAGATGTGTTAAATTAAGCATTTTTGTCCCCACTTTTTTAGTTTCCTTTTTTTTAAGACCCCAAATCTTACAGGGGTTCACCAACATCCTACTCCGAGGCCTGGAAGAATAACCAGGTTTTCAGTATCTGCTGGAACTTGTAAGGGTGGGAGCCATCTGGATTTCTGGGGGGATGCCATTCCAGGGGGCAGGCACTGTGCTAGAGAAGATGTGCAGCCAAGGTCCCCCGAGATAACATTGTTCAATTGAGGGAACTGAATCACACCCACTCTGCCAAATCCTATCAGATGGGCAGGAATTATTGGAGATAGGCAACCAGACTCAGTGCCACGAAGTAGACAAATATAGATAACCAGCATCTTGAATTGCACCTGGAAGCCAACTGGCAACCAGTGCTGTTTGCACAACAGTGGTGTCACACAGGCATACCAAGGCATGCCCAACGTTGCTCATGCTGCTGCGTTCTGGACCAGTTGTAGCTTCTGAGTGGTCTTCAAGGGCAGCCCCATGTAGGGTGCATTGCAGTAGTCCATGACTAGGGCATGAGTGACTGTCTGAAGCAGGGTTTCTCAACCTTGTCAACTTTAAGATGGGTGGACTTCAACTCCCAGAATTCCCCAGCCAGCAAGGTTGAGGAACACTGGTCTGAAGGATCCCGTGAGCCTTGTCCAAATAAAAAATCTCTCCGGCTTTTTGGTCTTTCTGAATGCAACCACCATTCTTGCAAAGCTTGCATGTGCTGATATGAGGCTGGCTGGTGCGAGGTATAGATTTTGGAGTTCTGGTGTCGTCGTTGTGTATGTTAGATGCCCTTTGAAACCTGACACATTTGAGACCTTTTCTCCCCCCCTTTTTTCCCCCTTTCTCTCCCCCAGAGCCTTGTCAAATTGAACTACGTCTGTTACTGGCATACAGCTCGGATCGAAACAAAGCCTCTGTGGGCCTCTCGCGATCCACCTGGGGAGACAGCATGGAGCTTCTTCCCCCATCTGAGGGCAGCATCGAAGGGACTCTCCTGTTCAGCAAACCGGTCAAAGTTTATATTATGCCCAAGCCTGCCAGACGGTGAAGGTTGTCGTTGCAGGATCATTTTACTTTTGGGAAGAGACTTAAGGCGGTTTCAGAAGTTGAGCAGGACTTCCATAAAGTCTGTCGAAGTGCACCTGTAGGGTGAGGACGGGACCCGTTGGCCTCCATTTTAAAACGGTGCTCTCTTCTCTGCCTCCGGAACTGTTTGAAAGGAAAGTGGTAAGAGAAGTTGCTACTCAGACTTTGCTACAGTCATTTACTCCAACGCTTGGCAACCTCCGTAAATGCAAAAGACTTTGGTCCATCTTGCCTAACCAAGCATTCTGCGGTTGGGCGTTTCCAACATGTCTGGAGGGGTGTTTGATTGGGAAAATCTGATCTTGGTCCCCCTGCTTTGGCCTTTCTTTAAACTTTTAGGATGCTGGGCGGTGTTTCTTTTAACAACTTTTCACACTTCAGCAACATGAGGAGAGAAAATCATCAAGCCCAGTATCTGGGGTTGATTTGTCACTGGCACCTAGACTGAACTTGGAATGTACATTTCCTCTTGGTTGGTTATATGGGGCCCGTTGAATAAAGGGGAAGAGAAGTTGTGTGTGATCTGTTGAAAAGAGACAGAAACTTCTTGCCTGCAAAGATGCTTTCATCTGAGCTCCTTGTTGTTTGGTTTCATGCAAAGAACTCGGTAGCCAGTAATTTAATTAAGTTTTTTCCACATTTATTAAAATAATACCATGCCTCCCCTGGTGACATTATGCTGTAAGTCATTTCCCTTAACTGAACTCTGAAGTTTTGGTTAAGATGGATGGATGGATGGATGGATGGATGGGAGGGAGGGAGGAAGGGAGGGAGGGAGGGGGTGGAAGTTTAAACATATTTAGTATACAGTATAGGTTGTACTTCTAGTGGTAGAGAATGGCCTCAGCTTCTAACGGCAGCAATAAAATTTCCCCATTGCATCCTTCAGAGCAGGCTGCCACTCCTACAATATAGCTGAAACCTTCCTGCTGCTTAATTCGTGTGTTTTGCAGCTGGACTATGACCTTACAGCTCTGAGCAACTGACTTGGTGGTCCATGAGGAGGAAAGGCCTGGTGTGTTGATGTTTTTCTCAAGGAGCCACTATTTTTGCTGTCCTTCCACAACAGCCTTAAATTGAATTTGAGAAGAGCCCTTTCTTTGAAACGAGTTGTGTGATTGAGCAAGCCAAATGCATCCTGCCTAAGCCTCTGTTTTTGCAATCTGCGCCAGGATTACAAAAACAATGGAAGAACATCTGGAAAGTCATAGCATAGTGTTGATGGGCTGAGGTCTGCAGGCTGCGATTTCAAAGCCTTGAAATACAAAGAGTTGGGAATGTGCTCCTTCCCAGCAAACATTAGCATGAGGATCTGCTTATACATTCTGGATGCTAGCAAAGAAATGCTTTGGGGTGCACTGTACAGGTAGTCCTCGCTTAACGACCACAATTGGGACCGGAATTTCGGTTGCTAAGTGAAGTGGTCATTAAGCAAATCCGACCTGATTTTATGACCTTTTTGCGGTGGTCGTTAAGTGAATCACCGCAGGCGTTAAGTGAACCAAATGGTGGTTAAATGAATTACGCGGTTCCCCATTGATTTTGCTTGCCAGAAGCCAGCCAGGAAGGTCGAAAACAGCAAACATGTGAGCAATGGATGCTGCAACGGTCATAAATGTGAACCAGTTGCTAAGCGGGGTGGTGCAACGGTTGTAAGTGTGAGGACAGGTCGTACGTCAGTTTTTCCAGCACCATCATAAGCCTGAACCATCACTAAACAAATGGTTGTTAAGTGAGGACTACCTGTAGGTGATAACCATATTCCATTCATCCATCCATCCATCCATCCATCCATCCATCCATCCATCCATCCATCCACTTGTTTATTCTGTTTGCATGCAGGTGAATCAGAAAGACTCATGGCAGTTTGCTGCAGTCCAATGCAACATACAGCCAGTTAAAACGTCCACAGTAAACAATTAAAATTGAAATGGTAAACAATATGGAATTATTAATTAATTAAAAAGACAAGCAAAATACAAGACAAAAATGGAACCCAACAGTTAAATTGAACTTTAAAAATAGCACCAATTAACAAATCTCCAAATGCTCTAGAGAAGAGTTTCATCTTAAGCAGCTTCTGGAGCTTTGAGGGAGAGGGTGCAAGTCTTAGTTCCATTTGAAATGGAGTAAATAGGCCATTGGATGCCCTGTGGCATTTTCTCTCATTTCCCATGGAGGAGGTAGAAAAGTTGGGTGCAGCTCCTGATTCTTCGGTTAAGATTTCTTCTGTGCCTCTATTTGTGCCCCGCCACCTGGTCTTGTGCTGAGGGTGTTAGTTTGGCAGAGGATGGCACCAATTTCCTTAGCTAGGGACTCAGAAATAGCTCTGCTCTCAGTAACATTTCCCAGAGAGCCTCTGGTATCGTCTGGCGCAATGGTGGTCTCTTATGTTGTTGTTTGCTGTTGGAACAAGAGCTGGTCTCCTTGCCCAACTTTGTATGTTTGGCCTTGTGGCTTCAAGGGGTTTGTCAGCTCTTAGGAGAGGGCCATGCCTTGAGATAAACCTCATCAGCTTTAAGATTCTCGCAGGCAAGAAAGATCTAGTGGTGACGGAATATCAAGGTTCATAATCCCATCTAGAGGGGGCAGCAGGTGATAGGGTTTTCTCCACCCGCTCAGCTGAAGACCACCAGCCATCTGACATTTCCCCTCCCTAATCGACTGCTATTTAAGCTGGTCATTGTTAAAACCAGGGCCTAACTTTATTGCTTTCCCCTTCCTACCCGATTCCCTCCCACCACCACCCCCTTTTTTTAAAACATTGTCTCTTTTAGATTGTTCCACGCTGGCAGGGATTCCCAGCACTTAACACATAAATGGTGATGGCAGGCCAGACAGTCTTGACCAAAAGATCCCTGTCTACAAAGAACACTCAAATAAGTTATCTTTTTTTTAAAGCCATTATGATGACATAAAGGGGATAATAGGATAATAAGGTTGGAAAGGACCTTGGAGATTTGCAAGAGTGATGTCGGCCTCGCTGGGTAGGAATCACAACCAGATGAGCTAAATCCACTTTATTGTAAGGCTACATTGACAGAATCTTCTTGATCGTCTTGATTTTACAAAACGATCTTGTAAAAAACCTTGTGCACAGGGGCATGACATAATATAAAATCTGTCTCTCTCCCTCTCTCTCTCCTCCTGAAAGCTTAACCAAAGTTGTTCTGTACATTCTATTTTGATTATTTTATTTCAGTCCCTGTGAACAATCAAGTAGAGGTGTCCTGTTACCATGAAATTGCTTGGGCTGACCAATTCTGCCCTGTCTTCAGCCACTCAGAGACAGCCATCATGTCCCCCTGCAGTCTTCTGCTGGCTGAACATACCCCAGTATTTCCACCTCTCCCTCTTAAGCCTTTTCTTCCAGGCCCCTTTCTATCTTGATTGCTCTCCTCTGGACACAATCCAGTTTGTCAATGTCCTTCTTAAAATGCAGTGCTTAGGATTGGGTGCAATATTCCTGGTCTGGTCTGGTCTGGTCTGGTCAGTGAAGAACAGAGAAGACTTCTGTTGATCTTGTACCCAGTGCTGTGTATTTGTGGAAAGGCATGAATGCTGTGGGATGACATAGATGGAACCCACTTGAAGCAGGTCACAGAGGTAGAAGATTTAAGAACATAAGGACATAAGCCGTGCTCTGCTGGATCGGACCCCGGGCTCATAGAGTCCAGCAGTCTGTTCTCCCAATGGCCAATCAACTGCACAAGGAAACCCATAAGTCTCCCAGCAGATGGTCTTCAGGGTAGTCCCACTGCCATCAAGGCTAAGAGTCAATAATCCCCATGGCTATCGATGGGAATCAATGCCCATGTTCTGAATGATTTTAGTTTATGTAACAGGTGGGGAAATTCCAAAACGGAGATCTGTAAGCCTCAACAAGGGACGGTTTTCAAACAAGACATGATTCCCCAGCAAAACGGATGAAATGCCTTCCCCCCCCTTCCATAGGCTACTTCCCACATTTAATTATTGCTAAAATGGGAGTCTATTGTAGATTCACTAAGAAAACAGACAATATTTCCCTTTCAACCAATTTTCTTTTGGGATGGGGGAGGGTTCTCTTGAATCTAGACATCGTTCTCATTTGGGTACTGTCAGGACTTCAGAAGCAGAGAAGGTGGGCATAGGAGGAACAGGCACCCCCCCTCCCCAAATGCCAGCAGAGCATCTTTTCTGGAATCAGGATGTATGCAAGTCACAGAATCCCTAGTGGGAACCTGTTGCTGTGTGGTTTACTCCAAGATGGCCGCCTGGGGAGACTGCGATCTGGTCAGTAAATATCAACTACCATCGTCTCATTCACCAAATTAATATTTTGGAGTTTGGGTGTAATGGTTTGTGAGAAAGACCTTGAAAGATGGGGCAAAGAGATGCTGCCTAGAGAATGGTCATATACAGCCCACAGCTGCATAATGGGAGAAGAAAGCGGCTCAGAAGGGACCCTCCCTAGTTTCTAAGGCTGTAAAGCAGATGGTGGGAGAATTGTACTTTGGGACTTGCAAGATTCTGTTAATGAAGCTTAACAGTAAAGTAGAATTAGCTCATCTGGTCATGTTTCCTATCTTGTCTGCCTGGGAAGGCAGGCATTGGGGGAGAAGTGGGTGCAAGAACTGGGACTTATGCTTGCCTTGATTCAGCTCACGAGAATTCAAAGGAGGGGCTTCAAATATGCAAGCAGCCTGAATCCTGCTTTGGAATCTCTCTTGGATTTCCTTACAGAATCATAGAATTGTAGAGTTGGAAGGGACCACAGGGATCATCTAGTCCAGAGCTTTCCAAACTGTGTGTCCGGACACCTTTGTGTGTTGGCTGTAGTGTCTGGGTGTGTCCGGCTGCTACTGCCTCTGAGCCCTGCCAGGATTCCGCGCAGGTCCTAGTGCCTGCCTTGTGCCTGGCTGCCTCCAAACCTGCTGTGATTCCGCGCAGGTCCTAGTGCCTGCCTTGTGCCTTGCTGCCTCCAAACCTCCTGTGATTCCACACAGGTCCCAGTGCCTGCCTTGTGCCTTGCTGCCTCCAAACTTGCTGTGATTCTGCGGGGGTCCTAGTGCCTGCCTTGTGCCCTGCTGTGTGTCGCGAAATGATGCCCTGCTGTAAGAGCGTGTCGTGAAATGATGCATGTCTAAAAAGTGTGTCACCAACACGAAAAGTTTGGAAAGCTCTGATCTAGTCCAACCTCCCAAAACGTGCAGGAGAATCCATTAAACCATCCTCAAGTCCAGCCTCTTAAAAGCCTCCAGAGATGGAGAACCCACCATTGCTATAGGTAGGCTGTTCCACTGTTGTAGTGATCTTAACATCAGGAAGTTTTTCCCAACATTTCAGCAAAATCTAGGGAGCTGCGGCTTATTCAGGTCCTAGTTTCTGTGGTCATGGAAAATAGTTCTTGACCACCTTCCCTGTAGTTTCCCTTTATGCACCTGAACACAATCCAATAATATTGGATTATTAACATTAAATAACAGGGGAGGCTTTCATCTTTGCAAATTGTTTTATTCCTGTGTGGAAAGTGTTCAAAGGTTGGCACAGCAGAGAAATGCTCCTTTTTATCCACTCAAAGGAACAGGTGGAAGACAGAGACGGATCTGTTGTTAGTCCTCTAGCAGGTAGAGTGGAAGAGGCCGCCCACTTTGGCTCCCTTGGAAGCCAAGATATTATACTCTTTCACAGCCTTCTCAGTTTGCAGGACCATCACGTCAATCCCATGCTTCTTAAGATACTCCACCGTTGCCGACGGCACCTTGAAAAAGAAAGAAAAGAAAGTCCGTGGCATCAGTGAAGCCCTTCTGACAGAGAAGCTATTTTATCTATTAAAATAATATTAACCGTCTTTTGCCTCTACATCAGAGCCTCAACAAGATTAACCACTGATAAAAGGAAGGGTTCCAGAGCAACAGGGTGTAAGAACATAAAAATAACCCTACTGGATCGGGCCAAGTGTCAAGAGTTTCAAAATTCTGCTGTTATATCCTGTAACAATAGAGTTTCAGCAGTTCACGTGGAGCCTGTTTCCTGACCTGGTGCACCTTGAAGGGCTGACAAGACTCTTGGAAGCCAGGCAGATCCTCCCTCCCCTCCAATACTAAAGAGAAAAGAGGTGGCTCCTTCCTAGGGCTAATTCTACTTTATTGTAAGGCTACATTAACAGAATCTTGCAAGTCTGAAAGTACAAATCTCCCGCCCTCCCTATTTACCGCCTGAGAAGCTAGGGCGGGTCCTTCCTAAGGTTCTTCCTATGCCCGTTATGCAGCTGAGGGCTCCCCCCACTTTCATTTGATTGCTCCCTAGACAGCATCTCTTCCTCTCGTCTCCCAAGGTCATTCCCACCTACCATTACACTGTTATGCTCCCAAGGTGATGGGGGACATACCCTTTCCTACCCTCATTTCCTTGCAACTGGTCACCAGAAACATCTACAACCAACCAGAGGTCCCATGGAATCTTCAAGATTGATAGGCCTTAACAGAGCTTTTAACTACTGTAATCCGCTCTGAAATCCATCCTAGCGATTGGCCATGACCACATCTCGGAACGTATTCCAAGCTGTCTATGTGCTTGTGTGGGCATACAAGTGAGCTTATTGTATTTCTTGATCAGCTAAAATTGCCAGTGCAATCTTGGGCTGCATTAACAGAAGCATTGTGTCCAGATTGCAGGAGATAACAGCCCCATTGTACGTGGAATTCTGGATCCAGGTCTGAGCGCTGTGCTTTCAAAGGGATATGGAGAAGCTGGAGCAGATTCAGAGGAGAATTACTGGGATTCTGGAAACCCAGCCTTATGAGGAACAATTAAAAGTTGCTGGGCATTTTTAGCTTGCAAAAAAAGATGACTAGGAGACGGGATAGCAGTTGACAAATATCTAAAAGGATATCAGATAAGAGAGAGCCAGTTTGGTGTAGTGGTTAAGGCACCGAGCGAGAAACCGGGAGACCGTGAGTTCTAGTCCCGCCTTAGGTACGAAGCCAGCTGGGTGACCTTGGGCCAGTCACTCACTCTCAGCCCTAGGAAGGAGGCAATGGCAAACCACTTCTGAAAAACCTTGCCAAGAAAACTGCAGGGACTTGTTCAGGCAGTCTCCGAGAATCGGACAAGATTGAACGGATTGAAAAAAAATCAGATAAGAGGTAGACCCAATCCCTACGGAAACCAAGAATAGGACAAGGGCTAATGGATTGAAAATAAAAGAAAGGAGATTCGCCCCCTGGCTGGAGGTTTCAAAGGAGCTTTGATGGCTGCCTGTCAGAGATAATTTAGTGTGGGGTTTTCAAACTCTGTTCTGCAGGACCCTAGGCTTCCATGAGAATTTGACGAGGTTCTGCAAGAGACTAAGATCTGTGCCTCTTGATTAGGGGTCCTGGGATTTATTTATTTTTAATGAACAGGCTCTACAATCCGCCCCCCAAATTGAGACCCCTCATTTAGTGGCTTCCTGTGTTGACCAGGACATTAGGCTAAATGACCACTAAGCACTCTAAAATAATACATTCCACGATTCCAAGATTTACCACTCCCCAAGTTGAAATAGAGACTGGAATAGCAAATACTTGTCCGGCATTTGAACACAGATGGAATGAATCCAATATCTCGGATTACAGAGTTCCAAAGGGGTCGCACCACCATGGAAAAGTCTTTAGTCAATTCACAAAGGTGGTCAATGGCAGCTTGCAGCCAAGAAAACCAGGTTCTCATGAGTTAGGTTTATTGCAATGAAAAAAGGGGTTAGGTTCCAGAATGTTAGAAACTGGGTATGTGTATAGTAGACCTCATTTATCAGGGAGTACATTGCAGGCAGGGCCTCCTGGGTACCTTTGATCCTAACTGTCTCATGACTTGTGGGGAGATCCATCCCTCCATCATGTAGACCAGTGTTTCTCAACCTTGGCAACTTTAAGACGTGTGGACTTCAACTCCCAGAATTCCCCAGCCAACTGATCTAAAGCTTTGATGGATAAACATTGTGTTCTCCTTTTGCTGCCCAAGTATGCAACCAGATCCCTGCTCTTTAAATAGCTCATGGTTCAGCTCACCTGGCAAAACCTACCTGCAGGGCCTCGCTCATGCCACGGCCTATCACAAACGTTTTGACACCCTTTTGAAGAACTTCTTCCACGTCTGCAGGCTGAACACCAGGGACGTGCTGTTGGGAGCGAGAAGGGGGGAAAAGGTTAGTGGCAGATGCTTTTGCCATGCCACCCAAGCAATATGAAATTCACCAGAATTGGTGGACTCCTTGAGAATTGGCACCCTTCAAGGACTGGCTTTTAGCTGTGTGGCATTAGCAACCCCCTAGTTCCTTCTGCTGTTGCAGATGCATGCAAGTTCCGGAAGGAAGGAAGGAAGGAAGGAAGGAAGGAAGGAAGGAAGGAAGGAAGGAAGGAAGGAAGGAAGGAAGGAAATATAATTCCCACCTTTATTATTTTTATAAATAACTCAAGGCGGGGAACATACCTAATACTCCTTCCTCCTCCTATTTTCCCCACAACAGCAGCCCTGTGAGGTGAGTTGGGCTGAGAGTGAGTGACTGGCCCAGCCAGCTTTCCTGCCTAAGGCGGGACTAGAACTCTCTGTCTCCTGGTTTCCCATTGGCTCCTTCCTAGGGCTGAGAGACAGGGAGTGGCCCAAGGTCTCCCAGCCGGCTTTCCTGCCTAAGGCGGGACTAGAACTCTCTGTCTCCTGGTTTCCCATTGGCTCCTTCCTAGGGCTGAGAGACAGGGACTGGCCCAAGGTCTCCCAGCTGGCTTTCCTGCCTAAGGCGGGACTAGAACTCTCTGTCTCCTGGTTTTCCATTGGCTCCTTCCTAGGGCTGAGAGACAGGGACTGGCCCAAGGTCTCCCAGCCGGCTTTCCTGCCTAAGGCGGGACTAGAACTCTCTGTCTCCTGGTTTCCGATTGGCTCCTTCCTAGGGCTGAGAGACAGGGACTGGCCCAAGGTCTCCCAGCCGGCTTTCCTGCCTAAGGCGGGACTGGAACTCTCAGTCTCCTGGTTTGCCATTGCCTCCTTCCTAGGGCTGAGAGAGTGTGACTGGCCCAAGGTCACCCAGCCGGCTTTCCTGCCTAAGGCGGGACTAGAACTCTCTGTCTCCTGGTTTCCCACTGGCTCCTTCCTAGGGCTGAGAGACAGGGACTGGCCCAAGGTCTCCCAGCTGGCTTTCCTGCCTGAGGTGGGACTAGAACTCAGTGTCTCCTGGTTTCTAGCCCGTTGCCTTAACCACTAGACCCAACTGGCTCTTTCCTCCACCTGCAGCCAAACCTGCTCAAGTTTCCCCCTTGCTCCATAGCAGAGGCTGCCAAACCCTCTCATTGGGCGAGTGTGTCTCAAACTTCAAGACTGTATTGCGAGCGTTCTCCCCAAAGGCTGCCATGGGGCGTCAGGGAAGGTACGTCCCACTTCAGAAAAAGGGCAAATTGGTGTGGTTACTTCCTCCCATCCCCCACCCCACCCCACCCCCTGGTATGTCCCACCACTCTGGATTACTCTTCTGATTTTTCTGGGCCGGTGGACACTCTGGCAAGCCACAAAGCTCAAGAGTTGCATCTACTCAGCATTATAACAGGTAGTCCTCACTTAACAACCATTCATTTAGTGACGTTTCGGACTTACAATGGTGCTGAAAAAACCAACTTACAACCGGTACTCACACTTACGACCGTCGCATCCCCACGGTTACGCGATGATGATTTGGACACTTGGCAACCAGTTCGCATTTATGACCATCGCAGCATCCCGTGGTAAGTGATCGCCATATTCGACCTTCCCAGCCAGTTTCTGGCAAGCAAAATCAATGGGGAACCACGTGATTTGCTTAACGACCACCTGGCTTGCTTAACCCCTGTGGTCATTCGCTTAACAACCACAAAAAAGGTCGTAAAATTGGGTCAGATTCACTTAATGACCTCTTTGCTTAGCAACTGAAATTCCAGCCCCAATTGTGGTCGTTAAATGAGGACTACCTGTATTTTCAAAGAACACAAACATGCAGTACAGAGATCTTGACAGCAAAAGATGATGCTCCTGGCTGATGTTTTCATTTGCTGCCTGCCGGTTTTACAAGAGTGGTGGCCACACCGGGTACGTTGCTAGCCCTGGGCTTCAAGGTTCGGCTAATATTCTGCCAATGTTAATGTTCCAGTTCCTTTTGAATTCCAGTGGGCACCGTTAACGTCTGTGCACTTATCTGCATTAGCGTTTTCAATTCTTATGGGCAATTTTCAGGGGCATTCACAGTATGTGTGCGCGTGCATGCAAAAAAAGTGCAAAGCCACCATCTTGACTTTTTGACACACACACATACCCCGCGGACACCCGAGGTAACTTTCCCTACTTAACCCTATTCCCAAACCTTTGTAGAATCCGATTCCTTGAACCAGAGGAGCCTATGCGCTTTTCTGGCACGGCTTCCCACTGATCAAATTAACCTCTTCTAGTAAATGACAGCTTGTTGAGGCAGATGTGACTTTTTTTAGCCTGTTTGTTTGTTTCCCTTCTGCACTCTGATTGCAATTTGTAACTAAATTTGCATAATAAAGTACTGCAGGCTTCCTGCCCAGACGGGCTCTGTACGCAGCGTGTGGCTGTTTCCCAGTAGACCTCGTGTCTAATTTTAACGAGTTTTTAAAATCCTCCCACAGCCTAAAAGAACCAGGGCAGTCGGGTATAGTGGTTAGAACGTTGGAGTAGGACCAAGAAGATGCACGGACCTCTCAGCCCAGCCTCCCTCACAGGGCTGTTGTTGTGAGGAATACAATTGGAGGAACCCCTATGTAGACCAGGGCCGTGCAAACACTTTGGATTCAATCTCCCAAAGGTGGTTTGGAGTGCAGGCATAACTCCGGTCTATAACAACTTCAGGGTTTATTCCTGAGATTACTCGATCCCAGAAAGACGCACACCGTCTTGAACACCTGGAAGACAGGTGAAACTGGTAACAAATTAAGGTATTAAAAACTCCCGCAATCTGATGCTCTGCGGCTTGGGATTTGGGGGCCCAACTCTCAAAACTGACAGTCCACCATTTTGTTTTAATATTTAGTTTTTGCTGCTTTTAAAATAACAGGAAAAGAAAAAACAAAACACAAAGATAATTATAATGCAAATACATATAAAAGGAAAAAAACTACACATAAAAAGTGCTTAAAAAAGTGAAGAAAATACAACAGAAAAAAAAGAATATCAATATAACACAGTTGACAGTTACAATTCTATATATATTATCTAACATAAATATTATTCAAGTACGTACATATAAATTTCTAAGACTTTTATATAACTATCATTCCTTTTTTAACCTACTGTATTTTGTGTAAAGGTTTTCCCCTGCACAGTCGTGTCCGACTCTAGGTGCCGGTGCTCATCTCCGTTTCTTAGCCGAAGAGCCAGCGTTGTCCGAAGACTTTTCCACAGTCATGTGGCCGGCATGACACGCACAGAACGCTGGATAGGTACCGAAGTGGTACCTATTCATCTACTTGCATTTGCATGCTTTCTAATTGCTAGGTTGGCAAGAGCTGGGGCGAGTGCGGGAGCTCACTCCGTCACGCGGCGCTTGAGTCTCGAACCGCCGACCTTCCGATCCACAAGCCAGGCGTCTTAACGACTGAGCCATCGCACCCCTATTTTGTATAAACAAGTCCCATATTTCATTACACTTATTCATACAAAGCCGACGTCTTTGGCAATCCGCTCATAGGTGGCAAGCGCTAAGAGGTCTTCAATCCATTGAGTGAACGGGGCCGTACATTTCTCTTTCCAATGCTGCAACATCAGGTTTTTACATAGTAAGGGCACGGAGAATCCATGGACCCTCTGTAAACCGCCAGTCCACCAATGAGCATGTGGGCCTTGTGCTCGTGTTTCCCCATGGAGAGATGACCGATTAAGTTCTGTGAGTTTGCATGAGATGCAAACAAGTGGCTGGGCTGACACGGCCCAAGGGAGCTGAAGTGGGCTGAGCCAGCCGGTATTTCAATCTGCCATGTGAACGTAGCCTGGAATTGAAGAGTAGCAGAGCATCTTCCTTGCATTAGGGAGCCATGCGGTAGTTCAAATTTCTCTTAGTATATACTAAATGTGGCATCTTCTGATGAAGAGAGTGCCAGAGGTGTTTGGGGGGAGGGTCAAAAAAGTCAAGATGGCAGCCATGACCATGGGAATCAAAATCCCGTTCTTTTTTTGGATGCCCCTGCAGAGTGCAAAGATTTAATTTTATCCAAGTGGCGTGGGGGGCAGTGACCGTTCTGATAAAGAAGCCATCTCTGTCTGGGCAACGCACAAGGGAAACATTTTTTCCTGCATCTAGAAACGTTGGCCTGCTTTAACGGTGACCCCATTACAATTCCATGAAAAAAGGAAATGCGATTGTAGCTTGCTGCAATTTCAGTAGTCAGGTTGTGATAGGGCTCTGGAAGCAAAAGGAAGGTATCACAAACATTGAGGTCTAGTGCCTCTTAGCAAACTATTGGAGGTGTTGGGGTGGGGGTGGGGAGAGGAGAGAAGGCAGGCACAGGATCCTTCTATCCATCCAAATTCACAGGATATGGACACAGCTTGGCTTAGCCTGTAAGTATCAGAGTTTATAAGCCTCTCTGGTGGTGGGGATGAGAAACTGACATCCTGCATGTCATGGCATCATCATGCAAAGGATGCAAATTATGTCAATTGCACAATGTTGTTGTGACACACAGGATGCTATTGTGGCTTCTCCAGGACGCCTCTGATGGCACACATAGCTGGAGACCCCTTTTAAGACATATATATTGTCCAACCTGCAGGGGAATGGTATTGATCCTCCTGCTGATGGCCAGATTCATGGTTCTGGCCCAAATCTTGCAAGTTGCTTTCAGGATCGGGGCGAGTATTTAAGGCAATAATCGCAGAACTGCCTCTTCCCTACAAGATGTCTTGCGGCATATTCTGCTGGTCCTGCCAATTGCTATGTTTGACGCCGACAGCTGATTCTCTCCTTTTCTGAAGCAGGACTCATATGAAACCACTTCCTTTAGGACTTAAGACTGGGCATAAAACATCTTTTTACTCATGGGTTTTAGTAGGGTTTTTTTTAACGCTGCAAGTTCCGCCCCCCCCCCAAGGTTTTCTAATTTCACAAACATGCATGTTTAAATCAAGAAAAGACATGATATAGGCGTGTTAAGCCGCAGAGGCATTCCATCTCTATTTTTGTCTTTATTTGGGGGAGTTCCCTCACCCCAACAGCTGTTTGCTGCCAAGTTTCAGCAGTGCAATCCTGCAAGATACATTTCCCCCCGCCCCTCTGGAGCAGGCCTGAACCTTCCAGGCCAAAAAAATCGGCTTGGATATTTTAAAGTGTGGCACTTGTAGTTTCGTTCCCTATTCGTAGCGTGCCTCCTTTCGACGCGCTTGTCCCAAAAAGCAATGGGGAAGAAGAAAAGGTGATTAAAATACAATAAATCCCGAAGCTATTCTCGATGTTTGGACAAAGAGGAGCACGAGAAGAGCATCTGTTTTGTTGTATTCTGCTGAAAGGAAGGGATGTTGGGGCCGGGAAGGCAGAGTAGGAAGGAAGGGGGAGGCAAACTCTGAAAAATTATTTCTTTTAATTCAAATAGTTCAGTACTGTTCATGAGAAGCAACCTCAAACCAATTCCCTCCTCGCCAATGGTAAAGATTATTAAATAAAATAAAGTAATTAAATATAAAGAGAGTCAGTTTGGTCTAGTGGTTAAGACAAAGGGCTAGAAACCAGGAGACTGACAGTTCTAGTCCCGCCTCAGGCACGAAAGCCGGCTGGGTGACCTTGGGCCAGTCACTCTCTCCCAGCCCTAGGAAGGAGGCAATGGCATACCAGGAGGCTCTGAGTTCTAGTTCCGCCTTAGGCATGAAAGCCGGCTGGGTGACCTTGGGCCAGTCCCTGTCTCTCAGCCCTAGGAAGGAGCCAATGGGAAACCAGGAGACTGAGAGTTCCAGTCCCGCCTCAGGCATGAAAGCCGGCTGGGTGACCTTGGGCCAGTCACTCTCTCCCAGCCCTAGGAAGGAGGCAATGGCAAACCAGGAGGCTCTGAGTTCTAGTGCCGCCTTAGGCATGAAAGCCGGCTGGGTGACCTTGGGCCAGTCCCTGTCTCTCAGCCCTAGGAAGGAGCCAATGGGAAACCAGGAGACTGAGAGTTCCAGTCCCGCCTCAGGCATGAAAGCCGGCTGGGTGACCTTGGGCCAGTCACTCTCTCTCAGCCCTAGGAAGGAGGCAATGGCAAACCAGGAGGCTCTGAGTTCTAGTCCCGCCTTAGGCATGAAAGCCGGCTGGGTGACCTTGGGCCAGTCACTCTCTCTCAGCCCAACTCACCTCACAGGGTTCCTGTTGTAGGGAAAATAGGAGGAGGAAGGAGTATTAGGTATGTTCGCCGCCTTGAGTTATTTATAAAAATAATAAAGGCGGGATAGAAAATAAATGAATAAATAAAATAAATAAAGAACAGCCCGAAAGGCAGTTTTCACCCGGGACCAACAGATCTTTTCAGTTCAAGGCAGACCTTTAACAACTGGAATTTTAAGTGCTTGATGAAGGAGCAAGGTGTACAATCGGGAGGAGTTTTATGTGTTTGTGCAAAATAACCAGAAATAGTTGGTGTGTAGGAAGGGGGTGCCTCAGTCATTTGGTCAAAAAAGGGTGCAGCGTGAAACAAGATTGCAAATGGACGTAAATAGAAATAATTTCCAAAAAAGCTGCATAAGGAAGAAGCCCCAAGGATGCACTTCAACCGGGGTGCCATTTGGGTTAAGGCTGGCATGTTTGAGATGAGGGTCATCTCTCCAGCTTTGGTGAAAATGCACCTTGGCTGATCTGAAAAAGATAAGCAGGGTTGGCGTAGTCGGCCTTGGATGGAAGCAAGAGTGCAGAGTTTAAAAAAAAATATCCAAAGGCAATTGCAAAACACTTTCAGACCTTTGCTAAAGAAAACTACTTCAACTCACAGGGTTGTTGTTGTGGGGAAAATGGGAGGCAGGAGTATTAGGTGTGTTTGCCACCTTGAGATAGATATAGAAGGGCGGAGTAAAAATCTAATATAATAATAGTAATAATGCCCAGATAACCACCATGAGCCAAATTTGAGGGAGTTCTGACTTCTTTTCCAGCCAGGTGGCAGCATCTAGTCAGTGTTGGCTGATCTCAAAGAGCTAAGCTGGTTAGTCCTTGGACAGGAGACCACCAAAAAATCCTAGGGCTGGAGGTTAGATTGGGAAAACTTAAGCAAACAGACAACCGAGGGTTGCATTCAGACCATGTGCTAAGTTTAGTTAGCGTTACCTTTGTTTACCTTTCTTGTGATCCGACGGAGCTCACAAACCAGGTTAATTGAGTGGCGCAAACCTACCTAAGAGACAGGGTAAGCACCTCCAGGTATTCATCTGCCATTTGACCGGATTGGCAGGGGACAAGAGGCTACAGGTAGTTCTCACTTAACAACCATTTGTTTAGTGATGGTTCAGACTTATGACGGTGCTGAAGAAACCGAGTGACCGGTCCTCACACTTACGACCATCACAGCTTCCCCATGGTCATCTGATTGTGATTTGGGTGCTAGGTGACTGGTTTGCATTTATGACCATCGCAGAGTCCCATGGTCATGTGATCGCCATTTTCAACCTTCCCGGCTGGCTACTGACAAGCAAAATCAATGGGGAACTACGTGATTTGCTTAACGAACACATGGTTTGCTTAACGACTGCAGTGATTCGCTTAATGACTGCCACAAAAAGGTTGCCAAATCGGGTCAGATTCGCTTAATGACTGCTTTGCTTGGCAACTGAAATCCCAGTCCCAATTGTGGTTGTTAAGTGAGGACTACTGTAATCCCAATTAAATTGTACCAGTCCGGAAAAGCAATACTGTAGACCAGAGCTTTCCAAACTGTGTGTCGCGGCACATTAGTGTGTTGGCTGCAATGTCTGGGTGTGTTGCGGCTGCTGCTGCCTCTGAGCCCTGCCAGGATTCCGTGCAGGTCCTAGTGCCTGCCTTGTGCCTTGCTGCCTCCAAACCTGCTGTGATTCTGTGCAGGTCCTAGTGCCTGCCTTGTGCCCTGCTGTAAGAGTGTGTCACAAAATGATGCCCTGCTGTAAGAGTGTGTCGCAAAATGATGCATGTCTAAAAAGTGTGTCACCAACATGAAAGGTTTGGAAAGCTCTGCTGTAGAGAAATCCACATCATTGCAGGCCAAAATTTCTAGCCTGCTTGACAGCAGTGATCATTCAGGATCTTATTTATTTGTTTGTTTGTTTGTTTGTTTCAATTTATATACCGCTCCATCTCCCCACAAGGGAACTCTGGGCGGTTCTTGGCCCAAGAGGAACCATTCCCAATTCCCCGTTTTTTACTGGATGAACTGGGATTCTCTCTGGCGCACTCCCCTTATGGGCTATGGAAAATGGAAGTGCCTGATGCCACAGGAGACCCCAAAGGAATTTATTTATCAAATTTATATGGCCGCCCATCTCATATGGGTGGCATACAGCAAAAAATATAAAAACAATAAACATGTCAAAAGCAGTCAAATTAAAAAATCACACACAAGAGGGAATTCCCCTGGGGTGGGCCAAGATACCTACCTCCGTGCCCGTTTCTCTCCAGTCCCATGTTCGGCTGCCACCGGGCCACACTTTACAGTCTTTATAGGTTGTGGGGCAGCCCTTCAGAGTCATCTGTCCCCATGAGAGGGAGGCAATTTCAGGAGAAGACATAGCCAGGTGGACGTCTGAAAGGGAAAAACAAGAGGCAAAAGGATGAGAAATTGCCTTCCAATCAACCATCCAGAGCAGTGTTTCTCAACCTTGGCAAATT
Source organism: Charina bottae (assembly GCA_023362775.1). Classification (NCBI taxonomy): domain Eukaryota; kingdom Metazoa; phylum Chordata; class Lepidosauria; order Squamata; family Charinaidae; genus Charina; species Charina bottae. The sequence goes on along the minus strand of JALMGJ010000048.1, from coordinate 1,160,471 downwards.
TAAGATGGGTGGACTTCAACTCCCAGAATTCCCCAGCCAGCTGGCTGGGGAATTCTGGGAGTTGAACTCCACCCATTTTAAAGTTGCCAAGGTTGAGAAACACTGATCCAGAGAGGAGGAGATGGGATCTGAGGCCTATTGGGCATATGTTAATCTTACTGTTTTCCGATGCTTCCTCCTGGTTGGTTCAGGATGGTGAACCATCTTCGCAAAGAAATTTGCAGTTTGTCCAAGGAATGATTGTCCAAGGAATAATCTTTTGTGGTTGTGCAGTTTGGGAGGTGGAAAACTCGTGAGAAGGAAGGGTGAGGGAAACAAATGTTTGGGAAGTGGGGTCAGGAAGAGAAATATAAATTATTAAATAGTAGTAGTAATAGCAATTGTTGTGAACTGCCTAGAGTTGTTGGAAGTCAGGTGGCATGCAAGTTTAATCTGTTGTGGTTGTGATTTTCCATATGCACCATATTTCCGATTCTGTCCGTAAAGACTTTCACAGACATCTCTGCAAAGCCCCCTTATGGACTTTTTGTGCAAGAGAGAAAATAATTTTGACTTATGGTTTTGATTATCAGAAAGGTTATAGAAAGGAGGAAATTATGATGAAATCTTAGAGAAGTTTGATTAGAATTGTATGTACAATTGTGGAGAGAAACATCAGAAGCTGCTTCTTCATATACATATGATTTTTTTCATGTTTTCTGTTATTTTTTTTCCCTATTTTTTTTCTTTGTCTTTTTCACATTTCCTTAACTATTTTTTTTCTTTCTTCGAATGTATTTATTATTACCCATGTAAAATCTTTTAATTAAAAACTATTTTAAAAAAATTGTTTCTGCAAAGCAATAAATACATAAACATAAGGAATCTTCTCCTTTCCATCACAGTGTCACCTTGTGGGACCTGGGAATCATGCCTTCCTGGTGGCAGTGCCTGCCCTCTGGAACAGTATCCCACCCAAAATCTGGATGACCCTGATCCTGCTGGCCTTTTGCAAGGCTTTCAAGACCCGGCTGTCTCCCAGGCATTCGGGCTGGGATGTTAAGCGAGCTCTGCTGTTAATATGATTTCTTCTAATTGTTTTACAGGTAGTCCTTGACTTATGACCATTCGTTTAGTGACCAAAGTTATGACGGCGCTGAAAAAAGTAGCTTATGACTGGTCCTCGAACTTATGACCGTTGCAGCGTCCCTGTGGTCACGTGATCAAAATTCAGGTGCTTGGCAACCAGCATGTATTTACGATGGTTGCAGCATCCCGGGGTCACGTGATTGCCATTTGTGACCTTCCCAGCCGGCTTCCAACAAGCAAAGTCAATGGATCCGCTTAACGGCCACGGCAAAAAAAGGTCATAAAAGCAGACGTGACTCACTTAATGACCACCTCGCTTAGCGATGGAAGTTCCGGTCCCAATTGTGGTCATAAGCCGAGGATTACCTGTTTATGCTTTAACCTTGGACGCCATGGGGTTTTATGTTGTGGTTCCTGTTTTAATACTTGCACGCCACCCAAGAGTCGCTGTTACGAGAGGGGCGGCTACATAAATCTAATGAATGAATTAATTAGGGTGCCACTACCCAGGCTTTTCAATTTCTGGTGGGGAATGAACTTTGCTCCTTAGATTATAGAGCGTGGAAGAAATAAAGTGGTTGCATTGGTGCATCTTAAAACTCTCAACCAAGTTGCTGTTTTTGCTTTGCTGTCATTTAAACTTAGAAATCAATACCTACTTTCTTAGTTGTAGCTTTGGCTTTATTTTGCTGTAACCTTTTTACCTCTAATACTCTTTTTATTTCTGTATTTTACTACTTGTTATTTTATTGTATTTTATAGCACGCTATATGTTATGACCTGGGGTTACAACAATCCAGTAAACTTTTGTTGTTGTTCAGTCGTTCAGTCGTGTCCGACTCTTCGTGACCTCATGGACCATAGCACGCCAGGCCTTCCTGTCCTCCACTGTCTCTCGGAGTTTACTCAAATTCATGTTCATTACATCGGTGATGCTATCTAACCATCTCATCCTCTGCCGTCCCCTTCTCCTTTTGCCCTCAGTCTTTCCCAGCATCAGGGTCTTTTCCAGTGAGTCCTCTCTTCTCATTAGGTGGCCAAAGTATTTGAGCTTCAGCTTCAGCATCTGTCCTTCCAATGAGCAGTCAGGGTTGATTTCCTTTAGGATTGACTGGTTTGACCTCCTTGCAGTCCAAGGGACTCTCAAGAGTCTTCTCCAGCACCACAGCTCGAAAGCATCAATTCTTCGGCGCTCAGCCTTCCTTATGGTCCAACTCTCACAGCCATACATTGCTACTGGAAAAACCATAGCTTTAACTATACGGACCTTTGTCGGCAAGGTGATGTCTCTGCTTTTTAATATGCTGTCTAGGTTTGCCATAGCTTTCCTTCCAAGGAGCAAGCGTCTTTTAATTTCATGGCTGCAGTCACCGTCTGCGGTGATCTTGGAGCCCAAGAAAATAAAATCTGTCACTGCTTCCATTTCTTCCCCTTCTATTTGCCAGGAAGTGATGGGACCAGATGCCATGATCTGGGTTTTTTTAATGTTGAGTTTCAAGCCAGCTTTTGCACTCTCCTCTTTCACCCTCATCAAGAGGCTCTTTAGTTCCTCTTCACTTTCTGCCATTAGGGTGGTATCGTCTGCATATCTGAGGTTGTTGATATTTTTCCCGGCAATCTTAACTCCGGCTTGTGATTCATCCAGCCCGGCATTTCTCATGATGTACTCTGCATATAAGTTAAATAAGCAGGGTGATAATATACAGCCTTGTCGTACTCCTTTCCCAATTTTGAACCAGTCGGTTGTTCCATGTCCGGTTCTAACTGTTGCTTCTTGACCCACATACAGGTTTCTCAGGAGACAGGTAAGGTGGTCTGGTACTCCCATCTCTTTAAGACTTTGCCACAGTTTGTTGTGATCCACACAATCAAAGGCTTTAGCGTAGTCAATGAAGCAGAAGTAGATGTTTTTCTGGAACTCTCTTGCTTTTTCCATGATCCAGCGAATGTTGGCAATCTGATCTCTAGTTCCTCTGCCTCTTCGAAACCCAGCTTGCACTTCTGGTAGTTCTCGGTTCACATGCTGCTGAAGCCTAGCTTGTAGGATTTTGAGCATAACCTTGCTGGCATGTGAAATGAGCGCAATTGTACGGTAGTTTGAACATTCTTTGGCATTGCCTTTCTTTGGAATTGGAACGTAAACTGACCTTTTCCAATCCTGTGGCCACTGTTGAGTTTTCCAAATTTGTTGGCATATTGAGTGCAGCACTTTAACAGCATCATCTTTTAGGATTTTAAATAGCTCAGCTGGGATACTGTCTTCTCCGCTAGCTTTGTTGTTAGTAATGCTTCCTAAGGCCCACTTGACTTCACTCTCTAGGATGTCTGGCTCAAGGTCAGTGACCACACCATCGTATTTATCAGGGATATTAAGATCTTTCTTGTATAGTTCTTCTGTGTATTCTTGCCACCTCTTCTTAATCTCTTCTGCTTCTGTTAGGTCCCTGCCTTTTTTGTCCTTTATCATGCCCATCTTTGCACAAAACGTTCCCTTGATATCTCCGATTTTCTTGAAGAGATCTCTAGTCTTCCCCATTCTATTGTTTTCCTCGATTTCTTTGCATTGTTCATTTAAGAAGGCCTTCTTATCTCTCCTTGCTATTCTCTGGAATTCTGCATTCAGTTGGTTATATCTTTCCCTTTCTCCCTTGCCTTTTGCTTCCCTTCTTTCCTCAGCTATTTGTAAAGCCTCATCAGTCAGCCACTTTGCTTTCTTGCATTTCTTTTTCTTTGGGATGGTTTTAGTTGCTGCCTCCTGTACAATGTTACGAACCTCCATCCATAGTTCTTCAGGCACTCTGTCTACCAGATCTAATCCTTTAAATCTATTCCTCACCTCCACTGTATATTCATAAGGGATATGATTTAGGTCATACCTGATTGGTCTAGTGGTTTTCTCTACGTTCTTCAATTTAAGCCTAAATTTTGCAATAAGAAGCTCATGATCTGAGCCACAGTCAGCTCCAGGTCTTGTTTTTGCTGATTGTATAGAGCTTCTCCATCTTTGGCTGCAAAGTATATAATCAATCTGATTTCGGTATTGACCATCTGGTGATGTCCATGTGTAGAGTCGACTCTTGTGTTGTTGGAAAAGAGTGTTTGCTATGACCAGCGTGTTCTCTTGACAAAACTCTATTAGCCTTTGCCCTGCTTCATTTTGTACTCCGAGGCCGAACTTGCCTGTTATTCCGGTTATTTTTTGACTTCCTACCTTAGCATTCCAGTCCCCTATGATGAAAAGGACATCTTTTTTTGGTGTTAGTTCTAGAAGGTGTTGTAGGTCTTCATAGAACCGGTCAACTTCAGCTTGTTTGGCATCAGTGGTTGGGGCATAGACTTGGATCACTGTGATGTTGAATGGTTTGCCTTGGATTCGAACTGAAAGCATTCTGTCGTTTTTGAGGTTGTACCCCAGTACTGCCTTTCCCACTCTTTTATTGACTATGAGAGCTACTCCATTTCTTCTAAGGGATTCTTGCCCACAGTAGTATATATAATGGTCTCCTGAATTAAATTCGCCCATTCCTGTCCATTTTAGTTCGCTGATTCCCAATATGTCGATGTTCAATCTTGTCATCTCATGTTTGACCACATCCAGCTTACCTTGATTCATAGTTCTTACATTCCAGGTTCCTATGCAATATTGTTCTTTACAGCATCGGACTTTCCTTCCACTTCCAGACACATCCACAGCTGAGCGTCCTTTCGGCTTTGGCCCAGCCGTTTCACACTTTCTGGAGCTACTCGGAATTGCCCTCCGCTCTTCCCCAGTAGCATTTTGGACACCTTCCGACCTGAGGGGCTCATCTTCCGGCGTCATATCTTTTAGCCTTTTGATACTGTCCATGGGTTTTCTTGGCAAGGATACTGGAGTGGTTTGCCATTCCCTCCTCCAGTGGACCACGTTTTGTCAGAACTCTCCATCATGACCTGTTCTTCTTGACCTGACTTCATTGAGTTACGCAAGCCCCTTCGCCACGACAAGGCAGTGATCCATGAAGGTAAAGTAAACTTACTTAACCAGTAAACTTACTTAACTGAAAACTCTGAAGTGGGGAGAGGTAGCTCATGGGCCACAGTTTAAATGTGGAAGATGAACCCCCTTTTTAATGCTTCCTGGCCATGCCCCCCAAGACTGGACACTGGATGCTCAAAAATTGGCAGCAAACTGCTGAATGACTCTCCAGTGGGAAATTTAAGTAAACTAGGTATATGAAGCCTCTGGTAAGTTTCAGACACTTAAAAACTTTGCTTTTTTTTTGAATGGCTGAAAACTCTGATCCCACTACGTCACTGCATTGCAGCAGCCAAAAACAATTAACAGCAGCAGCAAACCCAGTGGCCCAAAAGTGGCATTTTTGTGCTCTTGTCTAAAGGATCTTATGGGGGGCGTGGTGGCTCAGCGGGTAAGACGCCAGGCTTGTTGATCGGAAGATTGCAAGTTCGGAGGTTCAAATCCCTAGCCCTACGTGCAGAGTGAGCTCCTGCACTAGCTCCAGCTCTTGCCAACCTAGCAATTCGAAAGCATGCAAATGCAAGTAGATTAATAGGTAGGTAACAGCGTTCCGCGCGTGTCATGTGGCCACATGGCCGTGGAAGCGTCTTCGGACAACGCTGGCTCTTTGGCTAACAAACGGAGATGAGCATCGGCCCCTAGAGTCGGACACGACTGCACAAATGTGCGGGGGGAACCTTTACCTAAAGGATCTTACAAGAAGGCTGTTTTAGCAGGACAAACTTAGCCTGGCCAGGTAGAGGAGGGACAAGCTAAGTTTCCATTTTAACTATGTTATCTTGGCCACCTGGAGGTAGTTTGTGACTGGTTTCATCCTTATGGGGAATTGTCAGAGGCATGTAGCCAGATCTTATACTATGGAGCACATGGTTAGCTGGTTCTTGCAGGAACTCAGTAAGGAACACCTGCTGTCCATTACATAGAGATGAGGTATTGCCAGATGGCCCGTCCAGTCTCTCCGAGTGAAGCAAACAAGTGGGTTAAGAGCAGGTAGTCCTTTTTGACGTGCCAAAGCTGAGAAGCAGCTTTCAAATGCCAAACTCAGAGCGTTAAGGCTCTGAACGTATTAAAGACTGCCTGACTTTGCAGCGTGAGAAAAAGGGACTGGGTTGGCCTCTCTAGAGGGGCTGGGGTTGCTGGCCTCCTGACAGCGCAAAGCTGCTTTCTTCATTTTGATAAAAGCCTTCGATCTTGCGGACTCCGAAATCCTCTGCCACAATAAAGGTGTGTAAGAATAGAACAACAAGACGGTTTAAAAAAAACAAACTTTTTTTCCCCCTGTGAACAAAACAGCAGGCCATTTGAAGCCAGTTTGGATAAGTCAATTCAACCAGGCAGGGTTGCTTACAGGAGATGCCGCGTGTTAGGTAGACACAACAATTGTTTGGTTAAACCAGTTTGGGTTTAACATGTGGGGCTCCAAATGACAGGCTCGGAGTTGGGGGTGCCTCTGAAAGGGGCCTGGGGCCGTTTAAAGGAGGGTTCCAGTTGCACACCCCGTTCTATGTTCACACGGACTGAGGTTACACCACCGGCTCAACCAAGTCAGGTTAAATCCGAACGGCTCTGTTCACACAACATGCGAAACCTGGTTGGTGTTAATCTCAGTTACCTCTTTCCTGCATTCACATTTTGTCAGAACTCGGCCTCCCCAGGTCATGCGTGATTCAGTGGGTTGTGTGAACCCAAAAAAAGGACTTCATGCAGGTCCAGCAGACACGCGTCGTGTGAATGCAGCCATACACTCCCCCACGTTTCTTGACCCAGCATATGCTATAATACTTATGCAAAGATACGAATTCCCACAACCTGAGAGTTCCCCGCGTGCGTCGGGCTGCAACTCCCAACGTTGAATTTAATTCTTATTCCTTAATCCGGAGAATTACTCGCAGGGCAGCCGACAAGCCCCTTTCCTCCCAAGGAGGCGGCCCCTCCCGAGAGGTGCCAGACTACAGCTCCCACCATCCGCAGCCAGGGTGGGGAGTAATGGGGGTTGTAGTCCCCGCGCGCGTCCCGCTCACCTGTCCCGACCGCCGACCTCTCGCTGCTCCTCCTCCTATTTCTTTTTCTCCTGGAGGACACGCCTCCTCACGCCCCTCATTGGCCAAAGAAGACGTTACAAACACGGGCCGCGCCCACTAACAAACCTTTGCACGACATCGGCCCCCGCCCCCGCGCACCGCTTTCGGCCGCGCCCCCTTTTGTGGGGAGGGAGGAGGATTTTGTGGGTTTTTTGTGGGGAGGGAGCCACCTCCCTCGTCCCGTCTATTATGATTGCGCCCCTTTCCCAGTCGCCGCCGGCGGGATTGGCTCGTGTGGCGTTCTCTCCCCGCCCCTTTCCGCTCCCCCCCCCCGTGCGCAGTCTCGTTTTGGTTCCTGTGTCAATCAGACCGAGGGAGACCAACGAGAGCGGGGCACCCTGTCCGGGCCGCTCTTTCCCAGCGCTCTTGCCGTTCCGTGCGGCCTCTCCTCGCCTCCTCTCGTGGGGCCTGACGGGAGAATGGCGCTGTGGGCCGCTTCCTGCTACAGCGCCCCCTGCCTTCCTCCCTCGCCCGCCCGGCCCGCCTCTCCTCCTCCATCCATCCTCTCAGGTTCCAAGATGGCGGCTGCGGCGGCGGCTCCCCCCTCCCCGCCTTTCCCTGCCGCCCCGCCGTCGGGGGGCTCGTCCTGCCCGGGCTCGTGGCCCAACTTCGCCGTCGTCTGCTCCTTCCTGGAGAGGTACGGCGCCCTCCTCGACCTGCCCGAGCTGCCCTTCCCGGAGCTGGAGCGCGTCTTGCAGCCGCCGCAGGAGCCCAGCGAGCAGGGTAAGCCCAGCCCGGCTGCCCGCGGGGCGCCGCTCCCCCGGCCTCGGGGCGAGGCGGCTTCTCCGCGCCGGGAGCAGGAGGAGGCCTTCCGCCGCCGGGCCCGCTGCTCCGCTTCACTTTCCTCCGGGACGCCGCCGCCGCCGCCTCCGCTTCCCGTGGCCCGGGCGGGCCTGCCTCTCGCAACGCGGGCGGAGAGCCGCTCCCTCTTGGCCACGGCTGGCCCTTTTGTCCCCTCCCTCGGGGGCTTCGCCGCGCAGCCTGGCTTGGAGCGGGCGGGCGGTGCCCTCGCCCCGGCCGGGCTCCCCGCGGGCGCTGCGTTTGCACGAAACGCTGACCAGGGTTGCCCAAGGCAGCCAGGGCGAAGCTGGGGAGAGCAGCCGGGGGAGGAGGAGGAGGGGATGATAGGGGAGCATGGGTGCAGGATTCCTCTGACCAGCAAGTGTCCTGGTAGTCTGGCGTCTCCCTGCTGTATTGTTATTGTATTAGATTTTTAGCCTGCCTTTTTGATAGAAATATATGTATATATATATATATATATATGTGTGTGTGTAAAAAAGTAACTCAAGGCAGTAATCATAACCAATCCTCCTGCCTATTTTCCCCACAACAACAACCCTATGAGGTGGGCTGGGCTGAGAGAGTGACCATCCCAAAGTCACCCAGCCAGCTTTCATGCCTAAAGGAGGCCTAGAACTCACAGTCTCCGGGTTTCTAGGTCAGCACCTTAACCCGGTGGAGGAAAGGTTGGGTCGCTTTCTCTTTCGAAGCCGAGATTTCTAAAATTTGGATTAGAGAGGAGATGTTGCTCCATCCTCATCCGCATCATGGAAGTTCTTCCTTTTGCGCTGTTCTCTTTGAGTTCCCTTTGGAGAAATGGTTCCCTCTGCAGCAGGGATGTCTGCAAGGTAGGGTCTGAAAAGTCAAGTGGGTGCCCACAATGGTGCGATCAAAGCTCCGGCTGTTTATGTATGACACTTGTAAAAAGCAGGTGGAGGTTCGATCACACGGTTGTGGCTGCCATCTTGACTTTTTTGACAGGAAAAAAGTCCCTGATCTGCAGCTCTCCCTTCTCTCAACCCTTCCCTAACTGGCTTTTATCATGCAGACCAGTGTTTCTCAGCCTCAGCAACTTTAAGATGTGTGGACTTCAGTATACTGGCTGGGGGATTCTGGGAGTTGTCTACACATCTTAAAGCTGCTGAGGTTGAGAAACACTGACATCGACAGGCTCTCCAGACTGGCTGCCTTCTTTCTTCTCTGCTTCTCTGTGTTGGCATTTGGGCGTTGTTGTCTTCTCCTTCCCCTGGTGCGGTTCTGTTCTTCGTCTGTGCTTTTTGTCTGCCTCGCAGAAGAAATGGGGCATCTGCATCTCGGTTGCTTCATTTTTCATTCCAGTTTTGGACTACGTTTCCCTCTATTTGTCCTGTTCTAGCAAATCTATAGATGGGCATACTTGTTTACTTGCTTCATGCACTTCTTGGTTCACTGCACTCCTTTACCCGGGACTGGTAAAAAGGGATGGGGACTAAAGAGGTTTTGATGAAATGGACTGGTTTCCATATTGTTTCTTAAAGTTGCTTGAAGCTGGATATGTTCTGGCAGCATCCACTATTCCACTTTTTTTGGCAGGCTGCCAACAATGGTATAGTTGCCCAGTACTGGGCTATGGTCAAATATGACACAGTGGGGAAAGAGTTGGACCGGCCTTGGGGAGATCCAGATTCTTCTCCACCCTCCCCTACAGAAGCTCCTTGGGTGACTTTGGACCAGTCCTTTTTTCTGAAACCAGGCTATGTTGTCGAGAGAAATGGGAGGCCAGAGCATTATGTACACTGCCTTGAGCTACTGAGCAAGAGGTGGGATAAAAATCCAGCAAGTAAATAAATCAAAAATAAATAAATAAATATCTAGGCTGATCACTAAGGCATTTCATCGGTTCTTAAGCAAAAGAGCATATCTTGGAAGACAGATTGATTATGACTTACAGGTAGTCCTCGCTTAATGGCCACTCGTTTAGTGAGAGTTCAGACTTACGACAGCGCTGAAAAAACTGACTTGCGACCAGTCCTCACATTTATGACCATTGCAATGGTGTCCCCGGGTCGCGTGATCACGATTCAGGTGCTTGGCAAGCGGTTCACATTTACGACCATCACAGCATCCCGCGGTCATGTGGTCGCCATTTTTAACCTTTCCAGCTGGCTTCCGGCAAGCAAAATAATTGGGGAACTGTCTGATTCACTTAACAACCACAGTGATTTGCTTAATGACCACTGCAAAAATAGTCATAAAATAGGGTTGGATTCGCTTAGTGATCGCATCGCTTAACAATCAAAATTCCAGTCCCAATTGTGGTTGTTAAGCGAGGACTACCTCTAATCCTCCTTATACATAGATTGAGGGAACTTGTAAATTTGAAAGACAGCTGAATTTGATCGAGATTTTTGTAAAAGGAAAAAAAATACACTGCCATAAAACTTCTCCTTGATTCAGTGGCTGCTTTTAACTGCATGAATTTTGGGGGCTGAACAACTTTCTCTTTACTGCTTATTTCATAACGTATCTGAATGATTCATCTTGAGGTTGTTAAAAGTGTTGTGGATAGGCAGAAGAAAATATCTGTTGTTTTCTGCATTGTTGGAGTTTTTTTATTCACGCTTATGTTTCCTGCCATCCATGGCACCTTACCATGCAGGCCTTCATAAACTTCCTTTGCTTTGGGTTTTTGCTAAGGGAAACATTTATTTTAAAAGCAGTCTCGAAGAGTAGCAAAACTAAATCTTGAAGTAACCTCAGAACATCTCAAGGAGTCTTCCATTCCCAATCTTCCATCTGTAACCAGCAGAAACGGCTTCCTCCCCTTCCCAGGTCATAGGGTCTCTAGAGGGTGTGTTTTTGTGAGCTGAGTTTCCAAAGGATTGAACATTCTTAGTGGCCAGTTTCTTTGTTGATTGTCCTTTTCAAATGGGCAATCAAAATAACTCAAATCCTAATGTATCTTTTAATTGCTTGAATATGGAGCCTGGCACACAACAGTAATTTCCAATAAAATTATAAATATCTTCCCATTGCTTCTACATTCTTTATTACAGTATTATGTTCTTTGCAGGAGGGGAACATAAATGTTAGGTTGTTTAAATATAATTAGATATGCTTTTGATACATACTTGCTAAGTCTCAGAATACAAAGTAGCCTTAAGTGTTAAGGGGGGTTGTATGTGCTGTCCCATAGATTTCTACAATTGAAATGCTTTTGTGGTGTGCCATTTTTTATTTACTATGATAAGTATGTAATTTTTTTTATCAGGGAACCCTACATGTTGGCTTAATCATCCATTCCTGACGGGTAGACAATGTTTTGGTGGCTAGGGGCCACAAAACATTTTTGGGAATATGCATCTGGTGCAGTGATGGTGCGCAGTAGGAGTGGGCAGCATTTTCTGTTGCTGTTTTTAACTCTTGTTTCTTACGAAGAATTGGGGGAGCTTCCTTTTTCCTTAAGAATATATGTTTACCCAATTATATGGCTTTCCTGGATTTCCCATCCGAAATGGCAGGAAGCAATGTAATAAATTTTGGTAATTGTGATCAAACTTAAGAGCCTCAAAAGAAGTTTTTTGGGGCCATGTCTGGACCTGTGGCCTCAAGTTGCCTGTCCTTTTCCTAAAGCATCTTGGAAACTAATATCATGAGGAGAGAGAGGCTTATTTAATGCAAATTAATATCCAGGGTCCTTTGGGGAAACTGAAAAATTCTCTTTGAACTTTTTCTGAGAAGATGCACATGTGATTGGATTATAGTTTGTAACAATTTAGCACAGTATAAAGAGTGGCACTCAGACAAAGCAGCCATCAACAGACACATGGAGGTAAACAACATTTACATACCATTCATAAGAGACAATAGAAAAGCCAGAACACCAGAACACCTCCTTGCCAGCAATCATCACCCGGATATGCAAAGATTAACACCAAGATTAGCACCACAGGAACAATCAAACAGCACAATATACCCTAATCAAGGAACTATTAACTCAGTCAATCAACCAAGCAGCAAACAACAGCCCAATCAAGGAACTCCTAAAGGGAGAACAACACCCCCACCAACAAAAGCAGGACAGGCCGTGGGATATAAACAGAGAGCAAGTCCCACTCCCTTTTCCCACTGAAGATGTTGCCTAGTCTGGCAATGAAACATCTGCCAGAAAACAAGGTTCAGAGAGCACCAAGGACTCCACAGTATAGAGAGAGAATTAAAAGGATATTAAAACGTTTTTATATATTATATCTTTGATTTCATTCATGCATCATTCTAAACCAATGATCCCCAACCTTGGCAATGTTAAGATGTGTGGACTTCAACTCCCAGAATTCCCCAGCCAGCATGAGAGTTGAAGTCCACACATCTTAACATTGCTGAGGTTGGGAAACAATGTTCTAAACCAGAGCTTTCCAAACTTTTCATGTTGGTGACACACTTTTTAGACATGCATCATTTCGTGACACACTCTTACAGCAGGGCATCATTTCGTGACACACTCTTACAGCAGGGCACAAGGCAGGCACTAGGACCTGTGTGGAATCACAGCAGGTTTGGAGGCAGCAAGGCACAAGGCAGGCACTAGGACCTGCGCGGAATCCTGGCAGGGCAGGTTTGGAGGTAGCAAGGCACAAGGCAGGCACTAGGACCTTCGCGGAATCACAACAGGTTTGGAGGTAGCAAGGCACAAGGCAGGCACTAGGACCTGTGCAGAATCACAGCAGGTTTGGAGGCAGCAAGGCACAGGGCAGGCACCAGGACCTGTGTGGAATCACAGCAGGTTTGGAGGCAGCCAGGCACAAGGCAGGCAGAAGGACCTGCGTGGAATCACAGCAGGTTTGGAGGCAGCAGGGCACAAGGACCTGCATGGAATCACAGCAGGTGTGGAGGCAGCCAGGCACAAGGCAGGCACTAGGACCTGCACGGAATCACAGCAGGTTTGGAGGCAGCAAGGCACAAGGCAGGCACCAGGACCTGCATGGAATCACAGCAGGTGTGGAGGCAGCCAGGCACAAGGCAGGCACTGGGACCTGCGCGGAATCACAGCAGGTTTGGAGGCAGCAAGGCACAAGGCAGGCACTAGGACCTGCGCGGAATCACAGCAGGTTTGGAGGCAGCAAGGCACAAGGCAGGCACTAGGACCTGCGCGGAATCCTGGCAGGGCAGGTTTGGAGGCAGCAAGGCACAAGGCAGGCACTAGGACCTGCACGGAATCACAGCAGGTTTGGAGGCAGCAGGGCACAAGGCAGGCACTAGGACCTGCACAGAATCACAGCAGGTGTGGAGGCAGCCAGGCACAAGGCAGGCACTGGGACCTGCTGGAAGCCAGGAGGCAGCCTCAACACACCCAGACACTGCAGCCGACACACTAACGTGTCCCGACACACAGTTTGGAAAGCTCTGTTCTAAACTATGGTTTATTGAATAAATCAGGTCTGCCTGGGTTCACACAAACTATGATGTAAATCATTGTTTAGAACCGGGATTTCCAAACTTTTAGGCCATGGTATTTGTGGTTCTATAAATGTTTTCTGTGGGTTTTGTTTTGAGATGTAGGAGACATATAATGTTCCAAATTGCTAGGGATTTTACAGCTGTTCAGAAAGGAACAGAAGAGGAGACATAAACAATTGAAAGGGAGAAAAAGGGCAAGTCACTTATCATATAAATGGCAATTCAACCCAGGTGGGGAGAAATCTGGGAGGAAGCATTTTAAAGCATTCAAAGAGACTCCGCCTTCACTATAAACAAGGCTGGGAAATTCCTCTCTCAGTTTCCAAGGTTCTGCATTTTCCCCAGACTTGCATTAAAGAAACCTTCCTGAAATCTGTGGCTCTCTATTCTTGACCAGCTGTGTGGTGCTTGGCATAAATAATTTCATGAGTGCTTTGTTTCCTAAATCAGCGGTTTTCAAAGTTTTTCAGGTTATGGAACCTGTTAGTTTTTTACTTACATACATCTCTCTCTCTCTCTCTCTCGCTATATATATATATATATATATATATATGTGTGTGTGTGTGTGTGTGTGTACGTATGTATGTATATGTTGGCTGTATTCAAGTGCACTTTTTTTTTCTTTTTGCTCTTAAACTCTTTTAGAAACCCATCAAACTCTTGCAGAACCCCAAGGTTCTGTGAAACACAGGTTGAAAATCCTTGGAAACTACAGTGGCTGAGATCAAATAGAAGGCTGAACCAAAGCTAAGCAAACCATTGTGGATCACACCAGTGTGTGGTGATCTCAGGTGGTCTAGCTGCTGTGGGTGCTGTGTGTTACCTGAACTTCTTTTTATTTTAGAGTGTATTAGTGACACTGAATTCAGTCTTTGGAGGATAGTATGTGGACTTGTCTTCAGAGCTTTTGGAATTGGATGAGATAAACACCTGTAAATGGATGTTTATATTCAGTTTAATTATTAACAAATTGGTAATTTATTCTGTAATAAAAAGCAAATTAATAACTATTACTTAACATAATCCATGTGTCTGATTCTTTATAAACAATGAGAGGAAGGCAGAAAATTTATAATCTAGGTAACATTGCAAAGGATGAAAACATGTAGACAGTACTCAAAATTATTGGCAAATACAACACTTCTGGGTAAATATTTACAAAATGTAAATTCGCCTTTGGAATTGCTATAGATTACAAAATATACCTTATATTTTATAGATTTTTAGAGAGTTTTTTCTATCTCCATGTGTGTATGTCTGTAGAGATAGACAGATGTAACATGTATCTGCCAAATGTGAATAAAACCATGTGAATCTGATGTGATCGCTGTAGTTCATAAAAACTGATGTTGCAATATAATCTAAAATAGATAAACTATAGGTAGTCCTTGCTTAGTGACCACTCACCGTTTGAAGTTGCAGCGGCGCTGAGCAAGTGGTACTTGCGACCAGTCCTCGAAACTCCAGTCGTCGCGCCACCCTGTGATCATGTGATCGTGATCTGGGCTCTTGGCAACCGGCTCGTACTTACGACGCAGCACCCCGCAGTCACGTGATCGCCATTTGCTACCTTCCCTGCCGGCTTCCCACAAGCAAAGTCAATGGGGAAGCCAGCAGGAAAGGTCACAAGCCGCTCTCGTAAGTCTCCCCCACCCGGCAGCAGCCACCCCCGGGCCCAAAATCGCTCGCGTGTGCCGCTGCAGCCACCCACACACCCTTCCCCACCTGGCAGCAGCCACTTGCCTGCCTGCCCACCTGCTTGTGTGCCACCTGGGACTTGCAGCTTCCTGCCGGCTTCCCCACTGACTGGTAGTTGGAAGCCGGAAGGAAGTTGCAAGGAGGTCCTCACTTAACAACCCATGATCCTTGCTTAACTACGGCAATGGGGACTGCCAGGATTGCCATCATTAAGCAATGTGGTCATGTGACTTCATGCTTTATGACCGCATTGCTTAGCGACGGAAATTCCAGTCCCAATTACTGTCAATAAGCGAGGACTACTTGTACGTCTTTTGAGATTTTAAAATCCTAGATTGCTTTAAGTTACTTGAAGTCCTTTCACCAGGGAAGAACAAATGCCACAGTATCTTTGACAAGTATGTCTGAAAAGGTGCTACCAGATTCCTCCTGATTTTTGGCTACCACAGACTAACCCAGTAGGTTATTCTTGCTATTTTTGCATTTTTAGGCATTATGGTCTTTTTGGCTGGTTGGAAATTCTGGGGGTTGCAGTCCCAGCCCATCTCGGGCATCAGGCTTGAGAAGGGTTGGATATGTGATTTTCTCATAAAAATCCTGGGAAGTATTTTTAATGAGAAACGATTATCCCCACATCAACCATCGAGCTTCATGGCAGAGTTGGCATTGAATTCAAGCATGCCAGCTTCTGGTTTGATTTGCAATCCATGTGATAAAACAGGCTCTATACATTTGAACTGGGTAGGTATTAAATATTCCTACCAAAATTTAGGAAAGGGCTGCAGAGTTTATTTGGAATATTCCTAGAAGAGTTTGCAAAGAGGGGGGGATCAGACTACTGTTGATCTGAGGAGGGTTGTGTGGTGTTTATCTGGACTACCAGTTTTCCTCCAGATATCTCGTGACTACAACTCACAGAACTTCCTAAAATCATGTGGACTTGGAATTTGGGGAGATGTGCTTCAGCAGGTTTGGATAGGGTCAGGTTGGGGGAGTTGCCCTTGACTAAATATTCTTCTGAATAATGGTGCCCTTGAAAGAAACTGTAGAAAAACTGAAGCCAGTTGTTTGTTTACAGTACAGAATTCAGGAAGGTTTTGCAGGCAGTTCTTGGAGAGCCCATCTCTTTCTTTTCTCTCCTTGTAAATTGAAGTCTTCTCCTTGGAAAAGAGAAGATGGGCTCTCCAAGAACTCCCTACAAAGACTGCCTGAATTCTGTACTAGTTCCTTTATTTAATTCTTCTGAATTCCAGTTCGTGCAGAACAAGGACGGTTGCAGAGAGAAGCCTTTTCACCAGCTGTCTCAAGACTGCAAATAAATTCTCACCTGAGATCTGCCATTCCACATCTTTTGCTGGCCTTGGCGAAGGAATTGCTTCCATTTGTCCAGTTGCTGGTTTGTTTGTTTATTTATTTATCCCATTTATATGGCCGCCCATCTCAACGAGTGACTCTGCGAACAGAGTTAAAATAGAATAAAAACAAGAACAAACATCATAAAAATAAAAAATACAGGCAGCCAAGAAACAACAACCCAAATCACGAACACAACTAAGAAGCAGGTCCCTGCACATACTCGGGGCCCTCAAGCCCGGGTACAGAACCAGCTCTTTAGGGCCTTATGAAAGGCCGCCAGAGATGGGGCCATCCTGATCTCCAGAGGGAGAATGTTCCATAAGGTGGGCACCACAGCATAAAGGCACGCCTTCTAGGCCCCGCCAACTGGCATTCTTTGGCCAACGGGACCCGGAGCCTGCCCATCCTGCTGGACCGGATTGGAGGGATAGAAACTGGGGAGAGACGGTCCCTCAAGTGACCTGGTCCTAAGCCATGAAGGGCTTTAAAGGTGACAACCAGCACCTTGAATTGCACCAGGAAGCCCACTGGCAACTAATGCAGCTCACGGAGTAGTGGTGTGACATGCACCGAGTAACCGGCGACATTGACTTCTTGTGCTGCTGCATTCCGCACCCGTTGAAGCCTCCGAATGCTCTTCAAGGGCAGTCCCATGTAGAGTGCATTGCAGTAATCCAGACAAGGAGTCAGGAGGGCATGAGTGACCGTGAGCAAGGCCTCCTGGTCCAGGAACGGTTGCAGCTGGCGCACAACCTGAAAGTGTGCCAAGGCCCTCCAAGTCATGGCTGCCAGCTGCCCTTCAAGCAGGGGCTGGGAGTCCAGGAAGACCCCCAGATTACGCACTGAGTCTGTCTGAGGCAGTGCCACCCCATCCAAGACCAGTGATGGAAGGCCTCCGACACAGAAGGTCCAAACACCCAGAGCCACTCAGTCTTGCTTGGGTTGAGCCGAAGCCTGTGTGCTGGTTTTCTCTCTCTTTTGGAGTGGGGTAGCTAATAAATCATTATTAAAATCATTTTAGAATGCTGAGGAAATTCTCCCATTGCTCATTTTGCAGGCTGTTAACTGGATTTTTGATGTCTGGCTGTTGCATCTACAGTAAGTGGTTTCTGCCTGACATGTTATTTATTTTAAGTTCAGTGTTATTGTAATGCTTTCTGTTCGGAGTTTTATTTGTGCTGCGGCCTAAATAAATAAAAACACAAAAGCTGCTTTTCAAAGGAAACTGATTGTTCAATCCTCACTGGATTGGGAATAGAGATTCTTTCAGTGTTATGTTACCCTAAAACGTTTTTGCTCCTTAATGTGAAGTCCAGCAACCTGTGCCAGTCAGGTTTCAAGTCCTGCTTTGATTTGATGGTCGCTTTCCTTTTCTCATTGTGGTGTGCTCCCCATCCCATCCCTGGATGTGACTACAGTTAGGAAATTCACATTGACTGCGTGGAATCTTAATTCTTAAATACGGAAATTCATTGAGTAGGGTCTTCATTAATCCCTGCTCCCCAGAGAAACACCTAACATTTTCCTGTATTGGGGTGAATTCCTATTTAAGGAAGAAGGAAAGAGCAGTATCTTCCTAGGTAGACTGGAGGAGACAGCTTGGAGACCTAAACTACAGCTTACACAAACTTTTCCTTTTGGCTATGGTGGCTTGTGATGGTGGGAATGGAAGTGCAAATGATCTGAATGCTGTTTACCCTTAGAGTGTTCAGGGCATCCTCTGGGATATGGTTAGGTTCATTTACTGTACTGTCCTTCTTCCCTTTCTCTGGTGTAAATTAATGCTGTAAGTTCCTCATGGCAGGGGCCTGTCTTTTGCTCATGTTAATCTATTAAGTGATGGTTCTGTATACACAGTTAACAATATTTAGCAAAGAAAGGGACTAAATCCAGCATTCAGACTTAATCAGGGATCTTTTTTCTACAGGGTGATTCTTAGATTGGCTGTAATTTTGTATTGATTTGCTGTAGCTGCCTGATGCCATGAGGTTTTTGTTAGCTGGCTGGAGAAAACGGGTATGAATCTAATAAATAGCTCCCTTGGCTTGTAGTTTAATGCAAATCATTCTCTTGATGGTTTTTGCTTATAGGAAGACATGGCTCCCATATGACTACCTATACAGGTAGTCCTCACTTAATGACCATAATTGAGACCAGAATTTTGGTTGCTAAGCGAAGCAGTCATTAAGTGAATCTGACCCGATTTTATGACCCTTTTTGCAGCGGTTGTTAAGCGAATCACTGCGGCCGTTAAGCGAACCATGTGGTCGTTAAGCAAATCATGTGGTTCCCCATTGATTTTGCTTGCCAGAAGCCAGCCGGGAAGGTCGAAAATGGCAATCACATGACCATGGGATGACCATGGGTCATAAATGCGAACTGGTTGCCAAGCGTCCAAATCGTGATCACGTGACGGGGGATGCTGCGACAGTCATAAGTGTGAGCACCAGTTGTGAGTCAGTTTTTCCAGCACCGTCGTAAGTCTGAACCATCACTAAACGAATGGTCATTAAATGAGTGTGTAAGTTCAAGGAAATGAAGAGAATACCCTTCTGGGTAAAGCCCAAAGAACTATAGTGCAGTGAACCCAAGAAGTATGATTAACTAAACTGTTAATAAACTTAATAAATCTTAGATAACATTCTCACAGTATTTGTTGTTGTTGTTGTTCAGTCGTTTAGTCGTGTCCGACTCTTCGTGACCTCATGGACCATAGCACTCCAGGCCTTCCTGTCCTCCACCGTCTCCCGGAGTTTACTCAAATTCATGTTCATTACATCAGTGATGCTATCTAACCATC
Source organism: Charina bottae (assembly GCA_023362775.1). NCBI lineage: Eukaryota > Metazoa > Chordata > Lepidosauria > Squamata > Charinaidae > Charina > Charina bottae. The sequence goes on along the minus strand of JALMGJ010000048.1, from coordinate 1,141,237 downwards.
TCATCCTCTGCCGTCCCCTTCTCCTTTTGCCTTCAGTCTTTCCCAGCATCAGGGTCTTTTCCAGTGAGTCCTCTCTTCGCATTAGGTGGCCAAAGTATTTGAGCTTCAGCTTCAGTATCTGTCCTTCCAATGAGCAGTCAGGGTTGATTTCCTTTAGGATTGACTGATTTGACCTCCTTGCAGTCCAAGGGACTCTCAAGAGTCTTCTCCAGCACCACAGTTCGAAAGCGTCAATTTTTCGGCGCTCAGCCTTCCTTATGGTCCAACTCTCACAGCCATACATTACTACTGGGAAAACCATAGCTTTAACTATACGGACCTTTGTCGGCAAGGTGATGTCTCTGCTTTTTAATATGCGGTCTAGGTTTGCCATAGCTTTCCTCCCAAGGAGCAAGCGTCTTTTAATTTCATGGCTGCAGTCACCGTCTGCGGTGATCTTGGAGCCCAAGAAAATAAAATCTGTCACTGCTTCCATTTCTTCCCCTTCTATTTGCCAGGAAGTGATGGGACCAGATGCCATGATCTGGGTTTTTTTAATGTTGAGTTTCAAGCCAGCTTTTGCACTCTCCTCTTTCACCCTCATCAAGAGGCTCTTTAGTTCCTCTTCACTTTCTGCCATTAGGGTGGTATCGTCTGCATATCTGAGGTTGTTGATATTTCTCCCGACAATCTTAACTCCGGCTTGTGATTCATCCAGCCCGGCATTTCTCATGATGTACTCTGCATATAAGTTAAATAAGCAGGGTGATAATATACAGCCTTGTCGTACTCCTTTCCCAATTTTGAACCAATCGGTTGTTCCATGTCCGGTTCTAACTGTTGCTTCTTGACCCGCATACAGGTTTCTCAGGAGACAGGTAAGGTGGTCTGGTACTCCCATCTCTTTAAGACTTTGCCACAGTTTGTTGTGATCCACACAATCAAAGGCTTTAGCGTAGTCAATGAAGCAGAAGTAGATGTTTTTCTGGAACTCTCTTGCTTTTTCCATGATCCAGCGAATGTTGGCAATCTGATCTCTAGTTCCTCTGCCTCTTCGAAACCCAGCTTGCACTTCTGGTAGTTCTCAGTTCACATACTGCTGAAGCCTAGCTTGTAGGATTTTGAGCATAACCTTGCTAGCATGTGAAATGAGCGCAATTGTATGGTAGTTTGAACATTCTTTGGCATTGCCTTTCTTTGGCATTGGAATGTAAACTGACCTTTTCCAATCCTGTGGCCACTGTTGAGTTTTCCAAATTTGTTGGCATATTGAGTGCAGCACTTTAACAGCATCATCTTTTAGGATTTTAAATAGCTCAGCAGGGATACTGTCTTCTCCGCTAGCTTTGTTGTTAGTAATGCTTCCTAAGGCCCACTTGACTTCACTCTCTAGGATGTCCGGCTCAAGGTCAGTGACCACACCATCGTATTTATCAGGGATATTAAGATCTTTCTTGTATAGTTCTTCTGTGTATTCTTGCCACCTCTTCTTAATCTCTTCTGCTTCTGTTAGGTCCCTGCCTTTTTTGTCCTTTATCATGCCCATCTTTGCACAAAACGTTCCCTTGATATCTCCGATTTTCTTGAAGAGATCTCTAGTCTTCCCCATTCTATTGTTTTCCTCGATTTCTTTGCATTGTTCATTTAAGAAGGCCTTCTTATCTCTCCTTGCTGTTCTCTGGAAATCTGCATTCAGTTGTTTATATCTTTCCCTTTCTCCCTTGCCTTTTGCTTCCCTTCTTTCCTCAGCTATTTGTAAAGCCTCATCAGTCAGCCACTTTGTTTTCTTGCATTTCTTTTTCTTTGGGATGGTTTTAGTTGCTGCCTCCTGTACAATGTTACGAACCTCCATCCATATTTCTTCAGGCACTCTGTCTACCAGATCTAATCCTTTAAATCTATTCCTCACCTCCACTGTATATTCATAAGGGATATGATTTAGGTCATACCTGAGTGGTCTAGTGGTTTTCCCTACGTTCTTCAATTTAAGCCTAAATTTTGCGATAAGAAGCTCATGATCTGAGCCACAGTCAGCTCCAGGTCTTGTTTTTGCTGATTGTATAGAGCTTCTCCATCTTTGGCTGCAAAGTATATAATCAATCTGATTTCGGTATTGACCATCTGGTGATGTCCATGTGTAGAGTCGACTCTTGTGTTGTTGGAAAAGAGTGTTTGCTATGACCTGCCTGTTCTCTTGACAAAACTCTATTAGCCTTTGCCCTGCTTCATTTTGTACTGCAAGGCCGAACTTGCCTGTTAGTCCGGTTATTTTTTCACTTCCTACTTTAGCATTCCAGTCCCCTATGATGAAAAGGACATCTTATCTGGTGTTAGTTCTAGAAGGTGTTGTAGGTCTTCATAGAACCGGTCAACTTCAGCTTCGGCATCAGTGGTTGGGGCATAGACTTGGATCACTGTGATGTTGAATGGTTTGCTTTGTATTCGAACTGAAAGCATTCTGTCGTTTTTGAGGTTGTACCCCAGTACTGCCTTTCCCACTCTTTTACTGACTATGAGAGCTACTCCATTTCTTCTAAGGGATTCTTGCCCACAGTAGTATATATAATGGTCTCCTGAATTAAATTCGCCCATTCCTGTCCATTTTAGTTCACTGATTCCCAAGATGTCGATGTTCAATCTTGTCCATCACAGTATACTGGGCTATTTATTTATCACATTTATACCCCATTGAAATCCTGAAGGACTTGGTGGTTCACAGAGGTATACAGTACACAATTAAAACATCTACGGTCAGATTAAAAATTAAACCATATGAGAATAAAAGCTGTAGGAATTGCAGGTCCTGCTCTTCGTGATGACAATGCTATTGCACTGAAGTCTTGATTCTGATCTTGTAGACATCTGGTATGGTCACTATGGGATGTAGGACTAGCTAGGCCTTTAATCTGACCTACCAGAGGTTCTTTGGATAATTCTGGTTTTTACATGAGCTCTCACCCCACTGTCCCTGCACTCATTCTAGGTCACAGGACAAGTCTCTGGATAGCAAGCCAATTGTTTCTTCCTTACCTCCTCCTGTCTTTCTGGGCTAAGCTGATGTTTTCATAATGGCTGTTGAATACCTTCTTCAAGGCCATCTCCATAATCCTCTGTTCCTCACCCAGTGCCTGGAAGCTCTCAGGGCTAGGGAGAAACAGGATCAGATTCAACCCAAGCAAGGTGGGGGTGGCTGTTGATTCAAAAACCAACAGCCTCTAGGTTGATTCCAAGCTTGGCTGTTAATGGGGTTGTGCTCCCCCTGAGAGATCAGGGTTACAATCTGGGGGTCCTCCTGGACTCACGGCTCCTGCTGGAAGTGTAGGTGGACTCCATGGCCAGAAGAGTCTTTGCCCAGCTTTGGATGGTGCACCAGCTGTGTCTTTACCTAGAACAAGATGGTTCCTCACTTGTCACCTTGTGCCTAGATTCCTGTAATTTATTCTCCATGTGGCTATCTTTGAAGACCACCTAAAAACTTCAGCTGGTGCAAAATGCTGCTGACCATGTCCTTATTGCCACATAATACCACTGCTGTGGAGCTGGATTGTTTCCCAGTCTGTTTCAGAATGTAGTTCAGGGTACTGGTTATTACTTATGGAGCCCTATATGGCCCAGGGCCTGGATATCTTAGAGACCACCTATCCCAGGTCTTTCCTGCCCACCTAATTTGGCATTTTTTGTTGCTCCCCTGCTTCTGAAACCTCTTATCCCTTGAGGCCAGAATGGTCCCCACTCTTACGGCATTCTGGAAAATAGTTAAAACCTAGCTTTTCTGGAAGTCCTTTGGTGATTAAGCAACTAGAGGAAAATTCACATTATTGTTTACATCTTTTATTTTATTTTTATTATATTGCGCTTTACAGAGTGTTGGACTTTGTATGTTGCCTAGAGCCCTTGGGGAGAGGTGGTTTATAAAATTTATAAAACAAATACAGCCCTAGAATCAGCTGGATTTCTCATTGTAGAAAAAAGCAAGGAAGCTATTCCTCTGGGCCTGAAGTAATAAAGGGAAGAATGCTCTGAAGGTTTCACAAGAAAATAGCGTTTTATTTCACCTAGCATTAATTTAAGACTCTGTGTTTCTTAGGTAGCAAATCACTAACAGACATGAAAAGGGAAAAGGATTCCCTTGGAAACCTCCTCTATTAACTTTTAAAAATGGCTAGCCGAAGAAAAAAATCTGTTGAGATTTTGCAGAATTTTAATCCATGGCACTCCTTTAAAATATACCATTTACATACAGTTTGCATACAAAAAAGATAGGTAATTGACTTTCACTTTTGAAAAACACCAAACTGTCAAGGTTCCACAATATGATCTTGAGTTTGTTTGTTTATTTATTTATTTATTTATTTATTTATTTATTTATTTTTCAAATTTATTCCCCGCCCATCTCCCATGCAAGGGACTCTGGGCGGGTTACAATAAATAAAAATTTAAAAACTATACAAAATATCTAAAAACACAAACAAAACATAATAAAATAAAATCCAGGATGGGCTTGGACCCGCAGAATAGATAGTAGAGCTATGGGGCCAGCCAACCCCAGGAGGCACTACCACCTCCGTCGTCCCAGGCCAGGTGGCAGAGCCAGGTCTTAAGGGCCTTCCGAAAGGCCAGGAGGGAGGGGGCCAGTCTCACCTCCGGGGGCAGAATATTCCACAAGGCGGGCGCTATCGCAGAGAAGGCACGCCTCCTGGACCCCGCTAGATGGAATTGTCTTGTTGAGGGGGTCCGAAGCATGCCCTCCCTCTCATTTTCAATGAGAACACGAATCGCTTTGAAGTCCTGAACCTCATTGATAGAGAACCAGAGGAACTGTGGAATGAACTTAAAAGAAGCTGTTAAGGATGAATGTGAAAAGAGACTGCCAAAGATGAAGAAAAGGAAGAAAGCAAACTGGATGTCAGAACAAACCGTGGAAATTGCCAAGAAGAAAAGAGAAGCCAAAGCCAAGAAAGACAAAAATCTCAGGAAGCAAGTTTCAGACAGCTGTTAGAAAAGACAAGAAGCAGTATTACAACCACATCTCTAAGGTCAGAATCATGCAATCAGTGATATTCCCTGTGACACTTTATGGAAGCAAAAGTTTCTTCAAAGCAAGGTAGGAAGAGTATTGACACTTCTGAACTTTGATGCTAGAGAAGTCTCCTGCGAATACTATGGACAGCCAAGAAAACAAATGGATCATCACATAAATCAGAGCTTTCCAAACTCTGTGTCGCGACACAAAAGTGTGTCGCCTGCGGGGCCCAGATGTGTCGCGTCAAAACCCGGAAGCGCTGATGGCACGCCACCGTGCGCACGGCGGCAGCGGGCCATCAGTGCTTCCGGGTTTTCCCGCAGCGACACACCAACGGCGGCGCGTGAAAATCTGAAAGCGCCGCAGCCATGGCGGCGCGCAAAAACCGAAAGCAGCAGCAGCGCTTCTGGGTTTTTGCACACTGCCACAATGGCGGCGCTTCCGGGTTTTCTCGCGCACCGCCGTTGGTGTGTCGCCGCGGGAAAACTTTGGAAAGCCCTGACATAAATCAATCTCACTCAAGGAAATATGACCAAGCTCAAATTACCCTCCTTCAGACATATTATGTGAAGTCCTCGCTCTCTGAAGAAGGCTCTGATGCTGGGAAAGGTAGAAGGAAAGAGGACAATCAGTAGCAAGGTGGAAAGGCTCGATTACAGCAGTGATGGGTGCACTGTTGGAAGACCTGAAGGACCTAGTTAGGGACACATTGTCATGGAGAAAATCTATCTGTGGGGTTGCTAAGGGTCGGCACTGACTTGATGGGACACAGTCATCAAGAACTAGAACCATGAAGAACCATGAGCCTTATTTTTGAGTGAAAAACTACATGATGTTGGAATATTTTGTATTTATCAGACAGCATTCCCTATCATATATCTTTTATACCCAGTATGGCATAGCAGTTGTAAATAAGCTGCATGTGAGACCACAGGACCAAGCTGTGGAGTTTTTTCGCCTATTATCTCGTTTCCAGGATCCCTCATCCTTGGCTCTGCTTGCTGGGGCTGCTCAGAGTTGTTTTTCTGCCATAGAATTAACTTTCTCACCTTTAGTTTATCAGCAGAATTAGTATAGCCTAGGAATGTAAGAAGTTACCTTAGCCTGGCTATATCTAATAGCGCTGTCTGTTCCGGAGGGCTGCTATATCGGGGCTGCAAACACTGGGATGACTACTACAATGCAGAAGGCAATGCAGAAACCTCTAACTCCTGGCAGCCATCTATCGGACATCCTGATTTTTGCAGACTAGATAGGATAGCCCTAATATTCTCAGTAGCAGCCCTCTGGAGTTTCAGACTGAGTTACTTGTCAGTCCTTAAGAGAATAGTACAGGTAGTCCTCATTTAATGACCATTTGTTTAGTGACAGTTCAGACTTACGACATAGTACAGGTAGTCCTCATTTAATGACCATTTGTTTAGTGACAGTTCAGACTTACGACAGTGCTGAAAAAACGACTTACAATCGGTGCTCACACTTACAACCGTCACAGCTTCCCTGCAGTCACATGATCACGTTTTGGGCGCTTGGCAACCGGTTCGCATTTACTGTATGACTGCTGCAGCATCCTGTGGTAACGTGAGTCCCTCTTTTGGGGGAGATGGGCGGCGACAAAATTTGATAAATAAATAAGTAAATAAATAAATTGCCATTTTTGACCTTCCCGGCCGGCTTCTGGCAAGCAAAATCAATGGGGAACCGCGTGATTTGCTTAACGACCACATGGTTCATTTAACTACTGGTGATTCGCTTAATGAACGCCACAAAAAGGTCGTAAATTCGGGTCGGATTCACTTAATGACTGCTACGCTTAGCAACCGAAATTTTGGTCTCGATTGTGGTCGTTAAGCGAGGACTGCCTGTAACCAGGAACACCAGCATCCATAGTTATTCAGTTGTAGTCTGCCTCCTTGCCTCCTTTCAGATATGCACCCCCCCCTTTCTCTCCCCCCCCCCCCCCCAGTCAGATTTAATTCCTGGCAACTAGATGGACAAGTCTGTGTAGTTTTCTAGGCAGCGCTTTCAGAAGTGATTTGCCACTGGCTTGGGTAGAAAGTCAAAGCTATTACTTACAGAGCATAAAGTCACCTGTTAGGCCTTTTCTGTAACAGGGCTAAAGCATGTGACTTTATGCTTTACTGTAGAAACAATAGCCTTGACTTTCTACCCAAGATGTACAGTAAAAAGGTTGAAGAATTTTTTAAAAAATCTGTAGCAGTCTAATCTGATTCCTCAGTACAGGTCTAACCAAGGAGAAAGAGAAAATTGAGTTTGTGTTCTTCCCTTTTAAAGGTGTCTCTGTGTTTCTCTGTCTATCCAGCTGGCTTGTCCATGGACAAAAGAGATTTCTGAGCAGGCTACATTTTGCAGATTATACTTCATTGGCTTCCAATGAGAAGGATGTCTCCAGTTTAAACATTTTTAAGCAAACATATAACTTCACTATACAGGATATTGTGGAAAGAATGCACAACTAACTTCTTTAATGCTAAGGTTAAAAACAAACCACGGTTTTCTTTCTAATACTATTCAATCGGAGGTGCCCTGGAGGGTCTTAAGGGATTGCAAGGCAAGCTACTTCAAATCAATACATAGTCACTGGTAACAATATGGTAATTGCCATTGACATTCTACAATCATCACTAATGCCTTCGGGTCTAAACAGGTTTCAGGAACCTGGGATCTTTCTTTGCAGGTAGAATGACCTTTTGCAGTAACCTTGTGGTTCTTTGGGGGAGGACAATCATTACTTGATAGTGCCATTCAGAGGCATCCACAGCAAGCCAAGATTTTACTGGAATGACAAAATGAATTGTGATGCCCTGATGCAAGCTCCATCCCTTATGTATCTGTGTGCAGTGTTGAAACACACATACAAAACAGTGGAGCTTGTATCATTTTCTGCCCTCTCCTCCCTGCACATGGCCCATTAGCTGAACCAGTATTGTAGAATTCTATGTGGATGCCTTGTCTTGAATACTTTGGACCATCCTTCTCAACCTTTTGACCCTGGAGGAACCCTTGAAATATTTCTCAGGCCTCGGGGAACCCCTGCACAGTCAGGCTCCAATATAGGCCAGAAGTGACAAAATTATTCTATTCGCTTCACGGGTAGGCCTCTCTATATTCATGAACAGTGTCCTTAAACTGAAAACAAAGAATGAAACTTGCCTCTGTAATGTGAAGTTGCCCGAATTTGAAATAATTTTTAAAATAAATTGTGATCTCCCAGGGAAGCCCTAGTGACCTCTCGCGGAAACCGAGGGTGCCACGGAACCCTGGTTGAGAAACCCAGCTTTAGACTATTACACATACAGTAGTAATAGAAAAGAGGAGAGGCATCAAATACTGCAAAGAAATCTCAATGCATTTTTGTCACGTCCTCTTAAGAAATACATATAGGAGTTTAAATTTCACATTGCCATAGTGATAATTTTATTTCCAGTTAAAAGCAATTAAAATTTATCTCAGGGTTGGTTTTTTTCCTGTAGGAAGGTAATTAATGAAATGCCTCTTAATTATGTAACAAACCCACATAAAGTCGTCTTGTCATATTGTTGCCAGTGGTTATGTATTGATATGTGGTTTGATGTGTGGTTTGATTCATATGCGTGTGTGTGTGTGTGTGTGTTTACGTTTACATGCTTCATATGCCACATGCTTGCATGGAGGTAGGAATAATGGACATGTATGGTACATGAAAGATGGAATACAGTCAGAATAGACCATAAAAGAAGAAAGATTTGTTCTGGAAGATATTAATTTATACTGCTATAGGAAAAAAAAATGCTTCTAAGAAGACTAGCAAAAAGTGGTTCTCAATTGGCTAAGCCTTGTTAGGGTGTCTGTAGCTTGAATCGTGTCAACTGGATTTCTATTTTCTCAGTGGAAACGTTTCGCTCCTTATCCAAGGAGCTTCTTCAGTCTGAGCAAAGTTAGTAAGGGAATCCTAAATATGTTTCTAGGTAGCTGTGTGACCTTACACCTGGGGCTAGGTCATGGTCATATTGAGATGTTATTTTAAGTCCTTTTATCATCTAAAGGAGGATCGTTAAGATCACCATGCTGCTGTTGAGCTTGTGAAATGGTCTTAATCTTCCTAGGCACAGAAGACAAAGCAGGGAGGAAGATGGGGGAAAGATTGTGCCTGAGGCCCCCACCTCTATTCAAGGAAGGATTTTTCCAAGTTGGCATAAATGGATTCCTTGACCCCTCTCTCAAACCACCTATCTTCTCTGTCTAAAATGTGAACATTAATGTCCTCAAATGAGTGTCCTTTTTTCTTTAGATGAAGATAAACTGCTGACTCTGGTCCTGTGGTGTTACTTCTCCTGTGTTGGGCCATCCTCCTGTACAAAAGTTGTTTGGTTTCTCCAATGTAGAGTTCAGAGCACTCCTCACTGCACTGGATTGCATAAACTACATTGCTTTTCTTGTGTTTTGGAGTTTGATCTTCGGGGTGTACAAGCCTCTGTCTCAGTGTGTACTGAGTGTACTCTGGTAGACCTAAAACAGCGACAGATAGGGCTGACAGTGGAAAGGAAGCATTTCTGAGTCAAAATATATTCATTTTCACCTGTTAAGCCTTAGCTGCTAAAAAAATTGGCTGAAATTTTTCACCTCCACCCACCCACCCACCCACCCACCCAGTGCCTTCAGCTTTCAGGAGCCTTCAGGCTGTCCTCCATTTTTCACAGTGCAGTTTGCTGGAGAAGTACAGCAGGAGGTAGTTATTGTGCCAGGGTCTTGTTTGTGCTGTTCCCACTGGTCCTTCATCAGGCTCCATGACACAGGAGGAGATGCTGAAAAAGAATAGCCTTTGCAGCTGGGGATCCAGGAAGACTTTTCTTGCAGTAAGTTTAAATGTCAGAAGGTGCTTCCCCTGACATTCACTGGTTGGCTTTTCAGCCTAGCTTACTGGAGAGGGGGATTGTGAAGAGGTCAGACATTTTATAAAGGGCTTTGTCTCTGTGAAGCGGAAATACTACGATTCTGACCCGTCAGTTGAGATGCATTTCTTTGTTCATATTAGTGAACACTTTTATTTGATTTCCTTTCCCAGATCTATTCCAGGCTTGGGCATTTGCCATGGGTATCTAGAAAAACGTGATTTGCCAAACTGACAATACCACATACAGAACTGATTGATTGATTATGGGCCATCAAGTCGTTTTTGACTCCTAGCGATCACACATATAGATTTTCTCCATGATGATCTATCCCTAATCCAAACGTACAGTCTGTCTGTCTGTCTGTCTGTCTGTCTGTGTGGTGAGACATACGTGCTTTATGAGATTTCACAGGGTCAGCTTGAGAATAATCCCAGTAGGAAATCTACATTGGGCTAGTACAGTGAAAACAAAAGTTTTAGGACTGGTTAAAACTTTATACATACTTATAATGGTAAACGTTTTCATGGACGGGGGGTGATGTCATAAAAGAGGCATGAATTTTTATCTCATCAGTGAAATATTCAGATGCGCGTGCATACATGGCCTGACTGGATTCACCCATTTCGTCAAGTCATGATATTTTGAGTAAACCACTACTCAATAGGAGAGCCAGTTTGGTGTCGTGGTGAAGGCACCAGGCTAGAAACTGGAAGACCGTGAGTTCTAGTCCCGCCTTAGGCACGAAGCCAGCTGGGTGACCTTGGGCCAGTCCCTCTCTCTCAGCCCCAGGAAGAAGACAATGGCAAACCACTTCCGAAAAACTGCAGGGACTAGTCCAGGCAGTCACCAGGAGTCAACATTGACTAGAAGGCATGCACACACACATTACTCAACAGTGGTTTATTGATTGGTTGAGGGCACAAGACAACCATCAGGAAGTGGAGGCCATGCTTGATATCGTTCAGAAAGGCAACAGCTGAAGTGTGGAGTGACAGTACAGGAGGTGAGAGTATATGGCACATTTGGGCACAGACAGGGTCTTTTTCTGTGTTTAGGGGTGGAGCTTGGGGGATTCTTTGTTTTGGTCATGTGAAGCCTAATTTTTGTGGCTTAACACTGAAGTTTTGTGTGTTTCCATCTCAAAAGTGCAAGAGAGCTTGCTACAGATTTCAGGAATTATGTTCAGAGAGGTTTCCAGAGGGCAGAAAAAGGGTGTTTGGACTCTATGTGGTACCCTTGGAGCCTCAGGTTATACTCCCCTTGAAACCAGGTTTACAATTCTCAAAGGTGGTTTAGATTTGCATGGCTGGGTTGAAACTTCATGATAGGTGGTAGGTCAGAGCCGGAGAAACTCCATTAGTGGAATCAAGATTGTAAAATGCAAGGAGGTGGTGATGCTGATTTGTGGACCCAAATACTGTATATTCCAAAAGACAGGAAGGGAGCAGCCCATTCTCAACAGTAATTGGTGAACATGCTACTGTTCTAATTATTTCTTCCCAGCTATTCTAATTATATCTTTCTTGCTACTCTCTCCTAGCTATAATGGCAGAGAAACTCATCATCCCAATTAAGTTCTCATTAGAATGGAATCAGATTTGTTATCGATAGCACGTGAGATCAAGAGTTGATGAACTGGCTGACCTTTCCATGTACAGATATTACCCCCAGTAGGATCCTCTTCTATGGGTCATATCCTTGGCTTTGTGGTCTGTCTCTGAAAAAACAGCAAGGGGTCAGAGCAAAAAAAAGAAAGAAAAGCCTTTTAAGTCTGCAACTGGGGACATCTGAGCAGACATTCCTATTCCTAAGAGCTCAGGGTTGGTGAGTGGGCTGAAGCTATACCAAATGTGCAGGGGGTCAGTGTCTCCCTGCCCATCTCCCATCCCATTTTTGTGGGGAGAGGATATCTGCTATATTAATTCCAGCCTTGCATTGCCAGTCCTGTCTGCTTTTGCCGTATCACCCCTCAGATTATTTATTTATTTATTAAATTTCTATGACCGCCCATCTCCCCCTCAAGGAGGGACTCCTTAGATTAGCTAATGACAGTGAGAAGAATTGCATGAGACATATACCTTTTCATTTTGAGAGTGAAGAGCAACATGTATCTTCTTCAAAGGAGTCAGACAATCCGTTCTAGTTACTGAGGTACGTTGGCCATATATATCCAGAAGTTGATTTGCCAGAAGGATACATCATTAATAAGTGGGCATTGGTCATTGGCTAGATTTTTACAGTAAGCCACATCCTCTCAACACTGACTTTTCCCTAATTATTTCCGGGAGCTTAAACGTCGTCATGTGCTTTCCGTGATGTTCATTTTCTTCTGTGACAGTTTTGTGTTCCTGGTTCATATTCTGTTATTTCCAGTCAGATATCTACTTGTAGGCTGCACTGGGGACAGAACCATATTATAGCATGCAGATTGACTAGTTGCTCCTTCTCATTTGCTGCTGGCCCTTCGTGGGGCCTCTGCGGGGCTTCAGCAGCAGGAGGAAGAAGATGGTGAAGGTCAGCTAGGGGTGGCAGGGGTAGGCGGCGGCGGAGTGCCAAAAGGGCAGAGATGAGGGGGAGTTGAAGCGCACGCTGCAGCCTTAAAATGTGGGCGGGCTGCTTAGTGCCCAAATTTTGATCACGTGACCATGGGGGTGCTGCAACGGCTGTAACTTTGAGGACCGGTCATAGCTACCATTTGTTTAGCCCTGTTGTAACTTCGAACGGTTGCTGAACGAATGGTCGTTGAGTGAGGACTACCTGTAATCTCATTTGATGAGGTGGGTAAAAAGCTGCTTTTGAACCAATTCAACCCTCATAAAATAAGGGAAATTGTTTTTGCTTTTATATCTATCTATCTATCTATCTATCTATCTATCTATCTATCTATCTATCTATCTATCTATCTATCTATCTCACCACTCCATCTCCCCCAAGGATGAGGGGAGAATTTATTTATTTATTTATTTATTTATTTATTATTTGGATTTATCCCCGCCCATCTCTACCGTGGTAGACTTCTACCGTGGTAGAATTGCATGAGATGGAGAGGAGAATAAGATAGATCCCTCAAACTCTTTGCGCTGCTGTATCTGTCAAGGGAAATACTAACCAGAGATGAGATTTTCCAAATTGTTTGGTCATAAATACACTACTATTAGGGTTAAAATCACTTGGGAAGGAGTCTTAAATGACAAAATTGCTGTTTGTTATTGGATCAGTTTTGGATCAGCCCTTTGATCAAATTCAATTCTCACTTCTAAATTAAGTAAAATATACTGTCCTGAACACTGGGTAGGTGTTACATTGTGGACTTGGGTCCATGTATGGCTTCATTGCCAACTGATCACGAATGTTGGTCTATTATGTTGCAGATTATATCACAGTTTATAGGCCAACAGGTTACCTTCTCTGAAATGCTGCTTTTATTTTGTGACTTGGATGGTGATAATAGTTCTCTATTGGATGAAGAATTTATAACTTTCCTTTTTGTGGTAGCAAGGATGGAAATTTTGAAAAACTGTAAGTCAAGCATTTATGGCTTCATGTCAGAACTGGAATGAATGAACATTGCCTGAGAAACGTACATAAACTGAAGATGATCACAAAATGTGACAATGTGGTGATATATGGTAGCATTTTATTTCATATCTATGTAAGGAACATAGGGTTAGAAGTCAATTTTGATAAATCATTTGCTGTGTTAATCAATAGTAACACAATTGCAAAAAAGGATTTTTATAAAATTTACTGGATTTTATATGAACCTAGGTGGATTTAGATATTTAGAAGTATTGTTATTAAAGTTTTGAACGAATTATACGAATTATAACCCTGCTGTGGGAAAGATGAGAACAGAATTTAAGACATGGCAACATCTTTCTTCCTTGGCAGAATAGCTGCAATTAAAATGGCTTTTTGTTGTTGTTTATTCGTTCAGTCGCTTCCGACTCTTCGTGACTTCATGGACCAGCCCACGCCAGAGCTTCCTGTCGGCCGTCACCATCCCCAGCTCCCCAATGGTTGAGTCCGTCACCTCCAGAATATCATGCATCCATCTTTCCCTTGGTCGGCCCCTCTTCCTTTTGCCTTCCACTTTCCCTAGTATCAGCTGCTTCTCCAGGGTATCCTGTCTTCTCATTATGTGGCCAAAGTACTTCAGTTTTGCCTTTAATATCATTCCCTCAAGTGAGCAGTCTGGCTTTATTTCCTGGAGTATGGACTGGTTTGATCTTCTTGCAGTCCAAGGCACTCTCAGAATTTTCCTCCAACACCACAGTTCAAAAGTATCTATCTTCCTTCGCTCAGCCTTCCTTATGGTCCAGCTCTCACAGCCATAGGTTACTACAGGGAATACCATTGCTTTAACTATGCGGACCTTTGTTGTCAGTGTGATGTCTCTGCTCTTAACTATTTTATCAAGATTTGCCATTGCTCTCCTCCCAAGAAGTAGACGTCTTCTGATTTCCTGGCTGCAGTCAGCGTCTGCAGTAATCTTTGCGCCTAGAAATACAAAGTCTGTCACTGCCTCCACTTTTTCTCCCTCTATTTGCCAGTCATCAATCAAGCTCGTTGCCATAATCTTGGTTTTTTTGAGGTTTAACTGCAACCCAGCTTTTGTACTTTCTTCTTTCACCTTCGTCATAAGGCTCCTCAACTCCTCCTCACTTTCAGCCATCAAAGTGGTATCATCTGCATATCTGACATTGTTAATGTTTCTTCCAGCGATTTTAACTCCAGCCTTGGATTCCTCAAGCCCAGCACGTCGCATGATGTGTTCTGCGTACAGGTTGAATAGGTAGGGTGAGAGTATACAACCCTGCCGTGCTCCTTTCCCAATCTTAAACCAGTCCGTTGTTCCGTGCTCTGTTCTTACCGTTGCTACTTGGTCGTTATACAGATTCCTCAGGAGGCAGACAAGATGACTTGGTATCCCCATACCACCAAGAACTTGCCACAATTTGTTATGATCCACACAGTCAAAGGCTTTAGAATAGTCAATAAAACAAAAATAGATGTTTTTCTGAAACTCCCTGTTTTTCTCCATTATCCAGCGGATATTGGCAATTTGGTCTCTAGTTCCTCTGCCTTTTCTAAACCCAGCTTGTACATCTGGCAATTCTCGCTCCATGAATTGCTGGAGTCTACCTTGCAAGATCTTGAGCATTACCTTACTGGCATGTGAAATAAGTGCCACTGTTCGATAGTTTGAACATTCTTTAGTGCTTCCCTTTTTTGGTATGGGGATATAAGTTGATTTTTTCCAATCTGATGGCCATTCTTGTGTTTTCCAAATTTGCTGGCATATGGCATGCATCACCTTGACAGCATCATCTTGCAAGATTTTAAACAGTTCAGCTGGGATACCGTCGTCTCCTGCTGCCTTGTTATTAGCAATGCTTCTTAAGGCCCATTCAACCTCACTCTTCAGGATGTCTGGCTCAAATGGCTTCCCAAAATTTCATTCCTGCTTCAAATACTTTCCTTATCTATTAAGGGAAAGGGAAAGCCCCCACAAATTTGAGCTCAACTCTTTGTGATTTTGTGAGCGTGTAGTTTTGTGGTTTATTTTTTACTAATATCTGGGTAATTGTCAAGATTAACAATTAAAAAATGTATAAAAAGGTAATTCCCCAAAAGGCAGAGGAATTTAAGGTTTACATGGATGATTCAGGGGAGGTTGAAGCAGCACACCACTATGGTAATGGAGAAGAGATGGATGAGGAGGATGCGCTGTCCGAGCACAGGAAGAAAACAGACCACAGCCCAGGAGGAAGCTTTGAGGTTGACTTGATAGGAAATCTAATTAAGCAACTCAAACAAGAACTAAAGGTGGAATGGGATAAATTAGCTAACTTGATGTGAAATGACTTGGCAGGTATGTTTGAACAAGTTAATAAACAACTAACCGAACTGTCTTCTCAAGTTTCAGAGGTCACTCAGACTACTAGCAAAGCATATGAGGTTGCTATGAACAATGAGCTTGATCCTGGAAAAATTAAATTGAAAAAGATATTACAGTCATTAAATAAAAATAATTTGAGAATTAGAGGCATTAGAGAAGATGTAGAAAAAGTTCATTCAGTTGGATTTGTTGTTCAGTCGTTCAGTCGTGTCCGACTCTTCGTGACCTCATGGACCATAGCACGCCAGGCCTTCCTGTCCTCCACTGTCTCCCGGAGTTTACTCAAATTCATGTTCATTACATCGGTGATGCTATCTAACCATCTCATCCTCTGCCGTCCCCTTCTCCTTTTGCCCTCAGTCTTTCCCAGCATCAGGGTCTTTTCCAGTGAGTCCTCTCTTCGCATTAGGTGGCCAAAGTATTTGAGCTTCAGCTTCAGTATCTGTCCTTCCAATGAGCAGTCAGGGTTGATTTCCTTTAGGATTGACTGATTTGACCTCCTTGCAGTCCAAGGGACTCTCAAGAGTCTTCTCCAGCACCACAGTTAGAAAGCATCAATTCAATTTCAGATAAAGATGTGGGATGTGCCCATAGAGTCTTGACTCCTAAGTTCAATCAAATGCAAAAGATATTCTAATATGATTTGCAAACGCTCAGGTGAAAAAATTCTGCACAAAGCTTGTGAACTAAAAGAGAGAAATTGAGATGGAGTTAAAGCAGAGCTTTCCAAACTGTGTCACAACACGTTAGTGTGTCAGCTGCAGTGTGTAGGTGTGTGACATCTGCGGCTGCCTCCCAGCCGTGCCAGGATTCCACGCAGGTCCTAGTGCCTGCCTTGTGCCCTGCTGTAAGAGGGGAGCTCTGTCCAAGCCTTGCCCTGCTGTAAAGGGGAACTCTGTTTTCATGAGAGATGTTGTGTCCCCATACATTTTACAATTTATGTATGTGTCCGTATCTCTTATAAGTTAGTTAGTTTAACCTCTGGTTTGCTAGTAAAACTGAATTACTGTCGCGAAATGATGCATGTCTAAAAAGTGTGCCACCAACATGAAAAGTTTGAAAGCCCTGAGTTAAAGAGTTATTTTTTCAAGATATTATCCTGCCATGTTACAAAGAAGAAAATCCTTCAAACCTCTGTCAGAAGAATTATGAAAAATATGGCCTAAATGGGGGCTTCCCTTTTTAATTTAATTCTGTTTCAACCACAAGGAAGATAAATTATTTCAGTGCTTCAAGAGATGAATGAAGTCTTAACAAGCCTTCATGAAGAACTAATAGAGAACAGCCTTGGATGTTTAAAGAACTGATATCACTTTATGAGAAGATATGATAAATGTCCTTTGGCATTTGAGACTTATAAGAAGGTTGCTTGTTATAAATAAACGTCTAATGTGATTTCATATTAGTTGGGAAATAGCAAGACAAAATACAGAGAACTGGAGAGTATTACATAGAACTTAATTTAAGGGCAAGATAAAGTGGAAAAGGGGGAAATGAGAGCTCAACGCTACACTGATTAGAACTGTGTTTCTCAACCTTGGCCACTTTAAGATGTGTGGACTTCAACTCCCAGAATTCCCCAGCCAGCTTTGCTGGCTGGGGAATTCTGGGAGTTGAAGTCCACACATCTTAAAGTGGCCAAGGTTGAGAACACTGGATGGGAGGATTTAATTAAGTCTCTGTCTGCTTCTGTTCACGTGTGGTCTAAATGGGTTGGGACAGTGTGGATGAGTGGAAATGGAGAAGTGAACTTGGGGAGAGCCGGGAAAACGGATTTAGGAGACAAAAATGACAGTTGTAAAATCGGTAATTTCACGAATTTATTCACAAAAGTGTCAGTTGGTAAGATAGATGAGGTTTTACTGTTAATAAGTTGCCTTTGTGGGACTGGTGATAGAACAATGTCAGATCGTTTCTGTAAATGTTCAGGGATTAGGTGACCCAATAAAAAGAACCAGAGTCAGCTTTTAAGATCCTTCAGTTCACCTGCGGTTAGGTTACAGGACACATAAATTGGCAAAGATTAACGATAAATCTTTTGAAAGACAGTTCTAATAAAGATTAATAAATCAAGAGGTAGCCATATAAGCTTTAAAAAAGATTGTCAAACTTTCCTTTAATAAAAATAAATATCTCCTCTTTGAGATATTTATTTTTATTAAAGGAAAGTTTGACAATAAAACTGTAACAATGGGATGTCTGTCTGTCTCTCCCTCTGTGTGTGCACCAAATCACAATCAGTTTGGGCTTTTACAAAAGGTAATGAAAGTTATGAATAAATTTGCTTGGGAAAATTTCGTTTTAAGGGGTGATTTAAATATTGATGCAGGTACTCCTGGGGATGGAACAACTGTTTACTGTTTTGAACAGTCGCTAAATGAAGCAGTCGGTAAGTGAGGTCTACTTGTAATAGATGATTTGTGGACCCCAAAAACAGGGAGGGTGGGCAATCCTATTTTAAAAATTATATTATTGGGGGGCATATTTGGGACATACTCGCTTTATCTTGGAAGTTCCAAGACAGTGGATACGGCTAGAAAACATATAGGAAGCAGATAGATCAATAAGCCAAATGTTTTCTTCCAAAAGATTTATAGGTAATATAAATAATATGTTCACAAAAGCTGCGCTTCAGGTTTGGAAAAAAAGATATGCAGCATGTTCCTCCTAACACCTTTAATAGTTTTCTATTAAATAATAGGTTTCTATAATGGGACAGTCAATACAACTGAAGCCATGGAGAGATCTCAGTTGCAATAGAGACTTCCAATAATAAGATGCTACATAATGAAGAAGAGATTGAGTTGCAGATAAGTTCCTGACTGTCTGGACTAATGTGGCTCCATCTTAAATCCTTTTTTGATAATAAAGACTGTAAGGGAGTCAGCCTCTTTAACGATTTTTGAAAAATTAATCATTCCTTATCCTTCCCAACCCAAAGGAACAATCTCAAAAATGTATTGGTTATTACAGGAATTGGAGATAGGTAACCCCCCTGTAGGTTTAAAGGAAGCTTGGGATACAGATTTAGGAAAACAAAGATGAAAGAGTTGAAGTGGGAATCATTTGGTTTTCAATTTCCATACAAGAGATGCAATGGAAGATAATATATCAACAGACATTTCACTCCACCTAGAATAGTGCATATATTTCATAATTAGTCATCAAAATGTTGGAGGGGTTGTAATCAGAAGGGAACTTTTTTTCATATGTGGGGGACCAGTGAGAAGTTTTTCTTCCAATAGGGATGAAAATATTCAAAGAAGTTAGAATAAAAACTAAATAAAAAATATGTGTCCCAGGGTTGGGATTATTGCATATATCCAAGGGAAGTAACTCTAGACTAAACAAAAAAGAGCTTGTATTTTTACCCCTGGCTGCTAAATCAGCAATTGCTCAAAAGTGGAAATTCTTACATAATTTATCATTGAACACTTGGTGTGATAAGATATGGTCAGTTGCTGTTCTTGGAAAAGTTACTGATAGAATATTAGCTTCATAGAAGGATGAATCTCATTTTACTTAGCTGTGGAAAGATTATATAAGCTGTAGTAATAATAATAATAATAATCTTAAATCTAGTGATATATGGAAACTGGTTGAATGTTGAGATACATTGTTCTTGGATATTATCTTGTATTCTTGCCTTACAGAGTTTTAAAAGTAGAAAATGAAAAAAAAATGTGTTCAAGGGCAAAAAAGAAAACCACCTTGCATTTAATGTATGCTTCCATTTACTATTTAGAACTTCTTTGTTTAATTTCTTTAAGCAAACAAACTCTTCCTTCTTCTTATTTATAGTTCCAAGAGAATTGGTTGAACTTCATCTGAAACTGATGAGAAAGGTTGGAAAATCTGTCACAGCAGACCGATGGGAAAAATACTTGATCAAGGTATATGGATCTTATATCTTTTGAAAATATAATATTGGATGATGAAGGCTTGGCAGTGTCTTATAATACCCTGGCCTAAAGTCAGAAACTTCTGTACAGATTTTGAAGTTGATTTCTGACCTGAAGCAGGGACCTGTAAGATATGCCTCTGAATTAGCTGCTGCTGTTTCTTGTGATTTGGGATATCTGGTTCTGTGCTTTGCCCAGATAGGTGGCAGCACTTAACATACCTTGTCTGATAAGAGGCTTGGACTGGCTCAGTACTTGGATGGGAAACCACTAGGAAGTGCCAAGGCTGTAGACCGGGGAGTCAAAAATCATCCCAGAAGAAGGCAGCGGCAAGCTGTTTCTGTATTTCTGCCAAGAAAAATAAATGGACGTACTGTATTCATGAAGTCACCAGAAGCTGAGCTCAACTCAAAAGAGACTTTGATTCGGTCCAGTATGTTCACCTTGGCAAAAACTGCTGGTGGTTCCCACCTTTCTGAGATAACAAGGGCTGAGACATGGAGTCGGTTTTCTGTAATGGCACCTATCCTTAGGAACAGCCTCCCACTAGAAGGGTCAGCCCACTGAGGTAGACCAGGTCAGGAAAGAGATCCCACAAGAAATACTAGAACTCTATTTTATTGATAATAGGCTATAATGTCAGAGGGGCGTGGTGGCTCAGCGGGTAAGATCGGAAGATTGCAAGTTCGGAGGTTCGAGACCCGAGCACCGCGTGATGGAGTGAGCTCCCGCAGTCACCCCAGCTCTTGCCAACCTAGCAATTCGAAAGCATGCAAATGCAAGTAGATTAATAGGTACCACTTCAGTGGGTAGGTAACAGCGTTCCACGTGCGTCATGCCAGCCATATGACTGTGGAAGCGTATTCGGACAACGCTGGCTCTTCGGCTAACAAATGGAGATGAGCACCGGCCCCTAGAGTCGGACACGACTGCACAAATGTGCGGGGGGAACCTTTACCTTTTTTATAATGTCAGAATCTTGAAGCCTGACAGTGCATCTCTTCCCCTCACTCTAATACCAAGGAGAGTCAAGGCAAGCCAGTCTTGAGTTTCTTCCTCACCTCCTCCTGTCTTTCTGGGCTAAGCTGATGTTTTTGTAATGGCTGCCATGTATTTTCTGGAGTCCTCTACAAGAAGCTAGATTAACCCCCTCCTTGGGAGCCTTTCAGAAGATACAGCTGTTCTGGAGGGTATTTGGGTGCTAAGTTGGGATGATGCTATCTGTGCTTATTATTTTTATGTTTATTGTTCATCTCTCTGTTTTAAATTGAGTTAAATATTTTTAATATGTCATGTTGTTGCTACCATGGACAGTTTAACTTTTGAAATTATTATTTAGTATTACTATATGTTGTTGTGACTCACTGGGAGCCCTTGGAGACTATGGCAGTATTAAAGTTTGATAAATAAATAAACCAGAAGTACACTAGCAGTTCATCTCTCCCTCACCCCCAGTCTTGGTTCCTGCTTCATCTCCAGAGACACCGGAAGACATTCATTATGACAGAAATGTATTGGGTGTACTTGTAGTGGTGGAAAGATTCCTCAGTATTTAATTTAAAAGTTTGCCTTATAGATGTGTCAAGACTTCAACAGCACCTGGGCGTGGGAGATGGAGAAAAAAGGATACCTTGAAATGAGCACCGAATGCAAATTGGGAATATTGAAGGTATTGCTCTTCTCTGCAATGCTGTTTGCTTCCTACTCCACTTACAAGCTATACCAAACATAGTTACCTCTGTGCAGAAGCCTGAAAAAGGATGCAGCTACTTTGAAGAGGTCCTGCACTCCTACCCATTCAAAGCACCTCTTCTGAATCATTTTCAAAACATGCACAACTCTATGGAATACGTTCCTTCTAAACTAGAGAAATGACATACAAACTTGAGTTGGCCTGTAAAAGACACAAGGAAATTCAATGCTCTGAAGACTTTGTTGTTGTTGTTTATTCGTTCAGTCGTTTCCGACTCTTCGTGACTTCATGGACCAGTCCACGCCAGAGCCCTCTGTCGGCCGTCACCATCCCCAGCTCCCCAATGGTTGAGTCCGTCACCTCCAGAATACCATCCATCCATCTTGCCCTTGGTCGGCCCCTCTTCCTTTTGCCTTCCACTTTCCCTAGCATCAGCTGCTTCTCCAGGGTATCCTGTCTTCTCATTATGTGGCCAAAGTACTTCAGTTTTGCCTTTAATATCATTCCCTCAAGTGAGCAGTCTGGCTTGATTTCCTGGAGTATGGACTGGTTTGATCTTCTTGCAGTCCAAGGCACTCTCAGAATTTTCCTCCAACACCACAGTTCAAAAGCATCTATCTTCCTTCGCTCAGCCTTCCTTATGGTCCAGCTCTCGCAGCCATAGGTTACTACAGGGAATACCATTGCTTTAACTATGCGGAGCTTTGTTGTCAGTGTGATGTCTCTGCTCTTAACTATTTTATCAAGATTTGCCATTGCTCTCCTCCCAAGAAGTAGACGTCTTCTGATTTCCTGGCTGCAGTCAGCGTCTGCAGTAATCTTTGCGCCTAGAAATACAAAGTCTGTCACTGCCTCCACTTTTTCTCCCTCTATTTGCCAGTCATCAATCAAGCTCGTTGCCATAATCTTGGTTTTTTTGAGGTTTAACTGCAACCCAGCTTTTGTACTTTCTTCTTTCACCTTCGTCATAAGGCTCCTCAACTCCTCCTCGCTTTCAGCCATCAAAGTGGTATCATCTGCATATCTGAGATTGTTAATGTTTCTTCCAGCAATTTTAACTCCAGCCTTGGATTCCTCAAGCCCAGCACGTCGCATGATGTGTTCTGCGTACAGGTTGAATAGGTAGGGTGAGAGTATACAACCCTGCCGTGCTCCTTTCCCAATCTTAAACCAGTCCGTTGTTCCGTGCTCTGTTCTTACCGTTGCTACTTGGTCGTTATACAGATTCCTCAGGAGGCAGACAAGATGACTTGGTATCCCCATACCACCAAGAACTTGCCACAATTTGTTATGATCCACACAGTCAAAGGCTTTAGAATAGTCAATAAAACAGAAATAGATGTTTTTCTGAAATTCCCTGGCTTTCTCCATTATCCAGCGGATATTGGCAATTTGGTCTCTAGTTCCTCTGCCTTTTCTAAACCCAGCTTGTACATCTGGCAATTCTCGCTCCATGAATTGCTGGAGTCTACCTTGCAAGATCTTGAGCATTACCTTACTGGCATGTGAAATAAGTGCCACTGTTCGATAGTTTGAACATTCTTTAGTGCTTCCCTTTTTTGGTATGGGGATATAAGTTGATTTTTTCCAATCTGATGGCCATTCTTGTGTTTTCCAAATTTGCTGGCATATGGCATGCATCACCTTGACAGCATCATCTTGCAAGATTTTAAACAGTTCAGCTGGGATACCGTCGTCTCCTGCTGCCTTGTTATTAGCAATGCTTCTTAAGGCCCATTCAACCTCACTCTTCAGGATGTCTGGCTCTAACTCACTGACCACACCGTCAAAGCTATCTCCAATATTATTATCCTTCCTATACAGATCTTCCGTATATTCTTGCCACCTTTTCTTGATCTCTTCTGCTTCTGTTAGGTCCTTACCATCTTTGTTTTTGATCATACCCATTTTTGCCTGGAATTTACCTCCGATGTTTCTAATTTTCTGTAAGAGGTCTCTTGTCCTTCCTATTCTATTGTCTTCTTCCACTTCCGCACATTGCTTGTTTAAAAATAATTCCTTATCTCTTCTGGCTAACCTCTGGAATTTTGCATTTCATTGGGCATCTCTCCCCCTATCACTGTTGCCTTTTGCTTTCCTTCTTTCTTGGGCTACTTCCAGTGTCTCAGCAGACAGCCATCTTGCCTTCTTGGTTTTCTTTTTCTTTGGGACGTTTTTTGTTGCCGCCTCCTGAACAATGTTGCGAACTTCTGTCCATAGTTCTTCTGGGACGCTATCTACTAAATCTAGTCCCTTAAATCTATTCTTCACCTCCACTGCATATTCCTTAGGACTATGGAAGATTGTTCCACCTGGATGACTGAGAACCTTCATAGACATTCCTTAGGAATATTAGTGAGCTCATATCTAACTGATCTGTGGGTCTTCCCTATTCTCTTTAGTCTGATTCTAAATTTTGCAATAAGAAGTTTGTGATCTGAACTACAGTCAGCTCCAGGTCTTGTTTTTACCGACTGTATAGATGTCCTCCACCTTTGGCTGCAAAGGATGTAGTCAATCTGATTTCGGTGTTGACCATCTGGTGAAGTCCATGTATAAAGTCGTCTTTTAGGTTGTTGGAAGAGAGTGTTTGTTATGCACAGTGAGTTGTCTTGGCAAAATTCTATCAGCCTATGTCCTGCTTCATTTTGTTCACCCAGACCATGCTTGCCTGTAATTCCAGGTGTCGTCTGACTACCCACCTTAGCATTCCAGTCTCCTGTAATGAAAATAACATCTCTTTTTGGTGTATTATCTAGTAGGTGCTGCAGATCCTCATAGAACTGATCTACTTCTGCTTCTTCAGCATCTGTGGTTGGGGCGTATATTTGGATCACTGTGATGTTAAATGTCTTACCCTGAATTCGAATTGAGATCATTCTATCGTTTTTTGGATTGTATCCAAGCACTGCTTTAGCCACTTTATTATTAATTATGAAGGCTACTCCATTTCTTCTGTGGTCCTCTTGTCCACAGTAGTAGATCTGGTGGTCATCTGATGTGAAGTGGCCCATCCCAGTCCATTTCAGTTCACTGACACCTAAAATGTCTATATTTAATCTTGACATCTCACCAATAACCACATCCAATTTGCCCTGGCTCATAGATCTTACATTCCAGGTTCCTATGGTGTGTTGATCTTTAGAACATCGGATTCGTCGTTCACCACCAGCACCGTCGGCCGCTAGCCGTCCTTTCGGCTTTGAGCTAGCTGCGTCATCACGTCTGGGGCTAGTTGAACGTATCCTCTGTTCCTCCCCAGTAGCATTTTGACCATCTTCCGACCTGGGAGTCCCATCTTCCGATGGTATACCGACATATCTTTGGTTGTACTGATCCATTTAGTTTTCATGGCAAGAATACTGGGGTGGGTTGCCATTACCTTCCCCAGGGATCGTATTTAGTCTGACCTCTCTGCCACGACCTTCCCGTCTTGGGTGTCCCTTCACGGTTTAGCTCATGGTTTCATTGAGGTGCTCAAGCTCCAGCACCACGACAAGGTAACGATCTCCTTTGCTGGAGACTACAACGATCTCCTTTGCTCTGAAGACTACATAGGCTGAAAGTAACTGAGGGTCTTGCGTTGTTTGAAGGCAACATGAAACTGCCTTCTACAGAATCAGAAAATTGATCATCCAGGACAGTCTTGTCACCCCAGGCAGGTGGCATCCCTCCAGAGTCTCAGGCCCAGATTTCTTTTAGCTCTTTCTCATTTTTCCTGGAGTTGCTGGGATTTGAACCAGAGCTCTTCTGCACAGCAGGCCCTTCACAGCTGGATCACCTTGTCCCCTCATTGCCCGCAGAGCCAGTCCCATCAACTGTTCTGTAGGGTAGATCCCAAAACCAGGTGGATCCCAAAACCAGGTGGATTCTGGTTGTTATTTGGGGTTAGGTGTGTATATATATATAGGTAGACATAGAGAATCATTTCGTAATTGATGTTATGGATATGTATAACTTATACATATCCATAACAGGATTATATTATACTAGACAACCCATGCCCCGTTGGGTCATCCTTTCAGAGATATTTCCTTACCAGATTCCTCAATGCCTTCAACAACAGCAGAGCTTCTAATGTACTGCCTTCACTGGAAAAGTTCTTAAAAATTCAGGGAGATATTCAGAGATGTCTCTGCCTTGATAATAGCCCATGTCATTCATATTGAACTATATAGTCTAGTCAAACAAGGAGTTGACCACAGGAAATGTTTTATGACATTTTGTTTTGTGTCATAAAATGTTTTGTGATAATTTTTATGTCATAAAATGTTTTAGCAAATTTGCCAAATTTCTATTCCACGGGAGTCATGGGTCCCGGATTTTAGACGCATTCTGTAAGTTAGCCTATTTGAAGTAACTTGGTTCAAAAATTGTTGCCCTACAATGCACCGTTTCGCCCAGTTAAAGGTAACGAAGTATCATACAGACAGGAGAGTTTTAGTAGTATATAAATCAATAATTTGTATCCTGTGGTAGGCTGGTGTTGCACTGGGAATGGGTGACAATACAGTAAGAAAGAAATTAAGTTGCAAACTAGACTTTTGCCGACCCACAAAGTAGTGGTGAAGAATGCCCTTTTGGTGTTCCCTAAAATCTTTTAATGTGCTTCCTCTTTTCCCTTGCCCCGTCTTTTCCAGTACCTTTGTGAATGCCAGTTTGATGACAATCTAAAGTTCAAGAATATCATTAACGAGGAAGATGCCGATGCCATGCGCCTTCAGCCACTTGGCCGAGACAAAGATGGTTTGACCTACTGGTACCAGCTGGACCAAGAGCATAATGTTAGGATGTATGTGGAAGAGCAGGATGATCAGGATGGGTCTTCATGGAAGTGCATTGTCAGGTACCCTCTCTCGTTAATTTGTGGCTGCTTTCTCAACATGGTGCCCACAGGCTCGTTGACTGTGGACTGCTGGGAGTTAAGCCTAGTGTATTTGGAGGGCACCAGGTTGGGGAATGCTGAACTGTTTTTTTAACAGACCAGCAGAAGGCCAGGCCCTGCTCGGAAAATTCTTCCAAAGAGAATAGCTGTGATTTTCCAAACTCTGCCTGTGGCATGATTAGAAATTCTTACAGCTGCCTCTTGGGTCCTGTTTAGGTCTGCAACATGATATGGAAATGTAAAGTCGTTTACATGAAAAAAAATAAAGAATACCTACCAAGTGTTAAAAATATAGCCAGAGACATGGGCTCTTCCCGTTGGGTGGAGGGTGAGTCCTGATTCTTGTTCCCGTTAAATGTTTAGGGTGCGAAGTGTCAGGTCCTCCTAAGCGTGCAAATAGATCTGAGAAGAAGGTAGGGATCGATGCAACCCGTAATAATGTTATCTAGCTCAGTGTCTCTCAACCTCAGCAACTTTAAGATGTGTGGTCTCTGGCTCCCAGAATTCCCAAGCCAGCCGAGGTGGTGAAGTCACTGCAGCTGAGAAACACTGATCTAGATTTTTAAAACCGACAGAGCCTCTCATGTTTCCCAGATATTTTCTCTTCCTCTTCACTTGCCTGCAAATGCTGGCAAGGAAGAGTGCAGGCAGGCAGATTTGGGCAGAAGTGGCATGTTACATAAGGTTGCTATTTTTCTGAGGTTTGGTGCGTGTCTTCTTTTTCATCCAGAAGCCGAAATGAGCTGGCTGAAACTCTCGAGCTCCTAAAAGCGCAAATTGACCCTGCACTGTTGAAAAAGCAGCAACAGGATAACTGCTCACAAGAGAGTCCTAGTATTGGAGATGAAGAGGCCAAAAAGGGGGAAGACGCAGCAGTCCAAGGTTTTGCTACTGTTCTCGCCTTGCAGTGGGCATTTTGCGTTATCATTTACTCTCCTGGGAATTGGCACACGGGGAATGTGGGGAGTGAGGTTCAATATTAAACATCCTTTGAAGGGCCTGTCGTTGATTCTCCTTAGCATCTAAGTTTCAGAAGCTTGGCTAATTTGACTTTAACTGTTGCAATACAAAAATTTTGGAAATTGAATTGGAATTCAGTTTACCAAAATTACTGTGCATTTACTTCTGAAGTGAACAAAGTTCCTGCAAGAGGAACATCATTCTGAAGGATCTTGGCTGATTAGGAGGATGTGCTCCAGACAAGAAAACAAAACTACCCAAAGCCTTGTTCCAGAGATATGTGCAGGTTAGGCCTTCGGGGGATGCTATTAGCATGCCCATGAAGGCTCAGTGACCCCCCACTCTGATATACACACAAAAATTCCAGCCTTTCTACTTCCATTCTCTAGAGCAGTGTTTTTCAACCTTGGCAGCTATGTGGACTTCAACTCCCAGAATTCTGGGAGTTGAAGTCCACACATCTTAGTCGCTAAGATTGAGAAATGCTGCTCTAGATTTTAGATGTGTAATAATAATTTCTTCTTGGAGAACCTGGGAATTGTAGTGGTATAGTGCAGCCTGTAGGAGGAGGAGGGATCAACAAAGATACGCGTAGGGGAAAATTCTCAACACTATGCCAAACTACTGTTCCTAGGATTCTCTTAGCAGAAGCTATGACAATTCTATTGATGTGATTTGTGATTTTGCTATTCCAAGTAAAAGATGATCATTGAAATGTAATGTATGTATGTGTATGTATGTATGTATGCATGTATTTATTTATTTATTTATTTATTTATTTGTCTGTCACATTTATATCACCGCCCATCTCCCCTACAAGGAGGGACCCTGGGCGGTTCACAATAAAACAATTTAAAATTCAATAAAAGTCATAATTAAATACCAGTAATCAATAAAAATATAAAATACAGTCAAATCCAAGTAGTGGCAGTTCTACTTCATCCCATGAGCAGGTAAGGCCGGTCCAAGGCAGGTCTAAGGACACAGCCAACCCCAAGAATGGCTATTCCCCTCCCCACTCCAAGCATGGTTGCAGAGCCAGGTCTTCAGTTTTTTTATGAAGTCCATGAGAGAGGGTTTTAATCACAATCTTGTAGTTTTGAATTCACTTCTGTAAAGGAACTTTGGAACACACAGGGGCACAATTGCAGCACCTATCTGCATCTCTTTAAAGCAGCTGCGTCTTTCCCCTGGATTATATGGTAGCTGCAGAGGGCAGCCTCACCTTCCTGGGAAAAGTAGCGGCTTTAAAGAGATGCAGACAGGTGCTGTGGTTGCTGTCCTGCATTGTTTCTGAATATTTTCCAAAGCACTGCATGGTCCTGTTAGCACGCACGCACGTGATCTGAGCCGGGTACAATTAATGCTTATCCTTCTTGTAACTTTGTTTTGTTTCTCTGTTTTTAATTATAAGCAGAAAACGAATTAAAGGTGAAGGAAGAAAAAGCGATGCTGCCAGAGGAACTGCCAAAGCCATGTGAAAAACTTCCACCTCCTTCAGTTCCAGAAGAGGAAAACAAGATTAAAGTAGAACAAGTGGAAGAGAGAGAAATCATAAAGCTCCCCGTTATCGTGAAACTAGAGAAACATTTGGAGAACAACGGGGAAGCGCAAACTACCAAAGAAGAAAATGACTCTTTTAAAGAAAACGTTAAGCCCGATAAAGCAGAAGTGAAGGAGAATAAGCTGGAGCCAAAAGATTCGAGAGAGTTAAATAGCAACGCAGAGAAAACAGCCCGTGAGCCAGAGAGGATGGAGTTCTGCGTCAGCGTCAGAACTCCCCAAGATGTTGTGGAAAGAACAGCGGAAGAGAACGAGAAACTTAAAAATGACCAGCAGGCAAAGATCCCACTCAAGAAGCGAGAGATCAAGCTGACGGATGATTACGACAGCCCCTTGAAAGGTCGCCTGCGGAAATGCATGACCCCGACCAAAGAGGTTTTGAAGGAAGAAGCGGGGAAACCTGAGGAGGAGACCTTTAAGAGGGTTCCTACAATCACCGATGGGAAATTCCTAGTAAACGGGGAAATCAGTAGTGAGAAAATCATGCCAAATAACAAATTGGATCATTCCCCTCGCCCCAAGGAAGACGCTCCCAGCCTGCCTAAGGAGAAAAACGGCCTCGGGGAGGAACGAGTCCAGGAGGGTATCAGCACAATCGTGAGAACCAGCGATGTGGAGAGATGCATTTTGCATCCAGGGAAGGAGGGCGTCGGTGTCATCGTGCCTTTGAAGGAGGAAACCAGCCCCAAAGGAGGCGAAAACCAGGTTGAGATGAAGAGGCCAGGCGGGGTGGCAGAGGCCCCATCCAAGGCAGATGATTCCCCTAAGAAGCTTGAAGACGCTCTTAAGCCACGCGATAGTCTGATGCTTTCCAAGGAGAGCTTGGGAAAAACCACCAAGCTACCATCCCCTAAAGAGCTGGCTCTTGCTTCAGATGCCGATGGTTTGAAAAATACAGGTCCTTCCGAGGAGAAAATGGACTTTGCCGGGCCGGATGCAACTCCCTCATCTGTCTCAGCCCTTGCATCTAAGAAACCTGCGGTGGAAAAAGACGACTCCGGTTCCAAAAGCACGCTCCCCGATAAAAACCCAGCATTCGAGGAGCAGGGGGCTAAAACCCCCAAGGACTCTGAATCTGAAGAGAGAGAGCTGCCCACGACAGGCAGCATCCCAAGCTCCATCAAGGAGCCGTCCGAGGTGAAAAAAGAATCTGTAAAAAGCAAGTGTAAATATAAGCTGCTTTCCGAAGAAGAAGGTTGTCTGGCAGAGAACAGGGAAATAACCTCTGAGAGGCAGAAAGATGGGATTAAGCTCACAATCCGAATCTCAAGTAGGAAGAAAACGGATCCGCTTCCTGCAAAGTCTCTGAACGCAGCGGCTGGAAAGGAGGAGGAAGTTGTTAGCGTTGGTCGCATTTTGAGAAGGTCCCCCCGGATATCTAAACCTACCCCCAAGATAGTAGAGACCCGAGATCAGAAACCCGAGAAGAAACGAAGCGAGGAAGAGGAGGAAAAGGTGGCTTCCGTGCAAAAGCAGGATAAGAAGGAAGAATCAAAAAAGCAAGAGAAGGAGATGAATTCTAAAACCCACAAGGTGAAATATTCAGATGCGCTTGCCTTGGTCTCTTATATTTTGGTGGTTGCTAATGCTGTTAAAAACCCAGAGATTAAAGGAATTTTTTTTTAATCACCTCCCTCTATCACTCATTCCAAGCTGTGCATATTAGGGCAGTTTTTTAAATAAGTTTTCTCAGTTAGCAATGTTAACAAATGTACAGGGTTTTAGAGACTTTGTCCTGAAATCCATATTTGTAAATAGCAGAGGAATTAGTAAAGGAATACAGGAGAGAGAGCACATGTGCCCAGAGACGTTTCAGGTTTGGCACCAACCACGACTCCATGGCCCGGATGGTGGGGGTGGGTACTGTTGTCTGTTGGGAGACTCTGAAGGTTGTCAGATGGGCTGCCCTGTCTGTGAGGCCTTACTTGTGATTGCCATTGTACCAGCTCCCTGCCCATTCTGCTTGAGGCCATGTTTGGGCTGGTGGTGCAGTTTCCCAGACTTATGGTCCTGGGGGACTTCAATCTACCATCCTTGGTGGTGGGCTCAGAGGCAGTTTCATGTCCACCATGACAACCATGGACCTGACCCAGCTTCTTGTGAGCACCATCCACAGAGGGGGCGCACGTTGGGCCTGGTTTGTGTCTCAGGGCAGTGACTACGTGATCTGGGATTGGGTGATTTTGCCGTCTGTCTCTTGTCATGGCAACCCTGGAGTTTACTGTAGCACCCCCATCAGCAAGGAGATGGGGCCACCCAAGGCACCTAATGGTTAATGGACCCTGTTGGGTTTCAGAGGGAGCTTGGTTTTGATACATGACTCGACGGAGGCCTTGGTTACTGCCTAGAATGAAGCTGCGGCAGCAGCTTTAGACAGGATTGTGCCTAGGTGGACTCTCTGTGTGCAGACCCTGGTATGCCCCCGGATTTCAGAGGGCCTCTGAAGCAACAGAAGAGATACCTAGAACGCTGCTGGTAGAAAACTAGGAGTGAATCTGACTGGACACAGGTAAGAGGCTTTGTTAGAGGCTACCTTGTGGCAGTAAGGGCAGAGGAAAAGGCATATCTCTCTGCCCGTACTGCATCTTCCAAGTATTGGCCAGCGGCCCTGTCCAGAGCAACGCGGTCCCTTCTGGGTCAGGAGGGATCAGTGGAGCACATGCGGGGTCACTGTGAGGACTGTTCTCAACACCTGGTGGACAAAGTTGCTCAAATTCGCTGTGAGTTGGACTCCAGTTCCCCCTGAACTCACAGCGTCTGCTTGAAGAGCAGATGACCGCTGTGACCAGGGGGGCCTTTGCACAACTGCAACTTGTGTGCCAGTTGCGTCCATTCCTGGACCAGGAGACCTTGCTCATGGTCACCCATGCCTTAGTCGCTTCCCATTTGGGCTATTGCAATGCACTTTACATGGGGCTGCCCCGGAAGACCATCTGGATGCTCCAGTTGGTCCAGAATGCAGTGACATGGGTAGTTATGGGCACAATTCAACATGTAGGTGATCACCTTTAAAGCCCTACATGTCATAAGACCGGGTTACTTGCAGGACCACCTTCTCCTAAGAACATCTGCTTGTCCCACATGCTCCCATAGGGAGGATATGCTCCAGATCCCCTCTTTTAAACTTTGCCATCTCTTGGGACCTAGGAAGCATGCCTTTCAGTGGTTGCCCCTGTGCTTCGGCATCATCTTCCCGGTATATGACAGGCCCCAACTCTGCTTGCCTTTAGAGAAGCCTTTAACATTATTCATGGTTTATCATCATGAGAACAAATTGCAACAAGCCTTGTGTTTGAACGTCTGTCCCTCGTTCTCTCCTATTGCAACCAGGAGAAGTTTGGAAGCTGTTAGGTAGTCCTCACTTAACCATTCGTTTAGTGATGGTTCGGACTTACAACAGTGTTGGAAAAAACGACTTATAACCGGTTCTCACACTTAAATTATGACCGTTGCAGCATCCCCACGGTCCCATTCACGATTTGGGCGCTTGGCAACCAGTTTGCATTTATGAGTGTCGCAGAGTTCCGTGGTCATGTGATCGCCATTTTCAACCTACCCAGCCGGCTTCTGGCAAGCATAATCAATGGGGAACCTCATGATTCACTTAACGACCACATGGCTCGCTTGGTGTCCATGGTGATTCACTTAACGACCGCCGCAAAAAAGGTTATAAAATCGGGTTGGATTCGATTAATGACCGCTTCGCTTAGCAATCAAAATTCTGTTCCCAATTGTGGTTGTTAAGCGAGGACTGCCTGTACTTTAGATTAGCCATAGTCAAGCCCAGACAAAAGACGTGTGATCTGAGTGATTGTTTGGTGAAACAGGTCAGCTCCATAACACCACATATTTTGAATCTACCTTGTTTCACCAAAACGTAACTAAACATACCCACCATTTATGTCTCGTACCACACAATGCTCTGTGGCTAATTTATAGCGGAAGCAGAAGCTTTTTGTCTCCTTTTTGCAGCTCTCCTGAGAGTATATGTAGAAGACCCCTTGGGGGAGTTGGGCGGTGATAAATCCAATAAATAAAATAAATAAATAAAGACTTGCTGCTGTTGGGTAACATAACATGAACCTTTGCTTAATGGTATGTCCAACGACCAATAACGTAGCTTCGTGCGGTACTACGAGATAAAGCAAGTTTCTTGTCTGTATGATAGCACAACCCATGGAGCTGTCACTGTGATTTTTTGCACCATGATTTATGGCAAACCGGGGTTTTGCCTTTCCTTGGAGATGTTAGAAAGTGCTTATGATTGATGATTTATTCAGACAGATGCAAGTGAGAGGTGTGTGTTCCATGGCATGGAAAACATCTGGAGCCCTAGCTGCTACTGTCATTTATGGAAAGGATGTCCAGGAGTTGAGAGGTTTTTCTTATTGCTGAATCCCCAGGCTTCCCGGCGAAGTAAAGTTCGATGGGCTGGTACCCGAACTCGTGGCAGATGGAGATACTCAAGCAACGATGAGAGCGAAGGTTCTGAGAACGAAGGAGACTCTGAGGAAGAAGAGGAGGAGGAAGAGGAGGAGGAGGAAGAGGAGGAGGAAGAGCCTGCACCTGCAGATGATGATGAACCATGCAAGAAGTGTGGCCTCCCTAATCACCCAGAGCTAGTAGGTTCTTTTCTTTTTAAAGAATTTTACTAGATTTAAGACAAAGATAAAAACTACAAAAAAGAAAAAAACTACAAAAAGAAAAGAAAAAAATACTAAAAAGTGAAAAACAAGAGAATTTTTTTTTTAATTACAAGAAGAGGTGACTTCCGACTTAACAGCAAGGATATACAACAATTTTCCATAATCAATCCCTTACTCTATATGAAACCAAAATCACATTATTTCTATAAATCATTCCATTGGCACGTTATAAAAATCACTAAATACAGTTGCTCCATCCCCTTATATTAAAAGAAAAAGAAGAATGAATGAATGAATGAATGAATGAATGAATATATATATATATATATATATATATATATATATATATATATCTCCATATCCTAATCAACTTCCCCCCAAAGATAACATTTATTTAATTATTTCCTTCCTACTTCTACTCTATTCATTTCTGTCTACTATAATAAAAATCAAACTAAAAAAGCATATAAATTGCTTTCTATTATAATTAATAATACAACAATTATAATAATCTTAATCATATTAAGGCTGAAACCAAGCATCATTATACCTTATTAATCTTAATCTAAATCATTAAAGCTTATTAATCTTAATCCAAATTGTTAAAGATGAATGAAGTCAAACCAGCCCTAGAAGCAATCCAGATAAATATTCTTAAGCCTTTACCCCACTTCAAAATAAACCAGAGCATTTACACATCCCCACAATAGACACAAAGCTTTTTTCATAAAGAAATTAGACAGCCCAACTGCCCCCCCTTAAAAACTCCGACTTCTCAACAAAAAGCCTCCCATACATAATAACCCCTTCTTTTCCATAACATTCCATCAGCAATTCAATTTCACTTATGGCTTGCAATTCGATCTGTCCCTTTAATTTCTTCAACTCAACTATCCAATCTTCATCCAGCATTTCAACAGAAGCCCCAATCTCGCTATTAGAAGAAACATTTCTATCATTAAGCTCTTCAATTTCTTCCATGACATCCCCAACCAGATGACACATTTTAGACGTCATATTTTCCACAATGTCCTGAATGTCCTGCATAAGAACTTGAGAGGAATCAAAAAGGATCTGTTTAAAGTCACGATGAAAATCCGAGAGAGTCTGCTTGAAATCCTCCATGTCTCACGCAGTAGATTGTGGCGCCCCCTAGGTCCTTAACCAGCAAAAGTGGGAGACAATAGAAAAATTCCGAAACGTTTTTACAGAAGTGAAAGTATGATAACAGGCAGTTCCCCAGGGAAAGTAGCAACAGAAAGCTGAAAGTTCAAAACAGCAGATTCAACGTGTAGGAAAATGCTAAAATCTTCAAATTTAATACAAAAATAATGACAGGGAGACGATTATGTACTCTCAACCTTCCTTAATATTTGGATGGGAAGCAAAATCCAAAACTTAAAAAGACTTTTTTAAAGAAATTAATCACAAAAATACCTATAAGCACCGAAACAGCCCGCTTCTCCTTGCTGTAGAAAGCCTCTTTTAGGTACACATACTTAAAAGAAATATAAATTGGGTGATTTAGAAATGGGGTGGCCGGTCTTGGTGTCCCTTTAAGGCTACAGCGCGGCTTGGAAATGGTGACGTCCCAGCCTCCCGGCTGCTCTTACCAATCGAGCGCAAACACTGTTTGCGATTTTCTGGCTGCAAGCAGCCTTCCTGAGGACAGATGGGGTAATTCCGAGTGTTTTCCTCTCTCCGGAAAAATGCTCCTGGGCTTCAGAAAAAAACTGCCTGAGCCTGAAAATTGCCGCATTGTCAGTTCTGCTCGTGGAGCCCGCGAGCACAGCTGTCCAGTCCGCCATGTTCCCACCGGAAGCCAGAGCTAGTAGGTTCTTAACTTTGGGAGTGATAAAAGTAGAAAAAAAAGATTCAGAGAGCTCTCTGCAGAAATAGATAAAGAAGCCTAATCATGATCTTGAGAGCTTGGTTTATGATTCGTTGGCAAGGTGAGATAGGAAATAATGGTTCAGAGGTCTGGCTAGGCATGAAAGCCGGCTGGGTGACCTTGGTCCAGTCACACTCTCTCAGCCCAACCCACCTCACAGGGTTGTTGTGGGGAAAATAGGAGGAGGAAGGAGTATTAGGGATGTCTGCTGCCTTGAGTTGCTTATAAAGTAATAAAGGTGGGATAAAAAAATCTAAAAAAAAAGATAATATTTATACCCATCACTCCACTCGTAAGCTACTGTAGTTTGACGTTTGAGTGAACTTAAAAGGCTATGAGAGAGTGGGAAATTAGCTTAGGTAAGCAGTAAAACTAAAATGTTTGGGTAGATACCTATATCTTGACCATAGTGGCCAAAGGCATGAAGTAGGAGCCCCATCTCTACTGTATACAGGTAGTCCTCAACTTACGACCATTCGTTTAACGACAGTCCAAAGTTATGACAGCCTTGGAATGGGTGTTTCACGGCCTGTAAAGCACTTCCGAGCGTCACAAAATTGCACCAACCCCCTGTGGTCACATGATCACATTTCGGGCGCTTGGCAACCGGCTCACATTTATGACCGGTTGCAGCGTCATGTGATTGCGTTTTGCGACTTTTTTGCCATTTTCCTGCAAAAAACGCCCATTGGGAAATCTGGATTTGCTTAATGACTGTGGTGATTTGCTTAACGAATGCCATAAAAATGGTCATAAAATTGGGGTCTGGTCACATGGTGACTCGACTTATGACCGCAATGACTTATGATGGAAATTCCAGTCCCAATTGTGGTCGTAAGTCGAGGACTACATGTACATTTATAAAACCAGAGAGAGAACAGTTGGAGGCATCTTCATGTAGAAGCCTAATAGTAACTTTAGGATAAAGTTTTTTTTGAAAAAATCACAGAACTCCTTGGGCTTTTGGCTTGGGCTCTTCCAGTTTCTAAATTGTAAAATGCAACTGAAATTGATGCTGTCCCAGCTAGTTGGTGAGATGCTCCCGAATCAGGCTGAACTCCTAGTATTTGCATGGAGAAATGCCTGCCATCTTGACCTGCCTCCAGCAACGGCTTGTAGCTTTTCCAGGGATATCCCAGTAATCCCTTGATCCTGTTTGCCCACTTTTATTTGTTATCTTTCTCTTTTGCTTCACCCGACCTTGTCAAATACCATTTCTTCTAGTTCTCTCATAGGATTGTGTAAGAATGCAGGATATTACCTAGTTTCAACATGCTGGATGGGGCAGAATCCTTTCGTTCTAGAGTAGCCCTTGTTGCCCAGATGACAGAAAATAGGTTTCAGCTGCACTTCTCTGTAAGAATCCAAGGCATATCCGTTTCCCATTTGAGCCTACAGCAGCTGCATTACCATACAGGGACATTCATTGCCCATTTTAGACCTCCTGCAGGCAACAGGGAATTAACCGAGGGTTGTAAATACACACGTGCGGCTTGATGGAGTTATTCAGATTCTCTAATAATTCAGCAGGTGAATTATTCATGCCTTAGCTGCCTGTGATCAAGCTCCGTTGGTGCTTGAAAGAGCTGGATTCTGTCTGTATTATTCACTCTGCCTTTCTGAGCCAAAGAAACAGTTGGGTCGTTCAAGGTATCTACTTCTGAAACGTAGGGAAATAAGATGCAACTTGGATAAAGGAATCCACGCTGGGACGCAAAGTCAGGCTGACGGTTTGATTTGTTCCGCAGATCCTTTTGTGCGACTCCTGTGACAGCGGCTACCACACGGCGTGTCTCCGACCCCCATTGATGATCATTCCAGATGGCGAGTGGTTCTGCCCACCTTGTCAACATGTAGGCTTCGTTTTGATTTCTTTTCCTTTTCCCCTCCTTCCCGTTCAGGCCTTCAGCAGTGATGTTGTTTTGAAAAGGACTCCTGGACTCCATTAGGGAATGTTAATAGATTTGCAGAGTAAAGTGAATAAAACTCCTGTTTTTGATGAAGGTAGTCTGACTCAGTGCTGAGTGTCTGCTATTAAAAGGTTGAAGTAGTTCATGATGCAGAATGCCTTGCTCTTTCCAAGGCTTTGGATAGCCTCTTCCAGGCAGCGTAGGCCAGACTTTTCCAGCATAACATCTTTTGCATGTATGTATATATAGTCTTTGTAAACTAAGGTAAAGGTACCCCCCGCACATTTGTGCAGTCGTGTCCGACTCTAGGGGCCGGTGCTCATCTCCGTTTGTTAGCCAAAGAGCCAGCGCTGTCCGAAGACACTTCCACGGTCATGTGGCCGGCATGATGCGCGTGGAACGCTGTTACCATCCCACCGAAGTGGTACCTATTAATCTACTTGCATTTGCGTGCTTTCGAATTGCTAGGTTGGCAAGAGCTGGAGCTAGTGCAGGAGCTCACTCTGCACGCAGGGCTAGGGATTCGAACCTCCGAACTTGCGATCTTCCGATCGACAAGCCTGGCGTCTTACCCGCTGAGCCACCACGCCCCTTTGTAAACTACCCACTCGCTAAGCCAGGCTTTCTCAACCAGGGTTCCGTGGCACCCTCGGGTTCCGCGAGAGGTCACAAGGGGTTCCCTGGGAGATCACGGTTTATTTTAAAAAATTAGTTCAAATTCAAGCAACTTCACATTAAAGAAGGAAGTTTCATTCTTTATTTTTAGTTTAAGAACACTGTTCATGCATATAATATACAGGCCTACCCATGAAACGAATATCATAATTTTGTAACTTCTGGCCTGTATTGGAGCCTGAATGTGCAGGGGTTTCCTGAAGCCTGAAAAATATTTCAAGGGTTCCTCCAGGGTCAAAGAGTTGAGAAAGGCTGCGCTAAACACTCTTGAGTTGTGAACAACAAAGCATGAATAAGGCAGAACAGACCTTAAAAAATAAGCCGAAGTTGTAAGATCCATGCGTGTGGAAGATGAATGCCCATGAAGGGCCAAAGGCAGGGTGGAAATGTACTGTTTTTACTGCCTTGTAAAATGGAATACTGGAAAGGGCTAAACATACCTGTAGGGGAAGCATCTTCCACAGCCTGGGGGCTTCTCTGGAGAAGGCCTGGTGCCTCCCCCATCCCAGGAACTCCCAACAAACCACCTTGAGATGTTGGGGCTGGATGGCCAATTGGATTTTGATCTTCCTGACGTGTCGGAGCAGTAGCTCCCCAAATTCAGTTACGTTGGTTGGGAATTCTGGAAACTGTAGCCCCAGTTCTGGAGGCCAATGGGTTGAAGGACGCTGGAATATTGGGGAATAGAGATAGGATATCCAGATTGCTTAGTGTAAGCGTTTATATTTTCCAACACATTGTAGCATATGTTTACCATATACGTGCAAACATACATGTTTTTATAATACGTATTTTTTTACATCTTCCCCCCCATGCACCCTAGTGCGGCAGCCTACGGTAATCAGAGCAGTTCTAAAAGGTTTCCTCGGGATAAATTCAACTTGGGTTCAGTGGAGAACCGCAGTTGTAGCATCTTTTTTCTTGGCTGCTGAAAATGTTTATCAGCTTTACCAAACTTTAAGACTCTGGATGAGTCTGGCGATATGCTTCCGTTCTTGGAATACCTTTTGAAACTTTGGTTCATGCTTCCGCGTGGATTCCTTTTTTTCCTTTTCCTTTTTTTTTCCTCTATGAGGCAAGAAAAAAAAAATACGAAGAATATAGTGCAAGCTGATTTTATTCCTATGGTATGGAGATTGTTCCAAATGTTTCGGGAGAGATACAACCTCCTTTATTTTTTTTTTATTTATCAAATTTGTACTCTGCTGCAGTCTGAACAGACTCTTGGCAGCTTACAACGAGGAATAAAACACAGAAAATAAAATGATATGGAAACAACATACTGGAAAAGCCACTAATAACTACTAGGGAACGTAATGCCCTAAACGACTTACGGAAGAGTTTATCTTCGTACAGAAGGCAAATAATGTTGGAGTTAAATCTTAGAAAGGTCAGATCACTCCTGAAACACATGGAGGAGATTGTAATGGTTTGCCTTGGAACATCAATAATTAATTAATTAATTAATTTGTATTAATTTGTAATTTTTATCATAATTTTTCTAAATTATTTGTCCTTAATATAGTCAAGTAAATTGGAAGCAGCCACTAGTATCATAAGAGCATTTTCCTTATATCCTGGGGGCAAATTGCCTCCATATTAATCATGGTTAATCTTGGATTTCTACCAGCTACGATTATGTCTAATTTGCTGCAAGCTCTTGTTGCCCTCTGAGCTTTCTGTCTTAAACATTTTACATAATATGATTTTTTTAAATTACTACTTGCCTAATCAACTGTTTCTCTGGAATAGATAGCATTTCTGAAAGCAGTGCTTTGGAGACAATGCTATGGTCCAAAATTGCAAGACCAGATCTAAAAATAAATTGGAACTTCCTACATCCATGGGATGTACTTCAAAATGTAGACATTTTATTTAGATTTTCCGAATTTCCATGTCTTTATTTTGGCATTCAGATCCATTCTTTCTTCTCATATTGCCATAAGTAGCTATTACTCTGAATGGTGTTTGGGAGCGGGCCTGCTAAGAAACAGACTATGTAAAGATATTTTTGGAATATGCTAATGTAATAGTGTTATTGTTTTAATCCCATAGAAATTGCTCTGTGAGAAGTTAGAAGAACAGCTACAGGACCTGGATGTTGTCTTGAAAAAGAAAGAACGTGCAGAACGAAGGTATAATAATATTAATTGGCCAACAGTTTAGCCAGTATAATCCCACTAAAAAAAGGCATGTGTACACTAGAGATGTGCAAAATTTGTCCATTCAAACATTGAACATTTTGGAGAATCTAGAACTTTGTTACTGCTCCAGAGAACTCCAGCATGTTGTTTTTCCATTGGGGCATGCTACATCTCTTCAGGACCATAGGGTTTTAGAAGTAGATTCCCGAAATTGGAAGAGGCTCAAGAGGCTGAATTGCCAAATTTTGTACATGTCTTAATAGACACATATTTCACACACTACCCTGGTGAGCACTAGTTACCATAGTTAAAATTCTTCCCAGCTGTTCTGTGACACACAGACTGCTAAATTATTAACTGCCCACATTTGTAGAAAATCTCAGGAAGGCCTTTGGTTGAAACAGGGAATGAAAATCCATGTTCCCGTTGAAAATAATACAAATCAGGACCCTTTGTGCTGTATTGTCAGGTTCTGTCCTGTCCAAGTCTCACAAAAACTTTGGAAGGCAAGAAGCAGAACTACACATAAGACTGTCAAAGCCAAACTGCATATTTTTTTAGAAAGTTGAGGGGGTTCCTTAATTTTTTTTATTAAAACTTTATTAAATTTTTTAACATAAATAAAATCTAAAAAACATGAAA
This sequence comes from Charina bottae, assembly GCA_023362775.1. NCBI lineage: Eukaryota > Metazoa > Chordata > Lepidosauria > Squamata > Charinaidae > Charina > Charina bottae. The sequence continues at coordinate 1,100,527 of JALMGJ010000048.1, read as the reverse complement.
CGAAAAACCTACAAAGAAAGAAAAGGAAACTAAAAAGGTGTGAAATTACAAAGAAAACTACTACAGGGCAAATTCCGACCTTCTACAACATATACATAAATCAATATCCATCTACATAAATATCCATCTACATAAATCAATATCCATATACAAACAACTCACACAATAGATGTGCTAATCCCACACACTACAGCACCACACCCCCTAATCACCACAATAAACCCTCTCCTAATCTCTTGTAAATGACCTACAGAAGACACACACCCTCTCAGCAGCTATAAACACCAGCAGGCACACACACCCTCCACTTGGGCACAGAGAGAATCTTCTAGCTGTGCTCCTGTCCTCTGAAGGTGCCAGCCACAGCGACTGGCGAAACTTTAGGAACCAAATCTGCCAGAACACGACCACACAGCCCGGAAAACCCACAACAACCATCAATATCCATCTCTTACTCCAATTTAGACTATGATAAACATTATTTCTATAAAGCATTTCAAATCTCAATGCAACATTCCCCTCTAAAACAATAGATGAGGGGGTTCCTTAAAATTGAAGTGATCTGCTGGCTGTCCTCAGGCTTGATAAAATCTGTGGAGTAAAAGGGAAACAGATTTTAATGGCAATGGGCTTTTTATCTTGTAACTTGGAAAACTAATGTCCTCTGTTGTGCTTTATGTTGAATTTTTCATTGGAAAGATGGGATCTAAATGTTTTGAATAAATAAACACAAGAAAACACACACACACACTTGTACACAAAGAAACAAATACAGCACATGAGCGCAGCCAGGGGGGTCTGCCGGGAGGGGATCAAAACAGTAAAGAAAGGGGCAGGTCTTTGATCGCATGATTGCGGCCACCATCTTGACTTTTTAACCACCTCCCCGCGGACACCCCTAAGCTCAGCTGTCCAAGGAGCCCGTGAATAGGCGTACATATTTTGGATAACACGTCCTGACAACTCTGTTAGAAGCATCTAACTTCTTTTTTTTCCTCCAAATTTTATTAAAGTTTTGAAATATACAAAGTTAAAAGTTAGAAATAGAACAGAAATGAAAATACAAATCAAAGAAAGAAAGAAAAAAGTGTAGAAAAGTAAAAGAAAGAAAAAGACATAGTAATTACCGTATTTTCCGGCGTATAAGACGACTTTTTAACCCAGGAAAATCTTCTCAAAAGTCGGGGGTCGTCTTATACGCCGGGGGTCGTCTTATACACCGGAAAATACGTACTCGCCGTATAAGACCTCTCCTGGCCAAGTGCAGCCGCTCGCCGGAACGCAGCCCCCAGGGAAGAGCAGGAGGACGAGTTTGGAGCCCGTCGTGGAGCCACTGCGTTTTGCCCCCTCCCTTCCCAAGGCTGCTCCGAGGGAACGGAGCTCGCTCCCCCCTCCCCGCGTTTCTCCTTCGAGCGACGGGACCCAATGCAGTACGCCGCCCCGCGCTCGTCCTCCTGCTCTTCCCTGGGGGCTGCGTTCCGGCGAGCGGCTGCACTTGGCCAGGAGAGGTCTTATACGGCGAGTACCGTATTTTCCGGTGTATATCCCAAACTCTATATTTTAACTGGAAAAGTTGGGGGTCGTCTTATACGCCCAGTCGTCTTATACGCCGGAAAATACGGTAGTCGACTTCCAATCTATCTATGGTCATAGGAATAAAAAAAGATTCATTCTTACATGCTAGCTTTAGATATAGTATTCATATACATTTCTTGTCTAATATATTTTGCTTCTATATAATCTAATCGTCAAAACCCCATGCAAGCTTTGCTCCGCCTGCTTTTTGCAAATAGTCTATCAATGGTTTCCACTCTTTAAGATAATAGCTATTTGAGTTTTCTTTTAATAAACATGTCAATTTATCATTGTCTGCCATATCCATTAATTTTAACATCCATTCTTGTATCGGTAAGGTTTGATTTTTCCAATTTTGTGCATAGAGAAGTCTTGCTGCTGTAATCATATACTGTATAATTCTGATGAAATGTTTTTCTATTTGTACATCCAATATTCCAAGCAGAAATAATTCTGGTTTAAATGGAATTCGTATTTGTAATATATTTTGCATCAGTGAGTGTATTTCAGTCCAAAATTTCCTTGCCACTTTACATGTCCACCACATATGGTAAAAAGACCCCCGAAGCATCTAACTTCTTAACAGTGTCTGTAGGCATTTCTCAGGAGCTCCTCTCTGTTCTTTCCCCATTTGCCTTCATTTCACAGCTCATGTGCTGCTGATTTTGCTAAGCGCTATTAGGACCAAACCAACTTGCAAGCCCACTTACTCAGCACACTCTGAGGAATAAGCCAGATGCAATTCTTTTGATTTCTTTATTTTTTCACTTTGGATGCTGCCCGACTCCAACCGACCCTGGGCAGCTCACAACAATAAAATAACATTAAAAAGAAAACAACAGAACGCAGAACATTACCCCGAACAGTACAAAAGTAGCTACAAAATAATCACAAGATGGCAAACCAACAACAAAGCAAGCATAAAAACATCACAAACAGGAGAGTCCCTTCCACTCTACCCCAAGGCCTAGGTAAATAGCCAGGTCTTTAAGGCTTTCTGGAACGTCGTCATGGTAGGAGATATCATTTGAGAGGGTCGGTGCCGCTACAGAGAAGGCACACTTGCCAGGTCCCAAAAGATGACTGCATCTAATCGAGGGTCCCCGGAGTGCACCCACTCTGCCGGATCATACCAGAGAGGCAGAAACCACAGAAGGCCATCCCACAAATAACCAGGCCCCGTGTAGGGCTTTATGGGTTACAGGTAGTCCTCACTTAATGACCACAATTGGGACCAGAATTTCGGTTCTAAGCAAAGCGGTCATTAAGCGAATCCAACCCGATTTTACGACCTTTCTTGCGGCGGTCATTAAGTGAATCACCACGGGCATTAAGTGAACCACATGGTCATTAAGAATCACGTGGTTACCCATTGATTTTGCTTGCCAGAAGCTGACCGGGAAGGTTGAAAATGGCGATCATGTGACCACGGGACGCTACAAAAGTCATAAATGTGAACCGGTTGCCAAGCGCCCAAATCGTGATCACGTGACCGCGGGGACGCTGCGATGGTTGTAAGCGTGAGGACCGGTTGTAAGTCGGTTTTTTCCAGCACCATCGTAAGTCCAAACCGTCACTAAATTAATGGTTGTTAAGTGAAGACTACCTGTATAACCACCTTGAATCGCACCTTAAAAGCCCACTGAGAATTAGTGTTGTTCGTGGAGCAGAGATACCACATGAGCATGCCCGGGCAAGCCCATCTCTGCTCTCGCCACCACCTTCTGGAGCAGTTGAAGCTTCTGAGTGGTCTTCAAAGGCAGCCCCATGCAGAGCGTGTTGCAGTAGTTGAGCTGTGAGGGGACAAAGACTCGAGGGACTGCTTGGAGGGCCGACCAGTCCAGGAAAGAAGGAGTTGTGCAAATGTCCTCTTCTCCCCAGCTGCTACCTGCTCTTTGAGCAGGAGCTGGGAGTCCAAGAGAACCCTGAAGTTGTGCTCCACCCTTGAGTGGGGAAGTGCAACCCCATGCAGGAATAAAGATGGAAAATCCTCCGATTTGGGCGGTCCCAACCGCCACATCCACTCGGTCTTGGTAGGATTGATCTGGAGTTGGTTTCTCTCTATCCAGGCACTGGAACAAGGCTTTGAAGCCTCACTTGGCCAGCTTTGAAGTATATTGGTACTGTAGTAAAGGGGGAATGGATAGGCAGAGGGTATTATGAAAAAATATCATTTTTGTATTGTTTTTCTCTCCAAGGAAGGAACGCCTTGTCTACGTGGGTATTAGTATCGAGAATATCATTCCTCCACGGGTAAGTGAAATGGATCCCCTGTACCTTTTGCTCTCAGTTAAGGACCCAGTGCTGAAAATCAATAAAATATTCTATCTGGGGAAAAGCAGAATTGGCGCACGTGGCTTTACTCATAGATATTTGCACCCTTGTTCTTGTTTTCTTCTAAAATAACTTGGTTCGTGCTGTTTGGGTTAGACGGGAAGGTCAAAAAGCATCCCAGAAGAATGCAGTGGAAAACTGCTGCCAAAAACACTGCACGGACACGTGCATGAGGTTGTCACAAGACAAGTTCAGCTTGAAGGAGATTTTATCTTCTAGTTGCTCTTCACATGGAGAGACAAGGAGCCGTCATTGGCACTAAACCCAGTTCCCTGATCACTCAGAATCGAGGGTAGCTTGGTTTTGTCTTGCTCTCCTCTCTGCTTCCAGTGGCTTTTGAAGGTGAGCCTTTGCCTTTGTAGATTTGAGGGAAGGCCTCTGTTGTCAGCCTTTCCCTGGGCCCCTGTCGTTGGGCAGATCTGTTATTCGCAAGATTTGAGAGGAGGACCTCATTTAGTAATAGGTAGATGCTGGCTAGGGGTGAAGGTCTGAAACTCTACATTTCTTTCCATTGACCACAAACAGGATTGAGGCTGAGCTTAAATGGTTGAAAAATAGGAGGCTCTTACGTCGGCTCCAACTGATGATGTATTTAAAGAGGGGTTGTCTTTTAAACAGGAGCCTGAAATCCCTGAGCCTGTGGATGAAAAGAAGAAAGATTCCAAAAAATCAAAGGCAAAGCTGCTTGAAAGGAGGTCAACCAGGCAGCGGAAGTGTATCAGCTACAGGTAAATTACTTCTCTGGATTTGGGAGATGTGATGTCTCCAATTCAACGTGTACAAGTCAAGTGGAAATCTGCAACAATTAAGGGTGGAAGGAAATGACAGGTGTCTCAGCAACGGAGGAAGACTTTCTTCAACTCAACCTTCCTCATCCCCAAAGTGTTTGGAGGTTTGGAAGTTCTCCCCTTTTCCTGCCCCTCCTGCACCTTGCTTTGCCAAGAGGTTGAAGGACTCAGGCCTTGCTCCTGAAATAGTTCTCTATGGCAGGGGTACCCAACCTTTTTGGCACCAGGGTCCATTCATGGAAGACAATTTTTCCATGAACCGGGGGGGCGGGGTTTGCAGGCAGGAGCCAATCGCACAGACGGGGTTTGCAGGCGGGAGCCAATTGTGGGGGCGGGGTTTGCAGGCAGGAGCCAATCGTGCAGACCGGGGGGTGGGGTTTGCAGGCGGGAGCCAATTGTGCGGACCACCACCACTCACCTGCTGTGCGGCACACTTCCTAACAGGCCACGGCCCACTAGTGGGTCGTGGCCCATAGGTTGGGGACCCCTGTTCTATGGAAAGAGGAGTATTGGGTTTAGCTATGGATTGGGGAACTTTTACCTCTTCCAATATTGCCGAACTGTAGCCCCCAGCAGCCTGAAGGAGTGTGGCCAATAGTGAGAGATCCTGGGACTTGTAGTTTAGCAACATCTGGTGGGCCACCAATTTCCTATCCCTGGCTCAAACACTTCAGTGGGTTTCACCAAGATGGGATAGAAATGCTAATTCTCTTCCTCTTTGCATCTCAGTCTTCATTAGCATAAAGGAATCCAAATACCTTTGATAATCAGTGGGAACAAAATTTCATTTCCGCTTTGTGTGCTCAGTCTAGTTCAGAGCTTTCCAAACTTTTCATGTTGGTGACACACTTTTTAGACATGCATCATTTCGTGACACACTCTTACAGCAGGGCACAAGGCAGGCACTAGGACCTGCGTGGAATCCTGGCAGGGCAGGTTTGGAGGCAGCAGGGCACAAGGCAGGCACTAGGACCTGCGTGGAATCCTGGCAGGGCAGGTTTGGAGGCAGCCGGGCACAAGGCAGGCACTAGGACCTGCGCGGAATCCTGGCAGGGCTCGGAGGCAGTAGCAGCCGCGACACACCCAGACACTGCAGGCGACACACGTGTTGCGACACACAGTTTGGAAAGCTCTGGTCTAGTTAAACAGAATGGTGGGTGATTGACCTGAGAACCAGCATACTTGTAAAGTAATGGTTGTTAGTTGGTTACAGAACTACAAGTAGTTGATGCCTTCCGTCTTCAGTTACCTTATTATATTTGATTGCTTATCCCTTGAAGAGTGGTTGAGGCATAGATAATGTTACTTTGAGGCACAATATTATTTCAGTGGCACTAATGTTAGAATACTTGCTTCACATGCAGGACATCCTCATCAGTTCAAACGTTGGTGCAGTGGTGAAGGTGCTGGACTAGAATCCAGGAGACTGAGAGTTCTAGTCCCACCTTAGGCACGAAAGCTGCCTGGGTGACTTTGGGCCAGTCCCTCTCTCTCAGCCCTAGGAAGGAGCCAATGGCAAACCAGGAGACTGAGAGTTCTAGTCCCACCTTAGGCATGAAAGCTGGCTGGGTGACCTTGGGCCAGTCCCTCTCTCTCAGCCCTAGGAAGGAGCCAATGGGAAACCAGGAGACAGAGAGTTCTAGTCCCGCCTTGGGCACGAAAGCCGGCTGGGTGACCTTGGGCCAGTCCCTGTCTCTCAGCCCTAGGAAGGAGCCAATGGCAAACCAGGAGACTGAGAGTTCTAGTCCCACCTTAGGCACAAAAGCCGGCTGGGTGACCTTGGGCCAGTCCCTGTCTCTCAGCCCTAGGAAGGAGCCAATGGCAAACCAGGAGACTGAGAGTTCTAGTCCCACCTTAGGCACAAAAGCCGGCTGGGTGACCTTGGGCCAGTCCCTGTCTCTCAGCCCTAGGAAGGAGCCAATGGCAAACCAGGAGACTGAGAGTTCTAGTCCCACCTTAGGCACAAAAGCTGGCTGGGTGACCATGGGCCAGTCCCTGTGTCTCAGCCCTAGGAAGGAGCCAATGGCAAACCAGGAAACTGAGAGTTCTAGTCCCACCTTGGGCATGAAAGCTGGCTGGGTGACCTTGGGCCAGTCCCCCTCTCTCAGCCCTAGGAAGGAGCCAATGGCAAACCAGGAGACTGAGAGTTCTAGTCCCACCTTAGGCACAAAAGCCGGCTGGGTGACCTTGGGCCAGTTGGGCGCTCACTCGCGCTCTCTCAACCCAACCCACCTCACAGGGTTGCTGCTTAGGGGAAAATAGGATGCAGGACTGTTACACACATCGCCTTGAGTTGCACAAAATAAAGGTGGGATAGAAATAAATAAATAAGAGTAAATCCTATTTTCCTGGAGAAAATCTGTGTGGTTGCTAAACCGAGTTGCTAAGAGTTGACACACAGTGCTCCTCATCAAATCCTATGTCCCCAGGTTTGATGAATTTGATGAGGCCATTGATGAAGCCATAGAAGATGACATCAAGGAGGCTGATGGAGGAGGTGAGCTTTGGAGGCTAAATTTGGGTAGTATTAGAGAAATATGTGGGTGAGTTGAGCAGTGAATGGGTTATTCTGAATTTTGGCATGGCAGATGCTGAATTTAGATTGAGGGGTTTAGATGCTGAGCTGTTTCACGCGGGCAAGAGAACTGCGTATTTGCGGAATGCAGAAACAGTGGAATTTGGCTTTTATCCTCTTCTTACCAAACTTCTTGAAATCAGGCCAAAGTGACACGAGTTCAGGATCCACTTGGCCCTTTTTTTTTTGCTAGTTGCTGTCACATAATGTAATCTCCCTTGTTGGATTGTTGGAGTAAAAGAATATGAGAAGAGGAGGGAGGAATCCTATGTATACATTCCTGATTTACCTGGAAGGAAGACAAGGAAAAAACAAAATCAAAATCCTGAATATTTTATTCATTTTTATTTATTTGTCAAATTTATCACCGCCCATCTCTACAAAGTAGACTCTATCTATCTATCTATCTATCTATCTATCTATCTATCTATCTAAGGTAATATCATTACCTTGTCCTAACTTTCTTTGAACTTCTGACTTCCTTTGTGCAAAGTGGAGAGATACCCCATTTATCAGGAGTTCTGACCACCTTTTCTGGTGGATCCAGCATCCTCAGGGTCATATCAGTCCCTCAGCAGCCTTGAACGTGGCCCCCAAAGTGATGTGATAGAATTGGGAAACCACTGAATACAGGGGGAGCAGTCTTACTGACTGTGCTCATCTTAATTACATGAAAATTAAATCAAATGTGTAACACAGTATTACTTCTTTGCCCACTTTGAGGGACCGAGGCCCCCAGCATGCCATTCAAAAGCCAGGTGTGGCTCTTGATCTGGACAGTGTTGCACCCCCTTGTTTTACGGAAGGGAGATTTGTAGCAGGTGAAGAAAAGCGTAGGGAGTAAGAAGGCCTTCAGCAATTCATGGTTGCCATCATCTTGGTCCCCCTGAATGTAGGTGGTGGAAGAGGGAAGGATATGTCTAACATCACAGGGCATCGAGGCAAGGATATTTCCACCATCCTGGAGGAAGAAAGAAAGGACAGCAAACGGCCTCCCAGAGCCGCTGCCATCCGCCGCAAGAAACGGCGGCGACTGAATGACCTGGACAGTGACAGCAACCTGGATGAAGAAGAGAGTGAGGATGAGTTCAGAATCAGCGAAGGGTGAGACATGCTCAAGTCTCTTGGCGTGCAAGTGGGCCAGGCCAAGCACCTTGGATTTCCAGTCGGAGTGCGTCTCCTCCGCTCCCTCCGGGCTGCCTTTCCCTCTTGGGTGGAAATCCAGCACATCTGGAGGGAATAGGGTGGAGGTTGTCAAAAGCTCTTCTCTCCCCTCTTTGCATTGGCATGGCCGTTTTTCAGGTTTGCATTTGCATTTGAATATAGACTTTCATATCTGCCCCGGCCAAGGACATTTTGCTGCCTGAAACCAAGAATAAAGGATGCCTTTTCATTCCAGGAACCAAGGCTGATGGGGTGCCAGTTGAATTTTCTTTCAGTGGGGGCTGTGGAATAGGATCCTTCCCTGCATCTGGAGGTGACAAGCTTAGGGTCTGCCCGCAGCCGCTCTTCTACCTTCTGCCCTACTCTTGTCTAATGGAAGGACTGCTCCTTCCTCTAAAGAGGGGTGCACTCTGCAAGAATTATTTGGGGCTCTGATACTGGAAAGCATGTTTTTGAGCTTTCGGTATCATTAAAAGCAGGATTGGACAATCCATGGTGCACCTGGGACATTCCAGAGCTTCCTGGTAGTATGGTGCCAAATTTCAGCACCAGAGGTCACACAATGATAGTGAAAAATCAGGAGTCTGGTTTTCTTCTACTAAGACATTTTATTAAAAGGCGCAAGCTTTTGTGAGCTGCCGCTAATTTCATCAGTTGCATGTAGCTCACGAAAGCTTACGCCTTTTAATAACATTTGTTAGTTGGAAAAAGTGCTTCCAAACTCCTCCTCATTTTGGGCTACCATAGACTAACACAGTTCTCCTTCAACAGCAACTAGCGATGACAGTGGTGACACAACAATCTGGTTCTGTTTCCTTGGGGAAGGAAAAGAATCTAAAATTGCTGCATTCTCACAGCTGTCTCTCCCCCTCTTAGGGGGAAGATGTTTTGTCTATGTGTGTGCCACCAGAAGAGCTAAAAAGGCTTTCTACTTACATTTTAAAGAAAAAATTTGAATCCTTTCTGACTTATAAATGTCATATGTCAGGCAGTTTAGAAGGCACAGGCACTTGTTTTGATAGGTCCCACGGTTACTGAAAAGACAATGTGTTAATAGTTGAAACCATTAATTCAAAGAGTGAATCATTGCCATCAGAGGATGAAAACCTATAGATCTGTGCTTTTTCCCACTTAAAATGCAAGTCTTTAATCAGGCTAAGTGTATTTTCAATCAAAAATTCCTTAATTTTAAATATCTTCCTCACTAATCTTTGTCCCTACAGATCTCAGGATGAGTTTGTGGTATCGGACGACAACCTAGATGAAAGTGAAGAGGATCAGCCGTCAAATGATGACAGTGATACGGAGTTCTCCAAGCGTAGGCCAAGACGGCACCATCCTAGGCCAATGAGGCAAAGCAGACGGCTACAGAGAAAAACAATCAAGAAAAGGTACTCAGAAGATGATGAAGAGGAAGACTCTGAGGATAACTTAAGTGGTGAATCTGGTAAGTCTTTGTAACTTGATGGCTGGTGCAAAGGATTGAGTGATCCTGATCAACATCTGTTTTCCTGGAGGACCAACCACCTTCTTACAGTTGAGGAGCCAGACAGGATTACTTTGGCTTTTTGTAGAGCCATCAGATTGGTTCCATTTCAGCCGGCCTCCAGCAGCTGATGATTGATACAGTGGATGCTTCGTTTTGGGTGGCCATTTTTAAATTGTCTTTTGTTCCTGATACTGCATACCCCCCCCCTGGATTTTTTGAAGCTGAACCATAGAGAAGTGCTTGTTAATAAATGAATAAACAAAATAAATGGGTAATAGTTTTATTAGCTCAGTTCAGGGGTAATGAAAATAGGCAATCAATCACTGCCACTAAAATAATCCTGATAAACCCAAGACCTTTGAAAACTTTTGCCACCCGCATTATATAAACCTGTACAGGTGGTCCTCGTTTAAAGACCACTCATTCAGTGACTATTCGAAGTTGCAACCGAACTGAACAAGTACTTACAACCAGTCCTCATAGTTCTGTCTCTAGCAGCGCCCCCCGGTCACATGAACGCGATTTGCAATGTATCCTGCCAGCTTCCCTCAAGCAAAGTCAATGGGGAAGCCAGCAGGAAGTTGGAAGTCCCGATCACATGAGGTCCTTGCTTAACGACCTGTGCAGTCCTCCCTTAATGGCGGTAACTGGGGACTGCTGGAACTGCCATTGCTAAGCATTGCAGTCACATGATATCACATTTTACGACTGCATCGCTTACCGATGGAAATTCCAGTCCCAATTACCATCATTAATAGGGGACTGCCTGTATTTGGAACACATATCATAAAAATGTAAAAAGATATCTTCATATCTGGTCTCTTCTGCTCAGTATCTTGCAATCCCCAGTTACCCAAAAGATGGATTAGGTGTCAGGGAGATAACTGGTGAAGAAGGAGGGGGCTCCCTCCAGGGGGATAAACGCACGCGCAGTACTGAATCGCTTTGCTTTCATTGTAAGAGGCTGAGGGTGGCACCGCCCTAATTTCTTGGGCCCTTTCTCTGAGCATCACTAGTTCATTTTAGTTTAGCTGGATTCTGTCTAGCAGAGTAGAACAATAAAACACTAGAGCTTTTACACCAAGTCTCAGCGTGTTCCTTCACTCGAAGTCAGGACATTACCTTATTATTAATTAATAATTTAGTTTAATAATTTAATAATAACAGGAACAACAATAATAATTTATACTTTATTATTTATGTGTTTATCATTCTTATAACAACAGACATAATCATATAAATATAGTAATATGTATATTATATATACATTATATATTTATAAAGCAGTTCCTTAGGGATGCAATTTCCAGTGTAGAAGCCAGAGCACTAAAATCCAGTTGGGATACAGGATCCCAGTCAACAACGTTGGCAGTAACCATTCAGTTTACTAGGGCTGTTCCACATACATTTATTTATTTAATTTATCATATTTCTTTACCGCCCATCTCGTATTGCAACAACTCTGGGCGGTTTACAAACAATTAAAGATTAAAGATTAAAATATCGTTAAAAGCATACAATATAAATATAAATACACATAAATATAAAAATACAGAATATAGAATATAGAATATAAAATCCAAGATGGTGAATAATGGTCTCATCATTGTCCCGATCAAGGTGCCAACCACCTCCAGGACAGACTATCCACCCTCCCACCCGAAGCGAGGTGGCACAGCCAAGTCTTGACCCCCTTCCGGAAGGCCGGGAGAGTGGGGGCCTGCCTCACCTCCGGGGGTAGCTTGTTCCAGAGGGCGGGTGCCACGGCAGAGAAGGCCCTCCTCCTGGACCCTGCCAATCGGCGATCCCTCATGGACAGGGTCCGTAACATGCCCTCTCTGCCTGACTGGGTGGGATGGGTCGATATAACGGGGGTCTGGTAGTCCCTCAGGTAACCTGGACCCATGCCATGTAGGGCTTTAAAGGTGACAACCAACACCTTGCATTGGACCCGGAAGCAGACTGGCACCCAGTGCAGCTCGCGCAGCAAAGGTGTTATCGCACGGCCGCATTCTGAACCAGCTGTAGCTTCTGGATACTCTTCAAGGGTAGCCCCATGTAGAGCGCATTGCAATAGTCTATGCGGGAGATGACTAGGGCATGAGTGACTGACTGGAGGGACTACCGATCCAGGAAGGGGCGTAGCTGGCGCACAACACAAAGTTGGGCAAAGGCTCTCCTGGCCACGGCTTTGAGCAGGAGTTGTGAGTCCAGGAGAACCCCCAGGTTCCTCACCGGATCCGTCTGGGGCAGTGCGACCCCATCCAGAGCCAAAGATGGTAAATTCCCTGATACCCGGGAGCCCCTAATCCACAGCCACTCCGTCTTACCAGGGTTCAGCAAGCCTGTTGTTCCCCATCCAGACCCCTACAGCCTCCAGGCACCGAGAGTGGGTGGTCACAGCCTCACTTACTTCACCCGGGATGGAGATGTATAATTGAGTATCATCAGCATATTGATGATACCGCATCCCGTGGTGACGGATGATCTCAGCCAGCGGTTTCATGTAGATGTTAAAAAGGAGCGGAGAGAGAACTGAACCCTGCGGCATCCCACAAAGGAGGGGCCGCGGGCCAGATCTCTCGCTCCCTATCAACACCGATTGGGACCGGCCCTGGAGGAAGGAGGTGAACCAGCGCAAAACCGCGCCACCCACCCCCCAAGGTCAACCCAAAAGGGTTGAGTCAACCCAAAAGGATACCATGGTCGATGGTATCAAAAGCCGCTGAGAGGTCAAGAAGGGCAATGATGGATGCACTGCCCCCATCCCGTTCCCGCCAAAGATCATCCAAAAGTGCGACCAGGGCTGTTTCCGTCCCATATCCAGGCTTGAAACCTGACTGGAAAGGGTCCAGATAATCCGTTTCATCCAGGATCCTCTGGAGCTACAACACCACCACTTTCTCAACCGCCTTCCCTAAAAAGGGGAGGTGGGAGACTGGACGAAAATTGTCCAGCACGGTGGGATCCAGCGATGGTTTCTTGAGGAGGGGATGCACCAGCGCTTCTTTAAAGGCAACCGGAAACCCTCCCTCCCTCAAGGATGAATTCACTATCGCCTGGACCCACCCACACGTCACCTCCCAAGCTGCCTTCACCAGCCAGGAGGGACAAGGATCTAACTGACAAGTAGTGGTGTTTACAGACCGGAGAATTGTGTCTACTTCCTCGGGCCCAACAGGATCAAACTGTTCCCAAATAACCGGGTAAGTACGCTCCCCAGGCATCTCCACAGGCCATGCCGCACGCTTGGCATCCAACTTGGAATGGATCCGAGTGATTTTATCCTCCAGATGCCCAGAAAACTCTTCTGCACGGCCCTGTAGGTGAGTTACTAAACCCACCTTCCCCAGAAGGGATCGAGTGATCTTGAACAGGGCCGTCGGGCGACATTCTGCGGATGCAATAAGGGCAGAGAAATATTGACGTTTCGCCGCTCTTACCACCACAAAGTAGGCCTTAATAGCGGCTCTAGCTTGTGTTCGATCGGGTTTGGTCCTTGTCTTTCTCCAGCGGCGGTCTAGACGTCTCTTAATCCTCTTCAGAACCCTCAACTCTTCCGTGAACCGTTCGATCGGACAAGAGAGGTCGCACAGCCACAATCCTGTCCAAGGCCCCAGCCGCCTCCCTATTCCAGGCAGCGGCCAGGCCCTCTGCTGGACCTTGCAGCAGATCCTCGGGTATAACCCCCAGCTCCCTCTGAAACCCTGCTGGGTCCATCAGTCGCCGGGGGCGGACCAATGAAATGGGTCCAGCCTCCCTACGAAGGGGAGTGGCATAGGAGAATCTCAAGGCCACCAGGGCGTGATCTGACCATGACAATGGGGACAGATGTAACTCTCCCCTCAGGTCACATTGCCACTGCTCTGACAAGAAGAACAAGTCCGGTGTGAGGCCACTGTCTCGAGTCGGGTCCCGGATAATCTGGGACAGGCCCGTGGCCGCCATGGTGGCCATGAACTCCTGAGCCGCCTCCAAGGAACGCCCCAGGGACGGCAGGTTAGAGTCCCCCAGAACCATAAGTCTGGGAAACTCCACTGCCAACCCCCAGACGGCCTCCAGCAGCTCAGGCAGGGAGGTCTCTACGCAGCAGGGAGGCTGGTACAGTAGCAGCACCCCCAACTGTTCTCGGGAACCCAACTTGAAAAACGGTCTCACAGCCGGCCACTTGTGGCGCAGAGCCCTTGAAGGCCATTAGAGACTCTCGGATGACAACAGCCACCCGTCCTCCCCTGCCCTGGGGTCTCGGCTGGTTCCATACCGTAAAGCCGGCCAGGCACATTTCTGAAAGGAGCACCTCCCCTTCAGGGCCCAGCCAGGTCTCGGTAATACATGCCAGGTCTGCCCCCTCCTCAATGATCAAATCACGTATAAGGGGGGGGGGGCTGTTGTTAACCGATCTGGCGTTAAGCAGCAGCAGCTGAAAGCCAGGGCCACAATGGGTCTGCTGTCCAGGGCCCGGGTCTGAGTACAGAGGGCCGGAACACGCCACCGGTACCAAACACCGGGGGTGCCTTCCCCAATGATGGCCCGCCCTCTGACTCCCGCCATGACACCCCCGACCACCACCTGAATAGAATAACCCGCCCTAAATCCCCCAGAGCTCCCATTTTCCCCCCAATCCCGGCCCTCCAGGTTCCCTGGTTACAAGCATACATCAACAGACATACACCAAGCAAACATGGGGTTGTGGTGAGCTCCCCAGCACTTCAGCTCTCGCTCTCAGCACTGTGGGAACCCAACCATCACCCCTACATCTACTGCGCCCCCTTCACCAGCCTCTCCCACTAGCCGGCAGGGGGCACCACACTCGCTTCTCCTTCCCCCTGACTCTCACTCAAGGAGGGAGGATCCCCACGCACATACCTCATCCACTCTCGGGCTCCCTCCCCGTCTCTCACACCAGGGGGGACCCCAGCAGACACTCAGCCCCTCGCTCCAGGGGCTCACTGGCCCACCCAGATCTTCCACTTTGCGGGCTTGTTCGCCCACTCGCCTCACCGTGGCACTCTGTTGTGAGCCGCACTCCTACTCCTCCGGGAGACTCCGCTCCAGCCTCTGCTGTTCCGAGGGGCTCGTAGGCCACCCCCCACCAGGTCGCTCTCGTCCGCTGCGGTGCTTGACTCCCACTCCGGCAAGCTCGCTGGCCCGCTTAGCCCTTCGGTCTGGGGAGTCCGCCGGCCCACCCAGTTCGGCTTGGGATTCAGTCGCTGGGCTGGGGCTCACAGGAAGCTCTCAGTCGACGCACCAACTCTGCTGGGCCAACCCAAGTGTTCGCTGCGCCATCCAGCCGCCACATCGCGTCTCCACTGCTCTGAGGGGGATCCACCGCGTCGCACCCCACCTCTGCTGGGCCGCCCCAAGGATTTACAATGCCACCTGGCCGCTGTGCTTCGCCTTCGCCACTCTGGAGGGTTCAGTCTGGGTCCGCTGGGCCTACCAGGCCACCCCAGGGGCTCCTCGCGGTGCCAAGCCGCCACGTCGCACCTTCCGAGTTCGCCGCAGCTGCCAGCCGCACCTCCGCTGCTCCGCCACCTCAAGGAGCCTCAGGGAATTCCACCCGGCTCCTCCAGCACCCGACGCGCCGACCGTGGGGGCCAGGACGCCCCCAGACATCCCCAGCCAGTAAGAGGGAGTAAGAGGGGGCGAGGGGGGTCTTTAAGCATCCAACAGACATCCCCCCTTAACCTGGCAGCCGGCGTCGGCTCCCGGTCGCCATCTTGGATTTTCACTACTATATTGATTATAATATAAATATAGAAATAAATACTTTGTAAATAAATAGGATGGTCTGCCAGATGGGTACCACTGACTTCAAAGCATACGACATAAACTTTATTTATATCCCCCCAAAACATCCAAATTTGCCATTAAGAAAAGTTGCCGTCTACAAGTCCATGCCACATTAGGCTGATTATGATAATTATCGAGGGGCTCTAAAGCAATACAGACAATTTGTTGCCATTTCAGCTGTAGAAGAGATCTTCTGGGAGCCAGGCTGAGTCATTGTCCGTGAGTTGGGCGGCCTTATAAATTTGTTTAATAAAAAATAAAATAAAAAATAATTAAAGCTGCTTTGTCTCTGTTGGAATTGTGCATTTTCAGACAGGAAGGAAAAGGCCGATATTGAGCTGTTCTGAAACGTTTTGCCTATGTGTGTATGCACGTTCCATCACAGCATGTTCTGACCTGGAAACGGGCTGAAACACTTGGAACGGCCCCGTTTTGGGGTCAGACTATTTGGTACATCCTTCTTTTGACCACGTTCTTCTTTAGAGTGGCTGGTGGTGGCTGGGGTTAAATACTTAGATCATATCTGAATGCACATGTAGCTGAGGGTATTCAATTCCCTAGATCAGTGTTTCTCAACCTTGGCAACATTAAGATGCTGGCTGGGGAATTCTGGGAGTTGAAGTCCACACATCTTAATGTTGCCAAGGTTGAGAAACACGGATCTAGATAAACTGACCTAGATGTTTTCCTTCCTTCCTTCCTTGTCTCCTGGTTCCCTGCCTTGCCCAGAAACGGATGCGTCTTCGGAATACAGCGATGAGGATTATTTGGAAACAAGACGAAGATCTCGGCGGAATCAGAAGAGACAAGTAAACTACAAGGAAGATTCGGAAAGTGAGGGCTCTCAGAAAAGCTTCCGATACGGGAAAGAGCTGAGAAGAATACATAAGCGCAGGCTCTCCAGTTCAGACAGTGAAGGTATGATAAACATTTATTTCATATTATTAATAACATTTAAATCCCACCACAATCATGGAAGACTCTTCTCCCACAGCTGAATACAGTTTGGCAGGGATGGGGGTCCAGATAAGCGCAGATCAGCCTTTCTAAGCCAGGTGCATTGAGATAATTAGCTATTTTTTTAGTGTCAAACTTGTTTTTATTTATTTATTACATTTATACCCCACTTTTTCTCCAGGAGTGCAAGGTGTTTCCTGTTTTATTATCATAAAAACCCTGCGTGGTTGTTTAGATTGAGAAATAGCGACTAGCCCAAGGTCATTCTGTCAGCTTCATAGCACAGTTGGGACCTGAACCCAGATCTCTCCAGTCCAACCCTGTATCATATACCCCAAGCGTCTCAGACTGAAATCATCACAAGGGCCACAACACTGAAGTATTTCCCTGTGTTGATCCAAAAGTCTCTAGTAAGTCAGAAATGAAGAAAATCAAGTAGTATCACAATATTGGTATGCCTTTAAATTCACATGTATTAAATTAAAAACTGCGTAAACACATACTGGTTCCCACCTCTCTATAAGTAAAGTAGTATTTGGAGCAGAGTTTCTCAACCTTAGCAACTTTAAGATATGTGGACTTCAACTCCCAAGCTGGCTAAGGAATTCTGGGAGTTGAAGTCCACACACCTTCCAGCTGTCCAGGTTGAGAAACACTGCCATAGTGTAAAGTCTTAATAAATCATATAGAAATACAAGATAACAAATGTCTCTAATATTGTCTTGGGTAACATAACTTTTTTAAATTTTATATTGGCTCCCATTTTTATCCTGGTACAAACAGGTGGTTCTGTGAGACATGTGGAGCGGGGTCTGTTTATCTGAAAAGGGGAAGAGCAGCTGCAGCTTCTCCTTGCCTCCGGATTTTGCTAACCACTCTAAGTCTGATCCTTGTTGCAGAGAGCTACGTGGCTAAAAATTCCGAGGATGACCAACCGGCCAAGCTGTCCAAAAGATCTGTCCGGAAGCGTAGCCACACCACCGACGAGTACTCGGAAGCCGAGGAGGACAACGAGGAAGGGCGGCCCATCCGCAAGCGGGTGAATCGCATCGAAACGGACGAGGAAGACAACTGCCCCAACGCCAACCCCAACGCGAGCAAGCTGGTGCCCGCTGAGAAGCCCTTCGTCCCTCCCGCCCCGCAAGACGCCACCAAGAAGCCCTGCTACCGGATAGAGAGTGACGAGGAAGATGACTTTGACAATGTGGGGAAGGTAGAGAGCCCGTTGGACTACAGCCTGGTGGATTTGCCGTCCACCAATGGACAAAGCCCCGGCAAGACGATCGAGAACTTGATTGGTAAGCCCAGTGAGAAGGCCCCCTCCTCCAAGGACAGCACAGCCAATGCCAGCTTGGCACCCAATGGGACAGGCGGTGGCCCGGAGGCAGGGGGGCCAGAGGAAGACGAAGACGAACTCTTGCGAGTGACTGACCTTGTGGATTACGTCTGTAACAGTGAACAGTTATAAGACTTCCATTTTTGTGCTAATTTATTCCACGGTAGCTCATACCAGCGGGCCAGTTATTAAAAGGTGTTTTATTTTTCCTAGAAAACTCCACTACAGTATCACTTTTTAGCAGTCAAAATTTCACCAGTCCTGCAGTTTCGGGGTAATTTTTTTTTCCTCCTCCCCCCTGCCCCCCCAACTCCAAGAGACCAGATTTTCTTCTCTTTTTTTTCCTGCAACTCTTGTTTGAAGAGGAATCCCCGTGCTTTCCCTCCCCTCCTCGTCACTCAGTTCCATAATTCTGGAAAAAATAATCATCCACATGCAGAGCTTGTAGTAAAAGGAGAGATTTGTATATTTTTGACTATATTTCCTGAGCGCGCACAAACTTGTTAGGGGAATGGGATGGTTGAACAAAAGCATTCCAAGTTGGCCAGGGCCCAAAATCTAAACTTTGGGGGGGGGGGGAAAGGGGTGGCGGGTACAGAAGCACTTGGGCTCCAACTTTTTTCATAGGAGATATATATTCTATTTAAATGTTCACCACTTAGATTAAATTTAACCTGCAATTTTAAGGGGAAGAAATGAATATCTTTACTGTTGCATTTTGTGACTCGTAGGCTGACTTAACCTTAGTTGATTTTAGTAATTGCCTTCCTGAAAAAGCAACTTTGGCAAGATCCTGAATATTAGCACAGTGGACAGAGATGGAGGAAATTCCACGGAAAAGAAGTTTTTCGCATCGTCTTTTTAATTCATGGTCTCCCCCCTCCCCCCAATAAACATATTTTAAAAGTGTTTCATACAGCAAACAGTTGTAAACTCTCATGAGCTTTCTGTAGTTTGAAACAGTGCTAGTGGGGATGGCACAAGGCTGCTCTTAATGTCTTTACTCTCTGCTGGCCTCCCACGTACAATAACTCTGGGGAGAGGATAGATAAGAAGCGGCCAGACTTTGCCACCACTTTCAGCCGTGGCGGCACCCTCGTAAAGAAACATCCAGCCACTTTTAAAACGCTCTCTTAATATCTACTTCAAATTGAAGTATGGAAATAGAGCAGGATTTAATCCCCCCCCCGGGATATTTTTCTGTTTAGGAAGGTGTGTGTGTGTGTGTGTGTGTGTGTGTGTGTGTGTTGTCATTTTACTTATCTGGACGATCCAGCAGATCTTAACTGCAATGGCTGGTCTGTTGGCGTCTTTGGGTTTTTAATATGCATTGAATAGCTATCACTTGACCAACTGATTTCTAAAATGGGACTTTTCTGGGGAGTAATGTTGGTTCTTCAAGCATCCCTGCTTTGGGACGTGACGGCAAACACCGAGTGTAAGTACAGAGTCTCTGCTCAGAAGCGGTTCTCTGCCAACGGGTAGACATTCAGACAATTGCAATCTTGCGTCCCACTTCCCTGGAAATTCTGTTGTGTTCCCTTTCTTGTTTTGTGTGCACAGCGGGCTGCTTGAAATGTTGGGAAGACACTCAATGAGATGAGATTCAAGTGGGCATCAACCCTCGGCCGCCCTCTTTTCAGTGCTGACTTTTGGACGTTAGGCAGATGCTAGGTTCCTTGCTTTGCGCTGAGAATCGCAGTGAGAATTTACCTTCCCTCGCCCGCCCTGTTACCTACCACGCTGCATTTTGGAGGCGTTCTAAGAGCACTTCTGCTTCTTATCACTTTTAAAGCCAGCGCCTGGTCTCACGAAATACCTCGCCAGAAATACCAGGATCCCCTCATCTTCCTGATCTTGAAAATTTGGTTCTCTCCTT
The DNA here is from genome assembly GCA_023362775.1 of Charina bottae. Classification (NCBI taxonomy): domain Eukaryota; kingdom Metazoa; phylum Chordata; class Lepidosauria; order Squamata; family Charinaidae; genus Charina; species Charina bottae. The sequence continues at coordinate 1,080,637 of JALMGJ010000048.1, read as the reverse complement.
TTTCCCCCGTTTCCAACTTTGCACATAATATTCTAGCAAAGTTTCTACCTTTCGCTTTTAAAATCCTAAACTACTCCTTTTTTAAAAAAAAAATGGCTTTCCTGAACAGTATTTCTGTAGTCGACGAAGCAAATTACTTTGGCTGGGTGGCATAATTTTCTTCGCAGCGTCTATTCTGATGGCAGGATAGAGCTGAAAACCCACCGAAATGGGTAACTCGTTCTTTTAAATGTTAATTTTTCTTTCATGTGGGTGATGCTATAAGGCAGGATGTTATTTTCCTCACTTTCAGTTTGTATTACAGTGAGCCAGTTTTTTACTTCACCAGTGCCAGAGCCATATTTATATAGTTTTAGAAGACAACGTTGGCAAGGAGAGTTACTCCTGAGAAGAAAGCAAAGTGTTAATATACCTACTTCCTGAGGAAACAAAGTATATATCCCTGGTTGATCCTATTGTCAACAAATAGATTTCAAGCATAATATTTCGCACCAAGGCAAGCCTTCCTGAATTCCTTCTAATGTTTTGGATTACAGTTTCCATCTGCCTCAGCCAGCACAATCAGTTCTAAGGGATTGTGGGAATTGTCCAAAACATCTGGGGAATATGAGAGGGTGCATCAAGATGGATACCACGCATTTATCCTTACTTGCTCTCTTCCATTTGCAAAAGAGCTCTTTATATTCAGAGCTTTCCTGCAGAATAGAATTACTACCGCACAGCAGTTTTGCTCAACCTTGGGAACTTTAAGATGTGTGGACTTCAACTCCCAGAATTCCCCAGCCAGCCATGTTAATGTTGCCAAAGTTGAGAAACACTGATCTAGGGAATTGAATACCCTCAGCTACATGTGCATTCAGATACGATCTAAGTATTTAACCCCAGCCACCCCCTCACTCTAAAGAAGAACGTTGTCAAAAGAAGGATGTACCTTCTTTTCATGCTGGCTGGGGAATTCTGGGAGTTGAAGTCCACACATCTTAAAGTTCCCAAGGTTGAGAAACACTGGCATAGCAAGATGGGCTACTCAATAAGTAACCCATAAGAAAATGGATTGCGCAGGGCTGGATTGTTGCCTGTCCCTTTCTCGTTCCCTGTAGTTCTTTAGGTGAGGATCTTTCCTTAAGCCTTTTTTCTTCTGACCCATGTTGTGTTCACAGGTAGCAAGATGGAATCTCAGAATTTCAGACCTTTCGCTTGGATAATTAGCAGTATATTCATTTAAAATTGATGAGTAGTGGGCATTTATTCCATAGCAGTACTTTCAAGCATTTGCAGCTGTCCAGGTGCTGAACTGTTTTAATTAAGCTAATTAAAGGAATTGGCTTAAAACCACTTTAGGAAGGGTTCAGATTTGGTCTAAAGGGACTTTGGAAGCTGTTTTTGAGACACACGTCCAAGATTCTTAGTCCAGTTTATCTGTCTTGGTGCTCTCCAAATTAATTGGATGACCACTTCCTGAATTCTTTGCCTGCCTGGAATGAGTGTGTGTGTGTATATATATATATGCTTTTGAACTGATCTCACTTTCCATCAAAGCACAACTGATTCTTTGGCAAAAGCATTTGGCTGAAGTCCCTTGAAAAGAACCTTTCTTACCTTGTTTTTTTTGTTGATTTTCTATTTTCAGAAATCATAGCATTAAATTCTAGGTGGATCTGAAGTCCCTGTATCAATACAGTAGAATCTTATCTCTTTTGGCCAAATAAGACATCAATTTAAGCTTCAAGGTACACCTCCTTTCTCTAACTCAGTGTTTTTCAACCTTGGCAACTTTTAAGATGGGTAGACTTCAATTTCCAGAATTCCACAGCCAGCATGGCTGGCTGGGGAATTCTGGGAGTTGAAGTCCACCCATCTTAAAGTTGCTGGGATTGAGAAACAGTGCGCTCCAGCATAGTGAATCTAAGAAAGGCTCCGAAAATTGCTCAATTTGAATGAAGGGAATGAATGGAGGCATAAATCCCAAAATACCACAGTGATTTTTCTGAATATCTCTTGTGGCCATGACTGGTAATGCAGAAGTATTCTTAATTTCTTACCGCCACACTGCCTCTGAAAAGCTGAAATGAAATTTTTATTGCTACCTTGACACCCCCCCCCCCCGCTTCCCCAAAGTCACATCTGGGAGATACTCTGTTGCATTCATTCAAATGAAGGACTACGTATTTTATTAATGTGGTTTCATTTCAGCGGAATTTAGAAGCAACCTCCCCCTCAAAGTTCAGTATCAAAAATATTTTCCCCACAGATAAATAAATTTACCTTGGTGAATTGACAGAGATGCATGTGTTCGGTACTTCTGCACATTTATTTGGAAGTAAGCTGTATTGAATTAAGTGGAATTTGTCTCCAAATCAATGTAAACAGAATTGCAAAACAGCTCATATATGTTGCTTTAAGAAGAGCATCATTTTCTTTTGCAAAGCTGCAAGGGAAGGATGGAATTTTTCTCCCTGTGCTATTTAAGTTCAAACTATATTTTACCTCTCTTCTTCTTTGGGAAAATGGAGACTTGGTGTCAAAGGGAGCACAACTGAGCCTCAGTGGAAGCACTTTTTGCTGTAGTTTTCAAATCTTTAATTTTTTTTTCCACCATGCGTGCTGGGGAAATACTGAAGATCTGCTTTTAATGCTTCCTTCCTTTGTCTGCCAATTTGCAGATTTGCCTTCCTATCTTGGTTGCGCCTCCTGTTATTAATGTGAAACTCATTTCCTTTTGAATGGTCATAAAGGGAATCATGCAGCAGAGCTTGGCTTTGCATATTAAACCTGTAATACCGCAGTGTCCAGGGGAGGAGGAGGGAAATGTCGAGAAAGTTATTCCTGCCTTATATCCGCCGTCAAACTGGTAGTCAAATTGCATGTGTGTGCTGCATGTAAACAGTGAAGCCAGTGCCTTGTGAATACGGGAGGTGCCATCTTTTGCTTTTTGCAGCATTAAAGAAATGAGCCATTGGCGGAGAAAGGTCCAGGATCTATAGGATGGGAAGACCTGGAGGTCTTCCTGATAGCTCAACTGGGGTAACATCTCATTTCCATCACTAATTTATCTGGGTTCCTGTTGAATTCTGCAGTGATGATTGGGATTTGATAGGGCGTGTGCAAGATGAACATTTTAGCCTCCCCCCCCCCCAGTATCCGTGATGCAGATTTTAATATGTAATGCACGTATGGAATACGCATATTCCTGAAACGTTTCAACGGAGAAATCTCTGGGTGAAAAGATGTTGAGTCGTGCTTTATGAGGGAGCAGCCAGATTCAGATGTTGACGGATAGTGTCCTTCTGATATTAAATATGAAACAGGCAAGCCAGAATCTTGCCATAGTATTTCCCTACTGAAAGAATTTCCCATAATGGGACTCCAGAAACCTGCAGTGTGGGATTTGCCTATACCTGTGTGTTCTAATGATTGTAGTAGGATTGGGGTGGGGTGGGGTGGGGTATGAACTTTCAGATAAAGAATATCCCTCTCTCCATACATGGCAGTGAACTGGCACAGATTCTACACCGTTGTTTGGCACAGCCCAGGACGCGGATTGAGTTTTTATTTGTTGATGCTCTTTGTTATGGACACAAGGCTGCCCATTGGTGGCTAAGCGTCAAGCAAAGTTAAATTGTTCTCTCCACTGGAAGAAAAGAACAGCATGAAACTCAGTTTAGGCCTATCTAGACATTGCCCAGAAGAAGGTGATAAAACCATGGACTGGACTGGTTAAGGCTGTATGGTGGTCCGTTTTAAAGGCACGTGCCTTACTACACCCATCTTGCGTGGCATAGCTTGTAGAATATAGCTAGTTTTTTCTGTTTTTGAGATGGTCAGTTTAAGAATGGATTTTCCTTGCTATCGTTTTTTGGCACCCAAACATCTGGAGCACTCATCAGCCTGAGTATTTAAATCCCTTTGGGTTTAGCAGGAATGACTTAATTAAAGGTGTAACTCTCATCCTGAATGCAGTGGGCTTTAAAAGAGTCTTCTTGACTTGATTGCTGCTCAAACAGAATAGACTAAGATGGTCAACTGCTACTAGGAAGATGGATATTTTCGAGTATTTTCGAAATCGGTTATCACTGATACCAGATTTAAGGAGGGCCAATCAGGGATTTGATCTCTGCAAACCGACATGTACATGAAAGGTTTTTATAGCATAATGAAAGCAAAAATGAAAACTCTGGAACAATTGGATGCTTTCATTGTTTGGTAAAAAAAAATCGGGAGGAGCTTGGTAGCACCTTTTCCAACTAACCAATTTTATTAAAAGGCATTTTAATAAAACACGTTAGTCAGAAAAGGCGCTACCAAGCTCCTCCTGATTTTTCGCTATCGTAGACTAGCAGGGCGTTCCTCCTACAATGTCTTTCGTTGATTTGAATAATCCAAATGCTTTTAAGGTAGAAGGAGCTGTACTGATGGCGTCTTCTGATCTTTTTATCGTTTACCATCTAATAAGAGTTACTAATCCTAGGCGAAGCAAGCTTTGTTGACGTATTGAAGTAGGTTTCTGTCTGCTTGCTCTCTCTTTTTATAGCTATCCTATCTGAGCAAATCTCTATTTCCTACACCGATCCACCTGGCCTTTTTGTGTGATTTCTCTTGACCAGGGTTTCTCAACGTCAGCGACTTTAAGATGTGTGGACTTCAACTCCCAGAATTCCCCAGCCAGCCATGCTGGCTGAGGAATTCTGGGAGTTGAAGTCCACACATCTTAAAGTTGCCGAGGTTGAGAAACACTGGTCTAGGCACATCCTGGTGCAGAAATTCCTCATCTTCACATTCTTCTTCCTTTCTGAAAGTTCACGTTTCAACAAACTGCTCCATTTCTCCTCTGCTGTTGAAAGCCACCATCCGCTCTTCGGTTGACCGCCGCCATCCTATATGGAGAGCAAGCAGGTGTTGTGATCTTCTTCGCCCAGATTTTCTAAGCCCCATTAGGTCGGTGGTTATTATTTTTTTCTTTTCCTCTCCCCAATCCCATTTTAATTTGATTGAAGAAGACATTTGATGATCCGTAGATAGCCAGCGGAATAGTAGGGGAAGAAGAAGAAATTCAAGATTCCTAAAAGAGAAACAAAGGCAGAGAGTACTACAAGGGTTTGAAATAACACAGCTCGCTCTAGCTTTCGCCAGGATTTAGGGCTGACTGAAATTGGCATCAAGTGTGTATTATTATGAAGTGGCTGCTATTCTCTGTGTGAATGGACCTGTCTGGATGGGGTGGGCACTCGATAGCCCCTTGTATATTGTCCATTTTACCTTTTCCTCCGCAACTGCAACGGGAGAGCTGTTTAAAGCAGCGTATCCTACCTTTGAATTTCAGTTTGCTGATGGCAGTGACTAATCCAGATGGATGTTTTTATTCTTTTACGATTGCACACGATTGTGAATGCTGGGTGGTTTTTTTCAGACAGAATATCGGGGTGCCCTCCAAGGAAAGACCGGAGGGGGTTAGCCCTGTTGGAGCACTGTTCGTTTTTGATAAGCTCCGCCAGACCAGCCTCGCTGTCGATTTTTCAAAAGGTGTTGCCCGTATTCCACCTAACAGGTCTGAAAGGAGTCGTAGTTCGTTTGTCATGTATTAACAAAAAGAAATGGCGGTCTTCTTTGAAAAGGCTTTTTGATTTAGTCGGTCTTACCTATAGCTCATGTACAGGACATTTTAGAATGTATTTCTTTCCCTGATGTATCTTAAAACTTAATTTGTGTAGGGGCATGGGGTGCAGACTGGTGGTGTTGGTCTGCTGACACATGTAATTTGCTCGGGGCGGGGGGGGGACACACCTTTGGGTTAAAGTTGGCTGGTTCCATAATGGGACAGGTTTGGCCTACCATTGGTTTTCTACATGGCCCAGTAATTCTGCTTCAGAAATCATTCTTTTGCTGGTATTCAAGGGGGAAAAAATGTTGCAATCTCAACATGACTTGTATTTAGCCTACATCCAATTGCACTACTGGGGTTTTTAATCTGGGCCTGCTTTTCTCTGTCCTCTTCCTTGTGAGAGGGGGAGCACATCCCCCCCCCCCCCGTTTTCTGGGGCAAGTGCTTCCTGTCTACAGGAAGGATTTCAGTTTCTGACATCTTTTCCTCCTCCTCTGTGACAGTTACATGCACAGTTCTGTATTCACAGGAGCGTTTTTTTATACCATTTGATACACTGTGAGCAGCTTGGCAGAATATTTCCTTGTCCTAAATTAGAATGTGGGTTTTGCCGTTTGCATAGATTCCCCCTCCCCCCTTTGGAACTGTTCTTAAATCTTGATTTCAGTCCATAAGCCCCGCCAGGACGGCCGAATCATAGAATCATAGAGTTGGAAGGGACCTAAGAGATAATCAAATCCAACCCCCTGCTCCCTGCAGGATTCACCAGCGCACCCACCACTACGCCCTGGCAGCAACGCAGAAGGGAGGCAGAGAAACACATCGGTTGCACACATGAGCCTGAATAATAACAATAATAATAATAATAGCGCATTGCTAGTTTTTGAACCTTCTGTCTTATTCTAAGTTGATTCATTATTCTCTCCAAAAGCAGTAACGCTGTCAAATCTCTTAACAGATGCTAAGCCCTATTAAAAACTTTCACAATGTGTGATCTGCTTTTCTTTAAACAAAATTATAAATTGGTTACATTTTGAAGGGTAATAGATTCTGGGTTTTGTGAACGGGGTGTACGCTTACAACTTCCGGGTCGGACAAGAAGCTGTAAATACATGCTCATCCCAGGGTTTGATGCCTTGTTCTGGGGTTGGTTGAGGCTGATTAGGAAGCTGATGTGCAGTTTTCCATCGACAGGTGTGGGTGGTGTCTCGCTGTGCCCTTCAGAAGGGAGGGCATAAACTCTTCCTACGTGATTCTTTCATGCGGATGCTTTGTTTTTGACATGTTGCATTTGAAGTGGACGTTTGGAGAGAGAAATATATAATTATGGGGAGAGAACTGGACATATCTTCATACTTGTACATAACTTTGGGCTTGCTTTATTACCATTTTTTTGTTTGTTTTCTCCCCATACCAGTCAATTCACTTGCATGAAACTTTTTAACTCAACCTGGAGCGTCCTACTTCCCTCAGCACTCAAAGTGGTTAACTGCAGTTGACTAACAGCTGGTGTTTTTAGCTTTGCAGTACATGACTGTTTAAATACTGTATTCCTTGTAAATGAAGTTTTAAAAAAAATGTTACGGCTGGTGCCAATATTTTTGTTAATGAAATGTTCAATGTTGTCTCACTATGGTCTGGTCAGAACTCTTAGTGTATAAGCTGGGCCTGCAGCCTTTTTTTATAGCTCGGAGGCCTAATTGTGTAACTTTTTTCTTTCATAATGTTTTTGTTTATAATATCTACTGTCATTTCTTTCATATAAATATGACATGTAAATTGTCATAATAAAAAAAACATTTAAATAAGCTGATGCACCGAGTACATATCGGAGAAGACATAAGGGCATCCTTTTGTCTGCTTTGAGATCTTATCGTAAAAGACTGCAGCTTAATCAAATTTGCAGGTAGTGCAAAATTTGCAGTGGGGAAGTTAGTAACATTGCCGTTTTTTAAAATCAGCGGAAGAGGAAGCAGTAGGATTAAAAGATGTGCTGCTAAGTTTTGGATGCGACGTGAACACAGCCCAAAGATTTTAAATTTAAAAGAGATGAGGATGACTAACTGGGAATTAATTTATAGGCCTGTACTCATACCAAACATGAAGTCAGACAATTCTCAATTGCTATTTTGAAAGAGATGTAATGCCTATTTCAATGATGTTTTCTTCTTAAGTATGTTGTACATGATTCATATTTATGCACGTGAAACTGGAAGAGGATGACAGCAGCAAGGCGGATGGACTCGGTTGCAGCAACGATGAATGCCCCATTGAGAGGCCTAAAAGGCCAGATTGAGGGCAGATCATCCTGGAGGTCTAGCGGTGTGGTTGCCGCAAGTCAACACCGATGGGATGGCACATAATCCATCCCATGGCATAACCACTCAAGCTGCAAAGGGCGCTTTTTGCTTCCATGAGCTGAGGAGTTAGTGTACTCAGTTTATAATGGACTAAAATGTCGTTTTAGGTTGGACTGGCATTTGAATCGGTTCGGCTGTTTGCCTTATTTATTTGATTTATAGGCTGCTCCACTCCCAAATTACTCTGTGACTTGCAACTAGGAACTATAAAGGCATCCTTTTCCTGAAGGATGTTCTTGGAGAAAGATGCAGCGAGGGTGAAACTGCACCTATGCCACACCAATCTGCCTTATTCAATCTTAAAAGCCTTCCCCTTAAATTCCGGTGACTTTTCCCCTTTCCCAAAGCAGTTGCAGGTCTTCTGTCCCCCCTTCATTTTGCCCCAGGCCTGCTAGGACTGAAAAAAAATGGATTTTCCTCCCCTCTCCTCTCCCCACTTTATATGAATATTTTGGCAGCTGTTGGACGCCTTAAAACAGGTGAGTTGTCTCCTATTTGGGGGGGGGGTTGCCCCCAATGTTTAAGGTGGTTCTAGGCGTGGGGAGCCCTAATTAAGCCTCCGTGCAAGTATCCCCACGATTTTTAATCCCTCCCCCTTTAAAACACTGGCGTGAAACATTTGCAAACTTTCGGATTCAGCGGGGCGGCTGCCCGGCAGGCGGGGGAGGTCACGTGACCCCGCCACAATAGCCGCCGGGGAGCGTCGTCCTCTCGTCTCTATGGTGACGGCCCTGGGCACGCGGGGCGCTCTCACCTCTATGGTGACGGTGAAAGGAAACGGCGAACCTTCTCGGGTCAGCCTGGCGGGTTGTACTTCCTGTCTCGGCGGCTCCCAGGTTCGTAAGGCCCGCGCTCGCTATGGACTTCTTGAAGCGCATCCCGGAGCCGAGTGAGGGGATCCGGCTGCGGCAGCCCGATACGGAGGCCGTGCTCGGGGGACGGGGCCTGGGCACCGGCAGCCTGTTCATCGCAGAGAGGTGAGGGCGTCCGGCCTGCCGGGGCTAGCCGAGGACGCCTGCGGAACTCCCTGCCACTGGAGGGGCGGAGGAATACTCCGAGGCAGAGCAGCCGAGATCGGCCTTTTCGGAGGAACGGGAGGCCGGACCTGTGGACCCAATCTGTGGTCAGATTTCTCCAACCTGGCGCCCTCCAGATGTCGGACCTGCAGCGCTCAGAATATCCAGCCGGCAGGGGGGTGTTGTTGTTGTTGTTCAGTCGTTTAGTCGTGTCCGACTCTTCGTGACCTCATGGACCATAGCACGCCAGGCCTTCCTGTCCTCCACTGTCTCCCGGAGTTTACTCAAATTCATGTTCGTTACATCGGTGATGCTATCTAACCATCTCATCCTCTGCCGTCCCCTTCTCCTTTTGCCTCCAGTCTTTCCCAGCATCAGGGTCTTTTCCAGTGAGTCCTCTCTTCGCATTAGGTGGCCAAAGTATTTGAGCTTCAGCTTCAGCATCTGTCCTTCCAATGAGCAGTCAGGGTTGATTTCCTTTAGGATTGACTGATTTGACCTCCTTGCAGTCCAAGGGACTCTTAAGAGTCTTCTCCAGCACCACAGTTCGAAAGCATCAATTCTTTGGCGCTCAGCCTTCCTTATGGTCCAACTCTCACAGCCATACATTACTACTGGAAAAACCATAGCTTTAACTATACGGACCTTTGTCGGCAAGGTGATGTCTCTGCTTTTTAATATGCTGTCTAGGTTTGCCATAGCTTTCCTCCCCAGGAGCAAGCATCTTTTAATTTCATGGCTGCAGTCACCGTCTGCAGTGATCTTGGAGCCCAAGAAAATAAAATCTGTCACTGCTTCCATTTCTTCCCCTTCTATTTGCCAGGAAGTGATGGGACCAGATGCCATGATTTTTTTAATGTTGAGTTTCAAGCCAGCTTTTGCACTCTCCTCTTTCACCCTCATCAAGAGGCTCTTTAGTTCCTCTTCACTTTCTGCCATTAGGGTGGTATCGTCTGCATATCTGAGGTTGTTGATATTTCTCCCGGCAATCTTAACTCCGGCTTGTGATTCATCCAGCCCGGCATTTCTCATGATGTACTCTGCATATAAGTTAAATAAGCAGGGTGATAATATACAGCCTTGTCGTACTCCTTTCCCAATTTTGAACCAATCGGTTGTTCCATGTCCGGTTCTAACTTTCATCCCCTTCATGGATCACTGCCTTGTTGTGGCGAAGGGGCTTGCGTAACTCAATGAAGTCATGTCAAGACGGCAGGGGGATTCCAGGATAATTACAGTCTCAATGATCTGAGTAATAACAGACTCCTGTGGATGCCATTTTTACGGACCCCAACCACTATTGGATCACTAATTGCATTCATCTCCAAATAATAACAATAATTGTAATAAGATTTGAAGGTCCATCATGCTGCAAACACGAAACCTAGTGTTTTTCAAACTTGGCAACTTTAAGATGTATGGACTTTAACTCCCAGAATTCCCTATACTGGCTGGGGGATTCTGGGAGCTGAAGTCCACGCATCTTAAAGTGTCCACCTGTAAATGTCATTGAAACACAGATTGCTTCTGCCTTCAAGGTACAGAATATATGATGGCAATAAGTGATCTGATGATACACATGCAAAAATGTGTAAAACCATAAAGATCTGTGCCTGAGATTCTGGCTGTTGTGCCACAACAGTGCCAAAAATTTCCAAGTCCATCGTTGTTATGGTTCATTCTGTGTAGATGGTTACAGTCTGTGGTTTGATGGTGGTTTCAGGTGGTTAACGTTTTTATTATATTTATCCTACCTTGTTTATATGTATATCTGTGTGTGTGTGTTTGTGTATCAGCTCAAGGTGGCGAATATACCTAATACTCCTGCCTCCTGTATCCTTTAGGATTTGTGTCTTGGATCCAGGTTTTGCTCCATAGCAGCTTAAAAACATAACAAAATATGTTATTGTTATGGCTCATTCAGTGCAGATAGATGTGAACTATGATTTAACAGTGGTTTGGTGTAAAATCTGCAAGACTCCTTGGAGATCTTTACCTTTACTCCACATTGCAGTGATAAATCATCTGATTCGTTACTGTAAAAATTCATTCATTTTGTGCAGATGGATGTCATCTTGATTTGGTGTGGTTTCATGTGGGTCCCATAGGAAACATGCGGATCTAATACGATTCACATGGAGTTGGCTTTTATCTGCTTCCTGCCAAAAGTCAGTATATCAGCATGTCCTGTATAAAGGATTTTCATCTTCTAGAGAGTTGTGCTTTTTCTGAAGAATTCATCTCTATATCCAAGTGGAAACTACCCTTAACTATTAGGCTGCAATGGCCCTACACTTTGGGTCACTATGTGCATGTTTAGAAAGAGGGATGTTTACTAAATTAAATTCTGTTCTCATCACTTGAGTTATAACTTCGTTTTGTTTTGTATTTTTCAGTCGGCTGTCATGGATAGCGAATTCAGGCCTTGGGTTCTCACTGGACTATCCCATCATAAGCTTACATGCCATCTCCAGGGACCTGAATGCCTACCCGTGGGAACATTTGTACGTCATGGTCAATGCGAAGTTCGAAGGTAAGAAGGTGGTATAGTTATATGCATAATGGGAGGGCCTGAAAGCATGGCTGTGTCATTGTCCCTGGGGGTCTGGTAGTAGAGATGAGTTTTTTCAATGGTTGAACAGGGCCGTGGTTGCTCAGCGGGTAAGACACCAGGCTTGTCGATTGGAAGGCGCAAGTTTGGAGGTTCGAATCACTAGCCCCGTGTGATGGAGTGAGCTCCCGCACTAGCCCCAGCTCTTGCCAACCTAGCAATTTGAAAGCATGCAAATGCAAGTAGATGAATAGGTACCACTTCGGTGGGATGGTAACAGCGTTCTGGACGCGTCATGCCGGCCACATGACCGCGGAAGCGTCTTCGGACAATGCTGGCTCTTCGGCTAACAAATGGAGATGAGCACCGGCCCCTAGAGTCGGACACGACTGCACAAATGTGCGGGGGAAACCTTTACCTTTTTACTGAATGGGATATGTGGTTGTATTAACCTGCTGATTGTGATTATGAGCTTTTAATGGTGGTTTTAATATGGTTGCATGTTTGTTGCATTTATTTATATTTTATTATGTTTTATTGCTGTTGTTTTTAATTGTTGTGAGCCACCCAGAGTCACAAATCAAATGAATGAATGAATGAATGAATGAATGAATGAATGAATGAATGAATGAGCACAGACAGTGATGATTCACAAGCCAGGAGCACAATCAGTTGTTTTCTAACTACTATATTAGAGCCATATTCTACCAACATGCATGCACACACTTCCATTGAAATGCACGTCTACCAAAAAGGAAGAAAAGTAGAGAAGAAGGGAGTGCCCTTCTCTTCCACTGGCTGTGCATGATAAATGTTATTTTTAACCCACTTCCACTTATCAGTTCTAAGAGGCATCAGCTAATGGTTTATTAATTTAGGTTTAAAGTATTTATATGGCCACCCAACCCTGTGACTCTGGGTGGCAAACAAACAAGAAGAGAAAACCATAATCAAATCAATATAAAAACAATCAATTTCATTAAAACCTACTAAAACAGTGGAGTCCTTGGTGCTCTCTAAGCCTTGCTGTTTTCTTGCAGACGTTTCATTGCCAGGCTAGGCAACATCTTCAGTGCGAAAAGGGAGTGGGACTTGCTCTCTGTTTATATAGCCATTGTATATAAACAGAGAGCAAATCCCACTCCCTTTTCGCACTGAAGATGTTGCCTAGCCTGGCAATGAAACGTCTGCAAGAAAACAACAAGGCTCAGAGAGCACCAAGGCCTCCACTGTTTAACCCTGAGCTACAAATATTCTCTTCGATTGATACTAAAACAGTAAAATGGCAATTGGAACTGAAATCTTCATCAGTTGGGGTCTCAGATGTCCCTGACTCCAGGGCCGGGGAAAGATTGTAATCTACATTTCTCAGCTCTTTTAATGTTTTCCTTTTAACCTACTTCGGGTAGCCACAATAAAAGAATACACATTGAATAAAAGGATATAGAAGAAAATAAGGTAAAGCTGTTATATAAAGAATGTCAGCCTATGTCTTAATGTCACTATCAAAAGCTTCCTAGGCTAGTGAAATGAATGGCATTTTGGACTGGGAGAACAGCTTGTTGTTGAAGACTTGCTGAGAAATGTTGGGGGGGAGGGTTTGGGTGTTTATGGTTTTGATTCTCATAAACTGCTGAGCTTCCAGTGATACAGCAGAGACTTGGGGAAATACAATTTTTCTAGTCTTTTATTCTCTTGAATTTCCCTTTCCCCCTAAGGGAGACTAGAAGAAATTGAAGGCTGGAAAACATTTTTTCCTACCTGGCTACCTCTGTGTAGGCAGTGGACATTTGGGATGTCATAGGACAACAGTCGGTTCGTCACTCAGAGCTGGCTCTTGTTGGAATGGCCTGTAAGTCCTGTAAAATAATAAAATAATAAAATTCAGAGCTGTGATTCTTAGGTGCCAAATAATAAGTCAAGGGATTTGACGTTTCCGCTGAATTTCAATTTCCTTAGCATCTTTAAAAGCACTCATAGAGTGATTTTCTGAGTCTTACATTGCAAACGAAAATTGTGTAAGCTACAACTTGGCAATTGGATTTCAGTTCCTATTATCTCTGACCATTGGCTATGTTAGCTGGAAACGATGGCAGAGGACCCCAGGTGGTCCTAGTTCTTTGGGGAAGTGAGGCAGAAATGCCAGGTTCCTTAATGTGCGTCTTCATTTTTGATTTCTTAGAAGAAGAATCCAAAGAAAGTCCTGTAGCGGAGGAGGAAGAGGAGGAGAGTGACGATGAGCTTGAGCCCATCTCCGAATTCCGATTTGTACCCAGTGACAAATCAGCGTGTAAGTGGGGAAAAAGATGAGAAACCAGGATCACACCAGTTTGGGCGTGGAGGATATATCCTGGGTGAGGTTAGGGAAGGAGTCAAGCCCCTATGTATATTCCTTCTTTTTTCAGAATAATGCTGTCTAACTGGCACTCAAACACTGTAACTTTTTTATATGTCCCCTTACTTCATAGATGTTAAGCCCACGGGGCAAGTGTGTCATGTAAAATGATGTCTTCTCTGGATGGTGCTGTCCTGTTCTGTGGGGACTCTGTGGCCCTGTTGCCATTACCAGCTGTTTCGGTTGGCTTGGTCTTGCACAGTCTTCCACTCCTTGTTTCCTTTGTCCTCTCTGCTTGCCTGCCTCTTGGCGTTCGTGGCTTGGATCTTCTCCATTGTCACCAGGCACCTCTGCTCTTCTTCAAGGCGAACCAGTTGCCTGGCCCAAGGTGGACTGTGGTAGCCATTTGTCATGGCTCTGATTGCTCAGCTGGTGGAGCTCCTGGCAGATCTTGAACTTACGGAGCTCGTGGCAACTCTTGAACTTCTAACTACCAGAGACCAAGAAGAAAAGCTTTTCATTTGGAATGCTGAGGTCAAGAGGGAATCTTAGGGTGAATCTTAGCTCAGTCGATTAGACCAGTGATTTTGGAGGATACCTTGTGATAGCAGATTGACTGATCTCTTGTAATGTCTAGCAAGACCGAGTGCGGCCTACTAACTTCTGCTCGCCGTGCAGGTTATGTTGAACTGGCCTTGCGTGTGATGGGTTCCCTTTTAGAGAATTCTGCATGTGTGCTCTCTACATTGCAGTCTAGGCATCTGTACTTTAGATAGACTCCACTTTCATTTCTTACTGCAGCCATTTTTTTTTAATCTGTTCAGTTGTGTCAGATTCTTGGAGACAACTTGAACAAGTCCCTGCAGTTTTCTTGGCAAAGTTTTTCGGAGGTGGTTTGCCATTACTGCCTTCTTCCTAGGGCTGAGAGAAAGTGACTGGCTCAAGAGCACCCAGCTGGCTTCGTACCTAAGGCGGGACTAGAACTCACGGTCTCCTGGTTTCTAGTCTGGTGCCTTAACCACTAGACCAAACTGGCTCTCTGCAGCCATTGTAACGGGGGGGGGGGGGGGGGGGCATAAAAATCCCCTTTGCTTGGAATCAGACTCTGGGAATCAAACTCTGGGGGCCGCTGTCTTTATGCCGGGAGGTTGTCCAATTGTCAAGAAACTGGTGGTGTGATCGCTCTGATTTCGTGACTCAGTGTGAATTGAGAGTGGAAAAGCTGCATTCTGGCCATGAAGAGTTTCCCTGTGCAGAGCAAGTTAACTTCTTCATGGCCAAAGTGCAGTTTTTCTGCACTGAACAGGTCCCTCCTTTCTGAGTAAGGAGTTCTGTAGGTCAAGACGCAACAAGAACTCAGTCAGCTTTTTGGCAGCTCTTTCAGCCTGCAGAATGGCAGTTCTGTTTCTTGTTCAAGGTGTTTAGACCAGAGCTTTCCAAACTTTTCATGTTGGCGACACACTTTTTAGACATGCATCATTTCGTGACACACACTTACAGCAGGGCACAAGGCAGGCACTAGGACCTGCGCGGAATCACAGCAGGTTTGGAGGCACAATGCAGGCGCTAGGACCTGTTCGGAATCCTGGCAGGGCTCGGAGGCGGCAGGAGCCGCGACACACCCAGACACTGCAGTCGACACACTAACGTGTCGCGACACACAGTTTGGAAAGCTCTGGTTTAGACCTTGGCATTCCCTAGGGAAAGCATAGGGAGCCATAGACCGAAAGAATCTCTGCCTGGGGAGTGAGAGGTTGATGCTGCCAGTAAAGGATCAGACCTGACCCTGTTTAAAAAACACCTTCATGGGGCAGTCATTGCGTGAGCAAACTTTGCGCTTGTGTTTTACGTAGTGGAAGCCATGTTTTCTGCCATGTGTGAATGCCAAGCCCTGCATCCTGACCCGGAAGATGAAGACTCGGACAACAATTACGATGGTGACGAATACGACGTGGAGACTCACGGTGAGTGGGGCTTGATTTGCACGATCTGCTATAATTTTCCGTTGACCGTGATCCACATTAGGCCACCTTAACTGGCAGTTTTGTATCTGTACCAAGAGGCCAAAAGAAAAAGGTCAATTGACTAATCATTTTGGACTAGTAGCTGTTTGTTACACATACACCTTGGTTTCCTTTCTATGTCTTACCATGATTTACAGCAATCACAGTATCATTCACTAAGAATCAGAAGCTCATTAAACATTTTACAGCGTTAGTTGCACCGTATTGAGGTAGTTCTCGGAAAGTAGCATTTTTGTTTCAACAATTCTGCATATTTCAAGCTTAGAGCTTTCAGACAATCACGCTTTCATTTCAGCTCTCTTTAGATCAGTGTTTTTCAGACTTGGCAACTTGCTGGCTGGGGAATTCTGGGAGTTGAAATCCACGCAGCTTGAAGTTGCCAAGTTTGAAAAGCACTGCTTTAGATCCACTGGCTGATACGATTCTAGAGTTCTAGATGGAACCCCAGAGCTGGAAGCGAACGGCTGTGGGGTCAGAAACCGCCTACGGACTTTCTGTAGCCATTGTTGGAGACAGAACACTTGAAAGAACGAACAACCCATGTTCACACCTAGGCTGGGTGGCATAGATATTTCAAACTTTGAGCTAGAAATAAGGTCTTGTCTGCTTAAGACTTGTGAACACAGTAGCAAAAGTTGGTGTATAAAAATATGTCTATGAAGGTTCTCAGTCATCCAGGTGGAATTGTCTGTAGCTTGAATCATGTCAACTGGATTTCTATTTTCTCAGTGGAAACGTTTCGCTCCTTATGCTCCTTGGATAAGGAGCGAAACGTTTCCACTGAGAAAATAGAAATCCAGTTGACATGATTCAAGCTACAGACTTGGTGTATAAAAGGATTATAGCCTAACCACTTCATAATTGCCCTGTCTTTCTGGAAAGGCTAGAAAGTAAAATAATGAAATGGTGTATTTTTATCAATCAGAATGTTGTGCTGTCTTAAGGGGCCTCCATTTGAGTAACCCACCTCTGAGATGGTTTCTAGGTGTTGCTTTTTGGGTGCTGGTCACTGGTGTTGATAGAAAAATAATAACTGGCTGTGTACAGTGCTTGTTTGCCGTACGAAAATGGATTTAACTCTCTTCTAATGTCCCAGCTTTTAGAACAATGTATGTGCTGTGAATCCTCTTTCCTTTCTACCCTTCCCTGACTATCGATGCAAAGGACTGAACTGATGTTTGTACCTCTTACAAAATATGTAGGATCTTGTATGCAAAGTCAGACCATAGACCAGAGTTTCTCAACCTTAGCAACTTTAAGATGTGTGGAGTTCAACTCCCAGAATTCCCCAGCCAGCAGAAACCCTGCTATAGACAGTGAAGCTTTCACCACACAAATCAAGAGCCCAATCAGTTAGTTTTGTAATTATTTATTAACACACACAACCCCCTCCCCATTCACATGCACACAATAATACATACCAACAAAGGGGGGTAAGTAGAGAGAAATTGAGAGTGCCCTTCTCCCCCACTAATGAAAGGTTCAAGAGTCCAAAGAGTCTTTTTAGGAAAAATCTCAGCTTTTCAATCTATCTTTTATACTACAGGCAGGTCATGGTATCTGTGCCGATTGTCACAAAACGTTTGTTCTGGCCTCGTGCCTTTCCCTCCTGTTTTGATGTGCCAGTTCAATTTCTCAAGGAAATTGAGAAATTGTTTATTAGTGCTGCCCAGGCAATCACGATAAAGAGATGTTTCCTTTAGTTTGTTTCTGTTTAGCAGCTGTAAATGGTGCCAAGTGATGGTTTTGTCTGTACTCTTCTATAATTATTATATCCCTTTTTCTGGCCAGCTGGTAATAGAAGGGTACTAGACAACCCATGACCTGTTGGGTCATTGTTTCAGAGATATTTCTTTAGCAGATTCTTCAATGCCTTCAACAATGGCAGAGCTTCCAGTGTACTGGAAAAGTTCTTAAAAACTCGGTGAGACCTTCAGAGATGGATCTGCCTTGAAAGTAGCCCATGTTGAACTGTATAGCACAGTCAAACATCAGGAGTTGACCACAGGAAATGTTTTATGACATTTTGTATTGTGTCATAAAATGTTTTATGATAATTTTTATGTCATAAAACGTTTTATAAAATTTGCCAAATTTCTATTCCACGGGAGTCATGGGTCCCGGATTTTGGACACATTCTGTATGTTAGCCCATTTGAGGTTGTTGTTGTTTATTCGTTCAGTCGCTTCCGACTCTTCGTGACTTCATGGACCAGTCCACGCCAGAGCTTCCTGTCGGCCGTCGCCACCCCCAGCTCCCCCACGGTCGAGTCCGTCACCTCCAGAATATCATCCATCCATCTTGCCCTTGGTCGGCCCCTCTTCCTTTTGCCTTCCACTTTCCCTAGCATCAGCATCTTCTCCAGGGTCCATTTGAGGTACCTTGGTTCAAAAATTGTTACCCTACGATGCATCATTTCGCCCAGTTGACGGTTAGATATTATCAAACAGACATGAGAGTTTTAGTAATGTATAGATATAGAGCACATGGTAGGATTTGGGGAGACTAGACTAGGAGATATATACAGAATAGAATAAAGAATGTGGCTATATGTGTACAGAATAAATGATATAAAGAATACAATACATGTTTCATATCATACCACGAATGTAGAAGTGATTTGGGAAATGTAGGCCCAACTGTGATCTCATGATCCTGGAACCTTGTATCAAACAAAATACTTGACTTCACCCAGCTAGCTAGGATTCAGGGGTTTATTTGTGCATTTTTGACCTGTGCCGCGTGATACCAAATGTACTTGCAGCTTTCTTAAATTGCATTTGTGTTTCAGTCTTGCATTTGATCTGCTGGAAAAATCAGCAGTGTACTTCTCCATTGTTTTGTTTAGCGGATGGTCTATTTTGCTTCACATGAGCATTCAGAGTGTAGTGAAAATCAGCACATTTAACAGCTGGAACAAGACTGCATCCCTAAATCTAAAACTAGAAAGAGCCTTGGTTTCAAGGAAAACAAGTTAAGTTCTAACAATTGCTCATATGTATTATAGTAGTCTGATTCCAGTTTGCAGTAGAGAATATCGGCTTGTTAGTTGGAAGGAAATCAAACAACTACCTGTGTTCAGTGGTTTTGTCCAGACACAGTTGTGTTAACTTTAAGGTTAAAATGCATTTTGGATTTTGTTCTTGGCACAGAAATCGGTCAAGGCGATATCCCGTCCTTTTACACATATGAAGAAGGCTTGTCGCATTTAACAGCCGAGGGTCAGGCTACCTTGGAGAGATTGGAGGGCATGCTGGCCGAGTCGATAAGCACGCAGTACCACATGGCTGGGGTACGAACGGAAGATTCTCTCAGGGATTTTGAAGGTACGAATTCATCTTGCAGGGTTTCATGACAAAGGTTGGAATTTTTAAGGGCAGTCTCCAGTCGGATTTTAAGATGACAGAACTATCTACAGTTGGTGTCCTGTTCTCCAGGTTGGCTGTGTGGTTTTTTTTTTAATGTATTTTTTTTTAATCTGTAAGCCACCCAGAATATTGTGGAGTCAGGTGGCCTTGAAATTTGACTATTAAATAAATAAATAGAACCACATCTTTTGGAGGATTCAGGCAGTTAGTTACAGGGATGTGCAAAATGTTCTGTTCTTGGAATATTCTGTTTCGTTTCAAAAACAGACAGATCTGGGGCCAATTACTGCCTTCTGGAAGTTCCAGATCAGGAAGCGCTTTGTGCTGTTCCAGATGTTTCAGGGCCAACACACTCAGGACATTTGGATCAGCCTGTTCTGGGAGACAAAAGGCGGGTGCTGGGAACATATGACTTTGTTTTGCATAGAATAGTTGGATGGTGTCATACGTGCTCGTAGTTCTCACCTGTTGGATTGCAAGTGCAGTGAAATCTCGATTTACCTTGATGCAGTGGGCTTTGCTTTTTTTTTTTAAATCCGTTCAGTCATGTCCGATCCTCTGTGACTGCCTGGACTAATCCCTGCAGTTTTCTTGGCAAGATTTAAGAAGTGGTTTGCCATTGGCTCCTTCCTAGGTCTGAGAGAGAGGGACTGGCCCAAAGTCACCCAGCCGGCTTTCATGCCTAAGGCGGGACTAGAACTCTCAGTCTCCTGGTTTACCATTGGGTCCTTCCTAGGGCTGAGAGTGTGTGACTGACCCAAGGTCACCCAGCCGGCTTTCATGCCTAAGGCGGGACTAGAACTCTCAGACTCCTGGTTTCTAGGCCAGCACCTTAACCACTAGACCAGACTGGCTCTCATTTACTATTAAATAGTATTTAAATAGTAAAGAGAGCCAGTTTGGTGTAGTGACGAAGGTGCTGGCCTAGAAACCCGGAGACTGTGAGTTCTAGGCCTCCCTCAGGCATGAAAGCCGGCAGGGTGAGTTTGGGCCAATCCCTCTCTCTCAGCCCAACCCACCTCACAGGGTGGTTGTTGTAGGGAGAATAGGAGGCAGGAGGTATGTTTGCCACCTTGAGTTGACCAAATTTTTAAAAAGTCGTGGAGAATCATCATCATCATCATCATCATCATCATCATCATCATCATCCCAGAAATAAATTGTTATGAGGAAGTAACACTGTACCTCCTCACCAAGTCTTTCAGTCCCCTGGAGTTATGGCAGGATAGGACCAAACAGAAACAACCAGTCCTTAACCCATAAACTTTGCCAGAGAATGAGACTGTGCTGTTTCTCTCAGCCTTTTAAAAAAGGCTAATGCAGTGTTTCAACCTTGGCGACTTTAAGCTGTGTGGACTTCAACTCCCAGAATTCCCCAGCCAGCAAGGCTGGCTGGGGAATTCTGGGAGTTGAAGTCCACCCATCTTCAAGCTGCCAAGGTTGAGAAACACTGGTGTAGAATTTCCAGCCTGTTGCTGTTTTTTGCTTTCAGATGGAATGGAAGTGGATGTGGCACCAGCAGTCACAGGACAATTCGAAGATGCGGATGTTGATCATTAAGGAAGGTAGGAGCCACGGCCAGGTTGACACTCCCAACTTTCTCTCCCTTTGGTTTAATCCCATTGAGCCTCCGAGTTCATTTGCTTGCTTTTGCTTGGAGAATTGTGCAGTTTGTTAAGATCCCCCCCCCCTTGCTTTTTGATTCCTCCTTTGGTCAAGCCTCAACTTTTCAAAGCATACCAAACTTTTTAATAAGAATTATTGAACATTTTTTAAAATCCATTCAATCGTGTCCGATTCTCGGAGACTGCCTGGACAAGTCCCTGCAGTTTTCTTGGCAAGGTTTTTCGGAAGTGGTTTGCCATTGCCTCCTGCCTAGGGCTGAGAGGGACTGGCCCACGGTCACCCAGCTGGCTTTGTGCCTAAGGCAGGACTAGAACTCACAGTCTCCCAGTTTCTAGCCTGATGCCTTAATCCAGTGCTTTCCAAACTGCCGCTGTTGGCGACACACCAACAGCAGCAGCGACGGGGGCGCGCGCGGCGGCGGCGTGCACGATGGTGGCGCAGGGGCGTGCGCGGCGGGGGCAGTGTGCACGGCGGTGGCCTTGTGTTTTCCGCTAAAACCCGGAAGCGCTGATGGCGCGCTGCTGCCGTTGCCGCTGTTGCCGCTGCCGTGTACGCCGCTGCGTGCGCCCCTGCACCGCCGCCGTGCACGTCCACTTCCGGGTTTTGTCGCGACACACTAGTTTGGAAAGCTCTGCCTTAACCACTACACCACACTGGCTCTCTATTGAACATTTACGTTCCCTGAATTATGACAACCTTTGGCCTACGTTTCTTAATAGGGCATCTAGGATAGAGTGTTTCAGTCAGATTTTAGAGGCTAGACAATGTGTATAAAATGTTTACCCCATGATATCATGGGTAATATCCATGTTTTTATGCATTTTATGCAAAATGCTTTGATAACATCAAAGTAGCTTACAGTTCAGAGTTTAAAAAAAGCGATAAAAACTAAACTAAGAAAATCAGTGGGTTGCTTTCAGCCAGATACTACTTTTCTTTGCTAATCTATTTGCAGTTTTCTTGGGATGATAATATGGAGCAGTGTTTCTCTTTTTTTTAAATATATTGAGATTTTTTTTCATAGAATAAAAGACAAATAGAAAGAAAAAAAGGAATGAAAGAGAGAAAGAAGTAAGTGCAAGAAACGAAAAAGAGAAAAAAAACTAAAGTTAATATATGAATGACTTCTGACCTTTTCAACAGATAATTACAAACTTATTGTCCCTTCTCCCGCTTAGATGTTATACAAGTCCCCTCAGCCCCTCATTTAATCCACATCTTTTTAAATCTTCAAATCCATAAATCATCATTTCATTTCTTTCTCCTTTCAGCAAAAAGTCCAATATAGAGCAGTGTTTCTCAAGCTTGGCAACTTTTAGATGTGTGAACTTCAACTCCCAGAATTCCCTAGCCAGCATGGCTGGCTGGGGAATTCTGGGAGTTGAAGTCCACACATCTTAAAATTGCCAAGCTTGAGAAACACTGATATAGAGGTTGGAGAATGCTGGATTCTTGTAAAAAATGTAAGATACCATTTTATATCCCAGTGGTGCCAAGCTGTTGCTTAGATATGTCTGCTCCATCTTAGCTTCTTGTTCTTGGATTTATTTTATATCTTTGCTGGGGCTACAAATTGATCCCTGATTTTCCTGAAGGAAAAAAGTTCAGGACAGTCTTTCTGTAGGGGGCGGGGGCTTGAGTGGGAGGGGTCAGATTCTTTTTCCTTTACACTGCTTCAAACTTGCTATCCCATCCTTTGAAAGCCAAATGTGACAATGGGCTGTTTTAGGAATGGGAGGGATATGAAACCTCATGGAAAGAGATAAATTATCTTGGAAAAGCCCACAGAGTGCTTAATAGGGACAGAGTAGGAATGCAGTTTGTGGGCAAGAAAATTTGGTATAGAAATAACTTTTGGTGGTAGCTTACATACAGCTTAAGATAGATCCTTCGTAGGCAGATCGTTCATAGTTGATGTTCTGTTTTTTTAGATGTTTAATTGAAATATGCCATGTGGGGTTGGGGGAGGAAGGACAGTGTGTTCCCTTCTCGATACCTGATCTTGTTCTTTCTCCTCCCCATCTTTCTCCTGTTACTGCTTTTGGCTCACAGATGCTCTTCCCCAAGTCAAATCACGGGGAACAAACCGATTTGCATAACATAGCTTAGTTTGTAAGGTTTTTTTTTTACACGGAATGTGAGTTTTTCAAAGCCTACTTGAAAAGAAAGCTGATGTGAAAGAGTGTCAGGAGGTTGTTAGTGCTGGATTGTTGCATCATGTTACAGTGCTGCATTCTTTTTGTTCTTTCATTCTCTTTCCTTCTTTCTTTCCTTCATTCTCTCTCTCTTTCTTCCTTTCACCCAGCATCTTGTGTCTTTCAGATTCTCTTGGCGTTTCCAAAGCAGGCTTCCCAAGATTGACAACCTTACCACAATCATTACCGTTCCTCTATAAGACCGAAACATGAAGAGTGTAAATGGTTTTGTAGCTCTGCTTATAAAACATGATCTGACTCATATGTGTGTGCGTCTGTGTGTGTGTGTGTGTGTATACACACGCACACACATCCACACTCACACACGCACAAAATTATAATACCTTGGCTCTGGTTGGAGAATTAATCATGGCTTACTGTTGGAAAGCCTTTACGTGATACTAGAGGATAAAGAATAGAGTTGTAATGTAGAACAGAATTCTAGATCTTCCCCATATGTTTTGTGTCTGTCTGACCACAGCCAATTTTACACAAGAATTATTATGCTTCATCTAAAGTGACTAGAGCTACGACAGAGGTGCGAAGTCAAGGAAATTGTGGAAATCCTGCGCAGCATTGAGTCAGTCTCTCAGAGAATCTTGTATTATGCTTCTAAGGGCCTGTTTTGGCATTCAGCAGATGGTTCTGCACTACAGATAAATAATCTTGTATCTCTGCTATAGATAAAAATGAAATGGTTCAATAAATATACTTTTTATATCTTACAGCTTAACTGCTTATTGCTGGGAACTTATTTTTCACGTTTCTGCTCAGACTACTGGTGTTTATGTTGATATATGATTACACCCCTACTTGAGCCTATTGTATACAAAATTCGAGTTACATACACAATGGTTCGAGTTAAGTACACAATACTGCTTTCTAAATCTATGTTTAAGATGTTTCTAACTGATGCTAAATAACTGTTCTGGCTTACATACAAATCCGACTTAAGGACAGACTTTGGGAACGGAACTTGTTCTTAAACTGGGGACTTCCGTAGGTGTAATGGCATGTGGGAAAGATCTTGGGAGGTGGGGTGAAGAGACACCACCTAGGGATCGGTCAGATAAGAGGGAGCATAGCCCACAGCTGGATAGTGGGCGGGGCAAGAGGCTCAGAAGAGACCCTCCCTAGTTTCTCAGGCTGTAAAGGAGACAGCGGGAGATTTGTACTTTCAGACTTGCAAGATTCTGTTAATGGAGCCTTACAATAAAGTAGAATTAGCTCATCTGATCGTGTTTCCTGTCTGGTCTACCTGGGAAGGCTGACAATAGGGAAACCTTTCTCAATTCCTATAGTAGCCACTGTATACGTTTCACATTATGTGCGGCTCAGGATGTACGCCAGTGTTTTTCAAACTTGGCAACTTTAAGATGTGTGGACTCCAACTCCCAGAATTCCCCACCCAGGAGGCTGTTTCTCAACTTCCCAGTGTAGCCTACAATTCTGGGTTTTCCTGGTGGTCTCCCATCCAAGCCCAAGTTTTTTTTTTAAAAAGCCTAGCTCAGATCTGCTATGTGCTATCATCTGATTATGTGAAATGCAGCAAGTACACCTGACAACTTTATGGAAATTATGGAAATGAGTGAATACTGGGGGTGCCTTTCCTAAAAGGCTTGGGGAAAAACACACAAGGGGAGTAAAAGTAAATTTTTCTTTATTAAGAAAATAGCCATTTTCTACCATTTTCAGATGGTATTAACCTCCTGTATAAGTTGTGGATATTTAGTTCAGGCTTGGCTCATTTTTCAGCCAGTGGTATGCAACGTTCAAGTTTCACAGGGTAAGGGAAATTCAAAATTATGGTTTCTAATCCAATTAGCGTAGGGATTAGAAATCAAAACATTCCACTTCTTTGCCTGTTTGGCTGCAGGAGTATTTTGATGCCTCATTTCAGTAGTAGTTCTGTAATACCAACGATTATAACATTTATACAATATAAACTATTATAACATGAATTTTGCCATTATTTTGAACTGTCCCATTAACAGAAATCCTTTAGCTAGAATACAAGGACAGCTGATGGCAATTTCTCATTACTTCAATATTCTTTAAATATAAACCATGCAAAAATAACCCCCAAAATCTCTTCCATCCACCAAAACGTTTAAGACACTTTCTTTAAAAAAAATACCTGGGTGGTTCTAGGCATCATCCTCTGTCAATTGTAGTTCATGTTAGGCATTTTTAAAGCCTAAAAGACAGACATCTTTAAAGTGCTTCCACTTTAAATGGGTCAGAAATTTCCTTTTTTCCTGAAATGAATCCTTCTATTCTTTCTAAATGTTAGCACTGTTGTTAGAGTGGGGAGGGGGGAATCTAAAAAAATTTACTAACGGAACAAAGTAGAAACCCTCTTATACTAACAGAAGAAAGTAGAAACACATTATACATTAGCTCCAGAATAGATGCTAACAGAATTCTGGCAGAGTCTGTGTTCATTTCATAACCAGGATCTGTGCAAATACTTGGTGAAACTCTTTTATTGAAGCATAAAACCTTGAAGCGTTTGTGAAGCCACCTGATGGTGACATCTGGATCTCGTTTCTAATTTTCAGATCATTTGCCGCTTTAGCAATAAAGAGGTCATCAAGAAAAGTAATTGTTCAGCCCTTAGTTAATGATACAGTTGCTGGGTTCTGTGTTTTTTATACGCATGACATATATGCATGAAACTGTGCTTTATGAACAATAGTTCATATGAAGGTGGCACATACTTTTAAAAAAATAGCATCAAGCAAATATTTGTGGAGAAATGTTGACGGGTGGGTGTATGTTTGAGGCTGCTTCCCTTAAATAAGCCAGTAAAAACAATATTCTGTTACTGCTTAGGAGGAAGAAATGTAAACGATTTGGATAGCCCAAAAAGAACCCCAGAATTCCAGATCAAGACCTATTTAGGACAGTGTTTCCCAACCTCAGCAGCTTTAAGATGCGTGGACTTCAACTCCCAGAATCCTCCAGCCACCATACTGGCTGGGGAATTCTGGGACTTGAAGTCCAGGTATCTTAAAGTTGCCAAGGTTGAGAAACACTGATTTAGGATGTATCTTACTATATCATTTTCTAGACCAGTGTTTCTCAACCTCAGCAGCTTTTAAGATGCGTGGACTTCAACTCCCAAAATCCCCCAGCCACCATACTGGCTGGGGAATTCTGGGAGTTGAAGTCCACACATCATAAAAGTTGCTGAGGTTGAGAAACACTGGTCTAGACATTGGGCAAAATGTTCATAATAGTCTTAATTGTGAACCCTTGCTCAATGTTTTAGCTGGTATCGTATTCCCCATCTACATTTTTTTTAAAAATGCACTTCTATGACACTCTTCAGTGCTTTTTTTTTTTTTTGGACTGTTTCCCCTTGGAACAGACAAACTCATCTGTACTGGGAGAGGTGAAATTTGCATAAAGGAAGATGACTTCCCTTTTAACAGGCGTGGGTATTCTGTATTCAGCTCATTCAGAAATAATACATCAATTTGAAAAGTAAACACATCCTTGCAGTTTTGAAATGCATGCCTCAGCTTGGGAAAAGCTTTAAAGCATAGGAACGAAGTGCACATTAAAACCATATGCTCAAAATCAACCTCTGAAAGATGCTGGAATACTTCAACCCGTCTCCAGTAAAATGGGGGAAAAGGGACTGCATCAGGTTTTGTAATAAGTTGCTTAAACGTCTGTCTTCTCTGCCTTAAATTTCTCAGTATAGTCCAGGAAGAACTTCATCCCATATAACAGTCACGAGCGTGGATCCTGGAAGAGTAAAAACAGACTCTTGAGTTCCTATTTGAAGATTGTGTAAGGGGGGGGGGGGGAGGGAACAGATTAAAATAGGAGTGGAAACTTCCTATCATGTGTAAATGGGCATCTGGGGGTCAAAAAAGTCAAGGTACAAGCCACAATTGCGGCCACCATCTTGATTTTTATGAGCCTTCCCTCCCCCCCCCCCCCAACATGCCCCTGGGTTTAAAGATTTCAGAATATCCAAAAAGTGAACTATTTCGTTGCTGTGCTATATAGTAGGACTCAGGCTGAAAACAGAGAAGGGGGGCCAAGACAACATTATTGGCTCTTCACCCAGGCCTTCGGTGGGGGAGAATGAGACCCCTCGCTTTATCACAATTGCCATTGTTTATTTTGGTGCTTTATTGATTTTATTGTAATTTCTTGGACTGCTGTGAGCTGCCTAGAGTTATTGAGAGTTGGGCGGCTTGCGAGTTTATATACTGTAGAAAAGAATATCTGTAGCTCACGGTTGAACTGTGGAGTCCTTGATGCTCTCTGAGCTTGGTGGTTTGCCTGCAGATGTTTCGTTACCTAGGGGAGAAACCTTCAAGGAGAACCACCCCTCAACACGGGCAGGGCAAGCTATTGTATAAAAACAGGGAGCAAACCCCACACTCCCTCGCACTGATGATGTTACCTAGTCGGGTAATGAAACGTCTGCAAGCAAGCCACCAAGCTCAGAGAGCACCAAGGACTCCGCAATGCAAGTTTATTTTATTATTATGGTTGGTCGCACAGCCAGCCAGATGTTTAGACTGGATTTGGCATTTTTGTCCACCTATCGAGGCCTTCCCAAGGACCTGGGATTGGCAGATGTTGTTTAATAATATTAACGGTATCATCGCAGGATGTAAGCTGTTCCAATTATTATTATTATTATTATTATTATTATTATTATTATTAATTATTCTACCATCACTTTGCCAGTTGCACAAGCTTATCTGTCTGTTTCTGGATTGGGTTTTTTTCTGCTAGTGCTTGAAGGTGCTACAAGGTACTTTGTGTCTTTCAATATTATCCCTACCCAGTTTCAGTTTTTATGAAGAGCAGGGGATAACCAAATTAAGTAAGTTTTTAATAGACCACTGATAGAGCACCTACGCCAGTGTGGGAGCCTATTTTATCCAGCAACAGATAGAAAAGGCTTATTCTAAAGTTCTGTTCTTAGACTTGTTCCCCACCTTGGCTACTCTTTTATATCCCTTGCTTCCTACAGTTTAGGAGCCCTAGTCTGTCTGTCCGAAAAATAAAAATATAAAACCACTCACCTATGCACGGTGCTATCCAATACACTGCCACGTAATTCCAAAATTGGTCCATAAAGCAGCGTATGTGCAAAGAAAAAGCCAGAGCTGGGTTAAATAGCGCACCAGTGATGTTTCCTCCTACCAAAGCCAAAAATAAAACATTTCTCCTCTAAGACTTCATGCAACTTTTAAAAGCCAATAAATAAAGTTAGATCTGCTAGCACAAGAATCAGGGATAATTTACAGCCCATAATATGCCCATATCGAAGAGTGATGACTCGAGAGCTGTGCCAAACAGAAGACACTATAGGAAGAAAGACGTGTTAGTCTATAGTAGCCAAACATCAAGTAGCAACTTTTCTGACTAATATATTTTATTAAAAGGCAGAAGCTTTAATGAGCTGCAGCTTTCAGAGGCTTTTGGACTACATCTTCCATTACAGGTAGTCCTCGACTTATGGCCATTCGTTTAGTGACCGTTCAAAATTACAATGGCGCTGAAAAAAGTGACATACGATCGGTCCTCGCACTTACGACCATCACTGCGTCCCTGCGGTCACATGATCAAAATTCAGGCACTTGGTAACCGGCTCACACTTACAATGGTTGCAGTGTTCTGGGGTCACATGATCACCATTTGCAACCTTCCCAGCTGGCTTCTGACAAGCAAAGTCAATCGGGGAAGCTGGATTCACTTGACTGGTGATTTGCTTAACGACCGTGGCAAAAAAGGTCGTAAAATCGGGCATGACTCACTTAACAACCGCCTCGCTTAGCAATGGAAGTTCCAGTCCCAATTGTGGTCGTAAGTCGAGGACTACCTGTATCTGTATTAGCCATATTGTCAGGGTTGGGGTGGCCAGTGTTTAGCAGTGAGGGTCCCATATTTTCTACCTTGGTCCCAAGTCTGGCCCTGTATTTTCTAGTGTCTATGACAGTGTTTCTCAACCTTGGGAACTTGAAGATGGGTGGACTTCAACTCCCAGAATTCCCTAATTCCAGAATGCTGGCTGGGGGATTCTGGGAGTTGAAGTCCACCCATCTTCAAGTTCCCAAGGTTGAGAAACACTGTCATAGACACTAGAAAATACAGGGCCAGACTTGGGACCAAGGTAGAAAATGTGGGACCCTCTGGGAGTTGAAATCCACCCATCTTCAAGCTCCCAAGGTTGAGAAACACTGGTCTCAAGGTTCATTTCAAAAAAATCCACCTTTTCCAGCAAGGATCTTTGCAGCCCTTTGTACCTCTTACCGATTTCTTTGTTTTCAACTGATTATTTTATCCTTATAATGTAAAAATAAGACTACCCCCACCTCGCACATGAAAGAATAAGAATAAAGGTAATTATCTGTGGGAAAAGTGTATCTGATCAATATTACTAGAGGTGACCAGGTCTTTTGCCAGTTATGTTAGATATGATCCAAAATAGGAGGGAGGGGAGCCAGACGAGGAGCAGAGCCAAGTTATGGGGTCTCTTGCTCATTTCCCATATTTAGACTTCACACACACACACACACACACAATTACCCCATATAGAAAATTCAAGTTTTGGAATCTCTGCAAATGCTTCAGTTTCATTATGAAACTTGTCTGCTCCGTAGAGCGAATGACCTCTTGCTCTCAATTTCTACTTCTCAACTGGACATCGGCTGGGGGGAGACGTTGGACCAGGCACGGCCACAGAAAAGGCCCATTTCCAAGCCCCACAAGAAGGCACTGTGTCACCGATGGATCTGGCACTTTACCAATGGATCCTACCGCAGTTCTGTGCTGCTCTGAAGGTTTCGGACAAAGTCCCAAACCGAACAGATTCCAAAGGTGAGGGAGCACTGATACCGTCCCTTGTAAACCACAGGCTTTGCATTTTGGGATTTCCCAAACACTGCAGGGGAAGGTTAATGATCAATGATGGCAATGTGTGGATGGCCTATGTTCTTCAGGTTGTTTCACGCATCCTTATGATAGTCTGCTGAGGGAAGGGCTGTTTTTTCCATGATACGAACAGCACAGAACTGGGGCATTGTTACAGCCCCCCTAGTAAATTAGGAGTTGGATTATCTCCTTTCCCCGAGGACTTTACTCAAGAGTCTACAGAACCATTTTGTGTGAAGAATCACTGCAGCAGGAAGAGGCAACCTGTTTTTCCTCAAGGGTTCCTTGTGGTCAGGACAGGGATCAGTTGCAGGTGTGTCCATATACGCACCTACATGTGAGCATAAATACACACAAACACACCTCTCCCCACATGCTTCCCCTTCTTAGCTCAGCAAGATGAGATTTTTCAGCCCATCAAACAGCTGTTGGGAAGCCTGGAAGGAACACAAGGGACTGAGATATGCACCGAGATGGTTGGGATGAAACAGGCCAGGGACCTTAATGCAACATCATAGGGTTTATTGGTGTTAATCCTGGAGGGATTGCCTACAAAAATCAGAATCATGCTAACTATGGGTTTCCCTGTGACACTCTATAGCAGGGGTACCCAACCTTTTTGGCACCAGAGACCAGTCGTGGAAGACAATTTTTCCATGGACCGGGGGGGGGGGGGTTTGCAGGTGGGAGCCAATCGCGCGGACCACCACCGCTCACCTGCTGTGCGGTCCACTTCCTAACAGGCCACGGCCCACAGGTTGGGGACCCCTGCTCTATAGAATAAAAAGTTGAAGGAGGAGGATAGGAAGAATATGGACATTTTTGAACTTGGTGTTGGAGAAGACTCTTGAGAAGACCGTGGGCAGCCAAGAAAACAAACCGATGGATCATCGTACAAACCAACCCAGAGTTCTTCCTTGAGGCACAAATGACCAGGCTCAAATTATCTTAGTTGGGATACATGATGCGAAGACCCGGCTCTCTGGAGAAGGCTCTGATGCTGGGAAAGGTGGAAGGAAAGAGGAGAAGAGGGTGACCAGCAGCAAGGGGGGGGGGGGGAGGGACCCAGTTATGGTGGTAATGGGTGCGCCATTAGAAGACCTGAAAGACCAGATTAGGGATTGATCGTCACAGAGAAAATCTACCTATGGGATCACTAGGAGTCAAAAATGACTTGATGGTAATCAATCAATCAATCAATCAAACCTGGAGGGAGGGTCGACTGCAAGGGGGCCAGGGGACTGTTGCACCAAGGCCTTCTGAGATCGTAGGGCCAATGTCATCTCCCATCCCTACCTCCATTATTGTAAGGATAATACCAGACTTCCTTACATGATTGTTTATTACTGAGACAATAGATGTAAAGCTCTGTCTATCCGTTCAGTCGTGTCTGACTCTCGGTCACTTTGTGGATCAACGCTTTCCATGCCTTTCTATCTCTTACAGCTTCCTTTAGTTCCATCAAAGTCATTCCAGTGTCCCTTCTGATGGTGTCAAGCCAGTGAGTCCTAGGGTGGCCCCTTCTTCTTTTACCACTGATCAGTCCCAGCATAATTGTCTTTTCGAGTGAGTTGGCTCGCAGAACATGACCGAAGTATGACAGTTTTTGTTTGGTGATCTTGGCTTCCAGGGATATTTTTGGTTTGACTCTGTCTAGGACTTCCTTGTTGGTAATCGTTGCTGTCCATGAGATGCGGAGTAGTCAACTCCAGCACCACAATTCAAATGCATCCACCTTTCTCCTATCTGCCTTCCTCAAAGTCCAAGTTTCACAACCATACATAGCTATTGGACATCGTATTAACTAGTCTGCATTTGGTTGGGAGGCTGATATCTTCATTCTTCCAGATGTTATTTATGCTGGTCATTGCTCTACAGATGTAAAGCAGTATATATGTAATTTAGGTGCCATCTGGTTAGATACATCTTCAGATGATTGAATGACCAAATACTTGCCATCCTGATTTCTCCTTAGTGGCTACCTGTAGTTCTTCTAAAGACATTCCAGTAATCTTTCTAATTCCATCCATCTGCCTTTCTTCAGCCTTGCACGTGTGGTCCTATTTTCGAGTTGGCTGTCATTCTGCATCCTGTGCCCAAAGTATGTGAGTTGCTGCTTGCTGATCATAGCCTTAAGGGAGCAGCCAGCCTTGCTTTGGTCCAGGACCTCTTGATTGGGTCTCCTTGTAGCACGCAGTTCTTTAGGAATCATCTCCAAATCTGTAACTGAAAAGTGTTCTTCTTTCCGTTGCGTGTCCCCCTTTCATAGGCATTCCTTTACCTGTTCTGATCTTAGATGTCACTGCAAATACTTTTGTCTATCAATGAGTATAAATAAATAAATAAATTTCTATTCTCTTAAGTCCTGGCTTTATCCTTGGCATTTGTCTCCTGCCTTGCATGGGCCAGGCAATCAGTGCTGGATGCCAGTTTATGGCAGAATTGGCTAGCTATTTTTCACGATCTTCTCTATGTTAATCATTGACTTCTTCCAAAGATTGACCTCTCTACTACTCTGGCACGACATTCATCTTTTATCTTGAGCCTGGGCCATTTTCTCTTCTTTCCCATCAGCTGTAAGTTCATTAACTGTGCTAGTTGACATTACTTTCACCTCATTAATAATAATATTAACTCAGATATTTTTTCCTTCTAGTTTTACCTTCATATCCAGGTCGCAGTCTACTTTACTTTCAACTAACCACTTGCAAATACCTCTATGAAAAAGTATCTGACCCCTTTCTGATTTTGATTTATTTATTTATTTCTCGCATTACTTCGCGGCCAGAATCCAAAGACTCCTGGTGGTTCGTAACAATAAAAACATAAAACGTTGCAGAGAAGACACAATGAAAATGCTAAAAACAATAAAAACCCATTCAGTCATAACTCTAGCATCAGATACCGCCCACCTGCAGAGGTAGCCTCAATTTTCAAAGGCCGACGTTATGGAGATTGCTGGTGGAGAAGGAGGGGCCCTCTCCAAGGGGAAAAGCGCACACGCAGTGCAGAATCCCTTAGGCTCCCACCCAAGATCGGAAAGGAACCGCCTTAGTCTTCTGGAGTTTTTCCCTTAGTGTTTGCTAGTTTAGTTCAGTTTAGCAGGATTCTGTCAAATAGAGTAGACCAATAAACACTAGAGTTCAATTCTTGTCTCAGCATGGTTCTTCACTCTAAATCCTGACAGCCGCCTTCTGGAATGAAGTCAAGTTTGGTCCAATCTGACATCTTCCCTACTAACTAGAGCAGTGTTTCTCAACCTTGGCCGCTTTAAGGTGGGTGGACTTCAACTCCCAGAATTCCCCAGCCAGCCATGCTGCTGCTCCTGCCCTGACACTCCTGGGTTGGATTCCCCTTCCCCCTCTCAGAAATACCACCAAGGAGGATTGAAGAGCTCAACGTCTCCTGGCATCTCTCGAGTCCTTATTGCTACTAAGCCCCCCACTATAAATCCTTAAATCCGCTGCTAGCAACCCAGCCATTTGAAACTTCTCTCACACCTCCTAACCTTTGCCTCACATTAGAATTGGGAGCATTTTTCTTTCCACTGATTCACACGTCATGGTATTGTTCGAAGGGCGTCTGAGTCAGTCCAGATTGGTACCATTATGCCATAACTGGGCAGTAAACACACCAGGCAGCTGAGCTTCAGCAGAAGTGGCTGGCAGGGAGAATCCCACTCCCTCCACCTTTTTGAAGAGAGAATGCACTCGGCAAACGCGGCGTTCAGGGAAAATGATGCACTGTGCTTACGAGAAGCAATCACGGTCTGGAAGGGTGTATTGACATAGAGACGCTGGTCTGTAGGTTCTGCACCCCAGATGGTTAAGAAGGCCTTCATCAGCTCCCCAGCTCATTCCAAATGGAATCCAATTCCTAACACATTACTGGATCTTTTATGGATCCAGGGCTCATTTATGGCTTCCTGTTTGAAAACAGATCTGGCTCAGCACCTTAGCCACCCCGGGAACTCGCTTTCAGCTGCCATCAGCCCTAGGCACTCTGCCCAAAGGCAGGGGCTTGTGGCAACCGTAGTCTGAAATTCTTTTGAGAGCATAACTTTGCCTATCTTGCCCTCGGCTCGCCATTCGCCTAGAATTCAGTACAGGTAGTCCTCACTTAACAACCATTTGTTTACTGACGGTTTGGACTTACAATGGTTCTGAAAAAAACGACTTACAACCGGTCCTCACACTTACGACCATTGTAGGTCCCCGCGGTCACGTGATCACAATTTGGGCGCTTGGCAACCGGATTGCATTTATGACCATCGCAGCGTCCCGTGGTCACATGATCGCCATTTTCAACCTTCCCGGCCGGCTTCTGGCAAGCAAAATCAATGGGGAACCACGTGATTTGCTTAACACCTATGTGGTCCGCTTAACACCTGTGGTGATTTGCTTAACAACTGCTGCAAAAGAGGTTGTAAAATTGGGTAGGATTCGCTTAATGACCGCTTCGCTTAGCAACTGAAATGCTGGTCCCAATTGTGGTTGTTAAGCGAGGACCACCTGTAAAGAAACATATGCAAGTGAAATCTCCCAAATGGTTCAGTGGTGGATGAAGCAAGGTTTTGGGAACTGTTTTGCTACAAGTAGCAGTGGGGAATGAGACTTCACCAACTTGGCTTATTTTTATTTATTTATATATTTTCTATCCCGCCTTTATTATTTTTATAAATAACTCAAGGCGGGGAACATACCTAATACTCCTTCCTCCTCCTATTTTCCCCACAACAACCCTGTGAGGTGAGTTGGGCTGAGAGAGAGTGACTGGCCCAAGGTCCCCCAGCCAGCTTTCATGCCTAAGGCGGGACTAGAACTCTCAGTCTCCTGGTTTGCCATTGGCCCCTTCCTAGGGCTGAGAGAGAGTGACTGGCCCAAGGTCCCCCAGCCGGCTTTCATGCCTAAGGTGGGACTAGAACTCTCAGTCTCCTGGTTTGCCATTGGCCCCTTCCTAGGGCTGAGAGAGAGTGACTGGCCCAAGGTCCCCCAGCCGGCTTTCATGCCTAAGGCAGGACTAGAACTCTCAGTCTCCTGGTTTGCCATTGGCCCCTTCCTAGGGCTGAGAGAGAGTGACTGGCCCAAGGTCACCCAGCCGGCTTTCATGCCTAAGGCGGGACTAGAACTCTCAGTCTCCTGGTTTGCCATTGGCCCCTTCCTAGGGCTGAGAGAGAGAGACTGGCCCAAGGTCACCCAGCCGGCTTTCATGCCTAAGGCGGGACTAGAACTCTCAGTCTCCTGGTTTGCCATTGGCCCCTTCCTAGGGCTGAGAGAGAGTGACTGGCCCAAGGTCACCCAGCCGGCTTTCATGCCTGAGGCGGGACCAGAACTCTCAGTCTCCTGGTTTGCCATTGGCCCCTTCCTAGGGCTGAGAGACAGGGACTGGCCCAAGGTCCCCCAGCCGGCTTTCACTGGAAAATAAATGTCAGTTCTTCCATCCCACCAGCAATTCACTGTGCTTAATAAGTCATAGAATCATGACCTGTCATCTAGTCCAACCCGCTGCAATGTGCAGGAAAGCCAATTCAGCCATGCTCGATCGGCCACTGCCCACCCTTTTAAAAACCTCAGGAGATGGAGAATGTACAGTCTCCATAGGTAGATGGTTCCACTGTTGGACAGATCATGCCTTCAGGAAGTTCTTTCTTATATTTATCTTGTGGGTGTGGGGAATTTCCAGGGTTTGAACACTGGGCGCATATTCTAAGCAACAGCTGTTCCCTCCCTCTTGTATCAAAGAGAATCAAGGCAGAGCAACTTAAGTCTCTTTCTCACGCTTTCCTGTTTTCCTGGGGTAAGCTCACGTTTTGCAAAAGCAATCCAAAGTTCAGCCCTCCTTCTGATTCATGAAGTCTCCATATACAAGACCCCTCCTGGGGGGAGACGGGCAGTGGCAAAATTTGAAAAATAAATAAATAAATAAATAAATACAAAGAGCAGCACAGGCATTATTGTCCTGCCTAGAATGAATAACTCATCTCTCAGCATACTGCTATCCCAATTAATTGCCCTCGAACCTCGGCGGCCTTGTGAACTCCAGGATGCTTGGATTCCTCTGGAAACTTAGTGAACATTCTTCAATGAAAACATGAGCAGGGGCATAGGAAATGCTTTGACCAGCTGCCTGCTCAGGAGTTTTGATCTCTCCATGCGAGGTGCAGAGGGGGCTAGGTATGGTTTAGAGCATGGGTGGGGAACGTCCGGCCCGTGGGCTGTATAAGGCCCGCGAAATCATTTGGTCTGGCCCTCCCAAGGCAACCGCAGGCCCTTCCACGTGATTGGCTCCCGCCTGCAAACCCTGCCCCCTTCCGCGTGATTGGCGCCCGCCCGCAAACCCCGCCCCCGATGCTTGTGATTGGCTCCCGCCCGCAAACCCTGCCCCCTTCCGCATGATTGGCTCCCGCCCGCAAACCCCGCCCACCGGTCCGTGAATGATTTTATAAATATCCAAATGGCCCTTGGCAGAAAAAAGGTTCCCCGCCCCTGGTTTAGAAAAAGGCCCAAGAGATTTGATCTGTACAGGTAGTCCTCATTTAGTGACCACAATTGGGACAAGCCACTCGGTCGTTCAGCGAAGTGGTCGCTAAGTGAAACCGTGACTGTGCTTATGATCTGATTTCAGCTTTCCTTCGCTTTACAGACCTGCGAAGGTTGCAAATGTGAGGATTGGCCAAAAGCTTACGTTTTCATCACCGTCGTAACTGCAAACGGTTGCTAAACAAGGACTACCTGTACAAGCTCAGCCCTACTTAGAATTTCCCTTTCTGCGGGGGTTTTGTAAATTCTTGGCAGTTGCTTTTCCTGAAGGGAAAACAGTTGAAAACTGCTGGGCAGGATTACGTCTGAACTGGGGAGGCTACAAAGGTTGGCCCACTCGGCTATGTATTCTCAGCTATCCTGAAGTCCCATCTAGAGGAACAAAGCAGACTCTTTGCAATTATTCCAAATAAGGTCAAGGTCTGAGACTAAATCCGAGGCGCCAAGAAGGGACAACCAACCTGTATAGACAAAAGAGGTGATCAGCAAAGCAATCAGATGGACTTTTATCTTGGGATTCACTGACTCAAACTGGAGTAAAGTCAGATGCAGCAAGAAGGAGAAGAGAAACTCCAGGCCGAAAGCGTTGGCTACGGTGGTCTGAATGGGACTGCTGCAGCGCTCTGTCAGGGCTCCCGAATGTCCGGCGGTCATCCCCAACATCCAGATCAATCTCATGCAAACGTGAGCCAGGATGGCTGCCGTGAACTGAGCTGCAGTCTGCAGACACCAGGTTTGCACCCCTAGCCGCCCCTTGTAGAACTGTTGGAAACTGCCGGCCGGGTTGGCCACGCTGCCAGTTAAAGTCAAGCCATGCACGACTGTGAAAACGTAGGTGAGGAACAGGGCTACCTGCGGTTTGGGCACCAAGTCGCCTAGCAGGCAAAGTTCATGGGTGCAGGCGCAGATCTGGAAGGTGCCGGTTAACTCCAGGAAGAAGCTGAGATTCCGCCCTGAAGACCGGTTGACCACCCGTCTGCAGCTGGCCACAAAGAGTACGATACCTGCCATTGTCAACAGGGAGATCAAGGCTTCACTGGTTTCCATGGCTGAAAAAGGAGGGGAGGGCTGAGATCCTTGAAATAGGAGGCTGCAGAGGGTCACCCCGCCTTGCTAGGTGCTACCTTCCTGGGGATGATCATCGCCTGCTGCCGGCTCCGCTTTCTCAGGTCACCCCGCGCAGCCTCCGTCTGCTTTAGCTGGCCCACTCAAAGCCTTGCACCGCGGCAGAGGCCAAGCTCTCTCCGCCCCTGCGCTCCAGGACACGGGGCTGGGTTCAGGCCAAGCTTGGCTACCTCCGCCCGGGGGGGGGGGGCGACCAGCCTCTCCCCAAAGTGGAGAGGGGACCCGGAGGCGCGGGCGCGCCCAGCAGAAGCTCCGGGGAAAGGCGCAGGACCTTCCCGGGCAATCGCAGCGGCTGGGCTGGGGCTGGGGCTCCGGCACTGCTGATCTCCCCTCCAGCTACAGCCGCCCGGATCGGGGCACCTTCCGTTCCCCGCCGCAGCCGTTGCAGCCGTTGCGCGCCTCGTTCGAGCGAACTAACGGCCGCCACTTGCCCCGCGGGTCGCGCTCGGGGCGCCAAGGAACGCTGCCCACGGAGGGGCTCAGCGCGGCCAGCGAGGGCGCGCCCGGGCCGGCTACGTCGCCTCGCCGCCTCCAGCCTCGCTCCTGGCCAGCTCCGGCCAGCCGGCTCCGGCCGGAGCTGCAAGGCGGCTCTCCCGCAGGGGGCCCGGCTCGGCTCGGCTCGGCTCAGCTTCCCAGCTGGTGGATCCAGCCCGGGAGGCCCTGGAGCGGCCAATCTGGATCCGATCGCCTGCAAGGGGCGCAATTGCGCTGCTCCCACGCCCTCCGAGCAAGACCCGGGCCAGTCCGGGGCGCGCGGCTGGTCCGTGCTCGGCGCGTCCCTTCTCCCAAAGCGGAGACGCCACCGACCTCGCTTGCCGAAAAACGAGTTTGCTTTTTTGGGGGTGGGGGGCGGGGAACTGGGAATTGAAGTCCACACATCTTCAAGTGGTCAAGGTTGAGAAACGCTGGTCTAAACAGTGGCCTAAATGTTTATAAACACTGTAAATCGGTCGGAGTATAAAGAAGGGGGAAGTTAGAAATTAAATATTTGCATACTTTTCCCAAGCAGCATCTTTCTTTCTTCATTCTTCTTACTCCTCCCTCCCTCCCTCCCTCCCTCCCTTTTTCTCTCTCTTTATTTCTTGTTTTTGTTTTTCTCTCTTTTAGCATTTTTAAATAGTTAAAATAACAATAACATTTTTAAATAGTTAAAATAACGCCAGGCTTGTCGGAAGTTCGCAAGTTCGGAGGTTTGAGACCCTAACCCCGCGTGATGGAGTGAGCTCCCGCACTCGCCCCAGCTCTTGCCAACCTAGCAATTCGAAAGCATGCAAATGCAAGTAGATGAATAGGTACCACTTCGGTGGTTAGGTAACAGCGTTCCGCGCGTGTCATGCGGCCACATGACCGTGGAAGCGTCTTCGGACAACGCTGGCCCTTCGGCTAACAAACGGAGATGAGTACCGGCCCCTGGAGTCGGACATGACTGCACAACTGTGCGGGGGAAACCTTTACCTTTACAGAAGAGAGTTCTGAGAGTTCAATAAATAACAATACAGAAGAGAGTTTAGTATTAAGTATTAAGCTCAAAATTCAAAACCTTTCTCATTTTATAAAGTAATTCAGTGCATTTTGCAATTGTTTATCAATGGCATATTTATTTATTATATATTCCCCTCGCTGGATCGTCACCTTGTTGTGGTGAGTGGGCTTGTGTGTTCCCAATGAACCCTGTGAGCGAAGCCGTCGGGAGTCATGTACTCCTGGCAGGGTCACCCATGGCGGTAAGGTCCAGGGGGAGGAACCAGACAAAGAACGATCCAAGAAAGTCCTCAACGGCAGAACAGGCGGAAGATAACAAGGTGTATTGTTACAACGGCTGCGAAGACGGATGAAGGCTGCAGCAGACAAAAGGTCACCAATCGTCATGGTACCCATGCCATTGGATTAGAGCCTTTTTCTGTGAAGGTTGTGTGCTGATCGTTGTGCACCGATCTCCACACATAAAACAAATTCACGCACAGGCGTCTTCCAACCACACCAAACCCAAAACAACCAAAAGTCCCATGGCGATTGACGAATGGCAACGGGGGCAAGACTGTGAAATCCAGAAGCTCCTAGTCATGGACCAGCACATGGGCGGTGGATATGGATTCAGTCGTCCTGACTCAAGGATCGAGGCAGTTGAGTAGTTCGACAGCTGTATCCACGACTGAGCAGCCCTATTTAGGATCCACTCTGCTCACCCCATATGGGGAGGGGGCTAGAAAAGGTGCCCTAAACATAGTCTGCCTCATTTTCTCCCTGACTGGATTACCGCGACCAGTGGGGTCACCATCTAGCGGTCGTAAAAAACACATGAATTTTGGAACATGGAATATACGGACACTGCAAGACAATATGGATAGTGAACGACCTGAACGTAGGACTGCCATTATTGCAAGGGAGCTGAGACGTTTTAACATTGATATAGCAGCACTCCAAGAAACTCGAAGAGCAGGAGAAGGACAGTTGAAGGAAGAAAAAGGAGGTTATACCTTCTTTTGGAAAGGACTGCCTGAACAAGAACGACGAATACATGGGGTAGGCTTTGCTATCAAAAACGACCTTGTGAAGCTCTTGTCAGAAGTTCCCACTGGGATTAACGAACGACTCTCAACTCTCCGAATAAAACTCGCCAAAAACCAACAGGCAACTATCCTAAGTGCTTACGCACCAACACTAGATGCAGATGAGGATATCAAGGAAAAATTTTATACCCAACTGGACACCATCTTATCAGAGATACCAAAGGAGGATAAAATTATCCTCCTGGGCGATTTCAATGCAAGAGTTGGGCGTGACTTTGATTTGTGGCCGGAGATCATTGGGAAAGAAGGAGTTGACAATAGCAACATGAATGGAATCTTACTTCTGACTAAATGTGCAGAGCATAACCTTGTCACTGCACGACAGCTTCAAGAAAAATGCAAGGAGCAAAACCGCCCTCTGTACATGGCGTTTATTGATCTGACTAAAGCTTTTGATACTGTAAATCGTACTGCTCTCTGGACCATCCTTCTGAAAATCGGATGCCCTGATAAATTTGTGAACAACTTGCGGCTACTCCATGACGACATGATGGCAACAATCCTGGATAACAATGGCTCTCAAAGCGATCCATTTAAAGTGGAATCTGGCGTTAAACAGGGATGTGTTATTGCTCCAACCTTATTCGCTATCTTCATCGCTATGATTATACACCTTGTTGAAGAGAAACTTCCTACTGGTGTAGAAATTATATATCGAACAGATGGAAAGCTTTTTAATCTTAGTAGGCTGAAAGCAAAAAATAAGGTAATTACAACTTCTGTTATAGAACTTCAATATGCTGATGTAGTCTGTGCACACTCCGAGGAAGATCTTCAAACTATCCTAAACATCTTTGCAGAAGCATATGAAAAGCTCGGCCTCTCGATTAACATTAAAAAAACCAAAGTGCTTTACCAGCAAGTTCGAACCAATCCCTCCGCAGCGCCATCAATCCAGCTTAAAGGTGTGTCACTAGAAAATGTCAACCACTTTTCTTATCTCGGCAGCCATTTATCTACAAAAGCCGACATCAACGCTGAAATTCAGCATCGCCTGAGCTCTGCGAGTGTAGCTTTCTCCCGAATGAAGCGTAGAGTGTTTGAGGATCGGGACATTCGCAGGGAGACCAAAATGCTTGTTTACAAAGCCATTGTACTACCAACCCTTCTGTACGCCTGTGAAACATGGACCCTCTACAAACGCCACCTCCAACTTCTTGAAAGATTCCATCAACGCTGCCTCCGAAAAATTCTGCAAATTACTTGGGAAGATAGGCGGACTAATGTTAGCGTATTAGAAGAAGCGAAAACCACCAGCATTGAAACAATGATCATCCAACATCAACTTCGCTGGACCGGCCATGTTGTTCGAATGCCTGACCATCGTCTTCCAAAGCAGCTACTTTACTCCCAACTTAAGAATGGAAAACGGAATATTGGTGGACAGCAAAAGAGATTCAAAGACACTCTCAAAGCTAATTTTAAAAAATGTAATATCAGCATTGAGAACTGGGAAGCCCTAACTCATGAGCATTTCAATTGGAGGTCATCCTTTATTAAAGGCGCTACGGACTTTGAAGAAACACGAGTACAGGGCGAAAGGGAGAAAAGAGCTAAAAGGAAGGCACGTCAAGCAAACCCTCATCATGACCGTCTCCCACCCGGAAACCTATGCCCTCATTGTGGGAGATTGTGCGGATCCAGAATTGGCCTTTACAGCCACTTACGGATCCACTGTTAAAATTTTACCCTTGGAAGACAATCTTACTCGGCTACGAGTGATCGCCAATGAATGAATGAATGAATGAATGAATGAATGAATGAATGAATGAATGAATGAATGAATTCATCCATCCATCCATCCATCCATCCATCCATCCATCCACTCATCCACTCATTCAATTTATATAGCCGCCCATCTCAGACTAGTGACTCTGGGCGGCTAAAAGTCATAAAAACAGTCAAATGATTTAAACAGTACAAAAGATACAGAGAAATAAAGATACAGTACAGAAGACAAAATACTTCGCATTAATTGTACAATTTAAGCAACCTTTTGTTCGTTACATTTTAGAAACCGTATTTAACATTGATATTTAACATTTAAATATTTAACATTGATATACACTTTTTTCCTCGTCTTTAAAGGTTTAATTGTTTAATTGATCTAAATCATCACAGTGTTAACTATTTCTAGTTTCGATTGTATTGTATAAATACCACTGTACTCAGTTATAATCTATATTCTATATTATTCACATTTTATAATGCAATAAATATAAATGTATAAATTAATAATATTATAATATAATAATATAATATAATAATATA
Organism: Charina bottae; assembly: GCA_023362775.1. NCBI lineage: Eukaryota > Metazoa > Chordata > Lepidosauria > Squamata > Charinaidae > Charina > Charina bottae. Next base: position 1,038,149 of record JALMGJ010000048.1, on the reverse strand, counting down.
ATATAATATAATATAATATAATATAATATAATATAATATAATATAATATAATATAATATAATATAATATAATATAATATAATATAATATAATATAGGTAAAGGTTTCCCCTGCACAGTTGTGTCCAACTCTAGGGGCCGGTGCTCATCTCCATTTGTTAGCTGAATAGCCAGCATTGTCCGAAGACGCTTCCATGGTCATGTGGCCGGCATGACGCGTGTGGAACGCTGTTACCTACCCACCGAAGTGGTACCTATTCATCTACTTCTACTGGGGTGAGTGCGGGAGCTCACTCCATCACACGGGGCTAGGAATTCAAACCTCCGAACTTGCGATCTTCTAATCGACAAGCCTGGCGTCTTACCCGCTGAGCCATCATGCCAAATATAAATATAAATATAAATATAAATATAAATATAAATATAAATATAAATATAAATATAAATATAAATATAAATATAAATATAAATATAAATATAAACCCAGTTTGGTGTAGTGGTTAAGGTGCTAGCCTAGAAGCCAGGAGACTATGAGTTTTAGGCCTCCTTTAAGCATGAAAACTGGCTGGGTGACTTGGGACCAGTCACTTTTTCTCAATGTAACCCACCTCACAGGGTTGTTGTGGTGGGGAAAATAGGAGGAAGGAGTACTAGGTATGTTCGCTGCCTTGAGTTATTTATAAAAACAGTGGGATAAAAATATAATAATAATAATAATAATAATACAATTAACGGGGGGGGGGGGAAATGTCAAACATTCCATTGGGTGCTGTGTGAAAACTAACAATAATAGATATAAAAAGGCACGCACATCCTACACACACCAATGAACCTGCTTTCTCGTGACTGCATGGGCATAGCCATGTATTTTTCTTGGCAACAATAAAAAATTCTTTTTGCCATTTTTTTTTTAAGTCCACTGTAGTTTGCAATATTTATTTATTTGATTTATATGGCCACCCATCTGAAATACATGACTCTGGGCGGCTAACAATATTAAACATGATTTAAAAAGTATACAAAAAAACATACAACACAGAGCAGCTGGGAAAAATTACAGAGCAACAATCAAACATTCAACACAGCCAATAATGTTGCTAAGGAAGAACATGGATGTGAAGTCAACAAGAGTCAAACTCATCTTGAAGAAGCTTATTTTGCTTAGACGTGAATATTTTTTAAATTAGGCTTATGAGACAACTTTAACATATAAATGAGGCACATCTAGATCTACACAGCTATACTTAAATACTGGAACAGCAATCATAGGAATTACATGGCGATATTGGTGACCGTCTACAGCAGTGTTTCTCTACCTCAGCAGCTTTTAGATATTTGGAATTCAACTCCCAGAATTCCCCAGCCAGGATTCTGACACCAAACTGAAAATGTTTGGCACAGCTTTAAAAGTCTAGTTATAAAGCAAGCAATTTATACGTCTGATGGTTGTTGTGGGTTTTCCGGGCTGTGTGGCCGTGTTCTGGCAGATTTGGTTCCTAACGTTTCGCCAGTCGCTGTGGCTGGCATCTTCAGAGGACAGGAGCACAGCTAGAAGATTCTCTCTGTGCCTAAGTGGAGGGTGTGTGTTCCTGCTGGTGTTTATAGCTGCTGAGAGGTCATTTACAAAATTTAAATTTATATGTTTGTTTTCTTTTTAAAAAACACAGGACTGAGAACAATAACTGCAATATCAGGCGGATCGTTTTTAACAGAACTGTTTCTATTTGCCCGTCTTAAACTATAGGGAGTCAGCAGCGCTTGCAAATTATCTACAGTTCAGCCAGAAGTTCTTGAATGCTTTGCTCAAGTGTGATGAGAGGTAGCTTGGATGCTGTTGGGATCTGCGCAAAGATTTCTATCTTCAGGGTGGAGAAAACTAATTCAGATCATTAACATTTGGTGGTAAACTGAGCAAGACACACAAGAGTGTGATCCTAGATCAAATGCACCAACTAACTGCATCTCAAGAAAGCTAATTTGGGCTACATCAAATATGTGGACGTCAACTCCCAGAATTCCCCAGCCAGCCATGCTGGCTGGGGAATTCTGGGATTGAAGTCCACCCATCTTAAACTTGCCAAGGTTGAAAAACACTGGGCTACATGCTCACTGGGGTTGATAGGAATTGTGGTCCAAAAGACAGTGTCATACTAGGGGAAATTATGCTACAATTACAGGAACGTCACAATTAGTGCGTGTTCGAATAATGCAATATTCAGTTTAGTGCAAATTGTAAATTGATACCAGGTCGTGTTTTGTTGTTGTTTATTCGTTCAGTCGCTTCCAACTCTTCGTGACTTCATGGACCAGCCCACGCCAGAGCTTCCTGTCGGCCGTCACCATCCCCAGCTCCCCCATGGTTGAGTCTGTCACCTCCAGAATATCATCCATCCATCTTGCCCTTGGTTGGCCCCTCTTCCTTTTGCCTTCCACTTTCCCCAGCATCAGCATCTTCTCCAGGGTATCCTGTCTTCTCATTATGTGGCCAAAGTACTTCAGTTTTGCCTTTCATATCATTCCCTCGAGTGAGGTCGTGTTTAACACGACCCAAAATTCAGTGAACGTGTATCTAGCAGGTGTGCAATTGAGGCTAGTGTGTGTGCAGTTGTGGTTGAGGTTTTGGATGCTGCCGATTTTCAGGCGTGCAAAACGGAGAAAAGGAAGATTCCGTCAGAGGAAAACAGTTTAAGTTTAAAAAAAAATGTTTTTGTCAGGGAAAGCTTACTTTTAGTAAGGATATTTAGAAGTTTTTTGGCTTTATTTTGCTATGACTTTGTTAACCATAAATTTAAATTAAAAGCATATTCTATTTATCCTTTACTGTTTCATTAATATACATATAATTTCATTATATGTATATAATGATGAAATTATATGTATATTAATATACATATTTTATTAATATACAATATACATATAAAATTTATGTTTATTTTTTTTTAATTGCCTATTTCTGTCGAGCTGGAACCAATTACCCTATTTTCCATAGAAATATCACTTTGAACAATGCAAATTCAATTTATTTATTTATTTATTTATTTATTTAATATAGCCACCCATCTCAGACCAGTGACTCTGAGCGGCTAACAATAATACATTTATTATTGTTATCCGCTCAGTGTCACTGGTCTGAGATGGGCAGCTATATAAAATATATACAATATATAAAACAATAATAAATGTATTATTGTTATAAATAACAAATAAATGTGTTATAAATTGAATAAAATTGAATAGTGTGACCATTTCATGGGATTCATTAACCCCACTAATCGAGACCTACCTGTACAGTATGCAAAACTTTTTAAAAATTCATTTTATTTATTTATGCTCCATATTTTGCACAAGAGGGCAGTAGAGGTTTTCTTTAATTTTTCTGATTGCCCATCTCCTTAAAATCCCCCTTCGCTCAAATCTGCTCCTGGCAGTTTCCTAGACATGTTCATGTTGATTATTTAGCAGCAATACTAACACAGCTTCCAAAATGTCCCCCCCCCCCCCCCCGGACTTCTAAGTTCATCCCTGGGGAAGGCTCTGATGCTGGAAAGGTGGGAGGAAAGAGGAGAAGAGGACGACCAGCAGCAAGATGGACAGACTCAGTTACAGCAGCGATGGGTCCACCGTTGGAAGACCTGAAGGACCAGGTTGGGGATAGATCATCCTGGAGGAAATCTATCTGCAGTATGTGGTTGCTAAGAGCTGACATCAATTTGATGGCACTTAATCAATCAATGCAAAGACCCAGCTCCGTGGAGAACTCTATCATGCTGGGAAAGGTGGAAGGAAAGAGAAGAAGAGGATGACCGGCAGCAAGGGGAAGGGACTCAGTTAAAGTGGCAATTGGGGCACTATTGGAAGCAGGCCCAGCTCCACAGGTAGTCCTCGACTTAGGACCATTCATGTAATGATGGTCTGAAGTTGCAACAGCCTTGGGATGGGCGGTTTACGGCCTGTAAAGCACTTCCAAGCGTCGCATCCCTCTGTGGTCACATGATCTCATTTTGGGGGCTTGGCAACCGGCTCACATTTATGACCGGTTGCAGCGTCCCACGGTCACATGATCGCGTTTTGAGATGTTTTCTGCCATTTTCCGGCAAAAAACACCCATTGGGGAAGCTGGATTCGCTTAACGACCGCTGTAAAATGGTAGTAAAATCGGGTCTGGTCACGTGGTGACTCGACTCACGACCGCAACGACTTACGATGGAAATTCTGGTCCCAACTGTGATCGTTAGTCAAGGACTACCTAGGCAAAGTCACATTCTGGCACCCCTTGTGGCTTTGCTCATCTTCCGATTTTGTTAGGAATTTCAAAAAGGCACTCTCTTGTGTTCAAGGTATCTCCCCTGCCCTAGTTATTTATAGTATATAGATTATTCATTGTAAAATTAATTGTAATTTTATAGGAATTTTTTTTTTCCTTTTTAATACCTGTACTCTGTAATTTTACCTTAATAATTTTATCTTTATCTTATTTTATGCTATCAATATGACCTTTTATATTTATTTTATCTCTATTTTAGCGTAATTGTTATGTTACTAGTTGTATGCTGGTCTATGACCGAAATAAAGATTGATTGATTGATTGAGGCACCGTCTTGTTTTCCTTTTTCTTCGATTTTTGAGCTTTATTTATTTATTTATTTATTCAATTTCTATAACCGCCCATCTCCCCCCATGGGGAACTCTGGGCGGTTCACAATAAATAAGTTAAAATAAGGTTAAAATCTCAAGTATACAGTAAAAATATATTGAAAAATCCAGATCGTAATGGAATAATTAAAGGACAGTTATAAAATTAGGGGATTAGCCACCCCCATGAGGAACTATCCCTCCCTCCTTCCCATGCCAGGCGGCAGAACCAGGTCTTCAGCTCTTTCCTAAAGGTTGGGAGGGAGGAGATCTGCCTCAACTCTGGGGGCAAGATGTTCCATAAAGTGGGCGCTGTCACAGAGAAGGCCCACCTCCTAGACCCCATCAGATGACAGCTTTACATTTACAATTTTCAGCCTCGGACAATTTTTTTTTCTTTTCTTGGACCTTTTCACCCTATTTACAGTAAATCACAGTAAATCATTTTCATCACATCAGCACCCATCGTTGTCCTATGGCAACAGTTCTGCAAAATTATATTTCACCCTGGAGCGGGTGCAGTGGCCCGGAGGAGGGTGCCGTTACCACTGTTCCAGGTATACCTTCAATAAGCTGATAGTCACGCAACTCGCTCGCTCAATACCTTCCTATCAGACCTTGGCCGTGTTCAGTAATATTATCAGCTTCCTGAGGTCCATAGCTGCAATAACACTTCCTTTTTCGTGACTTGCAACCTCTGGTTAACGTGCTGTTCGCTACCACTCGACCAGCTTTGGGGGTAAGTGTTTTTGAAAAGCGTAGGAAGAAAAAGTTCTAAAGCAACAAGGGAAGACGATCAGGTTGTATACTCATATTGTGTATTTTAATTTCGGTGCCGCCTAAAATAGGGTGCCTAGGCAACTGCCTCGGCCAGTGTTTCTCAACTGTGGCAATTTAAAGATGTGTGGACTTCAACTCCCAGAATTCCCCACCCAGCCATGCTGGATTAGTTTTAGGCCTAGACAACCTAGGCCAGTGTTTCTCAACCGTGGCAACTTAAAGATGTGTGGACTTGGGAATTCTGGGAGTTGAAGTCCACACATCTTTAAGTTGCCACGGTTGAGAAACACTGGCCTAGGTTGTCTAGGCCTAAAACTGGCCCCGCCTGAAGCTGGGGACAGATGGTCATGGAGAAACTCCATGTGGTTGCTAAGAGTCAACAGTGACTTGTGGGCACATGAACAATCCAAAAGGCCATTAAGCAGCCACATCTCAGGTCCTTCTGAAATGCCCACTCCACACCCCAGACGGTTGGCAGATTCATTCAGAGAAGAGAGCATGAAACACCCCTGCGGTGTTGCACAACAGATTCAGCGGAGCTGCAGAGAGGGGGGTCCGCCAAGCAAGTCCTGTTCAGCCTTTCGGTTTCCTGCCATCCATTTTTGAGTTTTGAAGAAACATAGCGGCTTCATTCCTCCTCCACCAGAGCAAAGCTGCAGGATTTTGACCATCCCTTTGCTTCTGGGTATAGAGATGCATTTATTAAAGCAAGAGTTTTTCTTTAAATTGAGTACAATATTTCTTGTTAAAAGGACAAGGACGTTGACGAACTGGATTAGAAGGGGCAGAGTCCTGGGCCATCAATTCCCACTCAAGGATTCCATGTTCCTAGTCCTCAGGGTTCGTCTTGGTCTTATTCTTCTTAATTTTAATTTTTTTCGTTGCTGTTGCCAAGCTGCTTTGCCATTGCTAAAGAGATGGTCCAGAGCCAACCACCTGCTCCCAAGATGTTCTGACCCCAAAAGGTTTTTATGAAATCTGTAATGAAACCGAGAAACCGAGATGGGCAGAGGAGACCAAGAATCCAGCATCGGAGGCCATCGCTGGCAGGGAATCGAAATCGAGAGCCCATCATGCTTCCTCGCCCTCGCTGGCCGATGCCGTCTGCCGGCTCCTCCTGTACTTTCAAGTCGCACTTCAAATCACAGCTTTGTTATGTAAGCCCCCCCCCCCCCCCAGCCACTGACAGTTTTGAAGGGAGGGAGGCCAGGCGAAATGCTTCCCCCTCGTATAAAAATAGCACGCCTGAGCAAACCAAGTGCCTGTTCACAACTATGCTGCTAAATCACACTTGAAGTGACTCACCGCTGAGTCAGACTCCGCACGGAGAACTCTCTTGGCAATGAGCATCGTTGAGCAAAAGGTAGAAGGAGCAAAGAAGACACGGGGCTGCCCTGCCCTGTATTCCCATTGGCCCGGGTCAATTGGTTGATGGGAGTTGTCAGCGCTTGGATGGGAGACCACCAGGAGAGGCCAGGAAGGCGTGTTAGAAAAGTCAGAAAAAGCATCTTGGGAGAAGACAGTAGTAAGCTACTTCTGCATTCTTGCCAAAATATGCCAAAATAGGACAACATAGATCTCTCTGCAAAGTCACCTGGATTTTTTTTATAGTATGAATCCAGGGAAGTGTTGTTATCATAGAAGATAGCAGCATCTTGCCAATCTGGGCTGATCTTGGAAAAGCACTCTCTCTCTCTCTCTTTGTGTGTGACTTGGATAGGAGACCACCAAGAAATCCTGGGTGAGACGTCTAGACCGAGGAGTTGAAAACAGCCTTGTGGAACATCCCAGAAAAAGATCCAGATGTTTTACAGAGTTGCAGACTGGGTTGGGTCGTGTCCTTCCTCTCTCTGAATGCTCTCAGAAACATTTCCCCCCCCCCCCAAATTCTGAAGTGTTCCTATTTAATAAACTTCATATTGAAAAGAAGGGTTGTTAAACAACAGCAACCCTGCACCAACTTTTACATAGTTGTTCTTGAATTCAACTGGCTCTACTGCTCCGGGATGGGTCATGCCAACTCTTTTCAGACACGCCCTGCTAATTTTGAATATATCCATGATATAAATCCAGGTCCACAACCTGTAACTTGCCTTTGGAACTTCATTGCTTTGAACAAGTACAGATCTTGCTCTAACTTATTGGAAAGTGGGCCTAGCTATGCTCTCATACCATCGCCCAGGAAGTGCCTGCAAGAAAATAATTTTGATGCTCCTAGAAGCCCGTGCCAGAACAAATCTTCTGTTTTTCAAGGTGCCGAAGGATCTTGGACGATAACGTAAGTTGGAAGCAGGCTGGACTTATCCACCGTTCAAGGAACATATTGGATGCTTTGCAGAAAGCTGGACTTAGAGCAATCTGAGGAACAAGAGCTGTGTGCCAGCTTGTTTTGTATTTCCTGTGTTTGTTTGTGTGTTTGTGTGTGTGTGTGTGTGTGTGTGTGTGTAGGATAAGAAAAGAAGCAAAGCTAAAGATGGGTACCTATTTTCTCCCTCTCCCTGCAGATGTTCATATGATATTTTTAGCCTGGCTTGGAGTGATGTTTGTAATCTTTAGGAAATAAGGACAATGTAATTTCACCACAATTACCGAGAGAAGCTGTGTGCTAAAGATTAATATGTTCTTCTTGGCTATATCCCTGGATTTGGAATCTATCAAGATATCCATGGAGTTTTCTGGAGGTGGAATCGGCTAAAAGAATCAATATAATACTCTGAATTCCAAGAATGTCCACAGGGCGTGGTCAAAAAAGTCAAGATGGCGGTGATGGGGTGGAGGGGCAGAGCTTCAAGCGCACCATGGCCACCATCTTGACTTTTTTGACCACACCCTGTGGACATTGCTGCTGGATTTGCAGCAATGGATTATTGATAGAAATTGTCAACTTTTTAATAAGGCTTTTTCCTTCAACAAAAGGGTGAATACCCATGGGGGAGTAAAAAAAGTCAAGACGGCAGCCACAAATATGCAATACACATAAAAAGGGGCAGGGTTTCAATTGCATAGTTGAGGCTGCCATCTGATAGACCGATAACAAAAGCTAGCAACTAAATAAGGTGTATTGTCGAAGGCTTTCACGGCCGGAGTTCAATGGCTGTTGTGGGTCTTCCGGGCTGTGTGGCCGTGTTCTGGAAGTTGTGGTTCCTAACGTTTCGCCAGCATCTGTGGCCAGCATCTTCAGAGGGCAGGAGCACAGATAGAAGCAAAATCTCTGTGCCCAGGTAGAGTGGCAATGTTCTATTTATAGAGCTAAATTATAGGAGATTAGGTGGGGTTTTTTGTTGTGTTGAAATGTTAACGAGTGGCTGATGAGCGTGATTAGCATGTTCATTGTGAGAAGTATTCCCATGTCCTGGTGGTTGGACTGAGTTCGTTGACCTTTTGCAGGCTGTGTTTTTCAGGACTGGTAGCCAGGTTTTGCTAATTTTTAAACTTTCTTCTTTTTTTGTATTGTCGAAGGCTTTCACGGCCGGAGTTCAATGGCTGTTGTGGGTCTTCCGGGCTGTGTGGCCGTGTTCTGGAAGTTGTGGTTCCTAACGTTTCGCCAGCATCTGTGGCCAGCATCTTCAGAGGGCAGGAGCACAGATAGAAGCAAAATCTCTGTGCCCAGGTAGAGTGGCAATGTTCTATTTATAGAGCTAAATTATAGGAGATTAGGTGGGGTTTTTTGTTGTGTTGAAATGTTAACGAGTGGCTGATGAGCGTGATTAGCATGTTCATTGTGAGAAGTACTCCCAGGTCCTGGTGGTTGGACTGAGTTCGTTGACTTTTTGCAGGCTGTGTTTTTCAGGACTGGTAGCCAGGTTTTGCTAATTTTTAAACTTTCTTCTTTTTTATTGTAACTGTGCTGGTGTTTGTGAATTTCAATGGCTTCTCTGTATAATCTGGTGTAGTGGCTTTTGGTGTTGTCCAGTATTTCTGTGTTTTCAAATAGGATTTTGTGTCCCGTTTGCTTGAGAGCATGTTCAGCTACTGAAGATTTTTCCGGTTGCTGTAGTCTGCAGTGTCTTTCGTGTTCTTTTATCCTGGTGTGAATGCTTCGTTTTGTGGTTCCGATGTATACTTGTCCACAGCTGCATGGTATGCGGTATACTCCTGCAGCGGTGCGGGGGTCCCTTTTGTCTTTTGCTGATTTTAGCATTTGTTGTATTTTTCTGGTGGGTCTGAAGACTGTTTGAAAGTTGTGTTTTTCCATCAGTTTTCCCATGCGGTCAGTGACTCCTTTGATGTAGGGCAGGAATACTTTGTTTGTGGGGGGCTGTTTTCCTTCAGTTGGATGTTGTTTTCTTGGTTTGATGGCTCTTTTTATTTCATTCTTGGAATAGCCATTTGCCTGTAGGACCCAATTCAGATGGTTAAGTTCATTGTTGAGAAATTGGGTTTCACAGTTTCGATTAGCACGATCCACCAAGGTTTTGATCATGCCTCTCTTTTGTCGTGGGTGGTGATTGGAATTTTTGTGTAGATACCGGTCTGTATGGGTGGGTTTTCTGTATACTTTGTGTCCTAGTTTGAGGTCCGGATTGCGTATGACCAGCGTATCTAAAAATGGAAGTTTGCCATCAGTTTCTTTTTCCATAGTGGATTGTATATTGGGGTGGATGCCGTTTAGGTGGTCCAGAAATTTCTCCAGTTCTTCTTCAGTATGACTCCAAATTGCGAAGGTGTCATCCACGAACCGGAACCAGACTGTTGGTGTAATGGGTGCCGATTCCAAAGCCTGTTTTTCAAAGTGTTCCATGTAAAAGTTTGCTATGACTGGGCTCAGGGGGCTTCCCATGGCAATGCCATCCATCTGTTCGTAGAACTCATTCTCCCATTGAAATTGATTTTAGCATTTGTTGTATTTTTCTGGTGGGTCTGAAGACTGTTTGAAAGTTGTGTTTTTCCATTAGTTTTCCCATGCGGTCAGTGACTCCTTTGATGTAGGGCAGGAATACTTTGTTTGTGGGGGGCTGTTTTTCTTCAGTTGGATGTTGTTTTCTTGGTTTGATGGCTCTTTTTATTTCATTCTTGGAATAGCCATTTGCCTGTAGGACCCAATTCAATTTCAATGGGAGAATGAGTTCTACGAACAGATGGATGGCGTTGCCATGGGAAGCCCCCTGAGCCCAGTCATAGCAAACTTTTACATGGAACACTTTGAAAAACAAGCTTTGGAATCGGCACCCATTACACCAACAGTCTGGTTCCGGTTCGTGGATGACACCTTCGCAATTTGGAGTCATACTGAAGAAGAACTGGAGAAATTTCTGGACCACCTAAACGGCATCCACCCCAATATACAATCCACTATGGAAAAAGAAACTGATGGCAAACTTCCATTTTTAGATACGCTGGTCATACGCAATCCGGACCTCAAACTAGGACACAAAGTATACAGAAAACCCACCCATACAGACCGGTATCTACACAAAAATTCCAATCACCACCCACGACAAAAGAGAGGCATGATCAAAACCTTGGTGGATCGTGCTAATCGAAACTGTGAAACCCAATTTCTCAACAATGAACTTAACCATCTGAATTGGGTCCTACAGGCAAATGGCTATTCCAAGAATGAAATAAAAAGAGCCATCAAACCAAGAAAACAACATCCAACTGAAGGAAAACAGCCCCCCACAAACAAAGTATTCCTGCCCTACATCAAAGGAGTCACTGACCGCATGGGAAAACTGATGGAAAAACACAACTTTCAAACAGTCTTCAGACCCACCAGAAAAATACAACAAATGCTAAAATCAGCAAAAGACAAAAGGGACCCCCGCACCGCTGCAGGAGTATACCGCATACCATGCAGCTGTGGACAAGTATACATCGGAACCACAAAACGAAGCATTCACACCAGGATAAAAGAACACGAAAGACACTGCAGACTACAGCAACCGGAAAAATCTTCAGTAGCTGAACATGCTCTCAAGCAAACGGGACACAAAATCCTATTTGAAAACACAGAAATACTGGACAACACCAAAAGCCACTACACCAGATTATACAGAGAAGCCATTGAAATTCACAAACACCAGCACAGTTACAATAAAAAAGAAGAAAGTTTAAAAATTAGCAAAACCTGGCTACCAGTCCTGAAAAACACAGCCTGCAAAAAGTCAACGAACTCAGTCCAACCACCAGGACCTGGGAGTACTTCTCACAATGAACATGCTAATCACGCTCATCAGCCACTCGTTAACATTTCAACACAACAAAAAACCCCACCTAATCTCCTATAATTTAGCTCTATAAATAGAACATTGCCACTCTACCTGGGCACAGAGATTTTGCTTCTATCTGTGCTCCTGCCCTCTGAAGATGCTGGCCACAGATGCTGGCGAAACGTTAGGAACCACAACTTCCAGAACACGGCCACACAGCCCGGAAGACCCACAACAGCCATTAAATAAGGTGTGTGTGTGTGTGTTTGTGTGTGTCTTATTCCTGCCTTTGGCTTCTTTATCCCGGTTTAGAAGCAAGTGTCTGGGATGGAGGGTGCTTAAATCAGTAGTGTCTGCAATGAGCCACAATGAGCTCAGAATGACACGTGCCTCATGATGCCATCATGCAATTGGTGTGTGTGTGTAATGACATCATCACCTCCGATGCAGATACGTCAGTTGCTTTGTTTGGGTGTAGATAACATCACCCACACATTGTCATTTGCTCTTCTTGCACACCAACGTCTGCAAGTTGGGGGCAGTCAGAGAAGAAAAGGTGGCAGCTTGGCCACCCAACTGAAGCCCCGCCTCTTTATGCAGACATGCAAAAGGGTGGGGCTTCAGTCACGCAGTTGTGGCTGCCATCTTGAATTTTTTGACCTTGCCCCCTTGCAGATGCTGCTGGTTCTGCATTTTTTTTAGCCCATAAGTTCTCTGTTTGCTATAATCATGTATTGCTTTGAATCCAGGCCAGGTTTTACCTTAATCCCAAAGGGGAATTAATAATAGAAAAATGAGAATGGAAGAGGACCACCTCCAGCTTATGGAAAATGTTATGGGAGATGTAATAACCATAATTCTGTTTTGTTCATTGGATGATTAGCCTTTTGATTATTGCTGAAGCCAGAGCACTCCGCCACCACCCCAGTTCAAAATTCCCTAGATCAGTGTTTCTCAACCTTGGCAACATTAAAATGCGTGGACTTCAACTCACTGAATTCCCAGAATTTTGGGAGTTGAAGGCCACATATCTTAAAGTTGCCAAGGTTGAGAAACACTGCCCTAGATTAGTTGTCCAGATGTGGATATGTGCAGTTCATATTTTTCCAAGTAACCCTCCAGTGGACATCCACTTTAGCTGGGTCAAACCACGATCGCCTTGCTACTTCCTTTAGTCCAACAGTATTTCTTCGAAAGAACGTATGTGCAGGATTGCTGTTTCGGATGTCCAAGCTCGTGTTTCATTTTTGATCATCCGCGGATTTCTACGCCATTTGATACGACTGCACAAACAGATTGCTCAGTCTTAGACGCCATAATTCATTGCATTCCCTCTCTTGCAGCTTTTCTGACTGCTCTGCAAAAAAAAAAAAAAAAAAACGGAAGGCAATGGATCATTTGCATTTCTTAAAGATTCTGCTTGTCTGGCTTTGCAATCCCCAGGGGCGGTTTCCATTAGAAGCATTCCCTGTGCGGTTTTTGCAGCCCTGAATTTCAGAGCTGCATGATAACCGGAATGGAGGTCTCGCCTTTACCAAATGCAAGGAAAAATATTGGAACTTGTTTTCTTGGTTGAAAAAGGTGGTAAGGGCGAGGTGAGGCACCTAAAGGGAGTTTTTAAACTAGAGAGGGCAGATTTTTTGGATCTTCTCTGCCTTTTCCCCTCGAACACTGTTTCTCAACCTTAGCAACTTTATGATGGGTGGACTTCAACTCCCAGAATTCCCCAGCCAGCATGCTGGGAGGTGAAGTCGGGTTAAAAAAAGGTAAAGTTCCCCCCCCGCACATTTGTGCAGTCGTGTCTGACTCTAGGGGCCGGTGCTCATCTCCGTTTGTTAGCCGAAGAGCCAGCGCTGTCCGAAGACGCTTCCACGGTCATGTGGCCGGCATGACGCACGCAGAACGCTGTTACCATCCCACCGAAGTGGTACCTATTAATCTACTTGCATTTGCATGCTTTCAAATTGCTAGGTTGGCAAGAGCTGGGGCGAGTGCGGAAGCTCACTCAGTGAGGGGTGTCACTGTCCCTCGCCAAAGGTCTTCACGGCTCTTCTGAACACCAGCAGAGTGGGGGCCATCCGGATCTCAGGGAACCTCGTTCCAGAGGGCAGGGGGTGCTACAGAGAAGATGTGCTTCTGGGATCCTGAGATATGATATTGTTTAATTGAAGGAGCCTGGACCATGCCAATCCTGCCAGATTGAATCGCCCGGGCAGATGGTATGGGAAACAGGGGGTCCCTCAAGTAACCAGGCCCTATGCCATGGAGGGCTTTAGAGGTATACAACTAGCACCTTGAATTGAACCTGAAAGCAATCTGGTAACCAGGGCAGCTCGCAAAGCAGGGATGTTACCTGGGCATAGTGAGGCATGCCCATCGCTGTTTGCTCCGCCACATTCTGGACCAGTTGAGGCTTCTGGGTGGTCTTCAAGGGCAGCCCCAAGTAGAGCACGTTGCAGTAGTCAAGCCGCAAGATGACCAGGGCATGAGTGACTGTCTCAAGAGCCCCCTCCCCCGATCTAGGAAACGGTGCAACTGGCGCACCAGATGGGGTTGTGCAAAAGCCTTCTTTGTGCAAAGCTTGAGGACCAGAGAAAGGAAGTAGGCTTTATAAGGTGCACAGTGCAACCGTGGAACTCGCTGCCACTGGATGTGGTGATGACCATCAGTCAAGACTGGCTTTAAAAGGGGACCAGATCGGTTCATAGAGGATGGGTCTGTTAACAGCTGCTCAGCTCCATGACTCTTGGCTACTCTGGAATCAAAGCCCTGAATACCAGCTGGAGGGCAGCTGCTTTAGGAAAAGGAGACCACCCTCCTGCCTCGGCTTGGGGTTTTCCTGAGTCCACCCACTTGGCTGCTGTGACCCACCAGGCTGCACTGGATGGGGCCTTGACTGATCCAGCTTCAGGACAGTTCTTATAGCTGCAAACCCCCCCCCCCCAGGCCCTTTTACCAACTAACGGGAAAAAAACGATCTCTTTTCATGACTGTCATGATTATTCATGACTGTATGGACTCATCCATGCGGTTTTCTTAGCAGCAATGCAGAAGTGGTTTGCCAATGCCTTCTTTCACAATACTCTTCCGGCTCCCAATCTAGCCTACAACCCAGGGACTTCCTGGTGGCCTCCCATCCAAGCAGTCACTGCTGTAGAACTGACTCTGCTTGGCTTCTGAGCCTAGACAGAATTGAGGTCCACTATGATCTGAACCCAAAGAGGATGCTGTTTATTTTTCTTGGCTTCTGTTTTCCAACTCTTTAGAACAGTTTTTCTCAACCTTGGTTTAGTTTAAGATGGGTGGACTTCAACTTCCAGAATTCTGGGAGTTGAAGTCCACCCATCTTAAACTCGCCAAAGTTGAGAAACACTGCTTTAGAAGCTGGCTCCCAAAATAAGAGCCAAGCAAACAGATATATTGTAGATAGTTGGTGCAAATTGCTCCTGTTTAATGCCGCAGCCCTTGTTTGCTAGTGAGTGCAGGAGACCTGCCTGTTTCAACCATAGGTGGAAGTCCCTCCAGAATTGGGGTATCTTTGCTTGAAAAAGTCACCAGGGGAAAGACTGGTTGGAATACTGGTGACTCTGCGACAGTCCTCTTCTCTCCAGATTAATGGTCTTCTCTGTGGGCATTAGAGAAGACAGCCCTGGAGATTAGCAGCTAACTGGACTCCGAACAGTCACTCATGCCCTGGTCAACTCCCACATAGACTATTGCAATGCGCTCTACATGGGGCTACCCTTGAAGAGTATCCGGAAGCTTCAGCTGGTCCAGAATGCGGCCGTGCGGGCAGTTATTGGTGCCTCAAGATCGGCACATGTGACACCTCTGCTGCGCGAGCTGCATTGGGTATCGGTTTGCTTCCGGGTCCAATTCAAGGTGTTGGTTATCACCTTTAAAGCCCTGCACGGCATGGGGCCAGGCTACCTGAGGGACCGTCTCATCCCCATAACATCGACCAGTCCCACCCGGTCATGCAGAGAGGGCATGCTACGGACTCCGTCGGTAAGGGAATTTCATTTGGCGGGGTCCAGGAGGCGGGCCTTCTCTGCAGTGGCGTCCACCCTTTGGAACATTCTGCCCCCAGAGGTGAGGTGGGTCCCTTCGCTCCCGGCCTTCCGGAAGAATGTGAAGACCTGGTTCTGCCGCCTCGCCTGGGATGGGAAGGGCAACATTTCTTCCTGCGGATGGCTGGTGCCGTAGTGTCCTCCCTACTGAATGAGATCGTTTCGTCACTTGGACTTTTATTTATTTATTCTCTATATCTGTTGTTGATTCTAATTTTATGCTTTTTATTGTAAGCCGCCCAGAGTCCCCCTTTTGGGGGAGATGGGCGGTCATAGAAATGTGAATAATAAAAAATAAAAAAATAATAAAATAAAATAAAATAAAATAAAATAAAATAAAATAAAATAAAATAAAATAAAATAAAATAAAATAAAATAAAATAAAATAAAATAATAAAATAAAATAAAATAAAATAAAACAATAATAAAATAAAATAAAATAAAATAAAATAAAAATAATCAAATAAAATAATCAAATAATAAAATAAATATTAAATAAAGTAAAATAAAAATAATCAAATAAAATAATCAAATAATAAAATAAATATTAAATAAAATAAAATAAAATAAAATAAAATAATAAAATAAAATAAAATAAAATAAAATAATAAAATAAAATAAAATAAAATAAAATAAAATAAAATAAAATAAAAATAATCAAATAAAATAATCAAATAATAAAATAAATATAAAATAAAATAAAATAAAATAATAAAATAAAATAAACCCTTATGATGATCTCTGCCTTGAACCACCGAGCACTAACAATGGCGATGCTCCAGAAGGCCCACATTTGACTGACGATGGAGAGCCGATTGTTTTTATTTCCCTAACTTCCTTGAAATGACACACGGTCCATTAGCCATTAGATGTGGCCTGTTCCAGGATGGTAAATGCCTGGCCATCGAGTCACCTCTGGTGAGTAATCAGTGCTTAAAGGTGACCAGACAGGAAACTTTTATCAATTCACTTCTTTGGTGTTTCTCTTTTAAATCACTGATGAGCTACAGACGGCTTGGTTTGGAAGCAGGTGCATGCTCAGAGCCAGGCTCGCAGGATCAAATCAAGGTCTATTTTAGTCCAGCATTTTGTTTCTCGCTAGGGCCATCCAGATGTCTCGAGGGTGCTCTGAAGCAAAAGAGGGAGGTGTATCCCTCTTCCACTATTGCTTTTCTGCAGCTGATCGAGGTAGGCACTTGCAGTACTTGAGGAGATGATGCACTGGGGGTGGTGTATGATAAATCAAAACCAAAGCAAAATAAACTTAATGCAAATAAAATCTCAAAACATGTATAGGTAACCAGGGAATCCCAACGGGTTCACACATGATACCTAGAAGGAACCGCCTTTCTGCCTTTTTGAAATGCACACGTGTGCACACACACACACACACACATTGACACACAAATGCACACTTCTGGAGAGTGATGTTCCTTTCCCCTTCCCCTTCCTTCCCTCCTTCTCCTTCCCCTCCCCTCCCCTCTTTTTCCTCCCTCCCCTCCCCTATACAAAATCTGTTCATAAATGAAAGGAGTCTGAATAGGATTTCTTACAAAGTTCTACTGTTTAATAAAATGTGTTAGTGGGAAAAGGTGCTCCTGGACTCCTTTTTTCAAAAAAAGTTAACACTTAATTTAGCAATAATACAGCATATAAAGGTAAAGGTAAAGGTTCCCCCCGCACATTTGTGCAGTCGTGTCCAACTCTAGGGGCCAGTGCTCATCTCTGTTTGTTAGCCGAAGAGCCAGCGTTGTCCAAAGACGCTTCCGCTGTCATGTGGCCAGCATGATGCATGCGGAACGCTGTTACCTACCCACCGAAGTGGTACCTATTAATCTACTTGCATTTGCATGCTTTCGAATTGCTAGGTTGGCAAGAGCTGGGGCGAATGTGGGAGCCCGAACCTCTGAACTTGCAATCTTCCTATCGACAAGCCTGGCGTCTTACCTGCTGAGCCACCACTCCCCTTCCAATACAGCATATAGGTAAAGGTTCCCCCCGCACATTTGTGCAGTCGTGTCCGACTCTAGGGGCCGGTGCTCATCTCCGTTTGTTAGCCGAAGAGCCAGCGTTGTCCGAAGACGCTTCCACGGTCATGTGGCCGGCATGACGCACGCGGAACGCTGTTACCGACCCACCGAATTGGTACCTATTTATCTACTTGCATCTGCATGCTTTCGAATTGCTAGGTTGGCAAGAGCTGGAGCTAGTGCGGGAGCTCACTCCACACGCAGGGCTAGGGATTTGAACCTCCGAACTTGCGATCTTCCGATCGACAAACCTGGCGTCTTACCCAGATATACAAATAAAGATAGATAGAGATATATATTCATGTCCCTCTTGTAAGAGGTCTGTGCTTGTTTTATAATTATTTTTTTAAAGTTTATTATAATCCTCTTGTTTTATTTACAACAAAGGCATATTTTCAAAACACTTATTATCTATGAATAAACAGGTAACTCTGGAGGCTATAGGGCTGACTCCTTCTGATTTGGGGCTACTGTAAACTAGCCCTGCGTGTGGAGTGAGCTCCCGCACTAGCTCCAGCTCTTGCCAACCTAGCAATTCGAAAGCATGCAAATGCAAGTAGATGAATAGGTACCACTTCGGTGGGTAGGTAACAGCGTTCCGCGCGCATCATGCCGGCCACATGACCGTGGAAGCGTCTTCGGACAACGCTGGCTCTTTGGCTAACAAACGGAGATGAGCACCGGCCCCTGGAGTCGGACACGACTGCACAAATGTGCGGGGGGAACCTTTACCTTTTAAAGTAAAGTGGCCATTTCTCCTCCTCCCACAAAATCTGCTCCCTGACATTCCAAAGCCACCCTTGCTGGTTCACCAGGCGGTGAAGAGGAGTGGTGAAGAGGAGCGAAACAAAGCACTGTGTCCCCAGAGGCAAATCAGCAAGGAAAACTGTCAGAAGCTGTGAACTGCTGGCTGGGCTGATCAATCAACTTTCCCAGCAGGCTGAGAACGATTGGCTCAGGGGCCTGATTTCGAGGTTGTCAGAAAATGTTAATTCTCAAACAGGGAGGAAGAGAGCTGGAAGTTCCAGAGAGAAGCTCTCATCCATTCCTCAAAGATGCTCCTGCATCTCTCTTTCTTCTGATTTTCTTCCCCAACAAACCATCTAGGATCCTTCTCAGGGTCTGAAATCTACCAAAGCTGATGCTATTATACACGGCTTAGTCCTTAAGGTGCCGGGGCTCGTGGTTTCAATTTAAAAAAAAAATTAATTCAATGTATGTAAATAAAATGGCATGTTTTAAAAAGTTAAATAATTATTTTTGTTTTTTGCACACTCCACCTCTAAATTATGGGATAATGTGTTGAGTCTTCCTTGATGGGGTGTTTGGGATGATGGGTTGCGTGTGCATTTCAAAGATTCCAGCTTCCATGTTCTATGTCACATGGACTTTGCATCTCCAGGTCTTCTCCTCCAGAGTATCTCAACCCACCCAGAGATATGGCCGATTTGACCTGACACAGCAGTGCGTTTTCGACTGTTGAAACTCCAGTTTCTCTTCCCTGTAATTCCCTAGTTATTGCAGTACTATCATGACATCGCAATATTTTTGAATTATATATTATCAGCCCAATAGAATCAAGAGAAGAAATCTGCAAATCTCTGCTTCATGGAGAGTGTTCGGTGAACTAAGAATTCAGAGTTATCAATTAATTAATTAAATGGACTATAACATGTTAATGGTAATTAACACTCAGATTTTTTTAAAGTGGATAATGCTAATGCATAGTCAGTATTCCCCAGTAAGGATGTAGGTTTTCCACCATAAAATTGTGAGCAGCAAAACTAAGACAAGCATGGCGAGGAAACACCTATTTACTTTGATTAATTGATTGATGGAGCCTGGTCATTAGAGCTTTGACTGAGAATTCAGGCTTGATTTGTTTGATGATCCATTTATTTTGTATCTTCAAGAGTCTTCTCCAACACCAAAGTTCAATGGTGTCAATACTCTTCCTGTCCTGCTTCTTCAAAGTCCAACTTTTGCTTCCATGGAGTGTCACAGAGAACACCATGGCTTGCCTGATTCTGATCTTTGTAGCTATAGACATCCCGGCATCTGAATCTCTTTTCCGTAACTCAGTCCCTCCACCTTGCTGCTGGTCACCCTCTTCTTCTCTTTCCTTCCACCTTCCCAGCATCAGAGCCTTCTCCAGAGAGCCGGGTCTTCGCATCATGTATCCCAACTAAGATAATTTGAGCCTGGTCATTTGTGCCTCAAGTAAGAACTCTGGGTTGGTTTGTACAATGATCCATCAGTTTGTTTTCTTGGCTGTCCACAATATTCTCAGGAGTCTTCTCCAACCCCAAAGTTCAAAAGTGTCAATGCTCTTCCTCTCCTGCTTCCTTAAATTTTTGCTTCCATGGAACGCCACAGAGAATACCATGGCTTTCACGATTCTGATCTTTGTAGGTATAGACACACCCTGGCATCTGAATCTCTTTCCCAAGGCCTTCATGGCTGCTCTACCAAGTGCTGGTCTGCGGCGTATTTCTTGACCACTGGTTCCTTCCCTGTTGGTGGTTGATCCTAAAAGGCAGAAGCTCTCCACCCCTTCAATATCATCATTGTCAATTCTAAGGCTGGTTGCTGAACCTGTTGTCATTAGCTTGGTCTTCTTTATATTTAATCTTAGTCCCATTTTTTCACTGAGCTCCTTGACTTTAATTACTAGAGCTTCCAGATCGTTCATATTTTCAGCTATCAGAAGAGCGTCATCATTGTACCATAGTTTATTTACTTTGAATGAGTTTAAATCACTAGGACTAGGTAAAATTGCATCCTGGGGTACTGTCAGCCCCATGAAGTTGACCAGACCAGGAAATCAACTCCACAGGAAAGCTAAAACTATTTGTTATTGAGATAGGCTATAATAACAGAATCTTGCAAGTCTGGTTGTGCTGGGCCTCTTGCCCCTTCTTATACTCCAGTGAATCAGGGAGGTGTCTGCCTGAGCCACTTCCTAATATTATCTCATTTCTCAGGACTTAAAAAATGTTTCAGCCCCCTTTGCCTAGGTAATGGTTCCTGCATATCTCCATCAAGGTCATCTTCCTCACTCTTTATAGGTACTGAAGGAACTATCTGATGCTCTGTCTCACCTTTGAGAAATCCTGGATAATATTTGAAGTGCCAGATGAATGGAGGAGAGCACCTGTCTGGATCTTCAGAAAAGGGAAGAAGCAGGATATAAGGAACTACAGAGCTATCTAATAACTAAGAAGACTCCAGGGAAATCACAAATCTGTCTGTAAGCAACTTGAAAGCAAGAGGGCAATTACCAGACATCCCCATGAGTTTATCAAAGACTCCTCTTGACAGAATAACTCTGTCTCATCCTTTGATTAAGCAACTTCCTAAGTTTTTGTTGTTAATTCGTTCAGTCGCTTCCGAATCTTCGTGACTTCATGGACCAGCCCACACCAGACCTTCCTGTTGGCCTTCACCACCCCCAGCTCCCCCAAGGTCGAGCCCGTCACCTCCAGAATATCACCCATCCATCTTGCCCTTGGTCGGCCCCTCTTCCTAAGTAGATTGTGGGAATGCTGTATGCATAATATATCTTGATTTCAGCAAAGCATTTGACAAAATACCCCATGACATTCTGATTAGCAAGTTAATTAAATGCGGGCTGGAAGGCCTAACAATTCAATGACTACATAACTGACTTGAAAGTTGTACTGAAAGAGTGCTTAGTAATGGTTCTTCATCAAACTGGAATGAAGTGTTGAGTGGGAGCCACCATGTTCATTCCTGGGTCCTCTGCCCATCAACATTTTTGTTATTTATTTGGATGCTTATCAAATCTATGATGACATAGAATTGAGTGAGACAGTTAATACCTAGAAGACAGAAATAAAATCCAAACTTACCTTTAATAATAATTTAATAAATCATCATCATCATCTTGAATAGCGAGAGAAATGGGCTGAAAATGAATTTAACAAAGACAAAGGCAAAATTTCTGTTGAAATTTGTTGAATAGCACAAAAAGATGAGCTAATCCCACATACAACAGCACCACACCCCCTAATCACCACAAAAACCCTCTCCCAATCTCTTGTAAATGACCTCTCAGCAGCTATAAACACCAGCAGGAACACACACCCTCCACTTGGGCACAGAGATAATCTTCTAGCTGTGCTCCTGTCCTCTGAAGATGCCAGCCACAGCGACTGCCGAAACGTTAGGAAGCAAAACTGCCAGAACACGGCCACACAGCCCGGAAAACCCACAACAACCAAAGGCAAAATTCTTCACATAGGAAACCATTATCAAATGTACAAGTATAGGATGAAGGATATTTTGCTTGGTAACAATATTTGCGAAAAAGATCTTGAAGTTACAGTGGACTACAAGCTGAATGTGATGTGGCACTAAAACCGCAGAAGCAATTTTAAGCTGCATCAACAGAAATGAAGCTTTCAAATCATGGAAGGTAATCTTCCCATTTTATTCTACGTGGGTCAGACCCCACCATGAGTCCCCAGATCTGGGCCTCAGAC
Source organism: Charina bottae (assembly GCA_023362775.1). Lineage (NCBI taxonomy): Eukaryota > Metazoa > Chordata > Lepidosauria > Squamata > Charinaidae > Charina > Charina bottae. The sequence goes on along the minus strand of JALMGJ010000048.1, from coordinate 1,015,982 downwards.
GTTAAGAAGGATTCAGAGAAACGGGAAGAGGTTCAGAGAAGAGCAATGAGGATGATCAGGGCCTGGAAACCAAGTCCTTTGTAGAGACGCTGAAGGAGCTGGAGATGGTCAGCCTTGGAAGAGAAGGCGGAGAAGGGATTTGGACACTCTCTTCAAATAGAAGGTCGTGAAGAAGGTCAACACTTGATATTTCTCATTCCAAAGTTGAAGATGTAGAATAATGGATGGAAGTTACTGGAACACAGATTCCCACTGAATGTTTAGGAAACATTTTCTAACAATAAGGATAATATGACAGTGCAACCAATTATTCTGAGAGCTGGCAGGATCCTGTTCATTGGATGTGCTCAAGCAGAGCTAGACATTTGCCTGTCGGTTGGAGATACTTTAATTTGGATTCTTGTAGTGAATGGGTATTAGCCTCATTAGCCTCATTATCTTGCTATGATTCTATGATTCATTCTCTATGAATGGCTGACACTGTCCATGAGAATGCGACCTATATCTTTATGTACCATTTTTGAGATGTGTTTATGTCTCTTGAAAACAACTGTTCTCCTTTCATTTTAATTGGTCAACTGACTAAAAGCCACAGAATTAATATACAATATACACCCAGCTTTCAGCTGAGTAATCCTCTGAATTTCAGCTCCACTCATTATTTATTTATATATTTATTTATATTTCAAATTTAGTCACCGCCCATCTGGCTCAGAGCGCGACTCCGGGCCGTTTACAGTAAAACAAGAATAAAATACCAGTTAAAATACAGTAAAACAATAAAACAATGCAATAAAAACAACCATCTTAAAATAAATAATATATTCCAAAGGGAATAGATGGTAAGAAGTTCTTAAATTAATGTACGGGAGCATCATCAGGGTGCTAATAGCTTTGTATTTTCCCAACGCTTTGTTTTTGTTTGGGCAACTTGAATTTATCTTCGGAATCCTGTAGCGGGGGCTGTAAATAGTCCTTTAACTGGTGCTTGCAGAATGATACAGTAGGTACAAAAAAAAAGATGCAATCTTATCCTATAAAGAAGCTCCCCCAACTTGAGTCTACCATGGTAGAGATGGGCGGGGATAAATTCAAATAATAAATAAATAAATAAACTTGGTATCCCTCCCCAGAAGAGGAGAGATCAGTGGAAGTTATAGTGTTTCTCAACCTCAGCAAGTTTAAGATGTGTGGACTTCAACTCCCAGAATCCCAGAATGTTATTATCGAGTACAGTTCTCCCTATTGGTAATATTTTTCATTTCTGATACTACGAATACTAACGTTATTATTAATAATACCTTCCTCCCGTTAAATTAATTTTTATAATTAATTTCCATTTCACTCCTGTTTCGTAAATAGAGGAACAGGCCTACTTCTTAGTAATATAATTTCTCTTTTCCCTTTGATTTTAAAGCATGGTTCTTTCCATACATAAATGTATTCTGATATAAACTGAACTATCAGTTTAAGATTTCTTCCACTGTTAGTCATGTTTGCTAATATTTCACATCTTGTTTTAAGTTTGCTGTTGTTTCCCCTTCACTTTGTTATCTTACCTTGAGCCAAGAAAACAGAAATTACCTATCATTCATGGCCTCCCCGGAGGTTGGTCAAAAAAGTCAAGATGGCAGCTGGAATGGTGTGGTATAAAGCCATGCATGTTAAAAGAGGGCGAGGCTTTGTGTGGTTCTGACTACCATCTTGACTTTTTTGACCTTGCAGATGGCCCAGTTACAATTCTTCACCCTTTGTTTTGAGTTTACTGTGCAAGCTGGTTAACATACAGGTAGTCCTCGCTTAACAACCAGAATTTTGGTTGCTAAGCAAAGCGGTCATTAAACAAATCTGACCTGCTTTTACGACCTTTTTGCGGTGGTTGTTAAGTGAATCACGCTGGTTGTTAAGCAAACCACATGCTTCCCTGTTGATTTTGCTTGCTAGAAGCCCGCCAGGAAGGTTGAAAATGGTGATCACGTGACTGTGGGGACGCTGTGATGCTTGTAGGTGAGAGGACCGGTCGTAAGTTGGTTTTTTCAGCACTGTTGTAAGTCTGAACCGTCACTGAACGAATGGTTGTTAAGCAAGGACTACCCCTACTTCTGTTTGACATTAAGCCACATTTTTCACTTTTGGCTTGGACTTTCCCAGTGAGCTTTTCTTCCAAGGGGTCTTCGCTTTGGGCTCAGAAAGTGGAGTTTTCTGCCCATTCCGAACTGTGTTCTAACCTTGCCACTTTTGCGATGTATTTGCGCTATAAGTGAAATTGATATCTGACCTTGGGTTTTGCAGAATTTCTTCCCCGTTGTTCAGACTAAGTAATAACTTAATATGAAGTGTCAGGCAAGGGAGGGTCCCACGTTGGGAACTCCAACCACCATCATCATAATAGTAATAATAATGCCTTCAACTTTACCCCAGCTCGCCTTTTGGCTGCCGGGCGACCCGGCATCGCCCCTTCCCCTCCCCGCTCGCCTCCCACCCCTCCCCTGCGGGGGGGGGAGAGAGCCCCCCGCCTTCCTTGCAAAATGCATATTTAAAGAAGGGGGTGGGGAAGCCGTGCAGGACATGCCCGGCAGCCAATGGGAGAGGCGGGGTGAGTGGCCAAGGAGGCGGGCCCTGCCGCGGTGCTCGGGTGGGCATAGGTAAGAGCCAGCCGGCGCGCCGCTCGCCCGCCGCCTTGCCTGCCCGCCCGCCGGCTGTTCCGACCGGAGGGGCGGCAGAGGGGCGCGCGCCCGCCCGCCCGGGGAAGCGGAGGACGGGGCCGGGCTGGCCGGTTCGCTGCACGCGGGGACGGCGGGCTCGGAGGAGGAGGAGGACGGACGGTGAGTCTTGGGCGCGCCGCGTGGTGCCCGGTTCGCCCGCCCGCCCGCCCGCCCGCGTCCGCCCTCCGGCACCGCCGCCGGGGCAGCGAAGTTTCGGGCGAGGGGCTGGCGTGGGGAGGCGCGCCCCGGGCGAGGGTCGGGCGGAGAGGGGTCGGCCGGGCGGTCCCTGCCTCCCTGCCTCCCTCCGTCCCACGGCGAAGGGGAGCGCTGGCTGCTCGCGCCCCGCCAGGTCGAGATGCTCGGCGGCCGCCTCGCCCAGCCGCGTGGGGGGACCGGAGGGCGCGCCTTCCTTTCGCGGGCAGCGGCCGCAGCTGCGACCCTCCGAGGAGGCGGACCCCGGCCCCGTCCCCCTTCGCGCTCCATCCCTCGGAACAATGCGCGCCGGCCCTCCCCGATCGGCGCGCCGGGTCGTCTCTGCCCTTCCCTTCCCTGCCGCGCCGGGTCCGTTCATTCATTCGGCGATCCGCTAACAAAGGCTCTCCGCCGCCGCCTTGCCCAGCCCGAGGCGAGGCGAGACGAGGCTTATCGGCTTGGGGGCTGGGCAGGAAAGCTCGGAGCCTGGGCCCTCTTGCCCTGCCCTGCCCTGCCACCCGTTGGGGAGCTGGCTCTTGAAGTCCAGCCCGAAAGAAGCGCAGGGAGGCTCCAGGCGCTTTAGCTCTACAACAACCCTGTTAGGTAGGTTGGACCCGGAGAAAGAGAGCGACTGGCCCAAAGTCACCCAGTGAGTTCTCTGCTGGGGTGTGCCTGTGTGAACCTGGACCTTCCTCTCCCCAGCCCAGCAATCAGTTCCACCGACTCCATTCACACAACCCATCTAACCAGGTCAGTTTAATCATGGTTCCTAGTTGTGCTTGGCCTGGGGTTTTCCCTGAACCCAGCCTGCTTGGCTAGTTTATGGAGCAAAAGGTTGTGTAATCCCCCCAGATGGAAAAAAAGCTGCCCTAAAATCTTAATTTCCTCATCTTTGGCTGCATTGTGTTGCAAAACAAGAAGGGTTGCGAGTTCTGGGTTGGGTAAGCATTAAAGCTTTTTAGTACTGTGGGGAGCAGAATGAGACAAAAAGTTCTTCAGGTAAGCCCATCTGGTCATCAGCCATAATAAAGGCTTCGATTGATTGATATTTAACCTTTCTCTGGGTGCACGTGGTGGCTGGGATCATACATCATACTAACCTGGTTTGATACATCATGGCTTAGGGTTAGGCTTAGCCACCCGCAAGACATTCACCACAAAATTCACCAGGGTTTACAAGCCACAGTGCTGAATTTAATAGTACCCCCCCCCCCATAATCTCTCTGAGAGTTTTGCCTGGTGTGTAAAATAGTTCTGTGTGTATTTCTTGAGCTAATCCTGATTCTGAAGAACTGCATTCCATAAATGCAGCTTTGTGCTTTTCTAACACTTTGTTTTTGTTCGGGGAATTTAAATTCATATTCAGAATCCTGTAGCGGGAGCTGATGATGGCTAAATAGTCCTTTAACCGTTCAGTTGTTTGCAGAATGATAGATACAAAAAAAGAGAGAGATGCAATCTTATTGTATAAAAAAGCACCCCCAACTTAGTACCCCTCCCCAGAAGAGCAGAGATCCATGGAAGTTATAGTGTTTCTCAACCTCAGCAAGTTTAAGTTTAACTTGGATTTTGTATTTCTATTTATTTCTTCTCTGTTTGTATTGATTGTTGATTGGGAACTTAACCTTCTGTGGTTTTAATCGTTGATTTGACTGTAAACCATCCAGAGTCCCCCTTTTGGGGGAGATGGGCGGTGGTAGAAATAAGAATAATTAATAAACAAACAAACAAACAAACAAACTCCCAGAATTCCCCAGCCAGCATGGATGAAAGGGAGGGAGGGCAGGGAATTGATAATGGTTGGAAAGAGAAACAGTAGACGGATCAGCTGTGGGGCAGTAACTTTTCTGCCAACTCGGGCATGGATGGATGGCTCTTTCCAGGGGGGGGGGTGTTATCCAAAAAGTCAAGATGGCAGCCACAATTGTGAGGTCGTGGCTACCATTTTGAATTCTTCAGCCCCAACCCCCAGAGATGCCTCTGTTTCTGCCTCCTGTCGTGGGCTGTGAGAATAACCTTGAGGAACAGGAGGAAGTGCCACAACCGGTCAGATAAATGAAACTTGAGTCCAAAGCAGACATGTAACTGGAGAAAGCCTCTCAGATTGGACCCTCCCTAGTTCTCAGGAACATAAAGGCAGGAGTGGTGCCTTCAGATACTTGCAAGATTCTGTTACTATAACTCCACAGTAAAGGTGGTATTAGTATTTATAACTTTGGTTTCCTTGTCTGGTCTACCTCGAAGGGCTGACACCACCCAGGGATGTACCACTTTAGGGGGACCAAATTATTGAAATAGCACGGGGTGTAATTAAAGGCAAGTCGAGTGAGGCAGGCGGAAGAAGCGAGAAACTGGGAAAGGTTGGCATTTCCACCGGGGCAAAGGGGACCTGGATCACCTTCTCTAAGGTGTGACCCATTGAGGGGCCCGTGTCAATTGTAGGCGGGGTTAAGCAAAGTAGTAGGCGGGGCCAGAGCCAAAGACCAATCCACCACCCTTCCTCTTTCTGGCACCCTTTTTTCTCTCTCCCCTCCCTTGACCCTGAGCTGCTTCCTTGTATAGAACATCTGAGTTAAACTGAGGGCTGGATGCGGCCCAAGGGCTGCCAGTTGCCCACCGCGACCAGAGAGGAAGTCACATGACCAAGTGGCAGAATCTTCACTTTTTACCTAGGACGTTAATTGTGCAGCCCCTTCTGATAGAAGAAGCCACTTAATTTGGGAGAGGCTTCCGTAAGGTAGATTCCAGATCTTGCTAGACACTAGCTCCCATCAGCCACGGCCAGCATGGCTAGGAACACTCGGAATTCTGACAGGCGACAGGTTCCGCCCGCAGAAGATGGCTGCTTTGCAATGCAAACCCCACTTTGCGTGTGTGTGTGTGTGCTGAAGCTGGACACGCATGATGCGTGGGGTTGCCTTGTTGGATCCCTTCGCCACCACTCCTGACATGTGTGGATCCAAGACTCTGACCACATATGATTGCCCAGAGTCCTCGGTGGGAGCGCAGGAAATGAATCCATCGTGGTTCGTGGCCTCCCCCTGTGAGCCGGGCATCGGATCCCCAGGCTGCATCATCCTTGGGCAAGGTGACAAGGGGGATTTTTTTAAAAACGCAGAGCTCAGCTTTTTTTTAATGCTCAGTCGAAGGAAAGCCTTTTTGGGCCAGCATTTGTTTTTCTCCCCGTTTAAGTCCTAGAAGCAACGTGGGTGGCTTGCAATCAAAAGTCGACAGCAGCGAGCTCTCCTGTCTTCCAGATGTGTGGACTTCAACTCCCAGAATTCTTGGCAGCCTCCGTGCTGTTTCTGTGGGAAGGTGGTGGTGTGAATTGCTGAGATGTGGTTTGCTCTACTGCCTGTTTTTAGGCTTCTTTCCCAGGCTAGCCTTCAGTCTGGATTTCCTGGTGGTCTCCCATCCACATACCAACCAAGACTGGCCCTGCTTAGCTTTAATCAAATCAGCCAGTCAGCTAGGTAGTGCCAAAACCCTTTCCTCCAAATTTCTCCGCAAACCTAAGGAAGATCTAGCAAATCTCATCCACTGAGACGTTTCCCTATTTGTTTATAATTCTTTGAGATTTATTTGTTGTTTTGATATGAACAAGTCCTCCAAATCTTCTCCACCAGTTTGGGTTTCATATACCTCAACAGTGTGGAAGATGGTTTGGAGTTTGGAAGGTAAGCTCGCAGGTTCACACAACACACCAAAACTGGGTTAACAAAAGATAATTGCTTACATATTATGCCGTGCTCAAACAAATACAGGCAGTCCTCGACTTACGACCATTTGTTTAGCGACCGTTCAGAGTTATGACGGCACTGAAAAAAGTGACATACGACCAGTCCTTGCACTTACGCCCATTGCATCGTCCCTGCAGTCACGTGATCAAAATTCAGGTGCTTGGCAACCGGCTCGCACTTACGACGATTGCAGCATTTCGGGGTCATGTGATCGCCACTTGCAACCTTCCCAGCTGGCTTCCGACAAGCAAAGTCAGCGGGCGAAGTCGGATTTGCTTAATGGCCGCAGTGATTCACTTATCGACAGTGGTGATTCACTTAATGACAGTGGCAAAAAAGTTCGTAAAATCGGGCGTGGCTCACTTAACAACCGCCTTGCTTAGCAACGGAAGTTCCAGTCCCAATTGTGGTCGTAAATTGAGGACTACCTGTAATCTATGTTATGGCATAATTTGATGGCCTGATTCTTGTTGCATGCTGAATTGCAAACTACATAACCCATCTGGGCTGAGTTCGGCTGGCTGAGTTAACCCACCCAGTCAGCGGAGGGCGCTTGCTTTCAGATCTTGCAGATGTTTTGCACGGAGCAACCCACTTCTTTGAAGTCTTCCAGCCTTGTGGCCATCAGTGCATCTTCTGGTGTTCAGATCTCACATTCCCTCCAGAGATTTTCCGGCTCTCAACCTTGCAACAATTTTCTGAATGAATTGTGGCATTCTTGCTTCGATTTGGAAGCTCCGTCCGTCTTGGTGGGTGGCTGGTGGCTCTGTGGGATGAGAGATCCTGACAGGCAATGCGCTGGGTTTCCATTGAAGCCTCTTAACAAGAACCATGTGCGATCTCCCAAGCAAACAAGCTGCACCCGTTCCTTTCCCTTCCCTTCCCTTCCCCTCTGCTCCCCTCCCCACTTCCTGCACAAGCCTCCCTGCCCATTTCCACAAACCGGTTTTTCCATCCAAGGAGGACTGGAATGTGAAATTTTGGGTTTCGTGCTCATGAGCCAAGAAGCAGCTAATCAGTTGCTTGAATTTTATTAATAAGCCCCCTCACAGGCCTTTGGAATACGTATCATGAAACTGCGTGCTGATCAAGACTCCTGGTTGGTGTGTGTTTTCACTCGGGGAGCAGCGCTCTGCATATGAACAGAAACCCTCTTTGTGGGGGCTCCATCCTGAAAGAGGTGCATGTTGGGGGCAGTGCCTGCTCTCCCCTCTCTGCATGCAGATTTACTGAACATGCCAGGCTGTCTGGGAACATTTCTGTAAGTGCTGGGAAGTAGAAATTTGGGGAAAACCCCCCCACCAAACTCTATACGTATTTATGTTTCCAATTGTTTTAAGGTAGTGTTATATTTTGTAAGCTGCCCAGAGTCCACTGGAGTGGATGGCTCGATTTCATCTAAATAATAATAATAATAATAATAATAATAATAATAATAATAATAATAATAATTTAAAAACACCTTCAACCAATCGCCTTTAAAGCTGAAGCAAGGTGGAAAATAGGGGCCCAGCTCTAGAGTGAGATGTGTGAAGCTCCTGGCGGAAAAAGGGGGCAGATTTCTTGTAGCTTCCTCTCTGCACTGTGTTCTCGTCCCTTACGATTCTGTTGCAAAAGATGATTGCTCAAGGGGTGCGAATTGCTGCAGGCGTCCTGGCTGTAAGGCAGTAAGGCACACGCTTGGTGCATCACACAATTGTTGCTGTTTGTAACTTTCCTTTTCATCTCTGTGTAGCACAGTGTTTCTCAATCTTGGCAGCTTTTAAGCTGTGTGGACTTCAGCTCCCAGAATCCCCCAGCCAGCATGTGTGGACTTTAACTCCCAGAATTCCCCAGCATGCTGGCTGGGGAATTCTGGGGGTTGAAGTCCACACATCTTAAACTTGCCAAGGTTGAGAAACTCTGGTGTAGCACCTCCTTCTCCAGTTTTTGCCCAACGGTAGGGCCGGCCCTATCATGGGAATGCACCCCTTAAGTTTATAATGGGGCTGGCCCTACTGTTGGGTGGGGTGCAGGTAACAGACTAAGCTGCCGAAATAAATAAATAAGAAAGAATAACTCTTTCTAGGCACTTGCTTGGGAGGCAAATACAATTGGGGCGTCTTTCACTGAGCCACAAGTCTGTGGCATGAATGCAGCCAGCCAGCCAGCCTTGGCCGTTATTCCCTGGTTCCTCAGCATCAAAGCCTCCAGGGGCAAAGTTTTCCTTCAGTGGGATGAACTTTCCAGCATCTGCTTGCCCGTTTCTGTAATTTTTTGGGGTCTCCTTGGCAGGGGAGCAAACAACCGTTTTCAAGACGTAAAAATATGTCTCCCTGAAAGAGGATTGGGAGATGAGGGTGGGTGCAATTTTATACGCAAGGAATCATCAAGCTTTTCATACCTTTGCTAAAACAGATTCATCCCAAGGCATGTATGAAATCCTCTTTTTTAGCAGAGCAGTCCCGGTCATCTCTTGATTGGGAGATTTTCCTCCCTCCCTCTCTTTCAGAAAGAAATAATTTTACATATTATATGATCTGGAAAACGATACGGAGAAGGCTGTCTTTGCGGTTGGAAATGCTCGTTTCCTTTCCAGACCAGGACACAGTTTTAACTCTTGGGGGCTGTTTGAATTTCCTGCCGCTCGTGGTATCCCCCTTAATGAACCGCGGACGCCAAGCGGGTTTAGGTTGGCCGGTCTTGCAAACCGTGCGGCTTGCTGAGCCGAGTTCGTTTTCCTAGTTTACTAATTGAACGTCGTGGATCAAAGTCAACACAAGCCAGGAGTGCGAGATAAAGAAAGAAAGAAAGAAAGAAAGAAAGAAAGAAAGAAAGAAAGAAAGAAGAAGAAAGAAATAGATAGATAGATTATGGCACTTGCTCTGCTTTTTTGCGCTAAAAAGGAGCTAAAATAATTGCTTCAAAATTGCTGCGCTAGCAATTCGGACGATAAGGGGCCCATTGATGGAAAGCTGGATTTTTTTCTCTCTCGTCCCCTCGGTTAATTAATTTTCTGCTGATTTGAGAATGCAACCATGATTATTTGGGGCGCGATGGCTCAGCGGTTAAGACGCCAGGCTTGTCGATCGGAAGATCGCAAGTTCGGAGGTCCGAATCCCTAGCCCCGCGTGCAGAGTGAGCTCCCGCACTAGCCCCAGCTCTTGCCAACCTAGCAATTTGAAAGCATGCAAATGCAAGTAGATGAATAGGTACCACTTCGGTGGGTAGGTAACAGCGTTCCGCGTGCGTCATGCCGGCCACATGACCATGGAAGCGTCTTTGGACAACGCTGGCTCTTCGGCTAAGAAACGGAGATGAGCACCGGCCCCTAGAGTCGGACATGACTGTGCAGGGGAAAACCTTTACCCTTTACCTAACCATGATATTAGGTTGAACCTGGCAACTTGGGGCAGCTGGCAGTAGATGGGTTCAAGCAGAAGGGAGAGAACCATCTGTCTGGGATGTTTTCATTTGCATCCCTGCACTGAGAAGGGGCTGGACTGGATGGCCTCAAGGGGGCTTGACTCTATGACGATTGACCCTGTTGCAAGGGTCCCAGCAGCCAGCAGATGCGTTGAAAACTTATCTAGACACGGGCGGGTGGCTTGACTGGTGAACTGCAGTCTTATTTTTGCCCACTTCTACTGTGGCACTAAGAAAATGACTTGCATGAGAATGTTATAAAAATCTATACAGGCAATACTTTCATTAGGCTGGCTGATTTTGTGTGTGTTTGTGTGTTTTAAAAAAAATATGCAATGCTTTTGCATTTCAAAAAATCTACGTCAGCTTTAGAAAAATAAGTCGGTGAGAGAGGAGGAAAAAGAAGGAAGACATGTCTGTACTGGTCACTGTGCAGCTGGAGTCACCGGATTGTGGGCATCTGCGGGGTGTGTGTCCAAGGGGGTGAGTGATGTCACCCAGGCATGACATGGTCTGCATGCTTTGTAATTATGCAGTTTGCATTGGTCAAAGTTTGCTGCAAAGAAGAGACAAGCCAGTGCTTGTAAAAAGTCCTGCATTTGGAAATAGCCGTCCCAGCTGTAAAGGCAGAACTATTTCTATCCTATGTGAGATACCAGGACCCTTTTGCCAGGGGAAAACTGGGCAAATAAACCAGACCACCATTGCATAAATAAAGCTGGATATAATTAGAACTGTTGCTCTACGTTTCCCCTTTCTCCTGTTTAATAAGCAAGTGTGTGTTTCTCTTTTACTGTTGTTGGATTTGCACACCATATTAAGTCAAAATGTGGTTTTGAAAATCATTGCTCATGGCTTACTGTGATACATGATCCTGGGCGGGGGGAGTATGTGGCTAGATCCAGGTTAGCAAAACACAACTTCCTGTGCCCAAGAAAATGAGCCATATTCCAGCTTAATGTGAATTCTGGTTCACAATTATGGAGTTCCATGAAACGTAGAGACACAGATTAGCTTAGGCCAGTGTTTCTCAACCTTGGCAACATTAAGAGGTGTGGACTTCAACTCCCAGAATTCTCTAGCCAGCATGGGGTCTGTGGTCCAAGCAGAATTGGCCCATCCCAGACGTTCAGTACACAAGAGGGGGCTTTGGGTCCCCCCAAAAGGTGACAGCAAAGGCCTTCTCAACAGTACCCCATCATTACCGCCCAGGGTCCCTCCTTGTGGGGGAGATGGGCGGGATATAAATGTAATAAATAAATAAATAAAATAAATTACAGAACAACACTCGCAAAAGACTTTTTCATCCTTTAAGAAAGGGGTGAAGATGGATTTCTTTTGCCAGAAATTGCAGGCTTAAGCGGGTGTTCGTTGTGCTGGGCTGCCTTCTGCTTGAATTTTGGTGCATTTTTTAAATTGCTAACCATTTTTATTATCTAGTTTTGTTTTTTTAATTAGAATCTTGCACAAGGAGATTAATTGTGCTGTTTTTCTGTCTGGTTTTACGGACTGTAAAGCATCCAGAGCCTGGAGAATGAGGACAGGAAGCATTTTGCATTAAATAAGTAAACAGTAACAAATAAACAGTTGTTTGCTCTAAATCAGTGTTTTTCAACCTTGACAACTTTATAAGATGAGTGGACTTCAACTCCCAGAATTCCCCAGCCAGCATGCTGGGTTGAAAAACACTGGTCTAAATGAAATCCTGCAGTATTCAGTGGAGTTGTGTGCACAGGAATGCAACTTTAAAGGAACTTGAACGGTGGTTCCAACCTGATTAATTAAAAAGATTTTTGCATCCTCTCCTGCAAACTGAGCCAAGAGTTCACAAGAACAAGACAGAATCATCAGAAGGTGTTTTAAACCTGATACGCTCAACGTCAGCTATGAAAATTCCCTCTGGGATCCTCAAAGACTCCATTCATTCACAGGCATCCGGTACAAGCCATGATTATATCACTTCCACCCTCTGCAGACCCCATGAATCCATTATCAATCAGTAACGTTCCTCGCTTGGATATAGCATGAGACTTCAATTACCATGCAGTGCATTGTTCATGAAAATATTTGGTTGAGCAAATATGGCACATTTGTTGGATGGAAGCTCAACTGAGTTCAGTGAAGCCTTTTATGTTGAGAATCAGCTGATTTACTGTCTATCCCATTTCTAATGAGCCACAGGGCAGAGTTCATTCCAAAAATGCAGTTGAATTAGCAAGTAGAAAAGACTAACACTTGATAATGCTAGAAGTTGCCTGTATCTGGTAATTCCCCATAAGGGGAAAAAAAGGCTAGCTAAAAGCTAGGTTAAAACAGGTTTCCCTGATCACCTAGATTTCTACTTGGTAGGACCTTTTACACAAGAGAATATTCAAAAGTAATTTTCCTCTCCTTTAGCCAGAAATGGCAAATACCACTCAACTATTATTCTGCATTCTATATTTGCTACCGTATTCTCTTATCTCAATAACAGTCACAAAAATAAAATGGAACAACTGCAGAGATGCTTCCCTGAATATCTAAGATAGGTGACAAGACAGGATAAATAAACTACAATTGGCAACAATGATTCAGAAGTTATAAATGAAAAGAAATCACAATCCAAGTCATCTAGATATCATTTAGCCCTGAGTCAGGACTTTAAAAATAACATCAGAGCTGAGGTTCTATGCCAATCGTATAACAGCTCATTGTGTTCATTAAAACTGAATCTTCGAATATATATATATATATATTTCACAGCAACAAACACTGAGTCTTTCCCCAAAACTTTCCTAGAATCATAGAATTTTTGAAAGTTTACTCAGCTTAATGGGGGCAATCTCAGCCTGGCAAAATTTCTAGCAACAAATATTGCTACTGTATTTAGAAGTTTCTCCAAGCGTTAGGGTTTGGAAAGTTCTTCTGATATTTAGACAAAACTTTTTTTTAGACAAAACCTTCTTCGCTGTAGTTCTGACCCACAGATCCCCATTGGAGCATCAGTGAGGAGATTAATTTTTCTTTTTTGCTAGACAGAATTTCAGAAGGCCGAAGACAGCTATCATGTCTCCTCTTTCATCTTCTCTACTCAAGACTAAATCAACCCAGCATGCTGGCTGGGGAATTCTGGGAGTTGAAGTCCACTCATCTTATAAAGTTGCCAAGTTTGAAAAACACTGATTTAGCGCAAACAACTGTTTATTTGTTACTGTTTACTTATTTAATGCAAAATGCTTCCTGTCCTCATTCTCCAGGCTCTGGATGCTTTACAGTCTGTAAAACCAGACAGAAAACCAGCACAATTAATCTCCTTGTGCAAGATTCTAATAAAAAAAAAAAGCAAAACTAGATAATAAAAATGGTTAGCAATTTAAAAAATGCACCAAAATTCAAGCAGAAGGCAGCCCAGCGCAACGAACACCTGCTTAAGCCTGCAATTTCTGGCAAAAGAAATCCATCTTCACCCCTTTCTTAAAGGATGAAAAAGTCTTTTGCGAGTGTTGTTCTGTAATGATGGGGTGCTGCTGAGAAGGCCTTTGCCATCACCTTTTGGGGGACCCAAAGCCCCCTCTTGTGTACTGAACGTCTGGGATGGGCCGATTCTGCTTGGACCACAGAATCTGCAAAGTAGTGGAAAACCAATTCAGGCTCGGTCAAGTTAAAACCAGCAGTTTGCTTTATATTCGGAATCTGTCGAGATTTGTGCTCAGTTCAGATCTCAACTTAGCCGTGCAGTGAAGCTGCCATCACCTCTTCCACCGACTCTTCACCCTAGGCTTCATCACACGTGATGAAACACATACGTGTGACGCAAGCGCCAGCCCTCCGCGCATGAGCGTGATGCAAGTATGAAAGGGTGGGCCTTGGACCGTGACGTCACCGCACCAGTTTCGCCACCGTGGCATCATTGTGGACACCTATGCCCACTGTGCACCAACCAGAACATCTTGGAGGAAAGGCGGGAGAAAGACGCATTAAAAATGAAAAAAACACTACCCAGCCCTTTTATTAATTGAGTGCAGGTTATGAGACTGAAATTCTAAATATATAATTGGAAGAATGTTTTGCAGTGCTGTGGGTGGTGATGATTGTATTGAAGTCGGTGCTGGGTCTGTTTTGAAGATGATCAGCCTTTAATTTAACTCTTGATGGCGAATAAAGCTTGTCCGATGTGCCCGTTTAACTGACTTCTGGGTGGGCAGAATTGGGGATCTGTTAGGCTCTAAATTGTCGGATCAATGCTGTGTTTTTATTTCCCCCATTCAGTTCTTGCACTCTTTTTTTTAGGGTTGAGCTTCAGGGTGTATCAGTTTTAAGCTCTGCCATGCTGATAGGTTATATGTGTAATGATTGCACTTAATCTTGGGTTTATTAACGCTGTGGGGGAACCTCCAGATGCCTGATCTGCAGGGAGGATGTTTCAGCTGGCAGAACTGAATCTCTGCACAATCAAAGTTGCTTTTTCTTCTGTTTTTTAGCTGGTTTGATTAATCCATCCGTTACGAACCGCACAACTCTCTTCAAAAGCAGCCGAGGAAAAGGGAGGCTGTGCTGTTTATCTGCAACAGGCTGGCAAGTTATTCTGGAATCTCTTCTGGGGTTTAACAGGCTTGATCCTTGAACTTGAGTACCCTGAAATTTCCTGCTGTGATCAACCTGTTAAATAAGCAAATACAGTATGTAAAATACATGCAAAACCATTACTTAAATGGTTATCGTTTAAGAGTGACTTTCTTCCATGGAGTCAGCTCACCATTAGATGGCAGCAGAGAGTTAGTTTGAGGTGTCTCTTTGCTGCCATCTTGCGGTCAACGTCAGTTCTCACAGCTCTTATATGGCAACCTGAACTACGGTGGACGTTACCCTTCTTGGCTGTCTCAATTCATTGCCCTCAACCATACTCTGGCTTATTTGATTCTGGTTTAGCTTTCTTTATGAACTCAGCCATTCTGGTTCTTAAACCATGGTTTATGATTTAGTGCCCTGTGCACTGAGCGTCACTGCTGATAGTTACATGGACACATCCCAGCACCATAATATAGAAGTGGTTCACCATTCCAGGATTTTTTTTTTTAACTTCCAGTCTAGGCTCCAGCGTTGGGATTTCCTTGTGGTCTCCCATCCAAGTATTTACCAAGTCTGGTTTTGCTTAACTTTTTTTTTTAGATCAGATCAGATAATGCAGGCGCTGCAACTAATTTAAGAAGAATTATGGGTTGGGGGTTGTATTAATCCCACCCTTACGTTGATTATTCAGCTACTGCGCAGGAAACATTGCCTTTTTCCTGAGGCTTGTGAGGACCTAAAGCAGAGGTTTCCAAACTGTGTGTTGGGACACATTAGTGTGTCGGCTGCAGTGTCTGGGTGTGTCGCAGCTGCTGCTGCCTCGGAGGCCTGCCAGGATTCCGCACAGGTCCTAGTGCCTGCCTTGTGCCTTGCTGCCTCCAAACCTGCTGTGATTCCGCGCAGGTCCTAGTGCCTGCCTTGTGCCCTGCTGTAAGAGTGTGTCGCGAAATGATGCCCTGCTGTAAGAGTGTGTCACGAAATGATGCATGTCTAAAAAGTGTGTCACCAAATTGAAAAGTTTGGAAAGCTCTGACCTAAAGCAAAGATCTGTTGGTATCTGCAGAGTTAGCGTTTACTCTGATGATCAGATAATTGTCGAAGAGTCTAACAGAAGTTCTTTCCGATATTTAAATTATATTTAAATTATCAACTAAATTCTATTAAACATGGCAAGGAACCCCTCTCCCCACCCCTACCCTTATTTAATTTGCCCACAAGATTATTCTTAAATTATTAATTGCTTATCTCTGTTTCATCGTTTTTTCCAAGCAGCATTTTTTCAGCTGCAGAACTTGTGAAATACGTGAAGAGTGAAGAAGCTATTTTCCAGTACTCTGTTTAAAAATTCATACTATTTAAAAGCAAATGTGCCTTAAAGGGAGGAAATGATGTGACACACATCATGGTGTCATTGTGTGCATGACACAAATTGCCTAATTCACACAGGCATCCTGTAGAACGCCAATGATGTCATGTGTACTATGACATCTTCCTGCAGTGCGGTGACATCATGGCACGTGTGACATCATCGTAGCTTCTCCCAGACACCTATGAGACTTCGGCCAGCTGTTGCAGGGATTCTCTGCTTTGGTTCATCCACAGCTGTCTTCTTAGATCGAAATGTTCAACCATCACCAAGGACATCCCGGCTGTATTCACATAATCCGATTAACCTAGTTATTGAAAGGAGCCATTTCTGGGTTCGCACAATACATTGAATCATAAACTAAACAGACAGGTTGGGTTTGTATCACTGGCTAAGCCACCAGAACCGGACCAAACCAACTAACCAAGTTTAAAACTAACCAGGCTTAGGTTATATAACCGCTCACTCTTAACAGATCTGGCAAAGCCGATCGTGTGGACACAGCCCCGGGGTTTCATAGAGAAGGGATTCCACGTGACGTGTTTGTCTGAAAAAATGAAGCTTTTCAAAAGATTGCTATAAAAAGGCATTCTTCCCATTTACTTGGAGAGCTTTCGACTTGATTAAAATCTTACCTTTCTAGATCTCGAGGGACAGAGATGTGGTTCCAGGCTTCAAAACAAGCTAAAACGTTCAGGATTGTTTTCTGATCTAGTTTTCATATGGGACAGTTTTATTTTTTAAATGGGCCCGTGTGGTTTTCCTTCACTAACCTTCAACGCAGCTGTAATATTAGAAGGATTGGCTTAGGACTGTGCATTTATTTATACAGTGACCTGATAGCTCTTAAAAATAGCCTTGAATAAAGTATCCTGGCCTTATTGGGATGGCCAATTTCCTGATTTTAAAACCTCCCGCTCCCCAAAATATGATTTGTACTCAAAAGCAAGAAACTGAATTTTGATAGGAGAGGTCTAAGAAGATAGGAGTCTGTAAATGGATAAAAAAGGATCCGTGGTGCCTGATTTTTGCTACGGCATTGGAGCTGCTGCAATATTTATTACAGGAGGTTTCCTCGAGGTCAGCTGCTGACATTAAACTGGAAGGTTGGGTCAATATTGCTCCCCAGGGTCGTCATCCGCTCCCCGGTTGACTCAGAATTGAAGTCGGTCTAAAGTTATCTTGATGGCCATCCCAAAGCAAAGATTTATTGGCCGGGTATTATTGGAAACATCCCTTAATTGCAAAAAAAATATTCCATGGCTGGCAGTTTAGGAATTGCCTAGTCAGCTCAAAGGAAATGGAGATAGCACATTTTGCCCAATAGATAACTCATAACATTTTTTTTTGGGGGGGGGGTGTTGAACCTGCAATTTTTAGCCCCTTTCTCTTGGCCTGTGTATCACCCTTGATGAAAATTAGCAATGCAGCTGCACCATTTTAAGCGGGGGGGAGTATGCGGAACTATGTAGTGTATAAGCGTAAAAATTGGTGGTACATTTTAAAAAAAAGAGCTAAACTTTCCAAGGAAAACAAAGAAACTTGGTTTCAATCTGGGGTCCTATCAATTTCCTTCTTTCCCCTCACCGTTCCCAAAAATATTGCCTCTCATCTCACCTGTGCTTGAGAGGGGAGGCTAATCCGGCCTTTCAAATTATTATTATTATTATTATTATTATTATTATTATTATTATTATTATTCCTTCAGAATTATTTGTTGTTGGAACTGAGATCTGTGAAGAGAAGTGCCTGATGTATATGCCTCAGCCTTGTAAAATCTCCGTGGTGCTTTCCAGCTCCTTGGTCGATTCGCTGAGCCGTAAGCAGGGACGTCTGCAAAGGTTAGGTAAAGGTTTCCCCTGCACAGTCGTGTCCGACTCTAGGGGCCGGTGCTCATCTCCGTTTGGTAGCCGAAGAGCCAGCGTTGCCCGAAGATGCTTCCGCGGTCATGTGACTGTCATGACACA
This sequence comes from Charina bottae, assembly GCA_023362775.1. Lineage (NCBI taxonomy): Eukaryota > Metazoa > Chordata > Lepidosauria > Squamata > Charinaidae > Charina > Charina bottae. Next base: position 998,059 of record JALMGJ010000048.1, on the reverse strand, counting down.
CGCGGAAAGCTGTTACCTTCCCACCGAAGTGGTACCTATTAATCTACTTGCATTTGCATGCTTTCGAATTGCTAGGTTGGCAAGAGCTGGGGCGAGTGCGGGAGCTCACTCCCTCTTGCGGGGCTGGGGATTCGAACCTCTGAACTTGTCTCTTCCGATCGACAAGCCTTACCCGCTGAGCCATCGCACCCCTTGGGACGTCTGCAGGAGGGGTCAAAAACGTCAAAGCCTTGCCTCTACACCAAGCACGTAAAAAAGGGGTGGGGCTTCAACCATGGGGGGTATCAACCATCTTGACTTTTTTGACCCCCCTGTTCAGTGCCTTAGCTGTGAAATTGTGGGCTAATGTATCTGGAATCTCCTTCAACGAGGACCAGGCATATGACAAAGTCAGCTCCCCGCTGGACTAATATTTGCAAAAAGTTTTTTAACACAATTGTCCCCCCCTGAAGCAGGTAATATTTGGGCTTGACTAATCGTGGGCGTTTGCTTTGGGCTAACCGTTGGGCTCTGTTTGCAGAATGATATAGTATATTTACTTTTAAGAATGATTTATTTGAACAAGCTAGGATCAGTCAACGTTGTAAGTCCAGGTTGGTTTTTTTTTGAATCTCGGCTTTTATCTTCGTGGCTTAAAAGGTATAATGGGAATCCAGAGTTGGTGATTTGTAAACCACGGCTTAGGTTTCGCTTTATGAATGAAGTCAATTCCTGTTTATTCAATAATCCTGGGTTAACATACAGTTGCTTTGTGCATTGTTGAACGTAGGCATAACCTGGTTTGTATAGCTTGGCTTACTGAACTACCTAAACCAGCTTGTGAAAGCAAACCTGTGTCTTAGTGTGATGTATGATCCCATGGAGTGTTTCTCAACGTTGGCAACTTTAAGCTGTGTGGACTCCAACTCCCAAAATTCCCCAGCCAGCATTGCTGGCTGGGGAATTCTGGGAGTTGAAGTCCACACAGCTTAAAGTTGCCAAGGTTGAGAAACACTGATCCCATGGTTTGTTCAATAAACTACAGTGAAAACACAACATCACTGAGCGTGAGTGCAGTCCCAGCTTTTTGTTTGTGTAAATATCTTTAGGATTAAACGTGTGGTTTCCAGCATCTGATTAGTCTCGTTCCTGTGTGTTTAAAGGCAACCTGGGACCAATTGAAACTCAGCGATCCAAATTCTGCCAGATTTCCCAATACTCATGAATTATGCAAGGTGACCCATTCTGTAGAGGTCGACTTATTTTGCACAATTGATTGTGTTTCTGCTATTGGCAAGGAAGACAACTTTATTAAATACTCGAGTGTTTTTCTTCACAGAAATCCTGATCGCTCTACCTTTTGTGTCCAGAAGGTCAGCAAAGAATGCCAGTAGGAGATTTTTAGGATGTAAGCCTTATTTTGAGACTTCAAGTCCCAGAATTCCCCAGAGGTTGTGGGTTCTCCATTTCTGGAAGTTTGTAAGAAGAGGTTGGACAGCTATCTTCAAGGATGCCTTAATGTATGAGAAACATTGCATTAATTCCCCATGCTGGCTGGGGAATTCTGGGAGTTGAAGTCCACCCGTCTTAAAGTTGCCAAGGTTGAGAAACACTGCATTAATGAGTTTTACCGCACTCTCAGAGGAATGGACCAGACAAGGGGTTTTCAAACTACGTGAGATCTCGATGGGGTTCCATGCGAAACTAAAGGCCAAAAAAAAAAAAAACTTCACTCAGATGCGGCTAATTTTCTACCACTAGAACTGTGGATCAGGAGTTCCAGAATTTGTTTTTTTAAACTAACAGGTTCCGCGGCCTGAAAAAGTTTGAAAAGTATTGCTGTAGCAGAGCCCTTTCAACTCTACCACGATGTATTTTGGATGTATTTTGCACCAGCAGTGACTTTCCAACCCCGTGCCTCCTTTTTCTTTTAATCCCTGGAGATGAGGAATTGCTGGCAGCTACTGCTATTCTCCAGTCACTTCCCTCCTGTGGACTTTGGCTGGCATTGTCCAAAGGCATTCAAGCATATCTTTGTGGTGGGAGGGGCCAGAAATTTGATTTTCTGCTAAGTGGGTGATTTGGGGCGGGGGTGGAAGAAAAAAGGGGGTAGATTTTCTGCCCAGCCCCACATTCTTTCTGTGCTCTTTGGAATATTGGCACATGCCTGCTTCTAATCAGTTGGAACCATAGAGGGAATGAGAAAAATTCAGATATTGCAAATAAGCCTTTGAAACAGCAAAAAGGGTGGCGATTGGAAAACATGGCAAGAGCATGATATTGATCTTTTAGTTCATGTGTTTGTCTTTTGTTGATTAGTTTAGCCTAATAACAACCACCACCATTTTTATTGTTGTTTTAAAAAATAATGGGAGAATCACTTATCTTGCCAATTCAGACAAGGAGCTTTATTAAATGTGTAAATAAAATTCCACCAATGGGAAACCTGATTTTTTCTTCAAATACACTGTATGTCCTACCCATCAGAGAATGGCCACGTAGCAGCTTCCTTCTGTGCTGTAAATCTCATTTTTAATATCTTAGATTGTGGAGCCCTTGGTGTGCTCTGAGCTTGGTTGTTGACTTGCAGACGTTTCATTACCCAACTAAGTAACATCATCAGTGCACAGAGTTATCTAGTTGGGTGATGAAACGTCTGCAAGTCAATAACCAAGCTCAGAGAGCACCAAGGACTCCACCGTTCAACCCTGAGCTACAGAAATTCTCTTCTCTTGGATATCTTAGATTGTTATAAATGTATGGATGGTTATAAATGTATGGATTTTTAAAGATTTCTATTGATTTTTTTGATGGCAGACAAGGGAACATGCTATATCATAGTTGAGATTTGGCTCTGCAAAAGAGCTATCCCGCATAGTAGCTCTGCATTTGTCAACGAGTCTGCTCATTTGTGTGATTTAAAAAAAAAAATCTATTTCTCCTCTGATTTTTTAAAATAGATCTTGCTGTGTGGCACTTTTAATCCAACCTGGTAGGATATCGATAAAGAGAAAATATTTCTTTGGTATAAATGTTGTCAAATGGGAATTTGGCAATCCCCCCCCCTTTTTTTTTGGGTGGTGGGCTCCATCATTTCACAACATCGCTCCTTGGGACACTGACTGAACTGGATCTTTTCTGGATTCCCCCAAATTTTCAACATTCCTGACCTTTCATTGTCTCTCCCTTCCCCTCCAGTTAGAGATTGTTACGGAAAGATGTGTCCCTTAGAATAGACTTGGGGTTCCTCTATGATGCCTGTAAGTATCAATGGGTCTGCAGACCCATCTCTTAGTGCCCACTAGTTTACACCCCTGGGATTTCCTGGTGGTCTCCCATCCAAATATTAACTAGTTCCAATCCTGTGTAGCTTTTTCCACAATCAGCCAAGGTCAGCTAGATTCGGATACCTGATACTGGTGATGTCTTTAGCCAAAGCAGCCACTCCTGGCACATTTTGCCTCAGAGGATGAGATCCTCTGGTGGATCCCCCTGAAATTTAGTAATAATCACTGTTTACACAGAAATGGCCTTTAACCTCCCCTTGAAATCTTAAACTTCAATTATCTGTTTGTAAGATCTCAGAGATAAGGACACTTGTGTAGCCTCCTAAAATTAGCATCAGAATGGAGTGATTAAATGTGCTGTTTCCTCTCCTATTTTGGTTTGCATCAGGGGTGCAATTGATCCTTCTACAGGGTGGCAAGTGCGTGACTCCCCAAATTTTCAGAGGACTGCCAAAGGTGATATTGGTCTGCAACCAGGTGTGTGGCCATCTCTGGAGGGCTCCATACAGGAAGTCCTCGCTTAACACCCATTCGTTTAGTGATGGTTCAGACTAACAACGGTGCTTGGAAAAATGACTTACAACTAGTCCTCACACTTATGACCGTCACAGCGTCCCTGCGGTCACATGATCACGATCTGGGTGCTTGGCAACTGGTTTGCATTTATGACCATCGCAGCATCCCACGGTCATGTGATCGCCATTTTTGACCTTCCTGGCCGGCTTCTGGCAAGCAAAATCAATGGGGAACCGCGTGATTTGTTTAACGACCATGTGGCTCGCTTAAAGCCTGCGGTGATTCGCTTAATGACCGCCACAAAAAGGTCATAAAATTGGGTTCGATTTGCTTAATGACCACTTTGCTTAGCAACCAAAATTCCGGTCCCAATTGTGGTTGTTAAGCGAGGACTACCTGTACTGAGGCAGAGGGTTGTAAGACCAAAGATTCCCAAGATGTAATTCAGTGTTTCTCAAACTTGGCCACTTTAAGATGTGTGGACTTCAACTGGGAGTTCTGGGAGTTGAAGTCCACACATCTCAAAGTGACCAAGTTTGAGAAACACTGGAGTAGAGGCTCAGTTGCCACCTGTCCTTGCTCCTCTGGCTTCATCTCCATTCAGAGTTCCTTCCAGCCAGCCACTTCCAATCCCAAATCTCAGTTTTTCTATTTCCTTTTTTCAACAGCCACTCTACATTCTGCTGGCAGGGGAATTCTGGGAGTTGAAGTCCACACATCTTAAAGTTGCCAAGATTGAGAAACACTGATGTAATTGAAGCCACCGTATCAAAGGCCCTCTTCTATTTAGGAATCCACATTAAGGCATTACCAACAAACACAGGTTGCTCTGCAGTGGGAAGGTGGGAAGAAATCAAGATGGCAGCTGGGTCTGTGCGAACAAAATCCCACCTTTTTATGTGCAGTGCATGGACCTGGCCACCACCTTGACTTTTTTGACCCCCATTGGTGTCCCTGAAGAAATATAACAACTATATTATAGTATAGTATAGTATAGTATAGTATAGTATAGTATAGTATTATAGTATTATATTATTATACTATACTAATACTATACTAATACTAATACTAATACTATACTAATACTAATACTAATACTAATACTAATACTATACTATACTATACTATACTATACTATACTATACTATACTATACTATACTATACTATATTATATTATATTATAATATTAGGTGCAAAATCTTGTCCCTAATTCATTTGTTGTTCTGCTGTTTTGTTTGTGTATGTATTTATTTCATCCTGGAGAAGGTCTGTTTATGTGGTTACTAAGAGTTGATACCAACCTGATATAATCCTTTTTTTTATTAGTGAAGTGTAACAAATAAACAATACATCATTGAGAGCACAGTAAAATAATGTGTACATCAGTGACATTGAAATTAACTCAAACTTGAAGAAAAAAAAGGAAAGAAAAACAAAGGACCCATCTAATATTCATATCAAATCCAATAGGTTCCTAAATTTATTATTAAATCTAGGTTGTATAGAAATGCTTTGGTTCAGCCTCTCATTTTGAGCCCAGTAAGACCTTCCAAAAATTGATGAAGAACGCGTATCGTGCATCCGTTCTTTAACACCAGGAGCTTAAATGTCTTTCTATCTCCATAAGATTTTGCTCTTTGCTTAAATGTTGTTTGGATGTTGTAGGCCGCCCAGGGTCTTTTGGAGTGGGTGGCCATAATTAATGTAATAATAATAATTTAGTAAAATAATAAATCGAAACTGTCATTGGGTCGGTTGGAATAGGCTTGTCTGAAACACAGATAAAAGGAAATCTGGGATTGTCTGTTAATTGATCAATTGGCAGGTGGGATCTAAGTTATGGAAAGAACCAAGGTATGTATAAATAGATGATGCATTATTTGCTGCTGTCAGACATTACAAAAAAAATGGTTGATTACGATTTGGGAAAGCAGCCATCGTTGACCTTTCCAGTATCAGCATGTGAAATGGAATATACATTTTAGAGTGAGCCTTAATGGCCTTGGTGTAGATTAATGTTTTTGAAACTTGGCAACTTTAACATGCGTGGACTTCAACACCCAGAATTCTGGGCGTTGAAGTTCATGCACCTTAAAGTTGCCAAGTTTCAAAAACACTGGTATAGATGGATTCTTTTACTTTCATGTCCGCTTCTAATTAAGGGACCTGGAGGTTGCAGAATATAACGAAGAAAAAGCATTGTGTGTTCACTGCTGAACATATCCAAAAGGTAACAAAAACAACCACTATACAGGTAGTCCTTGCTTAACGACCACAATTGGGACTGGAATTTCAGTTGCTAAGCAAAGCAGTCATTAAACGAATCTGACCCAATTTTGCGACCTTTTTTGTGGCGGTCGTTAAGCATATCACCGTGGGCATTAAGCAAATCACGTGGTTTCCCATTGATTTTGCTTACCAGAAACCGGCTGGAAAGGTCGAAAATGGCGATCCCGTGACCACAGGATGTTGTGACGGTCATAAATGTGAAACGGTTGCCATGCGCCCAAATCGTGATCACGTGACCACGGTGACGGTTGTAAGTGTGACTTCTGCTCATAAGGCAGTTTTTTCAGCACCACCGTAAGTCTGAACCATCACTAAACGAATGGTTGTTAAGTGAGGACTACCTGTACATTGGTGTTGCAAAACAATATTGAACCAGGGTGAACACAGTAATATTTTAAAGCCACATCACTCCCCTAAAATGCAACTTTACATGTTGAGTGAAGATCAAAAGTGGAAGGAGAGATTCCATAGAGAACCAGTCTGGTCTGGTGGTGAAGGTATAGGACTGAAAATGGGGAGTCCCTGGTTCTGGTCCCCCCCTTAGTCATGAAGCTCCCCCTGGGGAGACTTTGGGCCAGGCCCTCTCTCTCAGCCCAGTCTACCTTACAGGGGTGTTGTAGGATGAGAGGGGAGGAGGGAGAGCTGAAGGAAAGGTGAGATATAAATCTAAGAAATAAAAAACCCAGTGGGGTATAGTGGTGAAGGTGTTGGACTAGGAGTGTCAGGACCCAGGTTCTAGTCCTACCCTTACCTAGAAGTTGAAAGATGTAACTTTGGGCCCATCCCTGTCTCTTAGCCTACCTCGCAGGGCTGTTGTTCTGTACCAGGTAGACTGCCTCGAATTCCTGAATTTATGTAAGTCTAATAAAGAAGCGAGAGAGCCAGTTTGGTGTCGTGGTTAAGGCACCAGGCTAGAAACTGGGAGGCCATGAGTTCTATTCCTGCCTTGGGCACCGAGCCAGCTGGGTGACCTTGGGCCAGTCACTCTCTCTCAGCCCTAGCAAGGAGGCAATGGCAAACCACTTCTGAAAAACCTTGCCAAGAAAACTGCAGGGACTTGTCCAGGCAGTCTCCGAGAATTGGACACGATTGAATGTATAAAAAAAACAAAGAAGAAAATAAATTGAGCTGTTCTTAGGGCAGGGCTTTCCAAAGTTTTTCCCACGGCGACACACCAACCGGCGTTGGTGTGTCGCCGCGGGAAAACCCGGAAGTGCCGTCCTTGCGGCAGCGCGCAAAAACCCGGAAGCGCTGCTGCCGCTTTCGGGTTTTGCGCACTGCAGTTGGTGTGTCGCCGCGGAAAAACCCGGAAGCGCTGATGATGATCAGCGCTTCCGGGTTGTGTGGCGACACACCAGACTGTGTGTGGCGACACACTTTTGTGTCGCAACACACAGTTTGGAAAGCTCTGTCTTAGGGGCTAGGTGCTTGATGTTTCAAAGATCGACAACGGCGAAGGGGAAGGTCATTGTCAAGTTTGCACTCTGCAGCTGGTGCTTGTCTGACGGGGAGGGTGCACACAGACTGGGTAAAGACTTCATGTGTCTGAATACGTAAAACAAACACAAAGGACAGCAAGATGGACCATCTTTTTGCCGTTCTTTAATTTTTAATCATAGGTGATGCGTTGCCGCTTCCCGTAAATGTTTTAATACATCTGGCAAAAGTGATCTAAGTAGAACTTTTCATAATGGGGGGCCCATTTGCTGGGACACCCCTTATTTTATCTCTGCTGCAAGGCAGCTAATGAGCTAATGACCCTTTTAAATCACGTAAATGCATCCTGGATAATGCTGTCCCAACAGCTGGATTGGCGGCACTTTAGTCTATTTCTGCATCTCCTGCAAAAAATTGTTAAACTGGATGCAAATTGGATTTCATTCAGTTCATGAATAAAACCTTATTCTGCATTAAAGATGCTGCCGTGGTTTTTGTTTTTTGTTTTTAATGACAAATCCGGCCTTCTGTCATCTGGGCAGCTTCCAGATGGGTGGCCTTCAAATCCCAGAATGCCCCAGCAGAGAATTGTAGTTTTGGAACATCTTCATTTCTTTTCCCCAGCTTATATTCAAGTCTATAAGAACCTTTTTTATTTCTGGAGAAATTGCAATGCTCTTTGATCAACTCAAAGGAGAATCACTTAAAACCAGAAACTGCCCCATTCTGCCTTTTTGGATTTATTTTTGCCTGTTGTTTCCCAGTTTGGGGGAAAATAGGCAAAGATGACAATCCTAAAATGGCCTATTCAGTACAGGTAGTCCTCGCTTAACGACCACAATTGGGACCAGAATTTTGGTTGCTAAGCAAAGCGGTCATTAAGTGAATCATGCAGTTCCCATTGATTTTGCTTGCCAGAATAGTTGAAAATGACGATCACGTGACACTGCGACGGTCATAAATGCAAATCAGTTGCCAAGAACCCAAATCGTAATCACGTGACCATGGGGATGTGACGATGGTTGTAAGTGTGAGGACCGGTCGTAAGTCGGTTTTTTCCAGCACCATTGTAAGTCTGAACTGTCACTAAACGAATGGTTGTTAAGCGAGGACTACCTGTAAGTTTTACTTACTTGTGTGATTCCAACATGAGAAGAACTATTACTCGGTTTAATTTTAAGTAATTTTGTAATCTGCCCAGTGTTCTTCACTTATTGGGCAGATTAAAAGTCTGATAAATAAAATAATAATTATTGTCCCCTTTTGACCTCCTGCTCTGAGATGCCCAGATTCCTCCAAATGAATTGGCACAGGATAATCATGAGCTTGGGAAGTTACCATCCAGAAACCTGAATACAGTAATCGCTTTTATTGTGTTATTAATTGTATTGGTTTTTTCCCCACTTTGGTTGTGTTTTCAGAGAAGAAGAATGAGCCATAAATGTTTCTATAAATAAATAAGGTACTGCTTTGTGGGCAAATGATTTACTGGATCAAGATTCTGGGGCAAAGGATGGGTGGACAATTGGTTCAGGGTTTGGAAATACAGAATCTTTTAGTTTTGATAGATAATGAGGAGAGTCCCTGTTTTCTAAATGAGCTGAGCTGCGGAAAATAATAGGAATAGGAATAATAATAATAATAATAATAATAATAATAATAATATCATCATCATCATCATCATCATCATCATACAGGTAGTCCTTACTTAACAACCATTCATTTAGCAACGGTTTGGACTTACGACAGTGCTGGAAAAACTGGCTTGCAACCAGTCCTCGCACTTATGACCGTTGCAGCCTCCCCATGGTCACGTAATCACAATTCTTGGTACTTGGCAACTGGTTCGCATTTACAACCATTGCAGCGTCCCACGGTCACATGATTGCCATTTTCGACCTTCCCAGCCGGCTTCTGGCAGGCAAAATCAATGGGGAACAATGCGATTCACCTAACAACCACCTGGTTCTCCTAATGACTGCAGTGGTCCGCTTAACAACCGCTGCAAAAAAGGTCATGAAATAGGGTCAGATTCACTTAATGGCCGCTTTGCTTAGCAACCGAAATTCCGGTCCCAATTGTCATTAAGCGAGGACTACCTATATATAAAAAAAACTCCAGCAAAGGAGATTGTTACCTTGTTGTGGTGCTGGAGCTTGAGCACCTCAATGACGCCATGAGCTAAATCGTGAAGGGACACCCAAGACGGGAAGGTCATGGCAGAGAGGTCAGACTAAATATGATCCCTGGGGAAGGTAACGGCAACCCACCCCAGTATTCTTGCCGTGAAAACTAAATGGATCAGTACAACCAAAGATATGTCGGTATACCATCGGAAGATGGGACTCCCAGGTCGGAAGATGGTCAAAATGCTACTGGGGAGGAACAGAGGATACGTTCAACTAGCCCCAGATGTGATGACGCAGCTAACTCAAAGCCGAAAGGACGGCTAGCGGCCGACGGTGCTGGTGGTGAACGACGAATCCGATGTTCTAAAGATCAACACACCATAGGAACCTGGAATGTAAGATCTATGAGCCAGGGCAAATTGGATGTGGTTATTGGTGAGATGTCAAGATTAAATATAGACATTTTGGGTGTCACTGAACTGAAATGGACTGGAATGGGCCACTTCACATCAGATGACCACCAGATCTACTACTGTGGACAAGAGGACCACAGAAGAAATGGAGTAGCCTTCATACTGTAATTAATAATCAAGTGGCTAAAGCAGTGCTTGGATACAATCCAAAAAAATGATAGAATGATCTCAATTCAAATTCAGGGTAAGCCATTTAACACCACAGTGATCCAAATATACGCCCCAACCACAGATGCTGAAGAAGCAGAAGTAGATCAGTTCTGTGAGGATCTGCAGCACCTACTGGATAATATGCCAAAAAGAGATGTTATTTTCATTACAGGAGACTGGAATGCTAAGGTGGGTAGTCAAATGACATCTGGAATTACAGGCAAGCATGGTCTAGGACAGGGGTCGGCAAACTTTTTTATGCCAGGAGCCATTTTGACATTTATAACATTTATAACATCACTCGAGGGCCAGGGGGCGGGGTTTGCGGTCAGGAGCCAATCGCGTGGAAGGGGGCGGGGTTTGCGGGCGGGAGCCAATTGCGTGGAAGGGGGCGGGGTTTGCGGGCAGGAGCCAATTGCACGTACTGGGGGCAGGGTTTGTGGGCGGGAGCCTTGAAAACAATTTTGGGTGGCAAAATGTAGCTGCAGCTCCCCACCCTACCCCACCCCACCCGCCACCAGCATTGTATAATCTCCGAGTTAATTGCTCGAAGACAAGTCCGCTTCTCTGATCTTCTCCTCTGCATGTCCTTTGCTCCCTTACAGCGCCGTGGAGACAAAGCCTCCCACAATCTGCCACTTTCCTGATTGCAACCAGGGATCTTCTTCCCCGCCCCCTCGGCCAGCTCCTCTGTGCCTGCAAGGCAAGGTGGATCAGGCACAAGGTGGCTTTAGCTCGCTGCTGCTGCCTCATGGTTGCCGCCAATGCAGTCCCCACTGCGCCCGCTGCTCTTGGCGAAGCGAACGCTGTCTCCCTTTCCCGCCTGGTCCAGAGCGCGTCTCTCTCGCTCTCTCCCCCGCTCCCGTTTTCTTGCCCCCGCCCCTACTCACTTGTGGAAAGAGATGGGCTTCTCTTTGTCGTATCGATTCCGGCAACGGTAGGCAGAGCAGGACTGCACCATCCTCTCGTTGCCGTCCCCCTGCCCGCCTCTTTGACACCACCGGGATTTCTCGGGGGGGGGGGAACAATTTAAAACACGTGTCGATCCAAATGCTTCCCTGAGGTGTTCGCGTTCCTTTTCGAAAATAAAAAACCCCCGAAGAACGACATAAACTGGCTGTGGCCTCTCCCTATTTCAACATGGCGTTGCCAGCTTCAGATCAACTCTCTCGAGATCTCTGCATCGGGCTTGGCTATTGGTCACGCCCCGCAATGTTTGGGTGCGACGCCTCTCCGTCCGAGCAGCCAATGAGAAGAGCGGCTCACCTTTTGACACACGCACTCTGGCTTCTGAGCCCATAGATACACGCGCACCCGTCCGAAGGCTTAGCTGGGCGCATGACGGTATTCGTAGAGCGGCGTTCTATTTTAGACCGTTCCGGACAGTGATGCAGTATTTTGTGGAAGAGCCACACTCAAGGGGCCAAAGAGCCGCATGTGGCTCGCGAGCCGCGGTTTGCCGACCCTTGGTCTAGGAAAACAAAATGAAGCGGGACATAGGCTGATAGAATTTTGCCAAGACAACTCACTGTGCATAACAAACACTCTCTTCCAACAACCTAAAAGATGACTTTCTACATGGACTTCACCAGATGGTCGACACCGAAATCAGATTGACTACATCCTTTGCAGCCAAAGGTGGCGGACATCTATAAAGTCGGTAAAAATAAGACTTGGAGCTGACTGTAGTTCAGATCACGATCTTCTTATTTTTTGTAGTTTTTAATAATTTGTGAGATCAGAGTTATAGAAATATTGAGAGATAAATGAACTGAAAACTTGCAGTAGAAAAAATGCTGCTTTTATTTTAAAACGATGAAAACAGGAACTAAGCTTGCTTTCTTCAGCCAAAGAAAGCACATGGCTTAATTAACATAGCTAGAGGCAATTGCCTCTCTGCACTCACCAACAACAAACTCTCAACACAAAAGGAAGATTTACATTTTAAAGCTTTTACAATTTCAACTTGGCAGTACCTGAGTGGACAATGCGTAACATGTGACCAGTCACCCATTACTTATTTGGAAAAGGACCAACAGGTAACTTTCTGATTGGTCAAGCAAACTAGACCTTCAGGCACCAGCAATTAACATTCATGAGGGGGGAGTTTGCAAGAGCATTTCTGACTCCTACAGGAAAAAAAAAACTTTTCAGCTTGACTTTTAAAAACTAGCTTTCTATATTTCGATGAAGGTTCTCAGTCATCCAGGTGGAACAGTCTGTAGCTTGAATCATGTCAACTGGATTTCTATTTTCTCAGTGGAAACATTTTGCTCCTTATCCAAGAAGCTTCTTCAGTCTGAGCAAAGTTAGTAAGGGAATCCTTAAATATGTTTCTAGGGTGGCTGTGTGACCTTGCACCTGGGGCTAGGTCATGGTTATTTGAGATGTTTATTTCTAAGTCCCTTTATCATCCAAAGGAGGATCGTTAAGATTACCATGCTGCTGTTGAACTTGCGAAATGGTCTTAATCTTCCTAGGCACAGAAGACAAAGCAGGAAGGAAAATAGGGGAAAGATTGTGCCTGAGGCCCCCACCTCTATTCAAGGAAGGATTTTCCAAGTTAGCATAAATGGATTCCTTGACCCCTCTCTCAAACCACCTATCTTCTCTGTCTAAAATGTGAACATTAATGTCCTCAAATGAGTGTCCTTTTTCCTTTAGATGAAGAAAAACTGCTGACTCTGGTCCTGTGGTGTTACTTCTCCTGTGTTGGGCCATCCTCCTGTACAAAGGTTGTTTGGTTTCTCTAATGTAGAGTTCAGAGCACTCCTCACTGCACTGGATTGCATACACTACATTGCTTTTCTTGTGTTTTGGAGTTTGATCTTTGGGGTGTACAAGCCTCTGTCTCAGTGTGTTGGTGGGTTTGAAATATACAGGTACTGTATGTGGTGTTTGCCAAATATCCTTTTTATCTTTTCAGACACGCCAGCCATGTAAGGAATGACCAGGTTCTTCCGTTTACTCTTGAGTCTCAGCCCTATCTGTCGCTGTTTTAGGTCTGGTAGACTTAGATTTACTGAAGGCCTGTGGATATCCAAATTGGGCCTTCACTATAAGATGATTTTGAACTGTGGTGTTGGAGGAAAATTCTGGGAGTGCCTTGGACTGCAAGAAGATCAAACCAGTCCATACTCCAGGAAATAAAGCCAGACTGCTCACTTGAGGGAATGATATTAAAGGCAAAACTGAAGTACTTTGGCCACATAAGGAGAAGACAGGATACCCTGGAGAAGATGCTGATGCTAGGGAAGGTGGAAGGCAAAAGGAAGAGGGGCCGACCAAGGGCAAGATGGATGGATGATATTCTGGAGGTGACGGACTCGACCGTGGGGGAGCTGGGGGTGGCGACGGCCGACAAGAAGCTCTGGCGTGGGCTGGTCCATGAAGTCATGAAGAGTTGGAAGCGACTGAACGAATAAACAAAAAAAAAACCCCTATATATAGTCAACTCAAGGTGGTGAACATGTTAATAAAGAAAATAAAGAAAATCTAAACGGGAAAGAGTTTTTTGTTTGAAGCAGGATTTTTATAGTCCTTTTTATCTCATGAAGCAAAACCACTGCCTCTTCGAAGATCAAAAGGCAGTGTGGATGTTAAAGGGGCTTTTACAATTAAGGAAATGTAGTTCATTAATTTGTCAGCCGTTAGAAAAAGCATACTCCAAGCCAACTGACATTGCTAGCTTCCCCTGGAGTATCTTTTGAATAGTTTGTTATTTCCCCCTCTTTATCTTAATGAAAAAGCCAAAGTGAAATTGTCCCGCTGTTGGGTCATCTCCATCCTGCTTTGCGAAATATATCCTAACACAGCAAAAATTGTGTGGTGGTGCATTGAATGACACGTCAAACAGAGAGGGCTAAACAGGGCAGCAGCTGGGAAAGGTGGTTGTGGGGCTTGGAGACGGAAGATTGGGCCTGGTTGGTGTTTTGATGGGAGACCACTAGGAGATCCCAGGGCTGGGCACTAGACTGGAAGCTGAGATAATATTCTTGGAAGAGGGTAGTGATAAACTTCTTCTGTACTGTTGCCAAGAAGACTGCATGGGTGTGTGCATGAAGTTACCAGGAGTTGTGCTTGACTTTAAGGAAGGCTTTGTTGTTGTTCAGTCGTTTAGTCGTGTCCGACTCTTCGTGACCCCATGGACCATAGCACGCCAGGCCTTCCTGTCCTCCACTGTCTCCCGGAGTTTACTCAGATTCATGTTCATTACATCGGTGATGCTATCTAACCATCTCATCCTCTGCCGTCCCCTTCTCCTTTTGCCTTCAGTCTTTCCCAGCAACAGGGTCTTTTCCAGTGAGTCCTCTCTTTGCATTAGGTGGCCAAAGTATTTGAGCTTCAGCTTCAGCATCTGTCCTTCCAATGAGCAGTCAGGGTTGATTTCCTTTAGGATTGACTGATTTGACCTCCTTGCAGTCCAAGGGACTCTCAAGAGTCTTCTCCAGCACCACAGCTCGAAAGCATCAATTCTTTGGCGCTCAGCCTTCCTTATGGTCCAACTCTCACAGCCATACATTACTACTGGGAAAACCATAGCTTTAATTATTATATGGACTGCAGAAATGCCATTTACACTTCCTTAATGTCACACTACCTTGCTGACTTGGGCCAATCTTGGAGAAGCTACATTTGATGTGTCTTAGCGAGTCCTGGGATGGGAGACCACCAGGAGTCTCAGGGTTGCCAACTCAAGAAAGCATCCCAGAATAAGATAGTGGCGACCACTTTGAAATTGTTGCTAAGGAACCTCAGTTTTTCTAAAGAGTGATTTTATATAAACTGTATATAAAGGTGAATTTATAACCTGTGAGAAACAATCATGTGGCCTTGGACAGACTAGGATGGGAGGTATTGCAGATTGTTGGTGGAATCCCATCTTTGAATGATAGCTTGCATTGAAAAACAAACTCTGGTTCCCCACAACTGAACCCTTGGAGTCTTTTCACACAACAAGCTTAACCAAGTTAGATCAAGACCAATCAACTGCATTTCTGTCTCATACTAGAACTTTTGGTTAATATTAACCTTGGTTAGATTTTTTTGTTTTGGTGGATTGTTCTGTTGGAGAATCAGCGTGTTTAGGGGACCCCGAAAATGGTTTAACTCAATAATTTAGGTTAAGCATATTATAGGAACCCAAGACTATGTTCCAACCTACGTTGGACTTCAGATCCATCATCTGCAGCCAGCATGACTATGCAGTTTGGTAACATTCTGGAGCAGAATTGCCTGGAACGTATTCCTCATTAAAAGTGGGAAGAAAAGATTTCCTTCTCCTATTTATTACCCCATTTTCTTCCAGGAGCCATTGTTGGACACAGCTCACTTCAAAATTACCTCCCCAAACAAGGTGACTTGAGGGCTGATGCAAAGTGTCCCCCCCCCCATGAGCCTCTGTGGCTGGGTAGGGGCTTGAACCCGAATCTCCCAGGTCTAAATCCAACAACAACCCTGTGAGGTAGGCTGGGTTGAGAGAAAGGGACTCGGGGAGATAAGAAAAGAAGACGATTCCTTCACCTCCACACACATTCACACACACACACCCCGATGGAAAGATTAGCATCACGTTGTGGAAACCTGCTCTAAAATTGCCCATCTCTTTAACGCAGAGCTTTCCAAACTGTGTGTCGGGACACATTAGTGTGTCGGCTGCAGTGTCTGGGTGTGTCGTGGCTGCTGCTGCCTCCGAGCCCTGCCAGGATTCCGCACAGGTCCTAGTGCCTGCCTTGTGTCTTGCTGCCTCCAAACCTGCTGTGATTCTGCGCAGGTCCTAGTGCCTGCCTTGTGCCTTGCTGCCTCCAAACCTGCCCTGCCAGGATCCCGCACAGGTCCTAGTGCCTGCCTTGTGCCTTGCTGCCTCCAAACCTGCTGTGATTCCGCACAGGTCCTAGTGCCTGCCTTGTGCCTTGCTGGCTCCAAAGCTGCTGTGATTCCACGCAGGTCCTAGTGCCTGCCTTGTGTCTTGCTGCCTCCAAACCTGCTGTGATTCCGCGCAGGTCCTAGTGCCTGCCTTGTACCTTGCTGCCTCCAAACCTGCCCTGCCAGGATTCCACGCAGGTCCTAGTGCCTGCTTTGTACCTTGCTGCCTCCAAACCTGCTGTGATTCCGCACAGGTCCTAGTGCTTGCCTTGTGCCCTGCTGTAAAGGGGAACTGTTTTCATGAGATATGTTGTGTCCCCATACATTTTGCTATTACAATTTATGTATGTGTCTATCTATCTATCTCTTAGTTAGTTAGTTTAACCTCCGGTTTGCTAGTAAAACTGAATTACTGTGTCGCGAAATGATGCATGTCTAAAAAGTGTGTCACCAACATGAAAAGTTTGGAAAGCTCTGCTTTAAGGGGAAAAAATTGAATATTGCAGGATTTCTCAACCATGGCCACTTGAAGATGTGTGGCTGGGGAATTCACACATCTTAAAGTGGCCAAGGTTGAAAAACACTGGTACAGAGTGAAAAATAAGGCCAGTTGCTTGGACATTTGGATCTCTTTGTGGTTCGGAGAGACGGGGGTCCTTTGCCAGCCAATTGGGGGGGAATCTCCCAGTTCCTGAGCTGGGAATGCAAGAAGGGAAAGGAACTGATTCCTGCCCCACCTGCCCCGCAATAAAACGACAAGAACCACTTAGCTAATCTCAAGAGCATCTGCCCAGAGGAGGGTCAAAAAAGTCAAGATGGCGGCTGCCACTGCATGACAACCCTCCCTCCCCTTTTTTGCATGCAATGCAGCGGCTGACATCTTGTAGATGCCCCAGCTCCTTTCTTACCAGCATCCTTTTTCTATTCCCCCATGTGAAATTTATACCGGCTAATCCTGCAAAGATCTGCTTCCAAGCTTGCATGAATAATAAATGTTTGGCTTTTACGAGCTCTTCTGGGGAAATGCTGATAATTGGAAGGCGGTGGCTGGTCCTTAGTGCTCGCCAAAGCATTTTCTTTCCTACCTTGTTCAGTTTCATGAAAGCCTGTCTGCTTTTATGGTTGTTTTCCCCCCTCAAAGGAAAAGGAGAATTTTGGTGAAATTTTTATGGGTGGAGCGTGTAGCATTTTTGCCCTTTTTTTTAGTAACAAAAGTGGTGTGTGCATTTGTGTGAGTGTGAGAAAATCCTGCATTTTAGTGCCAGCAATCTGCAGCCTCTCTGGTTACTCCTATTTTCTTAACTCCAAGGGAAATTGGAGGTAATTTGAAGGGAAAAATTAATAGAGCAGATCAAGGGAGTTCCACACAATATGCGTGATTGATTGCTGGATTGAGTAAAAGAAAAGCCAGCATCATAAACTTTACTTTATTATTTATTATAACTTTACTTATTTATTTATTTATCGTATTTATACCCCGCCTATCCCCTCCCTAACGGAGGACATCGTATTCCATATATTTATACATTTCATATATCATACAACATTTAACCGCGCGCTAAGGGAAGGGGTAAGGGAAACAACTCTTTTCGTGGGTACTGGACTACATGTCCCAGAATACCTTGCTTCGGAGTCGGCTGCTGACGTCCTGGATGTTGCTGTTTTGGGATCTGTCGTCTCCGCCGCCATTCATGAGATCTTCTCCGTTCGGTGGGCGACCCCCGACAGGACGCCAGCATATTCTCCCACTTAAGGTGGTACCCATTTATCTACTTGCAAAGCTTTCAAACTGTTGGGTTGACAGGAGCTGGGACAAGTAACGAGAGCTCACCTCGTTACGTGGGGATTCGAACTGCCGACCTTCCGATCGGCAGTCTACAGCTTCAGTGGCTTAACCCGCTGAGCCACCGCGTCAATTTGTTAAATTCTTATCCCCATCTTTTGTTCAGGAACTCCAGGTGATAGATATCTGTAGCATCCCATCTTCCCTTTTCCCCCAGAACAACAATCCTGCAAGGTAGGCTAGGCTGAGAGAGAGCGGCTGGCCTGAAGTCCCCCAGGGAGCTACCGTGGCTGAGGGGGAACTCAAACCCGGGTCTTCTTGGTGCCAGCTCAACACCTTCCCCGCTACACTGTGTGGGAACTGTGGATGATGGGAAGCTTTTCTTTTTTAAATTACTTTTTAATCCACCCACAAAATGGCAATAACTAAAAACACAGATTTTTTTAAAAAAAGATAGATAATATCAGGGGGAAAAATGAAACTTGGGTGTCTGGATAAGGACAACTTTTTAAATAAACCAACAAAACAGCAATGACTAAAAATAGATAGCTGGAAAGGAAAGAAAAAAGAAAAAGAAAGAAAGAAAGAAAGAAAGAGAGAGAGAGAGAGAGAGAGAGAGAAAGGAAAGAAAGAAAGAAAGAAAGAAAGAAAGAAAGAAAGAAAGAAAGAAAGAAAGAAAGAAAGAAAGAAAGAAAAAGAAAGAGAAAACAGCAAAGGAAAAGAAATTTAGAAGTATATAGGACACATTGGTATTTCTATTGCAAAAGGCTTTTGTAGAGAAAATCAGTTAGGAGAAATTTCGTAAATATAGTGATGAAATGCTGACCACAATTGAATAAACCTATCCTTAATGGATAAAACGTGACAAAACGTGACAAAACGTGGTCCACTGGAGGAGGGAATGGCAAACCACTCCAGTATTCTTGCCAAGAAAACCCATGGACAGTATCAAAAGGCTAAAAGATATGACGCCGGAAGATGAGCCCCTCAGGTCGGAAGGTGTCCAAAATGCTACTGGGGAAGAGCGGAGGGCAATTCCGAGTAGCTCCAGAAAGAGTGAAGCGGCTGGGCCAAAGCCGAAAGGACGCTCAGCTGTGGATGTGTCTGGAAGTGGAAGGAAAGTCTGATGCTGTAAAGAACAATATTGCATAGGAACCTGGAATGTAAGATCTATGAATCAAGGTAAGCTGGACGTGGTCAAACATGAGATGACAAGATTGAACATCGACATCTTGGGAATCAGCAAACTAAAATGGACAGGAATGGGCGAATTTAATTCAGGAGACCATTATATATACTACTGTGGGCAAGAATCCCTTAGAAGAAATGGAGTAGCTCTCATAGTCAATAAAAGAATGGGAAAGGCAGTACTGGGGTACAACCTGAAAAACGACAGAATGCTTTCAGTTCGAATCCAAGGCAAACCATTCAACATCACAGTGATCCAAGTCTATGCCCCAACCACTGATGCCGAAGAAGCTGAAGTTGACTATGAAGACCTACAACACCTTCTAGAACTAACACCAAAAAAAGATGTCCTTTTCGTCATAGGGGACTGGAATGCTAAAGTAGGAAGTCAAAAAATAACCGGACTAACAGGCAAGTTCGGCCTTGGAGTACAAAATGAAGCAGGGCAAAGGCTAATAGAGTTTTGTCAAGAGAACAGGCTGGTCATAGCAAACATTCTTTTCCAACAACACAAGAGACGACTCTACACATGGACATCACCAGATGGTCAATACCGAAATCAGATTGATTATATACTTTGCAGCCAAAGATGGAGAAGCTCTATACAATCAGCAAAAACAAGACCTGCAGCTGACTGTGGCTCAGATCATGAGCTTCTTATCGCAAAATTTAGGCTTAAATTGGAGAACGTAGGGAAAACCACTAGACCACTCAGGTATGACCTAAATCATATCCCTTATGAATATACAGTGGAGGTGAGGAATAGATTTAAAGGATTAGATCTGGTAGACAGAGTGCCTGAAGAACTATGGATGGAGGTTCGTAACATTGTACAGGAGGCAGCAACTAAAACCATCCCAAAGAAAAAGAAATGCAAGAAAGCAAAGTGGCTGACTGATGAGGCTTTACAAATAGCTGAGGAAAGAAGGGAAGCAAAAGGCAAGGGAGAAAGGGAAAGATATAAACAACTGAATGCAGATTTCCAGAGAATAGCAAGGAGAGATAAGGCGGCCTTCTTAAATGAACAGTGCAAAGAAATCGAGGAAAACAATAGAATGGGGAAGACTAGAGATCTCTTCAAGAAAATCGGAGATATCAAGGGAACGTTTTGTGCAAAGATGGGCATGATAAAGGACAAAAAAGGCAGGGACCTAACAGAAGCAGAAGAGATTAAGAAGAGGTGGCAAGAATACACAGAAGAACTATACAAGAAAGATCTTAATATCCCTGATAAATACGATGGTGTGGTCACTGACCTTGAGCCGGACATCCTAGAGAGTGAAGTCAAGTGGGCCTTAGGAAGCATTACTAACAACAAAGCTAGCGGAGAAGACAGTACCCCAGCTGAGCTATTTAAAATCCTAAAAGATGATGCTGTTAAAGTGCTGCACTCAATATGCCAACAAATTTGGAAAACTCAACAGTGGCCACAGGATTGGAAAAGGTCAGTTTACGTTCCAATTCCAAAGAAAGGCAATGCCAAAGAATGTTCAAACTACCGTACAATTGTGCTCATTTCACATGCTAGCAAGGTTATGCTCAAAATCCTACAAGCTAGGCTTCAGCAGTATGTGAACCGAGAACTACCAGAAGTGCAAGCTGGGTTTCGAAGAGGCAGAGGAACTAGAAATCAGATTGCCAACATTCGCTGGATCATGGAAAAAGCAAGAGAGTTCCAGAAAAACATCTACTTCTGCTTCATTGACTACGCTAAAGCCTTTGATTGTGTGGATCACAACAAACTGTGGCAAATTCTTAAAGAGATGGGAGTACCAGACCACCTTACCTGTCTCCTGAGAAACCTGTATGCGGGTCAAGAAGCAACAGTTAGAACCGGACATGGAACAACCGACTGGTTCAAAATTGGGAAAGGAGTACGACAAGGCTGTATATTATCACCCTGCTTATTTAACTTATATGCAGAGTACATCATGAGAAATGCCGGGCTGGATGAATCACAAGCCGGAGTTAAGATTGCCGGGAGAAATATCAACAACTTCAGATATGCAGACGATACCACCCTAATGGCAGAAAGTGAAGAGGAACTAAAGAGCCTCTTGATGAGGGTGAAAGAGGAGAGTGCAAGAGCTGGCTTGAAACTCAACATTAAAAAAACCCAGATCATGGCATCTGGTCCCATCTCTTCCTGGCAAATAGAAGGGGAAGAAATGGAAGCAGTGACAGATTTTATTTTCTTGGGCTCCAAGATCACCGCAGATGGTGACTGCAGCCATGAAATAAAAAGACGCTTGCTCCTTGGGAGGAAAGCTATGGCAAACCTAGACAAACCTAGACAGCATATTAAAAAGCAGAGACATCACCTTGCCGACAAAGGTCCGTATAGTTAAAGCTATGGTTTTCCCAGTAGTAATGTATGGCTGTGAGAGTTGGACCATAAGGAAGGCTGAGCGCCGAAAAATTGACGCTTTCGAACTGTGGTGCTGGAGAAGACTCTTGAGAGTCCCTTGGACTGCAAGGAGGTCAAATCAGTCAATCCTAAAGGAAATCAACCCTGACTGCTCATTGGAAGGACAGATGCTGAAGCTGAAGCTCAAATACTTTGGCCACCTAATGCAAAGAGAGGACTCACTGGAAAAGACCCTGATGCTGGGAAAGACTGAAGGCAAAAGGAGAAGGGGACGGCAGAGGATGAGATGGTTAGATAGCATCACCGATGTAATGAACATGAATTTGAGTAAACTCCGGGTGACAGTGGAGGACAGGAAGGCCTGGCGTGCTATGGTCCATGAGGTCACGAAGAGTCGGACACGACTAAACGACTGAACAACAACAACAACAAATCCTTAATGGTAGAGTTCTCCTTTATTCTTGCATTAACATTTCAAACAGGCTGTGAAAACTTTTAAGATGGACAGAGAATTTGTAACCACGAGCAAACAGTGGAGTCCTTGGTGCTCTCTGAGCCTTGTTGTTTTCTTGCAGACGTTTCATTGCCAGACTAGGCAACATCTTCAGTGTGAAAAGGGAGTGGGACTTGCCCTCTGTTTATATCCCATGGCTTGTCCTGCTTGTGTTGGTGGAGGTGTTGTTCTCCCCTTAGGAGTTACTTGATTGGGCTGTTTGCTGCTTGGTTGATTGACTGAGTTAATAGTTCCTTGATTAGGGTATATTGTGCTGTTTGCTTGTTCCTCTGGTGCTAATCTTGGTGTTAATCTTTGCATATCTGGGTGATGATTGCTGGCAAGGAGGTGTTCTGGTCTTCTGACTTTTCTATTGTCTCTTATGAATGTTATGTAAATGTTGTTTACCTCTATGTGTCTGTTGATGCCTGCTTTGTCTGAGTGCCAAGCTTCCAGGAATTCTCTAGCGTTTTTGGATTTGGCTTGGTTTAAGATGCTCACAGTTTCCCAGTTGAAAGTATGGTTGAGTCTGTCCATGTGTTCTGAGATTAAGGAGTTTTCATTGTGTCTTCTGACTGCTAGTTGGTGTTTGTGGATGCGCTCTGCTAGTCTTCTGCCCGTCTGTCCTACATAGTGGCTGCTACAGTCCTTACACTGTATGTTGTAGACAACTCCTGTTATCCTGCTGGGTCTATGGATGTAAAGAGTGCAATGACATCAAATGACACCATAATTTCATCTTCTTCTAACTTTAAGTCTTTGATTTTCTGGAGGCATTGTAGTGAGAAATTGATAGAATATTCACTCTCCTCTGTAAGATGTCTAAGTTTTTTTGTGAGCTCTTTAGCTATGTTGTAAGTGGGAGTCCCTGGTAACGCTGCAATTGGCCGAAGCGGTATGCCAGGTTTGTGTATTTTGGGGCGTCCGTAGAAGCATGGGAGGATGGGTCCACTGCTTTTCATCCACCTCTGTTCTTCTTTTGTGATTTGACCTTTCTTGGTGAGGTCGTTAAGAGTTCTTTTTACCTTGTTGTCCAGTTTCTGTATGGGATTGGTGCTTACTAGGGTGTAGGTTTCTTTGTCTTCCAAGTAATTCTTTAGCCTTTTGTATATATAGCGATCTGTCCCGGTTGTGTGGCCTTTGTCTGCTGGGAGGATGATGAGAGTTTGGTCCGTCTTTAGGTTTTTGAGGGCTGCTCTGTACTCTCAGTTGGTTCTGTTTCCATGTCCTTCTGGTTTGTGCTATGATTATCTGTCTTACGTTCTCTTGGGTTTCTGTGGTAAATCCTGTATTTTTCAATGCTGCTTCTAAAGCTGCAAAGAATTCTAATTTATTCGCATCCTCTGTGTTCTAATTGAGGCCTCTCTGTAGGATATTGTGTTCTGTAGTGGATAATGGGCAGCTGGACATGTTGACCATCCATTCCAGTTCCAGTCCTTCTTTGTTTTTGGTGTTTAACTTAAGTAGTTTAGTTTGGAGTTTAGCTTTCCTTTTTTCTGCTTGTCTGAGTGATGTGGTCTTGATGGTAGTAGTCAGCATGTTGATGTGATCAGGAGTCATAGTCTGTTCTAGTTGTTCCTTGAGGCTGTCTATAGTGTGTTGATATTTGTTTAATCTGAGGTGGGCATCCATGATCATTAGCTGTATCATTTTTCGCCACTTTGTTTTTTCTTCCATCCAGCTGTGCATTTTATTGGAGGTTTGTATCTGACACTGGCGGGCAGGGCATGCTGTTGCAGGAATTCATACAGAAAGAACAGCTGTTCTTTGGTGGAAGTTTGCCTACCTGCAAATTTCTCCCATTTGCGTGCCATCTGGAGCGTTTGATGCCCATATGTGGTACCAATCGAAGAGAATATTTGTAGCTCAGGGTTGAACTGTGGAGTCCTTGGTGCTCTCTGAGCCTTGTTGTTTTCTTGCAGACGTTTCATTGCCAGACTAGGCAACATCTTCAGTGCGAAAAGGGAGTGGGACTTGCTCTCTGTTTATAACCCATGGCTTGTCCTGCTTGTGTTGGTGGAGGTGCTGTTCTCCCCTTAGGAGTTTCTTGATTGGGCTGTTGTTTGCTGCTTGGTTGATTGATTGAGTTAATAGTTCCTTGATTAGGGTATATTGTGCTGTTTGATTGTTCCTCAGTCTCTCTGATTGGGGGAGAAGGGTGGTAATACAAGTTTAAATAATAAATAAACAGTACAAAGCTACTGGATAGTCCTAATGCCGCTAATCTAAATAATTGTTGAATCTTCAAGGGATGTCTTGTGAGTGATCTGAGCAGAAATTGCAAAGATTCTTCAAAATACTCCATTATCGGTGGCATTTTCTTGTCTCTGTTGATGACATCGATTCCTGAACTTTTCATTTCCAAGTCTGCTTTTGAAAAATGCATTTCCGCAAAAATGTTGGAATTAACACCCGTTTTCCAAAAGGCCTGTCCTTTGGGAATGTCTGACGCAGGACTGGGTGCTGAAACTTCAGTGTAACATCATTGGGTCTGTGGGGGGAAAAAGTTCTAATTCCCAATGGAAAAAAAACTCAGTCAGCATCTCTTCTTAGTGGCAGGCAATAGCTTGTAAATAGACTCTTCCTCGCTGCCAGTGAAAGGCAGGATGGAAAAAAGAAGAAAAAAACTTAGAATTTTGCTTTGATTTGTGCAGTTAAGGCCGTTCAAGATAACATGGTTTGTTGCATGTCACCTCCCAAAATTCAACATTTTGCTAGTAGTTCTGGGTGTAAACTAAATTGAAACAGATGAACTACAGGTAGTTCTTGTTTAATGACCACAATTGGGACCGGAATTTTGGTTGCTAAGCAAAGCGGTCATTAAGCGAATCTGACCCGATTTTAAAATAGGAGGAAGGAGTATTTGGTATGTTCGCCGCTTTGAGTTATTTATATATAAAAAAATAATAGTAAAGGCGGGATAGAAAAATTAATAAATAAAAAAAATCACTGCGGGCGTTAAGGAAACCATGTGGTCATTAAGCGAATCACATTCCCCATTGATTTTGCTTGCCAGAAGCCATTCGGGAAGGTAAAAAATGGCAATCATGTGAGCACGGGACGCTGCAATGGTCATAAATGTGAACCGGTTGCCAAGCGCCCAAATCATGATCACGTGACCGCGGGGACCCTGTGACGGTCCTAAGTGTGAGAACCGGTTGTAAGTCATTTTTTCAACACCGTTGTAAGTCTGAACATCACTAATTGAGTGTTTGTTAAGTGAGGACTACCTATAAAAGGCACTGGCAACTGAGAGCTGGGTTAAATGAACATTTACTACCTGCGGTGGCATTTTGTACTTGGAGATCATATTGTGAGCACCCTCATAAAATGGCCACCAAGATAGATGGGCCAGTCACAAAGCTCCTACTTATATCAAAAGACAGTCTTGTAAGGTTGCCCCCTGTGACTCCTTGGGCCCCGAACAACAACAGCCTATGGCCTATGGCTGTTGTAGGTCTTCCGGGCTGTGTGGCCGTGTTCTGGAAGTTGTGGTTCCTAACGTTTCGCCAGAATCTGTGGCCGGCATCTTCAGAGGGCAGGAGCACAGACAGAAGCGAAATCTCTGTGCCCAGGTAGAGAAAGGTAGTGAAAGCCTTCGACAATACAACAACAGCCTACTTTCAACTCCCCAGCATTTTAGGATACAGCCAAAGAGAGATCCTGAAGAACTTGAAATGGCTGTTGCATTTCTTTTTCTTTGCAGTTTCCGTTTCTCTCCGTGCTGGCATTTCACCACTAACTGCAATGTATTTTGTGAAGCGGTTTCATCCTGTCATCCCAAAGGCCTGTGGCTTTTTCTGCAGTCTCTCCAACCATCAGGGTTTCCCCCTCCAAAACTATAACATTAATGGGGAATGTCTTAAGAAGATCAAAGGTTGGGGAATGAATTAAAGTCAGTGCTAGAAACATCCCACATCTGCAGATAGAATTTTGTCCAGATTTTGAAAATGGCTCCTTCTAATGTGAATCGTCCTGATTGGCCATGTGATAAGAATCAATTGCAGTGCCACTTACTAAAATGCCTCCTGTCTAACATAGTACACAGTACTATGCTGGTAGAGTCACTAATGATGTCATGTGTGCCATGACATCATCAAACAAATGATGCGGTCTGCACAATGACATCATGACATGCATGTCATTACTTCTCCCCTGTGTCCTGCCCTCTCTGGTAGATAAAAAGGAGGAAATGCGGAATGGAAGGAATCTCGATGCTCAGCTCTCATTTTTTAATTTAAAAAAATGCTTCTGGTCCTTGCAATTGCTAATATGATGTGCTCTTTAGGGGTGGTGAACTAGGATCCAAATTCAAGTTCCTAGTTGCAATCTTGTAGGTTGGCTTTCCTTGCAGGGTCGTTGTGGAGATAAAATGGGAAGAAGGAAATGATGTGGTCCGCCCCAATTCTTTGAAAGAATTGAAGTGTGAACCAGCAGACCAGTGTTTCTCAAGATCGGCAACTTTAAGATGTGTGGACTTTAACTCCCAGAATTCCCCAGCCAGCATGGCTAGATAGCCATCTCTTGAGGGCGCTTTGATTAGGAACTCTGCACTGGGCAAGATTTTGCAGAGGAATTAATTAAAGCATTTCTTTCCTACTAATTTCCATCAGATGGGAGCACCTGCTGTACAGGTGTGCTGAACGATGGTATATCCCATAAGACACGCAAACACAACAGTTCAGATCCTTTCAGTAAAGCTAGATTGACTAGCAGTAAAACATGTGCTGTGATTCTATGCTCTCGGCTTGACCATGATAATAAATAGGAATGTGTAGAGCTTCTGTCCCAAAGTTGAAAAGATGCTCTGAGGGGCATGGATGCACCTGTTGGCACCTCCTTAAGAAAGGTGCTTCTTTTTCTGGGCTTGTACGGCACCCGTGCGTTCTCAAGAAATTACAATTAGTCCTCGCTTAACGACCACAATTGGGACCGCCATTTAGGTTGCTAAGCAAAGCGGTCATTAAGCGAATCGACCTGATTTTATGACCTTTTTTGTGGTGGCCATTAAGCGAATCACTGTGGGCATTAAGCGAACCACGTGGTTCCTCATTGATTTTGCTTGCCAGGAGCCGGCCGGGAAGGTTGAATATGGCGACGCAGCGACGGTCGTAAGTGTGAGGACTGGTCATAAGTCAGTTTTTCAGCACCATCATAAGTCTGAACCGTCACTAAACAAATGGTTGTTAAGTGAGGACTACCTGTAAACTTTTGAGTTAAGGAAATGTGCACAACACTCTAATGGCCCTGTTGGGGCTTCCTTAACTGAAATGTGTCTTTTTCTGGGCTCATGCTTTGCTCCCAAAGCAGGTCCTGTCCCTCCCTCCTTCCCTCCTTCCTTTCTTCCCTCCTTCCCTCCTTCCTCGCAAAGCCTTTGTATGGCTGCCCAAGTCGAACAATACGACTCTGAGCAGCCTAAACCAATAAGCAAAGATGTCAAAAACAGAATAAATAATAGCAAACAAAAACAGACGTAAACCATCAGCAATCAATTTGTTCCTCTGCTACAAATAGCCTCAACCAGGGGTGGATGTATTAGCCGGATAATGCCTGCACCATGGTCTTCAGATCAGGGGAGACAAATCCTGATTCTTAAAGAGGTGCTTACATAGTCAAGAAAAGCCCATCCAAAATCCATTGACCGGACCACGCGTTTCCGGAGAACGTGCTGGTAAAGGCATTTCTGCACAGGGGCCCCTCCCCTCGGTCACATGGGTCCACGTGGGGCAGTGCTTCGGAGCACTTCTAAAAATAATCCCAGTTATGTTTAGCATGGAATGTACCTAAGAAAAATAATAGCTTTTTCTGATGAACGGGGTCTTTGAAACAGCATCTTCCACGAAAACATAGGGATGTGGGCTCCGAGGGCCGGGCGTGCTAAGGTCTGTGCCTCTTCCCAATCAGGTTTGTGGGCAGCCAGCCTTAAGGTCCGCCCGAAACTGAACTTTCCCAGAGCCCTAAATTTAAATCAAAATACCCCAAGAGGAACAGAGAAAAGGGATGTAGGTAAAATCAGAAAGAATGAAAGGCCACAGCCTTGCACAGGAAGCTGTTGGCGAGGGAAGGAACCAATCCCCATGACAGTAAAAGAGAAACGGAGGCACGGGGGCACCTAACGGCCCTGGCAGGGCATGCATCGGAAAGGGCAGCCAGATACGAAACAGGGTTGCGGAGCTGTATCGGTTTGATCTTCACCTGGAGAGGCTGAAGTCAAGGCAGGTAAACCGAGGCAGCGACGCTTATCGGAAATCCTGCATCTCTGCCAGCCAACCATGCGTAAAGCCAAGGAAATGAATACAGGAGGGCTTAATTTATGGAGACTTTGACATATGGCATTATCATAAAACTATAACGAAAACAAATCTGAAATTGTGGACCATTTGCTTGGCTTATGCCAAAATCTGGCTCTCTTTGCATCCGGTATCTGATGCAAATATGCAAATGGGGGCATCTGCTTGATGATGTTGTCATGCATGTGGCTTTATTGCCCCCCCCCCCCCGCTTCCTGGGGAGGTGCATGTGTAAATCTCATTCCTACATCGGGCGGTTCAAAGATTCTGTTGTTTTTCCCAGCAGGTGTTATTCAAAGACAACAGGAGCCTGGCGGTGATTAGGTTTCCACCAGAGCTGTCTGCACAGGGGTCAAAATAGTCAAGATGGCAGCCACAACCATGCCATCAAAGCTCCACCCCCTTCAATGTGCAGTGTACCTAATGCAATGCAATGCACGCAAAAAAAAGGGGGGGCTTGAATCACATGGTTGTGTCTGCCATCTTGACTTTTTTGACCCTCTTCTGGTGGACACTCCTGCGAGAAATCCATAATGCAACTTGTTGTAAATGTTACCTGGGCCCTGCAATGGGTGGGAGAATCTCATGTTTTCTTGTATCTGTTGGGATAAAAAATGAGCAGCTGAAAACACTGGAAAAAACTAGCAAAAACCACTTCTGAAAAACCTTGCCAAGAAAACTGCAGGGAGTTGTCCAGGCGGTCTCTGAGAATCGGACACAATTGAATGGATAAGCCCGGTTGTTGCCTGGCTCTGTCCTGATTTTACGCCCTTTCTCCTCTCCTTGGTCCTCGCTGTAGCTGCTGCTGAAGATGTCCAACAGTGGCCACGATCCAGAAGATAAGCCCCCTGCGCCTCCGATGCGGAATACGAGCACCATGATTTGTTCCGGCAGCAAAGATGTGGGGACGCTCAACCACGGCTCGAAACCCCTGCCCCCTAATCCAGAAGAAAAGAAAAGGAGAGATCGTTTTTATCGCTCCATCCTGCCGGGAGACAAAAGTAATGTGATTTCTTTGTTTTTAAAGTTTCTTTTTACAGTAGACATTTGTTTCTGGATTGGAGTTGGTGCTAGATCAATGTTTCTCAATCTCAGCGACTTTAAGACCTGTGGACTTCAACTCCCAGAATTCCCCAGCCAGCCAAACTGGCTGGGGAATTCTGTGAGTTGAAATCCACAGATCTTAAAGTCGCTGAGATTGAGAAACACTGGGCTAGATGAAGGATCTTTCATTGGAAGACATTGTAGATGAGGGTGTCAGGACTGTACCGCTTGAAGGCTGAAATTGTACGGACTTCCCATCCCTCAAAGACAAGGAGGTCATTATTCGGTGGTAGAGTCTGCTGGGAATGTAGGAATTTCAAAATTCAATCCCCAGTTTCTCCAGTTCAAAACCTCACTGGTTGCAAAGATGAAAATATTTTCTAGGCTAAATGGGATGAATGAACTATGCTAGTACAAGCAGTTTCCAGAATTCCTATTTGGGATGATTTAAGCTATCTTTACCCTGATGTGCTAGTTTTCTATATGCAGGATTCCCCCCCCCCTTTTTTTTTTTAAATAAAGAAACATCTGAAGATATGGATTGATTTGAAAGCAAGATGAAATCAACTCAGATCAGTTTGTTAGAGTTTTCTATAAAGGAGTTTTTTTTTACTTATCCCACCCCTAGCTACTGGTCTTAAAAATACCATCAACAGTTTCTCAGCCTCTTTGTCCAGAGACAAAGTTCAGCTTTCTTCCTCTTCATGGGCAGCACAAAAATTATTTTTGTTTTTGGTTGTGCAACCTGAAAAAGGAACTGCCATGTCCAGATTGCATCAGATTGCTGAGCAATCAGTGGAGTGGGGGTTTAACTTCTTCAGCTGGGGCTGGGAAATGCTTTACCTGATGAATGGCTGCCTGCGGTGATGCCCTTGTAAAGGCAGGCCCGCCCATCTGACTTTTGCCCGCGAGGTGGGGCAGGCATCTCATTACTTTCAGCAGAAGGAGAAGAATCTCCAATCCAATGTATTACAAGTTTTGCATTCTAATAGGGCAGGGGTCGGCAAACTTTTTATGCTGGGAGCCATTTTGACATGCTCGTGCACATTTTGAAATGCTCGAGAGCCAGGGGGCGGGGTTTGCGGGCGGGGGCCAATCGCGTGGAAGGGGGCGGGGTTTGCGGGCGGGGGCCAATCGCGTGGAAGGGGGCGGGGTTTGCGGGCGGGAGCCAATCACGTGGAAGGGGGCGGGGGGCTCACGGAGGGAGGGGGCGCAGCCAGCGGCTCCGCGAACCCGCCCCGGCCGCCCCACCGGGAGTGGCGGAGAAAGCTGCCACCCTCCGACCGGCAGGACGGGCGCGGGAGAGTGGAAGGCTGCGCCCTCTCCACCGGGCGGGACCCGCGCCTCCTTCCCCGCCGGCGCCCAAGCACAGACCAGCCGGGACCCCGCGCGGAAGATGCCGTGCGCCGCCAGCGCCTGACGTCAAGGCGGCTGCGCTTCCGCGCTCGGCGGGCGGGCGAGGCAGGGAGAGAAGGGGAGACGGAGGGGCTCCCTCTCCGGCCTCTGCGCCCCTTCAGGCCCGTCTCTGCGAGGCCCGGCGTGGCAGGGAGGCGCTGCTGGCCCGGGACGCGGCGCTGTCGGAGGCGGCGCAGGAGCGGCTGCAGGGGCTGCTGCGGCTGGAGATGGCGCTGCTCCGCGGCATCCAGGTGCTGGGCGAGGGCCCAGGCCCGGGACGCGAGCGGCAGGGCAGCGCAGGGGGCCTGGCCGGGGCGGTGGCGGCGGGGGGACGGAGCCGGCGGAGGTTTGCCGGGTGGCAGGACGGGGCGGGCGGCGCTGCTGGGGCTGGTGGTGGAGCTGGAGGGAGCAGAGGGACCAGGCGTTCCCGTGGGCGCAGCGCGCGCTCTGCAACCCGCCTTGGAGAAGCGGCCGCGGGAGGCCCTCCGGGTGCACCCTCCCGCCCCATCAATCCCCCCACTCTGCCGTTCGGCGTCCTCTCCCCCCGGTAACCCGAGCCCTGCGGCGGCCGGGGGAGCCCTGCGTCGCCCTGCCGCTCGCGTCCCGGGCCCGCGCCCTCGCCCAGCACCTGGATGCCGCGGAGCAGCGCCATCTCCAGCCGCAGCAGCCCCTGCAGCCGCTCCTGTGCCGCCTCCGACAGCGCCGCGTCCCGGGCCAGCAGCGCCTCCCTGCCGCGCCGGGCCTCGCTCAGTGCGAGAGCCAGGGGGCGGGGTTTGCGGGCGGGGGCCAATCGCGTGGAAGGGGCGGGGGTGAGTTCAGCTGCGGAAGAGCCACACTCAAGGGGCCAAAGAGCCGCTTCTGGCTCGCGAGCCGCCATTTACGACCCTTGTAATAGGGCAACCTGACTGAACTGCAAACATCCAGACAGTCACTAGAGAGCAGCAAAGTGCTAGGAGGTTTTGTGTCTGTCTCATGCCATCTAGCGGTTCTCTGCATCTTTGCAGCCCAGATCATTTAACAATATATACCAGAGTTATTTATGCTTTACAGTTATGTGTCCTCAGCAAACATTGTTGGGTCCCAATCTTATTACAAACAAAAAATTTACCTCTGAGCAAATACGTTTTGAATCAGAGATTTATTCAGGAGCAGGGAGTAATTTTGAGAAACTTGGCAGCCCAGTATTAGTTTCCAAATTTGACTTTAAAAAGATGCACCAATTTCAGAAAAATTGAATCCAGTTAGGCATTTATTTTAGGATTTGCTTAAACCCTATTTCCCTTCTTAAGCCCAACATGTTCCTAGTGTAGTGGTAAATTGAAGACATACAGGTAGTCCTCGCTTAACAACCACAATTGGGACCGGAATTTTGGTTGCTAAGTGAAACAGTCATTAAGCGAATCTGACCCAATGTTACCTTTTTGTGGCAGTCATTAAGCAAATCACCATGGTCGTTAAGCAAACCACATGGTCATTAAGCGAATCACATGGTTCCCCATTGATTTTGCTTGCCTGTAGCTGGCTGGGAAGGTCAAAAATGGCAATCACAGGACACTGTGACGGTCACAAATGTGAACTGGTTGCCGAGTGCCCAAATTGTGATCACGTGACTGCAAGGATGCTGCGACCGTCATAAGTGTGAGGACTGGCTGCAAGCCGGTTTTTCAGCACCATCGTAAGTCTGAACCATCACTAAATGAATGGTCATTAAATGAGGACTAGCTGTACTGTAAAAGATAAGGGAAAAGGGGGGAAATGAATAAAAGCAATCTCAGTTGTACCAGACCTTCAGAATACAATTGGCTAATAACAGTTTTAGCATATACAGTGGGGCAAAAAAGTATTTAGTCAGCCACCAATTGTGCAAGTTCTCCCACTTAAAAAGATGAGAGAGGCCTGTAATTGACATCATAGGTAGACCTCAACTATGAGAGACAAAATGAGAAAACAAATCCAGACAATCACATTGTCTGATTCGGAAAGAATTTATTTGCAAATTATGGTGGAAAATAAGTATTTGGT
The DNA here is from genome assembly GCA_023362775.1 of Charina bottae. NCBI lineage: Eukaryota > Metazoa > Chordata > Lepidosauria > Squamata > Charinaidae > Charina > Charina bottae. Next base: position 965,350 of record JALMGJ010000048.1, on the reverse strand, counting down.
CACCTACAAACAAGCAAGATTTCTGGCTCTCACAGACCTGTAACTTCTTCTTTAAGAGGCTCCTCTGTCCTCCACTCATTACCTGTATGAATGGCACCTGTTTGAACTTGTTATCAGTATAAAAGACACCTGTCCACAACCTCAAACAGTCACACTCCAAACTCCACTATGGTGAAGACCAAAGAGCTGTCGAAGGACACCAGAAACAAAATTGTAGACCTGCACCAGGCTGGGAAGACTGAATCTGCAATAGGCAAGCAGCTTGGTGTGAAGAAATCAACTGTGGGAGCAATAATGAGAAAATGGAAGACATACAAGACCACTGATAATCTCCCTCGATCTGGGGCTCCACGCAAGATCTCACCCCGTGGGGTCAAAATGATCACAAGAACGGTGAGCAAAAATCCCAGAACCACACGGGGGACCTAGTGAATGACCTACAGAGAGCTGGGACCAACGTAACAAAGGCTACCATCAGTAACACACTACGCCGCCAGGGACTCAGATCCTGTAGTGCCAGACGTGTCCCCCTGCTTAAGCCAGTACATGTCCGGGCCCGTCTGAAGTTTGCTAGAGGGCATTTGGATGATCCAGAAGAGGATTGGGAGAATGTCATATGGTCAGATGAAACCAAAGTAGAACTGTTTGGTAGAAACACAACTCGTCGTGTTTGGAGGAGAGAGAATGCTGAGTTGCATCCAAAGAACACCATACCTACTGTGAAGCATGGGGGTGGCAACATCATGCTTTGGGGCTGTTTCTCTGCAAAGGGACCAGGACGACTGTTCCGTGTACAGGAAAGAATGAATGGGGCCATGTATCGTGAGATTTTGAGTGCAAACCTCCTTCCATCAGCAAGGGCATTGAAGATGAAACGTGGCTGGGTCTTTCAGCATGACAATGATCCCAAACACACCGCCCGGGCAACGAAGAAGTGGCTTTGTAAGAAGCATTTCAAGGTCCTGGAGTGGCCTAGCCAGTCTCCAGATCTCAACCCCATAGAAAACCTTTGGAGGGAGTTGAAAGTCCGTGTTGCCCAGCGACAGCCCCAAAACATCACTGCTCTAGAGGAGATCTGCATGGAGGAATGGGCCAACATACCAGCAACAGTGTGTGCCAACCTTGTGAAGACTTACAGAAAATGTTTGACCTCTGTCATTGCCAACAAAGGATATATAACAAAGTATTGAGATGAACTTTTGATATTGACCAAATAATTATTTTCCACCATAATTTGCAAATAAATTCTTTCCGAATCAGACAACGTGATTGTCTGAATTTGTTTTCTCATTTTGTCTCTCATAGTTGAGGTCTGCCTATGATGTCAATTACAGGCCTCTCTCATCTTTTTAAGTGGGAGAACTTGCACAATTGGTGGCTGACTAAATACTTTTTTGCCCCACTGTAATGAAATATATGCTCTGTTGAGATTTTTAAAAAAATCCTAAGGAAAAATATTTTCCTCTTAAATTGGAGCTGTGTCTCTGCTAGCTCACTGCATTGCATTTCTTTCTCCCCATTCGTACCAGTTTGAATTTTCAGGTCCCTAAAAATAATTTTAAAAAGACCCAAACTACTGTGAAACTGTCACGTCTTGAGACACAGCCACAATCTTGCCCCTGAGATCACACAGGTTCTCATGGGAGCGCTGAAACCCCAGCATTTCAGCGTTCTTCCCTGACTTCAGACGTCTGTGGCAAGAACACTGAAATCTTGCAAAACGGGGGGCTCCCGTGAGACTTCACCCACTTCTTTTTTGGATACAATTTTTACGGAAGAAATTTTGAACAGGATCAAAACAAGACAAATATTAGAAAAGAAACAAAGAAAATAAGGAAGAGTAGTGAATCAGTAAGAAAGAAAATAGAAAAAGAAAAGAAGAAAGATTATAAAGAAGCAGCTTCCGATCTTTTTGACAGCGATTATAAATGGATTTGTATTTTACTCTCTCTCTCTCTAAGGACACAAGACTTCACCCATTTTTAATTAAAAATAATAATGTTCATATTTTAGTGTGTTGACAGCCCCTTTTGTCCCCGTAGGAATGTGCACGTACAGTGCTTGCAGGTTAATGTCTGTTATGGGGAAGCTTCTGCAAAGCTATAAATGGAGGTGCTGATAAGCCTGAGAATAGAGAGGGATTGATAGGGGTGGAGGACATATAACCATTGTGAGTGGATTTCTTGCTTAGGATTGTAGATTTGGCCCTTTCTGATACAGATAGTCCTCCATTTGACTATTCGTTTAGCGACGGTTCGGACTTACAGCGGCGCTAAAACCCGACTTACAACTGGTCCTTGCACTTATGACCATCGCAGTGTCCCCGGGGTCATGTGATCACAATTCGGGTGCTTGGCAACCAGTTCACATTTATGACTGTTGCAGCATCCCTCAGTCATGCGATCACCATTTTCAACCTTCTCAGCCGGCTTCTGACAAGCAAAATCAATGGGGAACCGCACGATTCGTTTAAAGACCATGTGGTTCGCTTAATGACCATGTGATTCACTTAATGACCGCCGCAAAAATGGTCGTAAAATAGGGTCAGATTCACTTAATGGCCGCACTGCTTAGCGACCAAAATTCCGGTCCCAATTGGGGTTGTTAAGCGAGGATTACTTGTACTATGAAATAACCAATTGATCTAGGAAGTGATCTTATCTCCAATTTCTCTTTCTTAGATTCAGAGATTCACACTTGGTGGGTGACATCTAGCTTTAGAATGCCAGAATGAGCCAGGGGTTCATGAGCAACTGGCTGTGTGTGTATGTCAGTTTTTAAAAAGTATTGGGGTCTTTAGTACAATGGGAATAGTTGTTACTCTGTATTTCTGCAAAGTATAACACCTGCATTGGTTGGTTATGGTGATAAATTATTATTGGATGTTGGCATTGCGCTGTCACTGAGCATTGATAGTTGGCTTGGGCTACTGTTGGAAATATCTCTGTGCCTCCAGTGTGGTGTGTAATTATTGCACGCATCTTCTTCTGAACATCCCTCAAAGTGTTTGTGTTCACTAAGCATTTTTATCCTTTTTATTTCATCAAGGCTTTATCATTGTTTGATTTGATCTTAAAATTTCATTCGGAAAAGGAAACGGGGTATTTATTCTTTGCACAACCCAGTCCCCAGTGAAATAATTCATTTTCTTCTTGGTGATGAGGAGAGTCAGACAAACTCACGGACCGTTTAAGGCTCCTGGGATTGCAGAGTTTGAGAACGTTGGGTTTGTTTCGGGCTGGGAAGACACGAGTTCAAATCCTCACTCAGCTGTCAGAGTTGTTGGATGTATCTGGGGAAGTTGTTCTCTCTTGGCCTAGCCTACATTTTGCAAGATTATCCACGTGCAGCTACCTATTCTTAGGAGAGGAAGGGTGAAATAAATATAGAATAAAATCTGCAATTTATGAACTCCTCCCCAAGCCTCTAGAACAGTGTTTCTCAACCATGGCCACATTAAGATGTGTGAACTTCAACTCCCAGAATTCCCCAGCCACACATCTTAAAGTGGCCATGGTTGAGAAATCCTGCGTTTCTCTCATTTTTAAACTAAATTCCTAAAATTCTGGAAGAGAACTAGGGTAGAAGGAAGGAAATGGAAAGAGATTTTGTCCCAAAAGACATTATACCAGTATTTCTCAACTTCAGCAGCTTTAAGATGTGTGGACTTCAACTCCCAGAATTCCCCAGCCAGTATGATGGCTGGGGAATTCTGGGAGTTGAAGTCCACACATCTTAAAGTTGCCAAGGTTGAGAAACACTGCTCTAGAATAACACAAGAAAGGCTTTTGTTTAAAAAATCTGATCTATTTTGTGCCCCATAAATGACTCTGCTGAAATATCCACAGAGAAAAGATTATATAGTTGTGAATAAGTTAAGAATTTTAGGGGCCAAAATACACCTCCAAAATTGGGTTGTGCTTATCTGCGAGTATATATGGTAATACTTTTTCGAAGTACCCACATATCCCATCTATACTTGCAGATAAGCCCATCCGTGGATAAGCAGTCCCTCAGATTTTTAACCAAAATACCATGAAAAATGCACCACCTGCAGATAAGCCAATTGTGAAAACTAAAACAAACAAACAAAAATTTCGAGGGCCCGCTTATCCGCGGATGGGCTTATCTACGAGTATATACGGTAACATCTAGTTCAGCAGACCATGAGATCACTAATTCTTATAAACCCATGAATCCTGCTGCAAGATACTTTGTTTTGGGCAGCATGAAGGGATAAGAACGGTTAATATTCTAATATGTTCAGGCTCAACCCTTGTTCAGAGTAACCCATTTGCTTGCTTCTGCACTTTTATAACCCTTCCTAAGCTAGGAATGTAAATGTCCGTTTACTTAATAGATTTTCAAGCCAATTAATTCTTAATCCTCACTGCTGTGTGCATTTTTAAACTGCTTATTATCAGATACAGAAAACAGCTTCCAGAGATGGCTCGGCTTACCTTAAGTTGGTGACCTCTCGATGTGTAGGGACTACGATGCCCAAAATTCTCTGCAAGCATGGCCAGATTTAAGTATCTGCAGAACTCCAGGCCAGTGTTTCTCAACCTCAGCAACTTCTCAACCTCAGCAACTCCCAGAATTCCCCAGCGAGCAGAATGTAGAGTGGCTGTTGAAAAAAGGAAATAGAAAAACTGAGATTTGGGATTGGAAGTGGCTGGCTGGAAGGAACTCTGAATAGAGATTAAGCCAGTTAGGAGTGAGGGCAGGTGGCAACTGAGCCTGAAATCACTCATAACCATTACACTGTTTCAAGAAAAAAGAAGTACCTTTATTGGTTTCTCATATTCATTCATTCATTCATTCATTCATTCATTCATTCAATTTTTATAGTCACCCATCTCAAATATATGACTCTGGGTGGCTCACAGCAATTAAAAACAATATAAAATACAGTACAGTACATATACTGTACATCTCTTTGTTCATACATATACATCTCTTCTTTGTTCACTTCAAAATCCTGCTAACTGTACTGTAACAGCACAGCCAGTTCTCTGCATCCTTAAAGAAATAACATTGCATATACTATAACTATTTTATTGTAAACCGCCCAGAGTCTACTGCAGTAGAGATGGGCGGTGATAAATTTGATTAATAAATAAATAAACAAAGATTTACTTGCTTTTTTAAAAAAACACCTTTTCCTTGAGTTTAAAAGATGTAGTAATCAAAGCCAGATGTAAAATGTTGAGGAGCAGATTGTCCATACCTTTAAAATAAAGGAGCAGGAGCAGGATTCATATCTTAACTTTCCCCAGGTGGCAATTGCAGGATCTATCCATTGCTCTAAACTGTGTTTCTCAACCATGGCAACTTACAGATGTGTGGACTTCAGCTCCCAGAATTCCCTTGGAGGGAATGGCTAGTCAATTCTGGGAGTTGAAGTCCACACATCTCCCAAGTTGCTAAGGTTGAGAAACACTGCTCTAAGCTGTAATGTGATTTATTTGTAAAGCATGGGTTATGTTAATCCTGGATTATAGTTTATATATATTATAGTTATATAGATAGATATAACATATAGATTATATTATAGTGTGTTGCCTGAAGCCAGCCAATTATGATCTGTTTAATAAACTATGGTTGAGCATGCAGTGGCAGGCCCATATTCAGATCAAGCCTATGTCAAGGTCTTGCTGATCCAGTAGGAGTCAACCCAAGAAGTCCTAGTAGATCCTGGAATTTTCTGCCACCCCTGCATCAACCAATGGGAAATCAGGGTGGGACTTTTAGTGGATAAAGGTGGATTCTGTGTCTCCTTCCTGGAATTTGCACAGAGGACACCAGCAGAAGATGGGAGCTCAGCTAGAAAGTCCTGGTGAGTTGGGATGTTCTTCTCTTTCCATCAGGCCTCCAGAAGCAGGCAAGAAGGGATGGGCTGCTTAGATTCCCACAACATGCTGACTTGGATTGAAGACTTCATACCTATATTAGCCCCGCATGCTAAACTGGGTTAGTTTGTTCCTGGCTTAGCATTTTGCACTAACCTGGCCTGTGGTTAGTTTCCGATTCAGTGTCTTGTGTGAATCCAGAAAACAGGTTAATTAAGTAAGCAAGTTAAGCCAAAATGCTGGTTGCTTTGTTATTGGTTGTGCTGTGTGACCCCAACCAGTGTGGACTGTAAACCAGAGTTTTTGGCTTAATGTGTTCTGTGAACCCCTCTGATGGTGTTTGTTCAGTAATTTATAGCTAAGGAAATCATGGCTTGGTATTTGATTTGAAAGTGACCATAATGTGGATGGCTTGTTGGGTTGATTTGAAAAACACTCTTCTGTTGACTAAATTAAGATGGGTTGGATAGTTTGTGGCTCAGTGTTTTACGGGTGTCCAGCCATTATCTTTATATGTTGTATGAATGAGACCCATACGTTAAGCCATAATATGTTAAGCCTACTGCGTGAGAACAGCAATTAAGTCTTGTTAACCTGGGTTTACCATAGTGGGGAACTTTAGCTGTTGTGACTGGTTTTCCCTAGTTAATGGGGATAATATGGCAGGAACCCACTTGATTGTGTTGTTAATAAATCATAGTTTAACAAGCCATCATTTGGCATGTTGTGTGAACATACCCATTAAAATCATAGGCACCTGTTGTAAGCTATTATGATGTCATGGGTGTTATGTGTCATTGTATGTCCTGATGTCATTCCCTGCAGGTGCTTTCTGCTGAAGCCCATAATTACAAAAAGTCTTTGCTGAAATTAAAAAAAACGTATAGGCTTCCTAAAATACTTGTATCAGCAGGAGAACATGGACGTTTGCTTTTTGTATCTGTGGTTAGTAATGGTAGGTGCCGATACTATTAAAAATGAGGGCACCAAGCTTTGATTGATGAGTGTAGCTTTGGGGGTTAAATTAGTAGAAGCCAGATTTGTCACAGAATCAAAATGTTCAAAATGCAGATGTGCTTTAGTTACGCACTTGTTGGGGAGGAAAACCTTACTTTTGAACTTATTTTTGCAGGAATTTACCAGCTGTGTAATAGCTGTGGCTGTAATGTGTACAGGTAGTCCTCACTTAACAACCATTCATTTAGTGACAGTTCGGACTTACAACGGTGCTGAAAAAACCGACTTATGACCAGTCCTCACATTTACAACAGTCACAGCATCCCCATGGTCACATGATCACGATCTGGGCGCTTGGCAACCGGTTTGCATTTATGATCTTCGCAGCATCCCATGGTCACGTGATCGCCATTTTCGACCTTCCCGGCTGGCTCCTGGCAAGCAAAATCAATGGAGCACTGTGTGATTTGCTTAATGACCATGTGGTTCACTTAACACCTGCAGTGATTTGCTTAATGACGCCGCAAAAAAGGTAATAAAATTGGGTCGGATTTGCTTAATGACCGCTTTGCTTAGCAACCAAAGTGCTGGTCCCAATTGTGGTCGTTAAGAGAGGATTACCTGTACCTGCATATTTTGTAATAGGGACTGCCTAAATTCCTACAACCTTGAAACTGGTAACACGGAGCATCCTTGTGCTTTGCATGGTCCTTGGATAGTAAGTCCGTTGGAGATGGAGGCCTCGTATTTGTTGGTGTTGTTGTTTATTCGTTCAGTCGTTTCCGACTCTTCGTGACCTCATGGACCAGTCCACGCCAGAGCTTTCTGTCGGCCGTCATCATCCCCAGCTCCCCCATGGTCGAGTCTGTCACCTCCAGAATATCATCCATCCATCTTGCCCTTGGTCGGCCCCTCTTCCTTTTGCCTTCCACATTTCCTAGCATCAGCTTCTTCTCCAGGGTATCCTGTCTTCTCATTATGTGGCCAAAGTACTTCAGTTTTGCCTTTAAGATCATTCCCTCAAGTGAGCAGTCTGGCTTGATTTCCTGGAGGATGGACTGGTTTGATCTTCTTGCAGTCCAAGGCACTCTCAGAATTTTCCTCAAACACCACAGTTCAAAAGCATCTATCTTCCTTCGCTCAGCCTTCCTTATGGTCCAGCTCTCACAGCCATAGGTTACTACAGGGAATACCATTGCTTTAACTATGCGGACCTTTGTTGTCAGTGTGATGTCTCTGCTCTTAACTATTTTATCAAGATTTGTCATTGCTCTCCTCCCAAGAAGTAGACGTCTTCTGATTTCCTGGCTGCAGTCAGCGTCTGCAGTAATCTTTGTGCCTAGAAATACAAAGTCTGTCACTGCCTCCACTTTTTCTCCCTCTATTTGCCAGTCATCAATCAAGCTCGTTGCCATAATCTTGGTTTTTTTGAGGTTTAACTGCAACCCAGCTTTTGCACTTTCTTCTTTCACCTTCGTCATAAGGCTCCTCAATTCCTCCTCGCTTTCAGCCATCAAAGTGGTATCATCTGCATATCTGAGATTGTTAATGTTTCTTCCAGCGATTTTAACTCCAGCCTTGGATTCCTCAAGCCCAGCACGTCGCATGATGTGTTCTGCGTACAGGTTGAATAGGTAGGGTGAGAGTATACAACCCTGCCGTACTCCTTTCCCAATCTTAAACCAGTCCGTTGTTCCGTGCTCTGTTCTTACCGTTGCTACTTGGTCGTTATACAGATTCCTCAGGAGGCAGACAAGATGACTTGGTATCCCCATACCACCAAGAACTTGCCACAATTTGTTATGATCCACACAGTCAAAGGCTTTAGAATAGTCAATAAAACAGAAATAGATGTTTTTCTGAAATTCCCTGGCTTTCTCTATTATCCAGCGGATATTGGCAATTTGGTCTCTAGTTCCTCTGCCTTTTCTAAACCCAGCTTGTACATCTGGCAATTCTCGCTCCATGAATTGCTGGAGTCTACCTTGCAAGATCTTGAGCATTACCTTACTGGCATGTGAAATAAGTGCCACTGTTCGATAGTTTGAACATTCTTTAGTGCTTCCCTTTTTTGGTATGGGGATATAAGTTGATTTTTTCCAGTCTGATGGCCATTCTTGTGTTTTCCAAATTTGCTGGCATATGGCATGCATCACCTTGACAGCATCATCTTGCAAGATTTTAAACAGTTCAGCTGGGATACCGTCGTCTCCTGCTGCCTTGTTATTAGCAATGCTTCTTAAGGCCCATTCAACCTCACTCTTCAGGATGTCTGGCTCTAACTCACTGACCACACCGTCAAAGCTATCTCCAATATTATTATCCTTCCTATACAGATCTTCCCTATATTCTTGCCACCTTTTCTTGATCTCTTCTGCTTCTGTTAGGTCCTTACCATCTTTGTTTTTGATCATACCCATTTTTGCCTGGAATTTACCTCCAATGTTTCTAATTTTCTGGAAGAGGTCTCTTGTCCTTCCTATTCTATTGTCTTCTTCCACTTCCGCACATTGCTTGTTTAAAAATAATTCCTTATCTCTTCTGGCTAACCTCTGGAATTTTGCATTTAATTGGGCATATCTCCCCCTATCACTGTTGCCTTTTGCTTTCCTTCTTTCTTGGGCTACTTCCAGTGTCTCAGCAGACAGCCATCTTGCCTTCTTGGTTTTCTTTTTCTTTGGGACGTGTTTTGTTGCCGCCTCCTGAACAATGTTGCGAACTTCTGTCCATAGTTCTTCTGGGACCCTATCTACTAAATCTAGTCCCTTAAATCTATTCTTCACCTCCACTGCATATTCCTTAGGAATATTAGTGAGCTCATATCTAACTGATCTGTGGGTCTTCCCTATTCTCTTTAGTCTGATTCTAAATTTTGCAATAAGAAGTTCGTGATCTGAACTACAGTCAGCTCCAGGTCTTGTTTTTACCGACTGTATAGATGTCCGCCACCTTTGGCTGCAAAGGATGTAGTCAATCTGATTTCGGTGTTGACCATCTGGGGAAGTCCATGTATAAAGTCGTCTTTTAGGTTGTTGGAAGAGAGTGTTTGTTATGCACAGTGAGTTGTCTTGGCAAAATTCTATCAGCCTATGTCCCGCTTCATTTTGTTCTCCCAGACCATGCTTGCCTGTAATTCCAGGTGTTGTCTGACTACCCACCTTAGCATTCCAGTCTCCTGTAATGAAAATAACATCTCTTTTTGGTGTATTATCTAGTAGGTGCTGCAGATCCTCATAGAACTGATCTACTTCTGCTTCTTCAGCATCTGTGGTTGGGGCGTATATTTGGATCACTGTGATGTTAAATGGCTTACCCTGAATTCGAATTGAGATCATTCTATCGTTTTTTGGATTGTATCCAAGCACTGCTTTAGCCACTTTATTATTAATTATGAAGGCTACTCCATTTCTTCTGTGGTCCTCTTGTCCACAGTAGTAGATCTGGTGGTCATCTGATGTGAAGTGGCCCATCCCAGTCCATTTCAGTTCACTGACACCTAAAATGTCTATATTTAATCTTGACATCTCACCAATAACCACATCCAATTTGCCCTGGCTCATAGATCTTACATTCCAGGTTCCTATGGTGTGTTGATCTTTAGAACATCGTATTCGTCGTTCACCACCAGCACCGTCGGCCGCTAGCCGTCCTTTCGGCTTTGAGCTAGCTGCGTCATCACATCTGGGGCTAGTTGAACGTATCCTCTGTTCCTCCCCAGTAGCATTTTGACCATCTTCCGACCTGGGAGTCCCATCTCCCGATGGTATACCGACATATCTTTGGTTGTACTGATCCATTTAGTTTTCATGGCAAGAATACTGGGGTGGGTTGCCATTACCTTCCCCAGGGATCGTATTTAGTCTGACCTCTCTGCCACGACCTTCCCGTCTTGGGTGTCCCTTCACGGTTTAGCTCATGGTTTCATTGAGGTGCTCAAGCTCCAGCACCACGACAAGGTAACGATCTCCTTTGCTGGTACTAATGAGTAAATATTACAACAGTGTCAGCTGAAGAGTTGCTGGGAGTCAGGTGGTGTACAAATGTTATAATAATAAAAATAATAATTCTCCTTTTTTTTTTGTTTAATTTGGTTTCCCTTTCACAACAGCCAACAAGAAGAAGGAGAAAGAACGACCTGAGATCTCCCTTCCGTCGGACTTCGAACACACGATCCACGTTGGATTTGATGCTGTCACGGGCGAATTTACAGTAAGAACAGGAAAGGCGGGAGAAGCATCTAGTATAGGCCAGATGCGTAATGACCTTGTGGTGCAAATCACACCACTTATACGATCCGTGTCAGTCCTGTGACATCACTTGATTCTCCTCAGTAGTTTAAAGAGAAATTCAGCTTTTTTTTTTTTAAAAAAAAAGATTGGTCTTCAAGGATCTCAAGGTGCGTAGCTGGTGACCTTGCGACATCACTGGAACAGATGGGGCCACACAAAGAATTACAGATGCGATTGCAGTAAAGAAATGTAGCCTTCCCCTGAATCAGCCTAAATATAAACGTCATGGATCCCAGGGTTGACTTAGCAAGTGCCAGAAAGGGACTCGGGTCAAATGCAGGCTGCAAGGTTTCCTCCCCAGGGTACACCAATCTAGCGCTCTCCATGACTCCCAGGATTCACCTTTGATGAGAATTATGGGAGTTGGAGTTCTAACACGTCTGGCAATAGGTATCTGTGGACTTGCTCCTTCCGACGAGCCTGGACTGACAGATTTCCATGGAGTGATTTCCACGTAGAAGGGACAATAGCTTTGACCGCCTCCTCTTCTTCTGGACCAGAAACCACCACATGATACTTAGATGCGTCCAGGTCTGAGCCACAAGGCCTTAAACCATTTGAAAAAATTCCATTTTTTTCCTGAAGTTTTCTCTCCCCCCCCCCCCCGCCCCCGAGAAACAGGCAAAAATTGAAAACAAAGAAGGCAGTGTGACATTTTATTTCATTTAAAATGATTCATCTTGGGATTGGAAGTGGCTGGCGGAAGGAACTCTGAATAGAGATTAAGCCAGTTAGGAGCGAGGGCAGGTGGCAACTGAGCTTCTAACGTGCAGTGGATGCTGATGAGTGTTTAGAAATAATCTCCCCAGATCAAAAAAGACACACGGAACCTGTTTCCATTCAGGGAAGTCCTCGGCTTTCAAAACTGCATGGAAATGATAAAATAGATGAGATCCGATTTTTGGGGGGAGAATGTAACCAGCCATCTTCTCCTGTGTCTCCCCACATCCCAGACCTTATGCTGTTTGTTGCCTTGCCAGATGGACCCAAGCACAGGGGAATATCACCTGGGCTTAGAAATGTACTACTGAGCAACCAAGTTGCATCCAAAACATTCAGTCATACCTTCTCACCTGGAAGGTGGTACCAGCTGCTCCTGACACATTGGCTGTTAGCCAAGGACAAGTTGAGTTTCACTCAGCAGTGTGATGTACTTGCAGAAAAGGCTCCCTGAGCAGAATGATTATTTCTGAATTACAGAAAGTAGAAGTGATATCATGCAGGAGAGGCCAGATGCTTCACTGCTGTGGCTTCGATGTGAGGGCTGTCTGGTTTCAACGTCTACCACCCCATTGATTGCCAGGTTTGTTTTGGCTGATCCGGCTGGCTAGGTGGGTGGGTGTCCCTCCTGAAGCTGTGCACTTGGTGGACGAGGATGACCAACCCAGATGGGAGAGTACAGATCTTTAGTCAAGGGTATACAGTACAATAGCTGCGCTCCCCTGCTAGAACAGTTTGTGGTGTTTCTTAAGAAGAGAAATAGCTTGACAATAGAATTGATAGCCAGGAAAGTTTTGGGAATCTTCCTTGGTGGAAGTCTTGTACAGCAGGGGTCCCCAACCCCCGGGCTGGTACCGGTCCGTGGCCTGTTAGGAACCAGGCCGCACACTTCCAGCCACGCCATCCCATCCGCTTACCACTTCCGTCCGCGCCATGCCAAAACCATCCCCCCCGGTCCGTGCATTTCGTGGCCTGTTAGGAACCGGGCCGCACACTTCCATCCACACCATCCCGAAACCACCACCACCCCCTGGTCCGTGGAAAAATTGTCTTCCACGAAACTGGTCCCTGGTGCCAAAAAGGTTGGGGACCGCTGTTGTATAGTGATCTCTTGGCATGCTGGCTGGGGAATTCTGGGAGTTGAAGTCCACATATCTTAACATTGCCAAGTTTGAGAAACACTACTCTAGATATGTCTATGAAGGTTCTCAGTCATCCAGGTGGAATTGTCTGTAGCTTGAATCATGTCAACTGGATTTCTATTTTCTCAGTGGAAACGTTTCGCTCCTTATCCAAGGAGCTTCTTCAGTCTGAGCAAAGTTGGTAAGGGAATCCTAAATATGTTTCTAGGTAGCTGTGTGACCTTACACCTGGGGTCATGGTTATATTGAGATGTTATTTTAAGTCCTTTTATAATCTAAAGGAGGATCGTTAAGATCACCATGCTGCTGTTGAGCTTGTGAAATGGTCTTAATCTTCCTAGGCACAGAAGACAAAGCCGGGAGAAAGATGGGAGAAAGATTGTGCCTGAGGCCCCCACCTCTATTCAAGGAAGGATTTTCCAAGTTGGCATAAATGGATTCCTTGACCCCTCTCTCAAACCACCTATCTTCTCTGTCTAAAATGTGAACATTAATGTCCTCAAATGAGTGTCCTTTTTCCTTTAAATGAAGATAAACTGCTGACTCTGGTCCTGTGGTGTTACTTCTCCTGTGTTGGGCCATCCTCCTGTACAAAAGTTGTTTGGTTTCTCCAATGTAAAGTTCAGAGCACTCCTCACTGCACTGGATTGCATAAACTACATTGCTTTTCTTGTGTTTTGGAGTTTGATCTTTGGGGTGTACAAGCCTCTGTCTCAGTGTGTTGGTGGGTTTGAAATATACAGGTATGTGGTGTTTGCCAAATATCCGTTTTATCTTTTCAGACACGCCAGCCATGTAAGGAATGACCAGGTTCTTCCGTTTACTCTGAGTCTCAGCCCTATCTGTCGCTGTTTTAGGTCTGGTAGATTTAGATTTGGTGAAGGCCCAATTTGGATATCCACAGGCCTTCAGAGCTGTTCTCAGGTGCTGATTAATAGTAGATGCAACTACTCTAGATCTTCTGCATCTAGGAATTTGTTCCTTATTAAGAGGTGTGAAGGATGCAAACTCCTTCACTGTTGCCCAGATGCCTATGGCAATTGAACACTGCTGGGTGAAACTCTTATCTTAGGCAGGAGAAGAGCTTCTGGAAAGTGTTAATTTGGATAACAGGCAATGCTAATCACTCTTTCTTAAAAAAAATTATTCGCTCTAGGGCATGCCAGAGCAATGGGCCCGCTTGCTACAGACGTCCAACATCACCAAATTAGAGCAAAAGAAGAATCCCCAAGCAGTTCTGGATGTCCTAGAGTTCTACAATTCCAAAAAGACCTTGAACAGCCAGAAATACATGAGTTTCACAGGTAGGTAACCTTGTTTAGACAAGATCAAGAAGTCTCTTCTTGTGGAGTTGGTAGGATAGATTTGATAGGCTTTGCATGTACTTCGCTTGAGACCTCAAGAGAATTTGCGGTGATCTTGGCCAATTCCCCATGACATCCAAGGTATTTTGTTGTTTATTCGTTCAGTCGCTTCCGACTCTTCGTGACTTCATGGACCAGCCCACGCCAGAGCTTCCTGTCGGCCGTCACCATCCCCAGCTCCCCCATGGTTGAGTCTGTCACCTCCAGAATACCATCCATCCATCTTGCCCTTGGTCGGCCCCTCTTCCTTTTGCCTTCCACTTTTCCTAGCATCAGCTTCTTCTCCAGGGTATCCTGTCTTCTCATTATGTGGCCAAAGTACTTCAGTTTTGCCTTTAAGATCATTCCCTCAAGTGAGCAGTCTGGCTTGATTTCCTGGAGGATGGACTGGTTTGATCTTCTTGCAGTCCAAGGCACTCTCAGAATTTTCCTCCAACACCACAGTTCAAAAGCATCTATCTTCCTTCGTTCAGCCTTCCTTATGGTCCAGCTCTCGCAGCCATAGGTTACTACAGGGAATACCATTGCTTTAACTATGCGGACCTTTGTTGTCAGTGTGATGTCTCTGCTCTTAACTATTTTATCAAGATTTGCCATTGCTCTCCTCCAAAGAAGTAGACGTCTTCTGATTTCCTGGCTGCAGTCAGCATCTGCAGTAATCTTTGCACCTAGAAATACAAAGTCTGTCACTGCCTCCACTTTTTCTCCCTCTATTTGCCAGTTATCAATCAAGCTGGTTGCCATAATCTTGGTTTTTTTGAGGTTTAACTGCAACCCAGCTTTTGCACTTTCTTCTTTCACCTTCATCATAAGGCTCCTCAACTCCTCCTCGCTTTCAGCCATCAAAGTGGTATCATCTGCATATCTGAGATTGTTAATTGTTCCAGCGATTTTAACTCCAGCCTTGGATTCCTCAAGCCCAGCACGTCGCATGATGTGTTCTGCGTACAGGTTGAATAGGTAGGGTGAGAGTATACAGCCCTGCCGTACTCCTTTCCCAATCTTAAACCAGTCCGTTGTTCCGTGCTCTGTTCTTACCGTTGCTACTTGGTCGTTATACAGATTCCTCAGGAGGCAGACAAGATGACTTGGTATCCCCATACCACCAAGAACTTGCCACAATTTGTTATGATCCACACAGTCAAAGGCTTTAGAATAGTCAATAAAACAGAAATAGATGTTTTTCTGAAATTCCCTGGCTTTCTCTATTATCCAGCGGATATTGGCAATTTGGTCTCTAGTTCCTCTGCCTTTTCTAAACCCAGCTTGTACATCTGGCAATTCTCGTTCCATGAATTGCTGGAGTCTACCTTGCACGATCTTGAGCATTACCTTACTGGCATGTGAAATAAGTGCCACTGTTCGATAGTTTGAACATTCTTTAGTGCTTCCCTTTTTTGGTATGGGGATATAAGTTGATTTTTTCCAATCTGATGGCCATTCTTGTGTTTTCCAAATTTGCTGGCATATGGCATGCATCACCTTGACAGCATCATCTTGCAAGATTTTAAACAGTTCAGCTGGGATACCATCGTCTCCTGCTGCCTTGTTATTAGCAATGCTTCTTAAGGCCCATTCAACCTCACTCTTTAGGATGTCTGGCTCTAACTCACTGACCACACCGTCAAAGCTATCTCCAATATTATTATCCTTCCTATACAGATCTTCCGTATATTCTTGCCACCTTTTCTTGATCTCTTCTGCTTCTGTTAGGTCCTTACCATCTTTGTTTTTGATCATACCCATTTTTGCCTGGAATTTACCTCCGATGTTTCTAATTTTCTGGAAGAGGTCTCTTGTCCTTCCTATTCTATTGTCTTCTTCCACTTCCGCGCATTGCTTGTTTAAAAATAATTCCTTATCTCTTCTGGCTAACCTCTGGAATTTTGCATTTAATTGGGCATATCTCCCCCTATCACTGTTGCCTTTTGCTTTCCTTCTTTCTTGGGCTACTTCCAGTGTCTCAGCAGACAGCCATCTTGCCTTCTTAGTTTTCTTTTTCTTTGGGACGTTTTTTGTTGCCGCCTCCTGAACAATGTTGTGAACTTCTGTCCATAGTTCTTCCGGGACCCTATCTACTAAATCTAGTCCCTTAAATCTATTCTTCACCTCCACTGCATATTCCTTAGGAATATTAGTGAGCTCATATCTAACTGATCTGTGGGTCTTCCCTATTCTCTTTAGTCTGATTCTAAATTTTGCAATAAGAAGTTCGTGATCTGAACTACAGTCAGCTCCAGGTCTTGTTTTTACCGACTGTATAGATGTCTGCCACCTTTGACTGCAAAGGATGTAGTCAATCTGATTTCGGTGTTGACCATCTGGTGAAGTCCATGTATAAAGTCGTCTTTTAGGTTGTTGGAAGAGAGTGTTTGTTATGCACAGTGAGTTGTCTTGGCAAAATTCTATCAGCCTATGTCCTGTATTGTCGAAGGCTTTCACAGCCGGAGTTCAATGGCTGTTGTGGGTCTTCCGGGCTGTGTGGCCGTGTTCTGGAAGTTGTGGTTCCTAACGTTTCGCCAGCATCTGTGGCCAGCATCTTCAGAGGGCAGGAGCACAGATAGAAGAGATTTTGCTTCTATCTGTGCTCCTGCCCTCTGAAGATGCTGGCCACAGATGCTGGCGAAACGTTAGGAACCACAACTTCCAGAACACGGCCACACAGCCCGGAAGACCCACAACAGCCACAGCCTATGTCCTGCTTCATTTTGTTCTCCCAGACCATGCTTGCCTGTAATTCCAGGTGTCATCTGACTACCCACCTTAGCATTCCAGTCTCCTGTAATGAAAATAACATCTCTTTTTGGCGTATTATCCAGTAGGTGCTGCAGATCCTCATAGAACTGATCTACTTCTGCTTCTTCAGCATCTGTGGTTGGGGCGTATATTTGGATCACTGTGATGTTAAATGGCTTACCCTGAATTCGAATTGAGATCATTCTATCGTTTTTTGGATTGTATCCAAGCACTGCTTTAGCCACTTTATTATTAATTATGAAGGCTACTCCATTTCTTCTGTGGTCCTCTTGTCCACAGTAGTAGATCTGGTGGTCATCTGATGTGAAGTGGCCCATTCCAGTCCATTTCAGTTCACTGACACCTAAAATGTCTATATTTAATCTTGACATCTCACCAATAACCACATCCAATTTGCCCTGGCTCATAGATCTTACATTCCAGGTTCCTATGGTGTGTTGATCTTTAGAACATCGGATTCGTCGTTCACCACCAGCACCGTCGGCCGCTAGCCGTCCTTTCGGCTTTGAGCTAGCTGCGTCATCACATCTGGGGCTAGTTGAACAGTAGTATCCTCTGTTGATACAGTAGTATCCTCTGTTCCTCCCCAGTAGCATTTTGACCATCTTCCGACCTGGGAGTCCCATCTTCTGATGGTATACCGACATATCTCTGGTTGTACTGATCCATTTAGTTTTCACGGCAAGAATACAGGGGTGGGTTGCCATTACCTTCCCCAGGGATCGTATTTAGTCTGACCTCTCTGCCACGACCTTCCCGTCTTGGGTGTCCCTTCAAGGTTTAGCTCATGGTTTCATTGAGGTGCTCAAGCTCCAGCACCACGACAAGGTAACGATCTCCTTTGCTGCAGATCCAAGGTATAGTAAGGATCAAATAATGTGTACACTTGCATGAAAATGTAATGTCTGTGCATGGGAGTTCACATGGGGAGAGGGAAGTGATGTCACATGCAGCATGAGGTCATTGCATAAATAATGCAAGTTGGTAACCTGTGTGATAACGACATGGTGCATGTGATATCATTGTGGCCTGCATCAGACAACTTTGTGTGTGTACGTTTCATAGATGTGCTGTACTGTTTTGTTGTATATGCATGCATTTATTCTTAGAGTTTCATTGTAGGACATTTAGAGGGTTAGTGTTAGGGAACCCTTCTGCTATCCAGAGTAGCAGAAGAACCTGGGAACAGGGCATTATGAAGGTAGAATGTCTTGCGTTCAGGCTTTGTACAAGATGCATCATGTTATTCAATAAATATTACAGTACCTGGAATGGGAGATGTCTGTTTATTCAGAGTGCAAAATGCTATCCTTATGAATGCTTAATTGGATCTTTTCTGACATCCCATCCTTTTTTAACTTTGACCATTTCACATGAAGTATCAGGAGAAAGTGTCTCATGTTCTAGAATAAATTCCTTCATCTTAGAAACAGTAGTGAACGCTGTGTCCATTTTTAATGGCATTATAACCCAGGATTCTTGGTGACTTGTGACTTACTGTCTCTGCCACCATATCACTCCTGTGTGACTGTTCCTGAAATCAGGACGCTAAACAAACTGTCACCCTTCTAGTATTGTGGGCAGACTTGGAACATTGGCTTGTCTCTACTCTGATAAATCGAATTCTTGAGACAGCAATAAACTCTGGCTTATGCTTTGCAAGGATATCTATGTCACACCCAGTCCAAAGTAATTATCATTGTCTGTGGCTTTGGGGTTTAATTTCTGTGTAACCTAACTCTTATAATTCCCCCCACTCTTTCTCAGGATGATACACCCTCCATCTGGTGCAGTGAATGTACTTCATGAGATCTGCTCTCAAAATAAACTGTGGATAGTTGATGTAACTAACACAGCTATCCTTCTAGAAATTAGGACAACATCAGAACTGATGTAATGTTTGTACTGTATAATCAAGCATCAGCAAATGAAACTAAAAGTTTGAAGGACTGAATTCAAAATACCTGGATAAAAATACTTGGTATTATGTAAAGGACAGTATCTTAGATGCAGATCGATAAATCAGGGAGGACTTTCCACAACTTTGTGTCTTCCTAGGATTAGGGTAGTCTTTGGTGTTAATGAGATGACATGCCTAGTTGTCTGAAAAGATTCTCTTTTTCTTCCAGATAAATCTGCAGAAGACTATAACTCCTCGAATACCCTGGTAAGTCATCTTTTGGTTCCTTAGATATCCAAATATGAAATTCTGTGTAGAATACGTTGTGCGTAAACCCAATGTGAATCGTTACATCAGCTGCCAACAGTCTTCACATCACACCAGTCTTTAGGTTATGGAATCTCCATGTAAATACATTGATTTCCAAGGAACTGTCAAGGGTGTATTCAGATATTTGCAGAATTCCCAAATAGTGGTGTGTTAAGGAGGTGATGATTTGAGAACATTGATCATGAAGTAAGATCTACTGAACAGTGGAGATATTTTCTTGGTCACTTTGGATAGAAAGAAAGGATGCTCCAACCTCTATAGAAACCTACAGATCTGAATGTTTTTCTCTGGGCTTCCCATAAAAGGGGACAGAGAACTTAATTGACTTAGTGGCTGGAATGTCTCTTGATGTCTATGCACTAAAAATGCTAGATAGGAAGAGAGCCGCCTCAGATGATTGTACCCCAAGGGTATGATTGTGGGAATGGGCCCCATCAAGCTTACGGTTTTATGGTCAAAATCTGAGGCACGTTGGTTAAAAGTCTGGCCCAGGGTCCAAACGTTTCCCATTCCTGCTGTAAAAGGGTTGTTAATGGTATCTGAGATTCCTGTGTTTCTCTGAGCAATAAATGTGTTGCAGCTGCCCACATGCAGAGTCTTACTTTTTGAAACATGACAATAAGCTATATTTGTTCTGCCTTTTGGTTGATTGGCTGATAGATACTGTGTTGCGCCTTGCAATCATCCGCCTGCATGTTTCTGACAAAGTTAAATTAGTATCTCGGGAATGTAAACTTCTTCTTCTTCAGATATCTGTAGTAATTTGATTGCCTCTCTTGATGAATTTCTGGGTAAATCGGATGCATTTTAGTGCTGTCAGAACACGGTTAGCTGATGACCCAAACAGTAGTAAAATCCACGTCTCCTGGTGTCTCTATTCATCAAAAGAAACTTGATCACTTTGCGTTGAGCAGTTTAGATTTTTCCGCCCTCTTGCCTTTATTAAAATGCATCGTCTTTAATGGTATTAGTCAATAGCCATAATAGTAAATTTAGCTATTTAGTACCATGTAATAATGACAGTGTGTATCTGGAAAATCCTTTTAGATTGATTGTGTTTAATGGATAGCCATTATCCAATTTTGCTGATCAGGTTATGACAGTATATTTACAGGCAGCAATATATTATGGGGTGTGCGTGGGTGCAAGGGAAGCAAAAGTTAAAAGCAGTATCATGCTGTCCTGATGAAAGCCTTCTGTGCATGCCTTGTGATGTTGCATGCCTGCACAAAAGGTGTAGCTTGTGTTGCAGCAGTGTGATGCTGCTCTCATCATTTTGATGTAAACATCCAATCTTGTAGAAGGATCTGCTTGGTACCCATTAGCAGAGGGCTTTCCAAAGTTTTCCCGCGGTGACACGCCAATGGCGGCGCGCGAGAAAATCCAGAAGCACCGCCGTTGCGGCGGCGTGCAAAAACTTGGAAGCGCTGCCGCCGCGGCACTTTTGCATTTTCGTGCGCCGCAGTGGTGGCGGTGTCCTTGTGTGCCGTGCGAAAACCCGGAAGCGCTGATGGCCCACCACCGCCGCGCGCCATCAGCGCTTCCGGGTTTTGACGCGACACACCTGGGCCCCGCAGGTGACACACTTTTGTGTCGCGACACACAGTTTGGAAAGCTGTGCATTAGCATGTTAGGCCAACCCAAGCAGGCTCTTTTGGTGATTGAGTGAGAGAGTGAGATTTGACAAGGATTTTAGCAGGATGCATTGAAGTACAAAAATACTCTGTGGCCCTGTCCCAGATAGGATTGAGTTGAGTGGGTCCTTCTTCAATTTTTCCCCGTTCCAAATACAGGTAGTCCTTGTTAACAACCATTTGTTTCAGGACAGTTCAGACTTATGACGGTGCTGGAAAAAACGACTTATGACCGGTCCTCACACTTGCAACAGTCACAACGTCCCCGCCATCACATGATCACAATTTGGGTGCTTGGCAACCAGTTCACATTTATGATCGTCGCAGCGTCCTGTGGTCACATGATCGCCATTTTCGACCTTACCGGCCAGTTTTGGCAAGCAAAATCAATGGGGGACCACGTGATTTGCTTAACAACCACATGGTTTGCTTAACACCTGCGGTGATTTGCTTAACGACTGCTGCAAAAAAGGTCATAAAATTGGATTGGATTTGCTTAATGGTCGCTTCGCTTAGCAACCAAAATTCCAGTTCCAGTTGTGGTCGTTAAGTGAGGACTACCTGTAGCCCTTCCCCAGCCATTAAATGGGTCTAAGATTCCCATCAGTTGCCTTGGCCATGATGAGAATTCAGGGCATTGTAGTTCAGATGATCTGGAGACACGCTGGCAGAATGTACTGTACACCATCCTAGTTTATTGCTAACACAGCAGGACTAAAAATCTTGGTGAATACTAAAAGGCACCCCTACGAGATAGAAAATCTAACGTTTTACCTCCACCTTATTTTTTTCTATTCTTTAACACTTTATTTTCATGGGATTTGAAAATATAACCAAGGGAAAAAAAGCAAAAGAGAAACAGAAAAGAGATTTACAAGCTGTATAAAATCAAATAAGAATTTTTGAAATGACACCAAATTATTATAATGGGACTTTAAAACCATGATTAAAATCAAATCAATATTCAGTAATTAACACAGGCAGCCAGTATATAAAAACAATACATCAAAATAAACAATTAATAGGGGTTTTTATCTGATCCAGGGAAGTCTGTCCTTATTCTAATCAATCAGGTGAACATTTGCCACAAAAATGGCAAAATCTAATATTTTAAACCCTTATGTTAAGAGAAACCCCAGTCTGGGTACAGAATTATAATCCATAAATGGTTTCCAGGTTAATTTAAATTCAGTATCAGATACGTTTTTTAAACACAAGGTTAGTTTTTCCATTAATGCATCTTCCCATAGTTTACTCTGCCATTTTTGTAAGGAAGACGTTTCATGTAAATTCCAATAAGAAATTTGCTGCCATCGAGAGGTGCCCTGGATTTACGCAAGCTATGTCTGGTGGCCCTGTGTTAGTTAACTTCTGCGAGTCGTGGAGTTTCTGAAGATGCTGTGCTTGGCTTTAATGAAGAGATCGTTTGAAAACAAATCTTAACAGACTTGCTCACTCATAGACAGGGATGCAATCTGCAGATCCTCACAAAGAACAGAGATTCGGCAGAGAAAAGAAAGGTTGGGTGCATATATTGCCTGATTGGTTTTAACCATGGTTTGTTGAACAATCCATAGTGGCTGCGTTCTCACATTACAATGAACCATGGGTTACAGTCGCAAAGGTTGGATTCACTCAACATGCTGAGCTGAAGGCAGAAAAACCATGCTGAGGCATAGCGTGATGTAGACCTATGAGAAGAAGTGGTGGGGCTCTCTGCCCAGCAGGTCATCAGCAGCGTCTTTGACCAGAAATAGAAGGACGTAAGAAATTGCTTTAGTTTGGTTATTTATGCATCTAGGCCAGATTTGCCTGCTCTGAGTGGGAGCAGGTTTCTAACCCTAGACAGAAGTCTTCCTCATGATCAGATAAACCGCTCTTCTAAGTTAAGGATGCCAAAACTTGAACCTTTGGCCTTCTGTGCCCAAAGCATGTGTTCAACCACCAAGCTACAGTAAAGTTTGGGCCACTTGTGGTCCTAGGGACATCTGAGGTCCTTAGCATAGTCTTCTGGGATCGATTGCAATTCCTGCAAACTGGGACTGACACAGAGGTACATGGCCGTGTTGGGCATAGTAGTTGAAGGAGAACTGGTTTGGATTTGAGGTGTAGAATTTTCGAACAAATTCCAACTTCCAGTTGGGGATGATAGACCCTTCTCCCAGCCTAGGCAGTGCAAGAGGGAAGGTGGTGTCAGAAAGAGATGAGTGAGAGAAATAGAGGATTGTTGGAAAGAGAAAAGGGTCTCATCACCTCTTTCTTGATTCTGTTCTGCTGGCCTTGCACCCTCAACACACAGATTACCATCTGAGCCCCCTCTGTGGACCTTATCTGGCTCCTATTTATTATTCTCCCCTCTCCCTAAATCAGAGGCCAGGCAAAGGTCCTAAGCTTTTGGGTATGACTCCTGGAGGCTCTCAAAGTTCTTACCCTATTGAGATTTTTCAGCCAGGAGAAGGGAAATTCTTGACTATTAGAGAGCAATTGTATTGACTTTTTTTTTATTGAACACTTGATGAACATATATACAGTAAATAAGTAAGTAAAAAAGGTAAAGGTTCCCCCCGCACATTTGTGCAGTCGTGTCCGACTCTAGGGGCCGGTGCTCATCTCCGTTTGTTAGCCGAAGAGCCAGCGTTGTCCAAAGACGCTTCCGCGGTCATGTGGCCGGCATGACGCACGCGGAACGCTGTTACCTTCCCACCGAAGTGGTACCTATTCATCTACTTGCATTTGCATGCTTTCGAATTGCTAGGTTGGCAAGAGCTGGGGCGAGTGCGGGAGCTCACTCTGCACGCAGGGCTAGGAAATAAGTAAGAGAACATGGAAAATCAAAGAACATAATATAGATCAATAAACCAAGGATTTCAAAATGCCATGGAGGTTATAGCTTTCTAAAATAGCATTAATTAGTTAAGAATGATTAGCAATCGTAGTAACTTTTAGGAGGTGGAAATGCACACAAGTTGAAATGTAGTTTCTTGTGCTGGTCCCACCTCTTAATGTTCTGCAGGATGCCCTTCCAGGTTGAGGTGTGGTCCAGAAAAAGCTGTGCACCCTGGTAGAGTTTGTGTAGAACATTTTTAACTGAGAAGGTGGTGTCCCAAAGTAGAGATGTACCTTTTTGGCATTCAAAGCAGATGAACATTCATTCATTCATTCATTCATTCATTCATTCATTCATTCATTCATTCAAATTTATCAACTTCCAACTCCCCCAAGGGGGACTCTGGGCGGTTTACAACAAAATACAATCAACAATGTACAATTATAAATAGAATAAAATACAAATTAAATAACAATTTAAAATATATTTAAAAAAATAATAAAATCCAATGACGGGATCTTCTAAGTTGTTCTTAAGTAAAAAGGGCACTCCAGGGATAATCTAAGGTGCTAGCCATCTCCAGGTGTGCCCGTTCTCCTTCCCGCCCCAAGCATACTGACAAAACCAGGTTTTAAGTTTCTTCCGGAAGTCCAGGAGCAAGGGGGACTGTCTAATCTCTGGGGGGAGAATGTTCCAAAGGGCAGGGGCAACGGCAGAGAAAGCACGCTTACGTGACCCCGTTAGATGGAGCTCTTTAACCGAAGGTGTCCGCAGCATGCCCTCTCTGCATGCCCGGGTGGGACGGGATGAAGTAATGGGGATGAGACGGTCCCTTAGGAATATGAACATTTGACTCAATCACATCTTTTCCAGAGCCCACACAGCTACTGTGCAAGTCCAGGAAAAGGCACAACGTCTTTAAGGAGCTGCGGACAGGTCACAGTGAGGGTGTCCAGACTAGATCTGAAGCATCCTTGCCTGCTTCGGATCTGCACTGCTCCATCAGAAAGCTTAACTGCTGTGCCTTCACACATTTGGCTGTGCTGGCTGGTAATTCTGGAATCTCTAGTCCCACCACGTTCTCACAGGAGGTTGCATCAGACTTTGAACAGCTTCCAGATGAATATATGGCAAGGGGAAATGGGGAACCAAGAGGCTAGGTTTGTGGGGTAATTACCAAATAATGAGTACCTCATACGGCGGTGACATCATGACTACTTCAGCAGCTTGGGGAGAGGAGTTACATCTTCCATGGTCCAGCC
Source organism: Charina bottae (assembly GCA_023362775.1). Classification (NCBI taxonomy): domain Eukaryota; kingdom Metazoa; phylum Chordata; class Lepidosauria; order Squamata; family Charinaidae; genus Charina; species Charina bottae. The sequence continues at coordinate 940,316 of JALMGJ010000048.1, read as the reverse complement.
TCCATCTCTCCTTTCAGGCCATGGTAGATGTATGAGGAAGCTAGTGACCTCTCTGAGTAAGATGCCTTCACTGCTGATTGCCAATGGTGGGTCATAAAGTACCTGTATTGGATGGAGTCTAGTAAGCTGCAGCTGGTTGAGATGGTGGGTCATCGCCTGGTTGGCAGGGCACCCCTTTTGATTGTAGAAGGTCTCCGGTTTGATTCATGGAGTCTTCAGATCCCTGTTCCTTAAGTGGTGAAGAGAAAGGTTTCCTTCTGCCCGAATCCCTGTTGAACAGGCCTTGCTATGGGTATTTTGAGAGTGGTAGTACCAACCCGTTTGGAGGTCGCCAGGATGAAGAAGGGTTGGCTAGATGGATACATGGGATGGTTCCAACCAACCTGGTTGCTGAATTAATCCATTGGATCCGAGACCCACCAAACAGGTTGGGTTTGCACAACCTTCTAAACCATAAAAACTAGCCAAGGTTGCAATTAATCAAGCTTAGAATGTTGTGTGAATGCATCCATAGAGGGATCTGGGATAAGGTAGCTGTTGTGAACTTCACAAGTCTATTATTCCATGAGCATTGAATTTAATCTTCACAGCCCTCCTAAGAACATTGACACACTTCTCACAAATTGGCCGTTCATCAATGTGGTAATATTATTTTGATGCCTCTCTGATTTCATTCTTCCTAGACCAGTATTTTCTAAACCTTGGCAATATCCACATGGGTGGCCTTCAATCCCCAGAATTCCTCATCCACCATCTCCCCTTTGCTGAGAATTCTGGGAGTTGAAGTCCTCACGTCTAAATCTTACCAAAGATTGGGAAGCACTGTCCTAGACCTTTTTAGATTATCAGCTTCAAGGTCTTACTGACTTTTTTTTCTCATTGGCTGCATTCACAAAAGTGTCAGGGTTCATGTCTATGAATCCTGCCATTGGGATTCGGGCTAGAGATGTTGTGGGAACTGTTGGGAGGGGGACTGGCTGTTGAGTGTTACGTCTGAGAGTAGAGGCTGGAAACTGCTTACTCAAGGTCACCCACCTGCGGGAGTGTGGAGATGAGAAGGTTTGCACCATGAGATCATCGGTTGGTAATTTGGCGCGCAAGGAGGGAAGTTAAGATGGTACAGTTTGGCGGGAATCCGCATTCAGATCTTTCTGTGATGATCCCAACAACAATGCCCTAATAAACACTTCTCAATGCAGTTCGTTAGAATGCAGATTAAGCTTTATTCAGGATACATGTTAATTGAAGCACTCCTAAAGATCTGAATGCGGATTCCCGCCAAACTGTACCATCTTAACTTCCCCCCTTGCGCGCCAAATTACCAACCGATGATCTCATGGTGCAAACGTTCTCATCTCCACACTCCCGCAGGTGGGTGACCTTGACGAAGCCCTTTCCAGCCTCTACTCTCAGACATAACACTCAACGGCCAGTCCCCCTCCCAACAGTTCCCACATCTCTAGCCCGAATCCCAATGGCAGGATTCATAGACATGAACCCTGACAACAAGACACTTATGGTAACTGAATTAACCCATTCTTTGCGGGGGCGGGGGGTTTCACCCGAATATACAGCATCATCAGCAAACCCAAGGGACGGGATTTGTGTACCAGAAATCCTAACCAAAGTTAATATTCAGCATTCTTGGTACGTTATATGAGTGCAACTCTTGGGATTTTATCTAACTTGGTTTAGTTGGCTGTGTGAATGTAGCCATTAAATGGCAGTGCTTTCTCTAGCTGAATGGCGGACTGAAATCCAAAAGGTAAAGTTTTGGCAGCCCCAGGGATGTGCTTCATCTGTTCAGTGTACGGTTGGTTGTTAATAGAAATGGTTCAAGTTTGCTTTCCTTTGAAAGGATGTATGGGTGGAGAAGAGGGGAAATAAGAGAGAAAAGAATTGGCAGGATTAAAAATAATGCCGCAGATCTGAGCTTATTTTTCTGATGCAGGTATTACATTCTTATTTTTAAAAAAAGCAACCTGTATTTTTAACTCCTAACAAGCATGCGCATGAAAGGCGCTTTTTAAAAAATCCAGCCTTTTCCAAATAACAGGTAAAAGTTGGCATCTGTATTTAACACATGCAGATTAATCTGATTCTCTCACCTTGAAGCAATGCCATTTATTTTTAAATGAGCTCATTTTTCTGGGTGGCTGTTTTTGCACATAGAGGAAAAAAGTGTCCAGCTTAAGCAGGACAGTTTGGCCTCAGTTCTTAGGGTTATAGATTGTATGAACACCCTTCTTCTTCTTGGCGATCACTCGTAGCCAAGTAAGATTGTCTTCCAGGGGTAAAATCTTAACAGTGGATCCATAAGTGGCTGTAAAGGCCAATTCTGGATCCGCACAACCTCCCACAATGAGGGCATAGGCTTCCAGGTGGAATATAGTCACAATGAGGGTTTGCTTCCCTGTACTCGTGCTTCTTCAAACTCCGTAGCGCCTTTAATAAAGGCTGGCCTCCAATTGAAACGCTCATGAGTTAGGGCTTCCCAGTTCTCAATGCTGATATTACATTTTTTAAAAATTAGCTTTGAGAGTATCTTTGAATCTCTTTTGCTGTCCACCAATATTCCGTTTTCCATTCTTAAGTTGGGAGTAAAGTAGCTGCTTTGGAAGACGATGGTCAGGCATTCGAACAACATGGCCCATCTAAACCGACAGGATTAGTTTCAGGCTGTTTCATTTGAACTTCTTGCTGTGGAGCAAACCAACTCTTTTCTCTTCCAAGATGCAGACAAAATTTCAGAGAAGCCCTGCGAAAATAATAATTCTCTGGTTAGTTTTCTGCTATTTTAATGCTTATTCCCCATCCTGCAGCCACGGGGTCATGGGATGGGGGAAGGAGAAGAAAGAAGAATGTCTACTGTATTATACAAACACAGCCCAAATCTTCTGCTGACACTAAGATCCTGAGTTTTTCAGATTGGCCTCCTTACTTGCTTCAAACCTAAGTCAAGGTTCTAACCCTCATGTTTTTAGAGTCATTGGCTGCACCGGGCTGGGGAATTCTGGGAGTTGAAGTCCACATGTCTTAAAGTTGCCAAGGTTGAGAAACACTGCCCTAGAGATATCTGGTTGGTCCCAGCGAAAAACAAATTGCTGCACCAAGAAGGACCTTAGCCTCATTCTTATATTCCTAAGATGCGGTGATAACCACTAACTTGGAGGGCTTTCAAAGGGGACTGGCTAAATCTGTGGAGGACAAGACTATCAAGGGTTATTGATGTTGAATACTCTATGTTAGCTCCAAGTTGGAGTCAGATTGCTTCCAGATTCTATTTCCGGAGAACGATGGTGAGAGGGGGGCATGTCTTCATCTCCTGGTTGTGAGCACCCCAGAAGTGTCTGGCTGGTTATTGAGAAGAGCAAAATGCCAGACTAAGATGCACAGCTTGATCCAGCAGGACAATTTATATGATTTTAAGCAAGTTGTATGAATATATCTAAAATGGTACAAGACATAAGGGCTCTGAACCTCTTTATTCTTCTTTCTTATGAGTAGGATACAAGGGTCTTTGATGCATTTCCAAGTCAAAAGTGTATGAACATTCTGAGCCTGTGGACTTTTGTTGACAAAAAGCATTTCTAATGGATCTTGAGCAGGTTAATTGAACAGAACCAGGCGGCAACCCAGTTCCTTCTTCCAACTCTGTAAAGTTTTGAGTGGGGCATCTTTCCTGAATGATATTCTTAGCAGGATCATCGATGTTCTGACTCCCTGTAACCCCTTCAGATTGTAGGGCTAACAATAGCTCCTTCCCCTTAGAGATCTGATTCAAGAAAAAGATGAAGCACAACATCATGACATTTTGTGCCTGTAGCCCTGGCTGCCACCCAGAAATTAGACATTTTCCTCTTTTGTTTTCTTGTTGCTCTGGAACTAAAAATAGCCGAAGACTTTTGAGAATATCTCTCTTTTGGAAAGGAGACCTTGCGGAATCCACATTCTAAGGCATAGTCAGCATTTTTAGTTGGTGCAACCAGCATCTGCTGCAACCTTGGAGACGTTCCTTTTTTTTTTTTTTGCACTTTATTTCAACACTGGATTGACTATAAGAAACGGGGAAGGTGAAAGAGCGTGCTGCTTCAACTGTTAAGAAGATGGCACCCCTGAAAGAGAAGATGCAGGGTCGAGTTTTGCTTCTGTGGACTGCTGTCGATTTTTTGCCAGCATCCTTCCTTTTTTCCATGGTGGAACCATATCATTGTAAGAAAGAGCAAGAAGATCAAGGAAATCAAGCTGAGGAAAAGCTTGCTGCTTCTCAGAGACAAACGTGAAGAAGCTTTTGAAGTTGCGTCATTGGTTATGTGCCATCAAGTCATTGTCAACTCTTAGTGACCCCATAGATTTTCTCCATGACAATCTGTCTCCAATCTGGTCCTTCGGGTCTTCCAACGGTGCCCCCATCGCCACTGAAACGGAGTCCCTCCCCCTTGCTGCTGGTCGTCCTCTTCTCTTTCCTTCCACCTTTCCCACCATTATAGCCTTCTCCAGAGAGCTGGGTCTTCACATAATGGGTCTGAAATAGAATCATTTGAGCCTGATCATTTGTGCCTGGAGTGAGAACTCTGGGTCGATGTGTTTGATGACCCATTTGCTTATTTCCTTGGCTATCCATAATATTCTCAGGAATCTCTTCCCACACCAAAATTCACAGGTGCCAGTGCTTCAGTGAGGTTGGAAGAATGACAACGTTTGGGAAAAGCTGAGTTTCTTGAGGGAATCTCGAATAGTTCAAGAGCTACGGAAGCCTTCTCCATGTTGGACGATGACTTCCTGAGTGCTCTTCAGCATGGCTTTGGGGCGGTGTGCAGAAGGCAACATTGATTTGTTTGTTTATTTAGAAAATGTATATTTATTTATTTATTTATTTAGAAAATGTTTGTTTGTTTGTTTGTTTGTTTATTTATTTATTTATACCCCGCCTATCCCCTCCCTAATGGAGGACTCTAGGCGGCTTACAACATCATTGCATATTTAGTTATACATCCATATATATATATTACATTGCCCGCGCGATTAGGGAGGGGGTGAGGGAACCGGCTCTTCTTTCCAGGCATCGGAACTACAAGCCCCAGAATGCCTCGCTTTCGGAGCTGGCTGCTGACATCCCGGAAGTCGTCCATATGGCCGTCCAAGTTACATACATTTATTTTATTTATTTATATTTCCAACTTATATCACCGCCCATCTCCCCCCATTCCGGGGGGAGCATACATAACTAAGCTGCAGTTTTACCATGACGGGCTGTTGGTCTTTTATTTTTATATTTTTTAAAATGCATTTTCAATTGTTTTATACCTTCTATCTGTATTTTATACTAGCGTCATCACTTCCCCAATGTGCAAAACTTATCACCTAAAGAAACTCTAGCAGTTTCAAATTCTTTTTTCCTCCCCTGGCGAGAACTGTTATCTAGAAATGAAGGGTGGCTATTCAGCCTTATAAGGAAGTTAAAATTTCATAGTGGCACAGAAATGTATTTCTTCTCTTGAAATCTCTGCAATAAATGATTCTTTTTCTAACCCGCCTGCCTGTAATGATGGAGATTTTATTGGTTGGTTATAAAATGACCGTGACATTTTCATTACTCAGCAGGTGAAGAGATGCACATCTTGAACAAAGGATTTTTTTTAAAAAAAATGCTCAGCAAGTGTTTTAATAAGCAGCAATAAATATTGTTGGCTTGGCTACTAGTCAAGACATCCTTTGTTAGTTTGGCAGAATGAATTTGCCATGCTGGTGGAATGTCCTTGATGTTGTCTAATGACTTTGCCTGTTCCTGAAGAAGAAAAAATCTGCAAAAAACATTTTGCCACAATCCATAACCGTGCTTAGCCTGCTCTCTTCACTTCCCCTAATAATCATTCTAAGTCATAACGCAACATGAAATTGCTTATATATTAAGAAACAGGCAAGTGTCATCTTTTCAAAGGCACCACTCCCTTTCTAAATAACTATTTACAGCTATCTATCTACCTACCTACCTACCTACCTACCTACCTACCTATCATCTATCGGTAGTCCTCACTTAATGACCAGAATTGGGACCAAAATTTTGGTTGCTAAGTGATGCAGTCATTAAGCGAATCCGACCCGACTTTATGACCTTTTTTGCAGCAGTCATTAAGCAAATCACCGTGGTCGTTAAGCAAATCACATGGTCGTTAAGCAAATCATGAGGTTGTTAAGCAAATCACACAGTCCTCCATTGATTTTGCTTGCTGGAAGCCAGCTGGGAAGGTCGATGACTATGGGATGCTGCAACAGTTGTAAATGCGAACTGGTTGCCAAGTGCCCGAATCGTGATCATGTGACTGCAGGGATACTGAGACGGTTGTAAGTGCAAGGACCAGTCATAAGTCGTTTTTTTCCCAGTGCCATCGTAAGTCCAAACCATCGCTAAACGAATGGTTGGACTACCAGTATATACAGTGTTTATGCCCTCAGGGACGTAACATACAATATCAAAGAAAACAACCTTAATAACTAAATCCAAATGAGGATCAAAACCAAAAGAATAGTTACAAGGAATAACAAAGATAAAACTTAAAAGTTGAGGTAAGCACCCACAGTCGGGACAAATTGGTGCCAGTTCCCTAAAATAATTGCATGAAACTTTATTAGTTTCTTTGAATCTTGAAAAGGCCCAGTTTGATCTTTCTATGCAAACTTAAGAAACTTTTTAAAGCAATACCTTTGTCAAGTGGACAAATTCTGGCTCTCCTAAAACAGAAAGTTACAAATCTGAACGTCTTTCTCTGCTTCATCTTGCGAATAGCATCCCATTTGAAAGAATTAATCACATCTTTATATTTGGATCCACATCAGCCATCTAATGACATAATTAGTACTGCGGATTCTAAGCCGGGTAAGGTAAAGGTAAAGGTCCCCCACACACATTTGTGCAGTCGTGTCCAACTCTAGGGGCTGGTGCTCATCTCTGTTTGTTAGCCGAAGAGCCAGCGCTGTCCGAAGATGCTTCCGCGGTCATGTGGCCGGCATGACGCACGTGGAACGCTGTTACCATCCCACCAAAGTGGTACCTATTCATCTACTTGCATTTGCATGCTTTCGAATTGCTAGGTTGGCAAGAGCTGGAGCTAGTGCGGGAGCTCACTCCGTCACGCGGGGCTAGAGGTGCACGCGCGCACGCGGCGGTGCACGCGCGCACGGCGGCAGCACAGGGGGGCGTGCGGCAGTGCGCGTGTGCACGGCGGCGGCGACAGCCTCCACTAAAATGTGGAAGCACTGATCCTGCGCCGCTGCCGCCGTGCACGAGCGCACCGCCACTTCCGGTTGGTGTGGCAACACACCACGCTGTGTGTGGCGACACACTTTTGTGTCACGACACACAGTTTGGAAAGCTCTGGTATAATGTATCATTATAGCAATAACCAGTTATAATTCTATATATATTTATCTAACGGAAATATTCAAGAACGTATGTAGTTCTAATACATTTGTATAACTATCATTTTTGGGGTTTTGACCTCCTGCAATTTGCATAAATGAGTCCCATATTTCCTTATCCTTTCATTTCTAAATCTCTGGGCTGGGGATGATGGAAGTTGGAGTCCAGCACATTTGGACAGCCCCAGGCTTTGTAAGGCCGAGTGTATATGACTCTCATGAGTCACATTATTTTTTTAGACAGATCTTTTTCCATCAAAGGAACATATTTGCCTGCTGTGGCTGGACAAAGCTGATGCTCTTTCACCAGATGGGGTGGTGAGAATTTCGATCAGAAGCCAAGAATTGGATCCAGGAACTAAAAACTTGAGTTTTCCCCTCAGATTTGTCTGCACTTTCTTTGGTGTTATAGCTATAGATCTCTCTCACCTCTTCCTTAGTATAAATACACTCCATTCTTTACTTTTTCTGGCTTATGTTGATATTCAGTTTCTTAGCACATCTGGAGAAACATTCGAGCTTGTGGCATGTTTAACTCCAAACTTGGGTTAAGAAAACTCAGTTGTTGAATTAATGTAACAGGCTGTGTTAAAAAAAATAAACCATATTATAGATCAGAGTTTCTCAAACTAGGCAACTTTAAGGCATGTGGACCAACTCCCAGAATTCCCCAGCCAGCATGAATTCTGGGAGTTGAAGTCCACATGCCTTAAAGTTGCCAAGTTTGAGAAGCACTGTTGCAGATTAACAGAATGGCCAAGTTCACACAATTAGGTTCAGGGCTTGCATAAACCACGGACTAGTCAAGTCTGTTTTTTCCTTGTCTTTGATTACATTTTAAATCTAAGAAACTGGACTTTTTTTTCAGCTGCAGCTCACAAGATTGTGAATATGTAGAGTAAATAAAAATAGATAAATAGAGTAAAATAGAGTAAATAGAGTAAAAAGGGAAAGTGGAAGGCAAAAGGAAGAGGGGCCGACCAAGGGCAAGATGGATGGATGATATTCTGGAGGTGACAGACTCAACCATGGGGGAGCTGGGGATGGTGACGGCCGACAGGAAGCTCTGGCGTGGGCTGGTCCATGAAGTCACAAAGAGTCGGAAGCGACTGAACGAATAAACAACAACAGAGTAAATAAAATCACTGTTTTCCCAAAACTGTTGGAAATGAAATGTTGCCTATATTCAGAGCTGTGTTAATCCTGCACTTATTGTTGAGTTTTAACCAAGAAGGTCATTTAGTGTTTAAAACATTTAGTATCCTGTATATTTGGATTTCGATTCAACCCACAAGTTTTGCTTCTAGTCCTCAACGTATGCGAAGATGAGCTAGTCATGGGTTCCCCCTATTGAATTTTTGGGTCGGAGCTATAGGATTTCAGTTCTGACACCCTTGGGCTGCCTGATTTTAGAAGAAGCAAACTACCTCCAAACATCTTAAGTAAACCAAAAGACTCAGGAGCCAAAGAAGAAAAAACAGGAGTCATCTACAACATGCAGTGTAAGGACTGTGACAGCCACTATGTAAGACAGGCAGGCGGAAGACTAGCAGAGCGCATCCATGAACACCAACTGGCAGTCAGGAGACATGGGGAAAACTCCTTAATCTCACAACACATGGACAGACTCAACCACAGTTTCAACTGGGAAACTGTGAGCATCCTAGCCCAAGCTAAATCCAAAAACGCTAGGGAATTCCTGGAAGCTTGGCATTCAGACAAATCAGCCATCAATAGACATGTAGAGATAAACCACATTGACACACCATTCAAAAGAGACAATAAAAAAAGCTAAGAAGGAAGCAAAAAGACCAGAACACATCCTCTCCAGCATCTAACACCCAAATAAGCAGGGATTAACACCAGACAAACAATCAAGCAGAAAACAATACCCTAATCAAGGAACCACCAAGGAGAAAACCACACCCCACCAACGCTGGCAGGGCAAGCTGCTGTATATAAACAGGAAGCAAACCCCACACTCCCTCGCTCTGATGATGTTACCTAGTTGGGTAATGAAACGTCTGCAAGCAAACAGCCAAGCTCAGAGAGCATCAAGGACTCCACAAGCAAATTACCATGCAGATTTTATTTTCAATGTATAGCACATTATTTTTTCTACAGAGGGTGCCAGTCTGGTCTAGGGGTGAAGTTGCTGGACTAGGAGTATTCAGCCATTCAAGCTGGGGGTGGGTGGGACGGGGACTTTGAGCCAGTGTGGACAGACAATGTGATTGTCTGGATTTGTTTTCTCATTTTGTCTCTCCTAGTTGAGGTCTACCTATGATGTCAATTACAGGCCTCTCTCATCTTTTTAAGTGGGAGAACTTGCACAATTGGTGGCTGACTAAATACTTTTTCGCCCCACTGTATGTGCATTACCATGAGCTCTTGAGCGAAAGATGGGATCTAAAAGACTAACCAATCAATAAATGGGTGTTATTTCCATGCAGAATGTGAAGGCAGTGTCGGAAACCCCCGCTGTCCCCCCTGTTTCAGAAGATGAAGATGATGACGATGATGCTCTCCCTCCGCCCGTGATCGCCCCTCGGCCCGAACACACAAAGTCTGTGAGTAGTTGGGCTCTGGGGAAAATGGCTTTTAAAATGGGTTTATTGTATTTTATATTTTATTATGTTTTATTGTGTGGAACTAGGAACCTGAATTGTGTAATCTTATCAATGGGGCCCAAATGGGTCACGTTAACCATTTTGTACAAGTTGGCCTACCTATCCAGGTTGGTTTGGAAGCCAGCCGCTGCATATTTGGGCTTAGTTTTAAGCTTTGGGTAACCTTTTTTGTTAATTGGGGTTAGTTTTAAGTTGTGGGAATCCAGCCCATTAGGTTAGATCAGTGTTTTTCAAACTTAGCCACTTTAAGATGTGTGGACTTCAACTCCCAGAATTCCCCAGCCAGCCCAGTGTTTTTCCAACTCGGCCACTTTAAGATGTGTGGACTTCAACTCCCAGAATTCCCCAGCCAGCCTTTCTGGGAGTTGAAGTCCACACATCTTAAAGTGGCTGAGTTGGAAAACACTGGGCTGGCTGGGGAATTCTGGGAGTTGAAGTCCACACATCTTAAAGTGGCAGAGTTTGAAAAACACTGGGTTCGATTATGAGATCAGTGGATTGTACGAACCATAAAAACGGGTTCATTTGGCATATTCTATAACTGGGCTGTGAACACAGTCCGAGGCCAGACAAGATTCCATAACACCTACTTGGATTCTGAGATTTCAGCAGGCATTATTCATGTGCCAGTCTATCTCAGTAACCTTAAGGCCTAAAAGTTCCTTTAAGGATAAACAGGCAGCTGGAATTCTGCCCCCTTTATTTCATTTGGGATTTTTCTAAAATGTTGATATCTATACACCAGCAGAGCTTTAGGAAAAACCTTCCTTTGTTGCTGTTGATCACCAGCCCCAGCTGCTGAAGGTAGACTGCTACTTTTGCTTGAAGCTCCATTTGGTGCTGATGAAGAACCACTGCTGATAGTTCCTTTTTTACCACCTGTTTTGTTGTTTGCTAAGTAGGATCTGCTTTTAAACAGCTGTTTGCCATCGCTTGCGGCAATGGATTCCAGCAATCTCTCTGTGTCCTTCTGTCATTTTTATGCCTGTTTCTCCCTCTCTGTCCCCAAAATGTAGATCTACACCCGCTCTGTGATCGAACCTCTTCCGCCGGCCCCCACCAGAGACGTGACGACCTCTCCCATCCCCTCCCCTTCTGAAAACAGCACCACGCCCCCAGATACGCTGGCGAGAAATGCTGAAAAACAGAAGAAGAAGCCTAAAATGACTGATGAAGAGATCCTGGAAAAATTAAGTAAGTGTAATGGTATGTGGGAATGACCTTGGGAGATGGGGTGAAGAGATGCTGCCAAGGGAACGATCAGATAAGAGAGGACGTAGCCCCCAGCTGCGTAATGGGCGGGGAAGAGGCTCAGAAGGGACCCTCCCTAGTTTCTCAGGCTGTAAAGGAGACGGTGGGAGATTTGTACTTTCAGATAAGAATTAGCTTATTTGGTCATGTTTCCTGTCTGGCCTACCTGGTAAGGCTGACAGTAAGCTCTTTGAAGTGGAACTTTGAGGGTAGAGGCTCTTGCGGGGGGAGAGAGAAAATATTGCATTGGGGGTACAATCTTTTCTTTGTGATTGAAGACAAAAATACTTCTTGTCTAAGCTTGTGCTCCTGTTTTGTGTTAAGTCATCGCCTGCTGCTAAGGTGCAAACTTTAGCACTATCAGTGTTGGAAGGCTTTTGGAAACTTCTCCCAGTGATGTCAGTGGTGTGATATGTGATGCTTTGCTTCTCCAAATAGATTGAATGTGTTAGGTGGGACTGTCAAGGCTAGAAAGTACTTGGAGACTCATAACTGTAGTATTGGCAAAGCGGGATTCTGGATGTGATGGAAGATGGCAGATGGACTGAGCCTTGCGGGATCATGCAAAAGACTCAACTGCTCCGGCATCCTCTTTTCCCCAGCCCCATACATCTGGGAAGCCCACTTTTAGGAGACAAGGACAGCAATTAATATGTCAGGAGCACTTTTAACCAGCGTAACAGTTTCCAGCAGAAGAAGATTGCATGCACTGTAGGCAGAAAGGGAACAGGAGTACAGGTGGTCCTCGCTTAACAACCATTCGTTTAATATGTCAGGAGCACTTTTAACCAGCATAACAGTTTCCAGAAGAAGAAGATTGCATGCACTGTAGGCAGAAAGGGAACAGGAGTACAGGTGGTCCTCACTTAACAACCATTCGTTTAGTGATTGGATGTACAACATTGCTGAAAAAACCAACTTACAACCGGTCAACTTATGACTGTCACAGCGTCCCCACGGTCACGTGATCACAATTTGGACTCTTGGCAACCAGTTTGCATTTATGACCGTCACAGCATCCCGTGGTCATGTGATCACCATTTTAAACCTTCCTGGCCAGCTTCTGGCAAGCAAAATCAATAGGGAACTGTGTGATTTGCTCAATGACCACATGGTTCGCTTAACGACCGCCACAAAAAAGGTTGTAAAATTGTGTCAGATTCATTTAATGACTGCTATGCTTAGCAACCGAAATTTCGGTCTCAACTGTGGTAGTTAAACGAGGACTACCTGTAGGATAATAATAATACCACCACCACCACCAAAAGTGTTTTTCGGCAATTTGGGATTCACAGGATGTAGAATAATGGTAAAGGCATAGGATAGGAAGACAAATTTGGCTTGAATATTAAGAAAACCTCCAAACGGTAAGCGCAGTTGGATAGAGGTACCAATGAAGTGGTGGGCTTCCCTTCACTGAATGTGTTTAAGACTGGTCAGCTGTCTGTTGTGGATCCCTTAATTTAGATTCCTGCACTGAGCAGGATCTTGGACTTGATGGCTCTCTCCATCTTTAGGATTTCTTCAAGTCTGGACTACAGATTTGGGAGTGAATAGTTAAATTTTGCCAACTTCTAGGCAACCAGTGGCTAAGGGCACCCGGATTGTAATTAAAAATGATACTCAAATATACTTCATGACTGACCAAAGATGCAGTCTGTACTGTCTGATATATTCACTTAGCATAGATTGAGGCCAAGTCTTGTCAGACTGTTTTTTTAACTTATTTTTTGAACAGGTAATTTTCTAGTAGATTGTGGGAATGCCGTGGATGTAATATATCTTGATGTCAGCATTTGCCAAAGTACCACACGATACTCTGATGAATAAGCATGTTAAGTATAAACTCTATGGCATGTCCAATCCACAGCTGACTTGAAAACTCTATTTGGGGAGTACTCATTAACAGCTAGGGGTGTGGTGGCTCAGCGGGTAAGACGCCAGGCTTGTCGATCGGAAGATCACTAGTTCGGAGGTTCGAATCCCTAGCCCTGCGTGCGGAGTGAGCTCCCTCACTAGCTCCAGCTCTTGCCAACCTAGCAATTCGAAAGCATGCAAATGCAAGTAGATGAATAGGTACCACTTCGGTGGGTAGGTAACAGCGTTCCGCGTGCGTCATGCCGGCCACATGACCGTGGAAGTGTCTTCGGACAACGCTGGCTCTTCGGCTAACAAACGGAGATGAGCACCGGCCCCTAGAGTCGGACACGACTGCACAAATGTGCGGGGGGAACCTTTACCTTTTTTACTTACTTATTTACTGTATATATGTTCATCAAGTGTTCAATAAAAAAAAAGTCAATACAATTGCTCTCTAATAGTCAAGAATTTCCCTTCTCCTGGCTGAAAAATCTCAATAGGGTAAGAACTTTGAGAGCCTCCAGGAGTCATACCCAAAAGCTTAGGACCTTTGCCTGGCCTCTGATTTAGGGAGAGGGAAGAATAATAAATAGGAGCCAGATAAGGTCCACAGAGGGGGCTCAGATGGTAATCTGTGTGTTGAGGGTGCAAGGCCAGCAGAACAGAATCAAGAAAGAGGTGATGAGACCCTTTTCTCTTTCCAACAATCCTCTATTTCTCTCACTCATCTCTTTCTGACACCACCTTCCCTCTTGCACTGCCTAGGCTGGGAGAAGGGTCTATCATCCCCAACTGGAAGTTGGAATTTGTTCGAAAATTCTACACCTCAAATCCAAACCAGTTCTCCTTCAACTACTATGCCCAACACGGCCATGTACCTCTGTGTCAGTCCCAGTTTGCAGGAATTGCAATCGATCCCAGAAGACTATGCTAAGGACCTCAGATGTCCCTAGGACCACAAGTGGCCCAAACTTTACTGTAGCTTGATGGTTGAACACATGCTTTGGGCACAGAAGGCCAAAGGTTCAAGTTTTGGCATCCTTAACTTAGAAGAGCGGTTTATCTGATCATGAGGAAGACTTCTGTCTAGGGTTAGAAACCTGCTCCCACTCAGAGCAGGCAAATCTGGCCTAGATGCATAAATAACCAAACTAAAGCAATTTCTTACGTCCTTCTATTTCTGGTCAAAGACGCTGCTGATGACCTGCTGGGCAGAGAGCCCCACCACTTCTTCTCATAGGTCTACATCACGCTATGCCTCAGCATGGTTTTTCTGCCTTCAGCTCAGCATGTTGAGTGAATCCAACCTTTGCGACTGTAACCCATGGTTCATTGTAATGTGAGAACGCAGCCACTATGGATTGTTCAACAAACCATGGTTAAAACCAATCAGGCAATATATGCACCCAACCTTTCTTTTCTCTGCTAAAAGTTCTCCTCCTAAAAGTTACTACGATTGCTAATCATTCTTAACTAATTAATGATATTTTAGAAAGTTATAACCTCCATGGCATTTTGAAATCCTTGGTTTATTAATCTGTATTATGTTCTTTGATTTTCCATGTTCTCTTAATTATTTCCTAGCCCTGCGTGCGGAGTGAGCTCCCGCACTAGCTCCAGCTCTTGCCAACCTAGCAATTCGAAAGCATGCAAATGCAAGTAGATTAATAGGTACCACTTCGGTGGGTAGGTAACAGCGTTCCGCGTGCGTCATGCCGGCCACATGACCGCGGAAGTGTCTTTGGACAACGCTGGCTCTTCGGCTAAGAAACGGAGATGAGCACCGGCCCCTAGAGTCGGACACGACCTCACAAATGTGCGGGGGGAACCTTTACCTTTACATTAACAGCTCCCCATTTAAATTTCCTTTACCACCTCATCCCAGATGTTAATGGAAAAGTTGAAGAGTACTGGGGCTAAGATTGAACCTCACTTGATGCCTCACTCCATTTTAATGTACTCTTCAAAATTTCCATTAATGTCTGGGATGAGGAAGTGAAGGAAATTCTTAGGAAAATTTTAGATCAGTGTTTCTCAACCTTGGCAACTTAAAAATGCGTGGACTTCAACTCCCAGAATTCCTCAGCCAGCATGCTGGCTGGGGAATTCTGGGAGTTGAAGTCCACACATCTTAAAGTTTCCATGGTTGAGAAACACTGTTTTAGATGAAACAAAACTGGATGGGATACTAATATTCTTCTCATCTTTTGAGGGGCAAAGCTTTGAACAGGGATCATCTTTTGTTCTTTTACCTAAGAGATCTATCTGGAAGTTTCCCATCCATACTCATGCAATATTATTATGCCGTGTTTAAACTGAAGGAAACTCATAGGTGCATAATTTATTACTCACCCAGTGAGTTCCCATGTTGATCAAGCGTACACTGAAAGGAAAAACATCAAGGCTGAGAAATTACTGAAGTCTTTGTCCCATTGTGTAAACTTTGGATTTTTTCCTTCAAAATTTTTCTCATAGTTAAGTGGTTTCTTACAAAACTACAGATAGTCCTCGACTTACGACCACAATTGGGACCAGAATGTATGTCACTAAGCAATGCGGTTGTTAAGTGAGTCGCACCCGATTTTACAACCTTTTTTGCCGCAGCTGTTAAGTGAATCCGGCTTCCCCCATTGATTTTGCTTGTCAGAAACCCCCTGGGAAGGTTGCAAATGGTGATCACATGACCCCAGGACACTGCAACCATCGTAAATACATGCTGGTTGCTAAGTGCCCAAATTTGGATCACGTGACCACAAGGATGCTGCGATGGCCGTAAGCGTGAGGACCAGTCGCAAGTCACTTTTCCCAGCACCGTCGTAACTTCAAATGGTCGTTAAATGAATGGTCGTAAGTTGAGGACTATTTGTAATTGCACTTTCAAGGAACTGATGTCTACAAGCATCAAAAAGCTTAAACTGCAAAGTTAAAACCTGATTTCAGTTTTTTGCTTGTTTTGAAAGGAGGTATCGTAAGCATTGGTGATCCCAAGAAGAAATATACAAGTTTTGAGAAGATTGGACAAGGGTAAGTATTTAATTGTGAACGTCTGCCTCTTCCTTATTTAAAGATTGAGATGGCGTTGTTAGAAATACTCTTCCTTGTTCAGTAGATTAGCTGTTGTAATTCCTTTGGTTACTCATAACTCAAATCCACTTTTCATTGCTCTAAAATTGATGATTGAATATCAGATTACAGTTGTGACTTATTTTGTAAAAATAAGAGAATCTCAGGGTTGTTACCCAAATTTGTTGGATGACTGGCGCAGATCTGCATATCTTTGTATATAAAGACAACTGTGAAGAAAACAGGATGACTTAAAAAAGACCTGATGAATGCCTGTGTTAGAAAGATGTCTTCTTAAAAGATGTCATCTGGCATTTATGTCACTTATATCTGGCATTTAGGCAATCATTTTATCTAATTTTGGGAAAACGGGAAAACAGAGATTTATTTTTTTTTAGAATTAGGAATAAGGTATTTGAAACAAGGTATTCCTAGTTTGATGTATTGTCGAAGGCTTTCACGGCCGGAGTTCGAAGGCTGTTGTGGGTCTTCCGGGCTGTGTGGCCATGTTCTGGAAGTTGTGGTTCCTAACGTTTCGTCAGCATCTGTGGCCGGCATCTTCAGAGGGCAGGAGCACAGACAGGATCGCTTCTGTCTGTGCTCCTGCCCTCTGAAGATGCCGGCCACAGATGCTGGCGAAACGTTAGGAACCACAACTTCCAGAACACGGCCACACAGCCCGGAAGACCCACAACAGCCATATTCCTAGTTTACTCTTTCAAAGGACTGTTGGAAATTATGCACCAGGAAATTATAGCCATGTGTGATCATTGCAATGCCTCTGGATCTGTCTCGTCCTTTAACAGCCTGTTCAGTGCTCAAAAGACCATGTGTACAATGTGGGCAGAAGTTGGCTTATTTTGGTAAATGATTCAGATTAGAAAGAAGAACCTCTTGCCTCCCATGCTTTATTGAAAAATAAAGAGTTCTGATGCTAATGAATTAAACTCTAGTTGAATTACATTGTTTTATTACTAGCATATTCACCCAATAGGAAGACTCAAAGCATAGATGCCTTGGAAGATCAGCTGTTGCTTGGGAAGGTGTTTGCCTGGTGAATTTAACCCTTTTGTAACCCCAGAGAGGGCCTTTCCCTTGTTCCTTGCCTTTCCTGTTCTGTTAGCGCAGGGCTTTCCAAACGTTTGCTGTTGGTGACACACCAACGGCCGGCCCACAAAAACCCAGAAGTGCTGCTGCCTGTGCGGCATGCAAAAACCCGGAAGTGCCGGCAGTGGTGCTTCCGGGTTGCCGCCGTTGCTGCTGCTGCCCCTTCGAAAGGGCAGGCTCCGGGGACCCCGAAAATGCCCTCGGTTCTGGCAGGGAGGCAAAAATTGCGCGCGAATGCTGCCGGGCTTCCCGGCGCACACTGATCGGCACGGGGGGGGGGTGCCGGGGTGGAAATTCTCCACGCCGATCAGCTGTGCGCCGGGAACCCCGGCAGTGTGCGTGCGTGATTTTCGCCTCCCTGTCGGAACCGAGGGCATTTTTGGGGTCCCCGGAGCCTGCCCTTTCGAAGGGGCAGCAGCAGCGGCGGCCTGGAAGCCAGAAGCACTGATGGCCCGCCGCCGTCGCTGCCCCTTCGAAAGGCAGGCTCCGGGGACCACAAAAATGCCCTTGGCTCCGGCAGGGAGGCGAAAATTGCGCGCGCACGATGCCGGGCTTCCCAGCGCACAGCTGATCGGCGCAGAGAATTTCCATCCCGGGTGGCCCGGCAGCGTGTGCGCGCGATTTTCGCCTCCCTGCCAGAACCAAGGGCATTTTCATCAACGCTTCCGGGTTGTCACGCGACACACTTGGGGCCCCCAGGCAACACAGTATTGTGTCGCGACACACAGTTTGGAAAGCCCTGTGTTAGCACTTCCCTTTGCCTCACTCCAATTAACTTGGTTTCCCTTTTCTGTTTCCTTTCCTTCCTCACCCGTTATCCATTCCTCTTATTCCATTTCATTCTTTTTATTTCTTTGCTGTTTCTATTGGAAGGAAGAGTGTGCTCTATAAGCATTATAGAGCTGTCTATTTCTGTGCAAGAGAGTGGGTTCTATCTTGGGGAGAGAAAATGATTGGTACATGCAAACAGGGCTCAATTACAGGTAGTCCTCGACTTATGACTGCAATTGGGACCGCAACTTCCATCGCTAAGCGAGGCAGTTGTTAAGTGAATCATGACTGATTTTACGTCCTTTTTTGCTACAGTCGTTAAGCGAATCACCGTGGTTGTTAAGTGAACCACATGGTTGTTAAGCAAATCTGGCTTCCCCCATTGACTTTGCTTGTCAGAAGCCGGCTGGGAAGGTCTCAAATACCAATCACATGACCCCAGGAGGCTGCAACCGTGATAAATACATGCCGGTTGCCAAGTGCCCAAATTTTGATCATGTGATTGCAGGGATGCTGCGATGGTCGTAAGTGTGAGGGCCGGCCGTAAGTTACTTTTTTCAGCACCATCATAACTTCGAACGGCCGATAAATGAATGGTCATAAGTCAAGGACTACCTGTAGTTTTGTAAATAGGAATTCTTACTTTAGAGGTAATTAGTTTATGTATTAGTTATTCAATTTTTAAAAATCTGAGTCCTGCTCTTTTTTCCTTTTTTTTTAATGTGACTTTTGGCAGGACATAAAGAAAAGTAAATAATATGCACTTATAAAGTATGAGACATGCATCCATTCAGTGGGGAGGGGGGATGCTTTCAAAATAAGGTTCAGCTGGAGTTGGTAACTCTTGGCTGATAAGATGGGGGATCTCAGCCCTGCCTATCATTTTAGTAATTTTTTGTTAATTATCAAATTTGGGTTTGTCATTTTTTCCCCATTTATTCTTGGAGATGGGAGGTGGGGGTGACTTAAAAATGGTTGCCTTCCTTTCAGATACATAAAATGGATTTCCACAGATAAATCTTACTGATTCGATAACTTCGAGAGTAAACCACATTCTCCACACACTTACGTGCACAGCTCAGTCATGCTTTGAAATTTAATGCACCAATTATGATGATTTTACGAGCAAGTCAGGGAAGAAATAATGCATTGCATGCACACAAAGTACCAAAAGAACAGGTTAAAAAAAAAGTTAAAGGTTCCCGTTTAGACAGGTAGCTGGTACTTTAACAAAAATTTTCTTTTTCCAAAATGTCCTCCCCCCTCCTCCACCCTTGGAGTAGTGGGAAGAACCAGAAACAAACATTTTTTCCTCGCTTCCCCAAATGTGGACATTTTTACCCATGATGTACTCCCCATGCTTTTCCTGTAGAAATTTGCCGTCCTCCAGACTGGAGTGAAGCTGTGGGAGTTTTCTTCAAAAAGTTTTTTATTTGTTCCTAGTTGCTGTTTCTGTGGGATTTGGGAGCTGGTCTTTGGTATTTGCACACAATAGTGCTCATATCAGTTTCAGGCGCTTTCAGCTTGCCGAGACCAATTTGCACGGGCGAGTAGACAGTCAGGTCACTGAGACAAAAGCGTCCTGCAGGTGGGAATCCGTTTTTGTCATGTAGCCAGTTTTGTTGTCACACAGCCACACGGTTCTCATAAATGCTGCCGATACCCACAAATAAACCTGCAGGGGTCGGTGAGGAAGGAAATTAATGTGAGAAGAGTTGAAATGGAAGAAATTAGGGTTCACCTTTGTCTCAAGGGCAATGAAGTCATTTGGATACTACAGACCCTTGAACAGATTTCCCCCCCCCCCATTTAAAAAAGCAAGGATGAGAAAGGAGTTAATGGAATAAAGATAAGGGATAAGCTTGGGAAGTCAAAACAATATCTGGAAGAACAAGATTCCATATTGTTGCCTCCCCCAAACAGTGATGCCCATGTAGTCATCAGCAGATGACTCAAGGGAGACTTTAGATTTTAATTAATTCATTATTGTACTTCTAAATTAAATTCAATGTAATATTTGTTTTGGGCCAGCTGCTTTTTTTGCCTTGCACCTCTTTCCTTTTTGGGGTGCATACTTCGTAGCGTGCCAGTGAAAAATGGAAGAATGTGAAAAAGTTTCAAAGCCCTGCTTTGGGGCAGTAACGAATAGGATGCTTATGATAACCTTTGCAAATAAGTTCCCGTATACACTCGTGAATAAGATGAGAATTTTAGGTACCAAAATACACCCCAAAAATTGGGATCGGCTTATCCGTGGATGGGCTTATCCGTGAGTACGGTTATACTTCTTTAAGGTACCTGTACTGTATATCCCGTATATACTTGTGTATAAGCCCATCTGCGGATAAGATGACCCTTGAATGTTTAACTAAAATGCCATGAAAAATGGATAATCCGTGGATTACCCACAGATAAGCCAATTGTGAAAATTAAAACATATGAAAAATTCGAGGGTCGGCTTATCCGCGGATGGGCTTCTCCACGATTATATATGGTACTTGTGGCTCTTTTGAACAGATTGTCTTCCCCCTCTTGTGTTTCAGGGCTTCCGGTACGGTTTACACAGCCATGGATGTAGCTACGGCACAAGAGGTAAAGATTCTGGCAGGAGTGAGATGGGATGCAGGCAGAGGGTTGACCCAGAAAATCTTTTTGAATTGCAAAGAGGTTCTTTGGGGATTGTCTGGAATCCCCCGTAGTGACCATCTTTTAAGATTTGACATAAACCTGTTGCATTGTTTCTCCCATTCAAAACAAGGCACTGATCCAAATAATTTGGCTGAGTCATATTCCTTTCCTTTCCTTTCCTTTCCTTTCCTTTCCTTTCCTTTCCTTTCCTTTCCTTTCCTTTCCTTTCCTTTCCTTTCCTTTCCTTTCCTTTCCTTTCCTTTCCTTTCCTTCCCTTCCCTTCCCTTCCCTTCCCTTCCCTTCCCTTCCCTTCCCTTCCCTTCCTTCCATCTCTCCTTTCCTTTCCTTTCCTTCCTTTCCTTCCTTCCTTCCTTCCTTCCTTCCTTCCTTCCTTCCTTCCTCCCTCCCTCCCTCCCTCCCTCCCTCCCTCCCTCCCTCCCTCCCTCCCCTGTTTCCATCTCTCCTTTCCTTTCCTTTCCTTTCCTTTCCTTTCCTCCCTCCCTTGTTTTCCTTCCTTCCTTCCTTCCTTCCTTCCTTCCTTCCTTCCTTCCTTCCTTCCTTCCTTCCTTCCTTCCTTCCTTCCTTCCTTCCTCTCTCACTTTGCATAAATCAATCCTGTTCTGGAAATATCTTAAGTCCCAAGGTATAAAAGAACATGGGAAAATAATCTTGGGTGGCTGGGTGAGTGGGCAATCTTTTGTTGCTAGGGGCTGTGTTTAACATGGGAGGGGGGATAGTTGATAACACACAGTGTTGGGGGGGCGACAACAATGCAAAGTAGCTGGAGCCCCACTTCCATTTTTTGAAGTGAGGGTTGCAGAGTTTCTCTGTGTTTGGTCGAAACCAATGAGCATATTTTTAGATATGTACTGCAGTGTTTGAGCATTTCATGCCTCAAAATGGCCCTTGCTTTTTAGCATGCACACCACCAAATTTGGTGTGCAATTGGAGTGGCTAAAGGGGTGACATAAATGGGGGTTTGGAGATTGCACAGAACCTGTCTAGCCCTGGGGAAGGCAAATGCGTTCAAGCTAAACTCCTGAGGTCTAGTGACTTGATCTTTTTGACTTTTTGATTTCTCATTTTTAATATTCTGTAAGGCAAGGAGAAACATGAATACAAAATAACAGCACAGAACAATATATGTCAACATTCAATCATAGGTTATGTATAACACTCCATTTATCAATAGAGGAGTTATTATTATTAACTAACTTAAATAAACTTTCCAGATCCAATAAAAAATTTGAATCAATCCCTCTGGGAAGTCAGTATCAGTCGCTTTTTCCATCAGTGCAGTTGACCCTACTTTGCACGCCAGTTATTCAATTCAAAATTCAATTATTCAATTCAAAAAGATACTGACTTCCCAGTGGGATCAATTCACATTTTTATTGGATCTGGAAAGATTATATAAGGTATGTTAATAATAATAACAACTCTTTTATTGATAAATGGAGTGTTATATATAACCTATGATTATCTAGAAATTTCCGGTTTAGAGCAATTCTCAATTTTGCAGCCAGGAGCAAGAATACAATAAGCTCCTTTCATCCTTTTGCAATTGGATCCCTGCCTAGAATTTAACCCTGTGAATCCATTTCACGACCTGTGGGATATTTTAATGCTCACTTGATGCTACGTTTCCTCTTTTCTTACTTCTGACTAACTAACTTCTAGTATCTTCTGCCACCGTTAGAATCATGACTCTCGCAATCAGATTTATGGATTGACCCTTTCCTTTCTCCCCCTCCAAAATTCAGGTTGCAATCAAACAGATGAATTTGCAGCAGCAGCCGAAGAAAGAGCTAATCATCAATGAAATTCTCGTCATGAGGGAAAACAAGAATCCCAACATTGTCAACTATCTAGACAGGTACTTGCCATTAGGCTGGTGAGGCAGCCTTGTTTTATGCAGCTGCTTTTACAGAAAGAGATGTTGTTTTTTCGCTGCCCCAAAGTTTACTGGGAGTGTGGGGTGAGAGGCTTGAAATGCTTGCCCCTTGTTCTCCCTTAAAAATCAGTAAGTAAAATAGGTGAGCTAAGCTGACGTGGTGGTGGGAGAGGAGAATTTCAGGAGATCCCCAGAAATGGAGCTGGTCCTGGTCTATGATGTTTCCACACTGCTGGTGTTGATCTGAATTGAGTAGAATGGTTTATAATTTAATAGAATGAATGATTTCAAATGCACAGAGGCCTTGTTATAATCGGGAGGGGTGGCAAGATTGATTGATTGATTGATGAGATTTGAAGGCCACCCAACTCCAAAATGACAAAGGTCTTCACCCATAAGATCCACCTCAAGGTCTGGGAGAACAGCCAATTTTTTTAAAGACTTCCAGAACATCATCAGGGTGGGTGCTACACAAATCTCTGGGTTTTAAAACCTCTTTGGCGTGCGCCATATTTCCAAGGCTTCTTTGGGGAAAAGTATTTCCAAAAAGCTGCCACAGATTGGGCTGAACTACCTGGCATCTTCTCAGTCTGTGCACTTAGGAGATGTTAGACTTTTGGCTAAGACTTCTCACTCAGATCAGTGTCTCTCAACCTTGGCAACTTGAAGATGGGTGGACTTCGACTCCCAGAATTCCCTAGCCAGCAAGGCTGGCTGGGGAATTCTGGGAGTCGAAGTCCACCCATCTTCAAGTTGCCAAGGTTGAGAAACACTGATCTAGATGGAGGAAGCTGTTTTGGATCTGCTTACTCAAAGCTCAGATGTGAGAACTGAACAAACCAGAGGCCAGTCCCAGAACACAACAGGTAGCCATGCAGTTTTGCATGTGGGCAAGGTCTTACGGAGAAATTCCCTTCTAAAACCCATGAACCCAAACCTCTAGTTATATATATGTGTTTACTAGGAAAAGAGGAGTATTGACAAAACGGGCAACAATCAGGCACACAGAATTCAGGCATAAAAACTGCCAGCTAAAGAAGTTACTTGCTATTGGCTTGCATAGACTCTTGAACTTCAGTGCTTGTTCAGAGTTCATTGCAGAGAGATGATTGGAAGAACATCATCTGGGTCTCCTGCTAGGATATTATTAGGCAGGTCCTACTTGACGACTCTCTGCTGCTTCATCTTCTCCATCTCCTTCTCTTCCTTCTCCTACCAAGAACTGTCTTTACTGCTTTCCCTTGATTCAAAATTTCCTTTAATTCCATGCGCCTCTCTTTGTACAGCTTTGGCATTCCAATAATCCCTTGCTAGTGTCCTTTGTACAAATTGAATCTGTCACCCCATGCCATTTGCCACAGAATTCCTCAGTGTCTTCTACCATTGTGCCTGTGGCAGGGACCTACTTTTGTGTAACATTGATGTTCACTAGATATTCACTAATTCTATGATGCTAATCATTAACAGGGTTAAAGCCAAGCAGATATTTCCCTGTGTCCTTTTTGAATATTGTTTCCACTCTGTTCCTTCCCATGGTCTTATACTTTGAATAGGATATTGCATAACCATCTGATTTAGTGGTCCACTCTGGTCCATGTATTCTTAACACATCTGATTTAGTGGTCCACTCTGGTCCATGTATTCTTAACACATCTGATTTAGTGGTCCACTCTGGTCCATGTATTCTTAACACATCTGATTTAGTGCACTTCATCCCCACTTTGACAATTTCAGGTTTTTCTTCATTCCTGCTTCTTAATTAAAGCTTGACCACATTGAATATCATTGAATGGATATTCCATGAGATTGATTAGAAGGCAGGTTTTCCATTCGGGCTTTTAAAATCAGATACATTTTTTCCAGCAAAGCAAAACAGTATTTTTAGCTGCTGCCTGCATAGAGTAAATCCATGTGTCTTCATACTTCAGTAAATCCCACCTTTTCAGAATGTACTTCTATCTTTAACTTTTATTAAACTCTCAACCCTCTGTTCAAAAATTTATGTATATTAAACCCAAACAATCAGAATGTCCTAACCAGATCAGAAAGCTTCGGGACTCTTAAGAGAAAATGTAATATAAATATTTAGCAAAAGGGTATAAATCTGGAGGTAAATTTTCCCCTGACGAACTGGTCAAGTCGTGAGAGTTACACACTACTGCCTTAAGGCTTCCAAGTTGATTCTTGAAGTCTTAAAGACCTATACATTCACTTTGAAAAAACAAACAAAATGCATATTCTCAGCTCTGCTTCAATGTTCATTTCTGTGCCTTCATTAAAAAAAAAAACTTAAAAATACCATCACTAAAGACTGTGGAGAAGATGTTGACCAGGTCTTATCTATATGATGCTCTCTTGTCTTGGCCCTCTTATTTATTATTATTTATTTATTATTCAGATTTATCACCACCCATCTCTACAGCAGTAGACTCTGGGCGGTTTACAATATTATAAAAATTAAAACCTATACATCTAAAATACAATATAATAATAAATAGAAAAATCCAGAAGATGGTGAGATCTTAAAAAGAGGATATTACTAAGCTAACCACCCCCAGGAGGAACTATTACTTCCTTCGTCCCAGGCAAGGCGGCAGAACCAGGTCTTTAAAGACTTCCTGAAGGCCAGGAGCGAGGGTGCCCGCCTCACCTCTGGGGGCAAGATATTCCACAGGGTGGGTGCTATCGCAGAGAAGGCACGCCTCTTGGACCCCACTAGATGGAATTCTTTTATTGATGGGGTCCGAAGCATGCCCTCCCTGCATGACCGGGTGGGGTGGGTAGATGTGGTCAGGATGAGATGGTCCCTCAGGTACCCTGGCCCCATGCCATGTAGGGCTTTAAAGGTGATAACCAACACCTTGAATTGGACCCGGAAGCAAACTGGTACCCAATGCAGCTCACGGAGCAGCGGTGTTACATGTGCTGACCTTATAGCACCCGTGACTACCCGTGGACATACTACTTATGGACATGCTGCTCTTGGCATTTCCCCATCTTCAGTGCGGAATGGCCCATGCTGGTTCAAATCTGTTACTTTTTCCTGTCCCAGCAAATTGTAACGGGGCTGATTCAACTGTGCAAGTGGTAGGAGGATAAGATGTGTTCAGATGCTCAGGATTAAAATATTTCCCCTTTGGCTGTTCCTTCTCTCTGTTTGTTTCTTCTTCTCCTTGTTCTTGAGTTTATTTGTGGAGTCTAGTCTTTTTTTTTTTTTTTAAAAAGTCCTTTTTTAAAACTGATCCTTGCAAGTGGCTTGGGGTACATTGTCTGTTGCCATGGCGTCATGCGCAGCATCCGGGGCCACTCCCATAGAGCTGTAATTCTTAATTATGAAATAACATGGGGAATAATTTTATATGTTGGGTTTAATAAATTTAAATATATCAATCCATCAAACAATAAAACACATTTCTAGGGCTGCCCAACTCCAGAACAACTCAGGGCAGCTTACAAATTAAAAAGGGAGAAACATCAAAATATCAAAAAAAGTTATAGTTGTTCATAGTAGACAGTAAAAGCCTTCTTTCCCATGCAATACAAAAAGGGTTAGGATTGGGGCAGTTCGACTCTCTGGGGGGATGCTGTTCCAGAGGGCAGGTGTTACAACAGAGAAGGCTTCCTGGATCCCATTGGATGACAAGGCTTGATGACATCGAACCCAGTTCTTGCCCACTCTGGTTGTACAGGATGGGTAGAAACCATGGAAGACAAACATTCCCTCAGATAACTGGGCCCTAGGCCACTTAGGGCTTCATAGATGATAACCAACATCTTGAATTGCACCCAAAAGCTTACTGGGAGCCATTGCAGCTCACGCAGCAGTGGCATTACATGGGTGTACCATGACGTACCCATACTCTACATCAGAGCTTTCCAAACTCTGTGTCGCAACACGTTAGTGTATCAGCTGCAGTGTGTAGGTGTGTCGCGCGAATGTAACGAAAAACCTCTGAGTCGGACGCTCAGAGCCTCAAGTGCCTCGCTGCTGCTGCCTCCGAGCCCTGCCAGGATTCCGCACAGGTCCTAGTGCCCGCCTTGTGCCTTGCTGCCTCCAAACCTGCCCTGCCAGGATTCCGCGCAGGTCCTAGTGCCTGCCTTGTGCCTTGCTGCCTCCAAACCTGCCCTGCCAGGATTCTGCGCAGGTCCTAGTGCCTGCCTTGTGCCTTGCTGCCTCCAAACCTGCTGTGATTCTGCTCAGGTCCTAGTGCCTGCCTTGTGCCTTGCTGCCTCCAAACCTGCCCTGCCAGGATTCCGCGCAGGTCCTAGTGCCTGCCTTGTGCCTTGCTGCCTCCAAACCTGCCCTGCCAGGATTCCGCGCAGGTCCTAGTGCCTGCCTTGTGCCTTGCTGCCTCCGAGTCCCGACAGGATTCCACGCAGGTCCTAGTGCCTGCCTTGTGCCTTGCTGCCTCCAAACCTGCCCTGCCAGGATTCCGCGCAGGTCCTAGTGCCTGCCTTGTGCCTTGCTGCCTCCAAACCTGCCCTGCCAGGATTCTGCGCAGGTCCTAGTGCCTGCCTTGTGCCTTGCTGCCTCCAAACCTGCTGTGATTCTGCTCAGGTCCTAGTGCCTGCCTTGTGCCTTGCTGCCTCCAAACCTGCCCTGCCAGGATTCCGCGCAGGTCCTAGTGCCTGCCTTGTGCCTTGCTGCCTCCAAACCTGCCCTGCCAGGATTCCGCGCAGGTCCTAGTGCCTGCCTTGTGCCTTGCTGCCTCCAAACCTGCCCTGCCAGGATTCCGCACAGGTCCTAGTGCCTGCCTTGTGCCTTGCCGCCTCCAAACCTGCTGTGATTCCGCGCAGGTCCTAGTGCCTGCCTTGTGCCTTGCTGCCTCCAAACCTGCTGTGATTCCGCGCAGGTCCTAGTGCCTGCCTTGTGCCTTGCCGCCTCCAAACCTGCCCTGCCAGGATTCCACACAGGTCCTAGTGCCTGCCTTGTGCCCTGCTGCCTCCAAACCTGCTGTGATTCCGCGCAGGTCCTAGTGCCTGCCTTGTGCCTTGCCGCCTCCAAACCTGCTGTGATTCCGCGCAGGTCCTAGTGCCTGCCTTGTGCCTTGCCGCCTCCAAACCTGCTGTGATTCCGCGCAGGTCCTAGTGCCTGCCTTGTGCCTTGCTGCCTCCAAACCTGCCCTGCCAGGATTCCGCGCAGGTCCTAGTGCCTGCCTTGTGCCTTGCCGCCTCCAAACCTGCTGTGATTCCGCGCAGGTCCTAGTGCCTGCCTTGTGCCCTGCTGTAAGAGGGGAGCTCTGTCCAAGCCTTGCCCTGCTGTAAAGGGGAACTCTGTTTTCATGAAATATGTTGTGTCCCCATACATTTCGCTATTACAATTTATGTATGTGTCCATATCTCTTACAAGTTAGTTAGTTTAACCTCCGGTTTGCTAGTAAAACTGTTGTGAAATGATGCATGTCTAAAAAATGTGTCACCAACATGAAAAGTTTGGAAAGCTCTGCTCTACATGCTGCTGCATTCTGGACATGTGAAGCTTCTGAATGGTCTTCAAGGGCAGCCCCATGAAGAGCGCATTGCAATACAGGTAGTCCTCACTTAACAGTGGTAATTGGGACTGGCAACTCCGTGGCTAAGCAACACAGTGACCACACTGACTTAAAACGGCAGTTGTGGCGGTCCCAGTTGCCATTGTTAGGTGAACCCCGCGTGGTTGCAGCGTCCCTTGGTCACATGCTTGCCATTTGAGACCTCCTGCCGGCTTCCCCGTTAACTTTGCTTGTTGGAAGCTGGCAGTGAAGGTCGCAAATGGCGAGCACCTGACTGTGGGACTCTGTGACAACGTAATTGCGAGCCAATTGCCAAGCACCCAAATCGTGATCATGTGGAACAGCTTGCCCTCCTGGAGTTGTGGGTGCTCCATCGCTGGAAGGTTTCAAGAAAAGATTGGACAACCACTTGTCCGAGATGGTCTGCGGATTCCTGCCTTGGGCAGGGGGTTGGGCTAGAAGACCTCCGAGGTCCCTTCCAACCCTAGGATTCTGTGGTTCTGTGATTCTATGACTCTGTCCACCTTATTCCCATATAGTAAATGGCCGGCCCCAGTCATGGTCAGTGTCCCTCAAATGGGATCTGGGGGTATTTATTTATCGTATGGCACATTCACATCGCGTTACAATAAAAAACATAGAGCATAATAAATGTGAAATATAAAATATAGACAGGAAAATTACAAACATATGTCTAGGTTACAAATATAATTTTTTTGCTTCAGTTGTCACAGCCAGGAAATCAGCAAAGTCTCCATCGTAGGCTCGGTTTTGACACTCTGTCACTATATGTTGGACAGTTTGTTTTTCGGCCCCACAGTCACAATCCGATGATGTTGTTTTGCCCCATTTATAATGTGACTATAGGACTATATAGTCCTGTGACTATAGGAGAGGATATTAGCGTCCCTAAAATATTAAACAATGGACTACCGCAAGGCTCGGTTCTTGCACCCCTTCTTTTCAATCTGCGGGTAGAACATTTGAGACTCCCTGATCTTGGTGGTATTTGGCTAGGAGGTTTCTCCTCTTCACCACCAGGAATCTTTGTAGCTGGCTGGTTTCACACAAAAGAGCTACTGTGTCCCAATATCCCTTGGGATTACAGGTGGTCCTCGATTTACGACCACAATTGGGACTGGAACTGCCGCCGCTAAGTGAGGTGGTCATTAAGTGAGTCGCGCCTGATTTTGCGACCTTTTTGCCACGGCCGTTAAGTGAATCATGTGGTCGTTGAGCGAATCTGGCTTCCCCAGATGGACTTTGCTTGTTGGAAGCTGGCTGGGAAGGTCGCAAATGGCGATCACATGACCCCGGGACGCTGCAACCGTCGTAAATACATGCTGGCTGCCAAGGGCCTGAATTTTGATCACGTGACCACAGGGATGCTGCAACGGTCATAAGTGCGAGGACCGGTCGCAAGTCACTTTTCCCAGCGCCATCGTAACTTTGAATGGTCACTAAACAAATGGTCATAAGTCGAGGACTACCTATATCCCGGTATCTTTGCAGCAGCCTGTCCAAATTCTCTCATCCGTGGGTACCTTCCATTCTGCTCACCCAGTTCCCATTCAAACCAGTACATTTTCTAGGAAAACATTTGGCCAAATGTATTTCCCAACCTATGTTAGGGGACAATTTTTAAGAGACGGGGCAGGCAAGGAGATGATTTTGGCTCCTGAATTTTCTGCCAAGGTGGGACCTCTCTCACCAAGGTGCTCTACAAAAGCTACGCAGGGGAGTCTCTCCAACCCTGCGGGGGGCAGAGCAGAGAGTTAAGGGTTTCTGTGGAGTCTCTGGAAAGTGCGATCTCTTACCAGGAGTTGGAACCTAGGTTTGCTCCCCTTGTTGTTGTTTATTCGTTCAGTCGCTTCCGACTCTTCGTGACCTCATGGACCAGCCCACGCCAGAGCTTCCTGTCGGCCGTCGCCACCCCCAGCTCCCCCACGGTCGAGTCCGTCACCCCCAGAATATCATCCATCCATCTTGCCCTTGGTCGGCCCCTCTTCCTTTGGCCTTCCACTTTCCCCTATCCTTGTTCCCCTACCCTACCCCAAATTCATTTGTTTTGTATTTGCGACATGGTTCTGTGGCTTTATATTGATGGCCTGCAGTACTAGTTTGCTCTATTTTTAAACATGGCTCCATATGTAGGATTGGCAATAGGTGGGTCTGTTTGGCTGAAGAACATGACTCCTGTTATTCCTTGGGTTTACTACAGTTACCTGGTGGGGGATGAACTGTGGGTTGTCATGGAGTATTTGGCTGGCGGCTCGTTGACGGACGTCGTGACAGAGACCTGCATGGATGAAGGACAGATAGCTGCAGTGTGCCGAGAGGTAAGAATTTTAATGGATACGTATGCATTCACCGCCAAAGACATAATCCTGCTTTGAGAAGTCGTTTGGTGCAATTTGTGGCCCTTTCAACCTGTCAGCCTTACCAGGTGGACCAGACAGGAAACACGACCAGATGAGCTAATTCTACTTTATTGTAAAACTACATTAACAGAAACTTGCAAGTCTGAAAGTACTTCTCTCCCCCAATCCCCGTTACAGCCCCCAAACTAGTGAGGGTCTCTTCTGAGCCTCTTGCCCCACCCACATTCCTGCTGTGGAACAGCTGTCTCTTATCTGACCGTTCCCTCGGCTGCGTCTCTTTGCCCTGTCTCCCAGAGTCATTCCCACATACCATTACAGGTAGTCCTTGACTTACGAACACAACTGGGACCGGAACTTCCATTGCTAAGCAATGTGGTCATTAAGTGAGTTGCGCCGGTCGTAAAGTGAATTGTGCGGTTCCCCATTGATTTTGCTTGTTGGGAGCCTGCTGGGAAGGTCACAAATGGTGATCACGTGACCCTGGGATGCTGCAACTGTTGTAAATACATGCCGGTTGCCAAGCACCTGAATTTTGATGACATGGCTGCGGAGACGCTGCGACAGTCATAAGTGCGAGGACTGGTCGTAAGTCACTTTTTTTTTCAGCACCGTTGTAAATGAATGGTCATAAGTTGAGGACTACCTGTAGATCACCCCTGTCTTTCTGATAACTGCATCATTGAGTGTGTTGGTTGCTGGGAAATGCATAGATACACCTACAGACACACGTACACCTACATCTATGTTTGCTGTTTCTCCGTAGTGCCTTCAAGCTTTGGAGTTCCTTCACTCCAACCAGGTCATCCATCGAGACATCAAAAGTGACAACATTTTGCTTGGAATGGACGGGTCTGTCAAACTAAGTACGTGGCTTGGATGATAGGCGAAAATCGCAGGCCTGAGGATGGATGGATGGATGGATGGATGGATGGATGGATGGATGGATGGATGGATGGATGGATGGATGGATTTATTTATTTATTTATTTATTTATTTATTTATTTATTTATTAATTAAATTTGTATCACCGCCCATCTCCTCCACACCTGGGGACTCTGGGCAGTTCACAATAATAAGTTAAAAATATAAAATTACAGCAACAATAATTTACATATAAAATCCAAACAAAAAGATGTTAATAATAAGGCAGGTTTCATGGCACCAGCCACTCCCAAGAGGAACTATTGGCATTCCCGTCCCAAGCAAGGCGGCAGAACCAGGTCTTCAAGTCTTTCCGGAAGGTCAGGAGTGAAGAAACTCGTCTCAGCTCCAGGGGCAAGATATTCCAAAGGGCGGGTGCTACTGCAGAGAAGGCACGCCTCCTGGATCCCGCTAGATGGAACTCTTTTGCCGATGGGATCCCTCTCTGCATGACCGAGTGGGGCGGGTCGATGTTCCAGGGATGAGACGGTCCCTCAGGTAACCTGGTCCCATGCCATGTAGGGCTTTAAAGGTGATAACCAACACCTTGAATTGGACCCGGAAGCAAACTGGTACCCAATGCAGCTCACGGAGCAGCGGTGTTACATGGGCCGATCTTACAGCACCCATAACTCTCCGCGTGGCCGCATTCTGGACCAGCTGAAGCTTCCGGTTACTCTTCAAGGGTAGCCCCATGTAGAGCGCATTGCAGTAGTCTATATGGGAGATGACAAGGGCATAAGTGACTGTTCGGAGGGCATCTCGATCCAGGAATGGGCGCAACTGGCGCACAACCCGAAGTTGCGTAAAGGCCCTCTTGGCCACGGCTGCCACCTGCTCTTCAAGCAGGAGACGTGAGTCCAGGAGGACCCCCAGATTCCGCACCGGCTCTGAATGGGGCAGTGGTACCCCACCCAGGACCAAAGATGACAACTTCCTGGAACCCGAGAGGCCATCAATCCACAGCCACTCCGTCTTACCAGGATTCAGCTGAAGCCTGTTGTTCCCCATCCAGACCCCCACAGCCCCCAGGCACTGAGAATGGTGCATCACTTACTTCACCCGGGATGGTGATACACAGTTGAGTATCATCCGCATATTGATGATACCTCATCCCGTGGTGACGGATGATCTCACCCAGCGGCTTCATATAGATGTTAAACAGGAGAGGGGAGAGCACCGAACCCTGCGGCACCCCACATAAGAGGGGTCGCGGGTCGGATCTCTCCTATCACCACCGATTGGGAATGGCCCTGGAGGAAGGAGGTGAACCAGTGTAGAACCACCCCGCCCACCCCCAATTCCCTGAGCCGCCCCAAAAGGATACCATGGTCGACGGTATCAAAAGCCACTGAGAGGTCCAAGAGAGCGAGAATGGATGCACTCCCTCCATCTCGCTCCCGCCAAAGATCATCCATAAGCGTGACCAATGCAGTCTCCGTCCCATATCCCGGCCTGAAACCTGACTGAAAGGGGTCTAGATAATCTGCTTCCTCCAGGATCCTCTGAAGCTGCAGTGCCACCACTTTCTCAACCACCTTTCCCAAAAAGGGAAAGGGAAAAGATTTGCCTTGTCTTCTAATGAAGTAATAGGGGCATAAAAATTAAGGCTTCAATTTTAATGAGAGCCCTAGACCAAGTGTCCATGAAGTGTTTGAGAGTAGTCCCAACCAGGGGTGTCCGTAGGATCTGGCACTGTGGTCAAAACGACAAAAAGAGTGTCGGTTGTTCGTAATGCAAGCTTTGTGATTTGGACACATGTGCAGCAACACAGTATGTGTTTCTCAACCTTATCAACTTTAAAATGTCTGGACTTCAACTCCCAGAATTCCCCAGCCAGCAAGAATTCTGGGAGTTGAAGTCCAGACTTCTTAAAGTTGCTGAGGTTGAGAAACACTGCAGTATTTGTATAAAAGGAGCAGAGCTTGCATTGAACCATTGCTTTAGTCATTTGGCCTCCCTTCTCTCTCTCTCTCTCACACACACCCACACCCATTGTTTGCAGATGCCTCTGATCCCACCCTTGCGATCTAATCTTAATTTTCAATGGGCAGAAGATGAAAAACGATTCATCGCATGCATAGAGAGTCATCGTATTAATCTCATTTTGTTTGGACCTGGCCTGTCTGCCTGCTTTTTGGACAGTTAACCTTTCAGATGTGGCCCTGAGCATGACAAAAGGCGTCTATTTTTTGGTCTTCTCCAAGGGAAGAGAGAAGGAGTCCGTGGTGGCTCGAAGTTCTGGGAGTTGCTATTCCATTGTGGGGGGCACCAGGTTGGGGAATGCTGGAGTGGCCAAGCTTAGTGCGAACCTTTTTCACCCATTCCTGTTTGTTTCCTTTCTTCTCCCCCTCCTCCTTCCCCAGCTGATTTTGGCTTCTGCGCCCAAATCACTCCTGAGCAGAGTAAGCGCAGCACCATGGTGGGGACGCCGTATTGGATGGCTCCCGAAGTGGTAACAAGGAAAGCCTACGGCCCCAAGGTGGACATCTGGTCTCTGGGCATCATGGCCATTGAAATGATTGAGGGGGAACCCCCGTACCTCAATGAGAACCCCCTGCGGGTAAGCTCTGGACTGCATTGGTGTTTGTCCTCTCCTCTAATGGAGGGTTCGCGTTTTCAGATTGCATATGGACTGTGTGATTCACAAGAGTACCATCCTGGTGCTCTGACCCCCTCCTCTGATGTTGTCTGTATAATGATGTGACATTTGCTTTTGCTTTTTGCAACATGAGCCTTTGCATCAAGTCTCCCTCTGAGACTTGGGCCTAAAATACAGGTAGTCCTCACTTAACGACCACAATTGGGACTGGAATTTTGGTTGCTAAGTGAAGTGGTCATTAAGCGATTCCGATCCAATTTTACGACCTTTTTGCAGCGGTCATTAAGCGAATTACCGCAGCTGTTAAGTGAACCATGTGGTTGTTAAGCGAATCACGCAGTTCCCCATTGATTTTGCTTGCTGGAAGCTGGCTGGGAAGATTGAAAATGGCGATCACATGACCGTGGGACACTGCGATGGTCGTAAATGTGAACCAGTTGCGAAGCACCTGAATTGTGATCACGGGACCATGGGGATGCTGCAGTGGTCATAAGCGTGAAGACAGGTTACAAGTCAGTTTTTTCAGCACCGTCGTAAGTCTGAACCGTTGCTAAACAAATGGTCGTTAAGCGAGGACTACCTGTAAGATCAACAATTCAAGCTTTTGTTATGTTTATTCTTTCTTTCTTTCTTTCTTTCTTTCTTTTTTTAAATTTCAGGCTTTGTATCTCATTGCTACCAATGGGACCCCGGAGCTGCAAAATCCAGAGAAGCTGTCGCTCATCTTTAGAGACTTCCTTAATCGCTGCCTTGAAATGGATGTGGAGAAGAGAGGTTCTGCTAAAGAGCTGCTCCAGGTAACTCTGCGATTCAGGGAATGAGAGGCAGAGTTTAATTTATTCATGATATTTATTTTTATAGAATTTGCATAGCCACCCATTTCACACTACAATGACTCCAGGTCAGAGCTTTCCAAACTTTTCATGTAGGTGACACACATTTTAGACATGCATCATTTCGTGACACACTCTTACAGCAGGGCACAAGGCAGGCACTAGGACCTGTGCGGAATCACAGCAGGTTTGGAGGCAGCAAGGCACAAGGCAGGCACTAGGACCTGCGCGGAATCACAGCAGCTTTGGAGGCAGCCAGGCACAAGGCAGGCACTAGGACCTGCGTGGAATCACAGCAGCTTTGGAGGCAGCCAGGCACAAGGCAGGCACTAGGACCTGTGCGGAATCACAGCAGGTTTGGAGGCAGCAAGGCACAAGGCAGGCACTAGGACCTGCGCGGAATCACAGCAGCTTTGGAGGCAGCCAGGCACAAGGCAGGCACTAGGACCTGTGTGGAATCACAGCAGCTTTGGAGGCAGCCAGGCACAAGGCAGGCACTAGGACCTGTGCGGAATCACAGCAGCTTTGGAGGCAGCCAGGCACAAGGCAGGCACTAGGACCTGTGCGGAATCCTGGCAGGGCTCGGAGGCAGCAGCAGCCGCGACACACCCAGACACTGCAGCCGACATACTAACGTGTCCCGACACACAGTTTGGAAAGCTCTGCTCCAGGTGATGGACAAAGAGAAAACCTTATCATAACAACACAAAACAACAACAGAAGCCTAAACATCGGCGCAGGGTCTAAAAATAGGACTAGAACCAAGCAGATCAGCCAGCAGGGCCCATTTAACCTCCTGGCCCCAAAGTCTGAAGGACCCACCAGGTCTTTAGTGACTTAACGAAAGGCTAACAGAGTTGGGGCCATCTGGATCCTTGGAGGGATGCTGTTCCGTGGGGCAGAATGTCCAACATTTTATGGTTCTGTGCTTCATGTATTTCTGTGATTGCAGCTCGGGTCATGCAGTGACCCTCCTAGGCCGCCTGCCTTCACTGGAGTCTCTCTGGCAACTTTTGTTGGCGAAGATCAGCTGTTGGGGGCACAGCTGTCCCTCCTCCTCCCTTAAGGTAAAGGTAAAGGTTCCCCCCGCACATTTGTGCAGTCGTGCCCGACTCCAGGGGCCGATGCTCATCTCCGTTTGTTAGCCGAAGAGCCAGCATTGTCCGAAGATGCTTCCGCGGTCATGTGGTTGGCATGACGCACGCAGAACGCTGTTACCTTCCCACCAAAGTGGTACCTATTAATCTACTTGCATTTGCATGCTTTCGAATTGCTAGGTTGGCAAGAGCTGGGGCGAGTGCGGGAGCTCACTCCGTCACGCGGGGCTAGGGATTCGAACCTCCGAACTTGAAATCTTCCGATCGACAAGCCTGGCGTCTTACCCGCTGAGCCACCACGCCCCTTCCTCCTCCCTTACCCAGTTACAATCTCAGAGGGGTGAGATTAAACCAAGATTCATGCCCTTGACACAGAGAAGAACTAGGTCATAATTCCCCAGCGACTTGGGTAGACTTTGCTAGGAACTGAACCTCTGTTGTAATGTTGGAATGACAGCTTAGTGCGGTTGAGAGTGGGAGTCTCTGAGGTGGCGGGAGAGATTGTACAGCATTTATAGCCAGTCGTATCTCAAATCCCGGATGCCCTTTTATGGTGGTGCCCCCTCTGAAATGAAGTCTTTGGTTTCCCTTTCTCAACCTCCTTCATCCTTCATCATCCCTAAATGGTGTACAAATTATTATTTTTTTAAAAAAAGGCCTAATAAACATATTTCAATGAAAAATATGGAGCCCTTGGTGCTCTCTGAGCTTGGTTGTTTGCTTGTAGATGTTTCATTACCTAACTAGGTAACATCATCAGAGCGAGGGAGTGTGGGGTTTGCTCCCTGTTTATATACAGCAGCTTGCCCTGACAGTGTTGGTGGGGGGTGTGGTTCTCTCCTTGGTAGTTCCTTGATTAGGATATTGTTTACTGCTTGATTGTTTGTCTGGTGTTAATCCTGGTGTTAATCTTTGCTTGTCTGGGTGTCGATTGTTGGCGAGGAGGAGAAGTAAACATACCCCATATCCAAGATTCCATAACCTAATTTAACCCCAATAAACTTGACTAAGGAGACTTGGCAAGATTAACCTCCTTGATTGCGAAGGACTCTTAGCTGGCCTTTGGTTTCATATCAGTGATTACAACCTTCATTATTTCGGGGATTCCAGAGAACAAGAAGCTGTTTAGGTCCATAGTGAGCTGTGGTGATAGTGAAAGCCACGGTGGTGGAGAAGGTGCTGGACCAGGAATGGGGAGAGTGGTTCTGGTCCCCACTCATCCATGGAAGCTCCCTGGGGGACTTGGGGCCAGTCCCTGCCTCTCAGCCCAAGAGCCAGGGTGGGGTAGTGGAGAAGGTGCTGGACCAGGAGTGAGGAAACCTAGGTGGCTATTTACCCTCAACCATGGCAGCTCGTGGCTGGTCCCTCTCATTCAAGCCGGCCTATCTCACAAGGCGGCTCTCGTGGGAAAGAAAGAGGAGGAGGGAGCACTATATATGCCACCTTGAGTTCCCAAGTAAGGTGGAAATCAAATACATTAATAAACTAACCCCGGAGTGTGCTGTTTTACTGTCTCTTGAGTTTTGCTGAATACCAGAGATGCTAACCCAGTGTTTTCCAAACTTGGCCACTTTAAGATGTGTGGACTTCAACTCCCAGAATTCCCCAGCCAGCCTAGTTAGACGAACCAGTCTTTTCCGCTGCTCACACCTTTCTCTCCATCCTTTCCAGCACCAGTTCCTGAAAATTGCCAAGCCTCTGTCCAGCCTCACTCCTCTGATCATTGCAGCGAAAGAGGCCACGAAGAACAACCACTGAACCCCACCAGCGGGTCCGAAGCCTTCTGCTAACATTTTTGGTTTTATCCTTTTTCTTTCTTTCTTTCTTTCTTTCTTTCTTTCTTTCTTTCTTTCTTTCTTTCTTTCTTTCTTTCTTTCTTTCTTTCTTTCTTTCTTTCTTTCTTTCTGTTATTTTTAAGAGACAATTTTAAAGAGTTCATCTCCCAGGAGTTATGCCCTTGGCACAACCCTTTTAACTCTTTGTGGCCGGAATCACGATGGAAGCAATTTGGATGGAGGATTCGGACGTAGACATACGGCGTGGAGGGACTCTTGGAGTGGAATTGACCAAGAACTCTAGAAAAGGGTTCAACCATTGTGTTCCCCAACGAAGAGGGTTCTTTATCTTTTAATGTATTGATTTCAGAATGAAAGAGAAGAATATTACGCAGAAACTTTTTAGATGATGTTTTTCCTAAGCAAGTTACAATTCTCATTGTCTAGGCATCCTTTTTACCTCTCTGAGAGCCTGGTTCTTAAACTACTGAAAGATTGTTTGAATTACTTGAAAACGGGGGCAGGCAAAGAGAAGTTTGGACTGTTTTTATAATCTCAAGGGAAAGGGTTTTTTTCACCCCCCTCTGAACCACTGGATGTTTGGACCCAAGTCTGCATGCGTCAAAGAAGAGGTTGAAGTAGTTAAGATAAACACCACCCCCACCCCTTTTTGGAAGATTAATTAATCAGTGATCATCATGCAATGTGTTTGGGGTTTTGTGTGTATGTGTGTGTGTATGTGTGTTGATATGCGTATGTGTGTGTGTGAGAAACAAATTGTCCTCTGATTAAATTCCTATGGCTATTTCCCATCCTAATCTCCAGTCATCAGTGCCTGTTTGGTTCATAGATTAGAACAGCACTTTCCAGATGAGTTGGAACTTCAATTCCCAGCATGACCCTTGGCCAGAGGGATTATGGGAGTTGAAGTCCAGGACAGCTGGAGGTCACTGGAGTGGGAAAAGAATGCTGCAAGTGATCTTGCTTTCTATGATCTCAAATTAAACAATACAGAAACTTGCTCTTTTGGCCCTTGCTTAAGAATCAGGGCTACGAAAACCCTGAGATGGCAGTGAAGAAAAAGGCTATTTTTTGTATTTCTTTGCTGCCCTCTAGCCCTAATAAGGAATATAATTGCCTCACATTTCAAAATTTGCAAAAAAATGATTCTGCTTTGTATCAGGACTCATCTATCTGGTTCTGTGAGCAACTGAGAATTCAGTCTTTACAGACCCAGCTACAGCAGAACATCAGCGTACTAGGGCTACTTGATATAGAAAAAAAACCCTTTTAATGTGTGCGATATGAAAATGATGGCTGCAAATTCAGCAAGTTTGAATAAACTAGATCACAGATGTTTTACACTGATTGGTTTGTAAAGGCAAGAACATTAGGAAGCAAAGCATATACACGTATGGAAAACAAAATGACACAACAATATAAAAAGCGTCAAGAAATCCACAGATCAAGCTGTATTGCAGTTTGGATTTTCATGTAACACCCTTCTGCAAGTGCTGAAAACAGAGTAGCCATCTGTGGGCAGTTGTGACAGGAATGAGTATTCCAAAGCATGAGCAGAGAGCTCTCTCTCCTGTACCTTGACAGGAGGTATTTATTTACATTTCCTGCCCTTGTATCGTGATGAGGACTCAAGGTGGTTAACAGCATTCAAAAACCAGCAACATACAAAAGTTAAAGCTATAAATTAGCACGAGAGCCAATTTGGTGTAGTGGTTAAGGCATCAGGCTAGAAACCGGGAGATGGTGAGTTCTAGTCCCGCCTTAGGCATGAAAGCCGGCTGGGTGACCTTGGGCCAGTCACTTTCTCTCAGCCCTAGGAAGGAGGCAGTGGCAAAACCACTTCTGAAAAACCTTGGCAAGAAACATCTAGTAAAGGTAAAGGTTTTCCCCTGCACAGTCGTGTACAACTCTAGGGGGTGGTGCTCATCTCCGTTTCTTAGCCAAAGAGCCAGCGCTGTCCGAAGACGCTTCCGCGGTCATGTGGCCGGCATTATGCTGTTACCTACCCACTGAAGTGGTACCTATTTATCTACTTGCATTTGCATGCTTTCGAATTGCTAGGTTGGCAAGAGCTGGGGCGAGTGCGGGAGCTCACTCCATCACGCGGTGCTCGGGTCTCGAACCGCCAACCTTCCAATCGACAAGCCTGGCATCTTAACCGCTGAGCCATCGCACCCCCCCACTAACATCTAGGGGTGTGCAAAATGTTCTGTGCATGGAACAGCAGGTTTGGGTGGTCTGTGCCCCTGCCAAAATACATATTCCATCTGGATGTGGAACGTGTTAGATCCAGGCACAAGTCCTGAATACACATGTTTCAGGCACAGATGTTCTGGGGTGGGAGTCACGGGGACAGAGGTGAAACCAGCGGTGACAGTTAAGGGTAGGAGTTAGGAGGATTGGAGAAAGGGTAGACTACATGTTACGCTGTGCTTGAATCCCAGCTCTGCCGTGGTCCTAGTGCGGGGAGGATTGGGAGGGGAGAAGGGGGCAAGACACCCCGGACGTGCTCTGCTCATTCCACAAGGCTGCCTGGAATTTCTCTTGGATGCAACTTGGAAAAAGCAAGAAGCTCCAGGGTTGGGTTCCTCTGGATTGGAACCTCCTGGACCTGGTCCAGCTGAACCTATGAAGAATGGTGAAAAGAACATGAGAAGAAGGCAAGGTGGAGGGGGGAGACGAAGGCTGTCCCAGGGAAGAGGGTGCGGATTTATTCTCTGTAGACCCTGAAGGTAAGACAAGAACCAACGGGTGGAAGCAAACTCAAAACCAAATAAAACTAATAAAATTATCCAAACTCAATATAAAGGGGAATTTTGTGGCCACAAGAGCTGTGAAGCAGTGGAACATCCAGCCTGCTGAAGTTGGGGGCGGGGGGAGCTCCTTCACTGGAGGTACTCAAGGTTGGACAGCCATTTTTCTAAGGATTTGGACTAGAAGACATCCAAGGTCCCTTTCAACCCTGTGGTTCTAGATCAGTGTTCCTCAAACTTGGCCACTTTTAAGACATGTGGACTTCAACGCCCAGAATTCTGGGCGTTGAAGTCCACATGTCTTAAAGTGGCCAAGTTTGAGGAACACTGATCTGGATGAACCCTCAAGCCACAATGTTTGTGTTCCATGCACAGAATAAAACACGCTTTCCATCAGATGCACAACTCTTATCAAAACCATCTATGTGTTAAAAGTCTGGAGAAAGATGCAGCTTGGCAGATTTGCTGAATACTGGGGTGGGGGAGCAAAGATCCCTTCTAGGGACTATTCTGAGTCTGGAGCAAAGGTGGCTCTGCTGCATGATGACACTGGGGACTTCTGCCTTACAGTAGATCTTCAGATCTTAAACCCTTCAGGACTTGGAAGGTCAACACCAACGTTTATCTGTTTTTCTCAATAAGCAATTGGTTACTGGTGCTGATCCATGGACGATTGGATGGAGGTCAAACATTTTTCAATCGTGCATTTTGTGCTACTGGGAAGAAAAGACTTCTCCCATCTGAAATGTTAAATCTCCAGCACGTTTTGGCTGTTTCCAAAATCCTCTCGATGAGAATATTCTGATTGGGTACCAAAATGGAGTTTCAGAAAAATTCCTTCTTCTGCACCACACCAGATTATGTTCTGAAAAGAAGCATCCATGAAAAATCTACCTGCCTGGTTCCTTCTGGCTGTAGCTGATCTGAATCAATCCCATGAATGATTACGATTTTCACACATCTGTTTCCTTTACGTTTTGACTGCTGTAGCTGTCTGCTACAGTTGGAAGGAGGTTGCAAAATCCTGAGCTTCACAAAAATCAGATACCCCTTGACTATACAGAAAATTCCAGGTTTAAGCGGATCCAAAGAGTGAAACTATCTGGGGCATCATAAATGGCTCATGGGGAAATTCTTACTTGAAACATTAAAAAAAAACACCCCAGGCATAGCTAAACCGCTTCCCATCTAGACTTCAGACGTGGGATTTTCTGGTGGTCTCTCATCCAATCAAGCCCAACTTTAATTGAGATTAACATGGTTTAGGTGCTGCCTTTCTGCTGGGGGGAAAGGTTCCTCAAGTCCAGCGCAAACCTTGGTACTACTATATTTGTTGTTTGTTGTTGATTCGTTCAGTCGCTTCCGACTCTTCGTGACTTCATGGACCAACCCATGCCAGAGCTTTCTGTCGGCCGTCACCACCCCCAGCTCCCCCATGGTCTAGTCCGTCACCTCCAGGATATCATCCATCCATCTTGCCCTTGGTTGGCCCCTCTTCCTTTTGCCCTCCACCTTCCGCAGCATCAGCATCTTCTCCAGGGTATCCTGTCTTCTCATTATGTGGCCAAAGTACTTCAGTTTTGCCTTTAATATCATTCCCTCAAGTGAGCAGTCTGGCTTTATTTCCTGGAGTATGGACTACTACATAGGATGTGTATTTTGGCAGCCTAACCCACAGGCCAGGTATTTCCTGGTGGTCTCCCATCCCAGAACTAACCAGGCCAAACCTTGTTTCGCTTCTGAGCCCAGACAAGATCATCCAGATGCTGACACCTGCCTGAAAGTTAACCTCCTAATGTCGCATCCCTTTCCCCTTTTGGCTCCTCTTGATGCTGGAAAGGCTCCAGACTGAAAGAATGCCACCAAAGAAGGAAAGGTGGACAGAAGAGGCTACAGATTTGCATCAAATGCACAAATGTTATTTTGTGTGTCTAGGTGCGTGTTTAGTTATAATAGTTTGAAATGAAATAGAAATAGTGCATTGGATGTAGGTTTAAAGGTTTCCCTGTTGGACGGTGGGGCTTGAATGAAGGAGCCTGTGGAAGTCGGACCTGCGTTCATCTAGTCCAGTGTTTCTCAACCTCAGCGGCTTTTAAGATGTATATACTTCAACTCCCAGAATTCCCCAGCCAGCCATACTGCCTGGGGAATTCTGGGAGTTGAAGTCCACACATCTTAAAGTCACCGAAGTTGGGAAACACTGCTCTAGAGCATCCTTAACAGATAATTTTGCAGCAAATGTGTTGCCGCCTGACTCTCAACAACTCTGGGAATTCAGTCCATATTTACAAATTTGAGTCCTGCTGTCAAGTTTTCCCTCCAGCCATGTTGTGGGGTACCAGGTCTGTAAAAATGGCTCGCATCT
The DNA here is from genome assembly GCA_023362775.1 of Charina bottae. Classification (NCBI taxonomy): domain Eukaryota; kingdom Metazoa; phylum Chordata; class Lepidosauria; order Squamata; family Charinaidae; genus Charina; species Charina bottae. The sequence continues at coordinate 897,453 of JALMGJ010000048.1, read as the reverse complement.
CTGCCTTACTTTTCTGCAAGCTAGATTTAAGCCATTTGTCAACCTTTTCCAAGGGAGCTGCTTTCCACGGATCATCTATGACTTACATAAATCCTTTTCAAGATATTCTGATATGCTAAACCCAGACCAGTGGAACTATTACTTTCCATGACTTGGAAACCTGTTTTTTTTTAAAAGGGTATAAAATCACATTTGCCTTTGTTGCAGCAGCATCACATGGCTAACATCGTTGAGCTTCTCCAGTCAGGAGCTGTGAGGGGCCAGTCAAGCATTCTTGGTATGCTTTTTGAAATCTCTGTTTTTTTCAACTATCCCAGTAATCGTTTAGTCAGATGCTGGGGAATTTGGGGAGTCAAAAGGAAGCAACTCTCTCTAAAAAGTAAAGTTTCGAGCCTAAGTCACTCCTGATGACCTCATGAACAAGGAAATGTCATTTGTCTTGACGCTGCTACAGAAATAGTTTGCATATTTATTTATTCAATTTAGTTCAATTAGTTGCATAGGTCACCTTCTAGGATATTTTTCAACCTTCCAGGCTAAGATTTCCTGGTAGTCTCTCATCCAAGGACAAAACCTGTTTGGCATTGTACATCTATAAGAGCCAAGGTCAGCTAGATTTCCTCCATGAATTTAGCTGCCTTTTAAGAAATTAATCTCAACTAGTAACCATTCTGGGGCTAAGATGGGTGTTGAGCTTCTGTTGGTCATTTTTATTATATTATGTTTTCTGGAGTGTGTGGTCTTTCTTTTTTTTTTTTTGCTCAATTTTATGGATTTCCCCCTTCTATTGTTAATTATAAGCCACCCTTTAAAGGGTGGCCTCTAAATTTCAATCCATCATCCATCAATCCCTGCAGAGTCTTCAGTATGTGACTGTTGTCTGTAGCTTGAATCATGTCAACTGGATTTCTATTTTCTCAGTGGAAACGTTTCGCTACTTATCCAAGGAGCTTCTTCAGTCTGAGCAAAGTTAGTAAGGGAATCCTTAAATATGTTTCTAGGGTGGCTGTGTGACCTTGCACCTGGGGCTAGGTCATGGTTATTTTGAGATGTTATTTCTAAGTCCCTTTATCATCCAAAGGAGGATCGTTAAGATTACCATGCTGCTTAACTTAATCTTAACGATCCTCCTTTAGATGATAAAGGGACTTAGAAATAACATCTCAAAATAACCATGACCTAGCCCCAGTACAAGGTCACACAGCCACCTTAGAAACATATTTAAGGATTCCCTTACTAACTTTGCTCAGACTGAAGAAGCTCCTTGGATAAGGAGCGAAACGTTTCCACTGAGAAAATAGAAATCCAGTTGACATGATTCAAGCTACAGACAATTCCACCTGGATGACTGAGAACCTTCATAGACATATGTGACTGTTGATAAGTACAGACTTTGCGCTGAATTGCTACATTCTGCTGCCAGGAATGTGAGTGTGACCGTGTATCATCTGCGTGATTGAGCATCTGGGAAGGATGCGATCGATAAAATGTAATGATTGGCTCGAGAATCTGAGCCCTTCATTTTGCCCTCCATTTCTCCAAGAATGTTCAACGATTATGACATCAGCTGCAAAGCAGGTTTTAACAGCTGGACTCAGACTCTGCTCTGGTTCATGCCAGGCTGTTTGGGAGATGTAATTTAACTCATAGAAATGGAAGATCCTTGGGTGAGTAGGCAAAATGGTGCTTTCTCTAAGCCAGGGTTTCTCAACCAGGGTTCCGTGGCACCATCGGGTTCCGCGAGAGGTTCCCAGGGGTTCCCTGGGAGATCACGATTCATTTAAAAAAATGATTTTAATTTCAGGCAAGTTCACATTAAAGAGGAAAGTTTCACTCTCTATTTTTAGTTTAAGAACACTGTTTGTGCATAGATGCAGGCCTACCCATGAAACGAATAGAATAATTTCGTAACGTCTGGCCTATATTGGAGCCTGAATGTGCAGGGGTTCCCCGAGCCCTGGAAAGGGTTCCTCCAGGGTCAAGAGGTTGAGAAAGGCTGCTCAATTCCAAACGATAAACAAGCATCTCATCTGGAACCTTGGATGATGCTGTGACCCAATTAGAATTCTGAATAATTTAATTTTTTTTAATCGGCATTTTCTAAGGGTTAGCACACGATGGCATCCTGCGGTTATAGTTCAAAAGGAGCTGGAGATTTGGAAACCTTTGGTGGTGGGTGCTGTTTCATTAATTTTATTCATTGCACTTTATAACCCATAGCTTTCACCTGTTTTATTTTAAAATATCCTGCACTGCCTTTCTTCCCCAGGGTGGAGCTTTGCAGGTACACGGTGCCAAATGGCTTTGAGAGAGGAAGGGTAATTTTACAAAATGAAGTAATAAAAAATAATTCCTTCGAATGAAGTAAAACTGAAAGATCCCAAAGACGTTAATCAGCTGAAGATACCCAGGAAATAAATATTCACCACCTGGTATCAAGCATCCTTAAAAGGTATCTTTCAGACTTAAGATGCTATTACAGAATAAGGCTGCTCTTTAGAGGAAGACCTCCTGTGTCCAAATGAAGGGGAAGGGGAGAAACCTAAATTGATTTTGGGTTGTGGGGAGCTCAGGACATATCACTGCCAGTTTGTCAGCCTTGTATAGTTCTGAGGGTAGAGTTCTAGCCATCCAAGAGGATGGATTTAATCACTTTTGTCAGCCCTTCGAGGTAGTCTAGACAAGACGCTGCAACCATGACTTCCAACACTACTTTTATTGTAAGGTTACAGTAACAGTATCTTGCAAGTCTGAAAGGACATCTCCCCCCCCCTTGCCTTTATAGCCCAAGAAACTAGGGAGGGTCCCTTCTGAGACATTTGCCACACCCCATTCCTTCTGCGGGCTCAGCTGCCTCTTATCTGACCATTGTCTAGTCTTCTGCTCTTCCTCCTGTCTCCCAAGGTCATTCTCACATACCAGTACACATTTCTTGGCAGCAGTACAGATGTGGTCTTTATTTATCTTTTGCTGGGATGGTCTTTTTTTCTTAGTGGTCTCCCATCCCATTTCCTAGTGGTCTCCCGTCCAAGTACCAACCCAATCTGGGGAAATCAGCTCAGTTGGGCTAGGCGGCTGTCACCTGCCATGACTGTCCATATGAAAACATCCAACAATAGATGGCAGAGGCTGAGAATATGATGATTGACGCGGGCTTTCTCTCCCTTTGGCTGTTCATCAGCACAGAACTCACAGGGGCAGTGCTGAAGCCAACGCCATGGAGAAATCTGAAGCGAGTCTCCTGACGGACACCAAGGAAAACTTAAAGAATGATATCTGGAACCTAAGAGAGACCGCAGCCAACCTTGACGTTGAAAAGCAGGAGATCCTCAAGGAGAATAAGAGCGTGAAAGAGCAGAACAGGACCCTGGAAGCCAAAATCGAGTGTTTCAAAGCCATGGAGGAGGACTTGGAAAAGGAGAAGGAGGAACTGCAGAAGACGCTCCAACAGCTCGAAGACACGGTGGCAGCCCTGGAGTCCCACAACCAGACCTTGAAGGAGACCAACAAGGTCCTCCGCTCCAAAATCCAGAAGGTCTCCAACTACGTCACCATGTCTCAGGATTACAAGGCCACTCAGGACCAGGATATTTTGCGCATGAAGCAGGCGATGGAGAAAATTGTGGAGTACTTCAAGCTGTTGGAGGCGAAGATCGAAACGGCCGAGCAGCAGTACGAGGACGAGAAGAACCAGTCTGCCGAGCTGAAGCACACGATGGAGGAGCTGGAGCAGATCCGCGAGGGGCAGGAGAACGAGATCCTGTGTCTGCGGGAGCAGCTGGAACAGGTCTCCTTGCTCAGGTCGGAGACCGAGCCCGGCCTGGAGGGCCCCTCCCTGTTGCACGAGATGGTGCAGGCCAAGCTGGTACAAGATTCCCAGGCGATGCAACATAGCCTCTTCTTCCTCTTATCCAAAGGGATGGTGCTGCTGGTGGCTATGATCATCGTCCTGGCATTTTCAAACGCGTTGGTCTTCCTCTTCAGCCAAGGCTTCGAGCCTGGGAACCAACTGCGGACGTTTGCCGACCGCCTCGGGCAGGTATCCGACGTCCTGTCCCTGTATCACACCCGGAAGCCCAGCAGCTTACGGGTCTTTTGAGCAAGGGTCCTGAGCATTGCCAAGCTGCTCGCAGGGCCTTGCGGAAAACTCTTCGATTAAAATTGGCGCGCTTCAAAAGTCTCACATTAAACCAAAAAAGTCTCACATTCGTCTGGGGAGTGAATAGAATAGCAATACTTTTAAATGAATGAATAATGGGTGCAAATCCAACAGGTTTGGCTCATTTATGATTTAATGTCTTGTGTGATCCCAGAAAATGAGTAAATGTGGTTGTTATTATTATTAGTAGTAGTAGTATTTATCCTGCCTTTTTAATATATGTATTTATATATTTTTATTGTGGTGGGTGAAGAAACTGTGGGTGGGTGAAGAAACCCGCTTTTTAAAAAGTCCGTGGGGATGGCCTATCTTTGCAAGGGAAGGAGGGGGCAGAACCCCTAAAACTCCCCCTTCACACTTTCTCTCGCTCCCCTCCATTCAAATGCTAAATCATTTATATCATATCATCATTGGCGATCACTCGTAGTCGAGTAAGATTGTCTTCCAAAGGTAAAATTTTAACAGTGGATCCGTAAGTGGCTATAAAGGCCAATTCTGGATCCGCACAACCTCCCACAATGAGGGCATAGGTTTCCAGGTGGGAGACGGTCATGATGAGGGTTTGCCTGACGTGCCTTCCTTTTAGCTCTTTTCTCCCTTTCACCCTGTACTCGTGCTTCTTCAAAGTCCATAGCGCCATTAATAAAGGCTGACCTCCAATTGAAACGCTCATGAGTTAGGGCTTCCCAGTTCTCAATGCTGATATTACATTTTTTAAAAATTAGCTTTGAGAGTGTCTTTGAATCTCTTTTGCTGTCCACCAATATTCCGTTTTCCATTCTTAAGTTGGGAGTAAAGTAGCTGCTTTGGAAGACGATGGTCAGGCATTCGAACAACATGGCCGGTCCAGCGAAGTTGATGTTGGATGATCATTGTTTCAATGCTGGTGGTTTTCGCTTCTTCTAATACGCTAACATTAGTCCGCCTATCTTCCCAAGTAATTTGCAGAATTTTTCGGAGGCAGCGTTGATGGAATCTTTCAAGAAGTTGGAGGTGGCGTTTGTAGAGGGTCCATGTTTCACAGGCGTACAGAAGGGTTGGTAGTACAATGGCTTTGTAAACAAGCATTTTGGTCTCCCTGCGAATGTCCCGATCCTCAAACACTCTACGCTTCATTCGGGAGAAAGCTACACTCGCAGAGCTCAGGCGATGCTGAATTTCAGCGTCGATGTCGGCTTTTGTAGATAGATGGCTGCCGAGATAAGAAAAGTGGTCGACATTTTCTAGTGACACACCATTAAGCTGGATTGATGGCGCTGCGGAGGGATCGGTTCGAACTTGCTGGTAAAGCACTTTGGTTTTTTTAATGTTAATCGAGAGGCCGAGCTTTTCATATGCTTCTGCAAAGATGTTTAGGATAGTTTGAAGATCTTCCTCGGAGTGTGCACAGACTACGTTATCATCAGCATATTGAAGTTCTATAACAGAAGTTGTAATTACCTTATTTTTTGCTTTCAGCCTACTAAGATTAAAAAGCTTTCCATCTGTTCAACATATAATTTCTACACCAGTAGGAAGTTTCTCTTCCACAAGGTGTATAATCATAGTGATGAAGATAGCGAATAAGGTTGGAGCAATAACACATCCCTGTTTAACGCCGGATTCCACTTTAAATGGATCGCTTTGAGAGCCATTGTTATTCAGGATTGTTGCCATCATGTCGTCATGGAGTAGCCGCAAGATGTTCACAAATTTATCAGGGCATCCGATTTTCAGAAGGATGGTCCAGAGAGCAGTACGATTTACAGTATCAAAAGCTTTAGTCAGATCAATAAATGCCATGTACAGAGGGCAGTTTTGCTCCTTGCATTTTTCTTGAAGCTGTCGTGCAGTGAAGATCATATCCACTGTTCTCCTGGAAGGGCGGAAGCCGTTTTGCGTTTCAGGGAGGATGTCTTCTGATACGGATAGGAGACGGTTTGTGATGACCTTTGCCAGGATTTTGCCTGCTGTGGCTAGAAGGGAGATGCCTCGATAGTTTCCACAGTCTGTTCTATCACCCTTTTTAAAGAGAATGATCATTATGGCATCCCTAAATCTGCTGGAATCTCCTCCCTCATCCAGATTTTTTCGATGAGCTTATGTTGTTGTTGTGTAAGTTCAGGCCCGCCTTCTTTAAAGACTTCAGCAGGAATCCCATCAGGTCCACTAGCTTTGTTATTTTTCATTTGTTTAGTGGCTTTACTGACTTCCTCCAAACTAGGGGGTACTGCAAGCTCATCTCTTATTTGTTTTTGCGGGATTTGCAAGAAGACTTCATCAGCCACAGTAGAGTGACGATTAAGGAGATTGTAGTAATGCTCTTTCCAGCGCAGTGCAATAGACTCTTTGTCCTTTAGAAGTTTAGTACCATCTACTGAGCGTAAGGGATTTGTACCATGGTTTGTTGGTCCATAGATGGCCTTTATGGCGTTAAAAAAGCCCCGTGCATCATGAGCATCTGCAAAATGTTGGGTTTCTTGGACTTTTTTTATCCACCATAAAAAAAGTTCTTAAGTTCTCTAGTTCTTCTTTGGACTTCTGCCTTTGCACTGGTGTATATTTTTTTCTTAACGGCACAGTTAATATCTTTTTGCCATATCCAGAAGGCTTTCCTTTTCTTGTCAATAATATGTTCAATCTCACTATCGTTCTCATCAAACCAGTCCTGATGTCTCTTAGTTTGGTATCCGATAGTATGTTCACAGGCTGAAATAATAGAAGTCTTCAATTTAACCCAGTGTTCCTCAACATTTTCAGGAAGTTCCATAGGCAGATGTTCCTTGAGAGTTGATTGAAAGCAAGCTCGTTTAATAGAATCTTGAAGGGCCAGTGTATTCATTTTACGCCTTGGTTTTCTTCCTTGGAGCCTACGATGAGGGACAATCTTTATGGCCATTGTGGATCGAATTAATCGATGGTCTGTCCAGCAGTCATCGGCGCTCGTCATGGCTCTGGTGAGAAGTACATCACGGCGATCTCTAGCACGGACAATTACATAATCTAAAAGATGCCAGTGCTTCGACCGTGGGTGCTTCCATGATGTTTTAAATTTATTTTTCTGGTGAAAGAGTGTGTTAGTAATGACAAGGTTATGCTCTGCACATTTAGTCAGAAGTAAGATTCCATTCCATTAATTCCATAATTCCATTTATGTTATAATTATATTTTTTTATAATATATATATATAATTATATATAATATATATATATATATATATATATAATTATATATATATAATATAATTATATATATATATATATATAATTATATATATATAATATATATAATTATATATATAATTATAATTAATATAATTATTAATTATAATAATAATTAATTCCATAAGATTCCATTCATATTGCTGTTGTCAACTCCTTCTTTCCCAATGATCCCGGGCCACAAATCAAAGTCACGCCCAACTCTTGCATTGAAATCGCCCAGGAGGATAATTTTATCCTCCTTTAGTATCTCTGATAAGATGGTGTCCAGCTGGGTATAAAATTTTTCCACTGCATCTAGTGTTGGTGCGTAAGCACTTAGGATAGTTGCCTGTTGGTTTTTGGCGAGTTTTATTCGGAGAGTTGAGAGTCGTTCGTTAATCCCAGTGGGAACTTCTGACAAGAGCTTCACAAGGTCGTTTTTGATAGCAAAGCCTACCCCATGTATTCGTCGTTCTTGTTCAGGCAGTCCTTTCCAAAAGAAGGTATAACCTCCTTTTTCTTCCTTCAACTGTCCTTCTCCTGCTCTTCGAGTTTCTTGGAGTGCTGCTATATCAATATTAAAACGTCTCAGCTCCCTTGCAATAATGGCAGTCCTACGTTCAGGTCGTTCACTATCCATATTGTCTTGCAGTGTCCGTATATTCCATGTTCCAAAATTCATGTGTTTTTTATGACCTAATGCTAAATGCTAAAGATACACCAGTAAATTGGGAGATTTTAATGGTTGCTTCTGAACAAGGATCCAGGGAATTGGGATTAATTTTCGGCGGCTTCTTAGGCTACTCCGCCCTCTGGAGGCTGTCTTTTTCAAAATATATAGGTCGTATAGTCAAATCAGTCAATCCTAAAGGAAATCAACCCTGACTGCTCATTGGAAGGACAGATACTGAAGCTGAGGCTCAAATACTTTGGCCACCTAATGCGAAGAGAGGACTCACTGGAAAAGACCCTGATGCTGGGAAAGACTGAAGGCAAAAGGAGAAGGGGACGGCAGAGGATGAGATGGTTAGATAGCATCACCGATGCAATGAACATGAATTTGAGTAAACTCCGGGAGGCAGCGGAGGACAGGAAGGCCTGGCATGCTATGGTCCATGGGGTCACAAAGAGTCAGACACAACTAAACGACTGAACAACAACAACAACAACACACAAAGATGTTCCACAGGCTGAAGTCTCTGAAACAGCAGACAGGAAGCTACTTTTAAAAAAAAGTTTATCATGTATTTTAATAGAACAAAATTAAAAATAAGAAAAAATAAGAAATCAAGTCTTATTGATTTCAATAAGAAATCAATTTCAATGGAGCTTGAAATCAAGCTCCAACAGTGGAAATGTTTGGTTGCGTTTGTTGCACTCCAGTTTGCTTATACAGCATTTTTAAAAGCGAGGAGTTGAGAAACTCTGCCACTAACATTTTAAAACAAGAGGGCATGGATATGCTAAGAACTCAATCAAAATAACCTTTTCCCTTCTCTTTCCATTTGTTTTTCCACAATGGAAGGCAACCAGCTTTGCATATTCCATTTCCATATTTTTTCATCTGTAATACATTTTCAATATTTCAAATATTTTCCCCAAAGCCCAAATATATGTGTATTTTTAAATCTCAGAAATGAGCATACTCCTGGGTGCTCTTAAATTATCTTTTATATTAGGGGAATTTGAGTTGAAATTCTGTTCAGTTCTGGGATCGCAGCCGAAGCAAAGTGCTGAGTGGGAAAACTTTTCAAAAACCTACTTGGAAGACAATTTGGAGAAAAGAAAATGGGGTGAGTGAAATTCCCCACAGGGAGCAGGATGTGACCGGCTTGTTAAGATTCCTCACCACAAATCAGTTTTGAAGCTGATGTGTGAAATTTTGCTCTACAAAGCTCCCCCCCCCCTCCGGAGAATCTGGGATGTGAGCTGAATGTTAATAAAAGCGACCCTTTGCTTTCGGAAAACACACAAAGAAAGAAAACTTTTCCTCAGCTGAGAAAGGGATTGTTCTCCATAGTTATTGGGGGGGAAAGAAACATGGCTTGGCCATGATTCAGAGGGAAGAATGTTATTAAGAAGTGTGTAACTCAACGGTTGAAGGAATGGGCAGGCAGATTTTTTTTGGATGTAAAAAAAAGCAAATTTTGCTGTTGCCTTGGGATTTGTGAATACAAGCTTGTGATGATGATGGGTGACGTGTTTTCTGCTGGAGTGAGGAGTGAGAGAATTAACCCTGGAGAGTTTGTAGGATATCAAGCAAGGGCCCTAGTAAATGGGGCTGTCGATGCTGAGCTAAGTAATCTGGGATCTTTACATCTGGGGATACACCTGGGGATATCTTATCACCTGGAATCCAGTGATGTTACAGAAGTGAATAACCAACAGGTATGTTTTGGAAAAGCCCATCTGCAGTTGGAGATCACTCACAAATCAGTGATCTCTTTTAACAGTATGCATATTTTTTTTAAAAATTGAGGTTGATTTTGCTAAAAATCTCAAAGGAAGATAACGTTAGGAGGCGAATGATCCAGAAAGAAAGAAAGAAAGAAAGAAAGAAAGAAAGAAAGAAAGAAAGAAAGAAAGAAAGGAAGGAAGGAAGGAAGGAAGGAAGGAAGGAAGGAAGGAAGGAAGGAAGGAAGGAAGGAAGGAAGGAAGGAAGGAAGGAAGGAAAGAGAAATCTTAAACCTAGATTTAGTTTTAGGACCTTGGCTGAAATAATTAGTGGTTCTGAGCTCTTTATCAAATGCTATTTGGGAATGTATGTATGTATGTATGTATGTATGTAAAAGAATTGGCATTATTTAAGGAGATGCATAGAGTGGAAAAGCAGATGATTGTAGATTTTTTCAGCCTTCCAGTTTGACGAATTCCTTTCTCCAACAGTATGAACTGCTAGTTTTGGTGCATTAGGTTTATAATGTGGATAAGTCCACCCTTGGTCAACAACCACTTGAAGTAGAGATGGACAAGAATGTCTGATCAGGGATTGTTTGATGGAATGTATTATAAACTGAAGAAGGAGTCTGGTAATTTGGATGTCTTTGGCGGCTGCATCATTTGCAGAATGCAGAAGGTTGCTGGTGGCCTTGGATACGACTCTGCCTCTTCTCCATGATCTTCCACTTACAGTATGTACCTCGCTGTGAGTGGAAAGAAATGGTGGAGAGATTTGGTGTGGTTTTCAAGTTACAGCTTCCCAGAGGCCACAGCAAGGGCTGTATGGTTTGATCTAACCATGCCTGTATCTATTCCACTTTTTCTTCCACTCTGTTCTGAAAATCAAAAAGAAATAAAATCTGCACATGAATCCTTACGTACATTTCCCAACGGCTTACGGTTCGGTGCTCGTATTTGAGCTGAGAATAACCAATAGATTACTGTACTACTATTTGTGCTGCAATGGGATCTGTACTGATGGATTGCACAGTTTGGCCCTAAAAGAAAATGCAAAAGCTGAGGGGCAGATTTAAATTTGCTGAACAAAATGAGCCGGCTGCTTCAAGCAGCAAATTGTACCCAGTTGATTTCTATGTGTCGGTCAGCTTTCAGGAAAGGGTGGAAGGAGTGTGTGTATGTATGTTATTTCTAGGCCATAACTTGGCAAGGGACTTGTTGTCAGGATGCCATCCTGCCAGAGATAGATGGGGCTTGTAGTATTGCCAGAGATAGATGGGGTTGTAGTTGTTAGGTACATGGGGCTTGTAGTAATTAGCTAGCATGGGGCTGGTAGTAATTAGCTAGCATGGTTGCAAGACAGTAGAAGAGCTGTTAAAGATAGGCATGGTACGCAAGGCGTTGGAATGTGGAAGGAGGAGAGACTGGAACCAGACACCAAGGTCATTCAGCTGGGATCATCAAAAGGCTGGCAGTTTAGAGTTATGGGAACTGAGGCGATAAGGGAGGGGTTGGTAGGAGTACATGGAAACTGGCTTGTTTAAATATGTGATTGCACGCGCTTTTGCTCAGTCTGCTCTTTGCATCGATTCTATTCACTTGTATTAATTAAAGGACTTTTTCATATCCTACCATGGCTTGCGCTGAGGTTTCTGAATTAATATCAAAGGAGTGGATCATCACACTTGTTGCAAAAGTAACAATTTTGTAATTTGCATGGCTGGATGAATGGTGACATAAATTGAAGGAATAAAATACCCAAATCCATTCATTCATTCCTGGGTTAGCACCGCCCTGTTTCCAAAGTGTGAAGAAGTAGAAGAAATGGATAGGATGAAGGTGAGAGTTAAATTCCATCCAGAATTGGTTTAGTATCACATCGATCCTAATCCACTTTGGGCACCACTGATGCAAATTTCTCTACTAGACCTAGAGTTTATGGGTTTTTCAAAGCTATGTCTCAAGATAGATAGAAGCTAGATAGAAGCACTGGTGTTGTCTTCTTTCAGAATGTTTTTCGGTTTTGCAGTCCAGCAGGGATTTTCTGGTGGTCTCCCATCCAAACATTGACCTGTTCCAATCCAGTTCCTAGCTTTCCAATATCAGCCAAGATGACCATGCGGAGCCAGCAGCTATCATGTTGATAACCTAGAACAGGATTTCTGAACCTTGGCAGCTTTAAGGTGGGTGGACTTCAACTCCCAGAATTCCCCAGCCAGCATGCTGGCTGGGGGATTCTGGGAGTTGAAGTCCACCCACCTTAAAGTTGCCAAGGTTCAGAAACACTGGCCTTGAAGATTATAAGCTAAATAGGAAAATAATTGTCTTCTCCCACAGTCCCCTCTTTGCAGGTGATACAAAAAAGATGCCATAAAACATTTCCTTTGCATCAAACTGTGCTTCTGCTGACCTCATGCCAATTTCTGTGCCATTTTCTTAGCTGTTGACTGGTCTCTGAGGGATAAAATCCATTACAAATCTGCTGCAATCAAGGTCAGCTGGTCTTTTCATCAGAACCAATCAGATTAATTTGCACAAATTTCAAAAACGTGCAGAGGTCAAATGGAAAGTGAGTGGATCCATCCTCCAACTTTAATCCAAAATCCAGGAGAAAGAGATCAAGGAGTATATGCCTGGTAACTGATAAGTGAAGAAGACCAATATACAGGTAGTCCTTGCTTAACAACCACAATTGGGACTGGAATTTCGGTTGCTAAGCAAAGCGGTCATTAAATGAATCTGACCTGATTTTATGACCTTTTTTGCAGGGGTCATTAAGCGAATCACTGCAGGGGTTAAGCAAACCATGTGGTCATTAAGTGAATCATGCGGTTCCCCATTGATTTTGCTTGCCAGAAGCTGGCTGGGAAGGTCGAAAATTGTCAGGATGTATATCCTGCCATGGCGACAGGAGGTGACATCCTGCCAGTCTATCGAAACCCGCAGGGTCAGCAGGATGCTTTGTGATGGGCACACCTGCAGGTCGTTGGAAGCACTTTGTAGTGGAAACTTGCCAGACTTGTAGAGTAGGTGAGAATGCTTGTAGTGGGGTCTTGGTGTATTTGTAGGACTGCAAATTATGCTGATTCGAATATTGTGTCAAGCAGTCCAGCACCAAGGACAGATCAAAGGACGCTATCATTGTGTTGGTTGATTTGGGACTGGGAAGATCTAGAAATTGTGAGATGAAGGGAGGGGCTGTCAAGGCACGGATCCCTGATGGGGGGGAACCCTGAAGAATTTTAACTGTTGGTTTGCGCTGACTCCTTTCATTCGAGTCTTTAAGGCATAGCCTTCCAAACTGTGTGTCGCGACACTTTAGTGTGTCGCAACATACAGTTTAGTGTGTCACGACACAACCTGGAAGTGGACGTGCATGGCAGCGGCATGGGGGTGCGTGCGGCGGCGGCGTGCACGGCGGCGGTGGCAGCGACGACGGCAGCACCGCACCATCAGCGCTTCCGCGTTTTAGCGGAAAACACGATGTCACTGCCGCTGCCGCCACCGCCATGCTCGCTGCTGCTGCTGCCCGCCCCCCGCACCGCCGCACGCATCCCCGCGCTGCCGCCGCTGCCACCGTTGGTGTGTTGCCAACAGCGGCAGTTTGGAAAGCACTGCTTTAAGGTGTAATGGATCACTAGCTTTAAGAAAGAACTCTTCATATCCTTAACGGCTTGTGTCGAGATTTTCTGGTTTAACAGCTCAAGGATCACAACCATGACAAAATGGTGATCACGTGACCACGGTCATAAATGTGAACTGATTGCCAAGCGTCCAAATCATGATCACGTGACCATGGGGGCACTGCAATGGTCATAAGTGTGAGTACCAGTTGTAAGTCGTTTTTTTTAGTACTGTCGTAAGTCTGAACCATCACTAAATGAATGATTGTTAAGTGAGGACTACCTGTATGTATCTGGTTTACCACATTAACCCGTTTTTTTTTACTTCATGAAAAGTACTGGATGACCAAGTGGGTTTGTGTAAGACATTGAGACACACACACACACACACACACACACACACACACACACACACACACACCTTACCCAAATTTAGCATGTCATGTGAAGCTACGATTTTAATATTGCTGGAGGTGGAGTTGTGCAAGAGCTAAAGCTTTACTAGAGCCACAGGGTGCAGCTGATTGGAGTGTCCACAACACAACGTGTGGTCCACAGAGTCAAGATGGTGGCCACAATGGTGCATTCAAAACTCTGCTTGTTTTTTTAAGTGCGCTGCATTATAAAAACCAGGCAAAGCTTCAGTTGCACTGCTTCAGTTGGTACAGCATCAATGATTTGGAATCAGAGAGATTTGACCTGAAAATCGGAATGTCAATGAAGAAAAGTGACAGAAAGAAGGCTGCCCCAGAGAAAGTTCTATGGCAGTTAAATTTTAGCCAGTACCCTCTGAAGTTTGACTTTGGACAGGAATATGAAGTGAGTTCAGAAGCCAGTGGCCCAGGTTGGGCTCAGGCAGAAGAAAAAAATGGTACCAGCTTCTAGAAGGGAATTTAGATCAAATGAAAAGATTTTATTCTGGATTAAGAGGTAATGTCTTCTTTTTGTGGAGCTGAACTCCTGGTGACTCCATAAATCAATCTGTGTTCTTCCTTGGCAGCAGTTTTCCATTACCTCCTTCCAGAAGGATTTTAGATGTCCCGGTCTGTTCGACAGCTCGTGGATTTCCGGGTGGTCTCCCATCCAAGTACTAGTCGGCCCTGCTTAGCCATTTGAGATCAGTCAAGATCAGCTAGGTGTCTTATTTTAGAGTAAAACACATGGGGTGGAAAAATCCTAATGCTTTGCTTCTTCTGAAAGAAAAAAGGGAAAAATACTTGGCTGCTCAAACGTGTTACTTCATCCAATGTAGATGGTGCCCGTAGCTGAAGACCCTGATGTAGTTTTTAGACTGACTAAAATCAGAATAAAATGACGAAGAGTTAATAAAAATGGGTCATGGAACCAGCACAAGCGGCTACCATTGAAAGAGATTAATTAATCAATCAATCAATCAATCAATCAATCAATCAATCAATCAATTAGAGATGCACATTTTATATATTGTCCCATCATGGATTAGTTTTTCTCATTGTAATGAATTTGATTATTACAAATAATGAAAGCAGAGTCAAAAAAGTCAAGATGGAGGCTGTGCATCAAAGCCCCTCCCCGGTTATGTGCATCATGCACATTGCATGTGGAAAAGGGGTGGGAGTTTGATCATGTAACCCTCTATCTTGAATTTTTTAACCCCCCTGGATACCCCTGAATTAAAGTCTGTATACAGGTAGTCCTTGGTTAACAACCACAATTGGGACTGGAATTTCGGTTGCTAAGCAAAGCGGTCACTAAGCAAATCCGGCTTGATTTTACGACCTTTTTTGTGGCGGTTGTTAAGCGAATCGTCGTGGGCGTTAAGCGAACCACATGGTTGTTAAGCGAACCACGTGGTTCCCTATTGACTTTGCTTGCCAGAAGCCAGCTGGGAAGGTCGAAAATGGTGATTACATGACCATGGGATGCTGTGACGGTCATAAATGCGAACCGGTTGCCAAGCGCCCAAATTGTGATCACGTGACCACGGGGACGCTGCGACGATCACAAGTGTGAGGACCGGCCGTAAGTCATTTTTTTCAACACCATTGTAAGTCTGAACCATCACTGAATGATTGTTAAGTGAGGACTGAAAGTGAAAGGTCCTCTGTGCAAGCACCGAGTCGTTACCGATCCTTTGGAGGGACACCACTTTCGCGACGTTTTCCTGGCAGACTATAGAGCGGGGTGGTTTGCCATTGCCTTCCCCAGTCGTGATTACCCTTCCCCCAGCAAGCTGGGTACTCATTTTACCAACCTCAGAAGGATGGAAGGCTGAGTCGACCTGAGCCGGCTACCTGAGAACCAGCTTCCGCTGGGATTGAACTCAGGTCGTGGGGAGAGTTTTGGTTGCAATACTGCCGCCTACCACTCTGCACCACATGAGGCTCAGTGAGGACTACCTGCAATTAAACAACAACAACCACCAGAATTACATTTCCACATCTCATTTTTATCATGTTTTCCCAGCTTTAACAGACGGTTGTTCCCACTGCCCGTCTTCCTTGTCTCTTTTGACAATCCCACTGTTTATTTTAGACCGAGAAAAACAAGGATGTCCTCCCCCCTCAAAGAACTCTGTCATTACTTACAGTTTTCTATTTAATAGATTTATGATGATGCTCCTTTCTACCCCTCAAGGCCCCCGTGTATGATACAATACACCTAAGTTCAAAAATCTACAGCTAAAACACAAGAGACAAAAATTTAGTAAAATTGAAGAGGAGCCTATAAACTCCTAAAACTCACTATAAAAACCTGCTGGCTTACCGTAGTTTTGGTGCCACAGTTCAAGAAACAATTCCTGATTTTCAACGAGAATGTTGCATTTCTTTTCAGATTAATAAAGATCTTGCTCCCCTGGGACCTTG
Organism: Charina bottae; assembly: GCA_023362775.1. Lineage (NCBI taxonomy): Eukaryota > Metazoa > Chordata > Lepidosauria > Squamata > Charinaidae > Charina > Charina bottae. The sequence goes on along the minus strand of JALMGJ010000048.1, from coordinate 881,246 downwards.
GTGCTGATTCTAAGTGCCAAAAGCTTTAATTCAACCTGCAGGTATTTCAGATGTCCATCTTCCCTTGTAATTCCAGCGTTTGAAACCGAGATTGTGAATTCTTCATGGGTTCGCCTTTGGATCTTGAGAAGCTCTGTGGAAATCAATGAGACAGCTGGTGGAGTGCGTGTGTGTGTGCGTGCACGCACGCGCCTAGGGAGGATACTAACTGAAGCCCCATTCAATTCCACGGGGCTCTGCTCTGGCTAATTGAATCGGAATGAAACTTGTGAATTCTATAAACAGTTTATCTAGCAAAGTAGCATGCAAACGATTATGAATGCAATCGGATACAATTTATTTATTTATTTTCTATCCTGACTTTATTATTTTTATAAATAACTCAAGGCAGCGAACATACCAAATACCAAATACCTCCTCCCGTTTTCCCCACAACAGCCACCCTGTGAGGTGAGTTGGGCTGAGAGAGAGGGACTGGCCCCAGGTCACCCAGCCGGCTTTCATGCCCAAGGCAGGACTAGAACTCTCAGTCTCCTGGTTTGCCATTGGCTCCTTCCTAGGGCTGAGAGAGTGTGACTGGCCCAAGGTCACCCAGCCGGCTTTCGTGCCTAAGGCAGGACTAGAACTCTCAGTCTCTTGGTTTGCTATTGGCTCCTTCCTAGGGCTGAGAGAGTGTGACTGGCCCAAGGTCACCCAGCCAGCTTTCATGCCCAAGGCAGGACTAGAACTCTCAGTCTCCTGGTTTGCCATTGGCTCCTTCCTAGGGCTGAGAGAGTGTGACTGGCCCAAGGTCACCCAGCCGGCTTTCGTGCCTAAGGCAGGACTAGAACTCTCAGTCTCTTGGTTTGCTATTGGCTCCTTCCTAGGGCTGAGAGAGAGAGACTGGCCCAAGGTCACCCAGCCAGCTTTCATGCCTAAGGCGGGACTAGAACTCCCAGTCTCCTGGTTTGCCATTGGCTCCTTCCTAGGGCTGACAGAGTGTGACTGGCCCAAGGTCACCCAGCCAGCTTTCATGCCCAAGGCAGGACTAGAACTCTCAGTCTCCTGGTTTGCCATTTGCTCCTTCCTAGGGCTGAGAGAGTGTGACTGGCCCAAGGTCACCCAGCCGGCTTTCGTGCCTAAGGCAGGACTAGAACTCTCAGTCTCTTGGTTTGCTATTGGCTCCTTCCTAGGGCTGAGAGAGAGTGACTGGCCCAAGGTCACCCAGCCAGCTTTCATGCCTAAGGCGGGACTAGAACTCTCAGTCTCCTGGTTTGCCATTGGCTCCTTCCTAGGGCTGAGAGAGAGTGTCTGGACCAGGGTCACCCAGCCGGCTTTCATGCCTAAGGTGGGACTAGAACTCTCAGTCTCCTGGTTTCTAGCCCGTTGCCTTAACCACTAGACCAAACTGGCTCCCTTTGCAGTGTATGTTTCAGAAATTTGATTGTAGATATAATTTGTTTTAATAAGCTAGGAAGACAGGCGAGTTTTTTTGACCCCCCAACAATAACAAAGATAGCTCCACCCTAATCACTCTAGAGTTTCTTATTCCTTTATATATGTTATTTATACATAAATGCATGTATACATAAATAATAAATAATAAATAATATATATATATATGTGGGTGGGGGTTGCACAGATCTAAATTCACAGGGATGCTGTTCAGGTTTTTTCAACACCATTGTATTTTTTACCTTCCCAGCCGGCTTCTGGCAAGCAAAATCAATGGGGAACCTCGTGATTCGCTCAACAACCACTTGGTTCATTTAACACCTGCGGTGATTCGCTTAACAACTGCCACAAAAAAGGTTGTAAAATCAGGTCGGATTCGCTTCTTTTTATAAGAATTTTTATTAAGTTTAAAGCAAAGATAAAAACTACAAAAAAGAAAATAACTACAAAAAAGAAAAAAAAAGAAAAAAGTGAGAAAAACACAAGATGAAAAAAAGATTTTTAGAAGGTTACATAAATAGGTGACTTCCGACTTTCAACAAGAATATACAACAATTTCCATAATCAATCCCTTACTCTATATCAGACCAAAATCACATTATTTCTATAAATTATTCCATTGGTACATTATAAAGATCACTAAACACCATTGCTCCTTCCCCTTATATATATAAAAAAGAAAGTAAAGAAATATATAGACCTCTAAATCAGCTTCCCCCCAAAAAACCAACATTTATTTAAATATTTCCTTCCTACCACTATCATACCACTATATATGAGGGGCGTGGTGGCTCAGCGGGTAAGACGCCAGGCTTGTCGATTGGAAGATCGCAAGTTCGGAGGTTCGAATCCCTAGCCCTGCGTGCAGAGTGAGCTCCTGCACTAGCTCCAGCTCTTGCCAACCTAGCAATTCGAAAGCATGTAAATGCAAGTAGATTAATAGGTACCACTTCGGTGGGAAGGTAACAGCGTTCCGCGGCGTCATGCGGCCACATGACCGTGGAAGTGTCTTCGGACAACGCTGGCTCTTCGGCTAACAAACGGAGATGAGCACCGGCCCCTAGAGTCGGACACGACTGCACAAATGTGCGGGGGGTACCTTTACCTTTACTTACCACTATTCTATATATTTCTGATCACTATACTAAAAATCAAATTATAAAAAGCAATTGAACCTAAAACCAAACAATTATTTATTTATTTATTTATTTACGTATTTATACCCCGCCTATCCCCTCCCTAGACGGAGGGCTCTAGGCGGCTTACATACATTGCAATTCATATTTATACATTCAATATTAAACAATGTTTACCGCGCGCTGAGGGAAGGGGTAAGGAACCGATTCTTCTTCAGTGGGTATTGGACTACAAGTCCCAGGATACCTTGCTTCCGAGTCGGCTGCTGACGTCCTGGATGTTGCTATTCGGGATTCGTCGTCCTCCGCCGCCATTCACGGGATCTTCGTGCCGAGGGCGACCCCCGACAGGACGCCAGCACATTTTCCCACGTAAGGTGGTACCCATTTATCTACTTGCATTAGCTTTCGAACTGTTGGGTTGACAGGATTTATTATATCTTATAAATCTTATAAATCAAATTATAAAAACATTTAAATTGCCTACTTTTCTACTTAATAATACTATAACAATCTTAACCCTATTAAACTTAAAGTCAAACAGTTATTATTATATCTTATAAATCTTTAAAAAATCAAACAAACTTTAAAAGCAGTGATCCAAATCATTAAAGAGAAATGTAATCATATAAACCTTAATATCAAACCAAATACATATTCTTAATTCTTGCAATACAATAAATCTTAATCCAAATCATTAAAGAAAAGTGGAATCATATAAGCCTTAATATCAAACCAAATACATATTCTTAATTTTTTAATCCCACATCGAAATATAGCAGAACATTTACTTGTCTCCATATTACACACAGGGCATTTTTCATAGAGAACTCAAACAGCCCAACTGCCCCCCTTAAAAAGTCAGACTTCTCAGCAGAAAAATTCCCACAGAATAGAGCCATTTCTTTCCCAAAACATTTCCTCAGAAAAACAAACCCGTCAGTATCTTGCAAGTCGAGCTGTCTTAACTCCTTCAACACGAAAGTATATTAATCGCTTGGCATTTTGTCAGAGACTCCAATCTCGCTATTGGTAACGACATCTGTGTCTTGATTGAATTCTTCCTCTCCCCCCAGATCTTCCTCAGCCAGCTGACACATTTTAAAACTGATATTTTCTACAATATCCTGAATATCTTGCAGAATACCTTGAAGGGTGTCATGAAAAATCTGTTTGGAATCACAACGAAGCTCAGACGCAGCTCTGAGAAAATCTCCTTAAACTCTTCCATGTTTCAGCCAGTAGACTACGGTGCCTCCTAGAAACTTGGCAAACGCAGATAGGAACTAATGGGTTAATGAAAGGCTTCAGAGCGTAACTGATGAAAGAGAAAGTATGCTAACCAGCAGCTGCGGCTCCCAAGGAAAGTGAACAGAAAACTCAAATTCAACCTGTAGAAAAATGTTAAATCCTTCAAATTAGATACAAAAATAATAGCGGGGAGATGATTATTTATTCTCAGTCCTCCTTAATTTTTAAATGGGAAATAAGCCAAAGTTGAAAAAAGATTTTAAAATTAATCCAGAAATAACAATAAGCGCCAAGAGAGCTCACTTCTTGCTGTAGAGAGTCTCTCTTAGGGTACATACAGTAAACTTAAAAAATATAAATTGGGTGAATTAGAAATGGGGGGGCTCGACCTAGTGTCCCTTTAAGGCAGGGGTGGGGAACCGTTTTTCTGCCAAGGGCCATTTTGATATTTATAACATCATTCGAGGGGCGGGGGGGGGGTTTGCAGGCGGGAGCCAATTGCACGGAAGGGGGCGGAGTTTGTGGACGGGAGCCAATTGCGCGCACTGAGGGGCCGCCACACCTGCTGCCGCCACGCCCGCTGCACCCGTCATGCCCTGCCACCGCCATGCCACCGCCGTGCCCGCCGCCACCGCACCCGCCGCTGCGCCTACCCCCGCCGCGCCCACCCCCGCGGGCCAGACCAATTGCTTTCGCGGGCCTTATCCGGCCCGTGGGCCGGACGTTGCCCACCCCTGCTTTAAGGCTACAGTGCGGTCTGGAAATGATGGCGTCCCCGACTCCCGTCGTCTCTTACCGGATTAGCGCCAATGCTATTGACGATCCTCAGACTACGAGGTGACGTTCTGGAGTGCAAATGGGATGATTCCGAGCATTTTCTGTCCATGAAAAAGCTCCAGGGCATCAGAAAAAGCCTGTCTGAGCCCCCCAAAAAACCTGGCACTGTCAGATCTGCCCACAGCGATCGCGGGCACAGCTGTTCAGTCAGCCATGTCCCCACCAGAAGCCGTCAGGTCGGATTCACTTAATGACCGCTTTGCTTACCAACCGAAATTCCAGTCCCAACTGTGGTCGTTAAGTGAGGACTACCTGTAATTACCTAAAACTGAGTTTTTACTTTCCAGGCAAACAGGAAATAATAGACTGCACAAAGCATCCCACTCCACATCTGCGATTGTCTGAGGAGGTCTGTTTTTTCCACAATTTCTTTCTAAAGTATTAAAAGCAAAATGCCAATCACTTCTGGCTCATGGTAAACTTAATGCTTGCTTAAGAAAATGTGACTTAGGAAACCCTGCTGGGGTTAAAAAGGAAATTCTTCCTGTATATGTGGTTTAAGAAAGCCAGTTCAGTGGAAAGAGGTCTGATTCTCGAGCCTTATTCTGTTTTTGCTATCTTTACTAATTTATTTTGTTATTTAAGCGGGGCCTCCCATTCCTGTGCTTTTCCTGAGGCTTGGGGGAAAAAAAAAACAAATGATGGATGTTTGGAATTAAGTATTGATCAGAATTTCTCTGATAGGAACTTTGGTTAAAGGCACTGGAGCAGAGCTGGGCTGGGGAAGATGGGAAGTAATGCCTACTCTCATTTTGTAAAGCTCCCCACCTTATTGATTTGTTTCTTTAAATATTGAAATCAATTCTCTGCAACCCTGCTTAAACCGTGAACTGCTTCCTGTTAGTTCTGGTTCATTTTTCATCCAGGAATAGCAAATCCAGAAGTTTGTTTCCTGGCAAGCCACCCCTGGATTGGAAACTGACAAATTACACATTCATATGTCCCTGTTTTCTTTCATTTCTGTCCCTACTACCCTGACCTGTTTCATCTTCACAACAGTCCTGGGAGGTAGGCTGACCTCAAGATTCAGCAATCCATCCCTTGATTTGATTTGATCTGACTCTGATTTATACAATTTGTATGGCTGCCTATCTCACAGCTGTGATTCTGTGGCTTTCATAGGCAAGCAAGACGTTTGAGTCCTTGGTTGATCTCAAGAAGCTAATCAGGGGCAAAGCTAAGTTGGGGCTGATTAGTACTTTGCATCAAAAGTAATACTTTCTACTTTATCCCACTGATTCATCTACAGCAGTGTTTTTCAAACTAGGCAACTTCAAGATGGATGGACTTCAACTCCCAGAATTCCCCAGCCAGCATGCTCATTGCTATAAACTTTATTTTTTTGCTGCTTAAAAAACCCCATCATATTTTTATTGTTGGAAATTCTAAGTTTTGGAATGTTTGCCTCAGAACAGCTTGGGAAAAAAACCTTCTAATTCTTCTTCCCTTCTTAACATCTTCTCTTCTAATAAAACCTTAAGTGAACAATAAGAGCTGGGAAGTTGATTTTTTAAGAGGGAATTGAAACTGACATGATCCTGGGGAATCGCACAGCACGTTTAAAGTTTACCGTAACGGCTTTGACATCATCCAATCCTCTTTTCAGAAGGAAGATGCGATAGAATGGATGTCGGCCACATGTCTGTCACAAATGTCAAGCTGTGGAGTTGGAAAAGTCGTCACCGGCGTCCACCCCAGATCCCTGAACATCAGTCCTTCATCATCTGCCTGACCGGCTTCTACAGCTGTCGGTGGGGTTGGCAAAAGCACAGAACAGTGAAGCCCGGCCACTGGTGTTGTAAGAAGGTAAGATTGAAGATTGAAGGCTGTCAGTCATTGCAAGAAGGTTCAGGGTTGCTCGATATCAGCAATTTCTCTAGAGTGTGCGGTTTCCAACTTTGTCACAGAGTCGTAGAACCATAAAATTGAAAGGGATCTCAGAGCTCATGTAGGACAGCCCCCGTCTGTTTGAAGATACCAATATATTGTCAAAAACTGATAGAGCCAGTTTGGTCTAGTGGTTAAGGCAACGGGCTAGAAACCAGGAGACTGAGAGTTCTAGTCCCGCCTTAGGCATGAAAGCCAGCTGGGTGACCTTGGGCCAGTCCCTCTCTCAGCCCTAGGAAGGAGCCAGTGGCAAACCAGGAGACTGAGAGTTCTAGTCCCGCCTTAGGCATGAAAGCCGGCTGGGTGACCTTGGGTCAGTCCCTCTCTCAGCCCTAGGAAGGAGCCAGTGGCAAACCAGGAGACTGAGAGTTCTAGTCCCGCCTTAGGCATGAAAGCCAGCTGGGTGACCTTGGGCCAGTCCCTCTCTCAGCCCTAGGAAGGAGCCAGTGGCAAACCAGGAGACTGAGAGTTCTAGTCCCACCTTAGGCATGAAAGCCGGCTGGGTGACCTTGGGCCAGTCCCTGTCTCTCAGCCCTAGGAAGGAGCCAGTGGGAAACCAGGAGACTGAGAGTTCTAGTCCCACCTTAGGCATGAAAGCCGGCTGGGTGACCTTGGGCCAGTCCCTGTCTCTCAGCCCTAGGAAGGAGCCAGTGGGAAACCAGAAGACAGAGAGTTCTAGTCCCGCCTTAGGCAGGAAAGCCGGCTGGGAGACCTTGGGCCAGTCCCTGTCTCTCAGCCCTAGGAAGGAGCCAATGGGAAACCAGGAGACAGAGAGTTCTAGTCCCGCCTTAGGCAGGAAAGCCGGCTGGGAGACCTTGGGCCAGTCCCTGTCTCTCAGCCCAACTCTCCTCACAGGGTTGTTGTTGTGGAGAAAATAGGAGGAGGAAGGAGTATTAGGTATGTTCGCCGCCTTGAGTTATTTATAAAAAATTATTAAGGCGGGATAAAAATTAAATAAATAAATAAATAAATAATGCTTTTGCACTAAAAGTATAAGGAGTCCTCGCTTACTGCCTCGTTAGCAGCAACTTTAGCAACTATTCAAAGTTATGACGGTGTAAACAACCCAGCTTTATGACCAATCCTCGCATTTATGGCTGTTGCAGTGTCCCGTGGTCACGTGGTTGCCATTTGTGTGCTTCGCTACTGGCTTGGGACAAGCAAAATTAAATTGAGAAGGTGGAGGTAAAATTGAAAGTCACGGTCACGTGATTTTTCGCTTAATGACCACGGCACTTCACTTAATGACAGAACACAAAGTGAGGCCGTAAGACTGTCACGGTTGTGTAATTTTCTGCTTAGTGACCGTGGTGCTTAGCGACGAAGTTGCCAGTCCCGACTGTAGTCACTAAGCGAGAACTACTTGTAAATGCAGTTTTTTTGGCAGCTGTATGGATTTTTTGCAAGTGCTTTCTCCTGGGATGTTTTTTTCAACAACCCTGTGATTTCCTGGTGGTCTCCTATCTGATTTCCAAATGAGCATGACTTTACTTACCTTCCAAGCTAGATAAGCTCCATCATTCCATTTAGCCTGGGTGCAAAGAAAGGAAACATAATTAAACCATAGAACTCCTCCTTGTGGGGACTTTTCACACGATAAAGACTCCTTCGAGTTGGATCCCACACTTGGTGACTATCATTTCATTGGCAGTGATCTGAAAGAGCGACATCCTTGCCTTGATTCCATGTCCTCTCCTCTGATTTTTTGTTTCCTCTAGAGGGAGTGCAGCTTTTTTGCCATCTTGATGCTGGCGTTGAGCTTCTGGTTCATCTTTCTGTCTCTCTGGGGGGGAGCAAAGAACGACTACCACAATTTTGATGTGTAAGTGTCCTCGTTGCTTGAAACAAGTGCTCAAATTCGGATTGCAAGAGGAGCGAGCATGCTTTGCAAGGGACTGAGAAGCGGCACTCAGATCTCACGGGCCAGGGGCGTCCACGGGGGCCCCAAAAAGTTGATATGGCGGACACAACCCACCAGTTGAAGGCCCTCCCCCTTTTTATTCTGAGGTAAAAAGGAGGGGCTTCGATCGGTTGCAATCACTATATTTTTTTCGTTAAAAACCCTTTATTTAATAATGATACACTATATACACTACATATATACAAAGATAGATAGATGATAGATGATAGATAGATAGATAGATAGATAGATAAATAGATAAATAGATAGATAAGAGAGAGAGAGAGAGAGAGAGAGAGATTCATTTTCCTATTTTAAGAAGTACATCAACAGTACTCTGTGTTTGTTTTATTATTATTATTGTTTGGTCTTATTCTAATCCTTTTACATATTTCAAAAAAGATATCATCTATGGATAAGCCGTTCATTACTGAGGTTGTGCCATTATTACTCAATATGACATTAAAAAGGGTTCCAAGCAGAGTATATTATTTTTATGATACCAAAAAGTACTGTATATATTTTGAATGCCAAAATCTCGACTATGTTATTGTTTATAAATGTTAAAGAAAAAGAAGAAAAAAAAAGGGGGGGAAACCCTAAAAACAATATAGGTAAATATTTAATTTCTGACTTCCCCCTTCTTTGTACGCCAACTGATTTGCAGGGCCTGTTGGTGTAAGCTTTAAAAACCATACTCTAAATGTTTGTATTGCCCTTGATGCGTAATATGTAATATCTATGGAAGCCATTCTTGATTAAGTTTGGGACCACCATCTTGACTTTTTTGATTCCCTCCCAACAGATGCCCCTGAGCACAGCATCTCTTGGCTATGCCTTAAAAAAGACCCACCTAGAGCTTGCAACAGGAAGCAGCTGCTTTAAGAGTCAGTCTCATTAATCACATGGCTGCTTTAATGAGTCAAAACCACTCATCAAAGTTAATGTAATTCTTAAAGGAGGGGAACCTCTTTCAGGCTCATGCAGAAACAGGGTCAAGACTTGTTGATAGTCACTTGTCGCCCCAAATTGGCTAGGGAGTAACTCATTGCCAAATATCAGAGACCATGTACAACCTCTGCATTCACACAATCTATTTCACTCTCTCTGCTGTTGCTCCTGGGTAGTTCCTGGAGCTCCAACAGCAGATGACCAAGGAAAGTTTTCTGTGTGATGATCAATTGAGGATCAGAGCTACTACAGGTAGTCCTTGCTTAACGACCACAATTGGGACCACAATTTCGGTTGCTAAGCGAATCCGATCCAGTTTTACGACCTTTCTTGTGGTGGTCATTAAGCAAACCGCATGGCCGTTAAGTGAACTGCATGGCCATTAAGTGAATCACACGGTTCCCCATTGATTTTGCTTGCCATAAGCCAGCTGGGAAGGTCAAAAATGGCGATCAGGTGACTGTGGGACACTGCGATGGTTATAAATGCGAACCAGTTGCTAAGCGCCCGAATCGTGATCATGTGACCGTGGGGATGCTGCAACGGTCGTAAGTGTGAGGACCGCTCGTAAGTCTTTTTTTTAGCACTGTTGTAAGTCCAAACTGTCGCTAAATGAATGGTCGTTAAGTGAGGAATACCTGTATGGTGGAATTCACACCTAGCCTTCCCACCCTCTCTGCACCCTCATGTCATCCAAGAATAAACTAGTGACAGCAGACCCATCAAAAGATCAAGATGATGGGCACAACTGTGCAATTGAAATTCCGCCCCTTTTCATGTGTGTTGCATGTAACCAAGGGGCGTGGCTTCTGCCATGCAGTTGTGGCTGCCATCTTGACTTTTTTGACACTCTCTGCAGATGCTTTTGGTATCATACCAAGAGGGAAGAAAATACAAACCCATGAATGTTCTACCTACCCATTGGGTTATGTTCCTCAACTAATCACATTAATGTTCCATTTTTAGGTATAGCTATACAAATACAGGATACTGGTTTCATTGGTCGATTTTCCTCCTGGTTTTAGCTGTGTTTGCATTCTCCTATGTCTTGTTTCTATTGGTAAGTGCATTTCTTTTCAACGAAAGATCTTCCAAGGCAGGGGAGTCTGCAGGGAGGGGGTCAAAAAGGCCAAGATGGCAGCCACAGCCTTGTGATCAAAGCCCCACCTCTTTTTTTACATGTGGGTAAAAAAGGGAGGGGCTTTGATTGCATCATTGTGTCGGCCATCTTGACTTTTTCGATCCCCTGCAGACACCCCAATTCCAAGATTAAGATTAAGATGACAGCCATATTGTAATTGCAACATAAAGTTAATGATCCCTGCTTGGATGGACAATCCTATCAGCTGCCTGTAGTCTCTCTGTCCATTCTTCGTGGCTGGGACACCCTCCTGCCCCCCGCATTGTACTGCTAAAATTTGGAGGCTTCAGTTACAGCATTAGGGTTCATAAGCTTCCTTGGCTTTATAAAAATGGCCCCACCCCCAAAGTATGAAAATTTCAGCCCTGCCAATTTCACAATTATGACCCTTGTTGCTTTTGATTGATGGATGATGTGCCCTCAAGTTGTTTTGAGTCTTAGTGACCACATAGACAGATCTTCTCCATGACCATCTGTCCCTAACTGGTCCTTCAGGTCTTCCAATGCCTTTGAGGTCTGGAATAAATAGCAAAAAGGATGGCCTCAGGTTCAAAAGCTGACATGATCCTGTCCTAAAATATCAGCATGAAAACATTTGCAGAGATTAGATTTTTCACAGCTTCAGAAACAGAATGTGATCTACTCAGTAGGCAATGTGTTTGAATGAAACATCTGGACTTGCTTAACAACTGGATATGATGTGCCGGCATTAAGGGCAAGGGCTCTGACTCATATGATTTGGTCATGTCCTTCCCACAAGGAAGGAAAGGGAAGACAGGTTGCTTATGCAGCTTAAATTCTCAGCCTCCCCCATTTCTCTCTTGTCTTAGCATCCGATTTTCAGAACTCCTTTTTCTACGTGTTTTCCTCGGTGATAGTTTCACTGTAGTTTATAGCCCAAGGTGGAAATTACCGAGGAATCCCAAGGTTCTCATTGTCTGAGCCACTGTGATGTTACACAAAGTTAGAATGATAAGAAGTGGTATGAGAAAAGGGGTGGTTTGACGTAACTCTACTGAGTTTTACTGTATTTCTTACCAATTACCAAATTGGTTTACAGTATAACTGACCAATGCTTTTCATAGATCTTAGCAGTGTGTCTCCTGTGTGAGAATCAACAGCTGTACCTGCATTGCTGTCACAAGGTAAAGACAATTCATCTATTGACTTTTCTTTAAAAAGTTATTATCTCCTAGGACAGAGCTTTCCAAACTGTGTGTCGCGACACAAAAGTGTGTCGCCACACACAGCGTGGTGTGTCGCCACACCACCCGGAAGCGGAGGCGCGCGCGTGCACGGCGGCCATGCACGCGCATGCCGCCGCACGCCCCCCGCGCCGCCACACGCCCCTCCCGTGCCGCCACTGTGCGCACGCGCGCCGCCGCATGCCCCTCCCGTGCTGCCGCTGCGTGCGCGCGCCGCCGCACGCTCCCCCATGCCGCCGCCGTGCGCGCCTCCGCATGCCCCCCCGCGCCGTCGCCGTGCACGCGCGTGTCGCCGCTGCCGCCGCCGGGTGTGTCGCCAGCGGCGGCACTTTGGAAAGCCCTGTCCTAGGAAGAGACTTTGTTTCAGTTCTGGAAGCCAAGCATCCAGGATCAGTGAGATGTTTTAACATCTACTGAACCAATTCCAACCTCTGAATCTTTGGAGGGGGTCGTTTTGAGGTGGGACAACGCAAAATTCTGCCACAGAACATGCACCCCAAATTATGATCCATGTCCTAAAGTAGTTCCTAGGTCAGTGTTTCTCAATCTCAGCAACTTTAAGATGTGTGGACTTCAACTCCTGGCTGTGTTCACAGAACATCTCTGTCTTGCTTATTGAAATCACCTGTTTTCTCAGTTCATACAACCAAGCCTTAGCATGTTGTGCAAATGCATAAGCTAGTTCTTTACCTAAACCAATCAAACATGCCGTATGAACCAAGCCAAACTTCCCTGTTTCTTGCCCACTGTGATCACCCTAACACAAACTATGTCAAGCATGCTACCGTCAAATCATGAGTGAAAGAGATTTTTATACACACACACACAGAGTATGTATGTATGTATGTATGTGTATATATATATGAAGGGGCGTGGTGGCTCAGCGGGTAAGACACCAGGCTTGTTGATCAGAAGATCGCAAGTTCGGAGGTTTGAATCCCTAGTCCAGTGCTTTCTAAAGTGCCGCCATTGGTGACACACCAACGGTGGCGGCGCGCACGGGGGCGGGGGCGTGCATGGCGGCGGTGGCCCCCGCTAAACACGGAAGCGCTGATGGCGTGCCACTGCCACCGCTGCCATGCACACCCCCACTGCCGCTTCCGGGTTGTGTGGCGACACACCAGACTGTGTGTTGCGATACACTAAAGTGTCGCGACACACAGTTTGGAAAGCTGTGCCCTAGTCTGACGTGACGGAGTGAGCTCCCGCACTCGCCTCAGCTCTTGCCAACCTAGCAATTCGAAAGCATGCAAAATGCAAGTAGATGAATAGGTACCACTTCGGTGGGAAGTTAACAGCGTTCCGCGCGCGTCATGCGGCCACATGACCATGGAAGCGTCTTCGGACAACGCTGGCTCTTCGGGTAACAAACAGAGATAAGCACCGGCCCCTAGAGTCGGACACGACTGCACAAATGTGCAAGGGGAATCTTTACCTTTATATTTATTTATTTATACACACACACACACATATATATATATACATACACACACATACATACATACACACACATAATATATATATATATATATATATATATATATATATATATATACATACACACACATACATACATACATACATACACACACACACACATAATATATATATATATACACACACACACACACACACACACACACATATACATACATACATACTGTATGTATATATTCTATCATCTATCTATCTATCTATCTATCTATCTATCTATCTATCTATCTATCTATCATCTATCTATCTATCTATCTATCTATCTATCTATCTATCCACATACTGTGTGTATTTGTGTGTGTGTGTGTGTGTGTGTGTATGTACTGTATGTGTGTGTGTATGTATATATACCTTTCTGGCATTCTGTAGCAGGTTCTGAACACAATCTTTACAAGGCATTAAGGACCGAGTGAGGGAGATAGAAGGAAGATTGGTTCCAGTTTCTCAACAATGACAGAATTATGGTCCAAAATATTCCAGAATCTTCCTTTTCTTTCCTTAGACTTTCTCAGATTCAAAGATGCTCTTCTTGCCTTCACCCCACAAAATCAGGAACGTTTTGAACCATCTTGCTCACTCAGAGATCAAACAGTTGATGCCCTGAAGTTGTCTTAAAAAATTATGGCACATTTGATGATGTTCCTTCTTTAAGTTGGTCCATCACCAGTGGCTCAGTCCAGACATCACCTGGGAGGAATTACATGACCCATCCTCATGGGGGTAGTAAGCTTAGGGGCCTAGACGGAGGAGAGCCCTCTTAACCCAAATCTAGATGAAGATGTGAAGGCCCCAGTGTCTTCTAGTATTGAGCTGGAGAAGATAGAAAGATCTCTTAAGAGTGAAGAACTGAAAAAAACCTGAAAATTGGGCTGGGAGGTGGAGTGATTCTTTGCTGAATCTGTTCAACGTTTGTGAATAATCTGTAACATTTGTTCCTTTAGACAATGACAACCTTTGTCCTGTTTCTCTGCATTATTGGCCTAATCGGCATATCGTTATTTTGGAAAAGACAGTGGTACACATTCTACCTGTCATTTCAGGTAAGGAAACCCAAAGGCCATTACACAAGGAATATTTGCTCCTCACATGCTCCTCATATATGGAAGATGTAATCATCTCTAGATTCTTCGGTTGTTGGATCAAAGCATTTTAGGTGCATTCCTAGAAATAACTAAATAAGTAAATAAAGTGTGAATGGATAGACCTTGAACTTTTAAATGTGTAATTCATTTTAATTTAATTTTAATCGGCTGTAAGGTTTTTAATGGAGCTGTTTGGTCTCCCTAGCAGATCTCAGCCCCCTTTCTCCACATGGCTGCCATCTTGACCATGATCCTTCTAGCTTGGCCCGTGGCGATTCATTTCTTCCAGATGAAAAACAGAGGTAAAGCTAGGATCACTCTATCCTCCAACGTAAATACTGCAGTTCTGAAAAACAGTGTGTAACGTCATTTAAGAAAGATGAAGATGAGATGCACAAGCTGAGTTTCAGGGGCATCTGTAGAAGGGGTTAAAAAAGTCAAGACGATGGCCAGATTTGTGCATTCAGAGCCCTGCCCCCTCTACTAGAGCTTGGTTAGATCAAAGCTTAGCTGGATCAAAGCTAATCAAATCTAACATCTTTTGCATACAATAATTCACCTTTTGGAAAACCAACAACCGTTCTTCAGCTAGTGGAATTGGGAAGGGTGTTGGTCCTTGATGCTGCAAGAAGCACGTTCTTCAGGAGCTGGTGTTTTTTAAAAGGCACTGAAATGGACTCTTTGATGTTCTTCAGTTCTACAGATTCTAATTCTTACTCCTTACCTGGTGGTCCTTATTTTCCTTATCTTCGTTCCCCTGGGGATGAACTCACCCTGCATCCAGGAGAAGGGGGCTCTGGGACCCAAGCCAGGCCTGATAGGTCACAGAGGAGCACCGATGGTAGGTTGAGCAGAATGTAGCTTCGGCAGCCAAATAAGAGGTGCTATCCGAACAACCTTCCCACAGCAGGTTCCCTCCAGATTTGTTGAAACTAGAACTCCAGTAATGACTGAGCCCCTGGACATGGTGGCAGTTTTTGTACGGGCTGGTCCATGCCTGAGTGAAGAATGCCATTGGGCTAGGACAAGGGTCAGAAATGGCGGCTCGCGAGCCAGATCTGGCTCTTTGGCCCCTTGACTCTGGCTCTCTCTCTCTCTCTGCCGCCCGACATCCAGAAAGCCGGTCTCGGGAAGCAGCAGGCTTCAGCCCGCCTCTCTGCTCTCCTTTGGCGCGCACTGATTGGTGGAGGCTCAGAAGGAAGGATGCCTCCACCAATCAGCGTCTCTGTTTCTTCTCAGGAGAAGAACCCTGAGAAGAAACAGAGACGCTGATTGGTGGAAGCTCAGAAGGAAGAACGCCTCCACCAATCAGCGTCTCTGTTTCTTCTCCAGGAGAAGAATCCTGGAGAAGAAACAGAGACGCTGATTGGTGAAAGCTCAGAAGGAAGAACGCCTCCACCAATCAGCGTCTCTGTTTCTTTTCCAGGAGAAGAACCCTGGAGAAGAAACAGAGACGCTGATTGGTGGAGGCGTTCTTCCTTCTGAGCTTCCACCAATCAGCGTCTCTGTTTCTTCTCCAGGAAACCCCGCAAACCCCGCCCCCTTCCACGCGATTGGCCCCCGCCCGCAAACCCCGCCCCCTGGCTCTCGAGCATTTCAAAATGTGCACGAGCATGTCAAAATGGCTCCCGGCATAAAAAGTTTGCCGACCCCTGGGCTAGGATACAAGACAGGCTCCCACCTAAGACTAGGATTGGACCTTCAGTGGGTTCATGGTGGAAACAATCCTGAAGCCAAGAAGTTCCTGCTTTGGAGCTCAGGCATCAAGCAAAATGGCCGCTTGTCAGAGACGCTGTGGTCCCAGCACAGGGCAGGGGCTGAACTAGAGGGTCTCCAAGGTCCTTCCCAAGCCTTACATTCTGTGATTCGGCGACCACATACGTAGATAGACCTGGGTAGAGGGTCTTCCCCATCAGTTCTCTGTTTTAAGAAAGGCAGGCCTGTAAGTCAGAGAGGAAAAAATGTCTAAACATCAGATGACTTATAAGGGAAATATTAGATTGCATGAGATTGGTCTGAATGTTGTTTTTGTAGGAATTCTGGGATGGTAATACCAGAACTCCACGCAGCTTCTTATTAGTATGTAGCAGAGTAGAAGCATTCCCATAAACTTGCACAAGGCTTAATCAGTTCAAAACACAAAATAAACACACTTCACACGTTAATGTAAAGTTACAAAAAAAAAAAGTTTACAATTTTTTTGTAACTCACAGTTCCTTAGTAGAAACGGTCCATGCGTGCGAGCAATTGGTTCTGACCAAACCCACAGTCTTCCTTAATGTGGCCTTGCTGTATAGAAGTATGAGAAACACGCGGCAGCAGCCATAGCTGCCATCCTCCTTGGTAGGAGATCCAAGCAGAAAGAGAAGGAAAGAGAAGGGAACAGGAAACAGGAAACCGGGATTCAGCCCCTCCCACACAAAGCAAGTAAGATTAGGTTACAGCAGAGGCTGCCTCCTCCTTCAAGCTTGTGTGAGACGTGCTTGGTTGAAACCCGATCTCTAACCGTTTTAAATTCCAGTTGCAGAGGGACCTGGTCAAATCTGGACCATGGATCTGCAGAAAAGGCATCAGCATTTCTTGCTGGGGAAAGATTTTTTTTTAGATCCAGAAGCAAGGGAAGACAGGGCTAAAACTCTCTTCCCATCTTCTCCCTTTGCACCTCCCTGCAATGCACAATTGAGAGATGCTACTTCAGGTGGTTAAAAACTGCTCCATGTAGTCATGGCGAGATGCATCTGCTAACTTAGCCCAATGTCACTGACTCTTGCCAAACCCTGGTGTTTTATTTTTATCCTAGCTGGCTCCTGAAAATACCGAGATGTCGTTTGTTAAAACTATTGATTATGGTGCTGATGGTTTGGAGACAGATGTCACCATTAGGTAAGAGCATTCTAGAGAATGGCCACAATAACCTTGTAAAAATGAGATAAATACGAATGCAAAAAAGAGAGATTATTGTAAGTTTGTTGGTTTAGAAAAAGCATATGAAGTGAATGGAACATTTTACAGAAATATGGAATTGAATGTGCGGGTAAAACGGCAGGCTTGTCGATCGGAAGATCGCAAGTTCGGAGGTTCGAATCCCTAGTCCCGCGTGATGGAGTGAGCTCCCACACTCGCCCCAGCTCTTGCCAACCTAGCAATTCGAAAGCATGCAAATGAAAGGAGATAAATAGGTACCACTTCGGTGGGAAGGTAACAGTGTTCCGCGTGCGTCATGCCGGCCACATGACCGTGGAAGTGTCTTTGGACAATGCTGGCTCTTCGGCCAACAAACGGAGATGAGCACCGGCCCCTAGAGTCGGACACGACTGCACAAATGTGCGGGGGGAACCTTTACCTTTACCTATGATGGAAAACCTGTTTTTTGCCCCAGTCATTGGGGGTGGAATGTTGATGGAGCTAGAATTGTGTGGTTGATTATCAGGACATCAATGCTGTTTTCCATTTAATTTTTTTTTAAATAATTGCATTGTATTTTTATTCTTGTTCACTGCCCAGAGTTCCTTCTTATACATTTGTTAAAGAAACAAACAAACGAACAATGTAAAATATATGTGACAAAAAATGGAAGGCTTAGTGAATGGTTCAACAATGAGCAGGGATATGCAATTTTCCCTTGGTTGTTAATATATTTATCGATAAATGTAAATGAAGCTCTTTGCTGGAGCTAAAGATATTTCAACTGAGGATGTGAATATATGGGTACTTTTCTGTGCAATGCCGAAAATGTGTTGGGTGAGATGTGAATAATTTGCAGTGAAGTGTAGATCTATTATATGATGCAGTGAGGTGTATGGGCTCAAAATTCATGTACAGATAGACCTTGCTTACTGACCGCCTCATTTAGCGACCTTTAAAATTTATGACAGTGCTGAAAAAGTAACTTTATGACTGGTCCTCACATTTATGACCATCGCAATGTCCCCACAGTCAATGATCGCCATTTGTGCACTTCACAACTGGCTTCCGACAAGCAGAGTCAATGGAGAAGCCGGCAGTGAAATCGCAGGTCGTGGTCACATGATGTCACACTTAACAACCGCCGGTGATTTGCTTAACAACCACGGCAGAAGTGACATTGTAAGTCCATCGCAGTCACATGATTTTTTGCTTAGCAACCACATCATTTAGTGACAGAGTTGACAGTCCCAACTGTGGCCGCTAAGCGAGGACTACCTGTACTGAATTCTGAGTATTTGGGAGAATGGAGTGAACAATTGCAAGCTAGAATATTAATAAAAGTGGAAAAATGGATGGAGAAATGTTAAGATATATAGATACTGATAGAAAAGCACTGGAAAGTATGTGGTCTGTTTTTCAGAACAGATATTTGTTAAAAGAAGTGAAAATGTGTGTTTCTGCTCACTATGTTATGTGGAAGGGAGAATTGGGTATGTCAAGAGAAACATAAAAATAAGTTCAATATAGTAGGAATGGGGTAATGAAAAAGTGTGGGTGGTAAAACAAGAAGAGATGGGGTCAAGAATGAATGGGTCCTTAATGCATTCAGTACAAAAGTGAGTGACCAGTACAAAAGATGATTGGTACATATAGAGGAAAAATGAATGAGGATCAAACTGCCAAAGAAATATTTGATGGAAGAGTGATTGGGTCAAGAGGAAGGGGAGAAAGAAGATCTCTGAGAAGATCATGGCTGGATGGAGCTGATGAGATCCTGAGAAAGAAAGAGGGGAGGATTGTAGAGAACAAAACGAGATCTATGAAGTGGTTTATGGACGTTGGAGAAGCCAGGCTGCCTTGCCAAGTTAGGAAGGGGTAGAGGGTACGACAGCCTGCATTCAGACATGCCTTCCTGCTGTCTCTCCACGTATCCATGCAGAAGTCCAAGCAGATGCTTTGTGTTTGCTGGCTGATTAGAGAAGCCGGGAGCAGGAGCTGATCCCATAAAAATAACGTTGGGCTAGCTTTAGAAGGAGTGGTGTCTTAAATCACCAGAGGAATTCTGGGAAGGAGAACTGGAGGACGCAGAACCGGAAAGGTAATGTGTGTCATGGCCGGATGGATCCAGATAGGGCTGTGCTGATGAAGATTTGCGGATGGTTTGAGTGAAGAGCAATGGTAGCTAGAAAACCCAAAACAGACAGGCAGGGTTACACTCCTGAAGTTCCTGGGATGATGGAGGGCATCTGAAGAAGAGGGGACCATGATCCAGTCTGGGGAAAAAATGGGAAGAATTCCTTCATGATGCCTTTTCTTGGGATTTAGTAAGAGTGGATGAAATGACGAATGACTGGATGTCAACAGACATATCTTTGGCTACCTTGTCATTCAGTGAGAGTTTTCCTGAAATTCTCTTCTCATCTGAAATAACTTTTGAAAGCAAATTCTCTTTCACCAAACTGAGGGAAGGCTGCTAGGGGGAAAAAAAATGCAGTTTTTTTTTCTGCCCGGGTCTAACACAAAATAAATCAAATTGTTGGTTTCTACAAATATTTAAAATAAAGATATCAGGGTACAGGTAGTCCTCGACTTAGACCATTCGTTTAGCGACCGTTCAAAGTTACAATAGTGCTGAAAAATGTGACTTGTGACTGGTCCTCACACTTACGACCGTCACAGTGTCCCTGCGGTCACATGATCAAAATTCAGGCACTTGGCAATCGGCATGTATTTACAACGGTTGCAGTGTCCCAGGGTCACGTGATTGCCATTTGTGACCTTCTCAGCCAGCTTCTGACAAGCAAAGTCAATGGGGGAAGCCGGATTCGCTTAACAACCACATGATTCACTTAATGACCACAGCAAAAAAGGTAATAAAATCGGATGCGACTCACTTAACGACTGCTCACTTAGCAACAGAAGTTCCGGTCCCAATTGTGGTCGTAAATCGAGGACTACCTGTAGTTAAACTGAGGTCATTAATCTAGCACACAGGAAGCTAAATTCTTATATGGGGAAAGTTGCTCCTTAATCCTTAATCAGGAGCAACCAGGGAAAAAAGAGCCAGGAATCGCATGGAAAAAGAACAAATACTTTTATTAAGTCCTTTTTATGTGTATATTTGTGTATTTAAAAAATGGGGTTGGATGCAAAGACCACATAATTCTGTGATTTCTACTATCTCCTTGAACAAGAACTAAGCCACATTGCAAATGATCTACATGAAATTCTAAGCTAGAGATGTCACTTTCTTTCTGGACAGTTTTGATGGTGTCCCCTTCCTTATGCATGACCAGACTCTAAAAAGGACCACAAACATTGGAACTCTATTTCCTAAAATCAGGAACAAAAAAGCATCCTTTTTTTCCTGGCCAACTTTGCAGCTGCTGAATGCTGGACAGTGGTTCTTCAAGGTAAGGTTGTTTGTAATTGGAATCAAGAAGATCCTTGTCTTTCTCTGCCTCTTTTTCTGAAGAGAATCTGTGTAGCTCAGGGTTGAACTGTGGAGTTCTTGGTGCTCTCTGAGCATGGTTGTTGGCTTGCAACCAGGTAGTCCTCGACTTATGACCATTCGTTTAACAATGGTCCGAAGTTACGACGGCCTTGGAATGGGAGCTTTACGGCCTGTAAAGCACTTCCGAGTGTTGCAAAACATCGCACTCCCCCACAGTCACATGATCACATTTTGAGCACTTGGCAACCGGCTCGCATTTACGACTGGTCGCAGCATCCTGTGGTCAAGTGATCGCGTTTTGCAACGTTTTTTTGCCATTTTCTGGCAAAAAACGCCCACTGGGGAAGCTGGATTCGCTTAGTGACCGCCGCGAAAATGATCGTAAAATCGGGTCCGGTCACGTGGTGACTCGACTTATGACTGCAATGACTTACAATGGAAATTCCGGTCCCAGTTGTGGTTGTAAGTCAAGGACTACCTGCATTTCATTACCTAGCTAGGTAACGTCATCAGTGCAAGCTTTTGAACAAGCTGGAACAGATTCCTTACCGCAGCTTTGCAAATGTTTTTACAAAAAAGGCTTGGTTTTGTCAACCGATTCAGTCCAGTTGCAAGCTTCATAAAGATTTGGGTCCTCTTCTGTGCTGAGTCAGGGACTTGGGATTGCTTAAACTGATTGGGTTCTGGTTGGTGTAGAGTGAAGAAATGCAGTATGGATTTAGATGACTTTTCAAACAATTACCAGATTGGTAAATAAGCATGACTCTCCAGGGTGCTCTTTCTCCCCCAAAGGCGTGCTCTGTGGTTGAGTAGCTTCCGGATATTCTTTTTCATTTCCAAAGGATATTCCAAGCCAATTTTTAACTGAAACTGAAACAACAACAACAACAACAACGACAACAACCTAGTTCCTTCCTGATTCCTCTGCATTTTATTTTTTAGAGAAGGCCGTTCCCTAACATGCCCGTGCTCTCAGAGGCAGATAAGAAATGGGCGAAGAATCAGAAAATTTACAAGTTCAGTGATTTCTTGACTCTTGCTGACAAGGCGAACAAAGTGGTGATCTTTGATCTTTACCGCCCACCTCTGAACCATCCTTACAGGGACACATTTCTCAACAGAACCTTGGACGTCCTCAAAAATGGATCTGGGATTAAAGCTAATTTGGTAAGAGACCTTTCTTATGATGAGAAAGATTGGGATCTTCAGCTTCCTTCTTACCCCTCTTATATCACTTTTGCTTTCAACACACTTCGATAGCTGTCTTATTACAGGTGACAATCACAAATTCATCCATTTTTGGAGATTTTTCTGAGCTGGGTGCATTCAGTCTAGCCCAGCGTTTCTCAACCTTTGCAACTTTAAGATGTGTGGACTTCAACTCCCAGAATTCCCCATTGGGGAATTCTGGGAGTTGAAGTCCACACATCTTAAAGTGGCCAAGGTTGAGAAATACTGCCGTAGAGTGGTGTGCTTGCAATCTTAGGTTACATAAATGTGGTGGTGGTTTTCAGAGTATGGGAAGTGATGGTTCCACTCTATTCAGCTGGGATCAGATTCACCTTTTCTACTGTGTCTAGTTCTAGAAATTACATTTTAAGAAGGATTCAGAAAACTGGTTTAGAGAAGGGTAGCCAGGCTGGTGTCAGCCCCCCTAGGTAGACCAGACCAGGAAATCAACTCCAATGGAAGGCTAAAACTACATTGATTGAGATTGGTTACAATAACAGAATCTCCAAGTCTCATTGTGCCGGACCTCCTCCGCCTCCTTATACTCCAGTGAATTAGGGAGGTGTCTGCCTGAGCTACTTCTGAAAGTTGTCTGGATACCAATCAAAGAGTTGTCTGGATGTTCTGGAGTTCAGAAATGCTTCAGCCCCTTTTGCCTGTGCAATAGTTTCTGCGTATCTCCATCAAGCTCATCTTCCTTACTCTGTACACTTGATCATACGACTCAGTGGTCTTACAATGAAAGATTGATTGAATGGAATACGTCTAGCCTTGAGGGAAGACCAAGAGGGGATATGTTAGCACATACTTCAAATATCTGTGTGTCACATAGTAGAAGGCCAAATCCTCTTTTCTGTCATCTCAAAGATCAGGGCACAGAATCATGGTTTTAGATCACAGGAGGACAGATTCTGTTTCAATGTTAGGAGAAGAGTAAGAGTAGTTTGAAATTAGTACCAATGATCTGGAGATGTTGGGCTGTCTTTTGCTAGATATGATCAGATTGGATTCCTGGATTGGACTTCATAGATAAGACTCTATGGAAAAGTTGTTTGGGTGTGTAACAAAGTTCCATTTGTGGTGCGTGGCTCTTCATGGCCACCTAGAAAATGCTTGATAGAAAGGCGAGAGGCCATATTTTAAATCTAGGATTGCTCCTCTGCAAATCCCAGGTCCTATGGCTGATGGATTCAGGTAGAACCTATGTTCAGTCCGTAGCTCCCGGCTTCCAACATACTACATCTTCCCTAGAACCCGTTGAAGACCTCCAAAAACAGAATATTGTGAAACTCAACTTGGACTACAGAAGGATGGCCACTGTAGATATTCGGTAGGTTGTCATGGCAAAATTGACTTTCCTTCCCCAGCAAAAACAAGGAATCTTGTGCCCAATGCCACATTTGAGTATCAGTTTCCATGTGATGTTGTCAGTCATCTAAGAGGATCTCATGATGCTTTCTTGAAAGGAAATACGCACAAGCCAACATCACCACCAACCTCTGGGTGGTCAGCGAGCCGTGGCTCTACTCCTTGGCCTGGTGCTATGGAGCTAGATCAGTAACTACCAACGCTGTGCACACTCTGGGCAAGATTAGCCAGCCTTTCTTCTTCTTGGTAAGTAGAGGAAACGTCTCTTACCACATGGAGGCGCCCCCGCTTCCAGTCATGGACATAAGCGGCTGCCCATTCCCGCTTTGGGAATGGAGGGCAACCTGCTCATTACTTGAAGCTCAAGGCAGCTGCCAGATGAACGGTGAGAATGAGATGGGGGCTGCAGCCACATGATCAACC
This sequence comes from Charina bottae, assembly GCA_023362775.1. Taxonomy (NCBI): domain Eukaryota; kingdom Metazoa; phylum Chordata; class Lepidosauria; order Squamata; family Charinaidae; genus Charina; species Charina bottae. Next base: position 857,546 of record JALMGJ010000048.1, on the reverse strand, counting down.
CCCCTCCTGTCCCTCGAGTGTTGATGCAAGTAAAAAAATGGATGGGGCTTTGCTGGAGTGGATACAGCTGCCATTTTTACTTTTTTGACCTCTCCCTGCTCAGTTGTTCCACAAAGATGTTGTGAATTGCCTGCAGCTCACTGGATTTCTCACATTTCTCCAATAGCAAGAGTCAAATATATTTTCTCTCTCTCTCAAAAAATTGAATTTCTGAAGATGTTGCCTAGCCTGGCAATGAAACGTCTGCAAGAAAACAACAAGGCTCAGAGAGCACCATGGACTCCACAATTTAATTTCTTTATTTTATTTTTATTTGTTTATTTATTTTCTGTCCCACCTTTATTATTTTTATAAATAACTCAAGGCTGCGAACATACCTAATACTCCTTCCTCCTCCTCTTTTCCCCACAACAACAGCCCTGTTTGGTCTGAGAGAGAGTGACTGGCCCAAAGTCACCCAGCCGGCTTTCATGCCTAAGGCGGGACTAGAACTCTCAGTCTCCTGGTTTCTAGCCCGTGCCAGCTTCATGAGAGTCCCGGCAGTTTACAAAAAGGTGTGCAAAATCCAAGAAAAGTATTACTAAAGTGACCTAAAATTGGTTGCCACAACAGCCACCTAACTGCGTAATGTCCACTTATTTATTTATTTGTTTTTGCTTTTAAAATAATAACAGAAAGAGGGGGAAAAAACCCAAAAAGGAACAAAATATAAAGATACATTGTCAAAAAAATAAAAAATACATAGCAAGTGCTTAAAAAATAGGTGAAAAAATATAACAGAAAAAAGAAAAAAATATAAAAAAATAATATATAAACATGTTGTTACAATTATTTGGGGAAAATATCCCTACTGCTGAGGTGGTAAACATGGAGTGTGGTTTATGCAAATAATGATTGCAGCTGACTCTGCCTTAATCCAGTCCTTTTAATCCTGGATTGATTTGTTCTGCTTTCACCCTAGGGATAAATAATTCCAGTTTATCTGCTTTTCCGTTACAGACACCCAAGGAATACAGGACAATGTGGATTGTAACTGACTCTCTGGCACTTCTCTTCATATTTCTTATCTTTGGTTTTCACTGGTAAAGTCCAATGCATCTAATGGTTTGTGCTTTGGGCATGGTGGGGTATGAGACGTTGCAGGGTGTAATGGTATGTGGGAAAGACCTTGGGAGACGGGGTGAAGAGATGTTGCCTAGGGAACAGTCTGATAAGAGAGAGCATACCCCCAGAGCTGCATAATGGGTGGAGAAAGAAACTCAGAAAGGAACTCAGGTATGTTTGTACCATGATGATGTGCAAGTGGAGAAAGATGTAATGGTATGTGGGAATGACCTTGGGAGACGGGGGGGGGGGGAGAGATGCTGCCTAGGGAACAGTCAGATAAGAGACAGCATAGCCCACAGCTGCATAATGGGTAGAGAAAGAGGCTCAGAAGGGGCCCTCCCTAGCTTCTCAGGCTGTAAAGGAGACAGGGGGAGAATTGTACCTTCAGAGTCGCAAGATTCTGTTAATGTAGCTTTACAATAAAGTAGAATTGGCTCACCTGGTCGTGTTTCCCGTCTGGTCTGCCTGGTAAGGCTGACATCAATCTTGCAAGTCTAAAAGTACAATTCTTCCCCCCCCCCCCCCCGGTCTCCTTTGCAGCCCGAGAACTTAGGGAGGGTCCCTTCTGAGCCTCTTGCCCCTCCCACTATCCAGCTGCAGGCTATGCTGTTTCTTATCTGACCATTCCCTTGGCAATGTCTCTTCGCCCCGTCTCCCAAGGTCTTTCCCACATACCATTACACAGGGTTGCCAGGGGTGGGTGGGTCGAAAAGGTCAAGATGCCAGCTGCAACGGCACAATCAAACTCGTCAGTTTTTTTTACATATGTCGCATGTATGATGCACATTTAAAAGGGGCATGGCTTGATTCGGGGGTCGTGATGGTCCTCTTGACTGTTTTGATCCTCTGCAGATGTCCCTGAGATGTTGGTTTCAGAGATTGTTTGTTTCTAAAGGAGAGAGCTAGCCAATCCCCTTTCAACCTTCAGGGTTAGATCCCTCCACAGCCAGCTGTGCTCATCCAGGGTCAGAGGACTAAGTGAGCCACAGATATGCCCAACATGTGCTTTGACCCAAGGAACATCATTACAGACCAAGAAATCCTCAATTCAAATCTTTCTTCACTGCTATTTTTAAGGCTCGATGGCAATAGGGTTGCCCAAGTATTATTGTGACGATAGCAGCGTTTTGCAGGTCCTGGCAAATTCACTGTCATTTCTGTTTTCATGAGTGATTCTTCTGGTGAGAAGAAGCTAAGTATGGTTCCAACAGCTGTTAGAAAAGGTGATTGGCTAAGGAAGGGAAGGATATACATTTACAGACCACACCAAATATTATGTATGTCCAACCACAAGAAAAGTTGTAGGGTAATATGAGCCGTGAAGAAGGGTGCTCCTAAATCTCTCTCTTTTCCATTTTATCTGTTCCAGTGGGCACTTACTGTAGCTGTAGCTTCTGAGCCCCTTGTTCATATTCATCCCTCACTGAGCTCCACGCCTTCCCAAAGTTCAAAAGAAATTCAACTCAGAGTTCACCAGAACTTTGTCATGCTTCCTCCTTGCTTCACTTGGGTTCTAATCGCATTGATGTTCCAACACCAACGTACCTTGAGAACAAAGATTCATGGCTCTGTATATCACCTTCCAGGCCTTCCAAGCATCTCATCTTTGGGATGATGAGATCGGCCTGTGCAATTATCCCCATTGCAGAGAGAAAGTCACCAAAAATAGGACAGAGATGATCAGATTGATGGATTATTCTGAAAATGTGGGGCCTTTCTTTCTCCTTAGGTGGAGGGAAGTGAACTACTTCTGCAATGCTGATAGTGAAATGTCTGTCACGACTAGCCCATCCCACCGTTTAGCTGTGGGTGAGTTATTCTTTGGCTGGGGTGATACGCTGAGCATTGGTACCCAGGGAACAACTTTGTAGAAGTCAGGCCAATTGTCTGGCTGGGGAAGTCTGGGAGTTGAAGTCCACACATCTTAAGGTTGCCAAGGTTAAGAAACCCTGCTCCATCTCTTTGCTGAGGTCTTTGTTATCTTGGTCTGAATTTAACATCACAACTAAATAAATAAAAAATAAATAAACTTTTGAATCCTTGTGTCTTTTCAGATCTTAACAAGATGCCATCTGTGGCCTAAACAAAAGACGCACCCTCTATTTAGTGTAGAGAGAAGACAGTCTTTGAGATAGAAGATCCTTTCCCATCTGTGAAATTAATCTCCAGGAAACCAAACAGGAGGTGTACTTGGTGCACCTGCCGTCGATACTAGTTGCCGCTTCAGTTTGTATGGTTATTTTGAACAGAAGATCAAAGAATCTCCATTTTTATCCTTTCTTCTCTAATTATGGGACCTCTTTTCTTTTCAATGGTAGAGGAAGAAAACCCACGTGGATTTTATCCAGGAAGTTCATACACCAGTAGAACTGAGATCCACTTGAAAAAAGTCCTTTCAGTTTCCACCTATTAATAGGGGTTTTCTTTTGGGGGGGGGGCAATCAGATATTTCGGAAGAACACGCCAGTGCCTTTAGAATCCATTTGAAACAAAAGCTGGGATTCAACCAGAGGACATTGGGGGAAGGTGGCTAATTTCGACCAACTAGTTCTGAAAGGAGCTAGAGATGGAGAATGGTGCAGAAGAAGACATACAATGGTTTGGTTGAATGTGATCTGCAAATGACCGTGTTCCTGGTTCTGGATTATCTTGTGCAACCTCAGATTTTTTTAAAAAACAAACAAACTGCATTTAATGATGACTTTGCAATCCTGGGTTGTTGTTTTTTTTGAAATATGTGTTTAAACACTGGAACATTTCTCTGTGTGAAATAAAACAGATATGTACATATTTCAATGTCAGAAATGCCTAACTGGGCTGTGGGCAGCTGTCCAGAGATATCTGGAAGCTGAGGACTCCAACTGGTGCATTGAAATTAAGAATTTTCAGGTCAGAAAACAGAGGAAGGGAAGGCCACTGCTTAAAATAGGGGACCAAACCTTTAGGGTCTGGGATCACAACTGGAATTTTGAGAACATGTGAAAGGTAATGAAGAGGTTGGATTAGGATTGGGCAGATTTATGGAAACTCACTGGAGGATTTATGGCCAGCCTACTTCACAGAGCTGTTTTTGAGATTAAATGGAGATTCCCCCCCCCCCCAGTAATCTCCCTGTTGCACCTGGAGGTAAGAAAGTAGGAAAAAATTCACTGCCTGTTGGTAGGCATCTCAAAGGCTTTCCATGGTTCCAGTGGGGTGAGCAGAAGGCTACAGTGGATCTTGAATCTAATCCAGGGGTATTCTGACATGCTAATACTAAGAAGGCAGGATCTCTCCTGGGTCCTGTAAAATGACACTGCTTAATTGGTGGGATCTGGAGTCTGCCAACCCTGGCAGATCTTGTCAGAGCAGCAGAGATCATGGGAAGCAGGTGGTCCCACAAATAGCTAGGCCTTTTGCCATGAACTGCATTTCTGTGTTTTGAGTGATGGTTCCAATACCCCATCTCCAGTACATGCTGCTTTGCAAAATGCTAACAGGGTTGGTTCATATTAAAATGTAAAGGGAATTAATTTCTCCCCATCCCTAAATTGAAGTTCTGAAGGAAGAGCAAGGAAATAAGGAGACAAAAGGGTAAATTGCTCAGAAAAAAAAAATCAGAGTGGTGCGTTTCACGTAGGCAGAAAAGAGACTCCGTGGTCATTACAGGAGATGGAAGTTGGGATTTGACTTGGAAATTAAAAAAAAAAAAAAAACCAGCAATGGAAAGAATATTGGACCAAGGAAGGTTCCACGGCAGTTAAATTTATCCAGAAAGTCCGTGGAAACAGAAAACCTGAATTTGTGGCAAGGAGATAAGCTGAGCAGAAGAGGTAGATCTTGGTTGCACAGGAAATGGAAGCAGATTTTCAAAGGTACATTTATTAGATCAAATGTTTTTATTCTGGATTAAAAAATACCCAGGATTCTGCTTCCATCCATAAAAAAAAAAGACAAATTATGGCTTGGAACTGCCAAAACCATTTTACTGTATTTCATTTCATTTCATTTTTGTTTGCATGTTTTTTTTTAATTTATTTCAAAATGTATACCCATATTGTTCCCCAATAAAACTCAGGCACCCAAGTTGGTGTGGAGCTGGAAAGAACTTAGTCCCTGAATTTGAGAGAGAAACACCCAATACCTTTGCAAAGTGGCTTTTTACCCCCCCCCTCCCCCCACAATACGAACAATAAGAACTTCAGGGGGAGGGGAAATGGCAAAAGAAGCAAAAGTCCAACAGAAGGATGGTTGCTTAAAAGTAGTAAGTCCACAAAGATTTTTTTTTAAAATTCAGAAGTTTCAGCTGACAATTAAAAGTTCCCCATTCTAGCCAATTTTGTTTACCACAGTTTTCCAAAAATCTCTGCCAGTTTCTGTTTTAAAAAAAAAGTTTGTTTCATATCTATTCTTTTCCCTCCCCCCCTTTTTTTTAAAGAATTTTATTCAATTTCAGAATATCTAGTTAAAATACAAAAGATTCTCAAAGTGAACATACAAAAGAAACCAGAAATGTTTCTTTTGGGGTTGATGGAGGAGTTAGAGAAGCAACATGGAAATCTACTTTTATATATGATTACAGCGGCGAGACTTTTGTATGCACAACTGTCGGCTGGAAATTTAAGAAAGTTTCACACACAGAGTTCGGTAAAAAGAAACAGAGTTTATGTAATTCAATAATAGAAACGGTTTGCAAAGCGTGGTGTTCCCTCGCAAGAGAGACACACCCTTACAGAAGCCAAAGGCGTGGTTAATATACCCTACATTCTCCTCCCAATCCTTCATCAGCTAATCTGGTGAGGTGGGTAACAGCCTATCACAACACACTTATTTGGTTACAAAGTTTGCAAACTTCACTTTCTTTTAACGGTTTTTACAAGGTTTACATACCCTGAATTTAAACAAAAACTTAATTTTACTGGCCACAGAAATTTCCATTCCACAGTTTCCCCATTTCTTCTTTTGGTAATTTATTTACCCAATCCTTTAAGATTTTGTTTTATTAGCTTTTCCTTTCTCCATTTGGTCTAACTGGGAGTTTATTTCTGTCATTATCATCATTGCTTTAATTGATTGATGATTAGACATTATCCCCTCTATGGAACTTTGAATCATATTTCTAATAAGGGGAATTAAACAGGGTAATATCATTAGCCCAATCACAATTATACAACCTATAAACAATGCTTGTTTCCAATTTGAAAAGATTCCCCCCAAAATCCCATCCTTATCTAATAATCCTGTCCACGTTTGTACCGGGGTATGTATTACTTTTCTCAAGTCGGCAGTAAGATCGGCCACCACCCCTCCTGTTTCATCTATTTGTAAGCAGCAATTGGTCAAATTGAACTTTCCGCACACACCTCCTTCTCTAGCTAACAGATAATCCAATGCTAACCTATTCTGATATACAGCGGTTCTAAGCTTGTCCTGTGCCTTAGCTATTACGTTTAGGGCAGTATCTATCCTTCTCCCTGCTATTTCCATTACTGCCTGTAACCTTATAAGTCTGTTGAGTAAATATATTGGTGTCCTATAACCCCAGGATCCATCTTCTGCCCAAGTAGCAGGATCGTAATAGGCAATAATTCGTTCTGGGGGCCACTCATTATTTTTCCATTGTCCTGTCGAAATCCCTCCAATTCCATTATCTATTGATCTCTTACTTCTTTGCCAATTATCATACACCTGTATTCCTAGGGTCTGTTTAACTCTAAGGGGAAGTAAAAAGAAAGAGGGTTTAATCCATCCTAGTATACATGACCCACTCCACCCAGCTGGGAGGTATTCATAAGCCATATTACCACATATCCAATACATTCCCTCAGGTGCTGTCCAGTTACTTGTGCTGGAATTTACATATGATATAAGAGTTTCATTTAGTTTTTCTGGTTGTGTTAGGTTGGTTGAACTGTTCCACTGCCCATTTTCCCACTGCCCCATACACATCAAAGTGCCTACTGGGTGGGTTCCATTTTGATAATAACAGTGGTTTCCAATTATATTAGTGGTCAAAGTCCAGGTTATTTCTTGGACATTTGTTCTAGCGGTTATATTTCCATGTTTGCTCATATTATTAAATTGTTCTGGTTCGGCCTCTAATGCTTCCCAAGGCCACTGTTCCCCCATATTGGTTCCTCCACACACAAAACAATTCTTTATCCCAATATTTTGTGCTACTTCTCCAGCAAACTCTAAGAACAAATTTCTAGCCTTTTGTGATACTATGGGCTTGGCATTTTGCTCTAGGCTTTGAATAGTGTCATATACCGACCACTCAATATGTTTAGTCATGTGGGGAGAGATCAGTCTTTGTTCTATAGTTATATAAGTTTTAGGGTCTTGTCCCGCCCCATCTATCCCAAATCCAAAATAAAATGTGTGGTTTGTCTTTTTGGTATCTGGTTTCCATTCCAAACTAACATTGTTACCTTTTTCTTTTCTAAATTGTGTAATGCCTGGGCATCCTGTATAACCTCCTCCAGTGTAATCACACACCCACCACCATGACACACAAGGGGGATGCAACCAGGTTAGTCCATCCTTACTTAAAACGTAATCTGGTGCAGTTCCCCCTCCATCGCCATGAATAACCTTTGTTTTACACAAATATTTATGATTAGATTTATAGGTCTCTTTCCATGTTCCACAATCCCATTTTATTAATGTTCCTACAAAGTTTTCAAAAACTTTACAGCTATCAAATTCTAACTTAATTACTGGACTTTGGAGATCATAGGTTATGTTAGTACAAATTTTTACAGGGGGATATGGTTGGTTCCCTTGGCCATAAGGATACTTTGGTAATCCTGCATATAGATCTACTTGCCAAAACTGGATTGCTCCTGGCCCATAACATTTATATTTCTCTCCTTCCTTGCAAACACTATACTGAGTTCCATTAAAGATACAGGGTTCAAGTTCAGGTCTACATTTGCTAGGTTGCGTAGTAGAATAAACCAGTGTTTTGGTGGTCTTTTTCCCTACTGATACCTGAGTTATGCATTGTGTGCAATTTTTGTTCTGCTCCTCAGCCATTGCTCCTCTTATCACCAGAATTATTCTCACTCCTAGCCATATTATGTTCCACAACCTTCTTTTATCCCTTCCCTGATTCATTTATTTATTTATTTTTATTTTTAATTTACACGGTCCCGTAATCTCGCTAGTCCACTGTTTTGGCTCCGTGCTTGGCTTTAGTCGGGTGTAGTGGGTCCAGCCCCTCTCCGCCGTTCGCACCGCTGTATTGGAAATCAGCAGGATTTGGAAGGGACCTTCCCACCTGGGCTGGAGTTTTTCGTCTCTCCACCGTTTGATCCACACCCAATCTCCTACTTTATACGAATGGACTTTGAAGCTTAGCTCGGGAGTTTGAGTCAATAAGCCACTGGATCTGAAAAAGTCAAAAGACTGGGACAGTGCTTGCAAATATTTTATCAATCCCTTATCACTGGTGGGCAAAGTCCCCACCTGGAGATCCGTTCCTTTCAGAGGCATTCCGAACAGCATCTCGTATGGTGAGAGCCCTATATCCTTTCTAGGTTGACTCCTTATTCTAAACAGAGCAATTGGCAGAGCCTTAATCCAATTCAATCCAGTTTCCAAATACAATTTAGTCAAAGTCGTTTTAATTCTCCCATTCATTCTTTCCACTTTCCCAGAAGATGGAGGATGCCACGGACTATGTAGTGTCCAGTCAATGCCTAAGGCTTTCACTATTCCTTGAACTATCTTCCCCACAAAATGTTTCCCTTGATCTGAATCAATTTGCTGAATTATACCATACCTCGGAATTAGGTGTTCCAAAAGCAACCTAGTCACGGTTCTAGCTGTTTCATCTATGCACGGATAGGCTTCTACCCATCCAGTCAGGTGGTCAACTATTACCAACAAATACCTAAACCGTCCTACCTGGGGCATTTCAGTGAAATCTATTTGCACATTTTGAAATGGATATAGTGCTAATGGTCTTCCTCCCCTTTGTTGCTTTCTTACATGGCTTTGGTTCACTCTTTGGCAAACAATACACTTGGATGTGATCTGTTGGGCAGTAGTGTAAATCTTAAGTCCTGCAAACTGCTTTAATACAGCATCAATGAGGGCTTGGGTTCCCCAATGACTTCCCTCATGCAGTCGTTCCATAATCCTTCTCATTATTGCCTGGTTTAGCACCTGTCTCCCATCAGGCAAAAACCATCTTCCTTTCTCATTCTTAGTTGCTCCTAGTCCCTTTAATTTTTCCTGTTCTTTTTCAGTGAACACTGGGATCTCTTCTTCCTCAGTTACCTGGGGAATTAGTATTCTTATTTGGACTAGATGGGCAGATAATCCTGCTAACTGAGCTTCCTCATCTGCCAGCCGGTTTCCTTTCTTCTCTTTCTCCTCACCCTTCTGATGGGCTCTAATATGTACTACAGCCACCTTTTCGGGGAGGGTTAAAGCTTCCAAAATCTGTTCAATCAAGGTTAAATAGGCAATCTCCTTTCCTTGACTTGTTACATAACCTCTTTCCTTCCAAATTTTCCCAAATGTATGTACCACCCCAAAGGCATACCTAGAGTCAGTGTAAATGGTCACTGCCTTTCCTTTACTTAACTGAAGGGCTCGTAAAAGAGCATACAATTCAGCTGCTTGGGCCGACCAATGGTCTGGCAATTTTCCATTTTCTACCAACATCCAAGTACCTTCCTGTATTATAGCATATCCATTTGCTCTTTTTCCTTCCATCACCTTCGCAGAACCATCTATATACAGCCTTTCCCCTTTTTCCAACGGGATCTCCTCCAAATCAGGCCTAATCCTAGTTTCCAATTCTATTATCTCTGAACACCAATGCTCGGGAGTTTCTCCCTCTTGACTATCTCCCCTTTGCATAAATTGGGCTGGATTTAAGGCGTTGTCAGTCGTAATCACCAAGTCCTTATTATCCAATAGAATACTTTCGTATTTCAAAACCCGTGCATCGGTGAGCCATCGCCCAGCCTTTTGCTTCAAAATTACTTTTATTTGGTGAGGACTACTAACAATCAGACAACCTCCCCTTGTTAATTTTCTACTTTTCTGGACCAGGTTCGCTACAGCAGCTATTGCTTGGAGGCAGCTAGGCCATCCTTGGGTAACCACATCCAACACTTCGGACAAATAAGCCACTGGTTTCTTTTGACCACACCACTTTTGGGCTAAAACTCCCAGACCTATTCCATTTTCCACGGTTACATATAGGTGAAAGGGTTTCTTTTGGTTAGGCAACCCTAATACTGGAGCCTTGGTCAGGGCATGTTTAAGGTGTTGATAGATCTTGTCCAACTCGGAATTCCACTGAATCCTTCCTGGTTTGCCACGTACCAATTCTCCATAGAGGGGTCGCGCAAACTTTGCATAGTCTTCAAGCCATAATCTACAATATCCCACTAGTCCAAGAAATTTTCTTAAATCTCTTTGGGTCTTAGGTCTTGGTTGTTTAACAATTCCTTCTATTCGTTCAGGGTCTATTTTTCTACTCCCTTGGCTGATCAAATGTCCCAGATATCTTACCTCTCTTTCTACACACTGCAATTTGTTTTTACTGACCCTTAGACCCCTGGATTCCAGAAAGTTTAAAAATTCCACAGTTTGTTTTTCAACCTTATCTTTCTTTTCCCCTGATATTAATAGATCATCTACATACTGAATCAATTGTGTTCCCGGAGAAGGCACAAATTCTTCCAGTAATCTTTCCAATGCCTGCCCAAACAAATTTGGTGACTCAGTGAAACCTTGCGGCAGGATAGTCCATTGGTATTGTTGCTTCCTTCCCGTAAAGGGGTTTTCCCACTCAAAGGCGAACAGAGGTCGGGATTCCTCAGCCAGTGGGCAAGACCAGAAGGCATCCTTCAGGTCTATCACGCTGAACCACCTGTGTTCCATAGGGATCCTCCCCAGTATGGTATAGGGATTTGGAACTACAGGGTGCCTGGTCTCCACTATTTGATTTACGCCCCTTAAGTCCTGTACCATTCGATATGAACCATCTGGCTTCTTTACAGGTAAAATTGGGGTATTATAAGGGGACATAGTAGTTTCCAATAGTCCATCCTTAAATAACTGATCAATTACTGGTTGGAGTCCTTCTCTTCCCTCCACAGAAATAGGGTATTGTTTTAAGCACACTATTTCAGACCCTTCTTTCAGTTTTACTTCCAGGGGTTTAATTTTTAATCTTCCTCTATTCCCCTCCTTAGCCCAAACCTTGGGGTTTACTTGACTCTCCATTTCCTTTGTCAATTTAAAAATCTTATCTGTCTTGAAATCTATAGTTAATTGGAGGCGGCTCAATAGGTCTCGACCTAGTATGTTAATGCCAGCCTCAGGTATATACAACATTACCACATTCTGTATTTTCCTTTGGCCTTGTTCAATCGAAATTGGTTCTAATTGTCTTACCTCAAAGGATTCCCCCTTTACCCCGCTCACACGGGGTCCTTTTCTTTTTGAGATTTTTAATTCAGCATTCAAAGTACACACAGAGGTTCGCGAAGCCCCTGTGTCTACTAAGAAGACCATTTCTTCCTGGCCCACCTTTAAATTTATCAAGGGTTCATGGTGAGCCATTCCTCGAGGGAACCCCTGACCTTCCTAGTATTGTTCCTCATCCTCCTCTAACATGTGATTAATTTGTTCGACTTTGTCAATTACTGGACACTCTCGCATAAAATGCCCTTCTTTACCACAGTGGAAGCAGGTTCGTCTAATTCCCATCCCCCGTCCGCGTCCAGCTGAAGGGTAGGAAGATCCCTTGCCTCCTTTTCCTCTCATCCTCCCTCTTCCTCTACCGCGTTCCGCCATGCGGCTGGCTACTTCTGGAATCCTTTCAATAGCTTTTTCCACAGTTTGTATCATCATCTGGTTGGTTTCCTTTATACTAGCAGCCATCATACATTGCTTTCGTTTTAATTTATCATCCTCTCGGTTTACAAAGACCTTTTGAGCTTCCCTCAATAAATCATCCAAATTCATTTCTGCCCAATTCAATTTCTGCAATTTCTTTGATATATCAGGCCACGCTTTAGTAATAAAGTGAACCTTTAAACTTTGCTGGTTGATGGGGTTATCGGGATCAATTCCCCCATATTTCCGGAAGTTCTGTTTCATACGATCTAAGAAGACCGAAGGAGGTTCATCCTTTTCCTGACTCAGATTCATTGCCTTCCCTATGTTATGGGCAAGAGGTATTGCTTTCTTCATCCCTGCCACCAATGTATCCCTCATCTCTCTCATTCTCTGTCGGGCCGCGGCATCATTATTATCTCAGTTTGGTCTATTCTCTGGGATTATATCTACACCCCTGTTTCCCGCCCCGGGATTAGGGTGATTGTCATCCCAATGCTTTATGGCCGCTGCCCTTATCAATTTCCTTTCCTCAGAGCTAAATAAAGTAGCTAAAATGGTTTGAAGTTCATCCCAAGTATAGATTTTTGGTCCTAGCAACAAATCAATTTGTTCAGCAACAGCTATCGGATCTTCAGTGAAGTTTTTCATCTCTTTCCTAAAGGCTCTCAATTCTGATGCCTTTAAAGGGTCTTCTACCAATGCAATGCGATTGGCTCCATTTGCATCGACGCCATTAGGCATTTCGCGCAGTGGGTATAAGTTTTCAACGGGGGTTTCCAATTCCTCAGGCGGCAACCTTTTCTTAAGTTCATTCACTATCTTATCTAATTCCTCCCTGGCCCGATGACTCTTCTGGATGATAACTTTAGTTTCTGGTGTTAAGCAAACATCGGGGTCGACGGGGGCGGAAGCCACTGATGGTGTCCGCATTCTGTCCCTTCCAGGGGGCACATATGGCGGAGGAACGTCCTTTAGAGAATCCTCCTCCTCTTCTGGCTCTGGATCTATTGTTTGGGCTACCATGATATTATCTGGAAAGTTCCACAAATCAGGAACCCACAAAAGGGCATAGTCTTCCTCATTGGGAACTTCTTTGTGAACTTTAGATGTTACGTATCTGAACAAGTTATGGCACTCAAAGTAGTCATTACTGCCATCCCTTGGCCAGGTCACCTTTTCATCTTCCCACCAGGTGAAACAACAAAGTTTCACCAGAGTCTCCTTCTCCAAACTCTTCTCAATAACTAATCTATTATATGGAGGACTTCCCCATTTTTCTAATATTTTCCCTAATGGACCTGCAGGGTTTATTCTTGTCTCCTTTTATGACCTTTCTTACAGTTTTATTTACTTTGGATCCTTTATTTCCCATCATGGACCAACTCTTGGGTCCTTCGGCAGTTTCCCCACTAGTGCTTACCCGATTGAAAGGGTGTTCCTACTGAGACCTTCACACACCACTCTCCGTCGTTCAGCCCTCCGTCCCTGGCCAATCCTCTCGCGAGGGTATGGAACCGCAGGTTGGGAGTCCGCACTCACTTCGTCCTGCAGACCTTCTACTAAGGTCCCTCAAAAGGACGTCTCAACACACTCTCAGAGGTCTTCCAATCACACTAGCCTGCCCGCCCAATCAACTGCCTTGGGGACCCGATACCGTAATGACCGAAGTCACTACTGGATACTCACCAAGGCCTGTGCACAGGGTTGCCCGGTTCTCGAGGGGCTTCTTCAGCGCTTTCTCACAACACCTTACCTAGGAATCTGTTTCTTAAACCTACTTTCCGCGTTTAGCCAATTTTACGGGCTTCCAGAGCTCGCGTAGCAGCCCAGAAGGGATCCCCTCCACTCACAAAGGGAGTGGGGTGCACCCAGAGGGTCCACTTATTGGTCTGCCCCGTCGAGATGGATCCCGGACGAGCCCCCAAACTGTCGGCTGGAAATTTAAGAAAGTTTCACACACAGAGTTCGGTAAAAAGAAACAGAGTTTATGTAATTCAATAATAGAAACGGTTTGCAAAGCGTGGTGTTCCCTCGCAAGAGAGACACACCCTTACAGAAGCCAAAGGCGTGGTTAATATACCCTACATTCTCCTCCCAATCCTTCATCAGCTAATCTGGTGAGGTGGGTAACAGCCTATCACAACACACTTATTTGGTTACAAAGTTTGCAAACTTCACTTTCTTTTAACGGTTTTTACAAGGTTTACATACCCTGAATTTAAACAAAAACTTAATTTTACTGGCCACAGAAATTTCCATTCCACACAACGATGGAAAGATCCACATATACCTACAGTGGAAGATTGGATTATTAAATTAATGGAGTTGGCCCCAATGGCAAAGTTAACAGAGATAATAAGAGAGAATACTGTCTCCGGATTCATTTCTACTTGGCAACCAATTTTAGACTACTTGCTTGTGATGGAAAAAAATGAAGCTTTAATTGCGGGTTTTAGTGGCTAAATGGTTTGCTTTGATAGAAATAATATTAATACGGTTTAATTATTGGCAAGAGATTATCTCTTAAATTGTATTCATATCTGTACTGGAGAAGTCGGAAACCATCTTTTGTTCCTTCACTTTTATAGTTTTTATAGTTTTTTCTTTTTCTTTAGCTCTATCTTCTTGCTTTCCTGTATTTTCTATAAGGATTTTTTCTTTAAGTAAGCTTGTCTGAGAGGGAACAATGCAACTGCTCCTGTGGTGGTGTTGGCCGTTTTCAGTTGTGCTAGCTTTTCGTGTGGTTTTTGTGATTCCATTGTCTGCAGTCTAGTCGATTTACTTACAAAGCGGGTAGCCTGAGGCTCCCCCCCCCCGGGCCGCAACTAGGGGGGGGGGCAAGCGGGGCTGGGGGGGGCGCCAAAATGACAAAATAACCCATGGGGGGTGCGGAATCCATGTTTGCCCCGGGTGACACAGACCCTAGTTCCTTCCCTGCGCCCCCCATGCCCATACACTCCCTCTCGAATACCTGACCGGCTCCGTCAGAGCTGATAATAGCTCTTTCTCCATCGGGCGGAGGGTCTACAGGTGAAAGCGCCCGCAGATTGCAGGTCCCTGCACTCCCACTCTACTCCACCATGGCTCCTCCCTGGAGGACACAAGACGGAAGTCAGGCCATCCTCGTCCCTTCGGAAGTAGGATGGGGGTGGCAGCCCAAGGGAAGGGGCGGAGGGCATAATCTTTTGAACCATCATCTGGGCAACTCCTCACTCAGCCACAGCAGCCCACAGCACCCCAAAGTCCACCTGGCGGGGATGGTTCTGCTCAATTTGTGCTCGGACTGCCCCCAGTAGTCACAAGTCAAAGGAACCCCACTTCAGACAGCATTCCTCCACGAAGCGTGTCCAGTCTATTTGTCCACTTCCCTGTGCCCAGTCTGACCATTCTCCTTTTGGCCATCCTCTGCTGGACCGACAGGTTTCCCTGGTCCCACAACTGGACCGTGAGCCCCAACGGGCTCCCCAGGGGTGCACTCCTCCCCTGTCCCATTTTCTTACCTTTCTGTTCTTTCCCGAGGGACCACCAGCTAGTGCTTACCCCCTCCTGACTCCTTGGTTGTCACAAGACTTACACACCCCGGAATGAATGGTGGATGCCCTCAAGGTAGTTTTCAGACAGGTTCGAATTATAACAAAACAAGTAAATAAAAAGGGCCCCTGATAGACACTGTGCAGAAATGCCATTAGGAGATCCGGGCTGACAAAATCTCCAGGTAATAACAATTCCAAAAGCATCAAACTTAGTTGGACCATTAGCAGTTTTCCCTTGTGGTTTTGCTCAATTTTTAAAACATGGACAGCTATGAAAAATACATCCATACATTGCTTACTTGGCAGCCATGTATATTTATTTTGTATTTTAATTGTTTTAGTTGTAATTGCTTCAACCGTTTTATGGTTTTTATTGCTGTAAGCCGCCCAGAGTCACTTGTTGAGATGGGTGGCTATAGAAATCAAATAAATAAATAAATAAATAAATAAATAAATAAATAAATAAATAAAAATAGTAGTAATCTACTTAGAATGCAGAATTTAGAACGTGTGTCTAATGTGTTTTCACCAACTTTCTATAGAAATAGGACACTGGCCTTGGGGCATGCAAGCTTGTGAGGAATAAACTTCAGCTATTATGCTTTGTAACTTCTGTTCTTTAACTTCTTTAGATTTCCTGGCCAGATTTCTCTTGAACTTTTGTGCTGAATTCTGAATTCTGTAAGAAGAAAGTAGATAAACTGGCTCAGAAAACAAACATTGTCAGGAATAGGAAAAGCATGCCCTACAAAATACATTAGGGGGGAAATTCATTATTTTTAGAAGAGGGCAAAATCTCATTTTTGAGAGCAAACCAAATCTAATTGGCTGAAGTTACAGGTACTGTAGATCTGGGCTAAAGATTAAAAGTTTGGCTATGCAGGAAGGGAATTATGAGCCTTGTGATCTAAGCCAGTGTTTCTCAATCTTAGCAACTTTAAGATGTGTGGACTTCAACTCTCAGAATTCCCCAGCCAGGATTGAGCCAACTTCTTTGTAATGGTTGCAGCATCCCTCAGTCGCATGATCGCCATTTGCAACCTTCCCAGCTGGCTTCCAATAAGCAAAATCAATGGGGAACCATGTGATTTGTTTAACGACTGCCACAAAAAAGGTCATAAAATTGGGTCAGATTCACTTAATGACTGCTTCGCTTAACAACCAAAATTCTGGTCCCAATTTTGGTCATTAAGTGAGGGCTACCTGTATATATTTGATAAATAAATAGATAATATAAATAAATACAGGGGCATGTTCATGCTGAGGTTAGGGGGTATGCTCTGCATCTCTTCTCATTTCCTATCCGAACTGTTGAGCCAACTTCTTTGTTGAATTCACCTTCCAGGCTGAAAAGGTAGAAGCTTTATAGATGGAGGACCGTCCTGCCGGCCCGGTCAAGAAATCCAAGCTGAGGAAACTCAAAAAAGCAAAGAAGCGTTTGCTCAAAAGCTCTAAACATGAAACCTTCATTTCTTGCCTGACTGGGTTATATAGCTGCCAGTGGCACGACCAGAAGCACGAAACAATTAAACCGGGACACTGGTGTTGCAAAAAGGTAACCATAACGTTTCCCTCTCGGAGATGTCTAGCTCTTCTGCAGCGTGTCACAGCACTAAGGATCATAGGGCTAGGAGCTGCACGTGGCTCAACGGGACAAACGGGGGGAAAGTGGAAGCAAACTGCTGTTGACCAAACTATAGCTCTGGTATGGGCAGACAGGTAGTCCTCGACTTACGACCATTCATTTAACGACGGTCCGAAGTTACAACGGCCTCAGAATGGGTGTTTTGTGGCCTGTAAAGCCTTTCAGAGCATCGCAAAACGTCGCACCCCCCCCCCCCGCAGTCACATGATCGCATTTCTTGACTTACGATCACAATTGGGACCAGAATTTCCATTGTAAGTCATTGCGGTCGTAAGTCAGGTCACCACGTGACTGGACCCAATTTTACAACCCTTTTTACAGCGGCCGTTAAGCAAATCACAGATCGTTAAGTGAATCCAGCTTCCCCAATAGAGTTGTAAATGCGAGCCGGTTGCCAAGCGCCTGAAATGCTATCATGTGATTGCAGGGGTGGTGGTGTGACATTTTGCGACGCTCAGAAGTGCTTTACAGGCCATAAAGCACTCATTCCGAAGCCGTCATAACTTTGGACTGTTGTTAAACGAACGGTCGTAAGTCAAGGACTACCTGTAATGACAAAATACCTAAGTTCCCACAACATGCTGTATCCATTTTAACCTAGTCTTCCTTGTTGTGTGAACCCAAGCCTGCATGTTTTTTTGAAAATGGCAAGAGCTGCTTCTAATCTCCTTCATGCTGTGGTGTCAGAACCAGCGGTGTCTGTGGGGCAGATAGTGAAAAAGTCAAGATGGTGGCCTAGGGAGGGGGTAAAAAAGTCAAGATGGCAGCCACAACCATATGATCAAAGCCCCACCCATTTTATATGCACGGCAACATGGAAGTCCAGCTGCATGGAAGGGTCCCCGCCTGCTGTGCTAATGTGGAAACAGTTCTGGATCTCTGGGATCCCACAGTATCAGCTGTGTTGGAAGTCTGAGATTTTTATTTCTGCATTTGAATCTGCAGTAGAACAGAACAAACTTTATTACGGTCAATGACCAATGCAAAACAAACAAACAAAGAGCAAAATATCCAGGTTCCGATAGGTAAAGTTGGTAAATTTAAGACAGCATAACAAATTATGTACTTAAAACCTGTAACATCTGTTGAGATGATCTAGTTGACTCTGCAGTAGAATGAATCATGTTTTTAAATGCCTGAGTTATTTTTTTTAATGTAAATCACAAACCAATTTGATGTTACAGATGTTTATTACTTAGTAAATCCAGGAACAGTAAACTCTCAGTACTCAGCAACTTCATTCAACAGACTTTGGATGCAACAGACAAAATTTTACTTCAGTCTTCACTCCTAAACACTGGGCAGTTCATTGTTTCCAAAGTAATCCAGATAACTGATATAATTTTTGATATTTTCTTTGGTCTAGTGGTCTACGTTGGTCTAGTGGTTAAGGTGCTGGGCTAGAAACCAGGAGGCTGTGAATTCTAGTCCTGCCTTAGGCACGAAAGCCGGCTGGGTGACCTTGGGCCAGTCACTCTCTCTCAGCCCAACTCACCTCACAGGGTTGTTGTTGTGCGGAAAATAGGAGGAGGAAGGAGTATTAGGTATGTTTGCCGCCTTGAGTTATTTAGAAAAATAATAAAGGCGGGATAAAAATTAATTAAATAAATAAATAAATAAATAAATAAATAAATTACATAACCGATGTCTTTCCATCATTTGTAATATTTTTGTTGTTCAGTCGTTTAGTCGTGTCCGACTCTTCGTGACCTCATGGACCATAGTACGCCAGGCCTTCCTGTCCTCCACTGTCTCTCGGAGTTTACTCAAATTCATGTTCATTACATCGGTGATGCTATCTAACCATCTCATCCTCTGCCGTCCCCTTCTCCTTTTGCCCTCAGTCTTTCCCAGCATCAGGGTCTTTTCCAGTGAGTCCTCTCTTCGCATTAGGTGGCCAAAGTATTTGAGCTTCAGCTTCAGCATCTGTCCTTCCAATGAGCAGTCAGGGTTGATTTCCTTTAGGATTGACTGGTTTGACCTCCTTGCAGTCCAAGGGACTCTCAAGAGTCTTCTCCAGCACCACAGTTCGAAAGCATCAATTCTTCGGCGCTCAGCCTTCCTTATGGTCCAACTCTCACAGCCATACATTGCAGCTGGAAAAACCATAGCTTTAACTATACGGACCTTTGTCGGCAAGGTGATGTCTCTGCTTTTTAATATGCTGTCTAGGTTTGCCATAGCTTTCCTCCCAAGGAGCAAGCGTCTTTTAATTTCATGGCTGCAGTCACCGTCTGCGGTGATCTTGGAGCCCAAGAAAATAAAATCTGTCACTGCTTCCATTTCTTCCCCTTCTATTTGCCAGGAAGTGATGGGACCAGATGCCATGATCTGGGTTTTTTTAATGTTGAGTTTCAAGCAGCTTTGCACTCTCCTCTTTCACCCTCATCAAGAGGCTCTTTAGTTCCTCTTCACTTTCTGCCATTAGGGTGGTATCGTCTGCATATCTGAGGTTGTTGATATTTTTCCCGGCAATCTTAACTCCGGCTTGCGATTCATCCAGCCCGGCATTTCTCATGATGTATTCTGCATATAAGTTAAATAAGCACGGTGATAATATACAGCCTTGTCGTACTCCTTTCCCAATTTTGAACCAGTCGGTTGTTCCATGTCCGGTTCTAACTGTTGCTTCTTGACCCGCATACAGGTTTCTCAGGAGACAGGTAAGGTGGTCTGGTACTCCCATCTCTTTAAGAATTTGCCACAGTTTGTTGTGATCCACACAATCAAAGGCTTTAGCGTAGTCAATGAAGCAGAAGTAGATGTTTTTCTGGAACTCTCTTGCTTTTTCCATGATCCAGCGAATGTTGGCAATCTGATCTCTAGTTCCTCTGCCTCTTCGAAACCCAGCTTGCACTTCTGGTAGTTCTCGGTTCACATGCTGCTGAAGCCTAGCTTGTAGGATTTTGAGCATAACCTTGCTGGCATGTGAAATGAGCGCAATTGTACGGTAGTTTGAACATTCTTTGGCATTGCCTTTCTTTGGGATTGGAATGTAAACTGACCTTTTCCAATCCTGTGGCCACTGTTGAGTTTTCCAAATTTGTTGGCATATTGAGTGCAGCACTTTAACAGCATCATCTTTTAGGATTTTAAATAGCTCAGCTGGGATACTGTCTTCTCCGCTAGCTTTGTTGTTAGTAATGCTTCCTAAGGCCCACTTGACTTCACTCTCTAGGATGTCCGGCTCAAGGTCAGTGACCACACCATCATATTTATCAGGGATATTAAGATCTTTCTTGTATAGTTCTTCTGTGTATTCTTGCCACCTCTTCTTAATCTCTTCTGCTTCTGTTAGGTCCCTGCCTTTTTTGTCCTTTATCATGCCCATCTTTGCACAAAACGTTCCCTTGATATCTCCGATTTTCTTGAAGAGATCTCTAGTCTTCCCCATTCTATTGTTTTCCTCGATTTCTTTGCATTGTTCATTTAAGAAGGCCTTCTTATCTCTCCTTGCTATTCTCTGGAATTCTGCATTCAGTTGTTTATATCTTTCCCTTTCTCCCTTGCCTTTTGCTTCCCTTCTTTCCTCAGCTATTTGTAAAGCCTCATCAGTCAGCCACTTTGCTTTCTTGCATTTCTTTTTCTTTGGGATGGTTTTAGTTGCTGCCTCCTGTACAATGTTACGAACCTCCATCCATAGTTCTTCAGGCACTCTGTTTACCAGATCTAATCCTTTAAATCTATTCCTCACCTCCACTGTATATTCATAAGGGATATGATTTAGGTCATACCTGATTGGTCTAGTGGTTTTCTCTACGTTCTTCAATTTAAGCCTAAATTTTGCGATCAGAAGCTCATGATCTGAGCCACAGTCAGCTCCAGGTCTTGTTTTTGCTGATTGTATAGAGCTTCTCCATCTTTGGCTGCAAAGTATATAATCAATCTGATTTCGGTATTGACCATCTGGTGATGTCCATGTGTAGAGTCGTCTCTTGTGTTGTTGGAAAAGAGTGTTTGCTATGACCAGCGTGTTCTCTTGACAAAACTCTATTAGCCTTTGCCCTGCTTCATTTTGTACTCCGAGGCCGAACTTGCCCGTTATTCCGGTTATTTTTTGACTTCCTACCTTAGCATTCCAGTCCCCTATGATGAAAAGGACATCTTTTTTTGGTGTTAGTTCTAGAAGGTGTTGTAGATCTTCATAGAACCGGTCAACTTCAGCTTCTTTGGCATCAGTGGTTGGGGCATAGACTTGGATCACTGTGATGTTGAATGGTTTGCCTTGGATTCGAACTGAAAGCATTCTGTCGTTTTTGAGGTTGTACCCCAGTACTGCCTTTCCCACTCTTTTATTGACTATGAGAGCTACTCCATTTCTTCTAAGGGATTCTTGCCCACAGTAGTATATATAATGGTCTCCTGAATTAAATTCGCCCATTCCTGTCCATTTTAGTTCGCTGATTCCCAAGATGTCGATGTTCAATCTTGTCATCTCATGTTTGACCACATCCAGCTTACCTTGATTCATAGATCTTACATTCCAGGTTCCTATGCAATATTGTTCTTTACAGCATCGGACTTTCCTTCCACTTCCAGACACATCCACAACTGAGCGTCCTTTCGGCTTTGGCCCAGCCGTTTCACACTTTCTGGAGCTACTCGGAATTGCCCTCCGCTCTTCCCCAGTAGCATTTTGGACACCTTCTGACCTGAGGGGCTCATCTTCCGGCGTCATATCTTTTAGCCTTTTGATACTGTCCATGGGTTTTCTTGGCAAGGATACTGGAGTGGTTTGCCATTCCCTCCTCCAGTGGACCACGTTTTGTAATAACTCTCCATCATGACCTGTTCTTCTTGACCTGACTTCATTGAGTTACGCAAGCCCCTTCGCCACGACAAGGCAGTGATCCATGAAGGGGTTTGTAATATTACCTTACTGCAAATGATATAAATTGGCACAAATGATGTAAACATGTCAATTACATAATTGCAAGTGATGTAAATGAGGTCAATTACAGTAATGTGGATTTAATGGACACTTGGATTTAACAGACAGCTGGATTTAAAGGACACCCTTTCTACCTACGATGGTCCATTAAGTTGAGATTTTAGTGGATTTGATTTTTTTCCTCTTCTGCTTGGTGCTGCAAATGGGCATTTTGTTTGCTTTTTTGCTTTTGCGAGGGTTTTGCCCAGGCAGGTTGGAGCAACCCCAGAAAACTGAAGAGAAGTCTAAATTCTCTGGGGCCGCCTCCTCAGCCAAGATTTCAGGTTGCATGGAAGTTCCTATCAAAGACTAAGCTTAATGCCTTTCCCTCCAATTTCTACTTATAGGGAGAGTGCATATGTTTTTCCCTCCTGGTTTTAACGTTCGGCTCTTCCTTTGTCTTTCTGTATATGTGGGGAGAAGCAAGGAATGACTACAACAGCTTTGACTGGTAAGTGCCCAAAGTCTTATTTCTAGTAATGAGAAGAGGGGAGGTAGTATTATATGTGCTCAGTGCCAAGGGGGTCTCTCCATGCATGGTCGTGTTCACACCATTTTCTCTCTTTCTCATATAATGGATGCCTTTTCAAAGCCTAATTCCAGTAGGAAAGAACTAATTTTGAGTGGGTAATGTGGCTCAGCGGGTAAGACGCCAGATCGATTGGAAGATCGCACGTTCGGTGGTTCGAATCCCTAGTCCCGCGGGACAGAGTGAGCTCCCGCACTAGCCCCAGCTCTTGCCAACCTAGCAATTCGAAAGCATGCAAATGCAAGTAGATAAATAGGTACCACTTCGGTGGGAAGGTAACAGCGTTCCGCGCGCGTCATGCCGGCCACATGACCGTGGAAGCGTCTTCGGACAACGCTGGCTCTTCGGCTAACAAACAGAGATGAGCACCGGCCCCTAGAGTCGGACACGACTGCACAAATGTGCGCCTGGGTCTGGTTTCTAGCCCAGCACCTTAACCACTAGACCATAGCTTTCCAAACTGTGAGTTGCGACACTTTAGGGTGTCGCAACACACAGCTTAGTGTGCCGCGAAGCGGCGGCGGCGGTGTGCACGGCGGTGGCGGCAGCAACGATGGCAGCGGCGCGCCATCAGCGCTCCCGCGTTTTCGTGAGGCCACCGCCGTGCATGCTGCTGCCGCCGCCGTGCACCACCACCATGCACACCCCCACCCCCGCGCGCGCCCCTGCGCCGCCACCACTGCCACCGTTGGTGTGTCACCAACGGCGGCAGTTTGGAAAGCCCTGCACTGGACCAAACTGGCTCTTTTTAGTTTAAGAAGTTTTAGTTGAATAGATTGCTCTTTAATAGTTGAATAGGTTTACCCATTGAAGGTCGGCTAGTGAACCTGTCTGGGGGGCAAGCTTCACACCCCGGCTTGGAGCTAAAGAACAGATCTCCGGGCACTTAATCCTTAATTCACTCCCAGGTCGTTTTGGCACAAGGCACGGAGACCTAACTCAGCTTGTTTAAAAACTTCGTTGCAGAAAAGAGTGAAGCCTTTAACGCCAAGTTTCTTCCACTGGATCCACGGATCCCTTGTGGGGGGTGTCAGTGGATAGATTTCAGGGGGTCTATGAACTTGGATGGGGAAAAAAAAACTTACAACTCTCTTTTCAGTATCCTCACTGAGATTGAGTTTTTTCATTCAATCATTATAATTTATGGCCTCTAGACTCCCCAAAGGTTTGTTAACTTCAGTAAATCTCGCTGTTCTGCCCTTAAAAAAAGGGTATTGTTATTGATTTAATGCAGCGTTTCTCAACCTTGGCAACTTTAAGATGTGTGGACTTCAATTCCCAGAATTCCCCAGCCAGCCTTGCTGGCTGGGGAATTCTGGGAGTTGAAGTCCACACATCTTAAAGTTGCCAAAGTTGAGAAACACTGATTTAATGGATTAATAAGACGCACATACACTACTATGCTACCTATTGGTTATTTTGAAATATTTTGCTAACTGTATTTGAGCACACCTGCAACACAGTGGCAATCTCTGTATTTTATTCTATGTGTTCAAAGGCAATTTTTTTGAGAAGGGGCCCGTAGCTTCGCCGGATTCTCAAAGGGGTCCGTGGTACCAAAAAGCTAAGAGCCTCTGCTTTAACCCAACAGCTGATTGCCCACAGCAGAATGAGTTTCATATGATATTCAGACTCATATCTCTAGCTTGGGAAGAAGAAATGAAACCAAGTCCCTGTTTTGTAGTTTCCTCCTCAACAATGAATCATTTCCCTAAATGTCATTTTTCCGTGTTACCTTTTTAGGTACAGCTTCATCAATTTAGGCTACTGGTTCCACTGGTCGACTTTCCTCCTCTTTCTGGCTGTGTTCCTGTTCTCCTACCTTTTTTTCTTAATTGTAAGTCCAACCTTTCTTTGATAAAAAAAAAAAAAAACTTCCCAAAAAGACAGGGAAGAAGATGTTGGCCGAACTTTATTGGAAGGTGCGGAGCTGGTTGTGTGAAAGATCTAAGGGGGGAAGAGTGAAGCTCAGAGACCGTGGTTTGCATTCCGAAGGCCTCATCTTCAACCTGGGGATGTTGATTTTGCTAGGTAGAGCCGATTTTGCACCCTGCTATCCCAACTCAAGATATTTCCACATTCCCTAACAATCCAGTTGGAATAATTCTTTCTCCTTGAGACTCTGGGGAAAGGTTTCCAGCTGAAGAAAATATTATAGGATCAGTGGGATCAATGCTTCTACTTGTCTGGCATGTCCACGGGGGTGAAGGGGTGTCAAAAAAGTAAAAATGGTAGCCATGACTGCAGTGAAAGTCCTACCCCCTTTTTTATGGGTGTCGCAATGTTGACAAAAACCAGGAAGGCCTAACCCTAACCCTAACCCTAACCCTAACCCTAACCCTAACCCTAACCCTAACCCTAACCCTAACCCTAACCCTAACCCTAACCCTAACCCTAACCCTAACCCCAACCCTAACCCTAACCCTAACCCTAACCCTAACCCTAACCCTAACCCTAACCCTATTTCAGCCTCACCCACTTGCACAGATGTCATCACTGTAACCCGTTGAGGTCCCCAGAAGCTGAAAGAAAACTATATTTTAAAAAGGGCACTCCATCCTGACCAAAAATGGTTGCCCATTCCTGATTTGGATAATATTTGCCAATATAGGGATGATGAAGTTGCATATTTCAGTGCTGTCCCCTAATTTTTTAAAAAAAAGAACTTTAGCACAATTTCATATGCTGAAGAGAGACATTAGAGCAGTGTTTCTCAACCTTGGCATATTTAAGATGTATGGACTTCAGCTCCCAGAATTCCCCAGCCAGCAAGATTTAAAGAATAGCACATCAGTCAAGTCTTCCCCAGCGAAAATGTGCCACCTGCAGATAAGATGACCTGCATTTTTCATGGTATTTGGTATTTCATGGTATTTTTCATGATATTTTGAGGGTCTGCTTATCTGTAGATGGGCTTATCTGTGAATATATATGGGAGATATGGGCACTATAAAAAAAGAACTACTGTATATACTTGCAGATAAGCCCATCTCCGGATAAGCCAAACCCAATTTTTGCAGTGCGTTTTGGCACCTAAAATTCTCGGTTTATCCATGGGTATATACTGTATTTCAACTCCCAGTTCTCCTTGATGAAAATACTGGGAATTGAAATTCCCAGCTTGTAAAGGTTGATCTAGAGAAGAGAAAATATCCAAAGACCTGAAAGTCATTCTAAAACGTTTGTATTAGAGTGATGATTCGCATCCAGATCTCCACTATTGCTGGATATCCTAAACCAGGGGTCGGCAAACTTTTTATGCCGGGAGCCATTTTGACATGCTCGTGCACATTTTGAAATGCTCGAGAGCCAGGGGGCGGGGTTTGCGGGCGGGGGCCAATCGCGTGGAAGGGGGCGGGGTTTGCGGGCAGGGGCCAATCGCGTGGAAGGGGGCGGGGTTTGTGGGCGGGGGCCAATCACGTGGAAGGGGCGGGGTTTGGGGGCAGGAGCCAATGGCGTGCACTGGGGGGCCGCCACGCCTGCCGCCATGTAGGGGGATCAATTACGGACCTGCTGGCTTAAAAGACAAAATGGGGGGCTGGGGGGCTGGGGGGTGGGCGGGGCTGTTAGTCTACTTCTGTCAAATGGAAAATTCTCGGGACACCTTCAAAGGGGCGGATTGTAGCAGAAAAGTCTGCGTCTTTGCATGAAGGAGCCTGGCTCAGAGCTCTGGGAAGCAGGGGAACATTTGCCCTCTCCAAACGCCACCGTCCCCAAACCCAGCCAGGGGTTAAGCCCGGTAGACAATATACCGCCAGGCCCAGCTCCGCCTCCACCTCTTTCTGCCCGCCTGGCCCTGTTGATCTGCTCCGCTCCCCCTTGCTGTGAGTCCCAGGCGGGATGGTCGTCCGCGGAGTCCAGATTTCCAGGCTGGGTCACCGACAGCCTCGTCTGTCCCCCTTCCGGTGAAATAGGATCAAGAGTTTGAGGGGAAAGTCTGGGTTACGGGGGCGGGGGGAGAGATCACAGACCCAAGGCATTAGCACGCGCGCGCACCCGCATAAATCATCTGAGCGTCGGAATGGACGTGGATAATTCGTTTTCTGCAACACCCAAGCGTGGTCAGCTTGCAGTCCTTTTACAAGGATAGAAAAATCGGTTGACATGGTTAGAACTCCACTTGTGGTTGTGTGTGCGCGTTAGAAAGAAGATAGAAAACATTGTGTTGAAAAGGGGGTGGGGAGCTCAATGGCCAAATCTGTAAGTTTTACTAGTTGGCCGAGGAAGCAGGGGGCGGAAGCCAAGATATAGGGCTGCGCTGCTGCTTGGCCGGCCGCCCCGGCCCTCGCTCACCTTCCCTGGCTGGACCTCGTGGGCCGCCGACAGCTCCGCCTGCGCGCCTCGCCCAGACATGCCGCCAGCAGCAGCAGCAGCTCCCAAGGCACGCCGGTCCCTCCTCCGTTGAAAGAGCGGCAGAGACCCCGCGGGCTGTGCGCGAGGTGTGGGCGGCTGCGGGTGGCCCCGGCCTTGGAAAGCGAGAGCGCGTAAGAGCCAAGCGCGAGAGGGAGTGAGGGAGGGACAGGCGATATCATCATGGGACGCTCCCCGCCGTTTGAGGAGGAAGCGCTTCGGGGGCGCCACTGTTTCCCTTTTTTCTGAAGGCCACTTCAGTTTGCAAAGCGAAACCGACCCAACCGGCTCGCCTGCCTCGCTTCCCGCGGCTTTTGTACCTGGCTCGGCCCTTTGAAGTCTCGGAAGAGCCTTCCCCGCTCCCCCCGGCCGGGTCTGGACTACCCCGCCCTCCCCCCGGCCGGTTGGGAAGCATGGTAGCGGGAGCCCATGCCCGCCCGGCTTGGGCACGGCCGCTCGAGTTTGCAGACCCCCGTCGCCCGAGCGCCTGGGAGGGGAGGCGGCTGCGTGTGCGGGCTTGGCCGGAGCGCCGGGACCCCCGGCGGGGTGGGCTTGTCGGCTTGTCGCGGCTGCGGGACCCTTCTCCTCGGGCAGGGCAGGGGATGCGGCCTGCCAGAGGCTCCCCTGAAGCTGGGCTGGTGGCCGGGGAGGTGCGCGGCGGCTGCCTCTGGTCGGCCGGAAGCCTTTCTGGGGAGGGAGGCAACCTTTGCGCAGCAGCTTCAGAAACCTCCTTGGGAAACTAAGTGTAAACCCAGCCTGCCTTTGGCCACAGCGCGCGTGTGTGTTTTCTCAACCCTTTTGTGAATGTGCGTCAGATTTCCCGTCCTCCCGTAGCCTCTCTTGGGCCCCCCTCTTCCTTTTTCTGGTTTTGCTTTTTTTTTTATGACTTTCTGGGGCAGGTTGGCTGTCGCAAGTGTGATTTTGGGGAAAAGGAGATGAGGTGGAAAGAAATAAAGCCCCGAATACCATCCTGTGGGTTTCGAAAGGCTGAGGGAGGGTGGAAAAGGGCCTCAGGGAGCGGCACGCTTTTCGAGCACTTGCGCTCCCTGCGGCTTCGGATCTGAGGGGCGGCTACTCGACCTGACGTGGACTTTGCGCGGGGTGGGGGTGGGGCAGGGCGGGAGAGCCCCAGAGTTTGGGGGCGGGATCCAATCGCGTGGAAGGGGTGGGGGTGAGTTCAGCTGCGGAGCCACACTCAAGGGGCCAAAGAGCCAGATCTGGCTCAAGAGCCGCCATTTCCGACCCTTGTCCTAAACGCACAGATTCGTGTGAGCATCCACGTGTAGAAACAGACAGGGGAGAGCATTTCACATTTCACATCGCACAGTTCTCTCACTAATCTAGGGAGGAGCTATTTCTAACTTGTAAGTAAGGACTAGTTCATCTTCGAATACAGAAGACTGTATGGTCCACCAACACAGGCAGGACAAGCCAGGGTATATAAGCAGAGAGCAAGTTCCACTCCCTTTTCGCACTGAAGATGTTGCCTAGCCTGGCAATGAAACGTCTGCAAGAAAACAACAAGGCTCAGAGAGCACCAAGGATTGGGTCCTTCTGCAGCCCTTCTGCAGCAGCATCCAAGCTATTACGCAAGTCACACACAGCTTTCCTTAATATCCGGTAGCAATGGAATTTATACCTGCTAACACAAAGTGCAAATTGTAAGAGGCTTCATCCTTCTCCAGTCTTTGGTTGAGTAGCTCTCATGCTATAGTGAGTTACGAGGCTGAGAATTACTAGGGAAAACTTCCTGTCTTGATTTCCCCTTAGCAAAAAAATTGCCTGCGGGTTGCCAAGCTTGGCTACAACTAAGCGTGTGCTATTATTTTACAGTTTATAGCTGTTTTACTACTGTTTGAAAGTCAAGAGCTGGAACTGCACTGGTGCCACAAGGTAAATTCATTTAATCTCCTTCCAATTTGGGAAAATCTGCCCTGGAATGTGTCCTGCTAGGTAAACAGAGGCACACTGTGTTGGGTCAAATGCCCCGTTGTTGTTGGGGTAGCCGTGGGCCTTGGCCAATTGAGAGGGTTGCCCCACCCCTTGGCCAATGAATGAACAGTCCTACCAATGATTGATGTACAACTGTTGACATATGTATGCCTGGTTGACATACAGAATGAAAATCATTTTTCTTTTTAAATTCTTCCCTAGTCGGAAATGATCACTGACACATAAAAAGTAATTCAGGATTTTGACAGAGGTATGAGAAGCCAAAGCCAAAGCGAGTCAGTTTGGTGTACAGGTAGTCCTCACTTAACAACCACAATTGGGACTGGAATTTCAGTTGCTAAGCAAAGCGGTCATTAAGCAAATCTGACCCAATTTTACAACCTGTTTTGCAGTGTGTGATGATCCTGAGCTAGCAATCAGCACTCCTCACACGAAACACTTTAGAATCGAAAGGAATTTTTATTGCAGTTCCTGATCCAAGACACAATGGATCTCTTCCCGCCGCCTGCTGTCCCCTTCCCTTCCCCAAACTTCCAGGGCTCTCACCCATTCCCAATTGTGTGTTCATTCCTGCTCTTGCCATTGCCACCGATTCTAGTTTCAGCAGCACTCTTTCCAGCATTCCCTGCAGGCCATCCATACGTTCCTCCATTTGCCGAAACCTTTCGTCTGCTGCTCGGTTCGCTACCAACCTTCCCAATTCAGAGTTTCCTCCGTAACTGGGTGTTGCTGACATCGATCCCCCTTCGTAGTCTCCTCCGACGTGCTGAGCCCAGTGGGGGTCATACCCCAGCGTCAGTTGCCGTTGTAGCGTGGTTCCCCAGTTGGATGGGGTTGCTATTGTGCCGAGAGTCGGTGGGGTTTGGATGCCCGCTCCGCTAGCCTCTCCAGCTGGGGTTGAGGTTTCGCCTTCAGGCTCCGTTTCTCCCATCTGCGGACTCCCCGCGAAAAGCTGGCTGCTCTCGGTTGAGTCCATTCTTTCTGACTTGAATCTTTCTGTGATGATCCTGAGCTAGCAATCAGCACTCCTCACACGAAACACTTTGGAATCGAAAGGAATCTTTATTGCAGTTCGTGATCCATGACACTTTAAAGATTCAAGTGGCTACATTTCTTAAAGTTTCAACTTAAGTACATTCTTTCCTCTCCCCTTTTCCCATTGAGTGCGTGCCGGCTGCAGCCTCCTCTCCTCTCTCACCTTATCCGCCTTGAGCCCCCTGTCCGGTGTGCGTGGTGCTGAATCCACGTTGCTGTCTCCCTCCTGCACGTCTTGCTGGCTGACTTCCTGTCATGAATGGCTCCATGGCAGGGGCCGTTTGTGACACAGTGGTTGTTAAGCGAATCACCACCGGCATTAAGCGAACCACGTGGTCATTAAGTGAATTACACGGTTCCCCGTTGATTTTGCTTGCCAGAAGCCGGCTGGGAAGGTCGAAAATGGTGATCACATGACCACGGGACACTGCGATGGTCATAAATGTGAACCGGTTGCCAATCGCCAAATTGTGATCACATGACTGTGGAGACGCTGTGATGGTTATAAGTGTGAGGACCAGTCATAAGTTGTTTTTTCCAGTACTGTTGTAAGTCCAAACTGTCACTAAACAAATGGTTGTTAAGTGAGGACTACCTGTAGTGATTAAGGCATCAAGCTAGAAACCAGGAGACAGTGAGTTCTAGTCCTGCCTTGGGCATGGAAGCCAACTGGGTGACTTTGGGCCAGTCACTCCCTCTCAGCCCTAGGCAAACCACTTCCAAAATCTTTGAGGGCCACCAGATAGCAGCAAAGAAATATGTGAAACCTTTTGCTGCTATCTAGTGGTCATTGAGAGCCAGTTTGGTGTAGTGGTTAAGTAGCTTGAATCATGTCAACTGGATTTCTATTTTCTTAGTGGAAACGTTTCGCTCCTTATCCAAGGAGCTTCTTCAGTCTGAGCAAAGTTGGTAAGGGCTTACCAACTTTGCTCAGACTGAAGAAGCTCCTTGGATAAGGAGCGAAACGTTTCCACTAAGAAAATAGAAATCCAGTTGACATGATTCAAGCTACAGACAATTCCACCTGGATGACTGAGAACCTTCATAGACATGTAGTGGTTAAGGTATCAGGCTAGAAACCGGGAGACCATGAGTTCTACTCCTGCTTAGGCACGAAGCCAGCTGGGTGACCTTGGGCCAGTCACTCCCTCTCAGCCCTAGGAAGCAGGCAATGGCAAACCAGGAGACTGAGAGTTCTAGTCCCGCCTCAGGCATGAAAGCTGGCTGGGTGACCTTGGGCCAGTCTCTCTCTCTCAGCCCTAGGAAGGGGCCAATGGCAAACCAGGAGACTGAGAGTTCTAGTCCCGCCTTAGGCACAAAGCCAGCTGGGTGACCTTGGGCCAGTCACTCCCTCTCAGCCCTAGGAAGCAGGCAGTGGCAAACCACTTCTGCAAATCTTGCCAAGAAAACTACAGGGACTTGTCCAGGCAGTCACCAGGAGTCAAGACCAACTCGAAGGCACTCACACATGAGGAACCCACAGTGCATTTATTCCCCATCTTCTGCCCCTCTCCCCCCAAAGGTAGGTTTCACACCAGAAGTGGTGGGGTTTTCCTCTAAGGCAGAGCTTTCCAAACTGTGTGTCGCGAGACAAAAGTGTGTTGCCTGCGGGGCCCAGATGTTTTGCATCAAAACCCGGAAGCGGTGATGGCACGCCATCAGCACTTCTGGGTTTTCCCGCGGCGACACACCAACGGCGGCGCGCAAAAATCCGAAAACGCCGCAGCCACGGCGGCACGCAAAAACCCAAAGCGGCAGCAGCGCTTCCGGGTTTTTGCGCACTGCCGCAATGGCGGCACTTCCAGGTTTTCCCGGGTTTTCCCGCGGCGACACACCAACGGCGGCGCGCAAAATCTGAAAGCAGCAGCAGCGCTTCCGGGTTTTTGCGCGCTGCCGAAACGGCCGCACTTCCGGGTTTTCCCGCAGCGACACACCAACAGCAGTTGGTGTGTCGCCACGGGAAAACTTCGGAAAGCCCTGCTCTAAGGACTTCAGATGGCCCTGAAATGATTAATCTGGAAGCCTTGAAGCAAGGCTAGGTCTTTGCTGAAATTGCCTAAAATCAATGAATCATGGTTTTATCATGTCAATCTCTTTAGGGAGTGACACTCTTCACCCTGTTTCTCTCCATGACCGGCTTAACCATTATATCAATGTTTTGGAAACGTCAGTGGCATACATTCTATTTGTCGTTCCAGGTAAGAAATTCTAAAGATCTCACACTGGGATGATGTTTTGAAAACTGGTGGGGGATGCTCACCCATGGAAAATGGAATGTGATATAAAATATAGCTTTTAATCCCTGGTGTATACACTAACCATCCCCACCCTCAGGGCATCCAAGGGGGGAGGGTTTAAATAAAAGAGTCAAGGTGATGGGGACGCATGTAAAAAGAGGTGTGTGGTTTTGATGGCATGGCCATGGCCACCATCTCAACATTTGTTGACATCTCCCCTCCCACTCCCCACTGATGGTCCTCCTCAACCTGATGCTCTCTAGTTGTAAGTAGGTCCCATCAAGAGAGACCCAACTCCTGGTGACAATCTGGACCAGTGTTTCTCAACCTTGGCAGCTTGAAGATGTGTGGACTTCAACTCCCAGAATTCTCCAGCCAGCCATGCTGGCTGGGGAATTCTGGGAGTTGAAGTCCACACATCGTCAAGCTGCCAAGGTTGAGAAATGCTGATCTGGACAAAGGCCTTCCATCTCAATCTGTCCCCCATGTCATCTTTCTCATTTGCTGATCAATTGGACAGTTTAAATATTGTGGGCTTGTTCCATTAGTAGAATCATGGAATCATACAGTTGGAAGGGACCTTGGAAGTCTTCTAATCCAACCCCTTCTCGGGGCAGGAATCTTCAGACCATCCCAGACCAATGGCGGCCAATCTCTGCTTGAAAACCTCCAGTGATGGTGGTGAAGCACCCAGGACTCCAGGAAGCAGGCTGTTCCACTGTTTAATAGCTCTCGTGGTCAGGAAATGCCTTTTTGTTTCAAGTTTGGATCTCTCTCTGTAAAGTTTCCACCTGTTAGTCCTTATCCTACTCTTGGGCACTATGGAGAATAAATCCCTACCTTCTTCCCTGGTGTAGGAATTCTGGAATGGTAATACCAGAAGTCCACGCAGCTTCTTATTAGAATATAGCAGAGCAGAAGTGTTCCCATAAACTTGCACAAGGCTTAATCAGTTCAAAACACAAAAAATAAACACACTTCACATGTTAATATAAAGTAACATAAAAAGAGCTTACAGTTTTATTGTAACTCACAGTTTCTTAGTAGAAACGGTCCATGTATGCAAGCAATAGGTTCTGACGAGACCCACATGCTTCTTAATGTGGCCCACCTGAATGGAAGTGTGAGCAATGTGGACAGCCTTAGCTGTCCATCCTCCTTGGTAGGAGATTCAAACAGGAAAGGGGAGAAGAGAAGGGAACAGGAACAGGAAATCGGGATCCAGCCCCTCCCACACAAAGCAAGTAAGATTAGGTTACAGCAGAGGCTGCCTCCTCCTTTAAGCTTGTGTGAGACGTGCTTGGTTGAAACCCGATATCTCTAACACCTGGGACATCCCTTCCTGCATTAGAAGACTGCTATCATGTCTCCCCTCGGCCTTCTCTTCTTTAGACTAAACATACCCAGCTTTCTTTTAACTGTTCTTCATAGGATTTCGCTTCCAAGCCCCTCACCATCTTTGCTCTTCTTCTCTGCACGTTTTCCAGTTCCCCAACATCCTTCTTATATCGTGGGGCAACCAAAACCGGACACAGTGTTCCAGGTGTGGTCTGACCAGTGCAGCAGACCACAGAGTTGTCACTTCCTGTGATCTCAACATTATACCTCTCTTGATGCAGTCCAAGATTACATTGGCTCTTTTGGCAGCTGCAGCACACTGTTGGCTCATGCTTCTTCTGTGGTCTCCCAAGACATCCAGATCCTTCTCACAAGTATTACTGCTGAGCCAAGTACTGCCTAACGTACATTTTATTTTTCCTATCTAAGTGCAGAACCCTACATTTCTTGCCATTGAACTGCATTTTTTGGGGGGAAAGTCCCAATGTTCAAATCTATCAAGATCCTTTAAAACCTTCAGCCTGTCTTTTGAGATGTTAGATTTGTGTTGCCTGCACATTTGCTGAGTAATCCTTCTACCTCTTTATCTAAATCATTTATAAAAATGTTGAGGAGGGTTGTTCAACCAATTGCAAATCCATCTGGCAATGGGACCGTCCATCCCACGTTATTCAGTAAGTACTTGCAGAAACTCTAGAAAGAGGGGGCTATTGTTTTAAAAGCATAGTTTGAAATTGCAAAATCTCTCTTTATAATACTCCTGGAGCACAGTCTAGTTTAGATATCAAATTTCACAACCTTCCCATTTTTTTTTTGCATTCAGTTGTAATCTTCAAACGGAGTGTTAAAGCCCACACAGTTGATATAACCTTATTTCCAGGGGTTTCAGGGAAGGCTTTCTATTTCTTTTACTCTGTCCTCCTTCTAAGCAACCCAAAAATTTCATAAATAATTTGCTTTAGAGATTATACTCCAAAAGAGGGTAAATATAATAATAAAATTTAAGACTTGAAAGCTCACGTAAATTCTGGCTGTCTCATCCTCACATCCCCCAGAAGTCAAATCCTCCACGTTATTCCATTTCATCAAGAAAGAAGCTATGGCAAGTTTCAGCAAATGCCTCACTGAAATCTAGGTATCGAACATCCACAGCATTCCCTTGGCCTATTAATCTTTGTCAAAAAATATATATATGGTAAATTTAGTCTGACCCATCTTATTTTTAACAAACCCATGTTGGCCTCTGGTAACCATCTTCCTTTCCAAGTACTTGCAAACCCATTGCTTGATGAACTTTTCAAGGATTTTCCTCTTTTTAAAAGATTAGAACAACATTAGCTCTTCTCCAATCTTCTGGCACTTTCCCTGTACTCCAGAAGATCTCAAAAATTACGGGCAGTGGTAATCAAATCTATCAAGATCCTTTAAAACCTCTTCTAGTTCCTCTAGTTGACCTCCTCTACTTCCTTTAGCCCCCCTAAGATGTAATTTCTGGTCCCGGAGCCTGGAATTTATTCAAAGTAGCAAGGTGTTCTCTCACCAATTCTTTGCCTATTTTGGCCTGAATTTCTCTTCTCCCCCCATGATGGAGCTTCTGACAGGTTGGGCCACTTTTTCCCTTTGTGAAAGGACAGGTGTAAAATAGAAATTAAGTGGTTCAGCCTTCTCCCTTTGTTCATCACAGTCTTGTTATCTTCTCCAACCAGCAGGCCAACAATGTCCTTCAACTCTTCTTCCACACATACCCAAAGAACCCTGTGTTTTTCGGCATTCAACCTCAGTTCATTCTGAACCTCAGCTTCCTTGACCCCATCCTTGCAAATCTGGACTCTTTCCTTGATATTCTGCTTTTGGCCTTCATTCCATTTTTTAAAACTTGTCCTTTTCGTTATCCCTTTATCAGAGAGCTCTTGATGCAACCACTCCGGTCTTATCAGGTGTCTCCCATTTTTCATTCTGTTTGGTATTGTACGTGTCTCATTCTTCACAATTTCCCAACCCTCCTAAACTGTTTTTCCCTTCAGGATTTCCATCCATGGAGTTCTTAATGGTGGTTATGATGATGGAATGAAGAGGTTTTAAACTTTTTACGGGTTTCTATCTTCTTCCTAACAGGTCACAGCTCCTTTTCTTCATGTGGTTGCCATATTCACCATGGTCCTCTTGGCTTGGCCAGTGGCGCTGCATTTCTTCCGGGTACGTGATAAAGGTACTGTATCTCCAGCTAGTAACAATTCACCCACTGTCTAAGAGTCTTGAGCATCAGAAATGGATGTTATGTGACCAGAACCTTCAAGCTGATTCTGAAAAGTGAGGCACAAGCTAATGTTCTCCCGATGCTTGTAGTAGTAGAAGGCCATGTTTCCAAGAGCAGAAGTCCACCATCAAGGAATAGGCTTTCACTGAGAAGAACCTTTACTACTGTCAGCCTTCCCAGGCTGACCAGACAGAAAACACGACCAGATGAGCTAATTCCACTTTTTTATAAAGCTACATAGACAGAATCTTGCAAGCCTGAAAGTTCAAATCTCCCCCTGTCTCCTTTACAGCCTGAGAAACTAGGGAGGGTCCCTTCTGAGCCTCTTGCCCCACCCACTATGCAGCTGCAGGCTATGCCTTCTCTTATCTGACTGTTCCCTTGGCAGCGTCTCTTCGCCCAGTCTCCCAAGGTCTTTCCCACATACCATTACACCTCCTCAGCTCTCAGGATAGCTAAACACAAACTCTTGACTGAGACGTTAGGGAGTCCCCTGCTGACACACTCTGCTTTGCAGTCCACATTCACTTATCCAACAAACCTGTTCCCTGGAAATATGTGGAGAGGTCCCGTCTCCGAATACGCCCACTAAGATTTGCTACTGCTGCAACGTAATGGTCTAATCACCCAAATTCATTTATTTTATCTTCTTCAGTTCTACAGGTGTTAATTATTACTCCCTACCTGGTGGTCCTTATTTTCCTTATCTTCGTTCCCCTGGGGATGTACTCACCCTGCATCCGGGAGAAGGGGACTCTGGGTCCCAAGCCTGGCCTGATAGGTCACAGAGGAGCACCGATGGTAGGTTGAGCAGAATGTAGCTCCGGCAGCCAAAGAAGAGGTGCTATCCGAACAACCTTCCCACAGCAGGTTCCCTCCAGATTTGTTGAAACTAGAACTCCAGTAATGACTGAGCCCCTGGACATGGTGGCGGTTTTTGTACGAGCTGGTCCATGCCTGAGTGAAGAATGCCATTGGGCTAGGATACAAGACAGGCTCCCACCTAAGACTAGGATTGGACCTTCAGTGGGTTCATGGTGGAAACAATCCTGAAGCCAAGAAGTTCCTGTTTTGGAGCTCAGGCATCAAGCAAAATGGCCGCTTGTCAGAGATGCTGTGGTCCCAGCACAGGGCAGGGGCTGAACTGGAGGGTCTCCAAGGTCCTTCCCAAGCCTTACATTCTGTGATTCGGCAACCACATACGTAGATAGACCTGGGTAGAGGGTCTTCCCCATCAGTTCTCCGTTTTAAGAAAGGCAGGCCTGTAAGTCAGAGAGGAAAAAAGGTCTAAACATCAGGTAGAGCATTGGGGAACAACAGTGTGTTATAAAGCAGCATCCAATAAATCTCAGGACATCAAATTGGGGGAAAAAGCTTCTCTAAATTTTGAATAGTTTCCTTCCCTCCTTCCCTCCTTCCCTCCTTCCCTCCTTCCCTCCTTCCCTCCCTCCTTCCCTCCCTCCCTCCTTCCTTCCTTCCTTCCTTCCTTCCTTCCTTCCTTCCTTCCTTCCTTCCTTCCTTCCTTCCTTCCTTCCTCTTGAAAGAGTTCAGTCCTGATTTTTTTACATGCACAAAGCTCTTCTACTAATGTCAACTTTTCATTTCCAAATAATTTCTAAACTAAAGCTTGCTCGGACAGTTCTTCTCTTTGTTTTATTTCTACTACAAGTAGTCCTCGACTTGCAACAGCAACTGGGACCAGAATTTTCGTCATTAAGCAATGTGGTCGTGAAGTGCAACCGCATCGCTTAGCGATGGCAATCCCTGCAGTCCCAGTTGCTGTCGTTAACTGCTTCCCAGCTATTAGGGGAGGCAGTTTCCAGCTGGCTTCCCACAACCAAGTCAGAGGGGAAGCCGGCAGGAAGTTGCAAGTCCCAGGCGGGTTGTAAACAGGCCAGTAGGCAGGTAAGTGGCTGATGCCGGTGGGGGAGGGTGCGAGGGGGTGCTCAAGGATGCAAGGGAAGTGTGGCAAGGGTCAGGGAGGTTCTGTGAGGGTGCGCGGGGGTCACTGAATGGATGGTCGTAAGTCGAGCACTGCCTGTATTTCATTCAAGTCTTCTGGGGAGCTAATATAAGGCATGTTTTAAGAAAGGCAGGCCCGTTAAGTCAGGGAAAAAAAAGCCTGAATGTTAGACAGTATGTAAAGGTGTTAGGCACCAAAACTTACCATGCACCTTCCAGAATAAGCCAAGTACACAACAGAGACTTTGGGAACGGACAACAGCAACTTTTAATTGGCCAAGCAAAGGTTGCCGGATGGCAGTCCTACAGACATCACACGCAGGTGACCTCTGAGTGGAACAGCCATCCCGAGTACAAGAGTGCACAAACTTTTATACAGCAAATACAAACAGGAAGTGAGGATGATGATGGTATGCCCATATGTGGGTGAGGTGTCCTCTGACCATTCCCTGGGATTGGTTAGTTCTTGGGGATCAGGGTCCCTCCCAGAGCTGAAGGATTCTGGGATTCACCAGGTCAAGGGGTGACGTGGGTCATCAACATAGTTACAAAGGATAGAATTGGGAACATTCACACCAATTGTCTTATGGGCTCTTGTCCGGAGGCCAGAGATTAACACTTACATCTTATAGAGATAACAGTAACACTTACAGGGACATTGGGTTATACAAGCATACTAAATTACAGAGGTCAGAGCCATAAAATATTCACATCTTGGGAAGAGTAGAACAAAGGATTTCTTACAAGGAAGTCAAGTAAACATGTTAGCTTGTCAGGAAGAAGATGCTGACCAGACAAGGAGAGCCCCAAGCTGGTATGCATTCTAAAGAGAGGTAGGATTACTTTGTAGCACCTAATATTGCTATGCAGAATTCTTTGGGGCCTTGCTGAGGCAGGCCTATCTCAGGGGTCGTCCCTGGGTTAACACTCTTTGGTTTAAGCGCAATCTTTGGTTCAGTAGAGTTCTAGCAGCGTTGCACTATGGGAAACCCTAGAGCAGGGTATTTTCCAGGCCAAGGTCGGGGTCCCTTCAAAGGAAATGTTAGATTGCATGGTATTGGTCTGAATTTTGTTTTAAATTCCAGTTGCAGAGGGGCCTGGTCAAATCTGGACCATGGATCTGCAGAAAAGGCATCAGCATTTCTTGCTGGGGAAAGATTTTTTTTTTAGATCCAGAAGCAAGGGAAGACAGGGCTAAAACTCTCTTCCCATCTTCTCCCTTTGCACCTCCCTGCAATGCACAATTGAGAGATGCTACTTCAGGTGGTTAAAAACTGCTCCGTGTAGTCATGGCGAGATGCATCTGCTAACTTAGCCCCGATGTCACTGACTCTTGCCAAACCCTGGTGTTTTATTTTTATCCTAGCTGGCTCCTGAAAATACCGAGATGTCGTTTGTTAAAACTATTGATTATGGCGCCGTCGGTTTGGAGACAGATGTCACCATTAGGTAAGAGCGTCCCGTCGCTCGGCCATGGCAAATTTCTTCAGCCACAGTTCTGAAACCACGGCATTTCCTTAACAAAGTAAAGTCTTAACTCTGTGAGGTAGGTCAGGTGGGCCAAAAGTCACCCAGTATGCTTCCCACGCCATGTTAACTTTTCCCACCCATGAACTTCGTTTGTTTGCTAGATTTATATCCCACCTTCAACCAGGAGCTCCAGGAAGCGTACAGAGGGTCCCTCCTCCATTTTTTCCCCACAACAGCCCTCAAAGATAGGAGGGGGTCTCATAGAAAAGATCCACCAATGGAAATTACATGTCTGGGCAAATACCTCCCCAGAGAAATGAAAGCTGTTGGTGCTTCTTTTCCATCGTGGGTGGGAGGGATCAATAAGAAGGGGAATCCGTCAACTGGAGATCATGGTACCCACCACCCAAACAGAACAGCTGGCCGGCACTGGCACCAAAGCTGAAGCATGGCTGACATCCATCCAGCAGTTGCTTGATTCCACTTGGTTTTAGCCCAGTGACCAGCAGCTGAAGGCTGCTGTGGGGAGTTGCCCTTCGAATAGCTCAGTAGCAAAATAAAAAAATGGAGGGTGAAAAATCTGGGGAACTGTTTAAATGCGAAGACAATGCCAATACCAATCAGCATGTTTAGTGAATTCGTAGTTGAACGTATGGGTGGTTTTATTTTCTTGGGTTCAAGAACAGCATCGTGTTTATTTAAATTGTCCCCATTAATTACGTCCCGCATCCGGGGGTTTTCTTCCATCTGCCACGGTGAATCCAAGAGGCAGAGGATGGTCTTGGGAATTCGACTTGCCAAGGGGTTGCTTTCGTTGGGCAAGATTTATAGCCCTCCAACCCTTCTTTCCCCCTCTGCCCCCCCCCCCAAGTTGCTTAGTTTAGGCATCAACAAAGGAAGCTTAGAGCTTAATGAGGATTAAGTGTCTATCTGGGTGCCTGCTAAGACAGAAGAGGGAAATAATGATCTCATTGGGGTTAGAGCTGGAAGTTTGTTATCTCATAGTTCACCAGAATAAATAGGAAGAGCTGGCTTGTCTCGGTAGCCTATCTTCCAGGGGTTCATTGAAAAATGCAGGTCAATCACAGGACATACATTTAATAATAGGAGAGGAAAAGAGGTCATCCAGACAACAGGAGCCAATGTGATAATTGCTATGAAAGATGTTAAGAAGAATGATTACTTGAAGTGCTCTGTGTGTGTGTGTGTGTGTGTGTGTGTGCGTGTGTGTGTGTGAATGGCTGACGTCTTGATTTGGGCCTCCCCCTGGAAAGGAATGGTGCAACCTTGCAGATGACCTAGGTGGCCATCTTCATACCTGATGTTGCTTTTCTTCTCGGACAGCTACGATGGCATCCCCTTCCTTATGCACGACCACAGCTTAAGGAGGACCACCAACGTCAACAAGCTCCTTCCTCATTTAAGTGACGAGGACCCTGCCTATTTCTCCTGGGGAATCTTGAGGCAGCTGAATGCGGGACAGTGGTTTTTCAAGGTAGGCTTGTTGGGCAGGAGAACCCCAGGGCTGGGCAAGGCTCTGAGTTGATCCCAGAAAGGTGCATTCCAGAAGGCAGAGGGAAGGATGGGAAAACTCGCAAGACTGGTGTCAACCCTACCAGGTGGACCTGATCAGGAAACCAATTCCACAGGAAGACCCCGAGTTGGTGTTCTACCATCTTTTTTTAACCACCTTTTGCTGGTCTTGCTTTCTTGATCTAGTCAGCCAGGTGCCTGATGAAGTCAAAGAAGATGGCTCCTTTAGGGATGCTGATGACCTGGAGGAATGCAATCCATTAAAAGCAGTGTTTCTCAACCTTGGCCACTTTAAGATGGGTGGACGTCAACTCCCAGAATTCCCCACCCATCTTAAAGTGGCCAAGGTTGAGAAATGCTCCCCTGTCTATTGAGATAGGCTTCGTAATAGTATCTTACAGGCCTGCCTGCATTTTCCCATTCTTCCCTCCCGCAGTCAGGAGGAGCCAGTCTTAATCTCTTTCCAATGCTTTTTGTGAGAGGGTTGCAATTAAGTTAGGGTGCAAACCACAGAGCGGGCGGCTGAATGCTT
This sequence comes from Charina bottae, assembly GCA_023362775.1. Classification (NCBI taxonomy): domain Eukaryota; kingdom Metazoa; phylum Chordata; class Lepidosauria; order Squamata; family Charinaidae; genus Charina; species Charina bottae. The sequence continues at coordinate 816,287 of JALMGJ010000048.1, read as the reverse complement.
TTCCTTTTCTACATACACAGGTTTGGTTTATTGTGCAAAATGTACACTTCTAATGTGTTAAACCAACTCGACATACAGCTTCTTGAGGCCTAATAATATATTTATAAGTGAAAATGTGATAGCCATAAGTGACAGTACTTAATAAAGTTACAAGTTTCCCTTTTACCCTGTGTTCTTAACTGTTCGTCTTCTCTAGCAATAAAGGCAGGATGACCCCAGTTCCTTCTTAGCCTTCACCTTTAAGGACTGGGAATTCTGTTCCTTTTCCCCAGGTCTTAATGTCCTTTTCCCTTACGCTTAGCCCTATATGATCCTCCAGCCCTTATACTTCAGTAGATGTAAAGGTATGTGGGAAAGACCTTGGGAGACCGGGAGAAGAGATGCTGCCTAGGGAACAGTCAGATAAGAGGGAGCATAGCCTGCAGCTGCATAATGGGTGGAGAAAGAGGCTCAGAAGGGACCCTCCTTAAGTTCTTGGGCTGCAAAGGAGACGGCGGGAGAACTGTACTTTCTGTGACGACTCACTCCTTTGATATCAATTTAGAAAGTTTTATTCATTCATTGGCGATCACTCGTAGCCGAGTAAGATTGTCTTCCAAAGGTAAAATTTTAACAGTGGATCCGTAAGTGGCTATAAAGGCCAATTCTGGATCCGCACAACCTCCCACAATGAGGGCATAGGTTTCCGGGTGGGAGACGGTCATGATGAGGGTTTGCTTGACGTGCCTTCCTTTTAGCTCTTTTCTCCTTTTCGCCCTGTACTCGTGCTTCTTCAAAGTCCATAGCGCCATTAATAAAGGCTGACCTCCAATTGAAACGCTCATGAGTTAGGGCTTCCCAGTTCTCAATGCTGATATTACATTTTTTTAAATTAGCTTTGAGAGTATCTTTGAATCTCTTTTGCTGTCCACCAATATTCCGTTTTCCATTCTTAAGTTGGGAGTAAAGTAGCTGCTTTGGAAGACGATGGTCAGGCATTCAAACAACATGGCCGGTCCAGCGAAGTTGATGTTGGATGATCATTGTTTCAATGCTGGTGGTTTTCGCTTCTTCTAATACGCTAACATTAGTCCGCCTATCTTCCCAAGTAATTTGCTTGTTTACAAAGCCATTGTACTACCAACCCTTCTGTACGCCTGTGAAACATGGACCCTCTACAAACGCCACCTCCAACTTCTTGAAAGATTCCATCAACGCTGCCTCTGAAAAATTCTGCAAATTACTTGGGAAGAAGAAAATTTTAGCACAAGCCATGATAGGATATGAAAAAGTTCTTTTATTGATACTGGTGAATAGAATCGATGCAAAGAGCAAACTAAGAATTTTCCCCTGCAAACATATTTTAAAACCTGCCAGACTCTCGAGCACCCCTCGTCCACCCCTCCCCTCCTGACTCACTTCCCATAACTTTACAAGGCCAGTCTTTGATGTCTCCAGATGGATGGCCTTGGAGCCTGGCTTCTCTCTCCCTAGCGCCTACATGCCATTCCTATCTCTAACGGGCGCTCTACTGTTTGGCATGCAGTCTACCTAATTACTACAGGCTTCGCACTAACTACTTACTACAAACCCCATCTATCTAAAGCAGAATGGTAGGACATTACTGACTAGTACTACAAATCCCATCTATCTACAAATCCCATCTGTCTAAAGCAGAATGGCAGGATCCCATCCTGACACTTTCAGACTTGCAAGATTCTGTTAATGGAGCCTTACAATAAAGTAGAATTATCTCATCTGGTTGTGATTCCTATCTGGTTTACCCTGCAAGGCCAACACCAATCTTGCAAGTCTCAAAGTACAATTCTCCCTCCATCTCCTTTGCAGCCCAAGAAACTAGGGAGGGTCCCTTCTGAGCCTCTTGCCCCACCCATTATCCAGCTGCGGGCTATGCTGTCTCTTATCTGACCATTCCCTTGGAAGCGTCTCTTCACTCCATCTCCCAAGGTCTTTCCCACATACCATTACAGTAGGTTCTGCTTTGATGTAGCCTGGTAATTTCTCTCTTCTGCTGAGTTGCTTCTCCATCTTTCAGTCCTTATCAGCTTGTAGAAGGGAGGAATCCGTGACTTGTTGCTGGCCAGACTGCATTGTGGGAAGGCTTGCAAGTCCGGAAGGCTCTGCTACTCCTTTCTCAGCTGTAGTAGCTTCCGAGACTCGTTGCTCACTCCACCAACTGTTTTGGTCTCACCTCTCTTCCACCAACACCATCACTCTGTGCTTTCAACATTCCTCGTTTATCTCCTGGGAAGTCTAGGCATGATCCTTTGCTCTCTTAAGGTCCCAGGGAAACCATAAGGAAGGAAAACTCCCACCTGCAGCCTTCAGTCTTTCCTCCCCCACTTCCCACCCCACCTCCGGGCTCCACACATGCTTCTGCATCTGCTGTGGTCCTATCAGCTTCTGGATGGCTTCTCCAAGATCATCTCCAGGGCTCCCCACAAAGATTGAAGAGCTAACTGTCCTTTTCCCAGATAAGGTGGACCCCGGATTTGTTAGTGTCAATATTTGGGTCCAGTCCCATTTCTTTCCCACCCCCAACAGTCTCTCTTCCAACATTCCCTCTCACACTCTGTGTTTTGATTTCCTGCATTCATTTTTTGAGCAACCGCCCTATTCTTTTTTTAAAAAAAAAAAAATCCCAAACTGGTTCGAACGTCAATTTGAGGTTAATTAATGGATTGAGATCCAACTGAAAAATTTGACTGAATGAATAGAATAGACTTCACTTCAGATTCTATTGAAAAGTGATCTAATACTGCCTGATTGCTGTGCTTTTTTTTTTTTTAACCTAGAACAAACCGTTCTACGACATGCCCCCCCTCTCACCCGAAGATGAAGAATGGGCAATGAATCAGACGGTTTTCAAATTCAGCGATTTATTGACCCTTGCGGACAAGGCAAATAAACTGGTCCTCTTCGATCTGTATCGCCCTCCAAAGTATCATCCTTACCGGGATAACTGGGTCACGAGAACTATAGAAGTGCTTCAGAAAGAATCTAAGATTAAACCTCATTTGGTACGAGGGGGTCTTCTCCTCCTCCTTCACACCAAAGAATTGTTCTCCTTTCAGTTCAGTGCCTGAAAGGCATTCTTGGGGGATTGTCTAACTATTTATTTGCTCCTTTAATCTCTGCCACCATTCTTGGGGAGGCCAAGGCACGGGTATTTGCAGGAAGGGGGCAAAAAAGGTCAAGATGGCAGGACAGCCATGTGCTCAAAGACACAAGTAAAAAGGGGTGGGGCTTTGAGCACATGGTTGGAGTTGCCATCTTGACTTTTCTGACTCCCCCAGAGGATGCCAGGCTCAAGGCAACTTTGTGGGGGGTGTCTTCTGAGTTGATCTCCACATTGGTAGCCCTGGAAGATAGGTTGGGCTAAGAAGGAGAGGGACTGGCAGCAAGTCACTCAGTGACCTTCTATGGCTAAGGGAGAACTTCTTGGCCTGCTAATATGAGACTTCCTCTTCCTCTTCCTCCTCTTCCTTCTTCCTTCTCCTCTTCCTTCTTCCTTCTTCCTTCTTTCTTCTTCCTTCTCCTCCTCCCTTCTTCTCCTTCTTTCTTCTTCCTTCTTTCCTCCTCCTCCCTCCTCCCTTCTTCTCCTTCCTTCTTCCTTCTTCCTCTCCCTTCTTCTTCCTCTCCCTTCTTCCTTCTTCCTCTTCCTTCTTCCTTCTTCCTTCTTCCTTCTTCCTCTTCCTTCTTCCTTCTCCTCTTCCTTCTTCCTTCTTTCTTCTTCCTTCTCCTCCTCCCTTCTCCTCCTTCTTTCTTCTTCCTTCTTTCCTCCTCCTCCCTCCTCCCTTCTTCTCCTTCCTTCTTCCTTCTTCCTCTCCCTTCTTCTTCCTTCTTCCTCTTCCTTCTTCCTTCTTCCTTCTTCCTCTTCCTTCTCCTCTTCCTTCTTCCTTCTTTCTTCTTCCTTCTCCTCCTCCCTTCTCCTCCTTCTTTCTTCTTCTTTCTTTCCTCCTCCTCCCTCCTCCCTTCTTCTCCTTCCTTCTTCCTTCTTCCTCTCCCTTCTTCTTCCTTCTTCCTCTTCCTTCTTCCTTCTTCCTTCTTCCTTCTTCCTTCTTCCTCTTCCTTCTTCCTTCTTTTTAGAAAATGTGGGAGGAAAAGAAAAACCCTCAAATACTGCTCTTCTGTGAATCATAGGTCCTCTGGCTGGAAAATCCAAATCGGCGTTACGTTCAGTTTGTGGCTCCTGGATTCCAACATATATCACCCTCTGTAGAATCCATTGAAGACCTCAAACTGAGGAAAATTGGAAAACTCAACTTGGACTACCGAAGGTTGCCTATGATAGATATTCGGTAAAGATCTCTCCGGTAAAAGAGAAAAATGGTGCTTGATTTCTGAGGCAGACATTTAGGGTCAATCTCCATGTGATGTTGTAAGTCATCTAAGATAGGGGTCCCCAACCTTTTTGGCACCAGGGACCGGTTCCGTGGAAGACAATTTTTCCATGGACTGGGGGGTAGGGTTTGCAGGCGGGAGCCAATCTCGCGGATGGGGGGGCGGGGTTTGCGAGCGGGGGCCAATCGGGCCTCACGCTCCTCGGCCCGCCTCTCCTCCCTTCTTTGCCGCGCGCTGATAGGTGGAGGTGTTTCCCCTTCAGGGTCCCCACCAATCAGCTGCTCCGGCTCATTCTCTGTCTTTGCGCCTTCCCAGCTTCTTCCTGCTACTGGCTGCTCTTCCTCTGACCCATGGCAGCAGGGACAGGCTCGTTCCTGACACCACCGCTCACCTCCTGCTGTGCGGCCCACTTCCTAACAGGCCGTGGCCCACAGGTTGGGGACCCCTGATCTAAGAGGATCTCATGATGCTTTCTTGAAAGGAAATACGCAGAAGCCAACATCACCACCAACCTCTGGGTGGTCAGCGAGCCGTGGCTCTACTCCTTGGCCTGGTGCTATGGAGTTCAATCGGTAACTACCGACGCTGTGCACACTCTGGGCAACATTAGCCAGCCTTTCTTCTTCTTGGTAAGTAGAGGAAACGTCTCTTACCACATGGAGGCGCCCCCGCTTCCAGTCATGGACATAAGCGGCTGCCCATTCCCGCTTTGGGAGGGCAACCTGCATATTGGCAGCTGCCAGTTAAGCAGTGAGAATGAGATTAGCTCAGCCTGAGAGCTTTGCCTCGTTTCTAGATAAGTCCTGGTCTAAATAGGCGTTTTCACATATTTCTGTCTCCCAAATATACTCGGTTCAGGGTCTTAACTCTTCGCTTTTATTCCTGGGGGCCCTGCTCAGATCCTAAGGCAGAGATGTCTGCATTAGGGACGGGCAACTAAAACTACAGGTAGTCCTCGCTTAATAACCATCTGTTTAGTGACAGTTCAGACTTATAACGGTGCTGAAAAAACTGACTTATGACCGGAACTGACACGACCGGCACAGTGTCACCACAGTCACGTGATCATGATTTGGGTGCTTGGCAACTGGTTCACATTTATGACCGTTGCAGCATTCTGTGGTCACATGATCACAATTTTCTACCTTCCCAGCCACCTTCTGGCAAGCAAAATCAATGGGGAACCGTGTGATTCAACTATGGGGTTCGCTTAATGCCTGTGGTGTATCAGTTAATGACCACCACAAAAAAGGTTGTAAAATTGGGTCAGATTCGCTTAATGGCTGCTTCACTTAGCAACCAAAATTCCAGTCCCAATTGTGGTCATTAAGTGAGGACTACCTGTATTTCAGTTTCTCATTTTAGCAAATATGTCCACTTTGGTAATCTCTACGGTGACCATATTTTCTTGGAAAAAATAAAGAACAAACCTGAAAAATGGTCAAATCTGAACAAGGTTCATAAGGATAAAACATTTTAATTGTGTATGTTGATAACTTTGCTTGACAAAGGAAAATTCAAGAGCAAAACCAAGAAAAACTTTACAAAAGCACATATTCTAATAAAAAGATTGAAAATCAATCAGCAGATGTAAATTTATTTAAAGCAATTTCATTTCCATATTTTTCACATGAATGTGGAGGACTGTACATTAAATGACCAAAATAAAGGACAAAAGTGAGTTTTTGAACAATAAATACATCTAAAGGACCGCTTTCTGAAATAAAGGACTGTCCTTTATAATAAAAGACATAAGGTCACTGTAGTGATCTCAAACTTATTTATTTCATTTTATTTTTTTAAATTTAAACCACCCAATATCCAAAGTCTCTGAGCAGTTTATAGAAAAACACAATTCAAACATATACAATAAAATCAAATAAAATACAAAATGAAGACACCATGCAAACTAGGCAATAGCAAATTGTCATCATAACCTAGAACAGTGTTCCTCAACCTCGGCAACTTTAAGATGTGTGGACTTCAACTCCCAGGATTCCCCATCCTGGCTGGGGAATCCTGGGAGTTGAAGTCCACACATCTTAAAGTTGCCGAGGTTGAGGAACACTGATATAAATAAATCCAGAGAGGTGCAAAATCCAAAGATGGACAAGGTGCCGTTCCTCACATCTCTAGGAGGCAAAAGTCAGATTGCACCACATTGGAATTTGCAAAGAATGAGCCAAAGTGAAGCAGCCTCATCCTTTGCAGGGAATGAATAAGACCTTCCCCCCCCTTTTTTTTTTTTAGTTCTTGGCAGTATTGCCCTACCGTTCCATCTTGCAAATCAATGCCATTTTCTTTGCTCTTCTGTTACAGACTCCCGAGAAATATAAAACCATATGGGTTGCAACAGACATGCTGGCCATCTTCTTCATACCTCTCCTCTTTATCATTCGCTGGTAAATGCCAACATGGCTCAGTGTTGACGTTGGGATAAAGTGCGGTACTTCACGTCCACTTTTTGTGATGTTTGTTCCCTCCCCCTATAGAGATTGCAAACTCTTCCTGCATTCAGTTTTACATATTCAGCATAATGGCCAAGAGCAGAAGAACTGTGGTTCATGGATCCGCCATGTTAATGCATAGCATGTTCCAAGAGATTGAGTTCCCAGGCCCAAATCTTTCTTCGACCTTCACAATTCTTTATTTTTCTTGTTAATTTATGGCCACAGACCAAAATACAGAAAGGAAAGGAAAAGGGAAATCATGTTTTTTTTTTAAAGTCAACTAAAAGGAAAGGGGGGGGGGGGGGAAAGCAGCTAGGATTTTTATCCATGGGCAGAATATTTCTCTTGCTGAATGGCTTGCGTTGGCTTCTGGTTTTAAAGGCAGCAAAGCAGAATTGGCACTGCCAGGGATGTAGGGTTGTACTGATCAGCCAGCTGTTTTGCTGTCTTTAATATCAGAAGCTAAATTCTGATGCAGCAAGAGAAATATTCTGCTCCTGGATAAAAAATCTAGCTGACTTCTGTCTTTCTCTCTCCTCTCCTCTCCTCTCCTCTCCTCTCCTCTCCTCTCCTCTTTTCTTTTTTCTTTTCTTTTCTTTTCTTGCTAGCTTTTAAACAAGCAGGCAAGCAAGCAAGCAAACAAACAAAAAACACGTTTTTTCTCTTCTCTTCTTTCCCTTTCCTTTCTGTATTTTGGTCAATGACTGTAAACTGAATAAATGGAAATGGAATGTTCGATATTCTTCATTTTCAGTATGGCCATAGCAATACTGGCTTCTCTTATAGGATTCTTGCAAAGTTATGAGTTGTGGGGGGACATTTTTACAGGTCCTAAATAAACCACAGACACGGTCGGGGTGATTATCTTGCATGATTTGCCTGCCCAAGACTGATGAAAAAGGTCTCCTTTTGCTGTTAGATGCAGAAGAAACGGGGCAACATTCTTCTTTACCTTTATTAACGCTGAGAAAATCCCAGCCACAGCCGTTACATCTTTGGGCCCCCTTGTACAACAGCTGGCTCAAGGGGAGATCTCTTAGGCTGTTATGCTCCATCTCTTATTTTTTGCCTCTGGTCTCTGTTGTTCCCTGGACACAGAGGCCCAAATGTGTGGATGGAAATTAGGTCCCTGTTCTTGCCAAAGTGTGTGTCTGTGTGTCAGAGAGAGAGAGAGAGGGAGGGAGGGAGGGAGGGAGGGAGGGAGGGAGGGAGGGAGGGAGAGAGAGAGAAAACTGACAGAGGGACCAATTTAACACCCCTCCTCTGTTGGACTCCGGAGTCCAGGAGAAGTTACAATTGCTCTTGAAGGTTCAGTTTTAATTAGGCTCAGCTTTGGGAAAGCAAGTGTGGCTTTAGCAATTTTAAAGAAAAGTCCATACAGGTAGTCCTCACTTAATGACCACAATTGGGACCGGAATTTCGGTTGCTAAATAAATTGGTCATTAAGCGATTCCGACCCAATGTTCCGACCCTTTTTGCAGCGGTCATTAAGAGAATCAACATAGGCATTAAGCAAACCACATGGTTGTTAAGCGAATCATGAGGTTCCCCATTGATTTTGCTTGCCAGAAGCCAGCCGGGAAAGTGGGAAATGGTGATCACGTGACCATGGGACACTGTGACAGTCATAAATGCAAACCGGCTGCCAAGCACCCATATCATGATCATGTGACTGCAGGGACGCTGTGACGGTTGTAAATGTGAGGACCGGTTTTAAGTCGTTTCTTTCAGCATCGTTGTAAGTCCGAATCATCACTAAACAAATGGTCATTAAGTGAGTACTACCTGTACAGGGGGCTTGTTTGTTTATATATTTATGACTCTTAACATTGTGCCATTCTTTGCATGGATTATCGGTGGTTTACAATAAGCAGAGCGATGTCCCCTGGCTTCTTTCAGGGCTGCATTTTGCACCCAGCCCTGTTAGAATGCAAGTACAGGTAATCCTCACTTAACGACCATTCATTCAGTGATGGTTCAGACTTACGGCAGTGCTGAAAAACCGACTTACAACCTGTCCTCACACTTATGACCATTGCAGCATCCCCATGGTCAAGTGATCATGGTTTGGGTGCTTTGCAACCAGTTCGCATTTATGACCATTGCGGCGTCCCATGGTCACACAATCATCATTTTCAACCTTCCCGGCCAGCTTCTGGCAAGCAAAATCAATGGGGAACCACATGATTCTCTTAACGACCACGTGGTTCGCTTAACACCTGTGGTGATTCGCTTAATGACCACTGCATAAAAGGTTGTAAAATCAGGTTGGATTCGCTTAATGACCGCTTCGCTCAGCAACCAAAATTCTGGTCCCAATTGTGGTCGTTAAGTGAGGATTACCTGTAGAGCAAACCCCTGTGCATTCAGACAGCCCATTCCGGGGGTTTCCAGTCCTGCCTGCAACATGTTGTCGTGAACGTTTATGAGAGCCCCTTGAGGAAGGCCACCGCTGTTATTATCCCGAGGATGCAAATGGCGACGGCGGGGTGATGGCAAGCTTGGTAAATCGTGAAAATATTTCATTCCAGGTGGAAACAGAAAAAGAAGCTCCGGCGGGCAGCTCGGAATCCCAAGAACATTGAGAAACACACCTTGGCTCCGTTGCAAACAGGTGAGCTCTTCCTCCTTTGGGGCCGTGCTCTCAGTGTGGGTCCAAAGGAAGGCACTTGGCACAGGGTCCTTCTGGTAGCGGTTGTGCCATAGCAGTCTTGCCCACCACCTGCTGCTTGATCCTTCAAACTAGAGATACCAAGAATTTAATCTGGGACTTCTATCTAGGTAGTTCCTGCTTTTTAACATACTGCTACTAAAAGACAAAAGAATATAGTTCATTTCAGACTTCTTGTTTAGTTTAATCCATTCATTAACCAACTGGGCCTCCTATAATGATTCTTTTAATTCTTTATTCTTTTACACCTATCTGGCTGCATGAGAGAAATCCTCAATTCATTATCAATAATCAACTGCTTAAATCTGATTGCTCTCTAGATCCCCACCCAGAATTCCCTGGCCAACATGGCCATCGCTGAGTATTCTGGGAACTGAAGTCCAACAGCAGGAAGACAACTAAATTGGGAAGTTGGATCTATAGCAGTGTTTCTCAACCTTGGCCACTTTAAGATGTGTGGACTTCAACTCAACATGCTGGCTGGGGAATTCTGGGAGTTGACGTCCACACATCTTAAAGTGGCCAAGGTTGAGAAACACTGCTCTAATGTACCCTGAAACTCTCCTGTTAAATAATACCCTTTTTTTATCATTTAGGCCCTAGGCGTGGTAGCAGAAGGTCTGTTGGGCCTGAAAATGTTGGAACCACATCCAACGGTAAGGCATTAGTGTTGTGTGTTGCTGTACTGCTCCATGCTGCTCCATGCTGCTCCATGCTGCTCCATGCTGCTGCTGCTGCTGCTGCTGCTGCTTCTTCTTCTTCTTCTTCTTCTTCTTCTTCTTCTTCTTCTTCTTCTTCTTCTTCTTCTTCTTCTTCTTCTTCTTCTTCTTCCTCTCTCCTCCTCCTCCTCCTCCTCCTCCTCCTCCTCCTCCTCCTCCTCCTCTTCTTCTTCTTCTTCTTCTTCTTCTTCTTCTTCTTCTTCTTCTTCTTCTTCTTCTTCTTCTTCTTCTTCTTCTTCTTCGTAGCATGGAAATCTGTGTCATGTCATGCATCTCCATGAAGACTTACGCCTACCAGGGAAATATGACATCATTGGCTTTATGGTGGCAGACCCAAGTCACATCTCAATTTGTCATGAGTCCCCAATGATGGGAACCGCTCCTTAGAGCTAGACCAGTTCTTGGAGGGCACTCCATGGTACAGGACCAGCCAGAACATAGAAAGGATATTATTAAGGATGTCGGAACACTGAGGAACCAATGGCCAACCAAGGAGGGTGGCACCAGATTTGGTAAGCTTAGGGAAATGTGCTTCTTAAATATAAATGCAAGTGAATCAATTTATGGACGTACATAGGGTGAGCAGTGTTTTGCAGAGCATAGAAAAGGCTGTAAGAAATAGTAAGCCAAAGAAATTAAAGGCATGGCAGAAAACAGAAAGGGAGAAAACAGCTAAAACTACCTTGATCTTCTTCCTCTTGATCCATTCAGTCTTTCTTCATATCTTAGTTTTGCAACTCAATTCTCATTCATTCTCTCTCCATGGCCAAACTACCTGAAAGTACCGTACGCTGACCCATTGTTGTTCATTCAGCACCCATTCATATGATCAGTCTAGCATTCGCTGCAAGCCAGATTCCCAGCCAGCAACAGAGCATCATCCGCCTAGCAAAGTGCACATACATTCACATCCCTAGTCAATGCTTCTTTAATGTCACTACAAACATTCCTTGTATATATTCCTTCTGTACATTTATGTACAGAACATTTATGTACAGAACTGTTAAATGGTTTTACTGTAAGTTGAATGTTCATAGACCAAATCGCACAATTCTATGTATAACATTTTTATAGACTGCAACCAGGTCCTATGATTGATTGATTGATTCCGTGCCATCAAGTTGTTGTTGACTCTTAGCTTGACCACATAGATAGATTTTCTCCATGATGATCTATCCTCAACCTACTCCTTCGGGTCTTCCAATGGTGCCCCCATCGCTCCTGTGAGTGAGTCCCTTCCCCTTGCTGCTGGTCATCATCTTCTTCTCTTTCCTTCCACCTTTCCAGCATCAGAGCCTTCTCCAGAGAGAAGGCTTCTTCGCATAATATTTATTTATTTAATTAATTTTTATCCTGCCTTTTTTTTTAATAAATTACTCAAGGCATTAAACATAGCTAATACTCCTTCCTCATATTTTTCCCCACAACAACAGCCCTGTGAGGTGAGTTGGGCTGACAGAGAGTGACTGGCCCAAGGTCACCCAGCCGGCTTTGTGCCCAAGGTGGGACTAGAACTCTCTATCTCCTGGTTTGCCATTGGCTCCTTCCTAGGGCTGAGAGAATGTGATTGGCTCAGGGTCACCCAGCCAGCTTTCATGCCTAAGGCGAGACTAGAACTCACAGACTCCTGGTTTCTAGCCCGTTGCCGAGCCTACAATGGCGACTTTGCTGATTTCCTGGCTGTGACAACTGAAGCAAAAAACTGTATTTGTAACCTAGACATACATTTGTAATTTTCCTGTCTATATTTTATATTTCATATTTATTATGCTCTATGTTTTTATTGTAACGCAATGTGAATGTGCCATACAATAAATACATAAATAGCCCGTTGCCTTAACCACTACCAAACTATGTCCAAAGTAGGATCATTTGAGCCTGGACATTTGTGCTTTGAGTGGAAACTCTGGGTTGATTTGTTCGATGATCCATTTGTTCTTTTATATGTATATATAAACAATATATATTGTATATATTTATATGTATAGCATTTTTATAGATTGCAATGATCCAGGTCCTATATATAGCTTCAAGAGTTTAGTATGCTATGATTACTTTGATGCCAAAATCTAAGGGACTGTAGTGTGTTTAAATTATAGCTAGTGAGAACAAACCAGAATAAGTGACTGATTACGTATGTGCCACCAAGTCAGTGTCAACTCTTAGTGACTGCATAGACCAGGGGTCGGCAAACTTTTTATGCCGGGAGCCATTTTGACATGCTCGTGCACATTTTGAAATGCTCGAGAGCCAGGGGGCAGGGTTTGCGGGCGGGGGCCAATCGTGTGGAAGGGGGCGCGGTTTGCGGGGTTTCCTGGAGAAGAAACAGAGACGCTGATTGGTGGAGGCGTCCTTCCTTCTGAGCCTCCACCAATCAGCGTCTCTGTTTCTTCTCCAGGGTTCTTCTCCTGGAGAAGAAATAGAGATGCTGATTGGTGGAGGCTCAGAAGGAAGGACGCCTCCACCAATCAGCGCACGCCAAAGGAGAGCAGAGAGGCGGGCTGAAGCCTGCTGCTTCCGGAGACCGGCTTTCCGGATGTCGGGCGGCAGAGAGAGAGAGAGAGCCAGAGTCAAGGGGCTAAAGAGCCAGATCTGTCTCGCGAGCTGCCATTTCCGACCCTTGGCATAGACAGACCTTCTCCAGGATGACCTTTTCCCAGCCTGGTCCTTCAATTGTCACTATAATCAAGTCCATCTACTTTGCAGCTGGTCATCCTCTTCTTCTCTTCCTTTCACCTTTCCCATTATGGACTTGAGAGCTGAGTCTTCGCATATTGTGTCCAAAATATAATTTAAACCTGCTCATTTTCCCCTGAGTGACATGGTTTAAAATCCTGACTTATTCTCATACCGTGCTTTATAGAAACAGCTGTCTCTCTGCTGCTTCAGAGAGGCAGCATTTCAACGGCGTGTCTAAGATGTGAAAGAGAAAAGTTCCAGTCTAACGCAGCACACCTAAACAAGGCACTGGGGTTTGATCACATGGCCACAGCTGCCATCTTGACTCTTTTGACCTCTCTCCCAGACAACCAAATGAATATGGGTTCCTCAGACAATACATAAGTTGTTTTTCTTTTCTTCTGAGCTGGTCCCTTAATAGTAGTGATTGGGAGTAGAAAGAGTTATGGCTGGAAATATTGTACATAATTAATGTACTTGCTTATTTCTAGATTGGATGGAGCTTTCTTTGTCCTCCGTAGTTTGGCCTGGATTAATGCCCCTGCTTCACTCACATCTTTGTATATTTTCAGAACTGCAGAAGATGCCGGCTGTGAACACATGATGACGGACGCACCGTCTCTTTCGTAGAGAATCACCTCGCCGTTAAGATGGGAGATTCTTTCACAGGCCGCTTGTCCTTCCTGGAAGCCATAAATTAACGTGAACACAGCACGCTGCATAATGAAACTGGACAATGCTTCTATTTTCATGGTTTCTTGAAGCAGAAAATAAGGGAAAAAACATTATTTTTATCTCTTTTTTCTTTTTTTGCTAATAAAGAAGCAAACTTCATGTTTTCTACAACCCAAACGCAGGTGGCTTTTATCTGGATATATTCTGTCTTTATGCACCAGTAAGATGGGCTTTGTCTTTCGAATCCAGTGTGGAAATAAAAAAACGTTCAGCTTCTAAATTTGAACGTGACTCTTGCTGGCAAGGCATCTGGGGAAAGGGCCTACGTTCTGCCCGCAATACCCAGTTGAGTGTCACCCTCCCCCTTAGACTACGGGGCCTACTAATAAAGAATGTTGCCAAAAAGGATCCGCAGAAAGGGATCCTCTCCCACAAATTGTTCAAACAATTGTTTTTAAATATTTGATTTTAAAATATTTGGAAAAAGAGAATCTCTACCCATCAAATAAACTATCCACTATGTTGGTGATGACGCAACATAGAGAGAATACAGTTCAGAGAATTGTATGTACATTCCTTTGGGGTGGAATAACGACACAAGGCAGGCATGCAAGTCAAGGTTTCTGGAATAATTTCCGACCTCTTAATAGCAGCAACACTCTGGGAAACGGGAGGAGGAGGAAGGATGCTTTTAATGGCTGCACCTTGAGCCACTGTCACCCCCCCACCCCAATGGATCCAGCCCATTTTCAAACGTGATCATTCTGTTCCTGATTTTTCTCTCCACATCCAATTTGGTGCAGTTCTGTTCAGGTTTCTGAGAGCTCTCCTGCTGACGAACAGGCAGGCAGAGTTCTCAGTCCCTTTACAGAATGTGGGTTGGAGAAATGTTTTTAAAAAATACAGGTAGTCCTCGCTTAACAACCACAATTGGGACCAGGATTTCACTTGCTAAGTGAAGCAGTCATTAAGCGAATCCAACCCAATTTTACGACCTTTTATGCAGCGATAGTTAAGTGAATCACCATGGCCATTAAGCAAACCACATGGTTGTTAAGTGAATCAAGCAGTTCCACATTGATTTTGCTTGCCAGAAGCTGGCCAGGCAGGTCAAAAATGGCAATCATGTAATTACATGACACTCAACAGTCATAAATGCGAACTGGTTGCCAAGTGCCCGAACCATGATCGCCTGACCGTAGGGATGCTGCGATGGTCATTAAGTGTGAGGACCGGTCTTAAGTTGGGTTTTTCAGCACCGCCATAAGTCCGAAACATTACTAAACAAATGGTTGTTAAGTGAGAACTACCTGTACCAAGTTTGGCATCATTTGATTCCAGGGAATTCCCTTAAGCATTACATCAGTGTTCTTTCAAACTTGACAACTTTAAGATGCCATGTGACACACATAAAAAAGGGGGTGGGGCTTTGATCACAGGCGCCATCTTGATTTTTTTGACTCCCCTGCAGATGTAATCCCAAATAGCAAATCTATACATCATCTCTGTGATACCATCCTGTACCCATGCCTATACTGTGGTTAAACCGACGTTTTCCACTGGTATTCTTTTCTTCTAAAATTTCTCTTTTAAGCTTTGCTTTTCTAAGCCAAAGTTGCCAAAACGAACAGAATAAACGAACAAGACTATTTTAAAGCTTGTTGATAAAATGATAAGTTGAACATACTATCTGTCTGCTTACAATAATTTTTATGTCTCGTCATCTCCCAACCCTCCTAAAACTCACAACATGCGTATCTCGGAATTCAAACTGGACAAATTTATTTATTTATTTATTTCAAATTCAAATTAGGAGAACTCAGTAGAGTTCCTCCTCCAGGAATAATTCATTTGAACACGAGAGAGGAGCACCTGCTTTAAGAATGAGTGAACTGTATTCTAATCCAATTTTAATGTTCAGTCTAGAAAGATTGGTCAGGTCCATCCTAGACTGTACCTGGAAAGAACAAGGATTTTCAGAAACGTGTTTTCAGCGTCAATTCCTCAATTCAAGTTTCCCGATGCAAGGTCAAAAATAGTTTTGTGAAAATTACCCATCCTTCACTCCCTGCTCCCCAATATCAGGGTTTTTTTTTAAACTTAATTTCTTCAAGAAGGAGGCAGATCTATCAAAAACCTATCCAAAGTGGCCACCACCTAGGCCACATGTGAAAAGTCATCTTGCCATGATAAATAGGAGAAAAACAACAAAATCCTCTTAAATAAGTCCAGCTATTTCACATTTAAAGTCTCAGTTCTCCACTTACATCTTTTTCAATCAGCATTTTCCTTCTTTTTTGTTGCAAAACATCCTTTTTTCTCTCTTTTTGATGCTTTATTTTCAGAACAATCACTCTTTAAAGCAGTGTTTCTCAACCTTGGCCACTTGACGATGTGTGGCCTTCAACTCTCAAGAATTCCCCAGCCAGCCTTGCTGGCTGGGGAATTCTGGGAGTTGAAGTCCACACATCGTCAAGTGGCCAAGGTTAAGAAACACTATTTAAAAGATTACTTGGTTTCTTCCCTCAAGAAAAAAGCTAACAGCAGTAGATTCTTATGAAATTATCCAATTTCTGGCATAGTCTTGGGTTCATAAACTGCTTTATTGAAGCCCATTTTCAAAAGATCCTAACCGGAAGTCTGATGACCTCCTCCATATGCCATAAAAACAGTTTTTCCCCCCTTGTACCACAGTCTGAAATAAAAGTATAGGTTGATATCCAGAAGCAAGAGGAGAGAACAATGCTGGTGGGAGATGGTGAAACGTTTTCTCACAAGTAGTCATCCTCACTCGAAGTGGAGGCGAGCTCACCGTCTTCAGAATCTGACAGGTTTTCTGGAGGCGTCCGACTCATCTTCCATACATGTGTAGAAAAGGTTTTCCCCCAGCTGCAGGGGTAGCCCACGGCCCTTAGCTGACAGAGTGGTGACCAGGAGATGTTCTCAGTTCACTTGCTACCTTTTGCACCCCTCTGTTTACTCATTGCCGTCAGCATCTGGCTAATGTAAGAGGTCAACAGATCGTCCATCTTGTAGCCCTGGCAGAAAAGAGGAGGGGGGGGGAAATGGGCTCCATTCACCAACTGTATCCCCTCCATCCCACAATCCATCTTGGCACTCACATCCTGACAACAACCAAGGCATTTCCAGCTTTTCAGTGCTTTTTTTTTTAAACAGCTGCAATTGAGATAGCTGAAGTGGGACACAAACATGGTGCTCCTCCCATTGGCAAGGTATTAGAAGTGACGGATGCCTCCATGCTTTCAATGACTGCCTTGAAGGCATCCATCATTTCCAATACCGAAGAGTCTGAAAACTGAGATTTAGAATATTTATTAGTTCAGAATAATGACTTTCCCCCCATGCTGTTATTTTTTAGGCTATAGACTTCAAAAAATGGAGCAAAACAATATACATTGACATAGGATACAATGAGAAGTGGGGTGGGGTTCTCAGTAAGATTCTCAACATCATAATGAAGTCCTGAAACCTCTTGCTGACAAAGAGCCCCTTGTATTTGAAGCTTCCTAGGAAATAGGGTGTCTTTACACATAGTTAACCTATGGAATATTGTTGCCATCAGAGTTTGCTATTCCCAAGGTTGTTCGTTTGAAAAGGGGATGGGAGAGATTCATGGAGGATCTGGCTCTTGATGGTTAATAGTCTTGATGATGCAGATTGTTGGATGGATCAGCCCAGATCTTTTGGCAAATCACATCCACCAGCCCCCAAATTAGCACAATGTCTTTTAGCTCTTAAAAATTAATGAATGTATTATCACATGCATTCTGTGAATCGCACGCCACTTCAACAGATGCATGGAGTACAGCCCTGAGGAAATTATACACACACACATATAGAAAGCAATTGGTGGGGGAAAGAAGGGGGATGTTAAAAGGCATAGCTACCCTTAAGAAAGACTGACTTCATCCAGAAACAACTGAGCTAGGATCTGTTAAAACATCTACCTGTACAGGTAGTCCTCGTTTAGCGACTGCCTCGGATAGCGACTGTTCAAGTCACGACAGTGATGAAAAAGTGACTTTACGACCAATCCTCACATTTACGACCTTCGCAGGTCTGTAAAGCAAAGGAAAGTTGAAGTAAGATTGTAAGCACAGTCGCGGTTTCACTTAGCGACCACTTTGCTTAACGGCCGAGTGGCCTGTCCCAATTGTGGTCGCTAAACGAGGACTACCTGTATTTCTCAAGGCTTAAACAGAGACCAAGATTTCTTATTATGGTAGACATATTAATTCGCCAGGATGAGGATATCTGTGTCTAACTACTAGCTTGCTAATGACCACTCTCTACTACTAAGTGTCACTGTCTGTCGCTGCTCCCAAATTGGCCGAGAAGGATCCCCCACTTTAACAACCAAGCGTGGTTCCACCTCTTGTGCACAGCACATAGAGAGCACTTCCTGCTCCAGCCTTAGACAGCACCTGCTCACGTAGGTAAAGGTTTGTGTGTGAGAGAGCCAACCAACCCTTTCCTTCACGGCTTCTCATCAGCCCTCTGCCCGCCTGGCCACGTCTTCTCCTTACCAACGACGTCTCGCAGAGCAGCTTGCTCCCCCGCACCAGGTTGCCGATGGTGATATGGAAGTAGGTGTTGCCGCTGCTCCAGTTGGAGATCTTCGTGAAGGGATGGGTGACGAGGAGGTCCTAGGAACACGGGGAGGGTGTTAGGCGCCTTTTGGGAAACCCATCCCACGTCTGTCTCTCGTCCTCCCAACCCACTGGGCTCGGAAGTCTTCCAGGCAATGTGTTTAGGATGGAAAGGTCCTTTGTCCTTGGCCAAGTTTCACAAGGGGCCCAGGGACTGAGCTCATCCATTTCTCCCTTGTTGGAAAGAAGCGATGGACCTCTTCGGACGATCTAAAGCTCCCTTCCTCTTGTCCACTGAGCTACGCTGGTCAACGCCCTGCTAAGGCCTACAGCGCATCCATCAGACAGCAGCCTGCTGAGAAGGCCCACCTTACCTTGGTTTTGCGATCGATGAGGCTGACGCCGTGCTTATTGATGGCGACCAGGAGGAGTTCCGGATAATTTGGGTCCGTGGTTTGCTGTTCATAAAGGAAGGTGGAGGTGTGTTCGTGGGCTGAGAACACGACATGCATACTGGCGGGCATTATTCTGCTAAAACAGCTCTGCGGATGATGCCCACAGCCATTTCATACGACGGCGTCTCGGTGTCAGGAATATACTTCCGTGACATGATATCCATGCCTGTGAATGCTATAGGAGACCAACCCAATGCCATCTATCTAGCTTCTAGTTCTGTTGTGGCCCTAACCCTAACCCCCCATCAGGACCTCGCTCAAGGGCCCCCATCTCAAATCCTTTCAGAGAGGGAGTTGCATAGTTTATTACTGTCCACCTTTACATGGCCACCCAGAGGGGAGCAAATGATGGGTTGCAGGGGTGTCTGCAGGGAATAGTCAAAGTCGTCAAGATGGCAGCCAAGGTCAACACCTTGATTGAAGCCCCACCTGTCGTTTATGGGCAACACACATAAAAAACAGGCACAGCTTCCATCGCACTGACCCAGCCCCCATCTTGACTTGTTTTATCACGCTCTGCAGACACCGTTGATGGGGTGTGCACCGCACTGCAAACTCTGCTCCTTTTGCACATGGGCCATGGCACTGCAAGCACATACAGTGTATAACGGGTGGAGCTTGCATCATAATGTCACAGCACATAGGGCATCGTTTCACTGAAATCTCTGGGCTCAGCAGATATCAAGGCAAGGTGCATAGTTGTGGATTGCTCTGTCATGGGGGCCCAACTGTGAAATTCCTTCCCAGTGATGATTAGTTAGTCCTCGTTTAGCAACTGACTCGTTTAGTGACCGTTCGCAGTTACGACGGTGATCAAAAAGGAACTTTGCAACCAGTCCTCGCATTTACGACCTTCACAGGTCTGTAAAGCAAAGGAAAGCTGAAGTGAGATCGTAACCACAGTCGTGGTTTCACTCAGTGACCCCTTCGCTTAACAACCGAGTTGCTGGTCCCAATTGTGGACGCTCAATGAGGACTACCTGTAATGGGCTCTATGGTCAGACAAAATATTTTCTTCTACCAGTCGTTTCCAATTTGCTAGAGGCAGAAAAACGGAAGGGGCTAAGGCAGAGGCATGCACAGTGCATGTGAAAAAGAGCAGGGCTTTGATCACACGGCCGCGGCCACCGTCTTCATTGTCTTACACATAAAGCCACGTCCCCCTGTTGATGCCCCTGGGCTAAGGACAACGTCGTGGCCTGCGCGGGCAGTGGAATTCTACCTAGACCCTGATAAGAGAGCTGCATACTTCAGTGTTCCTGGGACAGCAGCTTGCTTTAGTGGCTCATGAGAGGTCACAGTGGGTCACCCACAGCTCTCCCCTCAGAGGGGCTCACAAAGGAGAGAGAGATCCTTGCTGCTCCTGAGCCCCAGCATCGTCTGCTGCTCCAGGCGGTCATCTCCCTCCCCCTTGCTCCCTCCGAGACGGGCCCATCCCCACCTTCACTTCGAAGAAAGCCGATCCGAACGTGGGCCACCGGAACACGATCCTCAGGAAGGCCAGCTTGGCCTCTTCCCTCGTTTTGCCTGCGTGCTTGTTGAAATACGCCACGATGGACTGCAAGAGAGAGCAGAGCCGAGCCACGCAAACGGCGTGTATGAGCGTCATGCTGGAGAATGGCTTCCTTTCACCCAGACCTTTCGAAGTTCTCCAACATTCAAAGGGCTGATTCTGCACACCCCTTCTATCCCTGCAAAATACGCAGATGTGGGAAAGAAGACTACAGGTAGTCCTCGCTTAACGGCCGTTTGTTTAACGACAGTCCGAAGTTACGACGGCACTTTATGACCTGTACTCACACTTACGACTGTCACAAACTGTCGCACCACCCCTGCGGTCACATGATCGCAATTTGGGCACTTGGTAGTTGGCTCGCGTGTACGATAAGTTGCAACGTCCTGCGATCACGTGATAGTGATTTGTGAGCTTTCTTGCCGGTTTCCATCAAAAAACATCCATTGGGGAAGCTAGATTCGCTTGACCATCATAAAAATGGTCGTAAAATCGGGTCCAGTCGCAGGTGATTCACTTAAGGACCACACCACTTAACAACCAATTTTATGGTCCCTATTGTGGTCGTTAAGTGAGGACTTGTCAGAAGTTCCCACTGGGATTAACGAACGACTCTCAACTCTCCAAATAAAACTCGCCAAAAACCAACAGGCAACTATCCTAAGTGCTTACGCACCAACACAAGATGCAGATGAGGATATCAAGGAAAAATTTTATACCCAGCTGGACACCATCTTATCAGAGATACCAAAGGAGGATAAAATTATCCTCCTGGGCGATTTCAATGCAAGAGTTGGGCGTGATTTTGATTTGTGGCCAGGGATCATTGGGAAATAAGGAGTTGACAACAGCAACACGAATGGAATCTTACTTCTGACTAAATGTGCAGAGCATAACCTTGTCATTACTAACACACTCTTTCACCAGAAAAATAAATTTAAAACATCATGGAAGCACCCACGGTCGAAGCACTGACATCTTTTAGATTATGTAATTGTCCGTGCTAGAGATTGCCGTGATGTACTTCTCACCAGAGCCATGACGAGCGCCGATGACTGCTGGACAGACCATCGATTAATTCGATCCACGATGGCCATAAAGATTGTCCCTCATCATAGGCTCCAAGGAAGAAAACCAAGGCGTAAAATGAATACACTGGCCCTTCAAGATCCTATTAAACGAGCTTGCTTTCAATCAACTCTCAAGGAACATCTGCCTATGGAACTTCCTGAAAATGTTGAGGAACACTGGATTAAATTGAAGACTTCTATTATTTCAGCCTGTGAACAAACTATCGGATACCAGACTAAGAGACATCAGGACTGGTTTGATGAGAACGATAATGAGATTGAACATATTATTGACAAGAAAAGGAAAGCCTTCCAGATATGGCAAAAAGATATTAACTGTGCCGTTAAGAAAAAAATCTACGCCAGTGCAAAGGCAGAAGTCCAAAGAAGAACTAGAGAACTTAAGAACATATGGTGGATAAAAAAAGCCCAAGAAACCCAACATTTTGCAGATACTCATGATGCACGGGGCTTTTTTAATGCCATAAAGGCCATCTATGGACCAACAAACCATGGTACAAATCCCTTACGCTCAGTAGATGGTGCTAAACTTCTAAAGGACAAAGAGTCTATTGCACTGCGCTGGAAAGAGCATTACTACAATCTCCTTAATTGTCACTCTACTGTGGCTGATGAAGTCTTCTTGCAAATCCCGCAAAAACAAATAAGAAATGAGCTTGCAGTACCCCCTAGTTTGGAGGAAGTCAGTAAAGCCACTAAACAAATGAAAAATAACAAAGCTAGTGGACCTGATGGGATTCCTGCTGAAGTCTTTAAAGAAGGCGGGCCTGAACTTACACAACAACTTCATAAGCTCATCGAAAAAATCTGGATGAGGGAGGAGATTCCAGCAGACTTTAGGGATGCCATAATGATCACTCTCTTTAAAAAGGGTGATAGAACAGACTGTGGAAACTATCGAGGCATCTCCCTTCTAGCCACAGCAGGCAAAATCCTGGCAAAGATCATCGCAAACCGTCTCCTATCTGTATCAGAAGACATCCTCCCTGAAACGCAAAATGGCTTCCGCCCTTCCAGGGGAACAGTGGATATGATCTTCACTGCACGACAGCTTCAAGAAAAATGCAAGGAGCAAAACCGCCCTCTGTACATGGCGCTTATTGATCTGCCTAAAGCTTTTGATACTGTAAATCGTACTGCTCTCTGGACCATCCTTCTGAAAATCGGATGCCCTGATAAATTTGTGAACATCTTGCGGTTACTCCATGACGACATGATGGCAACAATCTTGAATAACAAAGGCTCTCAAAGCGATCCATTTAAAGTGGAATCCGGCGTTAAACAGGGATGTGTTATTGCTCCAACCTTATTCGCTATCTTCATCGCTATGATTATACACCTTGTTGAAGAGAAACTTCCTACTGGTGTAGAAATTATATATCGAACAGATGTGCACACTCCGAGGAAGATCTTCAAACTATCCTAAACATCTTTGCAGAAGCATATGAAAAGCTTGGCCTCTCAATTAACATTAAAAAAAACCAAAGTGCTTTACCAGCAAGTTCGAACCAATCCCTCTGCAGCGCCATCAATCCAGCTTAAAGGTGTGTCACTAGAAAATGTCGACCACTTTTCTTATCTCGGCAGCCATCTATCTACAAAAGCCGACATCGACGCTGAAATTCAGCATCGCCTGAGCTCTGCGAGTGTAGCTTTCTCCCGAATGTAGCGTAGAGTGTTTGAGGATCGGGACATTCGTAGGGAGACCATAATGCTTGTTTACAAAGCCATTGTACTACCAACCCTTCTGTACGACTGTGAAACATGGACCCTCTACAAACGCCACCTCCAACTTCTTGAAAGATTCCATCAACGCTGCCTCCGAAAAATTCTGCAAATTACTTGAGAAGATAGGTGGACTAATGTTAGCGTATTAGGAGAAGCGAAAACCACCAGCATTGAAACAATGATCATCCAACATCAACTTCGCTGGACCGGTCATGTTGTTCGAATGCCTGACCATCGTCTTCCAAAGCAGCTACTTTACTCCCAACTTAAGAATGGAAAACGGAATATTGGTGGACAGCAAAAGAGATTCAAAGATACTTTCAAAGCTATTTTTAAAAAATGTAATATCAGCATTGAGAACTGGGAAGCCCTAACTCATGAGCGTTTCAATTGGAGGTCATCCTTTATTAATGGCGCTATGGACTTTGAAGAAGCACGAGTACAGGGCGAAAAGGAGAAAAGAGCTAAAAGGAAGGCACGTCAAGCAAACCCTCATCATGACCGTCTCCCACCCGGAAACCTATGCCCTCATTGTGGGAGGTTGTGCGGATCCAGAATTGGCCTTGGTTAGTGTGTCAGCTGCAGTGTCTGGGTGTGTCACGGCTGCTGCTGCCTCCAAACCTGCCCTGCCAGGATTCTGCGCAGGTCCTAGTGCCTGCCTTGTGCCTTCCTGCCTCCAAACCTGCCCTGCCAGGATTCCACGCAGGTCCTAGTGCCTGCCTTGTGCCCTGCTGTAAGAGTGTGTCGCGAAATGATGGCCTGCTGTAAGAGTGTGTCGCGAAATGATGCATGTCTAAAAAGTGTGTCACCAACATGAAAAGTTTGGAAAGCTCTGCTGTGAGTTCTAGTCCCGCCTTAGGCACGAAAGCCATCTGGGTGACCTTGGGCCAGTCCCTCTCTCTCAGCCCAACTCACCTCACAGGGTTGTTGTTGTGGGGAAAATAGGAGGAGGAAGGAGTATTAGGCATGTTAGCCGCCTTGAGTTATTTATAAAAATAATAAAGGCGGGATAGATAGATAGATAGATAGATAGATAGATAGATAGATAGATAGATAGATAGATAGATAGATAGATAGATAATAGGTTCAGAGTGGGTTTTTTCCTTTGGGGTCAGCTGCCAGTAAAACAAGCCCTTTCCATCTCTTCCAGTTCTGCAGGAAGATGCAGCTTTTGCACTGGTGTCATCCATCACGCCCATCTGAAAACCAGTGGCTGTGCTTCCAGACACATGGGTGTCAAGTGCATGATCCGGGAAGCAAGGATCACCCAGACTTCAATAAGTGTTTTAATACAAGGATTAGGAGTAAAGTACAGAATTGTGGAAATGTCAACAGGACCTGCCAGCCCTCTTTCATTACTGAGTTCGTTAAGGTGGAGTCCCTTTGAATATTTTGAATCTCTTCCTCCTCGGACTTTCAACATCTCCCACCTAGAGGTTGAGCTGCTGTTTATGAGATAAGCCGCTAAGGAACCCCTCCCTCATCTGTGGATTGTTTAAGTCTCTCACACTGGGCTTCCCTGTATTTTAAGAAGACCGAACATATGAACCAGCCTCATATATCTAGCAAATTTGGTTTTGATGCATGCTTAGGCTGTTTTGAAGATACACGCTGTTAGGAAAATGGACAAAACCTTGCCCAAACTAGAAAGATTGGAATAAATCTTTGTGTAGTCCAAAAAGTCAAGTTTTTGGCTTCGATCTCACGGCCAAGGCCCACCAACTTGACTTTCTTGACACTTCCCCATGGATGCCACTGAGTCAAATATCACTAAGATTTCTTTCTCGTCCCTCGCCTACAGAAAGGTCATCTACACATAGGTAGGGAGAGAGAGACAGAGATGGAAGTGGACAACTATTAGAGCAAGCTTACTCTCTTCCAGTCATCCGGTGACAGCTGCCGAATAAGAGGTTCGGGCACCAAGTCCTTGAGGAGTTTGGGAATGTTAGGAAAAGAGGACTTATCATCTTCAAATTTCACCCTGTAGATCAGGGCCCCAAGTTGTAGGACTTCTTCCCGGGTGCATTTATGGTAGCCGCGAAGATATTTTGGTAATTCCTGTGCCAAGAAGGAAGCAGGATGGTGGTGAGGCAACATTCTGAATCATCTCAAAGCTGGTGAAGGAAACCAGCTATGCTGTCTCATCTGATTGTTCCCTAGGCAGCATCTCTTCCCCTGTCTCCCAAGGTCATTCCCACATACCATTACAGAGTGGCTGCTGCAAAGAGGACAACCAAGTGGTGGTCTCCAGCTGGTCTCCTTGTTCTCCCTCCCCCCCCCCATCTCTTGCTCTAGGACCAGGAGCCATGAGAAGACAGAAAAGGGTTGTTCACCCTAATCTGGTTTATGTCCTTCTGCTCATGAACCCTGCAGATTTGGGACATACCTGATACTGTGGAGTCCATGGTGCTCTCTGAGCCTTGTTGTTTTCTTGCAGACGTTTCATTGCCAGGCTAGGCAACATCTTCAGTGCGAAAAGGGAGTGGGACTTGCTCTCTGTTTATATATTGTGGCTTGTCCTGCTTGTGTTGGTGGGGGTGTTGTTCTCTCCTTGGTAGTTCCTTGATTGGGCTTGATTGGGAACTACCAAGGAGAGAACAACACCCCCACCAACACAAGCAGGACAGGAAGGAAAGGAAAGGTTCCCCTGTGCAAGCACCGAGTCGTGCGACCCCTGGGGAGACGCCGCTTTCGCGACGTTTTCCTGGCAGACTATAGAGCGGGGTGGTTTGCCATTGCCTTCCCTGGTCATAGTTACTTTTCCCCCAGCAAGCTGGGTACTCATTTTACCGACCTCGGAAGGATGGAAGGCTGAGTCGACCCGAGCCGGCTACCTGAGAACCAGCTTCCGCTGGGATTGAACTCAGGTCGTGGGGAGAGTTTCGGTTGCAATACTGCCACCTACCACTCTGCACCACACAAGCAGGACAAGCCATGGTATGGCTGTTGTGGGTCTTCCGGGCTGTGTGGCCGTGTTCTGGAAGTTGTGGTTCCTAACGTTTCGCCAGCATCTGTGGCCAGCATCTTCAGAGGGCAGGAGCACAGATAGAAGCAAAATCTCTGTCTGTGCTCCTGCCCTCTGAAGATGCTGGCCACAGATGCTGGCGAAACGTTAGGAACCACAACTTCCAGAACATGGCCACACAGCCCGGAAGACCCACAACAGCCACTGAACTCCGGCCGTGAAAGCCTTCGACAATACAAGCCATGGTATATAAACAGAGAGCAAGTCCCACTCCCTTTTCGCAGTGAAGATGTTGCCTAGCCTGGCAATGAAACGTCTGCAAGAAAACAGCAAGGCTCAGAGAGCACCAAGGGACTCCACAGTTCAACCCTGAGCTACAAATATTCTCTTTGATTGGTACATACCTGATAATAATGGAAAATAGAGTCAGCCATTGAATCCTTCCCAGGCATGGTGTTTGTCCACAGCTTTTTCATGAAAAACACTTGGTAGGTGAGAGAAGGCACAAGCCCTGCGAAGAAAAATAATGGCAATGTCCAAAGTTGGCGTTGGTTGAGGATTGATTGCATGACTACCCATGATCAGTCTAAGGCAGTGTTTCTTAACCTTGGCAACTTTAAGATGCATGGACTTCAACTCCCAGAATTCCCCAGCCAGCATGCTGACTGGGGAATTCTGGGAGTTGAAGTCCATGCGTCTTAAACATGCCACGGTTGGGAAACACTGGTCTAAGGCAACATTAGAGGTTGTGGGATGCAATTCAGAGTCCTGACTGCGGGGGGGGGGGGGGAAGCCATCTGCTAATGTGGTCATGTCACCAGAAGGGAGTGACAAGTTTTTTTTTATTTGGGGAGAGGAATGGGGGGGGGGGCTGAGGTCCACAAAGGGGGTGCTGGGGGTACCTGTTGGAGGCCCACTCCCGAACTAAGACTAGTTCTTTGCAAAGTGGCCCATTTGTGGCCAGTTTGTTCCACTTGCTGTTACAGGTGAGACACCTCTGAGATCGTCACATTCCTCAGCACAGAAGTTAAAAATCCCTGCCTGCAGAAATCTAGTGTGGCAGGAAAAGGTGTTTAGCACGACAGAAAAAGAAAATTAGCACGGCAGGAAAAGCCTCTGAAGAGCATTTGATCATGATTTCCGGGGAAGAAATGGTGGACCGAAGACAGCTCCAAAAAGTGGAGCCGACGACTGCAGCGGAATGAAGAGCTGGCAAGTAGACTGGCTCTTCATAATTCCTCTCCGGACAAGGAGAGGATTTGAGATTGCCCACAAGCGCTCCAGACAGCTGCTCCTCACAAGGAGACCGCAAGACAATGGTCTCTGGTTGGTTTAAAGCTCTGGGAAATGAGGGAATAGCCATTTTGCTCAACCCACGGTCGGTGCCTTCAAAAGGACACTGGATTCAATTTTGGAATTAATTATAAAGAATCCTTCCTGTGGGAAAATGCTTTTGTTTTGAATTCTTTAAAAAAAACATAATATTAAAAATTGGACACTAGAGGAAACTAGAAGGGACTAAAGCAGGGCTTTCCAAAGTGCCGCCGCTGGTGACACACCAGCGGCGGCAGCGGCACGGGGGGGCGTGCGGCGCGCGCGCGTGCACGGCAGCGGCGCAGGGGGGGTGCGGCGGCACGCGCACGGCGGCGGCATGGGGGGGCGTGCGGCGGCGCACGCGCGCACGGCGGCGGCACGGGGGGGCGCGCAGCGGTGCACACGTGCACGGTGGCAGCGGCAGCCTCCGCTAAAACGCGGAAGCACTGATCCCGCGCCGCTGCCGCTGCCGCTGCCGCCGTGCACACGCGCGCCGCCGCTTCCGGGTGGTGTGGCGACACACCACGCTGTGTGTGGTGACACACTTTTGTGTCGCGACACACAGTTTGGAAAGCTCTGGACTAAAGATTACAATTAAAGGAGAACACTCAAACTTGACTTACTAATACAGAATGAAGCAAAATATTTTAACGTTGGACATATTGAAGCATGTTTTTGAACAATGGACCCAGAAGGTAATTTTAAGAGTGTCTGCCATTATAGATAGATAAAAGATGTTGTGGAAGAGGAACAAATCTGACAAGATCAAGACTGCGTTGAAAAGTGGATTTACAAATGACAGGCTACAAGAATGACATGGAGAAAGATGGTACACTGGACATACTAAAGAAACCAGCTAATGTTTTAATAATTAAAAGGGACATACAAATAACAAACCAAGAGAGTGACCTGGATAATTTTCCTATATTGGATTTACAAAAGAGGCTTGTTAAAGTTTTGAAGAATTTTGTGAGAAGCGACAAAGAAAAAATGAAAAGAAATCAAGTTCTACACATTATTTGAAAGGACTAAAGATCAAGCTTGTTAGAAGTAAAAGGAAGGAATATAAAGTTGGTTTATTTGAACAAGGTTAAAATAGATATGTTATCTCTGGTAACCCTCAATGGACTTTTGTTGACTAGGACTGTATGACGAGGCTCTAAGGATTTGTTTATAGATAAGAGATGGGATATCCATCCCATCCCATCCCATCCATCCCATCCATCCGCCCAGAGTCCCCTTGTGGGGGGAGATGGGCGGTGATATAAATCAAACAATAAATAAAAAAATAAAGTATGGGAAGAAGAGATCATTTGTTGTATTTTAAGAGAAGGTGGTAAGTTACTAAAATTGTTTATACTTGTGATGAAGGGGGAAGTCATTTCTTTATATATTTCTTTTCTTTTTCTTTACGATATTCTTATTTTTTCTTATTTTTTCTATTTCTCTATTTTTCCCTTTTTCTCTTTTTTTCTGTTACTTCTACTTCTACTTCTTTTTATTCTTTTATTCTTTTATTTTGTATTAGTTTTTACTGTTGTAATAATAATCTTTAATAAAATTAGTGTTAAAAAAAAGGAAGAGCATTTGATCATGGGTTCCCTTTCACACCTCTATCATGTTCCCACCTTAGCAGGCCCCAATTTCCTAGTATTAAAAAAGAGAAAGAGGAAAAAACTGGCATGGAGGCAAAACATGGAGGCATTTACCATCTTTTGCTGGTCTCGCTTTCTTGATCCAGTCGGTCAGGTGCCTGACGAAGTCAAAGAAGAAGTCTCCTTCAGGTACGCTGATGACCTGGAGGAATGCAATCCATTAAAACAGTGTTTCTCAAACCTTGGCCCCTTTAAGATGGGTGGACTTCAATTCCCAGAATTCCCAGCTGGCTCAAGGCGGTGAACATACCAAATACTCCTTCCTCCTCCTATTTTCCCCACAACAACAACCCTGTGAGGTGAGTTGGGCTGAGACTGACTGGCCCAAGGTCACCCAGCCGGCTTTCGTGCCTAAGGCGGGACTAGAACTCTCATTCTTTTGGTTTGCCATTGGCTCCTTCCTAGGGCTGAGAGACAGGGACTGGCCCAAGGTCACCCAGCCAGCTTTCATGTCTAAGGCGGGACTAGAACTCTCAGTCTCCTGGTTTGCCATTGGCTCCTTCCTAGGGCTGAGAGAGAGTGACGGGCCCAAGGTCACCCAGCCGGCTTTCATGCCTAAGGAGGGACTAGAACTCTCAGTCTCCTGGTTTGCCATTGGCTCCTTCCTAGGGCTGAGAGAGTGTGACGGGCCCAAGGTCACCCAGCCGGCTTTCATGCCTAAGGCGGGACTAGAACTCTCAGTCTCCTGGTTTGCCATTGGCTCCTTCCTAGGGCTGAGAGTGTGTGATGGGCCCAAGGTCACCCAGCCGGCTTTCATGCCTAAGGCGGGACTAGAACTCTCAGTCTCCTGGTTTGCCATTGGCTCCTTCCTAGGGCTGAGAGAGTGTGACGGGCCCAAGGTCACCCAGCCGGCTTTCATGCCTAAGGCGGGACTAGAACTCCTGGTTTCTAGCTATAGAAATAGATGCTGCCTTTTATTTGGGAGATGTCAAATGGACTAGAAACCCGGTATTATCAGCTCCTGTATATTTCTATAAATTGTTGTTTTTATGAATTGGGCTCTGCTGTTTTATTGTAACACATGCTGTAATTTTTAATCCAGTTTTTTGAAGGTTGGGAGGAACACTGCTCATAATCGGCTTTGATTGGAGTGCCTTATAAGCCCAGGGGGAATAAATAAATGAAAAAATCTCTCTTGAGTTAAGCTTGACTTCTTCAAGGCCACACCCGCGTAGCTTTTTTTTTTTTTTGGCAACAATATGGAACCGGCTTGCTACTGCCTTGTTCTGGGGTATCTTCTAGATTTCCTACTCTAGCCTACAAGCTGGGGATCTCCTCTTGGTCTCCCATCCCAATACTGACCACCTCTAACCCAGCTGAGCTTTTTTAAGGTCAGCCAAGGTTGGGTAGATGCTGTTACCTGCTGAGAAATCACTAGAAATGTGGGAAATGTATGGACCTGGCTGGGGAAGCTTCCATTAATACAGGATATAAATCCAGGTAGCTCTGAGCTATAAACTCACCTTGTCTGATATCTTGATAAACAGGCTGAAACCCTCTGATGATTTGAGGAGCAGTCGTTTGGAAATGCTTTGGCAGAAATCCTTGGCTTTGGTGCTCGATTCCACTTCAAACGCCTGGTGAGGAAAATGAGCATTTACAGCCTGGCTTCATACTAGCTGAGTTCACCTCTTGGGCCAAGTGATGATTTAAACATGGTTTACTCGATAAAACTCAAATCAGCTGGTTGGGTGGGCCCAGCCTAGGTACCTAGCTGGGTTCATAGAACACATTTGGCCCATCCAAATAAACCACATTAGGGTTTAAGGAAACACATGAACCCTGATCGCAGGGAACATTCAAATCTGCTTTGAAAGTCTGTCTCGGGAAGTGGCTCTTTCATTTAGCTACAGCAGCTGTGTTTATTGATGCATTTATTTCCAGAATTGTACACCTCCTAATCAAACAACTTTGGATTATTTGCAACCCCCATGCCCCACAGAAAATACCATGAAAATTCAATCCCTTCAAACCAGCATAGTGTAACTTTAAAAAAATGGTTGATGGTCCCCATCAGCTTAAATCACATGCCTGCTTAAAAAGTCTTTGGGGCTTTCAAAAGCGAGGGAGCCACCACAAAGAAGGCCTGGTTCCTGGTCCACGTCTCATTTGCCTCTTCAGGTGACCCTGAGCAGACTTTCCCTCAATGTTTCCACAGGGCAAGCAGAACATTTGGAGAAGGTGGTCCTTGGGTGTTGACCCATTGTGCTAAGACAGGGGTCGGCAAACTGCGGCTCGCGAGCCACACGCGGCTCTTTGGCCCCTTGAGTGTGGCTCTTCCCCAGGCAGGCGTGGCGAGCGTGGCGGGGGCAGGCGCGGCAGCAGCCGTGGCGGGGGCAGGCGCAGCAGTGGCATGGTGTGCGTGGCGGCGGGCATGGCGGCAGCAGCAGGCGCGGCAGCGGCATGGTGTGCGTGGCGGCGGGCATGGCGGCAGCAGGCCGTAAGTGTGCGCGATTGGCTCCCGCCCTCAAACCCCGCCCCCTTCCACGCGATTGGCCCCCGCCCACAAACCCCACCCCCTTCCACGCGATTGGCTCCCACCCTCAAACCCCGCCCCCTGGCCCTCAAGTGATATTATAAATTTTATAAATGTCAAAATGGCTCCTGGCATAAAAAAGTTTGCCGACCCCTGTGCTAAGACAAGGCCAAACAGACCTCCCTGTGGCTCAGGGTGAGGTGTTCACCCAACTTTGGGGTCCTTTCTTCTGGAACAGAAGCTTGGAGAGGCCAGGAGAGCGGAGATTCAAAAGGAAGCTAATCACAACTTGTTTCTGGAAGCCATCAGTGAAATTCCGTTATGGGTTCCTTCACTGAAGAAGAGCAAGATCATCTTGGATGCTGACATCCTGGATCTCCAGCTCTTGTCCTGCTGCTGCTTTCTTGGCCAAAGGGACCTGTGACGGACATTCCCTACAGAGATAGCCAAGAGTTTTGCACTTACCTCATCGGTGTCATCCGGGAAATAGACTTTATGGAAAATCTGAGTGGTTTTATGCTGAATGGCTTCCACCTCGACCAGATGGGGTGGGTACTTTCGAGATCCATTCCTACAAAAGACAAAGTTTGTGACTGTTTATCAGCAACTCTTCCTCTCTTCAGTGGACACCATGAAAAGAGGAAGGAGAAAGATATCAAGTGGATGGCATCCTGATGAAATAATCGTCCCTTCTTGGGTTTTAAGGTCCTTAACATTTTTAGGACAAGGAGAGGACAGCAGTTAGTTAACCTTGGCTGATCTTGAAAAGTGACACAGGGTTGGTCCTGGTAAGAACCTGGATGGGAGACCACCAGGATGTGTCCGAGCAAGGCCAAACCATCTCCATACTGTTGCCAAGGAAACAACATGGACATGTCGCCAGAATCATCAGTTGAGTTGAACTCAAGGGAGGCCTAGCTTAAACCTTTTCATTCTCTCAGGAAGAACTGTGTGTGTGTGTGCGTTGCTAAACTTCTAGAGCAGAGCTTTCCAAACTGTGTGTCGGGACACGTTAGTGTGTCGGCTGCAGTGTCTGGGTGTCTCGCGGCTGCTGCTGCCTCGGAGCCCTGCCAGGATTCCGCACAGGTCCTGGTGCCTGCCTTGTGCCTGGCTGCCTCCAAACCTGCTGTGATTCCGTGCAGCTCCTAGTGCCTGCCTTGTGTCTTGCTGCCTCCAAACCTGCTGTGATTCTGCACAGGTCCTAGTGCCTGCCTTGTGCCCTGCTGTAAGAGTGTGTCGCGAAATGATGCATGTCTAAAAAGTGTGTCACCAACAGGAAAAGTTTGGAAAGCTCTGTTCTAGAGACTCCATACGATGGCTTACAGTATTAATATATTATAAATTCAAATCAATAAAAATAAAATATATGAAGATTAAAAGCAAAAGCCACTTAATACAATTACAACCAATTGTAGCCATGCAAATTATGCTGCGGTTATGTTCTCCGACGTGCAAACTTCAAGTCCCAGAATTCCCCACCCAGGATGGCTGTTGCTGAGAATTCTGGGAGTTGAAGTCCACACGTCTGGAAGGCAAGGCCGTGCTCTGGAGGCCTCTTCAGAGAGTGCAGCTTATCGAACATGAAAGCACATCCAGAATGGGTTCGCCCCATGTTTAACCATCACCTGCTGGGCCAAGAACAAGCCACCATGACTGACAGGAAGCCCCAACCTCCCAGCTACATCTTGACTCAGGGCAATGGTTCTCACACGCCTTCCAGGTTCTCGGCTGGACAGCGGCTTCCCCGATTCATCATTTCCCAAACAGGGCTTAAATGGAGGGTCTTCTCTTCGGTCACGAGCCACGCACCTCAGCGCTTTCTGCAGCCTCTGCAGGCAGTCGGTGGCGAGCGGGTGATGCTTCCGAGACTGAACGAACCGCTGGACGTGAAGCAGCAGGACGTTACTCGGCGCAAACAGGCCTGAGCACAGCCAAAGGAGTTCCCAGCCTCTCTCTTCGCTGTACCTTTTCCATAAATAATATAAAGTACACTATAATAGTCTGGAAAAGATAAAAGACTCCTTGAAAGCAAGCTAGACTCTTAGTGATTTCATGAGCATGTGCATACAGGTAGTCCTTGCTTAACGACCATTCATTTAGCGACTGTCCGAAGTTATGATGGTGCTGAAGAAACCAACTTACGACCGTTCCTCGCACTTACGACCATTGCAGCATCCCTACTGATGACAGTGATTTGGGTGCTTGGCAACCATCGCACATTTACAACGGTTGCAGCATCCCGCAGTCACATGATCGCCATTTTCGACCTTCCCAGCCAGCTTCCGATAAGCAAAAACAATAGGGAACCGTGTGATTTGCTTAATGATCATGTGGTTCATTTAACGGCCATGTGGTTCACTTAACAACCACGTGATTTACTTTATTGGCGCAAAAGTGGTTGTAAAACCAGGTCCGGATTCACTTAATGACTGCATCACTTAGCAACCTAAATTCCGGTCCCAATTGTGGTCGTTAAGCGAGGACTACCTGTATAGGTTTCTCGGCAAGAGTATTTATTTATTTATTAGATTTATAGCCTGCCTTTATTTTTTAACAGCTGAAGAAAGAGTGCATAATGCTCCCAGCTCCTCTTTCACACACAACAACCCTGTGAGGTGGGCTAAACTGAGAGAGCGCAGCTGGCCCAAAGTCACCCAGCCCGTTTCTGTCCCTAAGCACTAAAACACACCCTCTAGTTCAGCACCTACCCTATCACCCCACCCTGGCTCTGGGGCTGAGATGGAGGGGTTGGCCCAGAGTCCCCCAGGGAGCTTCCCAGGCTGAGTGGGGACTAGTACCCAGGTTCCTCTGCTCCTCATCCAACACCTTCACCACTACACCAAACTTGCCCTCCCTTTGGAGTATGGGTGTGGTTTGCCACTGCCTTCTTCCAGGATGATTTCTGACTTCCCAATTCTAGTTTCCAGCCCTGGGGTTTCCTAGTGGTCTCCCATCCAATTGCTAACCAGTCTCCTTGCTGAGCTTCCAGTCCCAAACAAGGTCCGGCAGCTGTTGCCAGCTGCTGAAACACATTCTGAATACACCTCATTTTGATACCCATTAACAAGATATCATCTGCAGCAAATCTCTTCCCTTCCCTTTGCACTTATTTCCCTAGGTGGGTGGGACTTCAATCCCCATAGTTCACCAAGAGCTTGGCTAAACTGGCTGAGGATTCTGGGTGTGGAAGTTCAACGTCTACTTAAGCTGGTCCCACTTATCATAGAGAGAGTTTCACTATTATAGCAAGAGCGCCCAGCAGGGAGAGGTAAAGCCTCTCACTTCACGTGGTTGTCAGTCAGCTGCTTCAGTATCTGCGAGTAAATCTCATCTCTGAGAGCTTCAGCTTTCAAAGCCCCTTCAAATATCTGATCTGTTAGTTCATTCACCGAGCGAGTCCTCTTGGAGGGGTAATCACCCATGTATTTCAGGATGGGTGTACAGGTTAAGGATACAATAAAAGATAAGGAATCCGACCTCCCTCCCTCCCTTCCTTCCTCCTCCCTCCCTCCCTTCATCCACGCTCCTTTCTTCCTTCCTTCATCCACTCTTCCTTCCTTCCTTCCTTCCTTCCTTCCTTCCTTCCTTCCTTCCTTCCCTTTCCTTCCTTCCCTTTCCTTCCTTCCTTCCTTCCTTCCTTCCTTCCTTCCTTCCTTCCTTCCTTCCTTCCCTCTCCTTCCTTCCTTCATCCACCCTTCCTTCCTTCCCTTCCTTCCTTCCTTCCTTCCTTCCTTCATCCACTCTTCCTTCCTTCCTTCCTTCCTTCCTTCCTTCCTTCCTTCCTTCCTTCCTTCCTTCCTTCCTTCCTTCCTTCCTTCCTTCCTTCCTTCCCTCTCCTTCCTTCCTTCATCCACCCTTCCTTCCTTCCCTTCCTTCCTTCCTTCCTTCCTTCCTTCCTTCCTTCCTTCATCCACTCTTCCTTCCTTCCTTCCTTCCTTCCTTCCCTTTCCTTCCTTCCTTCCTTCCTTCCTTCCTTCCTTCCTTCCTTCCTTCCTTCCTTCCTTCCTTCCTTCCCTCTCCTTCCTTCCTTCATCCACTCTTCCTTCCTTCCTTCCTTCCTTCCCTTTCCTTCCTTCCCTCTCCTTCCTTCCTTCCTTCCTCCCTCCCTCCCTCCCTCCCTCCCTCCCTCCCTTCCTCCTCCCTCCCTCCCTTCATCCACGCTCCTTTCTTCCTTCCTTCATCCACCCTTCCTTCCTTCCTTCCTTCCTTCCTTCCTTCCTTCCTTCCTTCCTTCCTTCCTTCCTCTCCTCTCCTCTCCTCTCCTCTCCTCTCCTCTCCTCTCCTCTCCTCTCCTCCCTCCCTCCCTCCCATTCATCCACTCTCCTCCCTCCCTCCCTGAAAATAGGGATTTGGCATACTTTGCACGACAAGCAGATGCTGAACCCCCGAGTTGGAGAAGTCTTGTCAATTCAACGAGGAGGCAATCTAAATGGGGTGGTGGTGGTGGTGGTGGTAAAAGTAGGGTGAACTGAAGTCCAGTCAATCTCTTACCTCGAGAGGTGCTGCTGGCTACCCGCTTGGCTGGCTTCACAAAAGGGTTGGACCAATTCACGGGAGTCCTGGGGATCCGTGGCTGTTAGCCTGGATGGCAGTGGGGCTGCCTCTGAAGGCCCCCTGCTGGGGGACGGGTGGGCTTCCTTGGGTGGTTGGTGGGCCACTGGGAGAACAGGCTGCTAGACCAGATGGGCCAGGAGTCCCATCCAGTAGGGCATGGCTTATGTTCTGAGGAAACCAGTAGTGACCTAGCTCATCAGACCCCGTAGGAAGTTTCTCACGTGAAAGAAGCTGTCACTCCTGCAATCTGAGGTCAGAAGGATATCAATGAAAGCCATGCAGGCTTCTTGCGATAGCTCTTCGCTGCTCAGGATCTTCTTCAACAAGGGCTGCTTGATCGGTTCCCTGGTGTAGGACCATAGCTTGTCTTTCCCCCTGTTTTTGGTGATCATCACCCTGCTCAGGGTGTGCTTGGGGGGAGGCCTGGCAGGAAAGAGGAAGCAGAGGAAAAAAGGTGGTCAGACTTGGCATCGATGCTGGTCACCATGCAGGATTGCTGGGGGAAATGGCACAACGCATCAATGAGGGGTCTTTATGCATCAACACATCAACGGGGGATCTTTAAAATCCTCTCTGTCAATGTATGTATTTGAATCCAAAATTTTCTAGCTTTTTTACACATCCACGAAACATGATAAAATGTCCCTTCTTGCTGTTCACATTTCTTTTAGCTTTTTTTTTTTTTTGAAAAAGGCAAATATTAGGGTTTTCCCATGATGTATAAGGTAAAGGTTCCCCCCGCACATTTGTGCAGACGTGTCCGACTCTAGGGGCCGGGGCTCATCTCCGTTTGTTAGCCGAAGAGCCAGCGTTGTCCGAAGACGCTTCCGCGGTCATGTGGCCGGCATGACGTGCGCGGAACGCTGTTATGAATGATGTATAAACTCAACTTTAAAAAAAAAAAAAGCCTTTTCTGCCAGTATTCACTGCTGGAGTTTGCTGCTGGAGTAAATTAAAATTTATTTTTCTGCCTTGACTGGAGACACATTCAGAAGAGGGAAATGAAGAACAAACATTGCAAACACAGAGAGACAGCCAAGGGAGGCATCCAACAAAGCCAAAAATAACACAATCTTAGAAAAGCTCAAACCAGAATCCTGCTGGCACGGAAACCACTTCAGTTTAGAAGATCTTTGACATTATCTGCAGCTTCCTGTGTATTTTAACATTTCTCTTTAATTGGAGTTTTGATTTGTCTGACTCCACAGGGGCTTGGAAACTTTCAGAAACTGGAAATCAAAGCTCCAGCCAAATTAAAGATCGGGAGCCGATGCAGGCAGAGCAAAAGGGGCTCACTAAAACAGGACAGATTTAAAATCCAAAGAAATACGACATCAGGGAATAAAGAATGCAGCGGGCAAAGGAAGAATGCAGCCGATGGAAATCACCGCTGATTTGTCAAGCATCAAAAAGGACACCAGTCACAGTTTTCCCCATAAGTTCCCCCAGAAAAAGCACACCACTTCTGTTTGCAACCACAGATATGGGATGTAGCAAACGTCTCCAGGAAGGGGGATCCATAACTTGGGTGTCATTGCTAACGAGTTCCTGTCAAAGGTCATGTACACTGAGACAAGAACTGGAGCAGAAGACATGCTGAGGACAATCTTGTAGGACATGTTCTTAGGACAGTATGATGCTGAGGGTGATGGGTGCCAGGATGTTAATGGAGCTCTGGCATGGTTGTGTGTGGCCTACGGGTGTCAACATTTTCAATGGGACCTTGGCTTGGTCTTTCCTCTTTTTTGAAGCTGATCTTGATAATTGCATTAACGGTAGATAGGTGGCCCTCTGTGTTTCTTTCCTAAAGAAACCAATTAATCATGAAAAGCAGAAGCCAGATGAACACTGGCCAGCTCAGTTTTGACAGCTTTACCTAAAATAATCATAGGATAATTCTTCCAGCGTGTATGGCTTTATCTTCTCTTCACTGTCACTCATCACCAGCTGGGCTGTCCTTATGACGTCCTGCCTCTGGTTGGGGGTCATTGTAACCAAAGCCTGGGGGAGCAGAGATGGTCCAAGTTAGTTATGGCAAATAGAAAGTGACTGAAGATGAATAAGATGAAGTGATGGGACCCTCACTTTCCTCGACACTCTCCCCAAAATTATATCCATACTTTGCACACCATATGGTAAGTCAGGGTCAGGTTTACTGTTAGGTATGGAAGCAGATTTGGATGTCACAAAAAAGTAATAAAGGTAGTCCTCACTTAACAACCACAATTGGGACCAGAATTTTGGTTGCTAAGTGAAGCAGTCATTAAACGAATCTGACTC
The DNA here is from genome assembly GCA_023362775.1 of Charina bottae. NCBI lineage: Eukaryota > Metazoa > Chordata > Lepidosauria > Squamata > Charinaidae > Charina > Charina bottae. The sequence continues at coordinate 778,108 of JALMGJ010000048.1, read as the reverse complement.
AATTTTACAACCTTTTTTGCAGTGGTTGTTAAGTGAATCACCGCAGGTGTTAAGCAAACCACATGGTTGTTAATCATGTGGTTCCCCATTGATTTTGCTTGCCAGAAGCCATCCAGGAAGGTCGAAAATGGCAATCACATGACCACGGGATGCTGCGACGGTCATAAATGCGAACTGGCAGCCAAGCGCCCAAATTGTGATCATGTGACCACAGGGATGCTGCAACAATTGTAAGTGTGAGAACTGGTCATAAGTCGTTTTTTTCAGCAACGTTGTAAGTCCGCACCATCACTAAACAAATGGTTGTTAAGCGAGAACTACCTGTATTACTTAATCTGTTTTAATTATATTTTGACTGCTAAGGAAGTCTTACAAGTCAAACACTCAACGAGTCTCAAGATGTCAATGTTCCCCAAACTGAGCACCCTCCAGATACGTGGGTTTTAATTTCCCAGAATCCCCCTGGTGATATGACTGTTGCTGAGAAGTCTGGGAGTGGAAGCCCACACATCTGGAGGTGCTCCAGTAGGAAAGAGGTGATACAGAAAAGCAAATTAAGTATTAAACCCTCAGAAAGAGAGCTGGAAAGAACAGTTTTAGGAAAAGAGAAATTCCCCCAGAGACCCCTTTCCTTTCAGTTCAACAGCGTGTCCCGTGGTTTACCACGATGTCCGGGGGAGGCCTGGTCATAGTGGGCAGGACATAGACTGAATCGGTTGGAAAGTCTCCCTTCTGCTTGGTCCGTTCATTGACTCCATTGGCCCAGCCAGAATTCATCACATTTTCTCCCGTGTCCTGGTCCAGAACGAGCAAGTCTCCTTTGAGGAAGCTGAGAAAACCGGAGTCATCACCAGCTGGAGGGAGACAGAAGTTGCAAAATGTCAGCACGGAGGACAACAGAATGAGCTGGGTCCAGCTAGAAAAGGCTGTGGCATGCTGCTGCCACGATGATCTGGGCTCCAGACCAATGACCCCTAAAGGCCAGGGATGAACTAGGCCCTTCCTGTAGTCAGCAGCATGGATAGGAAATGGACACCGTAAGTACAGAACAAAGGAGAAGATAAATGGAGGAGGGCTGGGCTACATGTTACTTTGTCCACTTGAGCCAGAAACCCATTTCTGGCACCATTTGGCTCCAAAGTTGGACCTGGGTTCAAGGTTGGTAGCTGCAGGGGTGCACACACGCACATTCAATTTACACATTCAAAGGACACGACGCAGCAGGACTGCTTGGAAAGGTGAGAGGAAGGATGGTTCAATCTGTTCTCAGCAACGGTGCTCCATTGAAGAACACGGTTCCTCCTATTCTAGGCTAGAAGGCCCTGGAAATGTTGGTGGCCTTCACTGGGTCTTTGGCAGAAACGTTCATAGTTTGGGGGAAGGAAGGAAGGAAGGAAGGAAGGGAGGGAGGGAGGGAGGGAGGGAGGGAAGAGGAAGGAGGAAGGGAGGGAGGGAGGGAGGGAGGGGGAGGGGAGGGGAGGGGGAAGGGAGGAGGGGAGAGGAGGGGAGGGGAGGGGAGGGGGGAAGGAAGGAAGGAGATAGATGGGAGGAAAGGGGAAGGGGAGGAAAAGGAAAAGGAAAAGGAAAAGGAAAAGGAAGGAGAGAGAGATGAATGGAGGGAAGGGGAAGGGCAAGAAAGGAAGAGGAAAAGGAAGAGAAAAGAAAACATCATTCCCCCCAAGGTGAGATTGGCCCCAACTCTGTTGGCCTTCCGGAAGGCCCTCAAAACCTGGCTTTGCCATTGGGCCTGGGGATCCCATGGAAGCTTGGAGCCTGTTAAACGGCTGGTGTAAATTTAGATTGCATTCTTCCCAGACGTTTTGTTATTATAGTTTTTAAATAGTTTTAATTGGTTTCAATGGATAAATTGTGCTGATTGTTTAGTTTTTGTTTTAATTGTGTACGCCACCCAGAGTCACGGGCAAGTGAAATGGGTGGCTATATAAAACAAACCAACCAACAAATCTTTTTTTCTACAGCTCTATTCATTTCTTCAATTCACCAACCACGAGTGGCCATTCCCTATTTGCACTTAACCATGGCACAACCACATTCTGACAACCTCCTTTTTTTGGCCATGGTGTTGCCTCCATCTTGTTCTCAACCAAAAGTGAGACAAGTTTAAGTTATCCTTAGCTATTATGGCAGGGCTTTCCAAAGTGCCGCCGCTGGTGATACACCAGCGGCGGCGGCGCCGCGGGGGGGGTGCACATGGACAGCGGCGGCACGGGGGGCGTGCGGCGGTGCGCGCGTGCACGGTGGCGGTGTGGGGGGCGTGCGGCAGCGCGCGCGTTGATGGCGGTGGCGGCAGCGGCAGCAGCCTCCGCTAAAACGCGGAAGCACTGATGCCGCGCTGCTGCCGTGCACGCGTGCGCCGCCGCTTCCGGGTGGTGTGGCAACACAACACGCTGTGTGTGGCGACACACTTTTGTGTCGCGACACACAGTTTGGAAAGCTCTGTATTACGGTATTAAACAGTCCATCTAAAACAGTGTTTCTCAACTTGGGCAACTTTAAGATGTGTGGACTTCAACTCCCAGAATTCCCCAGCCAGCATGCTGGCTGGGGAATTCTGGGAGTTGAAATCCACACATCTTAAAGTTGCCCAGGTTGAGAAACACTGAACAAAAAGCAGCCTCAGATGCATACTGTAAAATCTGTTGGGTCACCCAGTTACCTTGAGGAAAATCAGGAGAAGGGCAGTGGGTGGGACTAGCAACAGGGACAGCGAAAGTCACACCGAAAAAGGTTTCTGCTGAGTCAAGAAGGTTGGAGAGCAATGCAATAAGGCCCTTCCAGGATCCGATCCTCCCTTGAGGAATTAAATCGGTAACTGGTTGGGGGAGATGGGCGGTGATATAAAATAAATAAATAAATAAACAAACAAACAAACAAACAAACAAACAAACAAATTTCCTTCCTTCCTTCCTTCCTTCCTTCCTTCCTTCCTTCCTTCCTTCCTTCCTTCCTTCCTTCCTTCCTTCCTTCCTTCCTTCCTTCTCCTTCTGTTTGCCTCCATCACTTACCTGGATTTGGATTGTCTTGCAGTGTGACGACAAATTTGGATCTTTTTCTCAGCCCTTCCAGGAAGGTGACCACAAGTTCACGGATGTCCTCCGCATTGTTGGATGTGAACGTGTACTCGTCGCCTTTGATTGTAGCCAGCGTGAAACTCTGTCCCTGGAGTTTTCCTCCACTGCAGCAAGCGTTACTGAAAAGAGATATAACCCTGCAGACCAGACTGAACATTTAACACTACACGTCTTCCCAACCCGTTGGCAAAAAGGTGCGCTTGGCTTGCTTGGGCAAAAACAGCTGGCTCTTTGGGAAGGAATCTCTCCATTGCAGAAGTGACAGCCTTCCCAGGTAGACCAGACAGGAAACGTGACCGGATGAGCTAATTCTACTTTATTGTAAGGCTACATTGACAGAATCTTGCAAGTCTGAATGTACAATTCTTCCCCCCCACTTCTCCTTTACAGCCTGAGAAACTAGGGAGGGTCCCTTCTGAGCTTCTTTCTCCACCCATTATGTAGCCATGGGCTATGCTGTCTCTTATCTGACTGTCCCCTATGCAGCATCTCTTTGTCCCATCTCTCAAGGTCTTTCTCACATATTATTACAACTACCTAGCCCATATATTTCCATCATGGATTTGTTTATAGCAGGAATGAAACTTCTGAATGAATGAAAGTCCATCAGCTTTGCATGTATTCTTCCGTTAAGATCATCCATGAAAACAGATGATGGAAAAGAGTCCTAGAAAATGGTTACCAATATTAGATTGGATCAGCCTTTCTCAACTTTTTGACCCTGGAGAAATCCTTGAAATATGGTCTTTTAGGGCCTTACCTATTGCTGGAGACAGCAGTTATCTCGGGGAAGGAGAATTCCAGAAGAACTTGTTCTTGTTCATCTACAAAGTATACTCCTGTCCAGTTCACAGCTACAATCAGTTCATTTTGGGAAAGGCTGGGACCTGGTGTTTGAAAGAGATGCAGGAGAACCTGAAGGAAACGCAGGCTTATTTGCTTGCTCCGACCCAGCCCATCTTGTGACAAGGAATGGCGGTTTGCCTCTTGAATGAGCAGCATGATCTCCAAAATGACCATCTAAATCTCAGCTATCATAGTTCATTTCCTTTGATTCGGACCACAGTGACTTTTGAAATATATTTACAGTACAAAGATCTGCAAATCGTGATGTCGATCAATATAAATGTATTGATCAAGGTCTGCAAATTATGACTACGGCTATAAATATATTTATAAAAGTTTGCAGATCATGACTCAAAAGCCATTCCAAAGAAGATGTTTGGAAAGCCTATAGAGCAGTGTTTCTCAACCTCATGGCTGGCTGGGGAATTCTGGGAGTTGAAGTCCATACATCTTAAAGTTCCTGAAGTTGAGAAACACTGTGTCAGGATTAAGCCTTTAGCCACAATAGTTACAATAGTAAGTGTGGTGAAGGGTAAAATCCTGCCATGGGAATTGGTTCTGGATAAGATGAGTGTAGGGCATGAAGAGATGCCAGGATGTCGGGAGGGGGGAGGAAGGAGAGCACCCGCATTCCACAAAGAGCATTAGAAGTTGTTTGGGTAATTTACAACCAAGGTCACATACGCTGAAGCCATGTGGGGAAACTTTGAGAATGATAAAGGAGAGAGATAGGGAAAAGTACTGGAGGAAATGGCAGGGGAATGTGAATTGTTTTATTGCCTTTTTCAAATGCTTTGCCCAGGAAAGTAAGGGGGCTGGCATAAGGGGGGAGTAGATGCTTTTACTGACTGCTTTGAGCGGGAAAAGCCATTCGTGGCTTCAGTCTGGATCTAGCTGCTTAAATCCTAATAAAGAACTTTTCATATTCTAAATGACTTGTGGATGAAGTTGCTGGTTTTGGGATTTAAAGACTACGAACCTCACACACTGCTATAGAGAAATATGAGGATATTCACCTCTACATTCACTTATCTATAGGTCTATGTTGACAATCCTTAGTAGACCCAATCATCATCATCATCATCATCATCATCATCATCATCATCATCATCATCTTCCTACTGTAAACATTTAAAATATTGCGCAAAACTGGTCTGGGGACTGGAGAAGATGTGGGAACATCCTTGGTGTTGGCCACCACCACGTGCTCTCCACAACTGATTTCTCCTCTCACACACTAGCTGCTTTAGAAATCTACCAGACCAATTTTCCAGGAGAAGCAGTTACGTCTACGCTGAATACCCAAAGGACATTTTCCAATCCCCCTGAACTACCGCACACTCAGTGTGTTGATGAACCTACAAAATGTGTCCTGCTCATCGGAATATGTTACAGGTACAAAGAAGGTAGAGGACAGAGGTCAAGAAATCAAAGCAGTCTTTTAAAACTCTAAAAACCCTTGGAAGGAGACTGAAATCTTGCAGCATTTTGTGATTTGAAGAGAAAGTTCTCAGGGCCTCCCACACACCTGCAGAAGAGCAGGTGGTCAGAAAAGGTTGCCGACTTAATTGCATTAGTGACAACGGTCAACCTTTTGTGCAACGGTCCTTGTGAACTTGCCATCTTCGAGCAATGGGAACATTTTGGCTTACCTGAAAACTTGAACGCCTCATAGAACCTGGAGAATAGTAAAGGCCACTTAAAACGAGCAAAATCCACTACTTCTTCTTTGACTCTTTTGGGATCCACTCTCTTTTGGGTATAGATTCCCTGGAAGACAAAGAAAATCCATCTTGGTAACCGTTTTGCATGTATTAGCATGGATCGGAAACCTGCTTTATATTCTTCAGCGCTATCATACTCATTTAGCATCTATAAAGTGAGTGAGTCCATTCCACAGTGTTTAAAGTTAAAGTATGTTGAAAAACACGTGTAAGGATGTGCAACAGAAAACCGGAAACATCAATAGGCATACTCCCCACCATCCTGAAGAGCCAGTTCAAAAATACCAGAAAGAGAAATTCAAGAGAAATTCTCAAGCAACCTGAGAGTAGAGTAGAAAAACAGAAGTCCACTTTGCAGAGGAAAAAAACACAGCCAGATTTGAACACACCATTAAGGATAAACAAATAGGGAGAATATTGTTAGAAGCTTATATGGTCTAGCAACAAAATCCCGCAGCGTGGAGTGACCCTGTTCAGAGCATGGATCAGACAACTATGTCATCTTCCTGAATTCCTTTTTCCCATTCCTTCTCTAATTCCTCCAACAGTCAGTGAGCATCCTGTGCCTATGATCTCTCTAGATCAGCCTTTCTCAACCTTTTGACCCTGGAGGAACCCTTGAAATATTTTCCAGGCCTTGGGGAACCCCTGCACATTCAGGCTCCAATATAGGCCAGAAGTTACAAAATTATTATATTCCCTTCCTGGGTAGGCCTGTCTATATGCATTAACAGCGTTCTTAAACTAAAAACAAAGAATGAAACTTACCTCTGTAATGTGAAGTTGCCCGAATTTGAAATAATTTTTTCAATAAATCTTGATCTCCCAGGGAACCCCTAGTGACCTCTCATGGAACCCGGGGGTGCCACAGAACCCTGGTTGGGAAACCCTGCTCTAGATTCAGCCCTCACAGAGCTATTTTCCCCATGGATGTTTTTTTGTGCTTCCTTCCATATCCCCAAACTAAAGTTACAATATGTGAGGATATTAGCAAATTTATGAGTAAAAACCAAGGTCAGGCTCAGGAGAGCAAAATGACAAGGAATTCTCCCTTTAGTAAGCCCCTTGTTAATAACAGTTGCCTTCCCACACCAAACCAATTCATTTTTGGTGCCTAGAGGTGTTAATATGCCCGTGGATATTTTGGTTTTTTTTTACTTATTAGACTCTGCCGGACGTTTTACAGGGGAAAAAATTGCTTTTATTGTTTCTTTTCCGCAAGAAAAAAAGTGGGTTTCTTGCAAAGCAGAGCACCAGCTTTTAAAATCATCTTAATCATTTTAATCATCTTAATCTGCAGGAATAAAGGTCTCTGGCAAAAGCTGGTGTTTTGGAAATAGGACGAAGAGAAGCGAAGAGAGTAGGCAGAGAAGGCGGTAACTGGAATTCTGGTAAATGAGAAAATTGTCACTGGCTGTGTCCCCAAATTACAGATCAGTTCACCAGGTGAAAAAAAACTAAGCTGCTCCTGCATTAAGCCGTAATAAGTGGGACTTGCACATCATTTAAAGCTGAAAATAGACAAAACATATTAGAGCTTAGCAGTGTTTCCCAATCTCAGTAACTTTAAGATGTTTGGACTTTGGGACACACAACCAATTTTAAACGTCTATAAATATTGTACATTGGTCAGAGTACGACAAAGGGGAAGTTAGAAACTAATATTTATCTACAATAGTCTTAGTAGGTTTTTTTTTCTCTTTTGTATTTTTAAACAAAAATACTGGAGATTTTGACACTTAGCTCAGAGATTTAAACTCTTACTTACAGTAGATTGTTAAAATAATATGATGTATTTTAATGTTTTTATGGTTAATTTCTATTTAAAGATTCACTGAACATCAACTGTACAATCTTGGTAATTCCTTTGTCCACTTACAGATATTACATTTCTGTACCAATCTATTTTTTTCCTTTCCTTTCCTTTCCTTTCCTTTCCTTTCCTTTCCTTTCCTTTCCTTTCCTTTCCTTTCCTTTCCTTCCCTTCCCTTCCCTTCCCCTTCCCCTTCCCCTTCCCCTTCCCCTTCCCCTTCCCCTTCCCCTTTCCCTTTCCTCCTTTTGCTTGCTTGTCCAGTCTTTTTTTTTTAATGCATAATAAATACATCTTTTTTAAAAAGATGTGTGGCCTTCAACTCCCAGAATTCTCCAGCCAGCAATTCTGGGAGTTGAAGTCCACACATACTGGCTGGGGAATTCTGGGAGTTGAAGTCCACACATACTGGCTGGGGAATTCTGGGAGTTGAAGGCCACACATGCTGGCTGGGAAATTCTGGGAATTGAAGGCCACACATCTTAAAAGTTGCTGAGATTAAGAAACTCTGGCTTAGTGTGACCTGTGACAAGAGGCATCCATGGTGTGTGTGTGTGTTGAAAAAGTCAAGATGTCATCCAAAACCATACAACTATTTATTTATGTATTTATTTCATTCAATTTGGATGGTGCCCGACTCCATCCAACTCTTGGAATTTTGCCCCTATTTACATGCCTAAAAGGGGCCGAGACTTTGATTGCTCAGTTACAACCACCATCTGTCCTTTCTTGACTTCCCTTGCAGATGGTCCTGCTATGAAGCTGGGCAGGCCCCCCCATTGCAAAGGAAATCCATCTGCTTTACCTTTTTATGGGCAGCTATGATAAACTGAGCCCACTTCTCAATGGTTTTGGAAGGTGTGATCTCTCGATCCGGGATGTACGAAGGAATCAGGTTCAGAAGGCGCTCCAAGACCATTTCGGACCCATAATCCACATAGTATTGCTGGGAAGCTAACTCTGCCATATCTTCTTCCTGCAAACACGTATGGGAGGAGCCATTAAAACAGATCCAGCCATCTCCTCATGGACTACAAGAAGAGTCACTTTTCTGAGTCCACCGACTTGGCATCTTGAGCCCCACAGCCCTTTTTAAGGATTCAGAAAAAGGGCAACAGGAGGAACGAAGTGCGACAAGGGAGATCGGGGACTGGAAACTTAAAAGGAGATACTGAAGGGATCCTGAGAAAAGATGAGGGATGGTAGTGTTGGAGTTAGCACTTTTCCCAATGGATGCCACATGGAGGAAGGCTGTTCCCTGTTCTTGATCATCCTAGATAGCCGGTCATACAGCTAGTCCTCGCTTAATGACCACAATTGGGACCGGAATTTCGGTTGCTAAGGGAAGCGGTCATTAAGCAAATCCGACCCAATTTTACGACCTTTCTTGCAGCAATCATTAAGCGAATCACCACGGGTGTTAAGCGAACCACGTGGTTGTTAAGCGAATCACGCGGTTCCCCATTGATTTTGCTTGCCAGAAGCCGGCTGGGAAGGTCAAAAATGGCGATCACGTGACCATGGGACGCTGCAATGGTCATAAATACGAACCAGTTGCCAAGCGCCCAAATCGCGATCACGTGACCATCAGGATGCTGTGATGGTCGTAAGTGTGAGGACCGGCCATAAGTTGTTTTTTTCCAGCACCGCTGTAAGTCCAAACTGTCACTAAATGAATGGTTGTTAAGCAAGGACTACCTGTAAAATGATGGAATGAAAAAAACCAGGTTCAGACTGAAGTTTGGCAAAACATTCCTAACGGTGGGGACAGTTGGCATGAGATGGAGAGTTTCTCTCCTCTGCTGGCTTTGGGTCCAAACTTCCCCTACGAGGCGGTTGTGGAGGAAAGGCAGAACAGAAATTCAACAAAGCACATGAACAACTGAACAGACCCATAAAATGTGCTTAAGCGGCCACAGAAGAGAACATTGGTGGACTCCTACAGTGTGCAGGAGCCGGATTTGATCAGAGACTTTCTCAAGCAAAGCTACAGACCAGATCTCATCAAGCCATGGAGATAATCTCTCTTTATTTCCATGATTTAGCAATAGCTAATTTGGCTGCTACAAATAGAAACCAAGTTAAGTTTTTATTTTAAAATTTCTAGTTCTGCCAAATATGGGGAACAAGTCTAACTTTACAGAGAATTCACTTTTCTGTTTGGTTAGAGATGACCTTTTATTAAACTGACGTATTGTTGGGTTTACATCCCATCTTTACTCACATGCTGAGCTCTTTTCGGTTTATCCTCACAACAACCTTGTGAGGTAGGCTGGCCCAAAGGAGAGGGACTAGAGTCACCCAATGGGTTTCTAGAGTTCAGGGTGGGCTTAAACCTGGGTCTCCCCAGTCCTAATTTAACACCTTCACCATGACACCACTCTCTTGGAGTAGGCAGCGAATAATAATAATAATAATAATAATAATAATAATAATAATAATAGGGTGCCATTCCAAAAAACCTTGGACAGCACTCAGAAAATCTGTGCATTGACAAAATTTCCATCTCTCAATTACAAATGGCCACGCTGCTTGGATCCGCACATATAAAAAGGTAAAGGTTCCCCCTGCACGTGTCTGACTCTAGGGGCCGGTGCTCATCTCCGTTTGTTAGCCGAAGAGCCAGCGTTGTCCGAAGACACTTCCACGGTCATGTGGAAGTCAGAACGCTGTTACCTTCCCACCGAAGTGGTACCTATTCATCTACTTGCATTTGCATGCTTTCGAATTGCTAGGTTGGCAAGAGCTGGAGCTAGTGCGGGAGCTCACTCCGCATGCAGGGCTAGGGATTCGAACCTCCGAACTTGCGATCTTCCGATCGACAAGACTGGCGTCTTACCCGCTGAGCCACCATGCCCCTACAGCACTTAGAAAATCCGCACATTGACAAAATTTCGATCTGTCAATTACAAAAGGCCACACGGCTTGGATCCGCACATAGACTACGCCAATAAATTACGACCTCCCAGGTTCTTGGGAAGAACTCGATGCGAATGAAGGCCAACACCAGCTAAAGAATTGGCATCTGTGATTTCACGTTGCTGTGTATAATAATAAAAATAATGGAAAATGAGCGGGCTAAGATCTTATGGGACGTTAAGGTCCAAACAGACAGGCGTCTTCTTCATAACATGCCTGACATAACAGTCATTGGAAAGAAGGAAGTCTGGTTCATTGATGTTGCTACACCAGGTGATGCTAGGATTGAGGAAAAGCCATCGGGAAAAAATTACAAAATACCGGGACTTGCAGATCAAAGTTGAACGCTTACGGAAAAAGATATCCGCTGTTACACCAATCGTGATTGGAGCCCTTGGAGCAATTCCTAAAGGACACCCTCAATATTTGGAAATTCTGAATTTATCAGACCTGAACACCCTAATTTTACAAAAAACCACCACCCTGCTAGGAACTGCCTATATTCTCAGACGCTACCTTAAAAATTCTTAGGTCCTTGGTTAGGACTTGAATTATTAGGTTCCCACCAGTCTTAGACTGTGAATTTAATTGTAGATTGATGATGAAGTTGAAGATGATGATGATGATGATGATGATGCTCAAAATGGCCCTTTCCAGTTCTGAAGTCTTGCATTTATGATTGATTGATTACCTGATTGGACTACTGTATATGGCCACCCATCTTAAGAGACACAATTCTGGTACAAAATGAAAACACCATAAACACAATAACAGCAAAAAAACCTGGCGTCACCACCCTTCTCCTTGGACACAGCCAGCGCCACCATCATCAGCTCCAGCCTCTCCCTCTCCCAGCACTAAGGATCCATCTTAGGATCAGAGTTTTATTTAATCCAAGATTTCCGCTGGCCCTGAACTTTGAATGTGGTGGCAGAGACTTCAAATGCCAGCAGCTTACCTTATCACATCGGTACTCCCCAAACTTCACCCCTCTGACGATTTGCTGGTAAATGAGATTCGTGGCCACGTAGTCGTCTGCTGGGTTGTGCCAGGGGGCAAAGATTTCCTTCCTGAAGAAGAGTCGCCAAGGGGCATTGCGTTCCTGGGCGCCCTGTTCCTTGGCAAACTGCTCGCACTGGGAGATGGCGTCCATGACGTGGTCGCTGCCACTTCCGAGGGAAGAGACCTGGCAAAGGGGGAATAAAGAGGTCAGCTTCTGCGCCTCTTTGCCAACGGTGGAGTTCATCAGTCCTGGCTTTTTCGGGAGAAACCTTGGGTTGTGGTAGATCCTGTTCGCGGCATGGGGCAGGGGTGATGCAGTTCTGATCTTCAAACCCTTTGGGGTTGAGTGTTTGGATTTAGGAACCCACCGGATTATTAAAAGATTATTCTGATGTTTAATGGCAAGCGGTTCTGTCATCCCAGTTTATGCTGATCATGATGGGAGAAAGGGCTGGTTGGGGATGAGGGAGGCTTTTTTTAAGACTGGAAAATCTAGAAGCAAAATGTTCAGTGGAGTCCACCCGTTACCTGGAATTTTAGGCTTCGTTATTAGTGTTATAAAAGGTGATATTAGCATTTTAGCTGGTAGTCTAGGCCTTGGGGAACCCCTGCAAATTCAGGCTCAAATATAGGCCAGAAGTTACAAAATTATTGAATGAATGAATGAATGAATGAATGAATGAATGAATGAATGAATGAGATGATAGATAGATAGATAGATAGATAGATAGATAGATAGATAGATAGATAGATAGATGATAGTAAAGGTAAAGGTAAAGGTAAAGGTTCCCCCACACAGTCGTGTCCGACTCTAGGGGCCGGTGCTCATCTCTGTTTCTTAGCCGAAGAGCCAGCACTGTCCAAAGACGCTTCCACGGTCATGTGGCCGGCATGACATGCACGGAACGCTGTTACCTTCCCACCAAAGTGGTACCTATTTATCTACTTTCATTTGCATGCTTTCGAATTGCTAGGTTGGCAAGAGCTGGGGCGAGTGCGGGAGCTCACTCCGTCATGCGGGGCTAGGGATTCGAACCTCCGAACTTGCGACCTTCCGATCGACAAGCCTGGCGTTTTACCCGCTGAGCCATCACGCCCCCATATACATACATACATACATACATACATACATACATACATACATACATACATTATAAAGTCCTTGAATACACTTGCAAGTTTTAAGAAAGATACAAACCCAGCTGGGAAAGAGAGTGATGGAACCCATAAATTTGCCAGACTCTCAGGGGACGCCTGCTCCATAAAATGGGGGCCATCACAGAAGAACACTGTCTTCAGGTACCCCTATTTCTCCCCTCCCTTCTGTGGGGCACACTAAGCATCCCCACCCAGGAGGAGGACACAAGATGGATCAGTTTTAAGTGGAGAAGGCAGTCCTACAAGCCCATCATGTAGGTTTTAAAGGTCAAAAACAGCGAACTGGCAAATCTACTGCAATTTGGGTTTTACACGGCCGTAGCAGGTTCCACCCGCCAGCCCACGGGCAGCTCCATTGTAAGTCCAGTTCCGGAATCGACAACTCTAAGTTCAGGTCTTTTCTCCCATCATTGTGTCCTACCTTGTCAAAGAGCGCGATGTAAAGGGAGAATCCAAAGTGGTCCTTCAAACTTATCTTCTCGGCCAACAAGCTGCAAAGCTCCTTAGCAGTGGTGGCTGAGTCGGTTAACAAGGTCTTGGTTGTGCCGTCCATAAACGTGACGGGAAGCATGATAGGTTTTTTGGATTTGGTTGCCTGCAAGAGGAAAATAAGTCTGTAAAGGTGCCAGGCAGCAAGACGGGACAATTACAATCTGAAGCTGCGATTGGATAGGTCAAAATCTGGGCTGCTGCTGAGTTCCAACTTTGCATACATTATTCAGTTCTATCCGATTTTTATAAATGGAAAATGTTCCCAAATGGAATATTTTGCAGACCACTTTCTTGAACATCCACTTTTCAAAATGGAACTCTCTTGAACAGATGGCTTTCGTAGGCAGCTTCCTGAAAGAGAAAGAGAAAGAAAGAGAAAGAAAGAGAAAGAGAAAGAGAAAGAGAAAGAGAAAGAGAAAGAGAAAGAGAAAGAGAAGAGAGAGATCTTTGCTTGCCTTTCTAAAGGATAAACTTTTTTTTTAAACCACCACAGGAGTTGCTCAATTCTGCCTGTCCGTGATGTGATGAAAAGTTTTTCTCCCACTGAATCTGCAGTAGTTTTCTTCCTTGAATTATATTTATTAAAAATTTCACATAAAGTTGTGGTTTTGATTATTAGAAAAAAACAGACTATGGAAAAAATGAAAGGTATGTTGTAACCATAGAGTAAGAGGTAAATTTATAGTTATAACTGCTGTAAAGAAAATTGGAAGCTACTTCTTTATGGCTGTTGTGGGTCTTCCGGGCTGTGTGGCCGTGTTCTGGAAGTTGTGGTTCCTAACGTTTCACCAGCATCTGTGGCCAGCACTACTTCTTTATATTTTTTTAATTTTTTCTGCACATTTGATGTTGTCTTTTCCTTCCTTCCTTCCTTCCTTCCTTCCTTCCTTCCTTCCTTCCTTCCTTCCTTCCTTCCTTCCAAATATTAGTTTCTTTTAGTTTTTATCTTTATTAAAAATAAAGTTATGGATATATAAAAATAATTTCACATAAAGTAAAAGACAAATCTAAAGAAAAAGAAAGAAAAAAGTGCAAGAAAAGAAATTAAAGTTATGTAATATGACTTCTGACCTTCTCTTCAACAAATAATTACAATTTTATACTGTATGTCCTCCTCCCTCTTAGATGTTATACAAATCCCTTCAGCCCCTCACTTAATCCACATCTGTTTTAATCTTCGAACCCATAAATCATCGTATCATTTTCTTCTTTCGGCAAAAAGGATTCCAGTCTTTCAGAAAAGTTTTTTGTTGTTTTTTTCTCTGAGCAAACAGGTCAGCTTTGCCACCTCAGCAAATTCTGACATCTTCACAATCCCTTCCTCCACTGTGGGAATTTCATTGTTCTTCCATCGCTGAGCATATGAATCTGTGGTAGCTTTCTTGTACATCCTGAGCAGCAAACCCTGCCACTGACCATTCATGGTGACAAACCAGAAATCAAAATATATGAGAATACATGAGAAAAATCCAGAAACATGAATTTTTCCAAGCTGTTGCATAGATCTTTGCAGAGAACGTTTTGTATCCTTTCACAGCTTGGATTTTGATTGCTCAATTACTCACAGAGTAGGTACAACAGGTCTGAAGTGGTCTATTGCAAGAGGACAGGAATGGTTAAAATAATAACCAGCAGAATTGGGAATCCCTGGATTTATAATCCCTGGATTATTATAATCCATGGATTTACCATATTTATAATCCCTGGGTTATAATCCCTGGATTATTATAATCCCTGGATTTATCATCTTTCCTTGGCGTGATCCCACAAAGCGGATAGCTAATCAAGCATTTTGCTGTTATTTTATGAGGAATTCACCTGCACTTTTCTCATTTGAAAAGTATTATTTTGGCTTTTCAGGGTCTGCTGGTATATTGATGTTATTAGCTGGGATCAAACATAATTTTGCTTTTTTGTTTTGGAGCTACCTGCCCTATGCCACTTTAGTTTTTTTTTACCCCCCAAGATTCTTTAATTCCAAACAAAAGTGGAAATCTGGCTTGTGGCAGAGCAAAGGCCCAGCCCAAGCACAATTTTATTTTATTTTATTTTATTTTAAGAAGAAGCCTAGACCGTAAATAGAAAGAGTAACCACTCGCTCTCCCAAAAGGCAAAACTTAGCTGGGGTGGTTGAGTGAATCCTTGGGATGGGAGGGAAGAACCTCAGCATTCCGTCTTCTGGCCAATGGGCATTTTCAAACTGCCCACCATTTTGTGAGTGCGCCCACTGCATGCCTTCAAAAGGGCTACCTGAAGCTCCAGCCAGCTTGGGGGCTGCGTCCTGGTCCCGTTGACAAACGTCCTTCTGAGCCTCTCTTCACAATAAGGAGCATACCCTGGGGGACCCCCGATGATGAAGTTCCTTAAATACTGTTGTGAAGATACAAGACCAACACAAAAACTTTAGCAATGACCGTTACATTTTGGAAAACAAAATCAGAGATGCTGCTCCATTATTTAGACGGCACTGCCTCCTCTATTTCTTTCCCCGTCAACAACCCTGTGAGGTTGGTTGGTCTGAGGGAAAAGGACTGATCTTTATGGCTGAGGGTAGACTCGAACCTGGGTCTCCCAGGTGGGTTACCAGTAGCCTTTGCATTGCCACCAGCCTGCCCACAACCTCGTTTGGTGGCCCTCCAATCAACCCCAGATCATGCTGTCAAATTCAGTGGCAAAATGATTGGGTTTGGGCAGTGTGATTGTTTTTACTGGTGTTTAAAAGAAAAAGAAAGGTGGGAATGGATATGTTAAACCAGAGCTTTCCAAACTGTGTGTTGGGACACGTTAGTGTGTCGGCTGCAATGTCTGGGTGTGTCGTGGCTGCTGCTGCCTCCGAGCCCTGCCAGGATTCCGCGCAGGTCCTAGTGCCTGCCTCGTGCCTTGCTGCCTCCAAACCTGCTGTGATTCTGCGCAGGTCCTAGTGCCTGTCTTGTGCCTTGCTGTAAGAGTGTGTCGCAAAATGATGCCCTGCTGTAAGAGTGTGTCGCAAAATGATGCATGTCTAAAAAGTGTGTCACCAACATGAAAAGTTTGGAAAGCTCTGTGTTAAACCATTGGGTTACAAAAAGGCATAGAATCATAGAATATAAGGGTCACAAAAGAGCATGGAGATCATCTAGTCCAGTGTTTTTCAACCTTGGCCACTTTAAGATGGGTGGACTTCAACTCCCATGCTGGCTGGGGAATTCTGAGAGTTGAAACTCTCCACCCATCTTAAAGTGGCCAAGGTTGAAAAACACTGATCTAATCCAACCTCCTGCGCCGGGCAGGAATCCACCACTATAGCATCCCTCATAGATGGCCATCAGCCTCTTTTAACACATCCCAAAAAACAGAGATCCCATCACCTTCCAAGGAAACCCAAGGCAGTTGGTCCTTTGCCAAACAGCTCTTTCCATTAGGGCATTATTCCTGATGTCCACCCAAAATCTACTTCCTTGAAATGTATTTATTTATTATTCATATTTCTATCGCTGCCCATCTCCCACAAAATTCCTTGTCCACCCAAAATCTACTTCCTTGAAATGTATTTATTTATTATTCATATTTCTATCACCACCCATCTCCCACAAAATTCCTTGTCCACCCAAAATCTACTTCCTTGAAATGTATTTATTTATTATTCATATTTCTATCGCCGCCCATCTCCCCCAAAATTCCTTGTCCACCCAAAATCTACTTCCATGAAACTCCTTGTTTCTTGTCTTCCGGAACTACTCAGAGGAATTCTGCCCCATCTTCCACCCGGCAGCCCTTCAGATGCTTGAAGACAGCTTTCTTGTCTCCTTGCAGTCTTCTCCAAGCTAGACACACCCAAAAGTTCCTTACAAGCCTTTCCTTCCAGGTCCCACCATCGTGGTTGGACTCCTCTGAATGGGCTCCAGGTTGCCCATATCCTTCCTAAAGTAGGGTGCCCAACCCTGGATGCCATATTCTAGGTGAGGTCTGACCAGCACAAAATAGAAAGGAGGAATGCGTTCTCTCGATCTTGACACTAGACCTCTGTTGATGCCACCACAAATTGCAACTTCTACCCTTAAGCCTTCATCTCCTCCAAAATGCAAACAAAGATGGAACATGTCCAGACTCTCCCACCCAGACACGCTCTCGGAGGCTCTTGGAAGCCAAAATATTTTCCCCAAAGGTGTCCCCATCACACAGGCCAAGAGGGTGGCCCATCCTTGGTTTACCTTGACAAATTTCTCAGAGGGGGCGAAACAGCCCACACATAAGGACACCAGGATCCATCCTCTGGCGTGGCTGTTCTTGGAAGGGTTTTGGGTCAGCTGTTTGCAGATTTGGCAGTAAATTTCATCTCTGCCACAAGAAGAAGAAAAGTCAGTTTGAATGAGATGCTCCAACTTCACCTGCTAACAAAATCCATTTGCCAAATATTGGAAGAAGCAGTGCTCCAAACCTACTGACATATAAGTGGAAAACCAGGGGTGTCCATAAGGAGGAGGTCAAAAAAGTCAAGATGGCACCACAACCATGCAATCAAAGCCCTGCATCTATATACTACTAAAACTCTCCTGTCTGTTTGATACTTTGTTACCTTTAACTGGGTGAAACAGTACATTGTAGGGCAACCATTTTTGAACCAAGGTACTTCAAATGGGCTAACTTATAGAATGCATCCAAAATCCAGGACCCATGACTCCCACAGAATTGAAATTTGGTAGATTTTATAAAACTTTTTATAACACAAAAATTATCATAAAACATTTTATGACATAATACAAAATGTCATAAAACATTTCCTGTGGTCAACTCCTGATGTTTGAATAGGCTATACAGTTCAATATGAATGACATGGGCTATTATCAAGGCAGAGACATCTCTGAATATCTCCCTGAATTTTTAAGAACTTTTCCAGTGAAGACAGTACATTAGAAGCTCTGCCATTGTTGAAGGCATTGAGGAATCTGGTAAGGAAATATCTCTGAAAGGATGACCCAACGGGCATGGATTGTCTAGTTGCACATAAAAAGCAGGTGGAGCTTTGATCATACCACCATGGCTGACATCTTGACTTTTCTGACCCCTCCCTGTGGACACTCCTGTTATGGAATTTAGATGCTGTGGTTTTGGAGTAGAGTACTTGTCTTCAGTGCACACACCAAACACTTCTGCTTTTTCTTCTGATCTCTAACCTTAAGGTTGGCCTCAGGATGCCGTTACCAATAATGAAATGGAGTTTCTCCAAATTGGAGGTCGGGCGGTCTTCTAGCATGCTGTTACCCTGGACGGTGGACTCGCCATCGTGAAGGCGCTTGGTCACCTGAGAAAGCAACAGGGCGCAGGTGCAATTTGTGAAATAGGTCAGCGTGGCATTATTCCCACCCCCAACCCAATGCAAGCTGGAATCGGAGGATGATTAATTTCTTCAACCTGTTCTCAATCTATCCGGAATCCAGCAACTCCCAGCATCCACAACCAATATGGCCAAGAAGGGACAAGAAACAGTGGGTTTAAATCAGCGGTCCCCAACCTTTTTGGCACCAGGGACCAGTCGTGGAAGAAAATCCACGGGGGGGGGGGGTTTGCAGGCGGGAGCCAATCGCGTGCACCAGGGGGTGGGGTTTGCAGGCGGGAGCCAATCGCGCACACTGGGGGGCGTGGTTTGCAGGCAGGAGCCAATCGCGCACACCGGGGCGGGGTAATTGCGTGCACTGGGGGGGCGGGGTTTGCAGGCGGGAGGCCCGCAGCCCACTTCCTAACAGGCCGTGGCCCACAGGTTGGGGACCCCTGGTTTAAATGACAGGAAATAAAAATTCCCTATCAGTAAGAGCTGGTCATCAGTGGAACAGCCTGCCTCAGGAGGGGCTGAATTCCCTTTTGCTGGAGGTGTTCAGGAAAAGGCTGGATGGCCGTCTCTTGGGGCTGCAGTAGTAGTAGATTTATTTATTTATCCAATTTATATGGCCGCCCATCTCAGCAAGTGACTCTGGGCGGCAAACAGAATTAAAATTGAATAAAAACAATAACAAACATTATAAACATTAAAATATAGGCAGTTGAGAAACGTATAGCCTAAACATAAACATAGCTGAGACACCTACACCGGGCCAGGGGTTGGACGAGATGACCTCTAAGACAAGTTCCAGGCCTTACCTCACATTCTATAATTCTCTGTTGAAGGATGCTGGGAGATGTACTTCCACTATAGCAGAGCTTTCCAAACTCTGTGTCGCGACACAAAAGTGTGTCGTCTGCGGGGCCCAGATGTGTCGCGTCAAAACCCGGAAGCGCTGATGGCGCGCCACCGGGCCATCAGCACTTCCGGGTTTTCCTGCAGCGACATACCAACGGTGGCGCGCAAAAATCCGAAAGCGCCACAGTCACGGCGGCGCTTCCAGGTTTTCCTGCGGCGACACACAAAAATCCGGAAGCGCCGCAGCCACGGCGGTGTGCAAAAACCGAAAGCGGCAGCAGCGCTTCCGGGTTTTCGCACGCTGCCACAACGGCGGCACTTCCGGGTTTTCCTGCGGCGACACACCAACGGTTTGGTGGCGGTTGGTGTGTCGCCGCGGGAAAACTTTGGAAAGCCCTGCAGTATAGGTTCCTCATCTCTGCGGTACAGCCATTCAATATTTCAAAATTATTTCAATAACTCAATATTCAATAGCCATTCAATATTTCTCAACCTGGGCAACTTCTAGAGGTGTGGACGTCAACTCCCAGAATTCTCAGTAATGACTGTGCTGGCTGGGTAATTCTGGGGAAGTCCGGAAGCTGCCCAGGTTGGGGAACATGGCTCTAAACATTGCCCAGTTTTTACCCATTTTCTCGAACTTGCTGCAGTGACAGTTCTAGCAACCCAGTTGTGGGACGCTAGCCTGGAGAAACGCTAGGGGTCAGAGGGCTGGATGGTGGCTTAACGGTGACAGGAGTTTGCAAATTGCCAAGAAGCGTCACCTACCTCTTCGGTTAACTTGGATTTTTTCTTGAGAGTTAGGGAGACTAGTTTCTGTCGGACGCTGCTCTTCTTATGGCCATCTAGATGAGCGCTCTGTAAAAGAAATGTCTCCGTGTCAAGAAGAACAATACCTTATATCAGTGTTTCTCAACCTTAGTAACTTTAAGATATGTGGACTTCAACTCCCAGAATTCTCCAGCCATTGGGATAGACCTTTACTCTACATTGATCCTGAAAATAACTACTTCTATTCCTATTCCTATTCTTATTCCTATTCCTATTTTTTTTCAATACATGCTGCTTCGGATACCTCTAAAAATTGCTGTCAGTCCTACCAGTTAAGGCCAGGTCACGAAACAGATTCCACATGAGCTACTGGAATTTTACTTTTTTAAGGTATAATAACAGAATCTTGAAAGAAATCTGGCAGACATTTTTTCTCTCCCCTCTTATAATGAAGAGAAACAAGGTGGACAATCTTGAATGCTTTCCTCACCCCCTCCTGTTTTGTTGAGCTAAGTTAATGCTTACATAAGGGTTGTTGAATTCCTTCTTCAAGGCCATCTCCATACACCTCTACAGGTAGTCCTTGATTAATGACCAGAATTGGGACCAGAAATTTGGTTGCTAAGCGAAGTGGTCATTAAGTGAATCCAACCCGATTTTACGACCTTTTTTGCAGTGGTCGTTAAGTGAATCACTGCAGGTGTTAAGTGAACCATGAGGTTGTTAAGCGAATCACACAGTTCCTCATTGATTTTGCTTGCCAGAAGCCAGCCGGGAAGGTCAAAAATGGGGATCACGTGACCATGGGACGCTGCGATGGTCATAAATACGAACTGGTTGCCAAGCACCCAAATCATGATCACGTGACCGTGGGGACACTGTGATGGCTGTAAGTTTGAGGACTGCCCATGTCTTTTTTTCAGCACTGTTGTAAGTCCAAACCACCACTAAATGAATGGTCATTAAGCGAGGACCACCTGTACGGTTGCTATCCTGTGAGTATTATGCTCTCGCTTTACTGAAACCACAGAAATAAGGAAAAAGTTTTGCCAGCTTCCTACTTACCTCTCCTTCACTTTGAAGGGCCTGGAGTTCCTTCTTGTAGGTCTTCTTCCCCAGCGTCTCATAAATTTTGGTCATGACTGGGATCTTCTCGCTGCCATCGCTCATTGCAGTGTGGTATTTTGGTTCAGGAAGGTCCCCCATAAAGCGAAGGATGGTAATCCATACTGCAAGGGCTGCCTGTTTTTGTGGGAAAGGAAATAATAGGACTGTGGCGTCAGAAGGGGCCACACAGATCATCTAGTGTCCAACCCTCTGCAGAGTGAAGGAAAACCAATTAATCCATCCATCTGAGGTAGCTATCCAGCCTCTTCTAAAAAAACTTCTAGAGATGGAGAACCCACAACTTGTGTAGGGAGACTATGCTACTGTTACAGACACCTTACTGTCATAAACTATTTCCTTACAATGGTGCTTAAAAGTTGGTGAACCCTTTTGAATTTTCAATAGTTCTGCATAAATATGACTTAAAACTTGATCTGTTCTCCAGACAAATCCTAAAACTAGATAAAGAGAACCCAGTTTATCAAATGAGTCATCAACATTATACTTATTCATTGATTTATTGAGGAAAATACTTGAGAGAAGTGTAACTGCTGAGGGAATTCAGGTTCCCTCTTGGCTTCTTCCTGAAAATGGCCACCTTCAATAACATTGAGACAGACACTGAGTCTCCTACCCATCTTCCTCCCTTGAACTTACCAGGAGCTCCTCACATGCCAGAGCCCTTGATTATAATGTTCTTTGCTGGTTAGTTAGGCTCACAGTAGCCAAATAAAAAGCCAGAGACAGATCTCCACAACCTGCCCGTTCATCCTCTCCCAAGGTTCAACTCACCAACTGGTCTCCTTCATCTTCATGGTACAACAGAGGTTGTTTGAGAGGCCGGCGTATATACGTGTGCGTGGTTGTGCCCTGGAAGTATGTGGCAGCAAATTTTGCAAATTTATATTCGGATAAGTCCTCTTCTTCTTCCTCCGGCAACGGTAGTGTCATATCGAGGTCATCTTCTTCCAGCACCTTTCCAGCTCTTTCGAGATCCTGCAGAGAACCCACCAGAGATTTGACTCAGCTCAACGTTTTGCGCAGAAGCATAGAATCTCAAGTTGGAAGGGTCAATTTAGGCCAACTCCTCGCTCAGGCCCCGAGTTCAAATTAAAATATCCTGCACGGATGGCGGTCTAGTTCACGAACACATCCGGGGAGCCCACCACCACCACTCTGGGAATTGATTCTGGAACAATACAGAGCACCCTTGTGGTGTGACATCCTTTTAGAGATTCGCGGTTCTCCAAAACCTATTGTTGTTCTATCCCGCTAGATTAAAAAGGGAACAAACGAACCTTGTAAATGTTTACCCAGTCAATCTGCTGATTTATTGTAAGCAAGCTTTTGTCAATCATCTCTCCTAGATATTGGAGGACTGAATGCACTGGGTTTGATTTTGGCAGAACGAGCCCGTCTTTCGGGAAAGCAGGTCAACTCTAGACCACACACAATCCTTTGGTATCTAGGTGAAAAACACCCCACTCATAATCATGGAGAATTTTATATTTCAAAAATCTGAAGCAGCATTTGATTCAATTCCCAGGAACAGGCTGTGGGGAAAAGATGACCATCTCTTCCATTAATTGTGGCCTCCTTACAGGCAGTCTTCGACTTATGACCATTCGTTTAGCGACTGCTCGAAGTTACGACGGCGCTGAAAAAGGTGACTTGCAACCGGTCCTCGCACTTACGACTGTCACAGCATCCTTGTGGTCACATGATCAAAATTTGGGCACTTGGCAACCGGCATGTATTTACGATAGTTGCAGCGTCCCTGGGTCATGTGATCGTCATTTGCAACCTTCCCAGCCGGCTTCCACAAGCAAAATCAATGGAGAATGTAATTCGCTTAATGACTGCCACAAACAATGTCACAAAATCAGGTGCAGTCACATGATGCCTTGCTTAACGACTGTACTGCTTAACAACAAATTTTCTGGTCCCTATTGTGGTCGTAAGTCGAGAACTGCTTGTACTTGAATTATGAAACTTCTTGAGAAGAACACAATGCAGGTTTGATGTGATGCTGAAGGCCACCCCCTTCTTTCCCTCTCTATATCCCAGAGCTTTCCAAACTGTGTGTCGGGACATGTTAGTGTGTCGGCTGCAGTGTCTGGGTGTGTCGTGGCAGCTGCTGCCTCTGAGCCCTGCCAGGATTCTGCGCAGGTCCTAGTGCCTGCCTTGTGCCTTGCTGCCTCCAAACCCGCTGTGATTCCGCGCAGGGCCTAGTGCCTGCCTTGTGCCTTGCTGCCTCCAAACCTGCCCTGCCAGGATTCCGCGCAGGTCCTAGTGCCTGCCTTGTGCCTTGCTGCCTCCAAACTTGCTGTGATTCCGCGCAGGTCCCAGTGCCTGCCTTGTGCCTGGCTGCCTCCAAACCTGCTGTGATTCCGCGCAGGTCCCAGTGCCTGCCTTGTGCCCGGCTGCCTCCAAACCTGCTGTGATTCCACGCAGGTCCCAGTGCCTGCCTTGTGCCCGGCTGCCTCCAAACCTGCTGTGATTCCGCGCAGGTCCCAGTGCCTGCCTTGTGCCCGGCTGCCTCCAAACTTGCTGTGATTCCGCGCAGGTCCCAGTGCCTGCCTTGTGCCCGGCTGCCTCCAAACCTGCTGTGATTCCGCGCAGGTCCCAGTGCCTGCCTTGTGCCTTGCTGCCTCCAAACCTGCTGTGATTCCGCGCAGGTCCCAGTGCCTGCCTTGTGCCCGGCTGCCTCCAAACCTGCTGTGATTCCACGCAGGTCCTAGTGCCTGCCTTGTGCCTTGCTGCCTCCAAACCTGCCCTGCCAGGATTCCGCGCAGGTCCTAGTGCCTGCCTTGTGCCCTGCTGCCTCCAAACCTGCTGTGATTCCGCGCAGGTCCTAGTGCCTGCCTTGTGCCCTGCTGTAAGAGTGTGTCGCAAAATGATGCAAGTCTAAAAAGTGTGTCACCAACATGAAAAATTTGGAAAGCTCTGCTATATCCATTCAGAAAGGGGTAAAATAAGGCTGCACTTAGCACCTATTCTTTTTAACATTGACATAAATTCTTCAGCGTAAGCCCTGTCGAGATCAGAGTTCTGCTGTCCTACGTTGGCCACTAGGCCTGTTTGTGGTTTGCTGTATGCAGATGATGTGGCCGTCCTGTCTTCATCTTAAGAGGGTCTGAGAAGGTGATGCAGTCCATTTGAGAGACACCGGGCTTGCCATTAGTCACAACAAAACCAAAGCAGTAGTATTCTCAAGCAGTCCCTTTATAAAACACCACTCTCGGAAAACAGAGCGTTTTGGCATCAACCAAACTAAATCCCTTTAATGTCCGTAATGTCTCACAAACATTATTTTGAGTTTTGCCAAACACTATGGGAGTAGGAATATTCTGCACGCAGCTAAGATCTGCAGCCAAAAGGCCAAATTAGACAACTGTCTAATTTACAGTGCAGAGGTTTGCAAACAGCACAACGCAGCCCCCTTTTGAAGGGCCCTGATTAGCAGGCTCCATGTGTATCCGACTCAATCTAAGGCTGGAATCTGTACCTAAAAGGAGATGTTATTTCTTCTTTTACAGCCAGAATCAGGGAAAGCATTTCTCTAATGGAGCCTCCCCTGTCTGGATATTTTCCAGATGTGCAGTTTTCAACCTCCAGGACTGCTGAGCCAGCATGACCACTGCTGAGAAATTTGAACTCAACACCTCTGGAGGACATCCGGTTGGAGCAAAACCACCCTCCACTTCCTCGACAGGCTAAAAGAGCAGGTAAGCTGAGTTCCTCCAAATATTTGGTCAAAAGGGTTTGGAACTCGCCAGGTGTCCAATCACCATGTTAAATGTGGCACCAGTTTTCCTCTTGCTGTCAAATCCACAGCAGGGCACAATCAAGAAAGCAAGAATCAAATGGACTCCAATAACATGCTTTTAATGCAAGAACCTTGGAAAAAAGGAGATGAACCTCCAGCCCTCTTTTATTAGCTGCTACCCTCTGGAACAGCATCCCCCAGAGATCTCTATGGCTCCCTCAGTGATGTTCCAAAAGACATTGAAAAATTGGCTGTTCCTCATTGAGTGTTTCTCAACCTTGGAACTCTAAGATGTGTGGACTTCAACTCCCAGAGGTTGGCTGGGGAATTCTGGGAGTTGAAGTCCACACATCTTAATGTTGCTAAGGTTGAGAAACACTGCCCTAGACCTTGGGGTAGCATACAGGTAGTCCTCACTTAACGACCACAGTTGGGACCGGAATTTCAGTTGCTAAGTGGTCATTAAGCAAATCCGACCCGATTTTACAACCTTTTTTGCAGCGATCATTAAGCGAATCACCGTGGGCGTTAAGCAAACCATGTGGTTGTTAAGTGAATCATGCAGTTCCCCATTGATTTTGCTTGCCAGAAGCCAGCTGGGAAGGTCAAAAATGGCGATCACATGACCATGGGATGCTGCGATGGTCATAAATGTGAACCAGTTGCCAAGCACCCAAATTGCGGTCACGTGACCATGGGGATGCTGCGATGGTCGTAAGTGTGAGGACCGGTCGTAAGTCAGTTTTTTCCAGCACCGCTGTAAGTCCAAACCATCACTAAATGAATGGTTGTTAAGCGAGGACTACCTGTAGTGTCAAGTCCCTGTAGGATTTTATTCAATTAGGTATCTTCTTTCTTCTGGAGGTGCATGAACTTTCTTGTCATGATGGTTGTTCTCATGATTTTATGATATTCTTGTTTTTAAGGTAAGCCATCCAGAGCCTCTAAACTGAATAAACAAATGAATTGGGGTGTTTGTTTTCTTTGAAAGTTTTGAAACTTTCCTTCCTGGACTTTCTGCAACCTACAGTAGATTGAGCGGTTGTTTATGCAATAAGTGACTCACCAACTCCTCCAACATCTTAATGTTGCTAAGGTGTTTGTTTGTTAATTGGGGTGTTTGTTTTCTTTGAAAGTTTTGAAACTTTCCTTCCTGGACTTTCTGCAACCTACAGTAGATTGAGCGGTTGTTTATGCAATAAGTGACTCACCAAGTCCACACATCTTAATGTTGCTAAGGTTGAGAAACACTGCCCTAGACCTTGGGGTAGCATACAGGTAGTCCTCACTTAACGACCACAGTTGGGACCGGAATTTCAGTTGCTAAGTGGTCATTAAGCAAATCCGACCCGATTTTACAACCTTTTTTGCAGCGATCATTAAGCGAATCACCGTGGGCGTTAAGCAAACCATGTGGTTGTTAAGTGAATCATGCAGTTCCCCATTGATTTTGCTTGCCAGAAGCCAGCTGGGAAGGTCAAAAATGGCGATCACATGACCATGGGATGCTGTGATGGTCATAAATGTGAACCAGTTGCCAAGCACCCAAATTGCGGTCACGTGACCATGGGGATGCTGCGATGGTCGTAAGTGTGAGGACCGGTCGTAAGTCAGTTTTTTCCAGCACCGCTGTAAGTCCAAACCATCACTAAATGAATGGTTGTTAAGCGAGGACTACCTGTAGTGTCAAGTCCCTGTAGGATTTTATTCAATTAGGTATCTTCTTTCTTCTGGAGGTGCATGAACTTTCTTGTCATGATGGTTGTTCTCATGATTTTATGATATTCTTGTTTTTAAGGTAAGCCATCCAGAGCCTCTAAACTGAATAAACAAATGAATTGGGGTGTTTGTTTTCTTTGAAAGTTTTGAAACTTTCCTTCCTGGACTTTCTGCAACCTACAGTAGATTGAGCGGTTGTTTATGCAATAAGTGACTCACCAACTCCTCCAACATCTGTTGGTTGTTGATGTCCAGCATTCCTCCAGGCACTTTCCCAACCTCCCCGCCATCTCTCAGACTTGCCTACCTCAAAGCCGCGGGGCGCTTGTCCTTCCTGCCCCGGCAAAGATGCCGTCGTCCCCAGGAACCCAAACATTTTGTCCACCATCTCTGAGTCGTTCACGGGCTCGTTCCGAGCCTTCTCCATTTTCTGCAGCAGCTCCTTCTTCTGCCGAGCTTCCTCTTTTTCTTTGATTGCCCTTTCCGCGTCTTCCAGAGCCAGCTGGGCCAGGCGCAACTAGAAAGAACGACAGCAAGGAAAGGGAAGACCAGAGGGGTGTAAGGTATCAAAGAAGATGAAGAGCTTCTTCTTGAACCTTGAGAGACCAGACCCACCAGGACTCATCAGAAGAGCAGTAAGATCTGGCCACGTTGACTCGCTGTAGGTCCCAGCTGTGAAGCAATGTCATCTGGTGGGACCTAGAAGGCAAGCCTTTGTTGTGGCTGCACCGGTACGACCCCAACCTCTCATGGGCATGGGATTTCTTAGTGGTCTTCCATCTAAGCATCAATCAAGTCCAACCACATCCAACCTTCTTAGCAAAGGGTGGCCTTTGCCTAGAATATCTCAGTTTGATTCCACACATCCTAAGCAGTTTACTCTTTCATTGAATATGAATTTGAGTAAACTCCGAGAGACAGTGGAGGACAGGAAGGCCTGGCGTGCTATGGTCCATGAGGTCACGAAGAGTCGGACACGACTAAACGACTGAACAACAACAACAAAAAACGTCTGCCTTGGTCAAGATGAATGAGAAGCTTCCAGTGGTATTAAAGTAGTGTTTCTCAGCCTTGGCAACTTGAAGATGCGTGGACTTCAACTCCCAGAATTCCCCAGCCGGCATCTTCAAGTTGCCAAGGTTGAGAAACACTGTATTAAAGCATCAGAAGCCAGGAAGGACGTGTGTTATGTGTGAAAGCAAACAACCTAGCTTCATGCCATATACCAGGGGCATGATATATGCTACCAAGGGTCACAAGCACATAGTGATCTCATCCGAAGGGTAGGGGACAACCTCCAATTTTAATGACCGTTTCCTAGGAAGAAAATTGCACTGCTGGAATTCTTTTGCCTGAGGCCATGTTTTGGTGGTGGGCTGGGGCTGGGGCTGGGGGTCTTATGCAATCTGTTGCTCGGGGGTTGCTGCTAAGGGCTAATTAAGGTAAAGCCTCTTACAGGGAAAGTTTTCTTTTGAATATTGGAAGGTTTAAAGATAAAAACTTTTCCCTCCCAGGACAAATACAAACTGCACCTAAAAATAATAGCTGGGACGTTTAAGGAAGATCAGATTCTGCAATCTGATTCTGCAAATCACACTCAGGTCGTCCTCACTTAGCGACTGCCTTGTTTAGCGACCATTCGCAGTTAAGACGGTGAGGAAAAAGGAACTTCACGACCAATCCTCGCCTTTATGACCTTTGCAGGTCTATAAAGCAAAGGAAAGCTGAAGTGAGATTGTAAGCACATTCACAGTTTCACTTAGCGACCGCTTTGCTTAATGACTGAGTTGCTGGTCCCAATTGTGGTCGCTAAACGAGGACTACCTGTCTTGCATTTTTAGGGAAAAGCTTCTTCCTGAAAACCAGCTGAAAAAAATGAAACTGCTTTTCTCAGGTGTCAAACTGCAATCCTACTCATTAACCCTCCAAATATGTTGAGACCACAATTTATTTATTTATTTATTTATCATATTTCTTCACCGCCCATCTCGACAAACGACTCTGGGTGGTTTACAAGCAAATTAAGACAATAAAAAATTAAAAAATCATTAAAACAGATTCATTAAAAAAATATAAATATACATAAAACTCTAAGACAGGGTTTCCAAAGTTTTCCCGTGACAACACGGGGAGGAGAGAGCTGACCCGAGACCCCTGACTTGTGGGGTGCCTCAGGGGTCGGTTCTCTCTCCTCTCCTATTCAACATCTACATGAAGCCGCTGGGCGAGATCATCCGTCACCACGGGATGAGGTATCACCAATATGCCGATGATACCCAGTTATACATCTCCATCCCGGGTGAAGTAAGTGATGCGGTCAATGCCTTATCTCAGTGCCTGGAGGCTGTGGGGGTCTGGATGGGGAACAACAGGCTTCAACTGAACCCTGGTAAGATGGAGTGGCTGTGGATTGACGGCCCCCCTGGATCCGGGAAGTTGTCATCTTTGGTTCTGGGTGGAGTTGCACTACCCCACTCGGATCCAGTGCGGAATCTGGGGGTCCTCCTGGACTCGCGACTCCTGCTCGAAGAGCAGGTGGCAGTCGTGGCCAGGAGGGCCTTTGCACAGCTCCGAGTTGTGCGCCAGTTAGGCCCTTTCCTGGATCAGGAGGCCCTCCGAACAGTCACTCACGCCCTTGTCATCTCCCGTATAGACTATTGTAATGTGCTCTACATGGGGCTACCCTTGAAGAGTATCCGGAAGCTTCAGCTGGTGCAGAATGCGGCGGCGCGAGCAGTTATGGGGGCCAGGAGATCGGCCCATGTAACACCTCTGCTTCGCGAGCTGCATTGGGTGCCAGTTTGCTTTCAGGTCCAATTCAAGGTGTTGGTAATCACCTTTAAAGCCCTACATGGCATAGGACCAGGGTACCTGAGGGACCGTCTCGTCCCGATAACGTCGGCCCGTCCCACCCGTGCATGCAGAGAGGGCATGCTTCGGACCCCCTCAACAAGAGAATTCCATCTAGCGGGGTCCAGGAGGCGTGCCTTCTCTGCGATAGCGCCCGCCTTATGGAATATCTTGCCCCTGGAGGTGAGACTGGCCCCCTCCCTCCTGACCTTTCGGAAGGCCCTTAAGACCTGGCTCTGCCACCTGGCCTGGGACAACAGAGGCGGTAGTGCCTCCTGGGGTTGGCTAGCCCCGTAGCAACACTATCTATGCTACGTTCCCTACGTCCCCCATCTTGTATTTTATCTATTTTTATTTTATTTTTTAGACTTTCTATTGTATCGTTTTTAACCTTGATTATTGTAACCCGCCCAGAGTCCCTTGTATGGGAGATGGGCGGGGAATAAATTGAAAAAAAAACCAAAAAAACACACCAACCGCCGTTGGTGTGTCGCCGCGGGAAAACCCGGAAGTGCCGCCATTGCGGCAGCGTGCAAAAACCCAGAAGCGCTGCTGCCGCTTTCAGTTTTTGCACGCCGCCGTGGCTGCGGCGCTTTCGGATTTTCGCGCACCGCCGTTGGTGTGTCACCGCGGGAAAACCCGGAAGCGCTGATGGCACGCCAGATATAAAATATGAAATATAAAATCCAAGATGGTGAAACCACAGTCTCAATAAAATTTCCCAGGGCCGCATCAAGGTGCCAACCACCCCCAGGACAGACTATCCCCCCTCCCACCCCAAGCGAGGTGGCACATCCGGGAAGGCCGGGAGAGTGGGGGCCTGCCTTACCTCTGAGGGCAACTTATTCCAGAGGGCGGGGGCTACAGCAGAGAAGGCCCTCCTCCTGGACCCTGCCAATCGGCAGTCCCTCACAGGCAGGGTCCGTAACATGCCCTCTCTGCCTGACCGGGTGGGACGGTTCGATGTAATGGGGGTGAGGTGGTCCCTCAGGTACCCTGGCCCCATGCCATGTAGGGCTTTAAAGGTGATAACCAACACCTTGAATTGGACCCAGAAGCAAACTGGCACCCAATGCAGCTCGCGCAGCAAAGGCTCCCAGAATTCCTACCCAAATGTGACATCCCTCCAATTATATGTGAATTGGGCTTAAGGAGATGGTGTCAACCTGAAAAGCAAAGCCAACGGAGATAGAGATCATCAAGATAGGGATGTCACAGGGAAGAGGGGGTAGATTTATTCTCCCTATCACCTTCCATGGGTGGAAGCTTTACAGCGAGAGCTCCAAACTTGAACTGAGGAGGAATTTCCTGACTGTGAGAGCCATGAAGCAGTGGAACAGCCTCCCTCCTGAAGTCATGGGTGCTCCATCACTGGAGGTCATCAAAGGATGGACAGCTGTTTGTCTGAGAAAGTCTGAGGATTCCTGCCCTGGGCAGAGGTTGGACTAGAAAACCTCCAAGGTCCCTTCCATCCCTAGGACTCTATGAACCTACTTGATGTTTTTTTTCTGCTTCCTCCTTGGCCTTCTTTGCACTCATTTCCTTCCTCAGCCGCTCCTCTTCCAGCAGACGGAGTTTTTCTGCCTCCAGACGTCGGCGATACTACAGAAAGAAATGCACTAGTGAGTCACTAGTGAATCTAGTAAATGCAATAGTAAATGCACTAGTAAATGCACTAGTGAATCCATATATTTATTTTACAAACCAGCCTCTCATATTGGCTGGGGGTTGATGGTAGGGGCAAACTAGATGGACATTGGAGATGTGCAAAGTGTGTTATTGTTATTGTTATTGTTATTGTTATTGTTATTGTTATTGTTATTGTTATTGTTATTGTTATTGTTATTGTTATTGTTATTGTTATTAGTTATTTCTCTGTAGGAAGAAAAGCAACTTGGGAGTAAAGAGGTAAAGGTGCTCTGAGTGATTAAATGGACACAACCAAGCAGTTTTCTTGGCAACAGGATGGAAGGCATTGAATTCCTTCCAGAAGTTTTACTGACTTCCAGTCAACAGCCCAGGAACTTCCTGGTGGTCTCCCATCCAAAGACCAGGTGGTCCAACCCTGCTTAGCTCCTAAATCTAGACCCGGTTGGTCCACAGCTGCCAAGCTAGGAATTGGGATATGGAACTGGTGCACATCCAATTTCTTGTCCTGCCCACTTTCCCCACAAGTATATGCCAATGGTTTAAACAAAATACTGTATGCAGATGTCAATGTGCTCATCTGTTTGGGGAGAGAGGTGAGTTCTACCAAATTTTGCACAGGGGTGGGCCTTTATCTTTTTCCACCAGCACCACTGAAGTTGTGTAATGGTATGTGGGAATGACCTTGGGAGACAGGGAGAACGGATGCAGCCAGGGGAAGGGTCAGATAAGAGGCAGCTGAGCCCACAGAAGGAATGGGGTATGGCAAATGTCTCAGAAGGGACCCTCCCCGGTTTCTTGGACTGTAAAGGGGACGGGGGAGAGATGTCCTTTGAGCCTTGCACGACTGATGTCAGCCATGCGAGGGAGTCCAGACAGGAAGCATGGCCAGATGGACTAATTCTACTTTATTGTAAGGTTACATTAACAAAATACAAGAAAAGAAAAGAAGAGGAGAGGGGAGAAGAGCTAGAGGAGAGAAACAAATAATAAAATAAAAGTAGGGGGAAAGAAAAAGAAAAGGGGGAAAAGCCGAAAGCCCTGTTCTTTGATATCCCTACTTCAGGTGACAGTGTTGATGGGACAACCCATGGCAAAGATAGCTGGCTTTCACCCAGGGAAAAACATGTAGCTGCCTGCTAGCACGACCAAGAACCTCTTCCCACCCCTGACCTGGTGGGACCTTTAAGGGTTCTGCGAGCGACTCTTACCTCCCCCTTCAGGCGCTTATAGAGTCGGCGGGCAATCATCCCTCTTCCGTACGTCTGGATGGTCAAGACCGCCCAGAGGCGATGGCGGAAGGCGCTGCGCACCAGGAACCCCCGGCAGCGCGCCTGGAACTCGATGATGCGCTGGCGAGCCATGTGGTACTGCCGGTGGAGTTTGCGGGAACGGAAGAGAGCTTGTAGCCTCAGGAAGCCGATTCTCATCTAGGAAAGAAGGACCGATGACAAAAGGGAGGGAGCCAGCTTTTATAAGGGGCGTATGAAATTGGGGGCCAAGCAAGATGTAGCTCATAAATCCATCTCCACATAGATGACAAAGATGGAGGAAGAGCCAAGGCCTTCTGGGACAGGTTCAAGCAGATCCTGAAAAAGTGCTCTGTTTGAGCAGGAAAAATCCAAAATAGGATATACGGGGTGGGGGTGGGGTGGGGACAGGAGAGAGACCGTTCTCGGTAGCGGCACATATTAAAAGGATCTGAGTGAACACAGGACGACTAGCTGAACATGAGCCAACCGCGTGATGCAGCAGCAAAAAAAGCAAATGCAATGGTAGGAGGTTCCAAGAGAAGAATTGTGTAAGCTCAAGAGATGGCATTATTCCTCTCTACGCCTCAAACTGCACATACAGGTAGTCCTCGCTTAACAACTACAATTGGGACTGGCAATTCCATCGCTAAGCAACGCATTCGCTAAGCAAAACATCACGTGACCGCAATGGGCTTACGACCTCACTTCTGCTGCAGTCATTAAGTGAATCACCCATGGTCATTAAGTGAGACATCACATGACTGCAACTTGAAACTTTACTGCCTGCTTGTTGGAAGCCGGTGGTGAAGTGTGCAAATGGTGATCACAGGACCGCAGAGACGCTGTGATGGTCGTAAGTGCAAGGACCGGCCGTAAAGTAACTTTTTCAGCGCCCTCGTAACATCGAGCAGGCGCTAAACAGGGCAGTCATTAAGCGAGGTCTACCTGTAGTTATGGCCACCACATTTTAAGGACATTAACAAACTCAGCAGCCTTCAGTACCATCAATCGACTGACCAGAGACACAGTCAAGGCCCTGACCCATTTCTTGGAAGCTGTTTGAGGGTCTCAGTGGGGAAAACAGGCTAGGCTAAACTATACTACACAAGAGTAAAGTACTCTAAACTAAACTGAACCACACTCCACTAAACTACTAGAGTGAATTACTCTAGAGCAGTGTTTCTCA
Source organism: Charina bottae (assembly GCA_023362775.1). Taxonomy (NCBI): domain Eukaryota; kingdom Metazoa; phylum Chordata; class Lepidosauria; order Squamata; family Charinaidae; genus Charina; species Charina bottae. The sequence continues at coordinate 744,609 of JALMGJ010000048.1, read as the reverse complement.
ACCTTGGCAACTTTAAGATGTGTGGACTTCAACTCCCAGAATTCCCCAGCCAGCCATGCTGGGTGGGGAATTCTGGGAGTTAAAGTCCACACATCTTAAAGTTGCCAAGGTTGAGAAACACTGCTCTAGAGTAAACTCCATGCCACTAAATTTCACTTTTCACTCCACTCCACCCCACCCCACCCCACCCCACTACATTAAACAAAATTGGAGTGCGTCTGGAGGAGTAGACCCAAGATGAATAGATCATAGCTTAGTGGCAGAGTCCTGCTCCATACACAGACTGTACCAGGTTCAGTCTCTTCAATAAAAAGGATCTGTTAGCAGTTGAAGGAGGCAAAGGGCAGGATCCCAGCCACATTCAGACATACTTACAGCCTCATAGTTTCGTCGACAGTTGTGGCCTCTCCAATTCCGTTGAATCATTAGCGCCGCATTCCTCACTTTCAGGAAATGGGATCTGGAAAGAAAATTGTGGTATCTTTTTCACGTATTTGTCCTTCGACGGGGTATTTATCTGCTGCTGTTTCCTGCTTAATGGCTTACAACCAACACTCCCCGATGAACGGATGAGGTTACCTAGAGTGGTAACGAAACGTCTGCAGTAAAACAAGCAAGCTCAGAGAAGCCCAAAACCCCAACAATAAATGTTGTTTTTTAATGGTGAAAAAGAAGACATACAGTAAGCACTGAAACTGGAGTTTTTGACAAAAAGGCTAAGCTTATGAATTGCAGAATCAACGTTTGTTCAGTTTAGGATCAGAAGTGTTCAGAGGAAGGCGGTCAAAAATGTCAGGACGGTAGCCACGCCTGCATGAACAAAAGCTTGTCCCTTTTTACACATGTTGCACCTCAAATGGTCAGAGCTTCAAGTTCACAGCTGCAGCCACCAACTTGGCTTTTTAAAAAACCCTTCCTCACTCCCTGCGGATATTGCTGCTAAGAATTCTCCTCTTCGTTGCAGTTGCAGAGAAAAATTCACCAAAGCTGCCTCTTGCTGAGAAGTGTGCTGAAGGTCCCTTCCCCTAATAATGGTCTTCTAGCTAGTTAAAACGTCAACACTTCAAAGGTCATTTTGGCATGTCCTTGAATGATGCATGTAAAGTAAATGTCAGTGAGCATAAAGCATTGCCCGGGCACCGTCCACAAGACTGTAATTCTTTCTTAGCAGATTCTTGTTTTTCTGAACTCAGCAAGAGTCTCTTATCAGGGACTTCAAGTAGGACAAAGTTTACTTCCTTTCCAGACTCCCAAATGCTGTCCAAACATGCTTTAGACCACAGTTAGCGCTTTTCCCAATGCTGTGTTGAAAGGACACCCACCCCACCCCACCCCCTGCCCCGAGCAGACAGAATACTATACCTGCGTGAAAGTGACTGTCTCTTGGCATTTACTAGACATTCTCCCCTAACAGCTTTCAATCATTTGATTGCTTTAATTTAAAGTAAATAAATCAATGGACATGGACGTGTTGCAAAGGGAAGCCCCATCGTCTAGCATTGTCAGCCTCAGAAGGCAACCAGACCAGGAAATCAACTAAAATTACTTTTATTGAGACGGGCTATGATAACAGAATCTTGTAAGTCTGGTTGTGCTGGGCCTCTTGCCCCTTCTTATACTCCAGTGAATCAGGGAGGTGTCTGCCTGAGCCGCTTCCAAAGGTTACCTTGTTTCTCAGGACTTAAAACATATTTCAGCCCCTTTTGAATGGGTAATGGTTCCTGCATATCTCTGTCAAGGTCACCTTCCTTACTCTCTATAAGTATCTGGTTTGTTTGGGCTTCATGCAACCCCTAAGTAATATCCCCACCACTACAGGTAGTCCTCGACTTACAACCACAATTGGGCCTGGAATTTCCATCGTAAGTCGTTGCGGTTGTAAGTCGAGTCACCACATGACTGGACCCGATTTTATGACCATTTTTACAGCGCTCATTAAGCGACCCATGGGTCATTAAGCAAATCACCACAGTCGTTAGGCGAATCCAGCTTCCCCAATGGGTGTTTTTTGCTGGAAAACAGCAAAAAAGTCATAAAACACAATCATGTGACCGCAGGACATTGCAACCGGTCGTAAATGCAAGCCGGTTGCCAAGCACCTGAAATGTGATCATGTGACCGTAGGGGGTGTGTGACGTTTTGCGATGCTTTTTGCGATGCTTGGAAGTGCTTTACAGGCTGTAAAGCACCCATTCCAAGGCCTTTGTAACTTCGGACCATCGTTGAACGAACGGTCGTAAGTCGAGGACTACCTGTAAACCGACATGATCTCTACCCAGGAAATCTGGATAAAAAACAACAACTATGCTAGTCTGGATCCCCCTCCTGCTTTTATTGCCTCTCTTCCCAGTCACTCCCAGTCCCCAGACCTCCTTCCCAATTAATACTGTAGGTGACAAAGCCTGACAGGTTTTACCCACCTCGAGGCTGCCCTTGGATGGAGTTGGAATAAAGAAGAAAAGACTCCTTCAACTCTGGTTGAAGTAGTCCTGGTTTCTTAGTCTGGCCTTGTTGGGCTGGCACTCCTTCAAGCAAAGCACTGACTTTTGCTTCTAAGAACATCTGGAGCTCAGAAGCATTCTTGATAAGTCAGAAGCTAGAGGCTAAATTTTCCATGCCATTTTCCATCTATTTTTTTATTATTATTATTTAAAAACTCTACCAAAGAGTTACGGTCAGGTGAGACAGGGTTCCTGGCAGCGTCAAGGTCATGATTTTTTCTGTGCGTGCCCACAGCCAACCCTTTGTCATGATTTCCAATGATCCTGATTTGCTCTAACGAAAGACCCATACAAACTCACATTTTAAATTCACTTTGGTGATAGCACCACCATAACAAGAGTAATAAAACAGATTTTCTTTCTGTTGCCCTGATGCTAAACATGTTGACTTGAGATTAAACACTGTGTTGTGACAGGGAAGGATAGAACATTTTAAGAGAAAAATTTAAAAATTCTAGACAGGCTCAGCTAGCAACCTCTTGATTAGCAAATATTTTATTATTTTAAAAAGTGCTGAGGCTCATGTATTTTCCCAACACCTGCTGCTTTATGGGGTGGATGGAGGGAGGCACCTGAAATTTATCCTAATTTTTAATAGAATGCACTCTACTTCTTTTCTGTTTCAACACACAGAGGAACCAAGATAAACTTTGATGTTTTAACTTATCCGTGACACACAGAAGAAAAGGAATCTTGCAAGGTTTCCTTGGAAATACACAACCTTACCCACCACAATCACAAATTATGATTCCCAGGCTACATTTCACATCAAGAAATATTAGCCAGCTTCCCAGCTACCTGTCTTTAAATCCACGAACTACTTTCTGAATGAGGATAACCTTGTTTGTGATGGCTTTGTCTCGCTCAATTTCCAACAGCATATCATGGTGATCCTGAGGGGAAAAAAGATACAGCCGCGGGTTAGTCAAGATTAGAACCTAGCTAAATGGTGAGTCATCTTGTATGTGCCATTAAAAAATATTCATTCTATATTTCAAAATTAGAGAGGTATGAAAGGGGGACATTACAGAAACGGAAAGCATTGGTTTCTCACAAGTAAGGTGCGCTCTTAAAATATTATTAGTGCATTGGTCAAATAAGAATTCCCCAGACCTGCCCAAGTTTGTTATTACGTCACTGGTATTTAACCTCTGTAAATATCTCATATACAGTATAACACCTATTTAGAAAGATTGCAATCAAAAAGGACTTTCTCCCGTCTTGGGTGGGAATGTGATCAAATCTCAAAATTCTTCAGGGAGCTCTCTAATGAAATGATAGCATTTTACAAAGGACTGAATCTCATCAAAACTGTGGAATGTGCTCAGAAAAACAGGAATCCCAGAACATCTCATTGTCCTCCTGAGAAACTTATATACAGGTCAGGATGCCACAGCATGGACAGAACACGGTGAAAAAGATTGGCTCCAGGTTAGCAAAGGTGTGAGACAAGGCTGTATACCAGAGCTTTCCAAACTGTGTGTGGCGACACAAAAGTGTGTCGCCACACACAGTCTGGTGTGTCGCCACACAACCCGGAAGCGCTGATCATCATCAGCGCTTCCGGGTTTTCCCACGGCAACACACCAACGGCAGTGCGCAAAAACCTGAAAGCGGCAGCAGCGCTTCCGGGTTTTTGCGCGCTGCCGCAACGGCGGCACTTCCGGGTTTTCCCGCAGCGACACACCAACGGCGGTTGGTGTGTCGCCGCGGGAAAACTTTGGAAAGCCCTGCTGTATACTCTCCCCTTATTTATTCAACATATCTGCAGAATATATATATTAAGGGAAGCTGGTTTGAAGATGAGCCTGGTTTTAAAATTGGAGGAAGAAACATCGATAACCTGTGCCGGGCTGATGACGCTACTTTGACAGATGAAAATGCAAAGGATCTGCAGGCCTTGCTGCTGAAGTACCCAAGAGATTTCTGATGCTCCCTTGAAGCATCAGCAACTCAATCCATTCTTGGAATCAACCACAGAATTCCCCATGCAGGCCAGAAAAAAAAATCAGTGCAATAGTATGCAATTGCCAAAGTTTTCAATTTCCGGGGTGGATCATGGGTGTCCTCTCACATTCTTAGGGCGTGAAAAAAACTGGGCCTTGGGTTCTGAATTTTGAAAATAACGCCGCTCTTTAAAAAGTCTCTCCCCTTTCTTTTCCTGGTTGGTTTCTTTTCCAGATTGCTGAAAATAAAACCTCATGTGTTTCCAGACTGAGCCAACTATCTGAAGGGACCTTTTGACCTGTCTGTTTCCCAACTTCCTGCACACATTACTGCACAGGACTGATAACACTTTCTGGAATGGGAGGCTTCATCAGCGCGTCTGAAAATTAGATAAGGGATAGGTTTCAAAACGAACCAACAGATTAGACTGTAGCTGGAATGGATAAAACGGACTCCTGTTTTTCAGCTTTGAAGGACAAGGTCTCGCATGGGAAGTTCCAATTCTGGCCATTAGCCTGTACCTCAGGGGTCGGCAACGTCAGGCCCACGGGGCTCCCGCCCACAAACCCCGCCCCTTCCACGCAATTGGCTCCCGTCCGCAAACCCCGCCCCCCAGTGCTTGTGATTGGCTCCCGCCTGCAAACTCTGGCCCCCGGTCCGCGGAAATCCCAGAAACCCCACCCCTGGTCCCCAGTTATAAATATCCAAATGGCCCTTGGCATAAAAAAGGTTCCCCACCCCTGCTCTACCTCAACAGATACCCCCACACAAGAAATTGGAGGAAACAGCACAAAATGAGGGGGGGGGAAGGTGGTGGGTCGGATTTGATGGCCAAATAGCCCTTTCCAACTTTACAATTTGAAGAAGAACTATCTAAAACACAAAGTCCCATTTTAAGTCCGAGAATAATTCATGTCACTTGGCCAGAAACATGCATCCATTCTGACAACCAGTGGTTGCTTGGTTTAAGGGTGTGTGGATGGACTCGAGCTTTCATGGAATTGTAAACGGGGTTAAGATCAAAAGGATGCCCTATTTTAAGCCTGGAAAGAGAGAAGAGACCACATGCACTCAAGATTAATATTCTTCTTGCAGGAATGTTTAATTTCTTGTTAATGCAAATAGAGATAAAATATCCTGCTCCAAGACCCACAAGCTCACCTCTGCTTGTGCATCCACAAAAAGCTTGTGCTTCGTCTACATCTACATTTCCTGAAACGTGGGCAGTGTTTCTCATCCAGGCCACTGCCTCTCTTTTTCCAGCGATCCACCTATTCTTGCTTCCTGGAATCTCATCTGATTTCGAAATAATCTGCCAGCCTACCTTTAGGAAGATCTTCGTCTTGCCAATCTGCCAGTCATCGTCTTTGCCCAGCACAGCTTCAGCAATGCGCTGGCATGTTCCGTGCAGATCCCCCTGGAAGGAACAAGTGGGCAGATTTCGAAGCTTGCACCAAGCAGGGGGTTGACTAGATGACCGCTGAGGTCCCTTCCAACCATATGAGTCTATGAGCACAGCGCTTGTCAGCCTTGGTTGCTAGATGTCTTTAGCAAACAAGGGAGGTAGTGGCAGCATCTCATCGGGTTCGCAAGCAATCTGGAGTCATGTTTACCCTACCCTCAACAACAAGCACTCCCCTACTCAAATTTAGCCACTTCCTTAAAATGTGGAAAATCCAACAAAACAATGAAGGATAAATCCTACAGCATAAAAAAAAACAGGTACTAACATAGAAGTAAAGCAAAATTTGGAAAGGTTATTTTGAAGGCTGCATTTATGCACCATGTTTAACCTGGTTGCTGAATTAACTCCTTTTCTGGATTTACACAATATCCTGATTCACAAACTAACCAAAGGGTTCGATTCACACAACATGGTTGGCAGCCACACCAGCATTAACACGAACTAAACTTGGCATGGTTTTCAAAATGCAGCTGCCAGATCTTTCACTGATCTGATTAGTTGTATGAGCATAGCCGAATGTTCAAAAGAGAACCTAGAATTTTGACCTGACCATAAAGTTCACATGTCCAAGGTCCTCCACCTAAATCCAAATAAATAGGATTTATACACTTTGAATGTGTTTAATTATTTATTACTTCCTAAAGCTAGATATGGATGCCTAACACCTGTTTGACTATGTCAGATTGAACTGAGATATAATAATTTAATGTTTAAATTTAATTTAATGTTTAAATTTAAATTTAACTTAATGTTAATGTTATTTAATTCAATGTTTAATGTTTAAACATTTAATTTAAATAATTTAAATAACTAATAAATAGCTGTTGTGGGTCTTCCGGGCTGTGTGGCCGTGTTCTGGAAGTTGTGGTTCCTAACGTTTCGCCAGCATCTGTGGCCGGCATCTTCAGAGGGCGGGAGCACAGAGAGTTCGCTTCTGTCTGTGCTCCTGCCCTCCGAAGATGCCGGCCACAGATGCTGGCGAAACGTTAGGAACCACAACTTCACAACTTCCAGAACACGGCCACACAGCCTGGAAGACCCACAACAGCCATTGAACTCCGGCCGTGAAAGCCTTCGACAACCAATAAATAAATAATAATTTAAATAATAATAAATTAAACAATAATTTAAATAATAAAACAATAGTTTAAAAGTCCACATCTGCTGGTGACATCAAATCATCTTAGATTACATTTTAGATTACATCATCAAAACTTCTTAGATTACAATTCTCATCATTTTACAGAAGGCACCAAACCAACATACTACGGATGCCATTGTTATTATTTTCAGACGGATTTGGGACGAAAGGAACGAAGCGTGTCACTTTGGAAAGTTTGAAGTAGATTATAAGAATTCATGGAAAAAAACAGGTTATGAGAAGGATTTGAAGAGGTGACATCAAGGGTGTCACTATTTTGGCTAAGTAACTAACAGCACTCACAGGGTGACCCTTGCAAGTAATTTATTTATTTACATTTATTTTATTTCTATCCCACCTGTATTATTTTTATAAATAACTCAAGGAGGCGAACATACCTAATACTCCTTCCTCCTCCTATTTTCCCCACAACAACAACCCTGTGAGGTGAGTTGGGCTGAGAAAGAGTGACTGGCCCAAGGTCACCCAGCCGGCTTTCCTGCCTAAGGCGGGACTAGAACTCTCTGTCTCCTGGTTTCCCATTGGCTCCTTCCTAGGGATGAGAGAGACAGGGATTGGCCCAAGGTCACCCAGCTGGCTTTCATGCCTAAGGCGGGCTAGAACTCTCAGTCTCCTGGTTTGCCATTGGCTCCTTCCTAGGGCTGTGTGTGTGTGTGACTGGCCCAAGGTCACCCAGCCGGCTTTCATGCCTAAGGCGGGACTAGAACTCTCAGTCTCCTGGTTTGCCATTGGCTCCTTCCTAGGGCTGAAAGACAGGGACTGGCCCCAGATCACCCAGCCGGCTTTCATGCCTAAGGCGGGACTAGAACTCTCAGTCTCCTGGTTTGCCATTGGCTCCTTCCTAGGGCTGAGAAACAGGGACTGGCCCCAGATCACCCAGCCGGCTTTCATGCCTAAGGCGGGACTAGAGCTCTCAGTCTCCTGGTTTGCCATTGGCTCCTTCCTAGGGCTGAAAGACAGGGACTGGCCCCAGGTCACCCAGCCGGCTTTCATGCCTAAGGCGGGACTAGAACTCTCAGTCTCCTGATTTCTAGCCTGTTGCCTTAACCACTAGACCAAACTGGCTCTCCAATAATGATGGCTGGCAAGGAATAGTTTTTTGTTTAAATGAATATGATTATTCATCTCTACCTGCTTGTAGGCGGGTTTAACCCCTGGCATGAGAACCCGGTATCTGTCGACAAATTCTACAAAGGTATACCGGATTGGATAGCCGGCCCTGCGGATCCGGATGGTCTCCATCATCCCAGAATATCTCAGCTGGCGGACACAGAGTTCCCGGTCAAATAACTAGAAAGAGAAAAAGTGGCCTTTAATTTCTCGTGATTACATAGAACCACAAGTTTGGAAGGGGCCTTGGAGATCTTCTAGTCCAACCCTCTTCTCAAGGCAGGAATCCTCAAACCATCCCAGACAAATGGATGTCCAACCTCGGCTTGAAAACCTCCAGCGATGGAGCCCCCACTACTTCAGGAGGGGTTAGGCTGTTCCACTGATTAATGGGTGTCACAGTGAGGAAATTCCTCCTTATTTCAGCGAGACTATTATATGCTGAAAAGCGGAAAGGTTCGGCACTACCCACAATAGAGGGGTGGTTGGTGAAGATGATGGAACTTGCGGAGATGGCTAAATTAACTTCTTTGATCAGAGAAAAAACAATCTCTACATTTATGGCTGAGTGGAAACCCCTTATACAGAGTTTTTGCATGAAATGGGGGAAAAATGACTTGTGGTTTTGATGATTAGAAAAAAATTAGATAATATAAAAAAGTGAGCTGTTTTGTAAACATAGAGTAAGATATAATTTTGTAATTGTATTTATATTTGCTGCAAAGGAATCAGAAGCTTCTCCTTTTCCTTCCTTCCTTCCTTCCCTCCCTTCCTTCCTTCCTTCCTTCCTTCCTTCCTTCCTTCCTTCCTTTCCTTCCTTCCTTCCTTCCTTCCTTCCTTCCTTCCTTCCCGCCTTCCTTCCTTCCTTCCTTCCTTCCTTCCTTCCTTCCTTCCTTCCTTCCTTCCCGCCTTCCTTCCTTCCTTCCTTCCTGCCTTCCTTCCTGCCTTCCTGCCTTCCTTCCTTCCCTTCCTTCCTTCCTTCCTTCCTTCCTTCCCGCCTTCCTTCCTTCCTTCCTTCCTTCCTTCCTTCCCGCCTTCCTTCCTTCCTTCCTTCCCGCCTTCCTTCCTTCCTTCCTTCCTTCCCTTCCTTCCTTCCTTCCTTCCTTCCTTCCTTCCTTCCTTCCCGCCTTCCTTCCTTCCCGCCTTCCTTCCTTCCTTCCCGCCTTCCCGCCTTCCTTCCTTCCCGCCTTCCTTCCTTCCCGCCTTCCTTCCTTCCTTCCTTCCTTCCTTCCTTCCTTCCTTCCTTCCTTCCCTGTATTAATTTGTGTTAGTTTTTATGTTCTCTGTAAAACTTTTAATAAAATTTGTGGGGGGGAAAGGAAATTCCTTCTTATTTTGAGTTTGGATCTCCCTCTCCCACTTGCTGGTTCTTGTCCTACCTTAGGCACCACGGGGAATAAATCCACCTTCTCTTTGGGACAGCCCTCAAGTGTTGGAAGACTGTTCTTGGGACTCTTCTCAGCCTTCTCTTCTTTAGGCTAAACTCACACAACCCCTCGAAGCATTCCTTATGAGATTAGCCTCCGATTCCCCCAAGTGGCATTATAAAAATGTATTTTACAAAGGTTAAAACCACCTAGAGAACTTTGCATTGCTAGAAGAGTGATGACCAGACAGGACAATTTCTACCTAAGGGAACGAATGAGCTAAGACGGAAGAGAAAGAGAAGTGCATGGGAGGTGGCCGAGAATGCAGAATTTGGTCTAATGGGGTGAAATACGTTAAGAGATTTGGGTTACATGTTTTAAGAAATGGGTGGACAATGAGAATGTTTGGATAGTTGGGGTCTGCCCCGATGGAGGTTTTCAAGTGAAGGATGGACAGTCATCATTTATCTCCTGTCTCAAATAGAAGGTTAGACCACAAGGACAGTTCTAGCTCTATTATCTCTTGGTTATATCCATTGGGTCACGCTGCCTCCAATAATTCCTTTTAAAATAACATTTTCCACTGCACTAATTCCAAAAAACAATTTGTACCACGAAGATTCACTTTTCAGGAAAAAACACAGGCACCTAAGTAAAAAACAAAACCTGCTTCCTTTGTATCAACTCAGAGCAATGTACCCTCCCCACGATGTCATCCTGCAAGAGACAGATTATTTTCCACTCTTTATTTTGGTTTCCTGAAGCTCTGTTTCCTGCCGTTCTTAGCTCTTGCTCACGGAGGCATCATCCGTCCCAATGAATTGTTTTCGTTTTAGTTTCTACTGACCCAGCCAATTTCTTATTTCATGGTCAAAGGCCCCGCAGGATGGGAATTACGGATGTTACAATCCAACGTAGTGGTAGGTGGGGAAAGTTGCTGGGCTTAATCCAGAGCTGCATCAAGAGGCAATGGACAATGAAGAAAGCACCTGTAATTGTAGCCTTTGTAAGGCTACAGATCTAGGCTGCAGTTCTACAGACAACCACTAGAAGGCGGTAAACTGATAGAGAAAACTATTCCTCTTTGCTGCCCTCTTTGGTCATTCGAATTTTTGAAGCTCATCTTTTAGATATTTGCCAAAAGATATTCTACTCCTGAGGAGAAACATTCCCCCACCCACCCAGGAAAAGACTCTAAGTAGCATAAAACATATCTTGGTGCACCATTACTAAACCTCTGTATGCATTCCCAAATAGCAGAATCCATTTCTACAATCTACTCTGAAGTTTGGGAGGAGTGGAATGGGAGGGGAGGGGAGGGGAGAGAGGAGAGGAGAGGAGAGGGGAGGGGAGGGGAGAGGAGAGGAAGTAAATGGGTGAAGAAGGGGAGGGGAGGGGAGGGGAAAGAAGGAAGGGAGGAAGGGAGGGAGGGAGGGAGAGAGGGAGGAAAAAGGAAAGGGAAAGGAAGAGGGGGGAAGGGGAAGGGGAAGGGGAAGGAGAAAGGGAAAGAAAAGAAGAAAGGAAGGGAAGGGAAGGGAAGGGAAGGGAAGGGAAGGGGAAGGAAGGGAAGGGAAGGGGAAGGAAGGAAGGGGAAGGGGAAGGGGAAGGGGATGGGGATGGGGATGGGGAAGAGGAAAGGAAAGACCTAAACACAGAAAATTAAACACCTAAAAATTTTTTTTCGGGGGGGGGCGGAATCTGAGTACAGCATTCAGAGGACTCTCCGCCAAGAACATCTCCAGGATCCCCAAGACCCAACCAACAAACGCCGTGTCCCTCCTGCCCGTCTGAAGCCTCATCCCAGAAACCCCCTCTGAGCTGGCCGCATCACCCCCACACACACACACGCCCGACTCACCATGGGCCTCTTGTACTCGTTGGGCTTGATGCAGCGGACGAAGAAGGGCTGGCAGACGCCGAGGGTTCGCATCAGGAGCTCCAGAGAGCGCTTGAACTGGCTGCTCAGCGTCGGGGACCGCTTCCTCGTCTCTGCGCCCTGCAGAAAGAGCGGGGTCGGGGACGGGTCAATGCCGGGAAGTGAAAAGATAACACCGCAGCGGCTGAACGTTCCCCCACCCCCCGGGCTGGGGCGCCAGGAGGAAAGTTCCCAACACAGGAAATTTCTCTAGCCCCGGTGGGGCCAATTCTCCCATCATCCACGGTGGCTGCGATGCTTCGCAGCCAAAGAAAAGCCCTTCTGTTGCCCATCTTTCACCTGGAGATGCCAAGGATGCTCCGAAACCTTGGCTCTTTAAGTGGGACTCTGGGGGTGTGAAAACCCCCCCCCCATGTCTTTGATGTTCTTTGCTGTGATTTTATGAAGGTTTCACTCCAGTGTTTCTCAACCATGACAACTTTCAGATGTGTGGACTTCCCTTGCTGGCTGGGGAATTCTGGGACTTGAAGTCCACACATCTGAAAGTTGCCAAGGTTGAGAAACACTGTTCTACTCTGTGAGTATCTGAATGGTGGTTTAATTCATATTATGATATATTAGTTATGTGTGCTGTGTTTGGTTATTACTCCTGAGCCCCTGAGATTCACGTGACAGAAGCAGAATGGAAAGATTTGTAAATTATTTTAAAATGGGAGAGAAAGGGAACAGGGTGACAAAAATGTGTGTTGTGATGTCATTATCCAAACTTTGCTCCTGCGTGTAAATTTGCACACACATTACAGCTTGCCCTGTTTCATCATGTCGGGATCACCGTGCTGAGGAAACGACGCTTGGGGAAAAATTAAATCTGAGATTCGCCACCCAGAGCCTTAATTGATGGAGTAGATGCCACATATTGTAAAATAAATATATCAAATACATTTCTAGATGCAGAGTTTCTGCTTTCTCATTGCAGCGGGACCAAAAATATTCTCCTGCCTTTTTTCACTACCGGTTCTTATTGAAGGGACCCAGAGAGAATTCACTTTTGAAATGTCTTTCAAAGGAGAAGGGAATTGGGGTGAAATTCTTATGGGGGAATATGATCTTCCTGCATTTTATTTAGAGATGGGGTGACCAAGGGAAGCTATCAAGTCACCTCACAGTCATCAAGAAAGTTAGATTTTCAATCTCGATAGTCAGGAAAAAGAGTTCAGTTACAGAACCTCGGAAACTAGATATAACTATATTTTAGCCCCACTTTTATCAGGGGAACGTTAAAACAGATCTTCCTTGATGACTTGGATCTTCTTTCTAACTCTCTCTGGATTTATGGGGGAAATGGCATTCGTTTATGAAATACGAATAGGAAGTCTATTTGTTCTGGTTCTGCATCGCTTTGTAAACACCCCTTCTCGTTCCCAGGCTCAGAGAATCCCATTACAGAAGTGCAGATATGTCCTCTCCAAATGGTAGGCTGACCATATTTCAGGATGGCAAAACGAGATGGGGTCTTATGTAATATGTAACCGCCCAGAGTCTACTATGGTAGAGATGGGCAGGGATAAATTCAAATAATAAATAAATAAATAAATAAATAATAAATATTCCGTATTCATGAAAAAGACAGGGGCCCCCGCCCCCTGGTCTGTGCAATTGGCTCCCGCCTGCAAACCCCGCCCCCGGTCCGCGTGATTGGCTCCCACCTGCAAGCCCCGCCCCAGTCCGCGTGATTGGCTCCCGCCTGCAAGCCCCGCCCCAGTCCGCGTGATTGGCTCCCGCCTGCAAGCCCCGCCCCCTGGTCCACGCGATTGGCTCCCGCCTGCAAACCCCGCCCCCCGGTCCACACTCTGGCTCAGATCCTCCTTCCGTGCCATTCCTGCCGGGTTTGAAAAATGGGACAAAATTGAGATTTTTATTAAAACAACGGGACGGTTGAAAAATGCTTAAAAAACGGGACTGTCCTGTTCAAAACGGGACGTATGGTCAGCCTACCAAACGGTATAGTCTCTCTCCAAATGTCAGCGGCTAGCATCCATGCAATCCCCAAGAGAAACCCCGGAAGCAAACTCTTCCTAGGATCCTTTCTTAGATGCGGGTGCATCAGGGGCCTTTAGAACAAAAAAACTTGCATTCGTGTGCCCTGTGCCAATCCCAGCCATAAAAGCAAGCTCCAAAAAGCTACTGCCAAGAGAAATGCAACAGAGTACAACTCAAGTACCCTGAGAAGAAGATTGAGAAGCAGAACCCTCTTCGTCAGGAAGACAACACATTTGAAATGTTTGTTTTTTTGACAAAAAGAAAGAACAGGCCAAGCCTAGGGAGAAAGAACGCCGGGCTAGGAAAAGCTGAGAGACAGTAATGCAGTTTTCCATGCAGCGTGATTCATCTGCTAAAACGGAAATATACTGTATATTTGGACAGCCGAGGATCACCGACTGCATCACCTGCAATGTGGGGGGAATGCATACTTGCATATCCAGTTCAAAGTGGGGAGGTTGTTTTTTTTTTAATGACTTCATTGGACAACTGGGTGCCTTCAAGCCAAAAAGAATAAAGGTAAAAGGTAAAGGTTTCCCCCGGACATTTGTGCAGTCGTGTCCGACTCTAGGGGCCGGTGCTCATCTCCGTTTGTTAGCCGAAGAGCCAGCGGTGTCCGAAGATGCTTCCATGGTCCTGTGGCCGGCATGACACGTGTGGAACGCTGTTACCTTCCCACCGAAGTGGTACCTATTAATCTACTTGCATTTGCATGCTTCCGAATTGCTGGGTTGGCAAGAGCTGGGGCGAGTGCGGGAGCTCACTCCGTCACGCGGGGATAGGGATTCGAACCTCCGAACTTGCGATCTTCCGATCGACAAGCCTGGTGTCTTACCCACTGAGCCAATGGTAAATAATAAACGTTAGGATGGCAAACAATGGTTTTTTAATTTTAGGAACAGCATTCCCCCCCCCCCTGCACAGTCGTGTCCGACTCTAGGGGCCAGTGCTCATCTCCGTTTCTTAGCCGAAGAGCCAGCGCTGTCCGAAGATGGTTCCATGGTCGTGTGGCCGGTATGACACGCGCGGAACGCTGTTACCTACCCACCGAAGTGGTACCTATTAATCTACTTGCATTTGCATGCTTTCGAATTGCTAGGTAAACATAACAAACCTTAGTTAGTTAACATTTGTTGGACTTAAGTGCGTGATAGTTCGGGGGCAGCAGCCCCAAAGACTTTCCCTTTAATACCTTTAACCATGATAGAGAGGACAGGTAGCCAGGTTAGGGAAAAATAAGGTCAGTAGTGCTTCAGACTTGGATGTGTTCATATAATGGACTTATCCATGGTTAACGTGAGCGTGATTTATTCAGTTAGACCAGTGTTTTTCAAACTTGGATGCTGGCTGGGGAATTCTGGGAGTTGAAGTCCACACATCTTAAAATTGCCAAGTTTGAAAAACACTGATTTAGACTAACTGTCTATGTCTGGCACACTGAAACCTAAGGAAATCACATGTGCTGAAACTAATTGGTTGTTTGGTAGGTGCATTCAATGATAGTTTTCTCATTTACTTCATCACCGTTTATAGAACAAACTCTATTTTGTAAGTTTGGCCGACACCCTGAACTATGCATTAACTGAATAAAAAGGGGTGGGCTTGGTTCTGGTTCTGTGCAACGTGTGAATGCAGCCAGCACAACAGGCTGATGCCACCTTCATCAAAGCAAGCCAAGTTAGTTAGGAATTGTGGAGCTGAAGTTCAACAGGTGTAGAGGGCACCAGTCAACTGATCAAAAACTTCAGTTCCTGAATGTTTGGTTCCCACGAATTAATTCCAGCAGGGAAAATTACCTTGCTTCTTGCAAATGAGCCCTTCATTTTCTTGTGATTTATTTTTTCTTGGCTTGAGAAGAGTCTGTGGCACGTGACCCGAGGAAATGCAATAATCCAGAAAAAGTGGGCCAAACCAAATATACCCCAGGAAGGATTTGCAGAACTTATTTTACCTTCAAAGTGGATGCTGGCGACGGGGCAAATGTAGTGGATGGACAGCCACAGAGAAACTATAGGAGAAGAAAGGGAAAATAAAACAACAAAGCAAAACGCAGAGAGAGAATAGAGAAAAGTAAACGGCAAGAACCGCCAGGTTGGGATTTCTCACCTTTGGTTAAAGAAGTGGCCACTTTAACAGAAATGGAAGCAGAGGTCGGCAACGTGGAGCCTCTGTGAACAACCTACCCATGGAGGTCTCTTTTGATGCTCCCCAGGCTTCCTGCTGCTTCTGATCTTTTTAGTTTTTGGAGTCTCCCTCCCAGGAATATCTGGCAAAAATGGTCAAAAAAGTGAAGATGGCGGCCACCACAGTGCAATTGAAGCTATGTGCAATGGTGTGATTGAAGCTCTGCTCTTTTTGGATGGGCAACAGGGAGAGCTTTGATTGCACCATTGGGACTGCCGTCTTGACTCTTATGCCCATAAGCTGTGGACACCTCTCTCCATAATCTAACCAAGTCTAGTTATCTGTCTCCTACCGCTTCTCTCCAATTACATCTACCTGTCCCATCATGTCCAGCAGGAGGGGCATGCTCTGGGTCCATCAGCCAAGGAGTGTCATCTGATGACACCTTTTCTGCATGGCTCCCACCCTGCAGAACAGAGCTTTCCAAACTGTGTGTCGCGACACGTTAGTGTGTCGGCTGCAGTGTGTAGGTGTGACGCGCGAACGTAAGGAGAAACCTCTGAGTCGGACACTCAGAGCCTCAAGCGCTTCGCTGCTGCCACCTCCGAGCCCTGCCAGGATTCCGCGCAGGTCCTAGTGCCTGCCTTGTGCCTGGCTGCCTCCAAACCTGCCCTGCCTGGATTCCGCACAGGTCCTAGTGCCTGCCTTGTGCCTGCCTGCCTCCAAACCTGCTGTGATTCCGCACAGGTCCTAGTGTCTGCCTTGTGCCCTGCTGCCTCCAAACCTGCCCTGCCAGGATTCCGCGTAGGTCCTAGTGCCTGCCTTGTGCCTTGCTGCCTCCAAACCTGCCCTGCCAGGATTCCGCGTAGGTCCTAGTGCCTGCCTTGTGCCTTGCTGCCTCCAAACCTGCCCTGCCTGGATTCCGCGCAGGTCCTAGTGCCTGCCTTGTGCCTGCCTGCCTCCAAACCTGCTGTGATTCCGCACAGGTCCTAGTGTCTGCCTTGTGCCCTGCTGCCTCCAAACCTGCCCTGCCAGGATTCCGCGTAGGTCCTAGTGCCTGCCTTGTGCCTTGCTGCCTCCAAACCTGCCCTGCCAGGATTCCGCGTAGGTCCTAGTGCCTGCCTTGTGCCCTGCTGTAAGAGTGTGTCACGAAATGATGCATGTCTAAAAAGTGTTTCACCAACATGAAAAGTTTGGAAAGCTCTGCTGCAGAACGTCATTCCCCCAGAGATCAGAGCGGCCCTGACCCTGCTGGCTTTTCACAAAGCCCTGAAAATGTGGTTTTGCCAACGGGCATGGGGACCTAGGAGTCTGGTGGAGCCGGGGCAGCACCTGTATTGATGGTTACAGATGAATGTGCTCACCTCGGCTCTGAATTTTGAACGTTGTGATAGGCTATTATGGTTCTTTTGTTTATTGTTCTAAACTGTTGTGTTGTTTGACTGTTTTTGTATTGTTTTTAACTGTGTGCCAGCTGTCCATTGAGATGGGTGGCTATATAAATTCAATGAATGAATGAATGAATGAATGAATGAATGAATGAATGAATGAATGAATGATCTTTACTACCTATGGAGGTGGTGACCCCTATATTTCAGAGTCAGGCGTGCTTTTCAGCATGATGTGCCCAGCCAGGACCACTGCCTTCTGCAATCTCCATGCTTAGCACTGTTTTAAAAGCACCAAAGGCTGGGCTGGAACAGGCCAAAAGGCATTCTTCCACCATTCCCACAGGGACTAACATGAATGCCTTTCGGAAGCATGCAAGCACCAGCATCATCCTAATTATGTTCCCCAGCATGCTGCCTCTGATTCTGGAGGATGTAGACCAGTGTTTTTCAACCGTGGCAACTTTAAGATGGGTGGACTTCAACGCCCAGAATTCCCCAGCCAGCTAGGCTGGCTGGGGAATTCTGGGTGTTGAAGTCCACCCATCTTAAGGTTGCCAAGATTGAGAAACACTAATGTAGATGGAATCAACATAGTCTTAATCTTCCATTAATGTAGCTCTTGGGTTCTAAAAGCCAGGCGCTTTGGTGGAAGAGGCACTTCCATTTATCTGTGTTGAAACTCTCATCGTTCAGCAGTTATGGATAACCTTAGTTTGCAGTGTTACAAGAAAAGGGAAAAAACATCCACTTCAGGCAGTTTGTGATAATAAGCAAACAGTCCATCCACTGAGCTCCCATCCTGCTGACTTCAAAATCATGGAAGTTAAAACCATGGAATTCAAAGGGGTCATTTCGGATGATGTTTCTTAACCTTGGCAAATTTAAGATGGGTGGACTTCAACTCCCAGAATTCCCTAGTTGTCAAATCCAATTTCTGGCGTGGGAAAAGATTTCCCACTGCCTTTTTCCAGAATGATTTTTGACTTCCCGATCTAAGCCAACATTCCTGGGTTTTCCTAATGGTCTCTCATCCAAGCACCAACCCAGCTTATTATCAGATATCAAGCCAAGATTAGCTATGAAGAAGTTTTCTAAAGCAGCTAGATTCAATTCGGAACGGTAGAACAGTGATCTCAGTAACTATCCTGTAACCTCATCATGGAATTGTATAGACTGGTTTCTGCTAAATAAGAAACAGGCTAACATTTTTGCTAGGAAAATAGCTTTGAAACAGACAAGTCAAGAAACATGGAGAATTAGGTCAGCTGGTAAGATGAAGGGAAGGCTTAAATGAATATATAAAAGGTAAAGTGAAACACCGCCTTGAGTAGCAACTCAACTCCTCGTGACTTCCTAGACTAATGGCCTCTAAACTTTTTTTAATCATACACCCCAAAGAAAAATTGAGTACCCCCAATATATGCATGGTTATTCATTTCTAAATCATATACATGTACTACTGTACTATCTGTCTATATCAGTGTTTCTCAACCTTGGCAACTTGAAGATGTGTGGACTTCAATTCCCAGAATTCCTCAGCCAGCTGGCTGAGGAATTCTGGGAGTTGAAGTCCACACATCTTCAAGTTGCCAAGGTTGAGAAACACTGGTCTATATGATCACTAACAGTCAATATAGAGTTGATGACACATAATCAATCAACTACTGTATTAATATATCATGTACAATATCAAACATAGCCCCAAAAGTTATATATTACAGTTTGTATTTTCTGCATATTATGCATTAGTATAACTTAATTTCTTTCTTATTATTTTAAAGGTAAAGGTTCCCCCCGCACAGTTGTGCAGTTGTGTCCAACTCTAGGGGCCGGTGCTCATCTCCGTTTGTTAGCCGAAGAGCCAGCGTTGTCCGAAGACGCTTCCACGGTCATGTGGCCACATGATGCGCGTGGAACGCTGTTACCTACGCACCAAAGTGGTACCTATTCATCTACTTGCATTTGCATGCTTTCAAATTGCTAGGTTGGCAAGAGCTGGAGCTGGTGTGGGAGCTCACTCCGCACGCAGGGCTAGGGATTTGAACCTCCGAACTTGCGATCTTCCGATCGACAAGCCTGGTGTCTTACCCACTGAGCCACCATGCCCCTTATTATTTTAGGTAGCAATAAATACAAATAGGTAGTCTAGTATTTTTGCCCACGCCCCAATGGATCATCCCATGCACCCTGCTTGGGGATCAATGCCCTAGACCACTGATTACTTAACTGGCACACATTTCCTACCCAAACCATCTTGGCTGAAGAAGGAGTTATCCAGATCTTGGTTTACCCTCCTCTTGGGACTATCACAATGGGCTATCCCTGGGGCTGTGCTTGTAAAGGGCCCAGAAGTGGCCGTTGAGGGTGCAAAATGTGGATCTCGGGTGCTTCCAGCTGTAAGGCACCACAATCATGTACTGGTTGCCAATGCTTATGGGGCCCAATTTAAGGCATGAGAATCAGACTGTCTAAGAGATTGCGCCTCCCATGAAGGGACCTGTTTGGCAAGACATGTTTATTTATTAGATTTCTATCCCATCTTTCTTTCAGGAGTTGTAAAGAAAGCAGATGGCCTTGAAGGACAGGGAAGGGAAGCACATTCCGACTTGCGAGATTGATGCCAGCCCAAGAAAGTAGACCAGACTAAGAAACAGACACCATGTAGACCTACAGCTACTTTGATTAGAACAGCTGTAGTAACATAATTTTGCAAGTCGGAATGTGTTTCCCTTCCTTCCTCTTTTATGTGAATGTTATGTGAATGGGGTGTGTGTGTGTGTGCTGTCTGAGTCATTTTCGTAAACCATTTTCTTGGTCCGGGCTCAATCCGCGTTTATCCAATCGTTGCCTGGTAGTGGATCTTCCCTCTGTCTTTCAAGACCATCCTCTATACTCACTACAGGAGCTCAAGACAGTATATAAAGCATGCCCTCTTCCTCTTTTTCCCCAAATAACAACCCTGTGAGGTAGTCTGGGGAAAGAGAGAGAGAGAGGGAGAGAGACTGGCCCAAAGTCTTTCAGAGGCTTCTGAAGTTGAAGAGAGATAAGAACCAATGTTGCTTTTCCTCCCCCACATCTTTGCACTGTGAGAATCTGTCCCGAGGCATCTTTCAAAAAGTGTTTAATTGTGAAATGCTTTTCCTGCCCAGCTGCACATTTTACTTTAATCTGTGCTTTAAATTTTGGGGGTTGCCAGTCCCATCATGTCATTGCTCGCTGGTAAAAGATGCTAGCCCACTGTTTCTCAACCTTAGCAACTTGAAGATGTGTGGACTTCAACTTGAAGATGTGTGGACTTCAACTCCCAGAATTTCCCAGCCAGCCATGCTGGCTGGGGAATTCTGGGAGTTGAAGTCCACACATCTTCAAGTTGCCAAGGTTGAGAAACAGTGGCCTACATACATGCTGCTTTTGCTTCCTGACTCTCTTTTGTGTGACTCCAGAACCTCCAATGATTATACCTCTCAAATTCAATGCAAACCCTCCAAGTGTTTTGTGGGCAAGGAGGGCAGGGAAAGAAATGGTGTGCATGTTTTGATATCAGTTTACCTTAACTAAAAGAGGGTTGTTGTTTTTTTAAAAAAAAGCCCTCTCAAGTATGAAAATCCAAGCCACACCCATTGATTTGATGCCACTTTGCTGCCTAATTTGGAAGAAAATTAGGAAAAAACCCTATTCCTGGCCATCACAAAACTGCATTGGAAAAGATGCCAGTACTGAATGCTTCTATCGGCACCTTAGAATGCAAAGTGGTGCTAACTTTGAAAATAATTTGTTTCTGAAAGTACAAAGAGAAGGCATACTCAACTCTCTTTCTCAACAGCATCAATTAACCAGGGGAAATTCTATACAAAGAAGCTATTCCAAAGACGCAGAACATATGCTTCAAAAATTCAGTGGAAACTAAATTCATAAGACTAAAGGTACATTTGTCATCTGAAGCCGGTCACATTTTAAGTTGCAAAACAACTTTAATACAGAGAGTTCTTGCGCTTTTGATGTCTAAATGAAGGAAACATGCTTTCTAAAAGGATTCACTTTTCCCTCATTAAATCCAAGGAGGACCATTTTGTTAAAAGCAAACAAACATCCAAATATATAATATATGGCTATCAAACTCATGCATGGATATTTTAAGCAGACTCTTGCCTCCTATGCATAATGCATTTACTGTTGGAGTTGGAGCCAAATTTCCTCATAGTTAGAGTAGATCAAACAAGATAACTACAGGTAGTCCTCGCTTAACAACCATTCATTTAGTGACGGTTCAGACTTACGATGGTGCTGAAAAACCCGACTTATGACCTGTTCTCACACTTACGACTGTTGCAGCATCCCCACAGTCACGTGATCACGATTTGGGCGCTTGGCAACCGGTTCACATTTATGACCGTTGCAGCGTCGCGTGGTCACAGGATCGCCATTTTTGACCTTCCTGGCTGGCTTCTGGCAAGCAAAATCAATGGGGAACCACGTGATTTGCTTAATGACCGTGGTGATTTGTTTAACAACCTCTGCAAAAAAAAAGGTTGTAAAATTGAGTCGGATTCACTTAACAACTGAAATTCCGGTCCCAATTGTGGTCGTTAAGTGAGGACTACCTGTAAGGCTTAAATCAGCAGTGACTAAGTTCCATGAATTCCAATGGATCTACCTGAAGATAGTTGGTTCTCCAGTTAACCACCTGCTCCACCCACAGCCCAGTGTATCAGAGGTACATTACCATGGCTACATCAGCCTGGAAAATCTGCTTGATGAATTTGTTCCTTGACGAATGGACCAACTGGATAATATCCCCGTGCAGCGTGTCTCTGTTTTTCTCCAGGAACCCTGATGAGAGAGAAGAGAAGTGCTTGAAAGAGATCTGGTGTCTATATCAGACAGAAAGGCCGTTTCTAAGTCAAGGATTTAAAAATCAACATCTCAGTCCCACACCAACGGCAGCTCTGCCCGGAAACCAAAAATGTACCTTTGGTTTCATAGTATACAACTCCAGCAAAGTGGCTGATGCCAAAGTGGGTGTCGTGGTTGTTTTTCGGTGGGATGTAGTTGATGTTCAGTTTGTGCTGAGAATTCAGCTTGTGGAGCATCGTGGCGTCCGTTCCCTGCATCAGTGAAAACAGGACAGCCCCAAATTAGGGTTTCTATGGTAAAAAAAAAAAAAGTCTTTCTCTGCAACTCTGACATAACTGATCTGTAGCATAAACGTATAATTGTGGAGCATTCTTGCATTTAGTGAGGCTGGGGAATTCTGGGAGTTGAAGTCCACACATCCTAAAGTTGCCAAGGTTGAGAAACACTGTTCTAAGGGATGCTACAATTAGTAGACGTTACTGCAAGCTTAAGACATTTATACGTTCCTCAAAAGTAACATTTCCTTTGACTTGAGTTTAATTCTTGGATACGTTTCTATAATCTTTGTGTCAACAGTGTAAAAATGGGATGTCTGACTTCCTGTCCAGCTTGCAGCCCTGGGATTTCTCAGTGGTCTCCTATCCCAGTACTTAGCAAGTTCAATCCTGCTGCTTAGCCAGATGCTCAGAAGATTTGTTACCTGCTGAGATTTGCCCCTGGCTTTTTAAAGCAACAAAAAAAGGGGAACTTGAGAGGCCATAAATGGAATATTTTCGGGGTCCGACCTTGGGGAATTTGCTCTCCTCATCGATGAGAGAGATTAAGTTCATCGGTTTGATGGCAATCATATCCAGCGCATCCTGATTGTCTGTGAATTCAATGTGCTGCCAGTTGATATTTTCCAAATTATATTCTTCCTGCTCTAGTTTGAAGACGTGACGGACGAAGAATTGTTGCAGGTTCTCGTTGGCAAAATTAATGCAGAGCTGCTCAAAACTGGAGAGGGAGAACACGGATTACTTTCCGCAGATATATTCTCTGATAAAAACACTCATCAATGAAATGAAAAACACAGATTAGAAGCAAAGAATGAAGAGTGGGGTGAATTTTGCCCCCACGGCCAAGAATAACAAATCTGGAAGGTCCTTGAAAGAAAAATATTGCATAAAAACTAGATCATCTCCCTGGAAAGTGTTTCTATGCATAAATAGGCTCTGGAACAGGTTCAAAACCATATTGGGGAGTGAAAAAATTGTGTTGAGGGGGTCAAAACTGGGAAAATGTTGGCCAGCATCACGCAATTGAAGTTCTGGCACTTTTTAATGCGGGCGGCACATGCGATGCATGTAAAAAAGAGGCTGGTTTTTGATCCCACATCTACAACTGCCCTCTTCACTTCTTTTTCCTTTTGATTGTGTTACTATAAATCTTGATACATTATGTTATTTCAATACAATGACATTTATACAGATTGATTGATGATGTGCCATCAACTCGTTTTTAACCCCTAGCAACAACAGAGATAGATTTTCTCCATGACGATCTACCCTAACCTGTTCATTCTTGATGTTCTGTTACTTAAATACCTAAGAGCAGTGTTTTTCAACCTTGGGAACTTTAAGATGTGTGGACTTCAACTCCCAGAATTCCCCAGCCATGGCTGGAGAATTCTGGGAGTTGAAGTCCACACATCTTAAAGTTCCCAAGGTTGAGAAACACTGCCTTAGATTATTGGAAGTAAAGAAGAAAAAAAGAAAAAAGTGTATATTCTATCAATGTTCATTACAAATTAGGATATCAGTGTTAAAAGCCTTATAATTATTGGATTTTTTCAATCTAAATTAAATATAACATTGGAAAGAAAGCGATGAAAGAAGAACACACTGCAACATACATCAATGTATTTGTTCTATCATAAAGGTTTTGGTTTCAATCTAAATTACTTGATACTGAGATCTCCATTGTATTGCTACCATTTTGACTTTTATGACCTCCTGGGGATGTCCCTGTCGGAAGGGGTGAATTGATCCCTCCATCCCACCTGCCTTTGAGTAAACGTCTTATGCCATTTCCTAGATCCTGCACCTGTTTACTGTGAAGTTCTCGAACCCAAAGATATCAAGTAATCCAATGGACCTCCGGACATTTTTGTTCTCGTGGGAAGGCGGTCGGTAAATGGCCGCGTTGATTTTTTCCACAATCCACACGAAGAGCCTGCCGTAGATGCCCTGGAAATGCCAAAAGGATGGAAAGGCAGCAAATAAAATTTATTTCAGCATGCCGTGGGAACTGTCCCTCTATCTTGGCTCTTGTGCTGTAGCTCAGTGTTTCTCAACCTCTGCCACTTTAAGATGTGTGGACTTCAACTCCCAGAATTCCCCAGCCAGCCTTATTGGCTGGGGAATTCTGGGAGTTGAAGTCCACACATCTTAAAGTGGCAGAGGTTGAAAAACACTGAATTAGACATTTCCATGCCCAAGATCACCTTTCAACATGATTTGGGTAGCCTGACCACCAGGCCTGTGCTCCCTCAGCCATCATGATGTGGTCATAAATGTTGGTTAATTCCAATTCTTTCCTCCTTAACCCACCCCTCTTCCAGCTCCCGCTCACAGTGGGAGGCCACCAGGAGGTTTAGATTGAGATGTTGAAAAAACATCCTAGATGCTGGCTATGCTTCCACTACATTGCCCCGAAAATTATAATGATGTGTCTATACAGTAGACTGACCCAAGAACACCTTTACTTTAAGGCTGCAGCAATGCTCTAGGTTTAATAAGCTGCAAAGATTTGGACCTTCCTCTAAGAATCTTGGGACATGTAGTTTTCTTGGGGAGGGGAAGGAAATGGAGGAAAAGGGCAAAGGACGATTCCAGATTTACCTTTACAAAGGCATCCCTGACGTCTAATGCCTGTTCCATGCTAAGTGGGGTGGAAACGGTCTCTCCTCTGGTAATAATAGTCCGGCTAGTGAGACAGTTCATCAAGTCCTGAGGCTCAACCTAAAAAAACATCAGGGAGAAAAGTTCACACTGAATAGTTCTTGTTCTCTTCAGTGGTGGAGTTTGATGGCAGCCCCATTGCACGAACTTCCAGAACTAGCAAATATTTTTGCACGCAAAAATCATCCAGAGATCCAGCACATCCAGAGGCACTGGACTGGGGAGGATGAGCTGACTGTATCCTGGGAAAAGATCTGGCTAGCCCACTGTTTCTCATCCTTAGGAACTTGAAGATGGGTGGACTTCAACTCCCAGAATCCCAGAGCCAGCATGGCTGGCTGGGGAATTCTGGGAGTTGAAGTCCACCCATCTTCAAGTTGCTAAGGTTGAGAAACAGTGGGCTAGCATCTTGTACCAGCGAGCGATGACATATTATCATAACCTGCCAGTATAAATCCTGCTGGTTTCTGTTTTCCGCAGAGCAAGGGATCAGTGTACTCTGCCTACGGTTGAGAAATACCTGCAGCTTTCATGCCTGCCATTACTCTTCCTGCGAAGAGATGCATTCAGCCATTCCTTGCTTGTTTTCTACTTTCCAACCCAACAAAAAGCTGGAAAGGCATTAGGTAGAGGGACTCTGCCCATCAGCAGGAAACTGAGCAGGATGGGACCAAATTGGTGGTAGGAGAAGCCTGCGAAAGAAAGATCCAGTTCTGCAATGCATCTCCAGGGGAGGGGCAGTAGGTGGGGGCTCAGAGCATTGTGGACTCCTCCATTCTAAGCCCCTCCCTCTCCCTTCCTGGTCACATGACTCATGCAGCCCACCCTGGGCTTCCTAATACAGCAGCTCCCCAGTTTAAGAACGAGTTCCGTTCCTAAGTCTGTCCTTAAGTTGAATTTGTATGTAAGTCAGAACGGTTATTTAGCATCAGTCAGTCAAATGTTTGTCTTAGTATATAGTACATATTTTACCTTTCTATGCATATAAAACACTTAGGAAACACCTCCAAATACACTAAAACATTGTAAACGTAATAATACGTTTAAGCCAGTTTGGTCTAGTGGTTAAGGCAACGGGCTAGAAACCAGGAGACTGTGAGTTCTTGTCCCGCCTTAGGCAGGAAAGCCATCTGGGTGACCTGGGGCCAGTCACTCTCTCAGCCCTAGGAAGGAGCCAATGGCAAACCAGGAGACTGAGAGTTCTAGTCCCACCTTAGGCACGAAAGCCAGCTTGGTGACCTGGGGCCAGTCAGTCTCTCAGCCCTAGGAAGGAGCCAATGGCAAACCAGGAGACTGAGAGTTCTAGTCCCGCCTTAGGCTGGGTGACCTTGGGCCAGTCACTCTCTCTCAGCCCAACTCACCTCACAGGGTGGTTGTTGTAGGGAAAATAGGAGGAGGAAGGAGTATTAGGTATGTTACCCGCCTTGAGTTATTTATAAAAAATAATAAAGCTGGGATAGAAATAAAATAAAATAAAAAATAAAAATACACAAAGTATTACTGTGTGCTGTATTTAACCCGAAACATTGTACTTAGCTCCAATTTTTAATATATGTTGGGGTTTGTATAATACCCAGAATTTATAGCTAGATTAGACAGGTGAGAGGCATTAAGTTCTGCAAGTCATTCTATCAGCAGCCATTGTTGAAGAATGATGAAAGAAGTGACTCATACCACAGCTGATATAGTTTAAGCTGGGTGTGGTGGATAATGAATTTGACCTATAATGTGATTGGTCAATTTAAGTATATAAGCAGAGGAGTTCTGGTGTTCATTCTTCTTCTCGTTACTATCTTCATTATCATCTGTATCTGTTGGACGTTATTGGACTGTGTATTGACTGTGTATGTATATAGAGTAAATAGACTATTTTATCTAATCTCTTGTGAGTGTCTGCTTACTCAATAGAACATATTACTCTGAGGTCTAGAAGGAACATTGGCAGCCCCAGCACTGTATACTCTGACAATATAATAGTCTTTATGGCAGTCCGTTCTTAACTAGGAGTCATCCGTACACCGGGACATTCTTAAACCAGGGACCTGCTGTACATATAGACACAGAGATATAGATGCAGATACAGATACAGATATAGGGTCCCTCCTTGAGAGGAAGATGGGTGGGATATAAAATAAATAAATAAATAAATAAATAAATAAATAAAGATAGATAGATAGATAGATAGATAGATAGATAGATAGATAGATAGATGTAATGGGAAGAAGGAATGACCCTGAGGAGCAGGAGGAAGAGCCGCAACCAAGGCAATGGTCAGATAAAAGGAATCTGAATCTGGAGCAGAGCTGTAATTTGAGAAAGTGTCTCAGACATGACCCTCCCTAGTTCCCATGCAGATGGAGGGAGGGGGGAAACGCATTCAGACTTGCAAGATCCTGTTCATGTAACCTTATAATAAAAGTAGTATTAGCATTCCTAACTCTGGCTTCCTAGTCTGGTCTACCTTGGAGGTCTGACAAGAGAGATGAGAGGGAGAGGGACAAACACACACACACACACACACACACACACACAGTATATATAGATGCAACAGGAAGAAAGAACAGAAATACACACATGTGCAACAGGTTAGGTTGTTATGCAGAAAGATAATACAGACACTTCTATGGCCACTGCTAGAAAAGTGGCTAGAAAGAATTCCATTTCCCCCCTTGCTGAAAAAGCATCTTGCCTGAAAAAAATGTTTTGCAGAAACTGGAATATGTGCCGGCATTACCAAATGTTGGTTGGCAACATTTGGTGCAGTTACCCTTCTGCACTGCGTGATAAAGGAGTATCCCGTAGAGAGCAAATGCTACTGTTGGTTTGGTGGTTCTAGCAGGAAAGCGC
The DNA here is from genome assembly GCA_023362775.1 of Charina bottae. Taxonomy (NCBI): domain Eukaryota; kingdom Metazoa; phylum Chordata; class Lepidosauria; order Squamata; family Charinaidae; genus Charina; species Charina bottae. Next base: position 716,983 of record JALMGJ010000048.1, on the reverse strand, counting down.
AGCCATCGTACACCCTTGGCCGAAGAACGAGACACTCCCATCTGGGTTGGTCATCCTTATCCACTGAGTGCGCAGCTTCAGGAAGGACGCACACCCACGTAGCCAGCCAGATCAGCTAACTCAATCCTGACAATCAATGGGGTGGCAGATGTTGCAACTAGATGGCCCTCACATCCTCCAGCAAATACTGTTCTGCATTGTTTCTGTTGCAAGTCCTAAACCTATCAGCCATGGAAGTTTAGGTAGACCTCATTTAGCAACTGTCTCGTTTAGCGACCATTCGCAATTACGACGATGATGAAACAGTAACTTTGCAACCAATCCTTGCCTTTACAACCTTCGCAGGTCTGTAAAGCAAAGGAAAGCTGAAGTGAGATCATAAGCACAGTCGCGGTTTCACTTAGCGACCACTTCGCTTAAAGACCGACTTGCAGGTCCCAATTGTGGTCGCTAAACGAGGACTAGCTGCAAGGGGAGATTCCTACAGCTTCCACATAAGCACTCAAGACGGGCTCACCTCCAGTAACAAAGCAGCAGTTATCAAGGACGCAGAGTGGATGACCTCACAAGCGTCGAGGTTGTCGTAGTTCCGGGCTGCAGAGGGAGAAGCAGAAAAGCTGGTTGCAGCAGTGGGATAAAAACACACATTTTATGCAGGGAACGGAAATTTCCTTTCTTTCTGTCAACCTTCCCAGGTAGACCAGACAGGAAACACAACCAGGTAAGCTACTTCTACCTTATTCTAAGACTACATTAATAGAATCTTGCAAGTCTGAAAGTACACCGTCTCCTTTGCAGCCGGAGAAACTAGGGAGGGTCCCTTCTGAGCCTCTTGCCCCACCCACTATCCAGCTGCAGGCTATGCTGTCTCTTATCTGACCATTCCCTTGGCAGCATCTCTTCGCCCTGTCTCCCAAGGTCTTTCCCACATACCACTACATTTTATTTTTTATATGGAGGAACATTCCTTGACCTTATTCCTCTCTCTGTCCTTTGAAATAGTGCAGCAGGAGGATGGATTTATTATCCAGGCAGCAGAAGTTTCCAAGGGGTGGGGGGAGAGCAGGGGGCGCAGATGATAAAAGCAGTATTGCACCGATACAATGCAAGCTCTTGTATGTACTGTATATCATGACATCAAATGCATGTACAAAAGGTGTGGGGCTTGTGTTGTAACAGTGCAACGCTGCATTCCTCATATCGCCCAGAGTCGTTGCTATACGAGATGGGTGGTGAAGAAATATGATAGATAGATAGATAGATAGATAGATAGATAGATAGATAGATAGATAGATAGATAAATATTGATGAAAATGCTGGATCCTGTCTGTGGTCACCTCGGCTGGCCAGCATAAACTTGCCCGATGCTTATGAATGACTCCAATAGCACCACTGATTTCTTGGGTGTTTGCAATGAGAAGGCTCCTAGCCCTGCAAATCAAAAGATGCATTCCCACCATATGCTTAACCCAGTCTACTAATTTAAACCCCTTTTCTGGATTTGCACAATGTGTTGCTCTATAAACTGATTGAACAGCCTGGGCTTCCATAGCACACCACACCCCCAGAGGAAAACTATTGTGAACCAAATTTTGCATACAGATAGTCCTCACTTAACAACCACAATTGGGACTGTAATTTCAGTTGCTAAGTGAAGCGGTCATTAAGCAAATCCAACCTGATTTCACAACCTTTTTTGCAGTGGTCGTTAAGCGAATCACCATGGTTGTTAAGTGAAGCATGTGGTCGTTAAGTGAATCATGCAGTTCCCCATTGATTTTGCTTGCCAGAAACCAGCCAGGAAGGTTGAAAATGGCGATCACGTGACCAGAGGATGCTGCGACGGTCATAAATGCAAACCGGTTGCCAAGCGCCGAAATCATGATCACGTGACTGTGGGGACGCTGCAACGGTCATAAGTGTGAGAAACAGTTGTAACTCGTTTTTTTCAGCACCGCCGTAGGTCCGAACCATCACTAAACGAATGGTTGTTAAGCGAGGACTACCTGTAACCTGAGGCTTAAGCATGTTGTGGGAAACCAGCTACTTGCAGCTAGCCCATATTTTCTTCCTTAATAAAGAATTGAGGGCAGAACGTGGCAGGAAAAGGTCCAAAAAGGTAATAGAAAAAGTGGAAAGTTAACAATGAACTGAAAGGAGAAAATGTTACGAAATCGTGGTAGAACTCTTACTACATATCTCACAGCAGTGGGCATGCTACCTTCATATCGCAGGTTTCCCATATGCAGGATGGAAGCCAGAAGCTTGGAAATCTCCCAGTTCTCCGTGTCGGTGAACATGAGGACTTTCATTGCCGCTCGGATATTGGAGTATTCTTTGCTATCGTCTCTGCCATCACAAGTAATGCAGTTGCCCTAGTGCAAAGGCGAGTGTGCAAAGCATTAGCAAACATGGTGACTGACGTTTCTGGACAAAAGGCAGCTCACGGCTTAGTTTATTACGAGGAGGAGCAGCTGCAGCTCAGCTCATTTATGGGTCACACAGAAAAAGGAGATGCAAGGGATTATGGATTCGTTTTTTGAAATTAAAAACATGTGCATCTCCCTTTTTGTACCAAAGGCCCTTCAAAGATGCAAAATGCCACCACTGAAAATGTGAAAACAGCCAATTAGAAAAATGAACCAGACAGCACTTTCAAAAGGAAAGAAGAGAGAGGGAGGGAGGGAAGAGAGAGGGAGGCAGGGAGGCAGGCAGGCGAAGGAAAAGGAAGGAAAGGAAGGAAGGAAAAGGAAGGAAGGAAGGAAGGAAGGAAGGAAGGAAGGAAGGAAGGAAGGAAGGAGGGAGGGAGGGAGGGAGGGAGGGAGGGAGGGAGGGAGGGAGGAAAAGGAAGGAAGGGAGGGAGGGAGGGAGGAAAAGGAAGGAAGGGGAAGGAAGGAAAAGAAGGAAGGAAGGAAGGAAGGGAGGGAGGGAGGGAGGGAGGGAGGGAGGGAGGAAGGAAGGAAGGAAGGAAGGAAGGAAGGAAGGAAGGGGAAGGAAGGGGAAAGAAGGAAGGAAAAGGAAGGAAGGAAAAAGAAGGAAGGAAGGAAGGAAGGAAGGAAGGAAGGAAGGAAGGAAGGAAGGAAGGGAAAAAGAAGGAAGGAAGGAAGGAAGGAAGGAAGGAAGGAAGGAAGGAAGGAAGGAAGGAAGGAAGGAAGGGGGAGGGAGGAAAAGGGAGGGAGGGAGGAAAAGGAAGGGAGGGAGGAAAAGGAAGGAAGGGGAAGGAAGGAAAAGAAGGAAGGAAGGAAGGAAGGAAGGAAGGAAGGAAGGAAGGGAGGGAGGGAGGGAGGGAGGGAGGGGAAGGGAGGGGAAGGAAGGAAGGAAGGAAGGAAGGAAGGAAGGAAGGGGAAGGAAGGGGAAAGAAGGAAGGAACGAAGGAACAGGAAGGAAAAAGAAGGAAGGAAGGAAGGAAGGAAGGAAGGAAGGAAGGAAGGAAGGAAGGAAGGAAGGAAGGAGGAGGGAGGAAAAGGGAGGGAGGAGGGAGGGAGGAAAAGGAAGGAAGGGGAAGGAAGGAAGGAAGGAAGGAAGGAAGGAAGGAAGGGGAAGGAAGGAAGGAAGGAAGGAAGGAAGGAAGGAAGGGGAAGGAAGGAAGGAAGGAAGGAAGGAAGGAAGGAAGGAAGGAAGGAAGGAAGGAAGGAAGGAAGGGGAAGGAAGGAAGGGAGGGAGGGAGGGAGGGAGGGAGGGAGGGGAAGGAAGGGGAAGGAACGAAGGAACGAAGGAACAGGAAGGAAAAGGAAGGAAGGAAGGAAGGAAGGAAGGAAGGAAGGAAGGAAGGAAGGAAGGAAGGAAGGAAGGGAGGGAGGGAGGGAGGGAGGGAGGGAGGAAAAAGAAGGAAGGAAGGAAGGAAGGAAGGGAGGGAGGGAGGGAGGGAGGGAGGGAGGGAGGGAGGGAGGGAGGCCTCTTAGGATGGACTCTCTCTGGCCATTTCTGAAGCCTGGGTCCAAACATTCAGAATAATACAATCTAAGTTGGAGAGGGAACTCAAGGGTCATTTAATCCAACCCCCAGGCAAGGCAAAACTAGACATCAGAAATTGAGAAGACTCCAGCTTGAATCTGTTCTCCATCTGAACCTCACCTTACACAATTTGCTCCTTCTGCCCCTTAACATCCTTTCCCCCACAGAGGTTGCCAGCGCCATCACTTCCACCTTGCAGGGAGGAATATGAAATACTGCCATGAAAAGACTTTCCTGTAAAAATTCCTGTGAATCCCCCAACTTCTTACCATTGAAAGATAGTTATAGTCGGTTGCTTTTCTGAGCCCCAGCATTTTTTTCTGCTCCACGGTCATCCCTTTCAGCATGCAATAAAAGATGTGATAGTTCCTCTCATCTTGAGCCTGAAGAAAGGAGGTGAAACCTTGACTGCGTTATTCGAATAGCCAGACCTGGATTCTCTTCTTCCCAACAGTCTGGTGAGGTAGGACATCACCCAACCACAGAGTCCCCACTGCCTTGCTGAGAAGGTGGGCGGAGTGGATCTCTACAGCAACGGGCCATAGAAGCGATTCTGCTCAAGATTCTGCTCAGTATGGGGTGTGTGTTTGTGCTTCTGTGTGTGAATGTAAATTCCGGATTAACTGAAACATCTGCCTGCAATAATTATTCCAGTCAAGCCAAAATCTGCATATTTCTCTGCTTTGCATAGTTGACGGTTTTGCTGGTCTTCCTCAACCCCTGTCCAGATGTTTTGAATTATAGGTCCCGTTCCTCAAGGCGGTAAGCTCGTGTTTCTAATTATTCACATGGGAGAAAAGTTATCCACCAAACCACATGAACTATAGCTGCGATTCCCTTCCAGGGGGTAAAGGAAAATCAGCCCAGATGGTATGGTATTATTTATTTATTAATAGTTAGATTGATAGCCCATTTTTAATCCTGGCGCTCAAGGTGGCTGACATGGGGATGGCTGCAACATGTCGGTGAGGCAGCCTGGGTGGAGGAAGATGGGCCAGTCCATATTTTAAAACTAAATGGAAAGGGGTATGCAAGAAGAGAAAGCTATACCAATGGTTAAAAACATGGAGAGCCAGAGTCAATCTCTTTGGCATGAATAAATAATGTATATAAATAATATAAATAATAATAAATAATTCTCAAACTTTGGCACCTTTCTTGGATAAACTTCAAGGGATGTTTATCCCTGCCCATCTCCCTATTCGGGGAGATGGGCGGGGATAAATTTAAATAATAAATTTAAATAATAAATTTAAATAATAAATTTAAATAATAAATTTAAATAATAAATAAATAAATGTAACATCAGGATGGCCCCAGGCTAGGGTTACCAGTCCTCATGTCCTCCATCCAGCAGGCATAGCCTTAAAATCAAATATTGTCCACTTTCTGAGTGTCTTGTGTTTTTTTTTAAAACAGCTTTCACAACAGTAGTCATTCAAACTTTTGGGTATAGTGACTGGTAAATCATTTACTTCTTTCTTTCCCTCGTCTGTTAACAGACCTAACAGCCTAGATCAGAGCTTTCCAAACTGTGTGTCGGGACACATTAGTGTGTTGGCTGCAGTGTCTGGGTGTGTCGCAGCTGCTGCTCCCTCCAAACCTGCTGTGATTCCGCGCAGGTCCTAGTGCCTGCCTTGTGCCCTGCTGTAAGAGTGTGTCGCGAAATGATGCATGTCTAAAAAGTGTGTCACCAACATGAAAAGTTTGGAAAGCTCTGGCCTAGATTGATGTTACTTAATTGATTCCCATCGGCTTCAATCCAGACCCTTTCAATCAGCGGAGTCTGGAGATCCCATGACTCATCATACGTTTCTAGGGTAAAAACTCAAACGGGCCTTGCAGGATTGGAACAAATTTGACAGCCTATTGCAGCGTTTCGCAACCTTGGCAACTTAAAGATGTGTAGACTTCAACTCCCAGAATTCCCCAGCCAGCATGCTGGTTAGGGAATTCTGGGAGCTGAAGTCCACACATCTTCAAGTTGCAAAGGTTGAGAAATACTGATACAGTGTGTGTGTGTGTGTGTGTGTGTGTGTATACACACACACACACACCATACATACATATATATTATTAGTTTTTTATCTAACCTTTATTTTTTGGTCAGCTCAAGGCAGCCTAACATATCTAATGTGTTTCTGCCTCTTATTTTCCCCACAACGACCCTGTGAGGTAGTTTGGGCTGAGAGAGAGTGTGGTCATCAGGAATTGAGCACCACTTTAAAAACGGTCTTCCTCTCATTAATCAGCAACACAAATGGGTGTTAAATTTTAAATAAATTGAGCCACTTCTGACAGAACTGCACTCAAGTGTCAATTCCGCCTCTTCATCCAAAAACTAAACTCCACAAGATACAGACAGAAAACAGGTACCTCTAAGGTGGGTGTCTTTCTTTACCTGTCGACAAACACGGGATTTCTCCAACAGGTATTGCTCAATTTTGGCTCCCTCGATTGCGCCTCGCTTGTTGAAATGGATGTCGATGTATTTACCAAACCGGCTGGAGTTGTCGTTGCGAATGGTCTTTGCATTCCCAAAAGCTAACAGAGCACAGACAATGGAGTGTAACCAAGACTTCTCTAAACCATTCTTCCAAACCAGGTTTAAATGGGGCACTGTATCCAATAAAGAAGCACTTGGGCGAGCAATTATTTGGGATGTCTTAAACCACAACGGATTGATGGATCAAAGTTGCAGACATCTGCATAGCAACCAACCAGCATTGTCAATGAAGAAGAGCTGTATTTGCCCAAGATGCTAGTTAGCTTAAACCCTTTTCGTGGGTCGATTTTGTGGGTCGGTGTATTGCCTGAGCCCAACCTGCATGGTTAGTTTATAGTTCAGTGTGATAAAAATGCAAACAAGGGGATCAGTGGAGTAATCCATGGTTAAAATAACTGTGGTTGTGGTTAAAGCAACCGTGGTTGTGGTTAAAATGAATGTGGTTGTGGTTAGAATAACCATGGTTATGCAAACACAGCTGCAGTGAGAGCCAGGAGGGTACAAATGGAATGAAAGGTTTAAAAGCATTTATGTTAAGATAATTAACCATAGTCTTAATTTTTTTGAGCGCCCTGAGTCGGAGATTAAGTCCTGCTCTGGCTTTGCAATATTGAGACAGGAGTCTAGAGCAGCCCTATATAATGGAGTTTCTCTAGGAAGTCCATCTCTGTGGTTTTGTTTTGTTTTTTCAAATGGGTGCATATGGAATTGGTCCAGAAAGGAAGTGAAGTGAAGAAGCTTCCCACCCCCACCCATTATCTGCAGTGCCTCCAAACCCCCAACTGGATTACGGAAGATTTTTTAAAATTGTATTTTTTACTTCCAGGCACTGCAAAGGAGGCTGGGCTGCTGTCTAAAGGATGTTTTCCCCTGCTGAGTCAAAGCATTCCCCAACCGTTTCATCATCTACTGCAGTGTTTCTCAACTTTAGCAACTATAAGATATGTGGACTCCAACCCCTTGCTGGCTGGGGAATTCTGGGAGTTGAAGTCCACACATCTTAAAGTTGCCAAGGTTGAGAAACACTGATCTACTGGTAGTCCTTGACTTATGACCACAACTGGGACTGGAAATCCCATTGCTAAGCGATGTGGTCGTTAAGTGAGTCGTGCCTGATTTTATTACCTTTTTTACTGCGGTTGTTAAGCGAATCTTGTAGTCGTTAAGCGAATCCGGCTTCCCCCATTGACTTTGCTTGCCAGAAGCCAGCTGGGAAGGTCGCAAATAGTGACCCTGGGATGCTGCAACCATCGTAAATACATGCTGGTTGCCAAGTGCCTGAATTTTGAACACGTGACCGCAGGGACATGGCAACAGTTGTAAGTGCGAGGACTGGTCACATGTCACTTTTCTCAGCACCGTTGTAACTTTGAACAGTTGTTAAACGAATGGTCGTAAGTCAAGGACTACCTGTAATGTTATCTGATACTGCCCAATGACCAAAATCATTGTGAATCAGCAGAAAAAGCAGGCAATTCGCCAGCTAACATCTTGACACTCTTGCCCCATTGCCCACCCATTTCCATTCCCCTGACTTCTCTCCCAGGCAAAGAGTATCAAAGCCTAAGAGATGTTATAGTTGAATGGTGTTGGAAAATGGGGATCAATGCTAATTTGACACGGGTACAGCTAAGGACAACTGGCATCTGTCTTACTCTCGGGATGAAGTCAACCTGAAGGGACGCAGCAGAAAATGTTGCCAGGGCATATTTGTGCCTTGATGAAGCGCAGACGTGAAAAGGTCAAAAGTCCAAAGACACTACAGTCTGAAGACACTGCCCTTGGCATCCACCAGACTTTATTTCTTGATGGTTTTAATTTAAAAAAGTGGGGTGGAGGGAGTTGACATGCTACCAATGAAACATCAGCCTTTTAGCTTCAGAATTATTCAGGAGTCGTGGCAATACGAGATGGGCGGTAAAGAAATATGATAAATAGATAAATAACTTCAAAGAATACTTTGGATTTCATGTAGCCCTAAAGGAATGGAAGAGGGAATGGACATAAACCATCAAGAGATAGAAGGTGAGGTGAGACCGCTGGAAGCTGATCTCGTAAATGGCAACCCATTTTGTAAATAGATTTTGTCAGTTGATTTGTAAACTGCCCAGAGTCACTTTTATAGTGTAATGGGTGGTATATAAATTTATTTTTTTAAAAAAACAGCCCAGATGGGGCAAAAGATGGGGTTTGATACCGGTGGCGCGTTCCGGTCCTCCGAGTTCAACCCTAGGTTCTGAACAGCAGATCATTGAGGGCCCCGGTTTTCGGCTGCTGCTACTCAACGCCAGGTCAGTAAACAACAAAGCCCCTCTCATAAGTGAATTAATCACGGAGAGAGGGGCTGACCTGGCGTGCATTACTGAAACCTGGCTGGGCCCAGAGGGAGGAGTAGCCCTCTTGGAGATGTGCCCGGCCGGATTTCAGGTGTGGCACCAGCCGAGAGACCGGGGTATGGGAGGAGGGGTGGCAATTATCATCAGAGAGTCTTTGGTGGCTTTCAGGGGCCTTGCTCCACAAGTATCCGGATGTGAGACCCTGTTTTTCAAGTTGGGTGCCCGAGAACAGTTGGGAGTGTTGCTATTGTACCAGCCTCCCTGCTGCGTAGCAACCTCCCTGCCTGAGCTGCTGGAGGCCGTCTCGGGGTTGGCGGTGGAGTTCCCCAGGCTTATGGTCCTGGGGGATTTTAACCTACCGTCCCTGGGACGTGCCTCGGAAGCGGCTCGGGAGTTCATGGCTACCATGGCAGCCATGGGCCTGTCCCAGATTATTCGGGACCCGACTCGAGACAGTGGACTCACTCCGGATTTGGTTTTCTTGTCAGAGCAATGGCAAAGTGACCTGAGGGGAAAGTTAGAACTATCCCCGTTGTCATGGTCAGATCACGTCCTGATATCTCTAGGATTCTCTTATGCCGCCCCACTCCGCAGGGAGGCAGGATCTATTTGATTGGTCTGCCCCCAGCGACTTATGGACCCATTGAGGTTTCAGAGGGAGCTGGGGGTAATACCTGAAGATCTGCTGCATGGTCCAGTGGAGGCATTGCCTGCAGCCTGGAACAGGGAGGCGGCTGGTGCCTTGGACAGGACAGCGCCGATGCGACCTCTCCAACCCCATTCAACCCGTCACTCCCCGTGGTTTACGGAGGAGTCGAGGGTCTTGAAGAGGGTGAAGAGACGTCTAGAGCACCGCTGGAGAAAGACGAAGACGGAACTCGACTGAACACAAATCTAGAGCTGCTATTAAGGCCTACCTTGTGGTGGTAAGAGCGGCGAAACGTGATTATTTCTCCGCTCTTATTGCGTCCGCAGAATGCTGTCCGACGGCCCTGTTTAAGATTACTCGATCTCTCTTAGGTAGGGTGGTAATGACCACCCACCTGCAGGGCCGTGCGGAAGAATTTTCTGAGCATCTGCAGGATAAAATCGCTCGGATTTGGTCTAAGTTGGACTCCATGCGTGGAATGCAGTCTGGGGAGATGCCGGGAGAGTGGTCTTGCCCTGTTATCTGAGAACGATTTGATCCTGTTGGACCTAAGGAAGTGGACAGGATCCTTCGAATTGTTAATTCCACCACATGTTATTTAGATCCCTGCCCTTCCTGGCTGGTAAAATCGGCCAGGGAGGTGACAGGTGGATGGGTCCAGGCTATGATTAATACATCCTTGTTGGAGGGGGTGGTTCCAACTGCCTTCAAGGAGGCATTGGTACACCCCCTCCTCAAGAAGCCATCCCTGGACCCTACCATCCTGGACAACTTTCGTCCAGTCTCCCACCTTCCCTTTTTGGGAAAGGAGGTTGAGAAAGTGGTGGCGTTGCAACTTCAAAGGACCCTGGATGAAGCGGATTATCTAGACTCTTTTCAGTCAGGTTTCAGGCTGGGACACGGGACGGAGACTGCATTGGTCGCGCTTACGGATGATCTCTGGCGGGAGCGGGATGGAGGTAGTGCATCCATCCTGGCTCTCTTAGATCTCTCAGCGGCTTTCGATACCATCGACCATGGTATCCTTTTGGGGCGGCTTAGGGAGTTGGGGGTGGGCGGCGTAGTTTTACGCTGGTTCACCTCCTTCCTCCGGGGCCACTCCCAGTCAGTGCTGATAGGAGAGGAGAGATCCAGCCCGCGACCGCTCCTATGTGGGGTGCCGCAGGGGTCGGTTCTCTCTCCTCTCCTATTTAACATCTACATGAAACCGCTGGGCGAGATCATCCATCACCATGGGATGAGGTATCATCAGTATGCGGATGATACTCAATTGTATATCTCCATCCCTGGTGAGGTAAGTGATGCAGTGTCCACCCTCTCCCAGTGCCTGGGGGCTGTGAGGGCCTGGATGGGGAACAACAGGCTTCAATTGAACCCTGGTAAGACTGAGTGGCTGTGGATTGATGGCTTAGTGTCTTCTGGGAAATTATCATCTTTGGTTCTCGATGGGGTAGCACTACCCCGTTCGGAACCGGTGCGTAATCTGGGGGACCTTCTAGACTCACTAGGCAGTCGTGGCTAGGAGGGCTTTTGCACAACTTCGGTTAGTGCGCCAGTTACGCCCATTCCTGGATCGCAACGCCCTCCGTACAGTCACTCATGCTCTCGTCATCTCCCATGTAGATTATTGCAATGCGCTCTACATGGGGCTACCCTTGAAGACTATCCGGAAGCTACAGCTGGTGCAGAATGTGGCCGCGCGAGCAGTTTTGGGTGCGTCAAGATCCGCACATGTAACACCATTGCTCCACGAGCTGCATTGGGTGCCAGTTTGCTTCCGGGTACAATTCAAGGTGTTGGTTATCACCTTTAAAGCCCTACATGGCATCGGGCCAGAATACCTGAGGGACCAACTTATCCCCATGTTATCGACCCGCCCCACCCGGTCATTCAGAGAGGGCCTGCTACGAGCCCCATCAATTAGAGAGTGTCATCTGATGGGGTCTAGGAGACGGGCCTTCTCTGTGACAGTGCCCACTCTATGGAACATCTTGCCCCCAGAGTTGAGACAGATCTCCTCCCTCCCTACCTTTAGGAAAGAGCTGAAGACCTGGTTCTGCCGCCTGGCATGGGAAGGAGGAAGGGATAGTTCCTCATGTGGGTGGCTAATCCCTTAATTTTATAACTGTCCTTTTAATTATTCCATCACCATCTGGATTTTTTAATATATATTTTATTGTATAATTGAGATTTTAGACCTTATTTTAACTTATTTATTGTGAACCGCCCAGAGTTCCCCATGGGGGGAGATGGGCGGTCATAGAAATTAAATAAATAAATAAATAAAACCTGGGAAGAAGCTTTTCAAGTCCCTCAAAAAGACTCCACCTTAATAAACTCATTAATAAACAAGGCTGAGAAATTCCTCGCGCAGTTTCCAAAATTCTCCATTTATCCCAGGACTAGCATGAAAATTACCTTCCTAAAATCTGTGTGATTCTTGCTAAGCTAAAAAGGCATGAAATTTGGTGATCCCGTTGCTGAACCCTCTCCTGTTTCATTTGCCTGTGTTCCCAATTATTGCCTTTCCATTGATTTATCTCCAAGATTGATTGACAAAGCCTAACAGGATTTTTCAGATTTCTTGGGATAACGGTCGTCCAGAGAACTAAAAGTAAGTCAAGCCTAACAGATTTGACAGCAAAGGAAGGGAGAAGATGAATCCCATGGAGACATGGTAGGAAAAACAGACACTCCCATTATAACTGAGACAGACACTGGTTCCTTGGATGACCTGGTGTCGGATCAGGGGCATCGCTTACTGACTCAGTCAGTTCAGTCCAAAGTAGGTAAGCAATGATCTCAGCTTTTCTCCCCGGACCTACTTTTCCCATGCCAGGTTCAAAGGCCCACCTTCCAATATGGGGTTTGCTTCCAACACTTGCTGTTCAATCCAGGAGTGTTGGCCACTGATGGCCGCTAGGAATTGCAGGATGAGTTTGGTGCTTTCGGTTTTCCCCGCGCCTGACTCACCGCTGCAACAACAGAATGAAAAAAAGGAGTGTTAACTGTTGGATCTCTATGGTCAGCCACACTTCAGCATCCTTCTTTTTTTTCCCAACAGTTTGTCAATCCATTCATTCAATTTATATTTTTATTTTATTTATTTATTTATTTATTTTTCAAATTTATTCCCCACCCATCTCCCATGCAAGGGACTCTGGGCGGGTTACAACAAATACCTTATATCTTGCCTTCTTCCAAGCAATATAAAGACCACCCCCTCCCCCAATTGTATCCTACAACCACCTTGTGAGGTCAGTTGGGCTGAGAAATACTTGTTGTTGTTGTTGTTGTTCAGTCGTTTAGTCGTGTCCGACTCTTCGTGACCTCATGGACCATAGCACGCCAGGCCTTCCTGTCCTCCACTGTCTCTTGGAGTTTACTCAAATACTATCTGACCTAAACTCACCCACTGAGTTTCTCATGGATAACCCAGGATTGAAGGGGTGCTTGCAGCCCCCAACCCCATTTTCTGGCCCTCAGAGGATCTCCAGATCATGCTACCAAAATTTGATGGCAAGTGGTTGGTATTCTCCTATTCGTTTTTTAAATTTTTTTCCAGCAAAAATATGGATGGAAATGGGTATGTTACAACTCTACATGACAGAGGACATTCATTTCCACTCTTCTGACCACTCTAACCCCCTCAACCTGGACAAAAAGGCTGAAAATAATGAGCCACTTTTTCATTCATTTGACTTAGAGGAGCTCAAAGTGACATACAGAGCCCTCCTTCCTCCAATTTTATCCCCATTATAACAATCCTATGAGGCAGGCTGGGCAAAGAGAGCTCCAGGGATGGACTGAGATTTAAATCAGGCCATCTTTGGTCACTATCTCATTGATGGGTCACTTTCCCTATCAGAGTACAGGAAAGAGCAGGGAAGGGTGACCATCTGGTCAAAGCCATTCATGGGCTGGAGGAGCTGAAGCAAGCTGTGGGTTGAACAAGTGCTTTGCTTCTTTCCTGAACCCCGTTTTTCCCCTTGGACGTCTTGGTTGCTGTCATAGGCCACACAGCACTAGGGTCAAAGTGGCTGGCCAGCGTTGAGAGTAAGGAAGATGATCTTGATGGAGATATGCAAGATCCATTGTCAAGGCATCAAGGAGTGATAGATATTCTAAGTCCACGACAGATAGATAATATTTGGAAGTATCTCGGGCAGATGCTGCCTTGATTCACAGGAGTTTGAGGAGGAGGGGATACAGCACAATTAGACTTGCACAATTTTGTTATTATAGCCAAACTCAATAAAGTTTGGTTTTGGTCTTCCTGTGGAGTTGATTTCTTCGTCTGGTCCAGCTCATGGGGGTGACATCAATCTTGCAAGTTGCTTATCTGGGGGGCAACAGCACATTCTACAAACTTGTCCTATTAACCTGGGTTTACGTTTTAGCACGTTGTATTTTTGTTGTTGTTTATTCGTTCAGTCGCTTCCGACTCTTCGTTGTATGAACCCAGCTAATTAATAACCTGTAGGGAAAGGGCTCAGAGATCTTAGGAGGTGACGGAACTCATCTCTTACATGAGTAAGGGGTTGAAATAATTCTATGAGCAACATGAAATTTACCTGCAGGCCACCCACCTTTGGAGTATCATTTGTAGGCAGAACAACTATTTGTATGCTCAGGACCTGTGGGGTGGGAGGGACCTTTCTTGGCCTGGAAGCCAAAGAGGCCCAGCCAATGCTGTCACCTTCTCCCCAGAAAGGGTTGTGTGTGTCTTTATTTTTGATGAATTAGGTGCTTAACTGGTGAAATGGGTGCCTTAAACCTTGCAGAGGCTTATGGCATCAGTTCTGCCCCGTAATACCCACCAAACTCAGGAAAAAATTAGAAGCCCTTTAGAGCCTATTTAGACAAAGCCATCTCCACAAGGCTGAAGACCCACCGTTGCTTCTTACCTCCCTCCAAGCTCTTAAAATGAAAACAAATATCAATCAAATGTCTCCTTCTCCTTCTCCTCCTGTTCTTCCTCCTCCTCCTCCTTCTGTTCCTCCTCCCCTTCTCCTCCTCCTTCTCCTCCACCAACAACACCAACACCAACATATTCATCCTTTCATTTGGGAACTCAAAGTGACATTCAGAACATTCTCTCCACCTCCTTCTTCCTTCTTATGAATCTTATGAGGTAAATTACCCTGAGGGAGGACAACTGGCCCCGAGTCATCCTGGAAGCTTCCATCGGCCCCTTTGAGCAACACGTGAACAACCTTGGCCCCTGCTCACCTTGGAGATAACAAATGGGACACCCGGAGAACTTGTGGCCTGTGCACCAGCATGTCTACACCATCTTCTCGTAGCTTAGAACCCCCCAGCCAGGATTCCTCCAAGAAGAGCTGGGATGAGCGTCCTCATCTCAAAAGAGCAACCCGTCCCCCGGAAAATCTGACAGGAGGCCATGCAGTGTTTTGCTCTGGTGTTTCAGTAGAATTGCCCAAGGAGCCAAAGTCTCCTCAACACCAAGATGTGAAGACCTTGGTGGGTCCTGGTGTCCCCCAACTTGCCTTATAATGCAGCACTGATCTTTGTTGTTCCTTTGCATGTTGAAGTAGCAATTGTCTGCGATGGCAAAAATGTGGGGAGGCATCTCCCCAATCTTTTTGTTGGTGTAGAGGCGGATCTGCTCCGGGGAGTAAATGGGAAGCAGCTGGTAGGGATTTACGGCCACCAGTATCGAGCCCGTGTACGTCTGGAGAATGAAAAGACACAAACACACATGCACGTGCACACACACAAGGGCAGATGGTAAGAATGGTTGTGCAATGGATCTGGCTTCAAGATTGGCTGCTTAATAATAAGGCTCAAATGATTATTATTGCTGCTGCTGTTATTATTATTGCTGTTTATACCAGATAGTTCTGACTGCATTTGGAATTTTTGACCAGTTAATCATTCCAATATATTATTACTATTAGTAGTAGTAGTAGTAGTAGTATTTACACAAAGTCTACTGATTTGGTACTTTTGACTATCGGATTCTATTGTTATTGTTGTTGTTTTTATTATTACGCTGACAGTTTGATAATAAATACTGGGGTCATGGCAAAAAAGGGACCTAACCTCTAAAAATTAAATTAAAATTTTCAAACATAAATTTTTACTTCTGAAAATGTTAATAGAGTTCTTTTTTCTAAAACTGATTTATTTAGTTTTATAAATGAAACGATTAATTAATTAATTAATTAATTAATGACATTAGACTTATGAATAAGAAATCAATTAATGTTTTCCCTAATACATTAAATTGCACAAATGGTATTTTGGAGAGAAATATTGAATATGGATGTTTAAAATGTTTGTATACCTCTTCAAGGAATCACATATGTACTCATATATAGATAGATTTCCAATTAGTTGTTTTTCTTCATTTTTTTTCCTTTCTCAGACATGCTTTTCCTTCTTTTTAATTCTTTATTGTTACTGAGACTTATTCTAGGGTTTTTCTTTGTCTTTGTTTAATAGAACAAATAGAACTAATAAACAGTGACCAAAATTGACTGAATTTGGCTTCCACTGCAGAAATTTTCAAAGCTCTTTGCTGTATTAATTTCTCCGTATCACCTTGGGACACTACAATCCCTATTCTCTTACAGACATGGACCAGCCTCAAAATCTGAATGTAATTTAGGCCTAATAAGTTTACCTAACATGCAACATCCCCCATCAACAGTCTGCAGGTGAGACCAAGGTCCAAAATTTGGGCAACCAAACAGTTGGGCCCAAAACGGTATAGTGCATTTCAATAATGTTTTGGCCTTCTTGAGAAAGTTCCATTTTTTTCCTAGAATGTTCCATTTTTTTCTAGAATTCACTGATCATTCCAGGCATGGGTTGTCTCCAGAAGTGAATTAATGGGAACAGGAAGTAAAGGGTGGATAAAAATGGAATGTTCCAAGGAGCACCAGAATATTTTGGAATGCACCATGATGTTCTACACGTCCTTAAAATTGGATGTCTCTCAATGCCAGTGATTCCCAACCTTGGCAACTTTAATATAGGTGGACTTTAACTCCCAGAATTCTCCAGATAGCAAGGTTGGACTTTAACTTCCAGAATTCCTCGACCAGCCTGGGTGGACTTCGACTTCCAGAATTCCCTGCCAGCCATACTCGCTTGGGAATTCTAGGAGTTGAAATCCACCCATCTTAAAGTTGCCAAGTTTGGGAAACATTGCTCTATATTAGTGTTTCTCAACCTCTGCGACTTTAAGATGTGTGGACTTCAACTCCCAGAATTCTCCAGCCAGCAAGGGTGGACTTCAACTCCCAGAATTCTCTGCCAGCCATATTGACTGGGGAATTCTGAGAGTTGAAATCCACCCATCTTAAAGTTGCCAAGTGTGGGAAACATTGCTGAGTCTATATTCTTAAGCAGAAAATACTACTTCACTGTTGGTCCTGCAAAAGCCGAGCACCCATCTTTCCTAATGAGATATGGGAAAAGGAAAGTTACAAAACATCATTATCCAATGCCATAACTTCCACGGACACCAGACTGAATTGTGCGTAGCTGCTTCATCACAAAGCCATTTCCGTAGCTGATGATGCTGATTTCATCCAAATCAAAGTGTTAACAAAAAAGAAACCAATCGCAAGGGTTGACACCCCCCCCCCCCCGAATAGCTTATCATTCTCCTTAGGTTCTTGCTTTTTGCAAAGCTGCAAAACCATGCAGCAAGCAACAGATTGGGGGGGGGGGTTTAAATAAATGTGCCCCGCAAGCAAAGCAAGCACATGGAAGATATCTGCAAAACTTAGCGTCAAATAAAGAGCCGCGCAAATGACAATGGGGCAACAAGGCATTTGGGGTACTTACCCTTCCACCACAGTTAGTCTAAGTTTCAAAGCAGAAGGAGCAGGGAAAACATATTTTGTGTTAAGAGAACTTTTTCTCCAAGTCAAAAATACAAAAGGCTTGTAGGGAAGACGGAGGGAAGGATTGTCCTCTTCTACAGTTGTCCTCACATTGTCCCACCATCAAGCTGAACCATCTACCAAGTCATGCATAGGCTACCACTGAGATCAGACCATCTCACGTTCCTGGTGAACTCAGCCTACTCATAATCTTGATGATTAAGACTTGTCAACCCCCAGGCAGAAAAACAGAAGACTGGCTTAGGATAAAGTTCCTGAGCTTCTCCAGCATCAGTGGTTGAAATAATAAGGCTCATCTAGGGAATTGCGGAGCTGAGGTTCAACAGCACCCCAACTTGATGCAAACTCTTCTTCTTGCTTCTCCATCCCAGACTAACCATCAAAACTTCAGGGATGGAGAAAGCAAGATAAAACTGAAGCCAGTCCTGGTGGGACAGTCCTGGCTTAATAGCACAACATTGCACACCAACTTCCTACTCAGGAGGAGGAAATACAACCAAAGTGCAGTTGAGAATGGAGACCCAACAGATCACCTGGTCAAGAAGACTTGGGCTGAGCATTTATTTTCCAGGCTGAAGTTCCTGCAACAGTTTCCAGTTTGCTGCTCCAAGATTGTTTCTATCTATCTATCTATCTATCTATCTATCTATCTATCTATCTATCTATCTATCTATCTATCATCTATCTATCTATCTATCATCTATCTATCTATCTATCTATCTATCTATCTATCTATCTATCTATCTATCATATTTATATTACCGCCCATCTCCCTCACAAGGGATCATCTTCTAGGATATCTTTCAGTCATGCTCAGCCGTGGAATGATGGATTTATGTGACAGGAAGGCAAATCCCAACTGAATGGTTGGAAAAACTTCCTAACAATAAGAGCAGCTGGAGAGGGAAGCCGATTGGCTGTGATCACGCAGAGGCTAGACAGTTACTAAATGGATACCCTACACCAGTGTTTCTCCACCTTGGCAGCTTGAAGATGTGTGGACTTCAACTCCCAGAATTCCCCAGCCAGCATGCTAACTGGGGAATTCTGGGAGTTGAAGTCCACACATCTTCAAGCTGCCAAGGTGGAGAAACACTGCCCTACACTGTGCAGGGGGTTGAACTAGATGACCTGAAGGGACCCCCTGTGATTTCAGGTGCTGATACTGCTGGACAGCTCCCTGTCCTGTCTTGCTCAGAAAACCCAAAAGGGGCACTTTAGCTAAGTTTGCACAACATGCTTAACCAATTCATCTAAAGCAGGGGTGGGGAACCTTTTTTCTGCCAAGGGCCATTTGGATATTTATAACCGGGGACCGGGGTGGGGTGGGGGGCGGGGTTTCTGGGATTTCCGTGGACCAGGGGCCAGAGTTTGCGGGCAGGAGCCAATCACAAGCACTGGGGGACGGGGTTTGCGGGCCGGAGCCAATCGCATGGAGGGGGCGGGGTTTTTTGGGCAGGAGCCCTGTGGGCCTTAGGCGGGAGCCCCGCGGACCTTATACGGCCCACGGGCCTGACGTTGCCCACCCCTGATCTAAAGAGCTAAGCATCTTCATTTGCACAACAAAAAAATCCTGCTTGAGTCTGTATATTTGCTTATATGGAACATTTCTGGTGGCATAGCGTGCTGTGTGAAACCAACCTGTTTGGTTAGCTTAGGCTTTGAGGTATGCAAACTTCCACAATGGATTAATTTAGCAAATGGATTGATCTGAATTACATAAACAAGATAAGCATGTTGTGCAGTGAAGGGCTGAGTTCACAAAGGTTTCTAAACCCTGAATTTGTGTCCAAGCCCAAACGACCCAGTTCACGTAACATTCTCAAACTGCGATGGAGAATTTTTTTCCAGACCTTGCTTGCCTTTAAGCAACAGCCAGAAACGGCACCCAAGGAACAGTGGGCGAGCAAGGGCAAAAACGAAATGTGTTCACATTTCATTGGCATTTTGATCCAGTTAAAATGAAATACACTGAGCACGCTTCCTCTCCTCCACATGGCATTCAAATGAGAATTTGGTAACGACATTTGTAGATCTCGGAGTGCTGACCCCCACCTTTCAGGATTCACATGTTATCTAAAGTGGATATACAGATGAAACCAGAACTGTTTCTTTGGGGTTTGATGGACCAACAATTTGAGAAACAATATGGGACTTTGTTCTTGTATATGATAGCAGCAGCAAGACTTTTATATGCACAACGATGGAAAGACACACAAATTCTCACAAGGGAAGAATGGATGGTTAAATTAATGGAACTGGTGCAAATGGCTAAATTGACATCATTGATAAGAGAAAATACTGTGGCTGGATTTGTTTCTACTTGGAAACCACATTTGGATTATTTGCTGGTAATGGGAAAAAATGAAGTTTTGATTTTGGGCTTTGATGATTAAATTGTCTGTTTTTATAGAAATAACGTTAGCAAAAGTTTATCTAATGGCAAGAGATTAAACTTGTATAATAAGCATTTATATCTCTGTTGGAGAAGATCGGAAGTCACCTTCTTATATTCTCCTATTTCTGCACTTTCTTAGTTTTTCTTTTTTCTTTAGTTCTGTATTCTAGCTTTTCTGTATTCTATATTTTGTATTTTAATTTTACTTTGAAAATCTAATAAAGTTCTTATTAAAAAAAGGATTCACATGTTATCCTATGCCAGGAGGGTCAAGTAAAAAAAAGTAAAGGTTCCCCCCGCACATTTGTGCAGTCGTGTCCGACTCTGGGGGCCGGTGCTCATCTCCGTTTGTTAGCTGAAGAGCCAGCATTGTCCGAAGACGCTTCCACAGTCATGTGGCCGGCATGACGCACGCGGAACGCTGTTACCTTCCCACCGAAGTCGTACCTATTCATCTACTTGCATTTGCATGCTTTCGAATTTCTAGGTTGGCAAGAGCTGGGGCTAGTGTGGGAGCTCACTCCGTCATGCGGGGCTAGGGATTTGAACCTCCAAACTTGTGATCTTCCGATCGACAAGCCTGGCGTCTTACCCACTGAGCCACCACACCCCTAGGAGGGTCAAGTGGGGGAGGTCAAATTCTGTCAGATGGAAGGTGCAGCTTTGCAAATGAACTCTAACCCTTCTCCTTTTGCACATATAAAAAGCATGAGGCTTCAGTTGCAACACCATGGCCATCAACTGAGAAAAGGTGACACCCCAACCCTCAGATGCCCCTATCTTGCAGCCACTGCTTCTGCACCTTTGTGCTAAAGAAATGGCTGAGTTCACACAACATGCTTAACCCAAACCTGGGTTAACAAATCACACCTGTTTCCTGGACATCATATACAGTCCCCAAGCAAACAAGCCAAATGCTGGGTTCCCATAACACTCTCACCCACAAGTTAGCCAACCCAGTTTGAGCTTAGTGTTACATGTTGTATGAACCCAGTCCCTGAGGACTCATCAGGTGGGATGTTCTGCATAGGTCCCAGTTTTCGGGCTGCTAATCCAATTAGAAATTCCTGCCTGTTTCAGGGTTAAAATCCTACTGAGAGAAAAATATATATATACAGTACAGGGTACTGTTTTGCATCATTAATTAAAAGCCAATGCAGTGTTTAGAGCAGTGTTTCTCAACCTTGGCAACTTGAAGATGTGTGGACTTCAACTCCCAGGGTGGGCTGCATGAGTCATGTGACCAGGAAGGGAGAGGGAGGGGCTTAGAATGGAGGAGTCCACAATGCTCTGAGCCCCCACCTACTGCCCCTCCCCTGGAGATGCATTGCAGAACTGGATCTTTCTTTCGCAGGCTTCTCCTACCACCAATTTGGTCCCATTCTGCTCAGTTTCCTGCTGATGGGCAGAGTCCCTCTACCTAATGTCTTTCCAGCTTTTTGTTGGGTTGGAAAGTAGAAAACAAGCAAGGAATGGCTGAATGCATCTCTTCGCAGGAAGAGTAATGGCGGGCATGAAAGCTGCAGGTATTTCTCAACCATAGGCAGAGTACACTGATCCCTTGCTCTGCGGAAAACAGAAACCAGCAGGATATGCCATAGCTCGCTGGTACAAGATGCTAGCCCACTGTTTCTCAACCTTAGCAACTTGAAGATGGGTGGACTTCAACTCCCAGAATTCCCCAGCCAGCCATGCTGGCTGGGGGATTCTGGGAGTTGAAGTCCACACATCTTCAAGCTGCCAAGGTTGAGAAACACTGGTTTCAAGACCAGGGATGCTTAGTAACTTTCCCTGGTGCTTAAACTGAGAGATAATATTGAGCAGGCTGAGATCAAAACAAATGTGGGGTTTTCTTTGGAAAAAACCATATACATTTTTTTTAAATAAAAAGTGACATCTTTTTAACGTAATAGGGAATTGTATCTAGAGAAGGCATGGAATTGGGGGACTAAAGAACATTAAGCTAGGATTATATATTTATGCGATATCAGTTTTTTTTCAGAAACAAGGTTCTAGACCTCAAGGCTCATGATTATGTGGTGGAAATTCGAAGATTTAATTATGTATTTCCTAACTCCATACATAACGCAGTATGCAAGTGAGGAAATTGTGTTTGACTCTATAGTTTAAAATCAACAGCAACTCCGTTTTTTCTTTTAAAAAGCTTTATGTTTCTAGTCCTCAGGGTGTCTAATTAGATCTAATGAAATCTCAGAAGGGGCTGGAGAAGAGAGATTTCCAGAAGTTAACAGGAAACTGCCATAAAAAATAAAAAAAAAACACCTTAACCTAGAGCAGGGTTTCTCAACCTTGGCCACTTTAAGATGTGTGGACTTCAACTCCCAGAATTCCCCAGGCAGCTGACTGGGAAATTCTGGGAGTTGAAGTCCACACATCTTAAAGTGGCCAAGGATGGGAAACACTGTCCTAGAGAAAAGAATAATTGGAGCAGATCATTTTCCGACATGGACAAGAATCTCAGAAAAAAAAGGCCCAGCCGATCTCTTCTTTCCAGCTGATGATAAGAAAGTAGCAGAAATTTAGCTATCCAGAAGGACAAATGTCAAGCTCAGGAAAATTTCTCGTCAAAGGCCTCATGCAGCTTCTAAGCACCATTTTTGTGCGCATCCTGAACTCTCGCTTTGAGCAGAAGTGCCAATTTTTTTTCTATCGTTTTAAGGCAGGAAATACATAAAATGGGAAATAAAACCCTAAAATGGGTTGGACAGATGGAAAAAAAAAAACCAAGAAAAATATTCCCCAAACTCTATCCATAAATGCAAGGAAAAACATGAAAGAAAATTCTGGTCCCGCCCACATGTGGGACATGACCCCTCCCCACTTGGGCATCACTGCCTGTCCTCCACGGGCCTTGTCTCCCCTTGCTAAGGATAATCAGCCACCAAAACTTTGCCCACATCTTCTCCTCCCCTTTCCGGCAGGCCCAGCCCAGACAATCAAGATTGATTAAAAGATCTTGAATTAACAGCTCGATCAACCATTGCTTTCTGCCCCCCGGGAGAAACACTCACATAAATCAGGCGCTCCCGATAGCGGATGAGGAGATTTCTCAGAATGCCTGCTTCGTTCAGATCTCCCAAGCGGATCATGTCTTCCACCCCATGGATAGAAGTCGGGTGCATCGGTTTGATGTGACCGGCATTTTGGGGAGATACCCAGTGCTCCTGAAAAATCCAGCAAGCATAATCCACAGGGATGCAAACATCAAGGACAGGAAGAATGAACGATGCCAGGAGCTAAAGCCGAGCATCAAACTGTGCATGGTTAAAACACCAGTGCAATTGCTTCGCGGAGTATGTGGCTTTGCAGAGCACATGAAAGAATTGAGCTTCGGGGAAACCTCACCGTTTCAGCAGGAAAGCTGTGTTAATCTAGGTAGGGAGGCATAAAATCAGAGGGAGTAGCCCCCTTTCCAACTCACAAATGTTACTAAAAGGCAGAAGGTTTTGTGAGTCGCAGAACACTTCATCAGACGCATAGAGCGGCCACTGCATCTGAAACCTGTGCGCTGCATTTGATGCATCTGGTGAAGGGATCTGCAGCTCACAAAAGCTTCTGCCTTCTAGGAAAAGGAAAAGGGGCTACCAGACTCCTTGTGAGCACACGGAGTAGTGATGTTGGATCCACCCGTGTGCCATGCGGCACTGTGGGTGGGTCCTACCTGCTGAATGCCAACTCCAAAGAGCTTAGAAGGTTCCCGGTTGCAGCAGATCAATGTTCCTGACCATTCATTGGTTAGGGAATTGCTTTGTCCATCCTGAAATGTACAACAACCAGGAGCAGGCCAAAGCCACCAATGAAAAATAATAAAAATGAATTATCGAAAAGCAAAATTAAAACTCAAAGAAGATATAATCATTAGAAATGGAAAAACTGAAAACAAGTATGATAGAATTGAAGGTGCTGGGCTAGAAACCAGGAGACTGAGAGTTCTAGTCCTGCCTTAGGCTGGGTGATCTTGGGGCCAGTCCCTGTCTCTCAGCCCTAGGAAGGAGCCAATGGCAAACCAGGAGACTGAGAGTTCTAGTCCCACCTTAGGCATGAAAGACGGCTGGGTGACCTTGGGCCAGTCCCTGTCTCTCACCCCTAGGAAGGAGCCAATGGCAAACCAGGAGCCTGAGAGTTCTAGTCCCGCCTCAGGCATGAGAGCTGGCTGGGTGACCTTGGGCCAGTCACTCGCTCTCAGCCCAAATCACCTCACAGGGTTGTTGTTGTGGGGAAAATAGGAGGAGGAAGGAGTATTAGGTATGTTCGCTGCCTTGAGTTATTTATAAAAATAATAAAGGTGGGATAAAAATTAAATAAATAATAAATAAATATTTGTGGCGTTCTTGGTGCTCTCTGAGCTTGGTTGTTTGCTTGCAGACGTTTCATGACCCAACTACGGAACATCATCAGTGCGAGGGAGTGTGGAGGTATACAGTAGCTTTCCCTGCCAGTGTTGGTGGGGGTGTGGTTTTCTCCTTGGCAGTTCCTTGATTGTGGATTATTTTCTGCCTGACTGTTTGCCTGGTGTTAATCCCTGCTTAACTGGGTGTTGGCTGATGGAGGAGACATGTTGTGGTCTTTTTCCTTCCTTCTTAGCTTTTTTATTGCCTCTTTTGAATGGTGTGTCAATGTGGTTTATCTCTAGTGTCTACTGATGGCTGATTTGTCTGAGTGCCAAGCTTCCAGGAATTCCCTAGGTTTTTTGGATTTAGCTTGGGCTAGGGTGCTCACAGTTTCCCAGCTGAAACTGTGGTTGGGTCTGTCCATGTGTTGTGAGATTAAGTTGGCACATACTGGGTTGGCCTCTTCGTTCATTTCCTTCCTCAAGAGGTGCATCTTCCCATCAAGATGAAAGAGCTCTAAAGAAACCAAGGGGCTGAGAACTGTAGCGGCCACATTGCTTCCCTTGGTATCACCTTGCCACTTCAGGCTGCCCCTCCCGATCAGCAGAAGAGGCTTTTGCACACATGCACACACCTTTTCTGATGCTTCCAGTACAGACACACAAGCACCAGACCACAGCTGTGGGGGGATACACATGGTGGCAAAATCACCATCTCTTCTCCTCCATGAGGAGAATTCTGCTGTCTCCACACTGCAAAGTATTCCCTGAAGGCAAAATTAAGTTGCCTTTCATAGGTCTAATACAGGTCATCCTCGTTTAGTGACCACAATTGGGACCGGCCACTCGGCCATTAAGTGAAGCGGTCACGAAGTGAAACTGTGACTGTGCTTACAATCTGCAAAGGTTGTAAATGCAAGGATTGGTTGCGGAGTTCCTTTTTCATCACCGTCGTAACTGCAAATGGCCGCTAAATGAGGCAGTCGCTAAACGAGGACTACCTGTAATCAACCCAGTTGCTCATTCAAAGGATCCTCCCTGGATTAGCCACACCCTATCTTATAAGGGAAGCACTTGAACATACGTGGTGGGCTGAGAGGTAACTAACTTCATCCACCTCGGCAAGCCTAAATTTCTATGTACCTCCATACAGAACAGAGACCTCGTGGTGGTGGAGCAAGAACAGAAAATCACATTTTCATTTTACGTACATTTCCTTCATCATCTATCACCTGGATCTGTCCCGAATCACACAGCTTAACCACCGCTCCGATGGGAACGTCGAATTCCCGTCTGGTCCTGAGGTCCATCCATACGTAATCCCCCTGAGAGGAAATGCAAACAAGATTTATAAGTCCTGAAAAAAGGCAAAAAGGAAAAAGAAAGAAAGAAAGTGGAAAAGCATGAATCTTGCCAGCCCAATAATACAATTAAGACTTCAGCAGCAACGTGCTTACTTCTCAGAGGTGTGGAAAGCAATAATCAAAGGCATCAAATTTTATTCTGTCCTGTCCCAATTCATCAACAGGTTCAGATACGAAACACACAATATTCATTAAGATGTCTGCAATGTGTTACATTTCCAGATAAAGCGGACTGGTTTATCCCTCAGTGTATCAATGGCCCCCACCACTGAATATATGGCGCATCTTCTAACTTATAGGCATCACATCTTCTGAGCCTCGCCAGCTCTAACGTGCCTTGATGTGATGGTATGTGGGAAAGATCTGGGGAGACAAGGCGAAGAGATGCTGCCAAGGGAATGGTCAGATAAGAGAGGGCTTAGCCCACAGCTGCATAATGGGTGGGGCAAGAGGCTCAGAAAGGACCCACCCTAGTTTCTCGGGCTCTAAAGGAGACGGCGAGAGATTTGTACTCTCAGACTTGCAAGATTCTGTCAATGTTTGTTGTTTATTCATTCAGTCGCTTCCAACTCTTCGTGACTTCATGGACCAGCCCATGCCAGAGCTTCCTGTCGGCCGTCGCCACCCCCAGCTCCCCCAAGGTTGAGTCCGTCACATCCAGAATATCATCCATCCATCTTGCCCTTGGTCGGCCCCTCTTCCTTTTGCCTTCCACTTTCCCCAGCATCAGCTTCTTCTCCAGGGTATCCTGTCTTCTCATTATGTGGCCAAAGTACTTCAGTTTTGCCTTTAATTTCATTCCCTCAAGTGAGCAGTCTGGCTTGATTTCCTGGAGTATGGACTGGCTTGATCTTCTTGCAGTCCAAGGCACTCTCAGAATTTTCCTCCAACACCACAGTTCAAAAGCATCTATCTTCAGCCTTACAATGAAGTAGAATTAGCTCATCTGGTTGTGATTCTTATCTGGTTTACCCTGGGAGGCCAATAATGTTGAAACAGTATCGGCTTTGCTTGCGGGATGTTCCTAGGAAAGTGCTGGCTGGTTTTATAAGCCAGGGAATGAAAGTGGGGAATTTTCTATAGGCATCGTGAAACTGAATCAGAAGAGATTAAGAGGGGCTTCTCAAACAGGATGAACTTGGTGCCGAAAAGAGGCACGAAGAGAACTAGAGACAAAGACCACCTTTGTTTCCTCAAGAAAATAATGAGTGGGAAAGGATTCCTTATCATTGCTTTGGGGAGCTGTGTGTGTGTTGATGGGAAAACAACCTGAATCTAAGATAACTCCTTCCCTAAACGAACAATTAGATAGAAAAAAACTTCTGCCTTCTTTACTGCATTCTCAGCAAATCCATTTTAAATATTAATTAATTTGGGGAAATCTTCCTTGCAGGTAAGTAATTGGAGATGCAGCATCCGTGGGGGATGGGATGCAGGCAAGATGGCAATCGCAGCATCATGACACAAATCCCACCTCTTTTGTGGGTGCACATGACAGCCGTGCCAAAGGGGTGGGGCTTGCATCATAGCACTTCTTTAAAGCAGCTGCGTCTTTTTTTCAGGCTCCAAGACGTTCTGGAAGAAGATGCAGGGCATCCAAGTCTGAAAAAGGATGCTGTTGCTTTAAAGAGATGCTGCATTAGTGCTCTTGGGGGGGACACCCACCTCTTCTGAATCATGCTTCAAAAATAAGAGGTACATCCAAGAGATGGTCTTATTTACCATTATGGCTGGGGGAGTCTCTTGAGAAGCAGGACTGAGTCAACTTGCACTGCCCCCCAAAACGGCTATCACCTCCAGGTTCCGTGGATATTTTTGGCCCCTCCCCAGCTCTGTATCTTGCACTTGAGAACTTCCTATCCCCAACATACATAGGTTTTTCTGGGGGGATAAGAGAGCCCCAGAGTCACATCCGGCCCAAAGGCTGCAAACTTTCTGTTCATCCCTGCTGTAAAAAGATTAGCTAACAGTCACCCACACATTCCAATTGTGCTTTTTTGCACCTTTATATATCAAAAGCATATCTTGTTTTCTGCCAGAATGTCAAAATATCCTTATTTATAGTTAACTGTCCCAAGCTTGATACTCAACTGGAAGACACAAAGACCTGGGGAGGGAAGAACAGGAAGGTAACATTGCAGTAGATGCTTGGCTGGGTTTTGAAATAAAAACCACCACAATCAATGCCAGGGTGGACAACCGATGGCCCCAGGGAATATGCAACCCATTTCTGACCCGCCAGGTCCCTCCCTTAACCATTATTGCTGAAGATCTGAGCTCAGAAGATCTGAAGCTCTGAAGCTCTGAAGCTCTGAAGCTCTGAAGCTCTGAAGCTCTGAAGATCTGAAGCTCTGAAGATCTGAGCTCTGAAGAAATCTGAGCTCCCATCAGTTTGAGAAAGGAACCAGACTGTTCCCACAATGGGGAATCAGATGTGATGGGACCTTTGCAGTGTAGGCTGAGCAAGAAAAAAAAAGGAGAGCCACGGAACAGACTTAGCATGGTTAGAAAAACAAAAAACAAAATTTCAAATGCAGAAGGAGGCTCTTCTAGTGGTCAACAAGAGCCATTCCTTCCCTTTTTGTTTGGGCAAAGTGGAAGGAAGGAGAAGAAGAGGACAACCAGCAGCCAAATGGATGGGCTTGATTACAGCAATGATCATGGGTACCCTGTTGGATGACCTGAAGAACCAGGTTGGAGACCGATCATCCTGGAGGAGGTCTATCTATGTGGTCTCCAAGTGTCAACAATGACTTGATGGCATGCAATCATCATCATCATCATCATCATCATCATCATCATCATCATCCCTGTGCTTCAACTATAATAGGACCATACCGTCTGCATCTGTAGCAGTGTTTCTCAACCTTGGCAACTTTAAGATGTGTGGCCTTCAACTCCCAGAATTCCCCAGCAAAGCAAGGCTGGCTGGGGAATTCTGGGAGCTGAAGTCCACACATCTTAAAGTTGCCAAGGTTGAGAAACCCTGATCTGGAGGTAGGGTCTCTCTCTCCCCATGCTCGATAGAACCATAATTTCTGATAAAGAGTCAGATTCCAAAGCTTTGGAATATAATTCAAGAATTAATCATGTTTGTACAATCTTGAGAAGACAGAGGAGGGGAAACCATAATCCTTTTCAATTCCAAAGAGGTGTCACAGAGAAAACGATTAAGGCCTGTTCTCAACCATTCCAATTTGCAAGACGCAAACAATGAATTCTAGGTACAGAAAGACAGATGCAGGTTGACTGCTAGAAAAAAAAATCTGATGGTAAAAGTAATTTGACAGCAGAACCTATTAAACAGGGCCGCAACTAGGGAGGGGGGGCAAGCAGGGCATGTGCCCCGGGCGCCGTGCTGGGGGGTGTGCCAAAATGACGCCCGGAGGGCGCCAAAATAACAAAATAACCCATGGGGGGGTGCGGAATCCATGTTTGCCCCAGGTGACACAGACCCTAGTTCCATCCTTGCTATTAACCAATCTATTAGCATCCCCTTCACCAGGAATATTCAGGTGAAAATTGGACAGCTATCTTTCAACAATGCTCTATTTATTTATTTATTTGTTCGTTTTTATTTGTTATGTTTGTTAAAAAACCCCAACTCCCCAAAGACTCTGGGCAGTCTTTAATGTGGATTCTCGCACTCTGAAGGAGGTTAGAATTGATGGACTCAAAGCACCCTTCCAACCCTCTGATTCTGTAAAAGCAGAGAAATTGAGATTATTGCACCATCTGACTCTCTCTCTCTCTCAAGATCTGAGACATTCTTAATTTTAAAACCCAGAGATCATACTAAATGTATCAACTAGCGCACACTCGCATGTTATGGAAAACTTCAGCTACTTCTGACCTCTTTCCAGCCAGGTCAGAAGATAGGAGATGCCACCATGCCTTGCTAAAAAATTCCTGAATTGGGAAAAGCACCACCACCACAAGACCCTAAATGCACACACAGGTTTTCTTTCTCAAGCTTCAAACACCAGTCTTGTGCAGGCTTACTCAGAAGTAAGTTGCACTTAGCTCACTCCGTCCTCCTTCCAGGTAAAGCGTGCCCAGGACCAGCAGCTTTCTACAGAAGAGCGAAGACTCAAATTTCTCTTACCGACAAAAACGCGTGGACTTTCAATGCTTGGTTGACGTTTCGGATCAGGGCCCACTTTTTCTGATCTCTCTCGCGGACCCCCATCTCACTGTGGTACTGGAACATGGCGGCATTCCAGCTTCCCTTACCAAGCCCCCCAAACGGCCAACTTGTGCATGGTTGTTTTCCTTTGCACCATCAATGGTGGCTTGATGTCTATCTTCTAGTGCAAGAATAAATCCCTCGCCTGCTTCTTCAAGACGCCTCCTTTTTTAATCCACAAGTTGTCTCCTTGCCTGACCTCTTGGCTTCATGCGAAAGTTTACATCTTCTTTGGGGTAATGATTTCAAATGGCCCACCACAAATTCCTAAGACCATCATGGGGTTTGCTCTGCAGAAAGTCAGTCCAAATTCCAGATTTCAGCTTTGGAAGATGTTTTGCACCTCCCAGGGATTTCCCTTCCTTCTTTTCTCAGGGCAGGGCCCCTCTGATGTGGAAGACATCTTTCAACTGCCAGTCCCTGAACTCTCTTGGCTACTTATTAAGCCAGTCCTGCAATTCCCTCATGCAACACATGGCTTTTAATTAACTTAATACCTTTCAGCACCAAGTTAACCAATGCACAAGAGAGAATCCAAAACCAGGGGCCATCTGCCTTGGCTTTCAATGATCGCAGGGCTGGGAAGCCATAGCAACCAACTTTTAAATAATTAAGTCAGCAGTATCGTGCCCAGCTAACTGCATCTTAAATTCCCAAAGGATGGGGATGATGTTAGATATCAGCTTGTCCAGGAACTCAATTCTCAGCCCTTCTGAGGCAGGACAGGTCAGGAAACAGATTCCTCGGGAATGACTGGAACTGTACTTTATTGATATAGGAATGTAATAACCAAATCTTGATTGGCTGTCTCTTCCCTTCCCTCCTGCTTAGCTACAGTGACCATATTTTCTTGGGAAAAAATAAAGGACAAATCTGAAAAAGGGGCAAATTTGAAAGAGGTTCCTAAGGATAACACATTTTAATTTTTTATGTTGATGACTTTGCTTTACAAAGGAAAATTCAAGAGCAAAACCAAGGAAAACTTTACAAAAACATCTGTTCTAATAAAAATATCTAGAATCAAAGAGTAGATGTAAATTTATTTTTAAAAGACCATTCAATTTCCATCTTTTTCACCTGAATGTGAAAGACTGTGCATTAAGTGGTGCCGTTTGTACAGTAAAAGTGAAATGACCCAAAAAAAGGACAAAAGGGAGTTTTTGAAGAATAAATCAATCTAAAGGACAGCTTTCAGAAATAAAGGACTGTTTTTTATAATAAAGGATGCATGGTCACTGTAAGCATCATGCATGATGTCTTCCTCTCCAGCCTAAAATGAGCTTAAAGAACATTCCTGCAAAGATTTGCAAAGGGTCTTAAGTAACACCTACAAC
Source organism: Charina bottae (assembly GCA_023362775.1). Taxonomy (NCBI): domain Eukaryota; kingdom Metazoa; phylum Chordata; class Lepidosauria; order Squamata; family Charinaidae; genus Charina; species Charina bottae. The sequence continues at coordinate 686,025 of JALMGJ010000048.1, read as the reverse complement.
TGAATGGAGCAAAATGGAGTACAGGTCATCCTCGTTTAGCGATTGCCTCATTTAGCGATGGTTCGCAGTTACGACGGTGATGAAAAAGAAACTTTGCAACCAATCCTTGCATTTACGACCTTTGCTGGTCTGTCAAGCAAAGGAAAGCTGAAGTAAGATCGTAAGCACAGCCGCGGTTTCACTTAGTGACCGCTTCGCTTAACAACCGAGTTGCCGGTCCCAATTGTGGTCACTAAACGAGGACTACCTGTAAGGATGAAAATGGGAAAAAGCTGAAGGAAGTTCCTAAGCACAGTTTTCCTGTTTCCCTGGTAACGGTCCCTGCATAGTTTCTCCAAGGTTATTTTTGTGGCTCTCCACACTCAAGGAGGCTGGCAGGGAGGAACTGCCCTTCCTACATCTCCTCAAGAACAACATCTCTGCAAGGGAGGCTGGTTGGAGAGACAGTGACTGGTTGCAAGTCACCCATCAGCTTTCCGGGCAGAAGCTGGATCTGTGCCTGAATCTCACCACTCATCCAAACCTTTTACCACTACACCGCAGTGCCTCTTCCCAAGACAGTTCAGGTGCCTTCTCAGCCCCATGGAATAATATCCCCCCGGAAATCAGTACGGGTCCCACCCTTTTGACTTTCTGCAAACCGATAAAGACCTGGTGGTTCTCCCAGGCTCTAAGCTAGGGTGGGGGTCCAGCCCCATAAGAGCTGGCTTTCCTCTTCCTGTTTTGATTCTTCTTTTTTATTTATATACCGGTACCTTGTTTCCTTTTAATTTTTTTTCTCTAAGCCGCCCAGAGTCGCTACGGAGGTGGGTGGCCTCGAAACTGAAATTGTAATAATTTAAAAAAATTAAAATAAAGTTATTTTGATACCTAGGTGTAGGAGGAGGAGGTGGGAGTGCAGAAATTGCTGCTCAGCCCTGGGAAAGCCGGAAGTGTAAGGCAGTATTAAAGGGCGGGGGCGGGGGGCGCATTGTACCTGCTTAGAAACAAAAAGTTAAAAATATATACTCTGCTGTGATTCTGTGCCTTTATGGAATGGATTTGTGGATGGTGGAACGGCAGCTCAGCAACTTGCAGGAAACTGAAAACAAGCTGCCTTCTTTCTTGGCAAAACTCAGACATTGCTCACATTCCTTTCTACCTGGCTGGGCAAACAGGGTAGCTGAGATGAACACCTCAAGGCCTCCTTCTGTGCTGGAGACCCAGAAAGAATGAAGGGTTGCCTTGGACGGGATATATCTAAGCACGCAAAGGTGTTGTCCTTGGAGCCACGCATGGACCACAGACCTGGATGGGAGCATTGCTGGCTGTCCTCATGTTCTTAATGGCTCCTCGGGATGCAGAAATGGGAAGGGGGGTCAGTCGGAGAGAGGAAATATGATGCAATGCAGCCTCTCCTGATCTGATGCCCTCCAGATATGTGGGGTTTGCAGCCCCTTGAATGGCAGGCTTTTGAGATAGGCTGACCATACGTCCCGTTTTGAACGGGACAGTCCCGGTTTTTTAGCATTTTTCAACCGTCCTGTCTTTTTGATAAAAATCTCAATTTTGTCCCGTTTTTTAAACCCGGCAGGAATGGCGCGGGAGGAGGATCCGAGCCGGAGCTGCCGATTGGAGGCAGCCCGGAAGAGGAAGCCCTCCCGCCTATCAGCGTGCAGCAAAGGAGGGCGGACCTGGGGGTGGGGTTTGCAGGCGGGAGCCAATCACGTGGACCGGGGGGCGGGGACCCCTGTCTTTTTCATGAATACGGAATATTACATAAGACCCCGTCCCGTTTTGCCATCCCAATGTCCCGTTTTTGTCTCAAGGAAATATGGTCAGCCTATTTTGAGAAGAAGATGTCCACACATCTTCTAGACCAGAAGATGTGTGGACTTCAACTCTCAGAATTCCCTGGCCAGCATGACTGTCATGCTGGCCAGGGAATTCTGGGAATTGATGTCCACATATCTTAAAGTTGCCAAGGTCGAGAAACACTGGTCTAGACAGTATGGGATTCTGGGAGCTGCGCTTCCATTGCATCTCAAGGGGACCACAGTGGGGAGAGCTGGTGCGATGGGTAGACCAGGCACGGGGAGCACCAATCCCTCCAGATGTTGCTGGACTGCAACTCCCATCATCCTTGATCGCTAGCCCTGCTGAGGCTGATAGGAGTCATAGTCCTATACCCTTGGTCAGGTCCTACATCCCCCCTTTTAAATTTGCCATTGTTGAGCAAGGAATGAAGATTAGCAAGTCAGCTTGGCCCAATCATTTAGCTTCACCGAGAATTGTCTGTAGCTTGAATCATGTTAACTGGATTTCTATTTTCTCAGTGGAAATGTTTCGCTCCTTATCCAAGGAGCTTCTTCAGTCTGAGCAAAGTTGGTAAGGGAATCCTAAATATGTTTCTAGGTAGCTGTGTGACCTTACACCTGGGGCTAGGTCATGGTTATATTGAGATGTTATTTTAAGTCCTTTTATCATCTAAAGGAGGATCGTTAAGATCACCATGCTGCTGTTGAGCTTGTGAAATGGTCTTAATCTTCCTAGGCACAGAAGACAAAGCAGGGAGGAAGATGGGGGAGAGATTGTGCCTGAGGCCCCCACCTCTATTCAAGGAAGGATTTTCCAAGTTGGCATAAATGGATTCGTTGACCCCTCTCTCAAACCACCTTTAGACCGAGAAGATAGGTGGTTTGAGAGAGGGGTCAACGAATCCATTTATGCCAACTTGGAAAATCCTTCCCTGAATAGAGGTGGGGGCCTCAGGCACAATCTCTCCCCCATCTTCCTCCCTGCTTTGTCTTCTGTGCCTAGGAAGATTAAGACCATTTCACAAGCTCAACAGCAGCATGGTGATCTTAACGATCCTCCTTTAGATGATAAAAGGACTTAAAATAACATCTCAAAATAACCATGACCTAGCCCCAGGTGCAAGGTCCCACAGCCATCCTAGAAACATATTTAAGGATTCCCTTACCAACTTTGCTCAGACTGAAGAAGCTCCTTGGATAAGGAGCGAAACGTTTCCACTGAGAAAATAGAAATCTAGTTGACATGATTCAAGCTACAGACAATTCCACCTGGATGACTGAGAACCTTCATAGACATATTCACCGAGAATAAAACCAGGGTGGTGGGAGAAACAATTCCCCGTTCTCTTTGGAGGAAGAATTTCTATATTACATATAGAAATGTAATAAAACGAGAGATTCATCTCTTTCAGCCTGGCTTACCACCCCATGCTATTATGCAAATAAAATAGCATGCTGAGCTCTCTGGAGAAAGAACGGCATTAAACGTGAATTTAATCAGCACAGTTGACATAGTGAGGAACGCATGGTCTGATGAATAACATACAAGAGATATGTCATCAAATTGCAATTTTTTACTGGGAAGGAAGGAGGAAATGATGAAACACATGGGGAGTTATTGTATTAGCAGTATTGAACTCATTTAATACTAAATTACATGGATACGCAAATACTTTTCTTGACCCTGGGTTTTTTTGTGGGGAATGTGGCTCTTAGGACCCCACTGAAACGTTCACTGCAGGTCACAGCATCAAAAAAGTTGTACCACCCAGAGTGGCTGGGAATCAGGCAGCATATAAATTTAATAAATTATTATTATTATTACACCTGATTTTAAAAAACATAAATAAAATAAAAGTCTCCTTTGAGTGAAGCTCCATTCTTCTTGGATCCATCTATGCCATTTTCTTGGCAACAACGGCTTCATCTGGGATGGGATGTTTTTTGGATCTTCAATAGAGCGTTGGTCTTTCCTGGTGGTCTCCCATCCATACCCTAAGCCCAACTCTGCTTAGATCAGCCAAGCCTAGCGAGAGGCTTCCACCAACTGTGTTCAAAAGGAAAGTTAAGGCTCCCAGCACTCTCTGAATACGGACGTGCATTTTTCTTGGCAACAGGAACAGAAGTGGTTTGCTGTAGGCTAAACTGGGAAATCAATTTTAAAAATCCCTTATTGCTATGAAAACTGCACGCACATAGTTTGAGCACTCAAAAAATCCAAACATTGTTTGAACTTGCCATTTCTAGACCAGTGTTTCTCAACCTTGGCAGCTTGAAGATGTGTGGACTTCAACTCCCAGAATTCCCCAGCCAGCATGGCTGGCTGGGGAATTCTGGGAGTTGAAGTCCACACATCTTCAAGCTGCCAAGGTTGAGAAACACTGGTCTAGATTGATATGGGGCTGGTTTTTAGAGTTGGGGGGTCAGGAAAGTTGGAGAGATTAATTCACTTTGCAGAGGGCTTTCGCTCCGAATTCCCATCCTTGATCTCGAAGAACTACGCAGAATCAAATTTCACCAGAAGTCGATCTCAATTTGAAGGAGACGTAACCTTTTGGGAGGGGACCCCTAGGCCAAGGCGCCATTTTATCCCGTCTCGAAAGGCCACCAGTGGATTTACACGTTTCCAGATGCTTCTAAAGCTGGGCTAAGCAGCTTTGCGGTAGCTCAGCGTCCAAACGCTGAAACACCTTTTTTGCCCATTATTGTCCAATCCCAGTTCCTGGGACAGCATGCATGACTTAATTCGCTGATTTGAGGGCGGGATTTTGACAGCGGGAGCCATTAAGATGCTAAATGTTTCCATCCAGAGTGCTCCAATGGACCATATTTTAATCTATATGCAAATAGGTCATCAGCTGCTGGTGGAAGAGCTATTCTCATCACCCTTTTATTACGGCTGGGAGGAGTTCGGGGCCGGTACATAAATCCCATACGAGACAGTAACAGACAAGAGCTTGCTGAAAAAATTGATTTATGAGGCGGGGATCATGTCTGAAGGCCCTGGATGAGAAGGCCAACAGGAACCGTGGCTTCAAATCACACCCAAACGCTGCAAGGTGGAAAACTGAACATGCCCATTTGCACTGTAGCTTGAATCATGTCAGCTGGATTTCTATTTTCTCAGTGGAAACGTTTCGCTCCTTATCCAAGGAGCTTCTTCAGTCTGAGCAAAGTTAGTAAGGGAATCCTAAATATGTTTCTAGGTAGCTGTGTGTGTCACACACACAGTGTGTCTAGGTAGCTGTGTGTCACACACAGCTACCTAGAAACATATTTAAGGATTCCCTTACCAACTTTGCTCAGACTGAAGAAGCTCCTTGGATAAGGAGCGAAAAGTTTCCACTGAGAAAATAGAAATCCAGTTGACATGATTCAAGCTACAGACAATTCTACCTGGATGACTGAGAACCTTCATAGACATGCCCATTTGCACGTTCTCCAAGGGGTAGTTGCTACTAGCTCCTTATGGAGAATCGGTGTTCTGCTGAGTTTGGACATTTGTGGAAGAACCTCAAGAAGAAGAAGACAACCAGCAGCAGTGATGGGGGCACCATTGGAAGACCTGAAGGACCAGGTTGGGGACAGATCCTCCTGGAGAAGGTCTGCCTATGTGGCCGCTAAGAGTCAACACCAACTTGGTGGCACATAATCAATTAATCATTAGAACCTCCAAAATCAGGAGCAGCGTACCCTGCATATTAAGTGTCAGAGAAAAGCAACAAGGAGACCGTCATCCTATTCAAACCTGGATGCTCTATTCTAACTCCAACTGTTGTCCATCTAATCCAAAGTTGGCACCTTTGACTGCCCGCGGCTGTTTTAACCTGGTTACTGAATCGCCCCATAAATTAATCCAATGGGGTGGAGTCACACGACATGCTTATCCACAAAGAAGCAAACCAGGCTCTGAACAACTTTAGTAGGGCCACCATATCTGGGCTGCAAACAACTAGATGACTCTGCTCCCATCTAGTGGTCATCCAGACAGACCTCAGGTAAGCGTGTTGTGCAAATGCAACCCCCAGTTTGCTGACCTCATTAAGACTCCCCCCTCCCCGCTGATTTCAAATTGATCCTTAATCTGGTTTGGAATTAAAATTATGTCCAAAGAAACACAGAGAGATTTGTCTGGATCTTACTGTACTTTTCCAATTTACTGTCAATGGAGTCTTTTCTCTCTTCGTTTACTTCTTCCTTCTGCCAACCCAGAATTGAAAGGGTGCCACAACCCATTTGCCCAACAACCTTCAACAAGGTCTGCTTTTCTTTGGAAGCAGAAAATGGAAAGCCAAAAAGAAAGCCAGCCTCGGCTGGTTTTCTGAGTTCTTTAGAGCTTTCTCATTCCTAAACAAAGCCTACCAGGACTTGTCTTTGAAAAGCTACCAAGAGGAAAATCAGTGGGATGCAACGGGACAGTTATTAAACAGGGACTGTGGAGGAAAAGCCCATGGAGATCATCATCATCACCACCACCACCATCATCATCATCATCATCCAGTCTGATTCTCTTTCTCCAAAAAGTTTAGGGTATCAAACATGGTCAGGGATTTGCCTGGGAGTGATGGGGCATGTAGTTCAACAGATCTGTTGGACACTGAGTTATAGAACAAGACATAGATTCAAAGCTTCCTTCTCCTTCTCCTTCTCCTTCTCCTTCTCCTTCTCCTTCTCCTTCTCCTCCTTCCTCCCTTCCCCTTCTCCTTCCTCCCTTCCCCTTCTCCTTCTTCTCTACCCTCCTTCTCCTTCCTCCTCTCCTTCTCTTCCTTCTCTTTCCTCCTTCTCCTTCTCCTTCCTCCTATTTTGCATTCTATTCTTGCTGCAAACAATATTTAAAAGCCACTTTGCTGGAAAAAGAATAACAGCTTTGCTTTCCTTCTGCACTATGGAACTGTTATTTGCTGATGCAGCAAGTAAGCCATTCTCACACTGGAGGTCTTTTCTGATCAAGACTGGTACGTAGACCCCTACTTAACCTTGAACACGTGAAGGGGCATCCCCCCACAGCTGAAATGGCCAGTGATTTGGGGGTTCCAGAATCCAAAACTTCTGGAGGACATCAAGTTCTCTACCCCGAATCATGTACAGTATCTCAATAAACTGAATGCTTTACTCATTCCCTTATAATAATTAATAAAGATAGCCTGGCGTTTAGATCCGTTTGAATGCCGATCAATTTAGACGTTGTGGCATAAACTCAGAATTTATGTGACTGTTTATAAGTGGGACAATTCCCTTTGTTGCATTTTTAGCAAAGGGGAATATTAAATTATGAAGGATAAATAAAGACAGCCAGTTTGGTCTAGTGGTTAAGGTGCTGGGCTAGAAACCAGGCGTCTGTGAATTCTAGTCCCACCTTAAGCATGAAAGCCAGCTCGGTGACCTTGGGCCTGTCATTCACTCTCAGCCCTAGGAAGGAGCCAATGGCAAACCAGGAGACTGAAAATTCTAGTCCCGCCTTAGGCATGAAAGCCAGCTGGGTGACCTTGGGCCAGTCACTCTCTCTCAGCCCAACTCACCTCACAGGGCTGTTGTTGTGGGGAAAATAGGAGGAGGAATGAGTATTAGGTATGTTCACCGCCTTGAGTTATTTATAAAAATAATAAAGGCGGGATAAAAATAAAATATAAATAAATAAATAATAAATCTACCCCTGAGGCATAGCAGTGAATACACCACTATGCCATGTTTATCAACATCCATAGTAGCATTCTTTTAGTAGAGACTAGGATTTTCAAGCAATCTGGTCAAATATTCTAGAGTTAATTTGCTTCCCTCTCAAAGTTTAATTCTTAGACAACACAGAGACAATTTACAATGCTGCTACTTTAGATTTTGTGGCTTGCTAATATTTTTAAGGCCCCAAAAAGCTCTATTTAATTGGTGTACAGTATATTTTTGCTTGGGTCAGTATAAAGTCATCACAATTAATATTTTCCTCTTTAATAAAGCAGTAAAAAAAAAAAGTGGTGTGTTCAATTCCCGTGATCTTACGTCAGCCCCTTTGTAGTATTTCTTTCCAACGGCTTTCCCCCTTCAGATCAGCAGAGCAACACAGAATGGCCTGCTTGCGCCACTAATCTGTTAATCTGCACAGCGTGTTCCAATCGTTCTCATTAAGCCGCGCAGGGTACAAGATGTGAACGGTTTCGTCCCTCTTTTTCGAGATTCGGGAGCCACGTCAAAACAGCTTGACCTCAGCCAACCCCCAAGCTGCAGACTGGTCCCACCCCCCCCTTTAAACCAGCAAGAGCTACCTTCTAACATTAACCCTGATAACAGACCACAGTTAAGCAACCTACCTGCTGTAGAATGACCATGATTCTTCCCAAAACATCGACCGTCTGTGGCAGGAAACCTGAATGATGAAAGAAGGCAGAGGATTGAGAGAAGGGTAAGCCAGTTTGGAGATGTCAAACGGCAGCAATTGCAGGATACATATCATTTGGCACACGCTCCCATTCCAGGGGTAGGTGGTTATAAATGGAACAGGCACTGTTCCATTAGTTATAGACAGGAAAAGATAATCCACGCATTCAGGTTAATGCTTGCACTGGAAGGCATTAGTTGCCAGAATCCCTCAGGGGATAAGCTGGTAAGGATGGTGTGTCTGCTGGGAACAAAGATGGGAACAATGAAAAGGGGAAAAAAAGAAATACCAGACAGAGAATTTGGCATCCTCGAAATCTCAGCTTTCTTATTCAAAACGAGCATGTTTCTAGCCCTCATGATTCAGACGATATGCTGGGAAGGTGTCAGGCGATGCCCCAAAAGAAAAGAATCTCAGAAGCCATATAGAATAAACAACCTCATCTGGGGTCCCCAGGACTACATATGACCCCCAACAATCTGGACGTGTATCCCCCGTTATTTTTAATATGTCAAACAGGGAAATTATTACGTACACCAGGAATCAACCTATTAATTATATGGAAGGAGTTGAATTTTAATTCAGTTTACACAAAGACAACTGGATCCAAATACTTTTTGATGGTGGATGTTGGAAATGAAGGCCATGGGACAGAATTTTTTTATTTCTGTAACTCCCCTGTAAGGATCTCAGGCTGAACTGATCTGTTCATCAGAGCTGGTTGGTATCAAGTGGCATAGAAATGTTAATAAAAAATAAATCGTTTTAAATTAAAATAAATTCATGGTTTCCAGATACCAGGGATGGGGGCAGGAGGGGTGCAGAGGAATGCAGTGATAATGTTGGTGGAAGAAATGCAAGAACCATTATCAGATAAAATAGAAAGTAAATGACATCCCAGTCCAGGAAAAGGAATAAACATGAGAAAGAGGCTCAGAATAATCCCACCTTGATTCTGTGTTGTATCAGAGGGAAACTGTGGGAGGCTGTCAAGATTTCTGTTATTGTACCCTACAACAATAAAGCAGAGTTCCAGTAGTCCTTGTGGTGTCTGTTTCCTGACCTGGCCTACCTCGAAGGGCTGACAGGAAGAGACTTTGCTCTTTGTTGTTTTTGCTGTGAAAATCCACCCACTTCTCTGTGGTTGGAAATCCCTGGCAGGTGGGCATAGCACGGGCTCTGTTGGCTAATGTCCAGTCTTGTGACCAGCCAGGCTGCCAACTAACTCACAAAGGCAGCCAGACTGGACGCTAAGGCATTTGTTTATTACCCGAAGCTTAGGAGAAACAGCAAGGTAAGGTGTCCTCCCTGCTTGGGGCCCCATTTTTGTCCCAGGAAGAAAACTCCATCAGAATCATACCATCAAGGAAACAGTGGTATCAGTCTTCGCCCCTGGAAACTGCAGACTGAGCTAACCTGCTCTGGAACACTGGAAGAAATGTTACCTAAGCAAAGGCTGTTAGATCGTGACACAACTTTAACTTTTAACTACTTTAACTTTAACTTTAACTTTAACTTTAACTTTAACTTTAACTTTAACTTTAACTTTAACTTTAACTTTAACTTTAACTTTAACTTTAACTTTAACTTTAACAACTTTAACTTTAACAACTTTAACTTTAACTTTAACTTTAACTTTAACTTAACTTTAACTTTAACTTTAACTTTAACTTCAACAACTTCAACAACTTTAACTTTAATCAACCAGGAGAAGGATGCTGTTGTTAACTGCTCTATTAACTTAAATAATTAAATCCCCTCAACCTCATGCTGATTCCCACCCTCCAAATCCAGGAAGATTTTAATTTTGATCTCTGAGCTGAGAACTTCCTTATAATCTCTACCAGAAAAATTCTACCTGCAGCTAGCAAGGAGACAGCAGGAGATTTGTACTTTGAGACTTGCAAGATTCTGTTAATGTAGCCTTAGAATACACTAGAATTAGCTCATCTGGTTGTGTTTCCTGTCTGGTCTGCCTGGGAAGGCTGACATCAGTCTTGCAAGTCTCAAAGTACAAATCTCCTGCTGTCTCCTTTACAGCCTGAGAAACTGGGGAGGGTCCCTTCTGAGCCTCTTTCTCCTCCCATTATGCAGCCGCGGGCTATGCCCTCTCTTATCTGACCGTTCCCTAGGCAGCATCTCTTCACCCCCCTTTCTCACATACCATTACAGCACCTGGGCACTTCATGCCTTGGATGTAGACAGTAAGGAAGATGACTGGGATGGAGATATGTGTAGACAAAAGGGGCTGAAGCATTTTTAAATCCAGAGCAATGAGGTAACATTTGGAAGTGGCTCAGACAAATACCTTCCTGATTCACTGGAGTATAAGAAGGTGGGGAGGTCCAACACAATCAGACTTGTAATGTTCTGTTATTAGAGCCCATCTCAATAAATGTAGTTAGTTTTGGCCTTCCCGTGGAGCTGATTTCATGGTCTGGTCTACCTCGTGGGCTGACATTGGGTTAACCTGCTGGGATTATGTCAGCCCTTTGAGGTAGTCCAGACAGGAAACTAAAACCGTGAGTACTGACACTACCTTTATTGTAAGGTTATAGTAACAGAATCTTGCAAGTCCGAAAGTACGTTTCTCCCCTCCTTTCCTTTTACTTTCCAGAAAACTAGGGAGGGTCCCTTCTGAGATACTTCCTGTCACAAATGCGTTGAGTCAAAGTAGAAACAAAAAATTTTATTGAAGCGTTTGCAAAGGCTGGTGGACTCAACCGTGCCAAAAAACAGAACGCACCAAGGAAGAGCCACACTCAGCAACAGGTTACACACTCATTTATACAGTTCTTACCCGTCGCTCAACACTTACCCCTTTCCTCCATTGGCTGGAGTAGTCTAGGGCTCACAACCTATCAGAAGCGCCTATTCAGAATATAATTATACCCACCTCTGTTTACCTCTCCCACTCCCCACTTCTTACCTCCCCCTGCCCCTTATTTATTTATTTCCTTGTAAGGAAGGTGCCCTACTTTAAGCAATGCTCATTAGCCTCACCTTTGACCGCAAAGCTTCCTATAGTATGTGGGTTACATTCAGCTTGCTAAAAATATATTCTCATTTCCTGCAGGTAGTTATGTCAGAAATTTTGTTAACTAATACAGGAAAGGTCCAACGTAGGTTTATGGGTTAAGTTTATTAATTCTTTGTTAATAATAACTAATTTCATATTTCTCTCATTCCCATGTCCCCTTTTCTTCTGTGGACTAACTTTTGCATGACAGTTGTCTCATCTGTGGCTCTTCCTCCTATCTCCCAAAGTTATTCTCACAGCCCATTACATATTATTTATACTTGGAGTATACCCCTTCCCCACTCCAGCCATGATGCACAGCAAGACTTGAGGGGGAGCAGATCTCAAAAAGCACAGGAGGACCGAATTTAGTTAGAGTTTGGATGGGAGACCACAAGGAAACCACAGGACAATACGCTAGACTGGGAAACTGAAAAAATATATTCTAGAAAAAAGGTGGCCAAGCGCTTCTTGGCAACAAACATTGCCAAAAAAAACTGCGGGGACCTCTCTGTGCAGTCACCATGTGCTGAACTCAACTCAAGGGAGATGCTATTTTATTTATTCATTCATTTGATTATGTATTTATTCACTTATTTATTCAATTCAGTTTTAATTTATCCTCTAGCAGGGTTGGAAACCCTCCTGTTTCCCTGCCAGCTGCCGCTTAGACACACACGAACCCAGAATTAATGTTTAATAGGCCTGCATAGGCCTGCTGATAAGGCTTGCTCTCTCAAAGCAAGCACAAGACACCCAGCCGACTTTTCTGCCTCCAAACAATGGGTCAGAGATAAAAGGGCAGTATGAATAGCCCGGCTTTCTCCCCTTGCACTTGGCTTCTTATCCAGCTGTTTGCAACCCGCCTGGGAAACCCAATACAGGTTTGCAAAGGGCTGGGCCAAGATTCCTAAGGGTTTGAGGTTTCCTTTGCTTTGCAGTCTCCCTGGCTACAGTGACTCAGACTGTCTGCATCTAATTCCAAAACAGGATAATTCTGCAACCTGCGCAGGTATAATTTCACTAGGAGAGACATCTGGAGCAGAATGCTGTGAGCCCCCCAGGGCCCTTCCCATGTTTCTGGCATCCAAGTTATATTTATTAAGGTTATTCCGTTTGGGCTATCAAGTCTGGAAGGAGAGCCAGTTTGGTGTAGTGGTTAAGGCACTTGGCTAGAAACCAGGAGACTGAGAGTTCTAGTCCCGCCTTAGGCATGAAAGCCGGCTGGGTGACCTTGGGCCAGTCACTCTCTCTCAGCCCTAGGAAGGAGCCAATGACAAACCAGGAGACCGAGAGTTCTGGTCCCGCCTCAGGCATGAAAGCCGGCTGGGTGACCCTGAGCCAAACACATGCTCTCAGCCCTAGGAAGGAGCCAGTGGAAAACCAGGAGACTGAGAGTTCTAGTCCCGCCTCAGGCATGAAAGCCTGCTGGGTGACCTTGGGCCAGTCCCTGTCTCTCAGCCCTAGGTAGGAGCCAATGGCAAACCAGGAGACTGAGAGTTCTAGTCCTGCCTTAGGCATGAAATCCGGCTGGGTGACCCTGAGCCAATCACATCCTCTCAGCCCTAGGAAGGAGCCAGTGGCAAACCAGGAGACTGAGAGTTCTAGTCCCACCTTAGGCATGAAAGCCAGCTGGGTGACCTTGGGCCAGTCCCTGTCTCTCAGCCCAACTCACCTCACAGGGTTGTTGTTGTGGGGAAAATAGGAGGAGGAAGGAGTATCAGGGATGTTCGCCACCTTGAGTTATTTATAAAAATAATAAAGGCAGGATAGAAAATAATAAAATAATAAAATAAAATAAAATAAAATAAAATAAAATAAAATAAAATAAAATAAAATAAAATAAAATAAAATAAAATAAAAAAAATAAAAAAAAATAATAAAATAAAATAAAATAAAATAAAATAAATAAAATAAAATAAAATAAAATAAAATAATAAAATAAAATAAAATAAAATAAAATAAAATAAAATAAAATAAAATAAAATAAAATAATAAAATAAAATAAAATAAAATAAAATAAAATAAAATAAAATAATAAAATAAAATAATAAAATATAAAATAAAATAAAATAAAATAAAATAAAATAAAATAAGCCACTTGGTTCACCCGTCATGTTAATCCATCCTGTGTTTTGTTTGGTTGTAACTTAGGGCAGTGTTTCTCAAACTTGCCAACTTGAAGACGTGTGGACTTCAACTCCCAGAATTCCCCAGCCAGCCACACGTCTTCAAGTGGCCATGGTTGAGAAACCCTGGCTTAGGGTGTCGTGTAAACTCTGTCACTCTGATTTCTAGAGCCCTGGCTTTGGTTTAGCATGACGTCTGAATCCCACCAAGGCTTATTTGTTCAACAACCCATGGTGAAAACCAACAAGGTTTATTGTAATGTGGGAAGTCAGTTCCCAAGTTCAGGTGTGATGGGCTAAGAGAAAAAAGATCACTTAAACTGCCCAGGATGTAAGAAGAGTTTAGAAGGATTTTCTTTTTAACTGGAGCCAATTTCTGTCACCTCCTTAAAGTTGACCCCAACCCAGGCAACTTTAGAGACCCATCACTGCCGTTTTCTTGACAACAATCCCGGTGTGGTTTGCCACTGCCAGCTTTTGCCATTGTTTTTCAACTTCCTAGACCCAACCTGTTCATGATGGCTCCATCCGTGATGGGGCCACCATTCTTTTTAATGTCTTTATTCCTTCAACTGTCAAACAGACAGACAGACAGACAAATAAATAAATAAATAAATAGGAGGAGGAGGATGGGATGGGGACCCCCTGATCCTTTGCTTTGTGTGCTAATTTTCAATTGCAATGTAAGAATGAGCACTTGGCTCTTTGCTGCCCTCAGCAGGCACAGAAAGGAATAGCACCCTTTAACATCACACCCTGTGATTGGCAGGCCTGACCTGAATTTCAAGTGTCTGGCTTTTTGGTCCTTCCATGAGTACAGAGCAGTGCATTGTGTTATAGCATCTCAGCCTCTCCCACCAGGAACAGATAGCAAGATGCACAAGGCCTCTCAGATCTGGGCTGCACAAATCAGGAAATTAGGACAACCACTAGGGGGCAGCCAAGACTTTTTCTATCGCCTTGCTGCCCCCTAGTGGTCACGTGGAATATTGCACCACAGATCTGGCTGGTCCAGACTGGCATGGCTTTGAAATCAACCCGGCGAGGACTTCCAGTGGAGGCATGGGAGCTGAACACATCTCCATGGAGAGCAGAGATGATGACCACGGCAAAGACTGAAGAACCAGTGAGTAGAGAGAACAGGAGATCTCCTACATGTGCTCCAGACAGCTGCTCCTTGCAAGGAGACCACAGGACAGTGGTTTTCCACGGGTTTGAGTGCTGGGAGACAAAGGGATCAATCACCAAGCTCGCAGCCACGAGGGAGGCTTTTAAAGGACACTAAGTTTGCTATCCTTGCTTCTAATTGCTTTCAAAAATTGCCTATTTAACTATCTTAAGGCTATTAGAGTTCTTTAGAACGACAAGTTTGAAAACCCACCTGGTGAGTCTATCTTCATTTCTGAACAAAAGAAAAATTAACTATAAATTTAAGAACTTAAAGAATTTGAAATAAATGGCAAAATGCTAAATAAGATTTTGAACCAAGAAAGTTCAAGTTAAGGGTCCAGACAAATTTGGAATATTGAAACTTTTACTATAAGGTCTTGGAATTACCTATATAAAATAAATAGCTTTTCATGGGAACCAGAGTTATTTTGTCTACTGTAAGTCATAATGGCGATTAGACACCTTATGATTTAAATTGGACACTAGAAGGGACTAAAGATTCCAGGCAAAAAGGGGGGGAAAGGATTGGGATTTACAAAATGAAGAAGGGATGGAGAAGAAGAGATGGAGGTTTAGTTTTGATTTGATTGGTTGACACTCTTCAAATACCATTTTCAGGTCAGCTGACAACTATTTAACTCAGTATTTCTCAAACTCAGCAACTTCAAGACATGTGGACTTTAACTCCCAGAATTCTCCAGTCCCTGGACCATTTTAGTTGCCCTATTTAACATGTTAAGGCAGTGTTTCTCAAACTCGGCAACTTTAAGACGTGTGGACTTCAACTCCCAGAATTCCCCAGCCAGCACACATCTTCAAGTTGCCAAGGTTGAGAAACACTGATCTAACTCCCATCCTGGCTACTTTTAAGTATCAGGATACAGGAAAAGACCAGATGGGGAAAGTTTTAGCTTTAGTAGATGCATTTGTAAATGACTGCAGAAGTGTTGGCATCCCAGGGTTGCCCTCAGCCCCCAAAGAGCCCAGGGACCCCCAAAGTTGTTTCCACATTATAATATTTAATGTGACAGCATTACAAAATTATTATTAAACCTATGGCTGGAGAGGAATCCAATCAACGATACCGAATGTTGGTTAAATGAAAATGAAATGAAATATTTCTCTTGGCCCACCTACTGTTTTTTTAGGTTTGTCACCTCAGCAAATTACTCAGAGATGAAACTGTATCCTGAAATGGTGGGGATCCGTTGTTCAAATCAGTTACCCTGGCGATGGGGACACCGTTGGAGACCTGAAAGACCAAGTTAGGGATAGATTGCCATGGAGAAAATCTATCTGTGTGGTCACTAAGAGTCAGCACCTGCTTGATGGCACAATCAATCAATCAATCAATCTTCAAAAAGCAGTGCAAAAATCTTTGGCAAAACTGGTCCTGAACTTAAAGCGTTGGCAAACGCACAACAGTGTGAAATTGCCTTGGTTGCATTTCCTGATTCAGCGCACCACTGAGAATAAGTTTGAAAGTTGCATATTTTCCAGTGGGGCAATGCAGTTCTCTGATAACAGCCAGTTTTGAAATATTAGGGAGAAGCGAACACAAGAATCCTATGTCTAGGGTTACGTATGTGAGATGGGTGACTATATAAATCGAATAAATGAATAAATAAAAGAACATATAGAAATGTGAAAAGATGTGTGCTAAAAGGAATGATACTAGGGAAATTTTGCTGGCAAAGCTGTGCAGGTCAAAATTGTGTACCAAAATGCACCACAACATATTATCTTTTTTTGGGCAGGACTTTTTAAAAAACTGCAAAAGGATGAGGATGTGGAACAAGAAGACTGTTGAACAGATTGAAGCTGGAATTGACAGGCATGATTGATGGTATTAGTGCTTAATGCTCCCCCCCACCTCAAAGATACAAATAGGCCCATTTTTTTTCCTAGCATAACTCCCTTGGAAGGGTTCCCCAGATGGGTAGGGATTAAAAACATATTTCCTATCTTGCCCATCTGCAGAGGATGTTCTGACTTAATTTCTTGCATTGAGAAGGAGATTGACTACATTAACATCATGCCAAGATTATGCTTTTCTTTTCCTGCAAAAGAAGCTTCCGTTTTTCTACCTTATTCAGGGAGCTTGAGAATTTCCTTCCGAATTTCTCTGGATGCTGTTTCTGAGCTGTGAATTCACTTTGGGGGGGTGGCAGAGGAGAGAAGCTGCTTGTCCTGATTTCTGCTCCACATAGTTCTGCATTCTACAGAAGTCCGAAGTCTGCTTTTCCTTCTCTTCAACTCCTCTAAAACTGCTTCTGGTTTCTGAAAGGACTTTGTAAATGGGTGCTTTCATTCATGCTAGACTAATCCCTTCCATGGCAACGTGGCCGCTGCAAGATCACAAGCTATAAAATATAAAAGGGAAAAGGCCAGATGGGCAGCAAATGCAGGACAGGCCAAAATAGTGTGTTTTCGCCATGTCCTGATGGAATTTGGAACTCCTCATCACAAGCTGTTTGTTGGCTTTGGTGATTTAAAAGGGGATTAAACAATTGACAGGAGACCAAGGCAGGCCTGCCCCTGGTTCTAACTAGGTGAAGAAGTAAAAATGAGGCATCAATCATTAAAAATATATTTTCAAAGCATTATTCATAAAAGGAGTATGTTAGATTTCTTTAATTTCAGGAAAATATGGACAGTGAGTTGGAGAAGTAAAGAGAAGGTTAATGCTATGGAAGAAACCAATGGCAAACTTATACAGGATCGTTGCATCTCTGAATTGGTTTACAGATTGTCCTTGTTTAGTGACTGCCTCGTTTAGTGACCATTCGCAGTTACGATGGCGATGAAAAAGGAACTTTGTGACCAATCCTTGCAATTACGACCTTTGCAGGTCTGTAAAGCAAAGAAAAGTTGAAATCAGATTGTAAGCACAGTCACAGTTTCACTTAGCGATCACTTTGCTTAACAACCAAGTGGCCGGTCCCGATTATGGTCACTAAATGAGGACTACCTGCTATTTATGTGCTATTATTGGATATGATATGATTTCATCATCTTTAAGTTTATGGATGATAAATGCCCATTGATAAAAGCAAACAGGAACTAAGCAGGACAGCAGAGAGGCTGTTTGACAGAGTGGGACATAGATTAGCATAAATGACTTTTTTGCCTTTCTTTGCATGCCCATTTCCTCTGAAATAACCCACCACCTTTGAAGGGCTCACGATACACCAGGTTCACCCCCTTGGCTAAGCCTTTATGTGGATTCTTTGTTTGGCCTTTGTGGGTGGTGAGAACCCAGTTGCTGTGGACTGTTTGATAAATCATAGTTAAACAAGTGATGTAGCTTCGAGCAATGGGTAAACCAGACTTCCTGCCTAGAAATGCAGGCTTCAGATCCAGTTCTGGGCTGCAAAATCTTCTGAGGGGCAAAACTGGCAGAGCATAGCCCTTTCCCAATTAATGTATTAGATTTGTGTCCCACCTTTTATTTTTGGTCAACTCAAGGTGGTGTATGTACCTAATGCTCCCGCCTCCTGTTTTCCCTACAACAGTCACCCGGTGAGGTGGGTTGGGCTGAGAGAGGACTGGCCCAGAGTCCCCCAGCCTCATGCCTAAGGGAGAATTAGAACTCATGGCCTCCCATTTTCTAGTCCAGCATCTTCACCACTGCACCAAACTGGCTCTTGTTACTTGCAGTGGCTCCAGCGTTCCAGAGCTACAAAAAATTAACTGAGGATAACCCTAACCATGATTAGCATGTTGCAACATGCTAACCTTGGTTAATGTTAACTTTGGTTATTTTTCTTCCTTCTTTGTGGTTGCACTACATGCTAAACCTGTTAGTGTCAACCTTGGTGAATTTGGCAGGCTGTGTATGAACCCAAGTCTGTGTTATTTTGTGACGGAATACACAGTGCAAGCCTAAACTAGGTTATAACCAGGATAAGCTTGGGGTGGAAGAAGGCAGCTTCTATGTAGGCTTAGCTCCTCTTTGCGAGTTTGACTCGCTGAGCTTCTTCCCGCACCAAATCAGAGAGGAACCCAGGAAGAAGCCAAGCAAATGTCCATCCTGTGGTCCAGTCTGGGAGGGCAAGCAGAAACAAGGGTACCACAAAAAAAGATTAATGCCCTGAGGCTCATGGGATGGCAATGGGCTCCCGGCTAAGCTATGGTTTGCTTAACCTCCATTTGCTAAATAAACCCTAATTGGCTGGGATCCTACAGCACACTAAGCAAAAGCCACCAGCCACAGTGACCTCCCCCTTGTCTGGATTCACACTAAGCAGTAAAGATAGATTCAAACTTGCTTGAGCCAGGATGATTCCTGGTGAGTAAACCCATCAATACAGGTAGTCCTCGGGCTACGACGGCAATTGGGGGCAGGATTGCTGTCACTAAGCAATGCGACCATAAAGCGTGACATCACGTGACTGCATTACTTAGTGACAGCAATCCCGGCAGTCCCGGTTGCTGTCATAACCCAAGGACCGCATGGGTCATTAAGTGGGAAGTGGCGTGAGTCCCAAGTAAGGAGCATGGGGGTGCCGTGGGGGTGTGGTGGAGGCTGGGGGGGCCAGAGGAGGCCTGTCATAGGCTGTGAGTTGGGGGAGGCTGGGGAAGGGGGGTGCTGCAGTGCAAGCGCAGGAAAGCCAGGGGTACTTAACAGAGTGACTTGAGATCTTCCCTGCTGGCTTCCCCATTGACTTTGCTTGTGGGAAGCTGGCAGGGAAGGTCGCAAATGGTGATCACGTGACCGCAGGGCACTGCAATGTCATAATCGCGAGCCAGACACCTGAGTGCCTGGATCACCATCAGTGACCGCGGGGGTGCTGCAATGGGCGGAACTTTGAGGATCGGTCGTACATCCATTTTTTCAGTGCTGCTGTAACTTTGAATGGTCGCTGAACGAATGGACATAAGCTGAGGACTGCCTGTATTCTTGACAGCGTAGCAGAAGTGGTTCGCCCTTCCCATCTGCCAGGGTGCTTTTTCAACTTCCAGACTAGCCTGCAGCCAGTGGCTTTCTAGTCATCTCCCATCCAAGGCCTGACCCTGATTTGCTTTTTAGAGTTCCTTCAAGGAAATCACCAGCTGGTGGCTACACAGTTCACTATAAAAAGGCTAACCTCTCCTTCGAGTTGGGCTCGTGGACACAATCCTGCAGTTTTCTTGCCCGCGTTGCCAAAGTGGCCCACCACTATCTCCTTCTTGAAAAGCTTCCCAGTCTAGCCTACAGCCCCATCATTCCCAAGTAGGCTTTGGGTTTAGATTAAGTATATGGTGAGAATTGAACCATGCTGTGTTTTTTTCAACAATATCTGGAGCAGGTTGACACACAACCCATGGCTGAATTTGAACCACATGACCAATTCATCAGACGTCTAAGGGCTTCATTCACCCATCATGCAATGCTTGCTGGCTGTTAACCTTGGTTAGGATTCTTGGACCTTACATACAGTATGGTGCAATACCCACCCCCCACCCGCAATTAGTTTATGATGTGGGTTATTGTAAACCTAGAAAATGAGTTAATTCAGGAACCAAACCAACCTCCACTGACATTAATCCAACCTGCGGTTGGCTTGCTAAGGGTTAGATGAACACAGCACATTAAGCCAACTGTCATTTTTTCAATAAACTGATTAATCAAACCATGACAGAGTATTCTGTGAAAATTGCTCAACTTGTTTCCTGTTTGCATTTCTTTTTCTTTTGTTTTTGGGAGGAGTCAGCTCAATCCCGTGGTGGGCATTCAGGGCTGCAAGTAGGAGGGGGGCAAGCGGGGCATGTGCCCCGGGCGCCGTGCTGGGGGGGGGTGCCAAAATGACAAAATATATACTGAATTCTGGGGCTTGTAGTTCCAATGCCTGGAAAGAAGAGCCGGTTCCTTCACCCCCTCCCTAGTTGCGCGGGTATTGTAATATATATGGATGTATAATTAAATATATGCAATGATGTTGTAAGCCGCCTAGAGTCCTCCATTAGGGAGGGGATAGGCGGGGTATAAATAAGATAAATAAATAAATAAATAAATAAATAAATAAATAAATAAATAAATAAATAAACAAACCAACCTTCAGGAGTGTCAGAGTCTTCTTCTCTATGATGCCAGCTTCATCCTGTCCAATTTGGCCTAGCAGGAGCAACTGCTGCAAAACCCACATCTTGGGGGGCCTTGGAGGGGTGAGGCCAGAGAAGACACTGCTTTTCTACTGCAGCACCAACATTGTGGAATAGCTTCTTCTCTGCAAAGATCAGGATGGCTCCCTCTTTGCTCATCTTTCTAAAGCTCTTAAAGTTAGAAACCAAATACCTGTCTATAATATTCTTCGTAGGTTTTTTCTTTTTTTCCTTTTCTTCTTTTTTTAGCATTTACAAATAGCAATACGGTGGAGATTTTGGCACTAAGCTCAAAGATTTATAGTCTTCTTCATATCATAAAAATAAGTCAATGTACTTTGTCTGGTATGGTCAATCTTTTATTAATGTTATATTGAGCATGAATTGTATAGCTTTACTCATTTTCTTTGTCCACTGATCAATATCATATATCTACTGAAACTGTATCTTTGTTTTAAATCAATCAATCAATCAGTCAATCAAAGACCAAGCTGTTTTGAAGCACGTTCCCCTGATTCGATTCGATTTTGCCGTCTTTGTATTTCCTTAATATTTTTGCAGTATTATTATGTCTTTAATATTTGTATGGGGCTTGTTTTATATTGTACTTTTTCCTATATGAGCCACTGAGTTGTTGGGATGACAGCGACATTCAAATATGTTAAATAAATAATAAATAACAGGTATAGGTTGCAGCTACCTAGCTCTCACTTAAATATAAGAAAAAAAACTTTCTGATTTAATTGGTTTATTTATTTATTTATTTATTTATTTATTAAATTTATATGACCGCCCATCTCCCCCAACAGGGGATTCTGGGTGGTTTACAATAAAAAGAAGATTAAAATACAATATAAATACAATATGACATAATAAATATAAATATAAATATAAAATTTATTTATTTATTTATTAATCATATTTATACCCCGCCTACCCCCTCCCTATCGGAGGACTCTAGGCGGCTTACAACATTGCAAATTCATATATATTATACATCCATTCATATATATTATTACCGCGCGCTAAGGGAGAGGGGTAAGGGAACCGACTCTTCTTCTGTAGGTATTGGACTACATGTCCCAGAATACCTCACTTTCCGAGTCGGCTGCTGACATCCTGGATGTTGTCGATCGGGTTCCGTCGTCCTCTGCCGCCATTCACGGGATTCCCGGGATCTTCTTTCGCTCCGAGGGCGACCCCCGACAGGACGCCGGCAAATTCTCCCACTTTTAAAGTGGTACCCATTTATCTACTTGCATTTAGCTTTCGAACTGCTGGGTTGACAGGAGCTGGGGCAAGTGACGAGAGCTCACTTCGCCACGCGGGGATTTGAACTGCCGACCATCAGACCGGCAGTCTTACAGCTCAGCGGGTTAAACCAATTAAACTATGGTTAGTATAATACCCTCCCTATTGTTTGAGATTACTACCGTGCCCCCAATCTGGTGAATTAATCTCAAACAATAGGGAGGGTATTATGATACTAACCATAGTTTAATTGGTTTTCTTGCACATTGCAAAGGGTTGGGCAAGATGCCCCCCGTGGTCCCATCCAGCAATTCTATGAAACTCAGAACATCCAAAATGTTCCCGGTTTTCGTTCTGTGAAACCATTGCTCACCAGGAATGGGTGGCAGAACTTCTGAAACGCAATACATTCATTATGGGCTTGAAACAAACCACAATGTCTATTTTATGGACCTCCCCCAGGAATGGGATTTCAACCAGCTGTGAAACAAGAAGATCCAAATGCTGACCCAAGACACAGCATCTCCTTCCACTTCTATTTTCACACTGAAGATCCTAGAATTGCAGCATCCTAGAATTGGGGGATCAAGGAAGCTTGTAAGCTTGTAATTGTCGTGACTAGGTGAAGAACAACGCTGAGCCTCGGATTCAAACTCTAGATCTTTATGGTTCTACCTTACACAGAATCTTGCCAAACTAAGCCACCCTGAGCAGTTCTCTGGGGAAAAACCCCAGGCACTCTAAGGCGGGTCCAGCCTGACCTTTTTGGACGGGCGCCCAAGGTCTTCGAGACTGTGAACGCGCTTCTCACCCTGGAAAGCGCCCCCTCCTCCTTCGCCTGCAATCTCCATAACATCACCTTCCCCCTCAGAGACAGATTCCATCACATCAATCAAATCCAAACATCTCTTTGATATTAAAAAAAACTAAGAGCAGATCCAACAGAAAGCTCTCTGGCCTGTGATCAAAGGTCTTTAAGCGGAAATGTGATCTTTTGCAATCAGTAATCCAGTCACATTGCCCAAACCATTAATTCCATCTGGAGGTTGGCTTGACAAGAAGCAAAGATCTACAACTGCTTGCACAACTGTTGTTCAGAGGTAAGCATTCAGGACTGGCTGTGTTTGCGAATGGGCTTAATAATAGCCCCCCCCCCCCCCGATTTCCAAACCACAGCCATTAAACCAACACCAAACAAAACCTTCATTCAGTTGTATGAATCAGGCCACCTGATTGTCACTTTAACACATCAAAGGGTTTGTTTGGATATAGGTGCTCTGTGGACAAAGCAACATTTAATTGAGGTTTACATGGAGGGTGGATGACCACCTGTCGGGAATGCTGCAATAGCAGATTTCTGTACTGATTAAGGGGTTGGACGAAATGGTCTCCAAGATCCCTTCCAATCCTCATATTCTGTGATTTTCTGCAGCCTCTGTAGAATGCAAGTTTGCACAATGACAGACTGGACAGGATTTCTCCAAGCACAGCTGACTTCAACTCCCCAAACTCAAGCTTGTCTGCCTTCATGGAAGATGACATTCAGCACACCTGGAGGACACAAGATTCAGGAAGTCAATCTGCTTTAACCTAACCTAACTTCTGCAGCCAGGTCAAATCACAAATCTAGCTGGGCTCACATAAAATTGTATTCCTATAAGGTAAAGGTAAAGGTTACCCCCGCACATTTGTGCAGTCGTGTCTGACTCTAGGGGCTGGTGCTCATCTCCGTTTGTTAGCCGAAGAGCCAGCGTTGTCCAAAGACGCTTCCACGGTTATGTGGCCAGCATGACGCACGTGGAACGCTGTTACCTTCCCACCGAAGTGGTACCTATTCATCTACTTGCATTTGCATGCTTTCAAATTGCTAGGTTGGCAAGAGCTGGAGCTAGTGCGCAAGCTCACTCCGTCACGCGGGGCTAGGGATTCGAACCTCCGAACTTGCGACCTTCCAATCGACAAGCCTGGCGTCTTACCCGCTGAGCCACCACGCCCCATGATATGTATTCCTATATCAAACCATATTATAGCTTGTCAGGATGGTCTACTCCACCACAGGTAGACAATGGCTGAGTTCTCACCAAAACATTTAACTATCCAACTCCCCTGAACTTAGTTTCACATACTGTGCAAATCCACACGGTCTGGGATGCTATAATCTGGATTAGTGCACTAAAATGGGGGTTGGATTGCATGCCTCAGTGTTCATTCCTACTCTAGAAGTGATTGCATGACAACTGAACCTCAACTTAGTAAGCGTGTCTTTAGACCAGCTTCTTGTGGAAATCTACCAGAATGGTCTCTTTATGGTTCAACGTGTCATGCAAAGCTAGAAAATGGAGCGAAGTACTAACCATGTCTAGTCATGCTGTGCAAGCAGAACCCAACAACCTGAACATCTGTTTTTCCTCCCATTCACAGGTTAGGTTTGTAAAAAGCCACCATCTACTTGAAGTTTGGGCTTAACGTTTTGGGTAAACTCAGCCATCATGATTTATAAGCCATGGCTTATGGCTTAGCATATTGCAAGCAACCAGCCAGTTGTGGCTTATTCAGCAAACCGTGGCTTGGTATGATAGTAGCTGAATCAAGCCATTGGAGGCGGAGACTGTGTTTTCAGCAACCTGTAAGGCATCATTTAATCCGTTAACTAGTTAACTGCTTTTTTTTTTATAAAAGAGATAATTGGCTAAAGGGATGCTGATAGGTTTTTCAGTGGTTTTGTTTTGATGACTACCTAAAATCCTGCCTATCTCAAGTCCTTACTAACAAAACAGCTGGTTCATCCTTATTCCATCTATGAGGCTAGACCTTGTTGATGTCTGCAACAAAATATCCAGGTCTTGTTTGAAAACAAAGCACAGCCTCACGCACAAGTGTCAAGTCTGCGAACTCGTAACACCTTTGCAAATTCAAGAAAAATTCTGCAAATTCAGGGGCTTGGCGAACCGGTAAGAAAAAAAGCTAGTTGGATCCATCCATCCAGATGTCATTAATCAAGCAACTAATCATTACAGGTGACCGTGAGAAGTCTTCCTTATTTTGAGGAATGCAACCACAGTACCTCTCAATCGGTTGTGTGCAGTGCATCCCTGTGTTTTAAGGACGTTCCTTTTCTTTTAAAACTTATCTATTTCAGGGGAGGACAGACCCTTTCAGGAGAGGCAACGCCAAGATAAGTAAGTGAAAAATATCTGAAATATTCAGCCAGGCTCCAAAAAGCAGAGGGAGCTGTTAGGAAGGGACAAAATTCGAAGGCTTTTGAGCAAATCCACGTGAATTAAAAGGAATCTCAAAGCAAACTGGAACTGCCCATCTCCTTACCTTAGTGACTGATGGAATTTTCCTTGTTGGTTCCTTACTCAACTTCGGGATTTTTTTTCCCTTTAAAAACCGGTTCAGCGGACAGTAAGGGTGAGATCCGAGCCAAAGTCGGCGGCAGCGGTCCGGAGGGGAAATGAAGGCATTGCTCAGATCTCCATTTTCCCTCCTCCCCAGATCTCTTTCGCTCTCCGTTGGCATTCAGTGCCTGTTCCGCTTCAACAGCCTCCCATTCATACGAGGCCGATCCTTCTTACCGAGGGGAGGAGTTAAGGCCACCCGTTTCAGAACAAACCAGAAAGGGAGCAGAAGCCAAGTTCGGGGGAGGATTAGGTTTTCTTCGGATCTCTGAAGTCAAGAGCAGATTCTCGTATGTTAGCATCCTTCCAACAAGCGAGCCGGGAATCTGAAATCTCTCCCAGTTTGTCGTGAGGATGCACCAAGGCGGAAAACCCTGTCACCAACCTGAAGATGTCTGGTTCTGCTCCTTGTTGCTGATTTACTCGGCCTCTGAAGAGCTAGGAGGCGGGGGGGGGGAGGTCGGTCCATAAAGGTTGTCTCCCTCCCTCAACATCGCAGAAGTTGGCTGCTTGGGCGCGATGGGGCGTGCAAGGCATGGGGTGCAGAAGCATCGAACTATTGTGAGTTTGGTTTTAGATTGCACGAACACAGATATCGGAGCAAGAGGGGTGGCTGCTGATTTTGGCAGCCAGAATTCAGAAGGAGTCTGGTACCCCTTTTTAAGGCTTAACCATTTTTATGAAAAGGCAGAAGTTTACTCCTCTTCAAGCAGCCACGGTGGAGAAACACGGAATCAAGGGGTTGGACTGAACGGTCTCTAAGTTCCCCTCCAATCCTCATATTCTGTGATTTTCTGCAGCCTCTATAGCAGAGCTTTCCAAACTGTGTGTCAGGACGCGTTAGTGTGTTGGCTGCAGTGTCTGGGTGCTGTGACTGCTGCTGCCTCGGAGCACTTCAGGCTTCCGCGCAGGTCCTAGTGCCTGCCTTGTGCCCTGCTGCCTCCAAGCCTGCTGTGATTCCACACAGGTCCTAGTGCCTGCCTTGTGCCCTGCTGCCTCCAAACCTGCTGTGATTCCGCGCAGGTCCTAGTGCCTGCCTTGTGCCCTGCTGCCTCCAAACCTGCTGTGATTCCACACAGGTCCTAGTGCCTGCCTTGTGCCCTGCTGCCTCCAAACCTGCTGTGATTCCGCACAGGTCCTAGTGCCTGCCTTGTGCCCTGCTGCCTCCAAACCTGCTGTGATTCCGCGCAGGTCCTAGTGCCTGCCTTGTGCCCTGCTGCCTCCAAACCTGCTGTGATTCCACACAGGTCCTAGTGCCTGCCTTGTGCCCTGCTGCCTCCAAACCTGCTGTGATTCCGCACAGGTCCTAGTGCCTGCCTTGTGCCCTGCTGCCTCCAAACCTGCTGTGATTCCGCGCAGGTCCTAGTGCCTGCCTTGTGCCTGGCTGCCTCCAAACCTGCTGTGATTCCACACAGGTCCTAGTGCCTGCCTTGTGCCCTGCTGCCTCCAAACCTGCTGTGATTCCGCGCAGGTCCTAGTGCCTGCCTTGTGCCTTGCTGCCTCCAAACCTGCTGTGATTCCGCACAGGTCCCAGTGCCTGCCTTGTGCCTTGCTGCCTCCAAACCTGCTGTGATTCCGCACAGGTCCTAGTGCCTGCCTTGTGCCCTGCTGTAAGAGTGTGTCGCGAAATGATGCATGTCTAAAAAGTGTGTCACCAACATGAAAAGTTTGGAAAGCTCTGCTCTATAGAATGCAAGTTTGCACAGTGACAGACTGAACATGATTTCTCCAAGCACAGTTGACTTCAACTCTCCAAATTGCCAGAAGGTTTTGCGAGCTGCAAAGAAAACACAGGCATCGTGTCTGATGAAGCAAGCTGCTGTTCACAAGAGTTTCTGCCTTTCAATAAAATTGGTTAGTCTTAAAAGGGGCTACCAGACTCAACAAATCAATTTGTTTATTGTTTTGACCGCCGGTCATAATAAATAATTAGGGACCCAAATGAAGCCTGGCTTATGCAAGAGCATCATGATTAAATTTGTATCTCGTCTTCCCTGCAGAAACATAGGGTGTCAAACTAAGACAATGGCTGTTTGTTCAGGAAACCAAGGTTAAGTAAACCATACCTTAGCATGATGGGTAAACTGGATCACAAGCAAGGAAAAGCCTCCAGCTAACCTTATAACCAGCACCTGGGGCTGTGTTGATGTTCCAGGCAGATGAATCCTGCCACTATTTAGAGCAGATTCTCAACCTTGGCAACTTTAAGATGTGTAGACTTCAACTCCCAGAATTCCCCAGACAGCATGGCTGGCTGGGGAATTCTGGGAGTTGAAGTCCACACATCCTAAAGTTGCCAAGGTTGAGAAACACTGATTTAGAGAGACATGATCAGCATGTAAGAGATCAAGGCAATTGTATTCCATTAAGCTTGCCAATGGACAACCTGATGTCCATTTCTGTTGGGTGACAAATCTCATCTCCCAGGGACCTCTCAGAGATGTCAGAGGGCCAGAGATCCAAAAGAAGGCCTATTTAAAGATACAAACCAACTTATTTTTCTAGTGTTTGTGTAATGTCAGGGGACAGTCAGGAAGGCATTGCATTAGTTAGCCATTGTGCATGTCTCATTTAGGATTAAAAGTTCACCTATAAGTCCCATCACTGATTCCAGGAGAATTGGAAGCCACCTATTTACATCTCTAGCACAAACTATGATTAGTCATTCCAGAGTCCTCACGAGCCTGGTAGCCTTTTTTCCAACTCACAAACACAATTCAAAGGCAGAAGCTTTCATCAGCTACAGCTCCCTTCATCGGATGTAACATCTGTGTTTCGTATGCCGCTATCCCAGCTTCTGCCTTTGAATCAAAGTTGTGAGTTGGAAAAGGTACACATTTTTTGCCACTATAGGTAGTCCTTGTTTAACCACCATTCGTTTAGTGACAGTTCAGACTTATGACGGTGCTGAAAAAAACAACTTATGCCCGGTCCTCACACTTACGACCGTCACAGTGTCCCCACAGTCACGTGATCACAGTTTGGGCGCTTGGCAACCAGTTTGCAGTTATGACCATCGCAGCATCCCGTGGTCACGTGATCCTCATTTTGGACCTTCCTGGCTGGCTTCTGGCAAGTGAAATCAATGGGGAGCCACGTGATTCACTTAATGACCACATGGTTCGCTTACCACCCATGGTGATTCACTTAATGACCCCCACAAAAAGGTCATAAAATTGGGTCAGATTTGCTTAATGACTGCTTCAGTTAGCGACCAAAATTCTGGTCCCGATTGTGGTAGTTAAGCGAGGACTACCTGTACAGACTAACACAGCTGGCCTCCTACCATGTCTACCAGTTGTAAATAGTGATTGAGAAGTAAGAAACATTGTTTGGGGTTACATATACTTTGTACAATGGATCTGTCAAATTCTGCCCCAACCTTTAGGACTTTGGGACTCACGTGGTGCCACACCTGGATGTGCCTTGGCCTGGGAGTAGCCCTCGTTGCAAGATCATTGAGATTCCTCCTTGCATTGCTGAGAATAAGCTTTTCTCTTTCTAAGGGAGGTGTCTCGAAATTCTTTTGAAAGGAAGAGGGGCATCTTGGATAGCATAAACCATAGGTTTCCAAAGTGTGTGCTGCGACACACTACTGTGTCGCCTGCGGTGTCCTGGTGTGTCGCCTGCAAACCCGGAAGCGCTGATGGGGGGAACCAGAAGAAGCAGCACCCCCGCTTCTGATTGGCAGGGGTGCTGCTGCTTCCGGTTCCCCCCATCAGTGCTTCCGGGTTTGCGTGCGACACACCAGGACACCGCAGGCCGTGCCGCTGTTGGTGTGTGTCGCCAACATGAAAAGTTTGGAAAGCTCTGGCATAAACAATTTTCTTTGCTAAGCACACCACAGGGCGCAAGAGGGCCATCATTTTATGCCGTGAACATTTTGCCCATTGAATGCTACGCTGCCTAAAGGGTTTCCTTTCCCTTCAAAATAATTACGGTGATTATATTTTCTTGGAAAATAAAGGACAAACCTGAAAAAGGGGTAAATCTGAAAGAGGTTCCTAAGGATTACACATTGACACACTTACTTGCAACACTTGTAAGTGTGAGCACCAATTGTCAGTCAGCTTTTTCAGCACCATTTGAGGGATTTCAAAACAGTAAAGCCGAGGGCGAGTAAGATTAGCAAATTTCCACAGGTCTCTTTATCCTGCATGCATCATCAATAGGGCTGCATACAGATCTGCATCCAGAAGGAAAAATGTGCTTTGAACCCCAGAGAGGCGCGCCCGGTGCGTTGCGAATTCTCAAAGTTACTGTATCTTTTCCATGGTGCATCCAGCTGGTGCGAGCGCGTTCCTAGCAGGAAAACCTGTTTCATTTAAGGCAGTGTTCCTCAACCTTGGCAACTTGAAGATGTGTGGACTTCAACTCCCAAAATCCCCCAGCCAGGTTTAAGGATAGAAAGAGGTGGTATCTGCATGTTCAGGCCTGCTCCAAAACGTATTTTCCCCTAACAAGCCATCTTTTTTGAATGGGTCTTGTTAGTTAAGCATCAGGACAAGATAGGCAGAAGATAAATGGAATTGGAGGAAGCAGGAAATGGTGTCAGCTCCACCTTGTGGTCGCAAGCAGGAAGTTGTTATTAATTGCAATTAATATTAAGGCAAAACCAGATCTGGATGGTCAAACTCCACAAGACCAATATAGGGGAGCAAAGCATTAGAATATTCTGTATCATTCTGCTGGCATCTAGCAATCACCAGATTTTGCAGCCCCATGTGGGTGATCATTCTGAAAATTTGTAAGAATCATGATTTTAAAGGTAAAGGTTCCCCCCACACATTTGTGCAGCCGTGTCCGACTCTAGGGGCCGGTGCTCATCTCCGTTTCTTAGCCGAAGAGGCAGCGTTGTCCGAAGATGCTTCCACGGTCATGTGGCCGGCATGACGCATGCGAAACGCTGTTACCTACCCACCGAAGTGGTACCTATTCATCTACTTGCATTTGCATGCTTTCGAATTGCTAGGTTGGCAAGAGCTGGGGCGAGTGCGGGAGCTCACTCCGTCACGTGGCGCTCGGGTCTCGAACCTCCGAACTTGCGATCTTCCGATCGACAAGCCTGGCGTCTCACCCACTGAGCCACCACGCCCCTAAAAAAATCCTAGCTATACCACTCTTATTCAATCTAAACAACCATGGCATATTGAGTAAAGCAGGACTGGGTTTGCCCAACCCTAAATTGTAAACCCTGATTTGCAAACTACTATAACCACATTCAGACAGCACCATAAACCAAATTAGTCTGAATATTTTGTTCTTGTATGCATCTTTTGCTGTACATCACCTAGTCTTTGGATTGGGGCAGGTTATAAATATTTTCCAATAAAATAAAATCAGGTTATGGCTTAGCACAACACATGAACCAGTCACATTGTATTATTAGCTTGTTGTTTATTCGTTCAGTCACTTCCGACTCTTCGTGACTTCATGGAGTAGCCCACGCCAGAGCTTCCTGTCAGCCGTCGCCATCCCCAGCTCCCCCATGGTTGAGTCCGTCACCTCCAGAATTATTAGCTGCTTTTTATTATTTTTTAAAAATAAAAGGCAAAAGGAATTAGAAAAACACCATTATTAAAAAAAGGACAGCAAGCTATGGATTTTTGTCACAAGAAAAGTTTTTAAAGCTATATGCTAGTTGAATCATTGGTAACTAGCAATGTCATGTAATCAGGGACATCCATGGAGGTCAAAAAAGTCAAGATGGCACCTGTGACGGGATTGAAGGCCTGGCCCGTTTTTATGAGTCGCACGTGTGAAGTGTGTAAAAAGAGGTGAGCTTTTCATCGCATACTGTAGCTGTGGCACCATCTTGACTTTTCTGACCCCTCTCCTGCTAGTGATGCTTTTCACCAGCAGTCGCTTGTTCCACTCTGTTGAGGCCACTTCAGAAATTCTCTGTTAGAATTTACTATGCTGGGATATGTAGCTTTGAATATTACCTTTGGCAACATTTATTATTTATTTATTAAAGAGATTTATATGGCCGCCCAACTCACAGAGACTCTGGGCGGCTTACAAAAATAAAACCCCAAATACAAAACCCACTGCGCGCACGCACACACACACACACACACACACACCCGGCAACAATACAATTCACGCAAACCACTTGATGGGCTCCGCACCAACCTGGGATCCCCAGGCCCGCTGGCAAAACCACGTCTTCAGGGCCTTTCGGAAGAGTATTGAGGTGGGGGCCAGTCTTATCTCCGTGGGGATGATCTTCCACAGGGAGGGAGCCACCACGGAGAAGGCCCTTCTTCTCGGTCCCACTAGATGGACCTCCTTAATGGGGCGGACCTGTGTCGTACTGTGCCTCCCCCGATCTGGTGGGTAGATGTAACTGGGAAGGTGATCCGCAACCAGAGATTTCAGTGCTTCTCTTGAAAGTACCAATTCTCCTCTTCTACCCCGTTTCCCTCCATTGTCTCTACCCCACCCAGGTTGGTCATTACTGTGGCTCTGGGTACACTCACTTCTCATTGACCTAACTCTTCACTCCGATTTTTTGTGTACTCTTTCAAATCTTGGGATCCTTCTCCATCTCTGGGTTTGCTGATCCTTTACCCCACTAGGGAATGGATGAAGACAAGCTGTAGCAATGTATTGTCGAAGGCTTTCACGGCCGGAGTTCGATGGCTGTTGTGGGTCTTCCGGGCTGTGTGGCCGTGTTCTGGAAGTTGTGGTTCCTAACGTTTCGCCAGCATCTGTGGCCGGCATCTTCAGAGGGCAGGAGCACAGACAGAAGCGCTCTTTCTGTGCTCCTGCCCTCTGAAGATGCCGGCCACAGATGCTAGCGAAACGTTAGGAACCACAACTTCCAGAACACGGCCACACAGCCCGGAAGACCCACAACAGCCAACAGGCTGTAGCCTTGCATGAAAGCCTCCATTGAACCCATCACAGATTACGGTGGCACGCTTGCAAAGGACTCTCAAGGGGGATCAACTGAACACCTGAAAACTTCCCAAAGCCTGCTAGCCATTCTTCTTCATCCCAGGACAAAATGCCCACCTTGGGGAAGGACCTGGAGGTGTGGCATCCTGCAAGGATAAGACGCAGGAAAGTGACCAAATGTTGTTTGCCCCCTGAGGAGGACCAAATGTTATTTGCCACCTAAGGAGGAACATACACATCCCTCTTCCTCAAAGGTGGTTTTGGCTTTGGCTTTGCATGATGATAAACGTACAGTGGCACCTGCCCAGCTGTGCATTATTCTTTAAACCACCTGCTCCATCATCTGTCCCATAGTTTTGCCCAGTACTGACATCAAGCTGGCCAGTCTGCAATTACGAGGTCCTCCAACTTCCCCTTTTTGAAGACAGGAACATTCACTGTTCTCCAGTGAATTTATTTTTAAGAAGTTCCCCACCCTCCTGTTCTCCTTTTGACTTGAGAATTTTCATCCAGCGGATCCCACCCAGTACTTCTCTCAAGTTTCTGAAACAAGCTCCTCTTTTGGTCAAAACATTTTGGACATTCTGTTGAAGGTAAATGCAGATGTTTCAGAACAAGGGTCCTGCATTATGTACTATACTCTTCCTCTTCCTAGTGTCTATGAAGGTTCTCAGTCATCCAGGTGGAATTGTCTGTAACTTGAATCATGTCAACTGGATTTCCAGTTGACATGATTCAAGCTACAGTCCTCTTCCTAGTGCCCTCCAGATGTGTTTCAACTACAACACTTGCTGATTTTGATGCCCTCTCTTGAGAGGCGAAGGGTGAAGGTGTGGCTATCACGAATACCAATCTTATTCTTAGCAAAAAGCAGCACAATGGCAGCATCACACGAAGACTCAGATAATTCATATTTAAAAAGGTAAAGGTTCCCCCCGCACATTTGTGCAGTTGTCTCCGACTCTAGGGGCCGGTGCTCATCTCCGTTTGTTAGCCGAAGAGCCAGCGTTGTCCGAAGATGCTTCCGTGGTCATGTGGCCTGCATGACACGCGCAGAACGCTGTTACCTACCCACCGAAGTGGTACCTATTCATCTACTTGCATTTGCATGCTTTCGAATTGCTAGGTTGGCAAGAGCTGGGGCGAGTGCGGGAGCTCACTCCGTCACACGGGGCTAGGGATTCGAACCTCAGAACTTGTGACAAGCCTGGCATCTTACCCGCTGAGCCACCACGCCCCTGAACAATTCATATTTAGCTGGTTGCCAATCAAGAAGGCTTCAAAACTGATGTGTGTCTATGGTTTCGTTTGGCCCAGCCTTGCTATTTCATTTTTTTTAATTTTTACTATTTCTACCCAATCTTTCAGGCAAACAAACAAGCTTATTCTCCTATTCCTATTCTTGGCAGTGATTTTCAATGTGGGTGAAAAAAATGTTCGTGAGAAAGTGGTTATATAGAAATAGCAGTGAAAATCAAATAGTTATTAACAGTCCAAGTGTTGGTTCTGTTTTGGCTTTTAACTACAAATCTCATACAGCCAGTTTATTTCAATGCTTTTAAAACCCCATTATTAAGACATTTTCCCCCAACTCTGCATTCATACATTTCATGAAGCATCCATTGAATAAAGTGCAAGTGACAAAGACTTTATAACTTATAAAATGGCTGATAGAACCAGCGAAACCGGAAATCAAATATCTTCATTTTACCGGACATCATAATTGCGAGGACTATCATTTGTTAACATGCTCCCAACTCATCTTTCCTCCAAGCTATTAGCAATGCAAGGAAGGAAATTGTGGCTAAAAGATTATACACACAAAAAAAGGAAGCTTTCCTCTAGACGCACAAAGTGGAAAACCACGAAGAAGATACAAAAACAGGTGTATTGTAAAGCAGTGTTTCTCAACCTCAGCAACTTTAAGATGTGTGGATTATAACTCCCAGAATTCCCCAGCTGACATCTGTGGACTTCAACTCTCAGCATACTCCAGCCAGCATGCTGGCTGGGGAATTCTGGGAGTTGAAGTCCACACATCTTAAAGTTGCTGAGGTTGAGAAACACAGTTGTAAAAATAGTGAAATGAATGCCACACAATCATGTGTAACAGTAAAGAACAGTAGAAAGGATCCAACACACGCATTGACAGTACTAGATGTCCGATTCACAATTTGGAATTTTAGAAGGGGGTTGGTTATGCTAAGGTTTGAGAAGATTGAAGTAAACAGAAGATTAAGTGACTCTCCTATTTTTGTAAAAGAAATTTGAGAGCATTTTTTTCAAGCCTGGTTCTGAGATCAGAAAGGATGGTGATTAGAATTTCCTTTTGGATAAAGTATGGTTAAGATGCATGCTTTCTTTTGTAGATTTATTTCTGAAGACGTGGTGCACAAAGGAACAAGGAATTTGGGCTGTAGCTGATGGCAGAAAGCAAGCTTCATTTGATAGGATGGTGGTTAATTTGCCAGGATGACGGAAAACAAGCGTATTGTTACTGTTTTATAATCAGTGTAACCGCCCTTACCCTGAATCCTTTTTATCGATCCTTATTGGTGCACATTTAACGTTAATTTTACTAAAACATTAAGCATTCACTGTTCTTTTTAAAAAAAGAGTAAACAAAAGGACTGGAGACCTTTTTGATCCCTGGGAAAACACAGTACTCTTGAAAGCCTTTCATCTCTTGTTAAAGCTTATTTCTCTACGGACTGATCCCAACCCCCAAATCAGAGCTTGCTTCAGACACAAGTGAACTTTCTCTTTGGCAAAATCTTGCAGAATCCAAGAAGGAATTTGTCATTTGATGCTGTAGAAATTATGGGCTGACCTCCTACAGCAGTGTTTCTAACCTTGGCAACTTTAAGATATGCTGGCTGGGGAATTCTGGGAGCTGAAGTCCCCATATCTTAAAGTTGCTAAGGTTGAGAAATACTGTCCTAGAGTATTGGATAAAATAGACATGCGGAGGAGAACAAATCATGTGCTAAAATGGTCACCCATTCATTGTAATGTTCACAGCATTTCTATCTCCATGCATTTACATGAGGGTGAGAACTTAACAGTAACCACTGCCTCTGGTTTTTGGGAAGATATCCGATCTGGAAAAACGGTCCTTATTACAACACTGTTATTTAGATATATTTTTCCCTGCTGTGTTCCAAGGACTTATGACAAGTTGAAGAGATCCACTGCTTGTGGATGAATCATAATTCTATAGGGTACTGGGCATGAGATTCAGCTCCTGAGACACTCAACTTCATTGTTTATTTTTTAAAGTTTCTTTTAAAAGCCCAGGAGGATAGGAAGCATGGAAGCAATTCTGCTGGAAATCAAATTCCTGTTGAATCAGTTCCTGTTGAAATCCTGTTGAAATCAAAGGGGCAAAGGCGGAATTGATTTCCCCCCCACAATTAAGGATTGGAATGGTTAATGGAATGCAAGCCAAGCTGTAGGGATTTCCATGCCTAACTTTAGTTATTATGCAATTCTGCAAGAGGCACAAAACTGCAACACAGATATAATCCTTCAGCTATTTCTGTCAGAGGGAGTGCATCTTCCATTTCCCATCCTGGTCCCCAAAGCTGTCAACAGCACCAGCGATGCATCAGTTAAAAATGTGCCCTTTGGTGAACATGGCAATGTGTCTGCCTGGGCTGGGGAACAAGCCACAGCCCAGTCACGCGTGTGTGCAGATGAGAGATGTGTCTCTCTGTGTAAACGTACAGTCTCATGGCGTTTGCCTGGAAGGAACTAGATTGATTGGCTTGGGAGTTTCTCCGGGTCAGTTCGCCATCGGACTCTGGCTACCGATTATGTCCCAGTCTCGTTTCAAAAAAAACAGAAGGAAACCAAAAACACCACATTTTGGTTCTTGAAAAAGGCACCTTTGTGTCAAAATTTTAAAAACAACCCAGGCTGAACTTAGGAGGGCTGGTCCCATTTCAAAAGTGAAGGCATGCACACACAGACACATACAGAGATGCATAATGGAAGATGGTTCAAGCAAAGGCGGCCACCGCCTTGGGTCTCTTAGATGCTAGTTAGAACGTTGCTACTCAACAGCTGGACCTTGAGAACCCCGGGCAGTTCCGTGGCCCGTTTGTTCCCTTTGTCTTGGAGATGGAGAACGTGCAATGGATGAAGCTCGTTGGGGTCCCCCAGCAAGGCCACCTGGCCCAGAAACTCATCTGTGATGAGGTTATGGTTCCAGATCTGGATGGAGAGAAAGAGGAAGGAGCATCAGGCAAGAAATGCCCTTTATGGGCAACTGCACGTTGGCCTCGAACTTCGAATCGCTCCGGTGATATGTTCAGCTTTGAGAAACATCAACTTGGGGTTAAAATTAAGCCTATCGCCCTCACAGAGAGAGAAGTTCAAGAACGTCCATGTCTGCGAGAGGCTGAAATACAGTAAGAGGAGCAACAGGGGCAGAAGAGAACTGAGGTGACTTGAGTGACCGGCATTTCAACAGGGGGGAAAAAGTAAAAGTTGGAACATTTAAGACAGTGGAATTTATGCTGAGCCTTGTCTTCACACGTGTGCACCTGTGCGCTGCTCAAAGAAAGCCCTCTCTGTTCCCTCATAAACTCAAAGCAGCAAAGGCAACAAATAACTAAAATAAGGAAAGCAGGTAAAGGTAAAGGTTCCCCCACACAGTCGTGTCCGACTCCAGGGGCCGGTGCTCATCTCCGTTTGTTAGCCGAAGAGCCAGCGTTGTCCGAAGGCGCTTCCATGGTCGTGTGGCCGGCATGACGAACGCAGAACGCTGTTACCATCCCACCAAAGTGGTACCTATCCATCTACTTGCTTTTGCATGCTTTCGAATTGCTAGGTTGGCAAGAGCTGGGGCGAACAAAGCAAAGCAAAGGAAATCAACCCCCCCCCCAAAAAAAAACAACTAAAAGAAGTTTTAAAATCCTCCGGGTGCCAAGAGACAAGGGGAGGCTGTAATACTTAGGACAATTTGGTGCCGTTTTTCTGCCTGCTTCTATGTCACCTGTTGATATAGTGAAAAATATACAATCTGCCACTCTCGATTCAGTTTATCTGGGAGCGAAGAAAAGAGGAGCATCTCCCAGGATCTCCCACCAGCATGGTCAACGGATGGGGATTCTGGGTATTATAGTCCCCACTCCTGGAGAGCACCGAGTGAGGGAAGTCTGCTTTACCTGAATTATGACTGGCTGCCCCGGCTTCTTGCGGTAGAAAAGTCCTTTCACATCAAATTCCGGCACCAGAGTGTTCTTCAGGACCGGTGATCGGATTTTCTCTCCTTCGCACTTTATGATCACATAGGGATCCACTCCTGGGGGAAACAAAAGGAATTATCATCTTTGTTATCACGTTTCCTGTTCCCCTTAAATCAGCCTGCCCTGTTCACGTCTGTCCCTGATTCTTAAATTCCTTCCTTAAAATTCCGTACTTGCCACAGAATCATTTTTTGACCTGTTTCCAAAACCCTCCAAATACTGTCTCTCTTCTTGACCTTGGACCAAGCTTCCTCTACTACTCTGAGGAACACAGAGGTGAAGGAGGAATACCACCCTCAGAGGGGTTTCCTTGGGCCCTCTCAGCCCATGGTTAGGACCCTTCTCCAAGCTTAGAGGGTAAGACACAAATGTCATCCTATATGTACTGTAGGATCTGGGTAGACTGACCATATTTCCTTTATACAAAAACAGGACAAGAGGAACAGGCAGGGGCGGAGCAGCTGATTGGAGGGAACCCAGAAGGGGAATCGCCTCCGCCTCTCGGCGTGCAGGGAGGGTAGGCCAGGCAGTGTGGTGGGCGGGGGCAGAGCGGCTGGTTGAGGGGGCCAGGGGGGTTCGCCTCTGCCTATCAGCGCGTGGGAGGGGCGGGCCGGGCAGCACGATCGGCGAGGCAGAGCAGCTGATTGGAGGGAACCCAGAAGGGGAATCGTCTCCGCCTGTCGCGGTGCTGGGCCCGCCTCTCCCACCTCCTTTGCCGCACACTGGTGGGCGGGAGCGATTCCTCCTCCAGGTTCCCTCCGGTCGGCTGCTCCGCCTCCGCCTGTTCCTGTAAAACGGGACAAAACCGGCATTTATGTTAAAACGACGGGACGGCTGAGAAAAGGGGAAAAAACGGGACCGTCCCGTTCAAAATGGGACGTATGGTCAGCCTAGATCTGGGGCTTCTTGGAAGAGGATCAGTGAGATGTGTACAATACCATCAGATTTCAGCCACCTTGTCGACTGGGACACCAAAGAACTTTCTACCTTGCCCTATATCTGCACATTGCTCACTTGGGCCTATGATCATCTAGGGCAGCGGTCCCCAACCTTTTTGGCACCAGGGACCAGTTTCACCATGTGGGCCATGGGCGGGGCTCGATGGGCGGGCCACGGGCGGGGCTCGATGGGCGGGCCACGCGGGCCATGGGCGGAGCTCAATGGGCGAGCCACGCGGGCCATGGGCAGAGCTCGATGGGCAGGCTGTGGGGCCCGGTTCCTAACAGGCCATGGACCGGTACCGGTCTGAGGCCCGGGGGTTGGGGACTCCTGATCTAGGGAGATTAGATTGGGACCTGGATTTCCTACTCCGCTCTTGGCCAACCGTCTAAGAAATTACAATGGATTCTCTTGTTGACATGCCAAAGACTCCGGTTTCCTGCTTTCCCTTCCCTTTGACCATGCTTGGCTTGAAACCAGTACTGGAGTGATGTGGTACCTTCTTGAGAGCCCTGGTTCTTCAGCCCGGCAGCCGAGATGACATGGACTTGGGACACCAACTGGGGATAGCCACACATTCCACTCCAGCAGGTGTGAGGCGGCTCATCCAGGGTCAGTTCTCTGGAGAAAGAGGATAGAATACCCAAGAGACGTCAGATATTTCAGAGGCCAGGCATTCTCTCTCTCTTTTACAAGCAAGGACCCATCTTAGCCGGTCAACCTTCCACACACAACCAGACTGAGGAGAGTGCAGCAGGATGGGACAGTGAGGCACAGCGCACTCCATCGCCAGGCAAGGCAGGAGAGGGGATGGCAGCTGCCC
This sequence comes from Charina bottae, assembly GCA_023362775.1. Taxonomy (NCBI): domain Eukaryota; kingdom Metazoa; phylum Chordata; class Lepidosauria; order Squamata; family Charinaidae; genus Charina; species Charina bottae. Next base: position 646,888 of record JALMGJ010000048.1, on the reverse strand, counting down.
GGGCGACGGTGGCAGCTGTGCGGGAGGCGCTGTTCGGGGTGGGGGTGGAACTGGACGAAGGGGAGGGACGAGGGCTTCCTGGGGGTGCAGAGCACGCTCTGCAGCTCACTTTGGAAGCGCTTTTAGAGAATCGGCCTGCGGGCTTCAGCGAGGGGTGGAGGCGAGCCCAGCGCCAACAGTCTACCGGCAGATCCTCTGCTCGCTCGGCCCAGCCTTCCGCTCGCAAAGCCTTGGTTGATCATCGGTTGTTATTGGGAAACTTGATTAATCATCGGTTGAATTTGTTGTATGAATGTAGCAAGAAAGAATGGGAGTACAGATGAAGGTCATTCAGATATTCAAACATAGGGTTAGGGTTAGGGTTACATGGGGATTTGAAGATTAGATTATAAATATAATAGGGTATATTAGACAAAGAATTATTCTTATCTATTGCATGAAAAACTAGCACTTAGGATGGATTTTCTTGTTCTTATGACCAGGGATAGATTGGAAGTTATTTATTTATTTTCCAACTTCTATCACCGCCCATCTCCCCCCACAAAGGGGACTCAAAGTTACCTATGTTTCATATCTTTCTTTTTTTTCTTTCTTTTACTTTACTACACTTTTTCTTTTCTTTCTTATTTTGTATTTGTATTTGTATTTCTATTTCTAACTTTTAACTATGTATTTTAAAATTCTAATAAAAATTCATTTACAAAAAAAAGGATATTCAAACATAGATATAAAGCCCTCTTGCATGAAATCAGAAGGGAGGGAGGGAGGGAGGGAGGGAGGGAGGGAGGAAGGGGAGGGGAGGGAGGGGAGGGAGGGGAGGAGGATGGATGGATGGATGGATGGAAGGAAGGAAGGAAGGAAGGAAGGAAGGAAGGAGGGAGGGAGGGGGGAGGGAGGGAGGGAGGGAGGGGGGGGGGAGGGCCAATCAAATGCCTCCCGGATGGTAGCCAAAACATCATGAGGCAGTGAATTCCAAAGGTGAATTCTACTGTATGTTGTGCAAAGTAGCACCTTCTTCTGCCTTTCCCGATCTCCTCCCACCCAACCTCTTTCGAAGGAAGATGGATGGAAGTGCCCTGGCCCTTACTGGCAGTCAGAAGGCACGTCTGTGAACTGCCTGAGCAGGAATTCGGCCACGTGGCCAGCCTCAAAAGTGGTCGGTATGATGACATAGCGACCTTCTGTCAGGTCTGTCCTCAGGAAGATGCTACGAGAATTGATGTAGACGGAGCTGGCTACTTTGGTCTGCAAAGAATGCATTCGGTAAATCCGGTTGAGTTCCACCTGGGTGTAAAAAAAGTCACAGATGAAATTAGGGGAGGGATTACAGCAGTGTTTTTCAAACTTGGTCATTTTAAGATGTGTGGATTTCAACTCCCAGAATTCCCCAGCCAGCATACACATCTTAAAGTGACCAAGTTTGAAAAACACTGGATTATGGTATTTTCCAATTGTGCGATTTTTATGTAAAATATCTCCATGCCAAGAGAAATAAATAAATCAAGAAAAAGATTCAGAAGTAAGAGACATATTTAGATAACTAACCCCCCCAAGTATTTTAAAAGTCCAATTGAAAAGCAAAAGTGCTTGAAAACAACCCAACACAAGAGTGTTGGCAGACATGGGGAATGTGGAAGTAGCTGAAAGGTTTAAAAGGCAGAAGAAATTTTTCTGGATTAATTGCATATGGAATTCCAGAGGAAATGCATATGGAATTAATTGCATATGGAATTCCAGAGGAAATGCATATGGAACTAATTGTCTGTAGCTTGAATCATGTCAACTGGACTTCTATTTTCTCAGTGGAAACGTTTCGCTCCTTATCCAAGGAGCTTCTTAAGGAGCGAAACGTTTCCACTGAGAAAATAGAAATCCAGTTGACATGATTCAAGCTACAGACAATTCCACCTGGATGACTGAGAACCTTCATAGACATATGGAACTAATTGCATATGGAATTAAAGGCAACGGGCTAGAAACCAGGAGACTGAGAGTTCTAGTCCCGCCTTAGGCATGAAAGCCAGCTGGGTGAACTTGGGCCAGTCCCTGTCTCTCAGGCCTAGGAAGGAGCCAATGGCAAACCAGGAGACTGAGAGTTCTAGCCCCGCCTTAGGCATGAAAGCTGGCTGGGTGAACTTGGGCCAGTCCCTGTCTCTCAGGCCTAGGAATGAGCCAATGGCAAACCAGGAGACTGAGAGTTCTAGTCCCACCTTAGGCACGAAAGCTGGCTGGGTGACCTGGGGCCAGTCACTCTCTCTCAGGCCTAGGAAGGAGCCAATGGCAAACCAGGAGACTGAGAGTTCTAGTCCCACCTTAGGCACGAAAGCTGGCTGGGTGACCTGGGGCCAGTCATTCTCTCTCAGGCCTAGGAAGGAGCCAATGGCAAACCAGGAGACTGAGAGTTCTAGTCTCGCCTTAGGCATGAAAGCCGGCTGGGTGACCTGGGGCCAGTCACTCTCTCTCAGCCCTAGGAAGGAGCCAATGGCAAACCAGGAGACAGAGTTCTAGTCCCGCCTTGAATCTTGGAAATTCCTGCCCTTATTTTTAAGTAAATTTATTATGATGCAGTCTCCGTGAATTGTTTGAAACTTTGGAAGCTGGGATGCTACAATTCAAGCATCACCTGAATGGAATGCAAGTGAGACCCATAAACTTTCTTAGAACTTAAAAATGGCACATAGCTGAAGTCAAGGCTTTGTGTGGAAGAGCATCTGCCTGTCCAGAAAAAATTAAAATGGTAGGAAAGCAAAGAACATCTTGTGAGGCATGTCTGCAAAATTGTTTCAAAATTCCAAGTATAGCCTTGATGCACTCAGCCTTGATATGTGTTAGACCTCAAGTTCAAATTCCCTACAGAGATATGAATGAAACTGACTAGATGTGCTCAGGCCAGTCACAGTCTCTTACAGGTAGTCCTCACTTAACATCCACAATACGGACTAGAAAACTGGTTGTTAAGCGGTGCAATTGTTAAGTGAGTCATGGGTCATTATTTATTTATTTTTATTTACAGAAATAAATTACATCCTATATCATAGCTGCACATAATCTTATTGTTAAATAACATTTAACTTGTTTATAAATTGCTAACCATCTGAGTAAAGGAAGCACTGAATATAACTCTTCAATTTATCATTTGGGGGTGGTGACAGTGAGATTTTTAACCTGCATTTATTTTTCCCCCAGTAAACTCAGATGAAAACAGCCACTAAAACACAGTATGAATTCTAGAAGGTGGTTTCCTGGCTGAAAAGCCTGAGGAAAAGTCTGTAACTTGAATCATGTCAACTGGATTTCTATTTTCTCAGTGGAAACGTTTCGCTCCTTATCCAAGAAGCTTCTTCAGTCTGAGCAAAGTTTGTAAGGGAATGTCTATGAAGGTTCTCAGTCATCCAGGTGGAATTGTCTGTAGCTTGAATCATGTCAACTGGATTTCTATTTTCTCAGTGGAAACGTTTCGCTCCTTATCCAAGAAGCTTCTTCAGTCTGAGCAAAGTTTGTAAGGGAATCCTAAATATGTTTCTAGGGTGGCTGTGTGACCTTGCACCTGGGGCTAGGTCATGGTTATTTCAGATGTTTATTTCTAAGTCCCTTTATCATCCAAGACTGAAGAAGCTTCTTGGATAAGGAGAGAAACGTTTCCACTGAGAAAATAGAAATCCAGTTGACATGATTCAAGCTACAGACTGTTCCACCTGGATGACTGAGAACCTTCATAGACCTGAGGAAAAGTGTTTTTAAAAAGGGCCAGCAAAAATTAGAAACTACAGAAGAAATACATAGGCTATAGAATACAGTTACATAGAATAAAAATTATAGAAACAACTGCCAGATTTTGGGTAAAATGCAAAGCTGCCTTAATAGAAGAACATGAGTGATGTAATTTTTAATGTCAGGGAGCCAATGTGGATGGCAGGAGACTACAGGTAGTCCTTGCTTAACGACCACAATTGGGACTGGAATTTTGGTTGCTAAGTGAAGCGGTCATTAGGCAAATCCAACCTGATTTTATCACCTTTTTGGTGGTGGTCGTTAAACGAATCATTGCAGGTGTTAAGCGAACCACATGGTCATTAAGCAAATCACACAGTTCCCCATTGATTTTGCTTGTCAGGAGCCGACTGGGAAGGTCAAAAATGGGATGCTGCGACGGTCTTAAGTGAGAGGACCGGTCATAAGTTGGTTTTTTTCAGCACCATCATAAGTCTGAACTGTCACTAAACGAATGGTTGTTAAGCAAGGACTACCTGTACCCAGAAATTAAAAATGGAATTGAGAGATGAACAGGTTCAGCATCAGCATGGAAAAGCAATGTTGTAGTTTCAGATTCAGTGGAAAAACCCAGTTAGCCAAAAGAACATTGCTTCTTATATAGCGTGGGAAGATCCCCACACTTATCAGTCCACTTTTTCTCTCAAGATGGCACTTGAGAGAAGACGACTTCATGAAATTCATCCCACCTTTGGTGAAAGGAGACTAGCAGAGATCTGCAAACACTGTTCTGAAAAGCTATCTGCTTCCTGTCTCTATAATCAGAATCAAAAGGGTCCATCCTGCTGTGGGACTCTGGCCATGTCCAAAACGTCTTATGAGAAGTCGGTCCTCAATCCAGCTTACCTTGTAGATGTCAAATCCTATGGCTAAGTTTTCCCCCTTCCCCTCCTTCTGGCTGGTCCGTTTGGGCTTCTGCTGGATGCAGACCAGCACTTCATCCTCTGCTTTCTTCACATCAAAAACATACTGGGTGAAAAAGAAAGGACACTGCAAAAGTCAGCCCTTTCGGGTAAGCAAGGTCAGCAAACAGAAGGTAGAAATACTAAAATTCTACTTTATTGTTATAGGGCAGAGCTTTCCAAACTGTGTGTTTGGAAACTTTTGTGTCGCCACACACAGTCTGGTGTGTCGCCACACAACCCGGAAGTGCTGATCATCATCAGCGCTTCCGGGTTTTCCCGCGGCGACACACCAACTGTAGCGCGCAAAACCTGAAAGCGGCAGCAGCGCTTCCGGGTTTTTGCGCACTGCCGCAAGGACGGCACTTCCGGGTTTTCCCGCAGCGACACACCAACGCCGGTTGGTGTGTTGCCGTGGGAAAAACTTTGGAAAGCCCTGTTATAGGGTATACTCTTAGGGTTAGGGTTAGAGGTTCGAGACCCTAGCCCCGCATGACGGAGTGAGCTCCTGCACTAGCCCCAGCTCTTGCCAACCTAGCAATTCGAAAGCATGCAAATGCAAGTAGATGAATAGGTACCACTTCGGTGGGATGGTAACAGCGTTCCGTGCCTGTCATGCCGGCCACATGACTGTGGAAGCGTCTTCGGACAACGCTGGCTCTTCGGCTAACAAACGGAGATGAGCACCGGCCCCTAGAGTCGGACACGACTGCACAAATGTGCAGAGGGAACCTTTACTTTTTATACTCTTATACTCAAGAGCAGTGTTTCTCAACCTTGGCAACTTGAAGATGTGTGGACTTCAACTCCCAGAATTCCCCAGCCAGCAAGATTGGCCCTGACCCTGCTGTCCTTCCGAAAGGCTCTAAAGACATGGTTGTGCCAATGCGCCTGGGGAGCTGGTTATGTTTCAGAGCCTGCCAGATGGCTATACTGATTGATCTATGACTTTCATTTATGTGCTTTTTCTCTATCTTGGTTGTAATTTTGGTTTTTAATTGGGTTTTAAAGGGGGTTTATTGTGTTTTTACTGATTTTTGGATTTTGTTTATTGGTGGTGCTATTTGGTTCTTTTTAAGTGTGTGAGCTGGCCACAGTCTCAAATGTGAGATGGGCGGCAATACAAATTGAATAAATAAAGAAATAGTCAAATGCAGAAAACGGATTAATTCCATAACCAGGTTAAGTGGGTTAATGTAGCCAATATATGTACATGTTTGCGTGTGTATGTTTGTAAAAAGGTAAAGGTTCCCCCCGCACAGTCGTGTCCGACTCTAGGGGGCGGTGCTCATCTCCGTTTATTAGCCGAAGAGCCAGCACTGTCCAAAGATGCTTCCGCGGTCATGTGGCCGGCATGACGTGCGCGGAACGTTGTTACCATCCCACCGAAGTGGTACCTATTCATCTACTTGCATTTGCATGCTTTCGAATTGCTAGGTTGGCAAGAGCTGGAGCTAGTGCGGGAGCTCACTCCGTCACGCGGTGGTCGGGTCTCGAACCTCCGAACTTGCAATCTTCCGATTGACAAGCCTGGCATCTTACCCGCTGAGCCACCACGCCCCATGTATGTTTGTACAGCACCTTAAAGCACAGCCTTGAAGGCATGTGTACACATCTGTCTCTATATTGGCTGCACCACAGAACTCTATTACTGTATTTGCGCAACAGGCCAAAACCTGGTTATGGAATTAATCCATTCCGTGGATTTGCACAATAAATAGAATCATCAGTGGCCCAACCAAGTTGAGTTGATGCAACTGGCTTTGCCACCAGAAAACCTAACCAAATTTATTTATTTATTGGATTTATATTACCGCCCATCTTCTCCGCAAGGAGAACTCTGGGCAGTTCACAACCAAACCACAAATTTAGCACAAACCAAGCAGAGCATATTGTATGACGGTGGTGCGTTCATTATCCTGGTTACGCATCTTGCACAAATGCAGACTAAGTGTTGGCAAAGAAAAAGAGAGAAAGGGTGTGTGCGTTTGTGTGTGTGCAGAGATACTGGGGAAGAGGAAAGGAGGCAATATTCTGCTTCCCTTCCATGTATGCTTCCATCCATCCATCCATCCATCCATCGTCTTAAGATGTGGTATGAACCATCCAGGTCATATACCGTTATGATTTGAAGATGGGGATATAAAACATTGATCTATCACCATACTCCACATGACTCCAGGCTCACAATAATAAAACCCACAATAAAACATTTTTAACACCCTAAAAAAGCATCTCAAGACAATGCCATAAAACAAACCAAGATAAGAAACAGATACACAATCTCAAAGTTATACCTACAAGGGAGATCTCCTTGCGTGAACGTAGAAATACACTGCAATGCCTCACTTGCCCTCCCGCTTGACCTTTGTACCTGGGGGTTCTGCAGGAAAGTATCCCGGTTGTTGACGCAGCCTCCACAGCGGTTCTTCAAGGGGTCTTCATGCCGCGTCCAGGCCCCCCGCAAGACCGCTTCTTCCCATGTCTTATGAATGCTCAGGTAGGAAGTGTTGATCAGGCGGCATTTGATGATGTCGGTGAAGTATCTACAGAAGTCATCGAATGCCATCCTAGGACAGGAGAACTAGACACTCAGCTCTGGAACAGCTCAGGTTTTATTGCTCTATCCTGGTCCCCTTTCCTTGGCTACGCAAAATGGATGCCATTTTCAATATGTATGTATGTATGTATGTATGTATGTATGTATGTATGTATGTATGTCTCGACTTCTATCACCGCACCATCTCCCACAAGGGGACTCTGGGCGGTTTACAAACATAGAGATTAAAATTCCGTTATAAAAACACATAAAAATACAATATACAATCAATTATTATTATAAATTAAGTAGAAAATCCAAGGCGGCAGACCATGATCTTTAAAAGGGCTCTATGGCACCAGCCATCCCCACGAGGAACTATCCCCACGAGGAACTATCCCCACGAGGAACTATCCCACGAGCCATGGGAATATCCTGCAGCTGTCTTGTTGGGTGGGCCCAAGAAGGACAGCAAGGCCTTGCCTCTGCTTCCACCAATAAGGACTCCAGTTGGCTTTATTTTAAATGCACAGCTCATCTGTATTTTCTACACTAAAATATCTGGGAACTTCCAAAAAGCTTCAGAAGCAAACAAATAGATTAGATTCACACAACAAAACACTCTAAGGTCAAAGAATTAGAGTAGTCTATGGTTAGGGGATCCCCAGCCATGGTTTTAGGATGTGGTGTGAACCATCCAGGTCATCACACTAAGCCAGAATAGGTTGCTTTTTTAAGCACTACATGTTATGTGAGCACACCAATGGTATTTTGTTAACCTGGATTTATACCCCCATAATTTGGAGGAGGGGGTATAAAATAAGCATGAGTACATCCTATCTGTGGGCCAGAGTAGAACTTCTGGTTCCTCTTCCCAGTTTTGTGGGGGACAATGAGTTCAAGTTTTTGTTTTTTCGTGTATTAGGGATTGCTCTGATCCAATGTTTCTCAACCTTGGGAACTTTAAGATGTGTGGAGTTCAACTCCAAGAATTCCTCAGCCAGCTATGCTGGCTGGGGAATTCTGGGAGTTGAAGTCCACACATCTTAAAGTTCCCAAGGTTGGAAAACACTGCCCTAATCAAATCTCAGCCACTGCTTTGCTAATTTCTGTAGAGGGTTATGAAAGCTGGGGGGAAAATGGGACATCCTGGAATTATAATCCTAAAGTTTCAAACTTTACATGGGAATGTGCAAATCAAAATATAAAAGATCTCTGTTCATAGCAGACCAGCACTGGATCAATGTCAATTTTCCCCCCCATTCTAAGCCTTGTCCTCCAGTAAACACTGATTAAAGGGCTAATTGTTGACACACTTAACAAGGCGGGTCCTGAATAGACTGGGAAGTGGGAAAACACATCTGGCATTGTTGCCACAAAAATTACCTGGATGTGTCCATAAAGTCAGAAGAAGCTGAACCTGATTTGAAAAACATTTTACATTTCATGGTGGAAACCTTTGGCCAACGTACTGCCTTGGATCACTGAATCATCCCCTTTAATTTTATTTGCACAATATGCTCACCAAAATTCCCCATCATCCTCCACGGTCATCCCTAGTTTCTCTCTTTCACTGCTGCTGACTTTCTGCCATTCCTCGGAGCTGTAGAAAGGAAAATAAGCTTTTAGGATGTCGAGAAGAAGCAGAACCTTTGGGGCATGTCAGTAATTCTACACTCTGGGAACAAGCCTATAATTCTATGTTTTGATCACCTAGGGCAGTGATACTACAATATCTATCTTTAGAATGGTATACACAGCCTGTAACGGTATGTGAGAGATTGGGCCAAGAGATGCTGCCAAGGGAACAATCAGATAAGAGAGGGCATAACCCGAAGCTTCATAATGGTTAGAGCAGAGCTTTCCAAACTTTTCATGTTGGTGACACACTTTTTAGACATGCATCATTTCGCGACACACTCTTACAGCAGGGCATCATTTCGCGACACACTGTTACAGCAGGGCACAAGGCAGGCACTAGGACCTGCGCGGAATCACAGCAGGTTTGGAGGCAGCAAGGCACAAGGCAGGCACTAGGACCTGCGCGGAATCCTGGCAGGGCTCCGAGGCAGCAGCAGCCGCGACACACCCAGACACTGCAGCCGACACACTAACGTGTCCCGACACACAGTTTGGAAAGCTCTGGGTTAGAGAAAGAGGCTCAGAAAGGACCCTCCCTAGTCTCCCGGCTGTAAAAGAGACAGCGGGAGATTTGTACTTTCAGACTTGCAAGTTTCTGTTAATCTAGCCTTATAATAAAGTAGAATTAGCTCATCTGGTTGTGTTTCCTGTTTGGTCTACCTGGGAAGGCTGACATCAGTCTTGCAAGTCTGAAAGTACAATTCTCCCGCTGTCTCCTTTACAGCCCGAGAAGCTAGGGAGGGCCCCTTCTGAGCCTCTTTCTCCTCCCATTATGCAGCTGCGGGCTATGCCCTCTCTTATCTGGCCGTTCCCTTGGCAGCATTTCTTCGCCCCGTCTCCCAAGGTCATTCCCACATACCATTAGACAGCCCACCTTCCCTTAAGATCTCAGAAGTGAGAGATACAGATGTTACATTATGACATATCCTTGCATACAAGGTTTTGCAAGTCTTCCACCTCCCCTCTTGGGGATGAGAATTTCTCTACATCTACACAGTGTATAATCCTGTGTGGTGTTTCAGTTACCACCAGGAGGAGACAGAACATGACTGGTCTCATCCTTACTGGGACTTGTCAGATGTATGCAGCATATACTGCCTCCTGGTGATCAATAAAATATCATATAGGACATACACTGTGTAAAATAAACATCTGTAATAGTATGTGGGAATGACCTTGGGAGACGGGGCGAAGAAATGCTGCCAAGGGAATGGTCAGGTAAGAGAGGACGTAGCCCACAGCTGCATAAGGGGCAGAGAAAGAGGCTCAGAAGGGACCCTCTCTAATTGCTCGCGCTGTAAAGGAGATGGCGGGGGTATTGTACTTTGAGACTTGCAAGATTGTGTTAATGTACCAATCTGTTAACGTAGCTTAACAATAAAGTAGAATTAGCTTATCTGATTGTGTTTCCTGTCTGGTCTACCTGATATCAATCTTGCAATTGGCAGCATCTCTTCGCCCTGTCTCTCAGGGTCTTTCTCACATACCACTACAGAATCCTACCCCCACCTAAGAAGAGGAGTTGGAGACCATGTAAACCCTGTACATGGAGGCATGACCTAATGTGGCATCTGTATTTTCTGCTCCAAGAGCTTAAAGGAAGGTGGACTGTGTATCCCCTTCTAAAAAGATTCTAGATATGCCTTCCCGCAACCCTGCCGAGTCCCAATACCTGGATAGCATCTAAAGCAAAGCATTGTATGGAGCAGAACTTTCCAAACTTTTCATGTTGGTGACAAACTTTTTAGACATGCATCATTTCACGACACAATAATTCAGTTTTACTAGCAAACTGGAGGTTAAACTATCTAAGAGATATGGACACATACATAAATTGCAATAGCAAAATGTATGGGGACACAACATATTTCATGAAAACAGAGTTCCCCTTTACAGCAGGGCAAGGCTTGGACAGAGCTCCCTTCTTACAGCAGGGCACAAGGCAGGCACTAGGACCTGTGCGGAATCACAGCAGGTTTGGAGGCAGCAGGGCACAAGGCAGGCACTAGGACCTGCGCAGAATCACAGCAGGTTTGGAAGCAGCCAGGCACAAGGCAGGCACTAGGACCTGCGCGGAATCCTGGCAGGGCAGGTTTGGAGGCAGCAAGGCACAAGGCAGGCACTAGGACCTGCGCAGAATCCTGGCAGGGCAGGTTTGGAGGCAGCAAGGCACAAGGCAGGCACTAGGACCTGCGCGGAATCCTGGCAGGGCAGGTTTGGAGGCAGCAGGGCACAAGGCAGGCACTAGGACCTGCGCAGAATCACAGCAGGTTTGGAAGCAGCCAGGCACAAGGCAGGCACTAGGACCTGCGCGGAATCCTGGCAGGGAAGGTTTGGAGGCAGCAAGGCACAAGGCAGGCACTAGGACCTGCGCAGAATCCTGGCAGGGCTCGGAGGCAGCAGCAGTGAGGCGCTTGAGGCTCTGAGCGTCCAACTCATTACGTTTGCGCGACACACCTACACACTGCAGCAGACACACTAACGTGTCACGACACAGAGTTTGGAAAGCTCTGGTATAGAGTCACTTAGAGTGCAAAGGACCATGAGTTCAATTCCTGGAAAGAGGTTTGAACCCCACAGAAAGATCTGCAGCTAAGTACATCTGAAGAGTTCCAAATAAGAATGAAACGGTTCATGGATTACCTCCTGGTAGTCAACAGAAATACAATTCAAAGACAGGAACTCCTATGATGAGAACGGTTATCTACACAATAAAGTTTTAAGAACCTATTCGAATATTTAAAAAGTAAATCGAAATAAGATACTTTACCCTGAAAAACAGAGCAAGAACACTTCCTTTCCTGACATGCTATTTTCCAACCTGCATGGTTATTATTATTTCTTTAACAGGGAAGAAAATGATTCCCCAGCCTGCATTTGTACCTCCGTGAGAATTAGGCCAAAGAGGTACAAATAAGAGGGATGGGCGCCAGACACCTGGTGCACACTTTGACGGGTGATACGCCAGCCAGACTTACGTGTCACTCCATGGGCCGTTCCACTCTCGCTCCCCCCAAGGATTCCTCAACCGGATCATGTCCAGCTTTTCGGACTTGAAGAAGGCCAGCAAGCCGCGGCCGAGGCGGACTTTCCTCACATCGGTGACTGCGTAGGCGTGGCCTTTGACCAAGCCACAGTCCAGGCGGACTTCCATATCGGCAGCTGACATGGCCTTGGCAAAAGAACATATGATGAATTTGGTGTTTTATGGGGAAAAAGAGGTTAAAAGTTGATCCAGAGACCCCAACAGAGAAACTTTGGCAAAGATGCTCAGGTTGGTGGAATGGGGAGATATGGATGGTCTTAGATGAAATGTTTGCTAGCCTCCACTAATGATTCAAGTTTGAATGTTATTATTATCCACCGCCAAAGAAGAAACTTTGGGACAAATGAGTCATGAGAAACAGGACCTACTTGGTGGTGGCACTAATGCTCCAGAATACCTTCCTTTGAAACACCAAGGACCTTCTCATTTGTTTAAGATCTAGCTCTTCAAAAGAGGGGGTGGTTGTAATCAGTTGTGTGTCCACATTCAAATATTATAATACTTTATCACTTTATCAATCTGTTTCAAAATTAAATCGCATTTCCACAATGTATTAGAGAGTGTGTGCGCAGGCTGTCTCACACAACTGAAGGGTGTTATTTAATTCTCCAGCTCAAGAAATACAGCAGGAAATTTATCATCTGAGTTTATCTATTGAGTTCAAAAGATCCCTCCCCACTCACAGTTGCAAAATGAGATGTGGTTGACACTGGTTTTACAGGTAGTCCCCGCTTAACGACCACAATTGGGCCTGGAATTTTGGTTGCTAAGCAAAGCAGTCATCAAGTGAATCTGACCCGATTTTAGGACCTTTTTTGTGGCGGGCATTAAGCAAATCACATGGGTGTTAAGCGAACCACATGGTTGTTAAGTGAATCACATGGTTCTCCATTGATTTTGCTTGCCAGAAGCTGTCCAGGAAGGTGGAAAATGGTGATCACATGACCACGGGATGCTGTGATGGTCATAAATGCAGACCAGTTGCCAAGCGCCCAAATCGTGATCATGTGACCATGGGGATGCTGCAACTGTCGTGTGAGGACCGGTCATAAGTCGCTTTTCAGCACCGTCGTAAGTCCGAACCATCACTAAACAAATGATTGTTAAGTGAGGACTACCTGTAATTGAATTTAATTTTTAACATTACATGAGGCATAGTGTCAGTAATGACCCTGTTAATCTGTAAAGATAAGCAAAGGTGATTATTAGCAATGTCTATGACCTTATTCACAAAACAGGCTGATGTCGGTCATGGGGGAGAAAGTAAACAAGTACCATGAACAATTTAATTTGCATAGTTCAGGGGTCCCCAACCTGTGGGCCACGGCCCACTAGTGGGCTGCGGCCTGTTAGGAAGTGGGATGCACAGCAGGTGAGCGGTGGTGGTCCACGCGATTGGCTCCCGCCTGCAAACCCCGCCCCCGTCTGCGCGATTGGCTCCCGCCTGCAAACCCCACCCCTGCCCGCACAATTGGCTCCCGCCTGCAAACCCCGCCCCTGGTCTGCGCGATTGGCTCCCGTCTGCAAACCTCGCCCCCCAGTCTGCACGATTGGCTCCTGCCTGTAAACCCCACCCCTCCAGTCCGTGGAAAAATTGTCTTCCATGACCGGTCTCTGGTGCCAAAAAGGTTGGGTACCCCTGGCATAGATGATCAAGCTTAATTAATGCATTCAGATTCAGGCTCAAACAGAGATGGTCTTGTTAAGGGCTAAACTAACTCCCACTAGTCAAATAACTTGCACACACACCCCAGTATTATTATCATGCCAGTATTATTGTGAAGTTTGTTAACTCTCTTTCCTTCTAAAATTGAGCTGACGTTCTAGACAGACCCCACAAAAACAGGGCCTCTCTAGGAACTCCCATCTCTGTGGGAAGCCCATCTTAGCTTCAACCATCTCCCTGCAGGCATGTGGGAGGCTGGTGAAAGAGAGACAGAACAGGGAAACACAGCACACTCTCAAATCTGCCCCCAGTGGCATCAACTCAAAATTGCCAAATTGCCCCAGCATGGATGTTTGTGTGTGTGTGTGTGTGTGTGTGTGTGTGTGTGTGTGTGTGTGTGTACGGATGCATGGACAACATCTCAGCCTTTTTTACGGCCAAGGAAGATTGAAAACATAGCTGCTACCTGGATTGAAAACAAGCCATCCTGTTTTTGGGGTATTGCCAGCACATCGGTGACTCAAATTTATTGTTAGAAGGGATGGCTCAGCTGTTCATCTTGTGTGAACCCAGCCAGCTTATAGCATCTGTCTTCAGCCCAGCCCTCTGTTAGACTATAGCTCCCACCATCCCCAGCTGGATGACCCTATTTGAACACAGGGTATAAGGAGGAACAGAGGAGAGACACCTTTTTATGACCCGCAGTATGCAAGAGGAGTAAGAGAAGACCCATCTCAGAATTTTCCACCTCAACCCAGTGAGATCAATAAAATTCTTCTGTATTCCGTACTGACAAGACCTGGGTGTCAGGGAGATAACTGGTGAAGGAGGACGGGGCTCCCTCCAGGGGGATAAACGCATGCGCAGTACTGAATCGCTTTGCTTTCATCGTAAGAGGCTGAAGATGGCACCGCCCTAATTTCTTGGGCCCTTTCTCTGAGCATCACTAGTTCATTTTAGTTTAGCTGGATTCTGTCCAGCAGAGTAGAACAATAAAACCCTAGAGCCTGTACACCAAGTCTCGGCGTGTTCCTTCACTCGAAGTCAGGACACTGGGGGTTCCTTACTTTGATGGAGCAGCTGATGAGGCCTCCTCGGTTATACACCTTCATCACCCTCTCAAAAAGGAGGTTTCGTTTGGCCTCGTCACTTGCGTAGCCCCCTTCCACCAGGTCAATGGGTTCCGAGATACCACCCGTGAAATCCACCAAGGCATCGCCCGTGTTCCCTCCATCTAAGGCTTCGTAGCACCCTGAGAGTCTACGTGTGGGAAGAGAAAGAGAGAACACTTTCCATTGAGAATCCAACACAGACTAATCTTTCCCACCCTGATGCTCTCTAGCAATGTGCAAAAGGAAGTGGTGCCTGAGATGAGAAGCTGGTCACTTTCCTGAAACTGCAGTTCTTTGAGGGGGTCATCTGTAGGCTGACCGTACGTACCATTTTAAACGGGACAGTACCGTTTTTTTTCACATTTCCCGACTGTCCTGTCGTTTTAATATAAATGTCAATTTTGTCCCGTTTTTTTTAAAAAAAATAGCAAAATGTCAGGCATGGCAAGATTGATTCAGCCAAGATGCAATTATCATTTAAAAAGTGCTTGATTGAGGTGCCTGATGTTGGGTGAGACTAGAGAGGGGAAAGGAAGGCAGAAAGAGAGAGAGAGAGGGAGACAGAGAGAGACGGGGAGAGAGATCTTTGCCACCGCCTCTGCTCTGCTCTTAGCTGGTCGCTCTCTGCTCTCTGTCTGTTTTATTAAAATGCGTTAGGGATGTGATCCCGCCCCCTTTTTTCAAGAGTGAAACTGATTATTTCTCCAGCTCGGCCTGAGAGAGTCTTTTGTTTGGGATTGTGGGAGAGAGAGAAAGAGGGAGAAAAAAAAGCAGGAGGAGGAGGAGGGAAGGCAGACGGAAGAGAAGCCTCGTCGGCCGGGCGTGGAGTTTTTGAATCCTCCCTTCCCTGCCTCTCTTCTCTCCCCCCTCCCCTCCTTCCTGTGATCCGTGATGTCACAAAGCCCGTGAGCTGTGCTTTCCCCATTCGCCTCCTGTCAAGTACAGTCCCCCTCTACGTCTACCTAAATTTTTGTATGAGTTCTGTCACTGAAGAATAATTGTTAGCTCAATATGTTCATGTAATAAAACTTTTTCATTTTAATGAAAACAAAAATATTTTATATATACAGTAATCTGTTTAAGGACCAGAAAATGGATCTTAAAAACTCTTTAAAACTTTTTTTATCGTCTTACTTTTTCATGAATATGGAATATTACATAAGTTTAACCCCGTCCCATTTTTGCCATCCCAATGTCCCGTTTTTGTCTCAAGGAAATATGGTCAGCCTAGTCATCTGTGAATTCACATATGTGGCTTATGTGCCTGCACAGAGCCCTGTTTTCGACCTTCTGGAGCTTATAGAAATGTTTGGTGGAAATTGTGTGACTCAGCGTAGGCCTGAAGGAACAGTGTGAGCAAATGAGGTCAAGAGAATCCAAGCTGGAAGAGATGTTGGAGGACAGAGAGATGAAGCTGGGTTTTTATGAAATGCTTTTATCAGTGGGTTGAGAAAAAGAGAATGGACAATGAAAAAAAGGACATGATGGCCAAACCTTGCTGTTTCCAACACAAGGAAAAAGCCATATAGTAATTTGACAGACGTGATCCCAAAAGAACTCCACAAAAAGCTTGTTTGGAGCTCCTAATAGCAGAGCATGACCCGCCATCTCCTTTACAGCCTGAGAAACTAGGGAGGGTCCCTTCTGAGCCTCTTGCTCCGCCCATTATGCAGCTGCGGGCTATGCTCTCTCTTATCTGACCGTTCCCTTGGCAGCATCTCTTCATCCCCATCTCCCAAGGTCATTCCCACACACCATTACACAAACAGGCAGTGGCAGGCGGAGCATGCTTGCAGGCAAGCACACACATGTAAGTGTAATATTTTAAAAATTCAGTTAAAAATTCAGTTTGGTACCAGTCCTTTTAAGTGCAGTTTATTAATCAGGTTGAACATCAAGAAATAGAGGGTTTGGATGCAGAATCATGGAAACTGAACAAGCAAAACTCCTGCCCTCATTTATGAGTGGATTCATTAAAGTGCAGTTTCTCTCTAAATCTCTTTCGCCAGATAGCAAAACTGAAGGATTCCCTACCTTTTTCCTGATAAGTAACAAAGAATGGGAATTTGGGGGTCGGTAGACCCAATAGGTCAGGAAAGGCTGGTATTCTGACTGACAGGAGCTTGGATTCCCCTGGATGTCCTTACTTAGCATAAGCTTTTTCCACCAAGGCGCACCACAATTCGTTCTTGGAGTTGGAGTGGCAGTAGATGAGTTGGTTGTGAAGGGTTGGTAGGCAGTCGTCGATCACCACGTCGATCCACTCGCCAAAACGCCAGAACTGAAAATGGAAAATCCCGGCGTAGTTTTGTGGTTTTTCGGAGGACCATTCCTGCTCTTTCCAATCTGGAATAACCTGGTGGAAGGAAGGGAACAGACAGAGAAGGAGCTTTTAAGGGTTACATCCAATGTCTACTTGTCTTGTTGAAGGACACATGATTTCTGCTTCACATCAAGAAGCTCTACAAGAGAAATAGCAGGCTATCTGTCCATTGGCTGAAGGGAAAGCACAAGTGAGTCACACAGCAAGACCATGTTCCCAGACATGCAAACCCCTTCACTACGCAGCACAATGAAGGAAGCAAGATTCACACACACTTTCCTTAATGAGCTTTAATGCCAAGAATTAAGGGTTAGACTACAGCAGTGTTTCTCAACCGTCGCAATTTGAAGATGTGTGGACTTCAACGCCCAGAATTCCCCAGCCAGCAATTTACTCTCTGCAATGTACAGGAAAACCGATTCAACCATCCTCAAGTGGTGGTTAACCATCCTCTTCTTAAAACTTCCAGAGATGGAAAACCTACAATTCCAGAGGGAGGCTGTTCCACTGTTGTGCAGATCTTATTATCAGGAAATCATTCCTTATATTTAAATGAAATCTAGGAAGCTGCAACGTATACCTATTATTTCTGATCTAAGCATCCGGGCCCATGAAAAGTAGTTCCTGACCATCTTCCCTGAAGCTTCCCTTTATGTACCTGAACAGGCCATCATGTTTCTCCTCTATCTTCTTTTCTCCAGACTAAACATCTGAAGGTTCTTCAACCTGTCCACATAGGACAAGTCCTCCAGTCCCTGGATCATCTTCCCTACCCTTCTCTGGACTTGTTCTAACCTGTCGATCTCTTTCTGGAAATGCAGCACCCAGAATGGTACTCAGCACTCCAGTTGTGGTTTCAGCAACCCAGAATAGAGGAGAGGAACCACCTCATACATCGTTGACACCATACTGCTTCTAATGCAGCCTGCAACTACATTAGAAAACCTAGAATGCCTTCATGGACAAAGAACAAAAAATGTTATGTTCTGGAATGGTCAATTGAGGTCCAGACCTAAACCCCACCAAAATGTTTGCGGCAGGATCTGAAACGAGCAGATCATGCTAAAAAGCTCTGAAAGGCTATCAAGTGGGGAAAAAATTGTCAAGGAAGAATGGGCCAAAATTTGTACAAAGCAATATGAGACTGAATTACTGCAGCTAAAAGTGGTGCACTATCCAACGGGAGCAATTACTTTTTCACACTGTCACATTACTGGTTGGATTACTTTGAAACAAGCACCACGTGTTGCTGTGATTGGTGCACCCAGACACCTCTGAGATGTGCCAAATACAGAAAATCTGAAAAAGGGCAAATACTTTTCCGTAGAACTGTGTCTCTGTGGGAGAGCAGGCTGCCGGGGTAATCACAGGCACCTGTGCTGCCTCCCTCCCTCTTACTTCAAACCTCCTCCCAGCGTCAGGAGGGGAGAGTGGCTGATAAAAAGCCTCAGCTTTGTAACAGCTGGGAGGAGGAGAGAGGAAACAGGAGATTGCAGAGATGGTGTGTTTGGAGATCTTGCAACAGCCAGCCAGCCAGAAAGAAAGAAAGCAGCCAAAGGAACGGAGGAATGTTTGTTTTCCCCACAGAGACTTCGGAGGTCCCGAGGAAACAACACGACGAAGCATAGTCCTACAGCAAACGAGTGAGAAGGGGCAAGTGGCGCAAACTGCCCTATTACAGAAGCTCTGTAAGCTATACAGAAGCTAGTATAGCTATAGTAGTAGTAAGCTAGTAGTAGTAGTAGCAAAATAAGAATAGTTAGATTATATGTGTATTAGTATAGGATAGAAGTAGTTGGCTCAGAGGGTAAGACGCCAGGCTTGTCGATCGGAAGATCGCAAGTTCGGAGGTTCGAATCCCTAGCCCTGCGTGCGGAGTGAGCTCCCGCACTAGCCCCAGCTCTTGCCAACCTAGCAATTCGAAAGCATGCAAATGCAAGAAGATGAATAGGTACCACTTCGGTGGGTAGGTAACAGCGTTCCGCGTGTGTCATGCCAGCCACATGACCATGGAAGCGTCTTCGGACAACGCTGGCTCTTCAGCTAACAAACGGAGATGAGCACTGGCCCCTAGAGTCGGACACGACTGCACAAATGTGCGGGGAAAACCTTTACCTTTTAACCTATTAAAATCTATATTCTGCCTTTCTGCTGGGAGGAGGGTAATTCCCCATTACTTGCCCTCCTTTCTATATTATCTATCAAGTAACACACACATATGCAAAGTAACTCACACAGACATACAGTGGAGTTAGAGGATGCCCATTAGCTCACAAAAGGGGTCTATAATCTGAAGAACTATTAAGCAGATACTTAATTTTCTTGAAGGGGCGTGGTGGCTCAGCGGGTTGCCAACCTAGCAATTCGAAAGCATGCAAATGCAAGTAGATGAATAGGTACCACTTCGGTGGGTAGGTAACAGTGTTCCTCGTGCGTCATGCCGGCCACATGACCGTGGAAGCGTCTTCGGACAACGCTGGCTCTTCGGCTAACAAACGGAGATGAGCACCGGCCCCTAGTGTCGGACATGACTGCACAAATGTGCGGGGGGGGGGAACCTTTACCTTTTTAGTTGTATAGAACATAGTAAGATAAGGATAGCACAGAGCTTTCCAAACTTTTCATGTTGGCGACACACACCAACAGTGGCGGCACCGGCGCGGCCTGTGGTGTCCTGGTCTGTCGCGCAAAAAACCCAGAAGTGCTGATGGGGGGAACCGAAAGAAGCGGCACCCCCGCCAATCGGCGGCGGCGCTGATTGGCGGGGGTGCCGCTTCTTTCGGTTCCCCCATCAGCGCTTCCAGGTTTTTGCGTGACACACCAGGATACCGCAGGCAACACAGTAGTGTGTCACAACACACACTTCGGAAAGCTATAGGATAGAAGAACGTTGTATAGTATAATTCCATTAGTAATATAGGTTAATTAGTAATAAGCTAGGATTGTTAGATATTAGCTAGTCACATAGTCATATAGTACCCACTTTTATACTGTAAATAGTTTGTTTACAATAAAAACACCTCTCCAACCTATAAGGGGAGATATAAAAACTCTAAGTGTTGTAGAGTGCAGTGCTTATTGGGGATATGTTGGGGCGCGCGGATGGAGCAGCCTGCCTCTCTCCTAGGCACCAGTGATCCAAGTACTATGCAGTAAATAGACTCCAAACAGAAGTTATATAAAATATCCTATTTACTTATATACATACGTATTTACAGATCACTTCCACAGGTAACAAATGATACACCATCAACGATACAGCTTTCACGAGGTAAAATGGGAATAAAATGGAATACAGAATATCTCTGCTTTTATAGTCAAACTGACCAATCACATTATAGGTCAATCTCGTTAACTACCACACCCAACTTAACTCTTAGCACCTGTTGTATGAGTCACACATTGACACATTATCCCTACAACAATGGCTGCTAATTGGGTGACACTGCAGAATATTTCCCCTTTAACCTAGAAATCAAGCCTCTCTGTATAATTCATATCTAACAGTAAATTCCTGGGTTTATCAAACCCCAACAGGATATAATTTTGAGCCTGAAACAATCAAACCTTGGGTATAAAAAGAACCTGTGACAGTCTCCCTCATCCATGTAGTTTTTCACAATGGTCCTGCTTTCATTTGCTTTTTTTTTTTTCTTGAATGTTACCTCCAGATGGCACCAAAAAGCACTGTTTGTGCATTACTGGGAAAATAAGTCCATTTGTTGCCCAGGTCATGAAATTGGTGCAAGAGGAAGTATAAAAAGAGTCACTTTTATGGTGAGATGGGCAGTGTCTAAATTTAACAAATTAATTAATTAATTTAAAAAAAATACACCACATCCTCAAATTCTTTTATTCAGTATAATGTCTCCATTTTCTGTTCTGTCAGCATTCTAGATTGACCCCTACCTGAACTATGACTACTGTAGTAATTATGCACAGACAGGTAATCCCCATTGCTACACGAACGCTGTGGAACTCCTCGCCACTGGAATATCACTTTTATTTTCTCCTGGATAACATCTGACAGTAAGCTCTTTCCTTTGGGCAGGACTTTCGATCGGATCTCAAAACTCCACAGAAATCTTGTGTGGTCTTTGATCCAGCCTACTTACCATATTCCAGTTATTTTTTTTTTATTCTGCTTTTAATGGGATCGTTTTTTTACATTCTCACTGCAAGCCATCCTGCAAGTTCAAGCTTTTATTTGTTGTATTTTTTAATTCCACCATGCCCCACAAGGACGGACACTGATGCACAGCAGATGGGAAAAACCACATCTTGTTTTTTTCAGACTTGCAAAGAATTACGCAGGAAGTCAAGTTGCTTTAATAAGAGCAGCAAAATCTAAGAGGCCATCTACTGACCATTGTGGCATATGGAAGATTGGGACTTGGAATCTAAGAGGAATAGAGAGGAAATCGCATGAATAAATCTAGGAAATAAATTAAAAATAGATCTACTGCATGCCCTGAAACTAAGAGAAAGGGGAAGTATGTAAAAGATCTGAATGAAGACGGGCTGATTCTGTGGAGTTGGTGAATACGTGCAGGGAAGTGGAGATGGTTTAATTAAAAAAGAAACGGCTAAAATGTATGTCAGAAAACAGGATTTTGTGTAATATACAGTGGGGCAAAAAAGTATTTAGTCAGCCACCAATTGTGCAAGTTCTCCCACTTAAAAAGATGAGGGAGGCCTGTAATTGACATCATAGGTAGACCTCAACTATGAGAGACAAAATGAGAAAACAAATCCAGACAATCACATTGTCTGATTCGGAAAGAATTTATTTGCAAATTATGGTGGAAAATAAGTACAATATTTGGTCAATATCAAAAGTTCATCTCAATACTTTGTTATATATCCTTTGTTGGCAATGACAGAGGTCAAACGTTTTCTGTAAGTCTTCACAAGGTTGGCACACACTGTTGCTGGTATGTTGGCCCATTCCTCCATGCAGATCTCCTCTAGAGCAGTGATGTTTTGGGGCTGTCGCTGGGCAACACGGACTTTCAACTCCCTCCAAAGGTTTTCTATGGGGTTGAGATCTGGAGACTGGCTAGGCCACTCCAGGACCTTGAAATGCTTCTTACGAAGCCACTCCTTCGTTGCCCGGGCGGTGTGTTTGGGATCATTGTCATGCTGAAAGACCCAGCCACGTTTCATCTTCAATGCCCTTGCTGATGGAAGGAGGTTTGCACTCAAAATCTCACGATACATGGCCCCATTCATTCTTTCCTGTACACGGAACAGTCGTCCTGGTCCCTTTGCAGAGAAACAGCCCCAAAGCATGATGTTGCCACCCCCATGCTTCACAGTAGGTATGGTGTTCTTTGGATGCAACTCAGCATTCTCTCTCCTCCAAACACGACGAGTTGTGTTTCTACCAAACAGTTCTACTTTGGTTTCATCTGACCATATGACATTCTCCCAATCCTCTCCTGGATCATCCAAATGCTCTCTAGCAAACTTCAGACGGGCCCGGACATGTACTGGCTTAAGCAGGGGGACACGTCTGGCACTGCAGGATCTGAGTCCCTGGCGGCGTAGTGTGTTACTGATGGTAGCCTTTGTTACGTTGGTCCCAGCTCTCTGCAGGTCATTCACTAGGTCCCCCCGTGTGGTTCTGGGATTTTTGCTCACCGTTCTTGTGATCATTTTGACCCCACGGGGTGAGATCTTGCGTGGAGCCCCAGATCGAGGGAGATTATCAGTGGTCTTGTATGTCTTCCATTTTCTAATTATTGCTCCCACAGTTGATTTCTTCACACCAAGCTGCTTGCCTATTGCAGATTCAGTCTTCCCAGCCTGGTGCAGGTCTACAATTTTGTTTCTGGTGTCCTTCGACAGCTCTTTGGTCTTCACCATAGTGGAGTTTGGAGTGTGACTGTTTGAGGTTGTGGACAGGTGTCTTTTATACTGATAACAAGTTCAAACAGGTGCCATTACTACAGGTAATGAGTGGAGGACAGAGGAGCCTCTTAAAGAAGAAGTTACAGGTCTGTGAGAGCCAGAAATCTTGCTTGTTTGTAGGTGACCAAATACTTATTTTCCACCATAATTTGCAAATAAATTCTTTCCGAATCAGACAATGTGATTGTCTGGATTTGTTTTCTCATTTTGTCTCTCATAGTTGAGGTCTACCTATGATGTCAATTACAGGCCTCTCTCATCTTTTTAAGTGGGAGAACTTGCACAATTGGTGGCTGACTAAATACTTTTTTGCCCCACTGTAGATAGTGGTGAGTGCGTATGAAAATAGGAATATATATATATATATATATATATATATATATATATATATATCATCCTATTTTCATACGCACTCACCACAATCTATATTACACATAATCCTGTTTTATATATTTTATACACAGCCATATATATATGGCTGTGAGAGTTGGACCATAAGGAAGGCTGAGCGCCGAAAAATAGATGCTTTCGAGCTGTGGTGCTGGAGAAGACTCTTGAGAGTCCCTTGGACTGCAAGGAGGTCAAATCAGTCAATCCTAAAGGAAATCAACCCTGACTGCTCATTGGAAGGACAGATACTGAAGCTGAAGCTCAAATACTTTGGCCACCTAATGCGAAGAGAGGACTCACTGGAAAAGACCCTGATGCTGGGAAAGACTGGAGGCAAAAGGAGAAGGGGACGGCAGAGGATGAGATGGTTAGATAGCATCACCGATGTAACGAACATGAATTTGAGTAAACTCCGGGAGACAGTGGAGGACAGGAAGGCCTGGCGTGCTGTGGTCCATGGGGTCACGAAGAGTCGGACACGACTAAACGACTGAACAACAACAACAACTTTCTGTTCCTTGTTCCTATAACAAAAGAACATAAGCCGTGCCCTGCCGGATGGGATCCCTGGACCATCTTGTCCAGCAGCCTGTTCTCCCAGTGGGCCACCAACTGCCCAAGGAAGTCCACTCATCTCCAGGCAAATGGCCTTCAGGGACAGTCCTTTGCCATCGAGGCTAAAAGCCACAGATCCTCAAGACTTCCAGGAATTGGTCCAACCCCTTTTTGAAGCCAGACAAGCTGGTTGCCAGCCCCACATCTCATAGTAGCAAATTCAAAAGTTGAATTACGTGTTGGGTAAAAAAAACTTTCCTTCCTATGCTGGCTGGGGAATTCTGGGAGTTGAAGTCCACACACCTTCAAGTTGCCAAGGTTGAGAAACACTGCTTTATGATATGGTGCCTGTGTTCACACAACACACTATGCTTAGCTAGTGTTAACTATGATTAGGTTTGTGTGTATATATTTGCACCTTGTGCAACGACACCCGGTGCCTTGGATTCATATCTGATTCAGTTATTGTACAAGCACAGAAATTGAGCTAATTCAGTAACCAGGTTAAATGTGTTGTGTGAATGAAGCCATGATGGGAGTGCATTGTTTTCCTAGTGGTGCGGATATTAAAACAGACAGCAAAACATGTCAATTCAGTTTGAGAAAATCATTTTTTTAAAGATTTGGTCTATTCAAAACCTGGACAGATGGGGCTGTACCATGGCAAAAGTCATGGTACAGGGGGGGAAGTGTCATATTTTTTAAGCTGACTGGCCTACAAACCTCCCCGCAAGGAGTTTAGGAATTAAGGCTCTAACTTCAATATACTAGCATGGTTTGGGGTGAGGGATTTCTAAATTTAACCCACCCACCCCCAAACGTCTTAAGTGGTACAGTCATCTACCTTTACAGGTAGAAGGGAAGCAGATACATTGTCTGAAACGGTACAACATACTGACCAGGCTCCAACAGCGTTAGGTATTCTGGGGCTCAGGAAAGTGTGAATCAGGCCATCATATGAAGCCCTAATTTGTTTTTATTTGTTTGGGCAACATGTGTTGTTTGAACACGGCAATGAAACACAATTCAGGGATTTTCTCTTTTTTCCTGTTTTTATTAGTCTAATGCTTTTTGTACAGTGGAAAACTACATCACATGAAGCTTGAAGAGTACAAGTTGTCATCATTGGATTTTATTTTCCATTACAGAAGAATGCATCATCTTAGTATCAAGGAGCAGGACCTGGAAGATGAGAGACCGATTGATTGATTATGTGCCATCAAGTCGTTTTCAACTCCTAGTGACCACATACATCGATTTTCTCTATCTATGAGAGATACCAGCATATAAATCCATTGCAATTGCTATAGATTGAAAAGCAAGTACTCCCTTCCCCCCCCCAAAAAAAAGGAATGGCTGTGTTCACACAACACATTTCACCAGATCACAGAAAGCCCTAGTAACTACCTTTGTACAACATGCTAAACTTATTGTTAATCTTGGAAGAGTTTTGCTGGTAGGGTGGAGAAGAAGCCTAGGATATTGTGCCCAGCCGCCTTAGCTTATGGCTCTATATGAAAGGGAAAATGGATCCATTTAGTAACCAGGTTTAACTGAGTTACGTGAATGCAAAGATGAGCATTCTCCAAGACTGGTCCACCCGAGTGCCCAATTTATTGAAGGAAATACTTTTTTGTTCCTAATTGGATGAATGATTTCTTCAAAAGAAGAACCGTTCCACACTTCAAAGAGCTCGGTTCATTTGTACTAAGGCTCACGGATAAACTATTACATGGTACAGGTAGTCCTCGCTTAACGACCACATTGGGACCAGAATTTTAGTTGCTAAGCGAAGTGGTCATTAAGCAAATCCAACCTGATTTTACGACCTTTTTTGCAGTGATCGTTAAGCGAATCATCGTGGGTGTTAAGCAACTCAGGTGGTCGTTAAGCAAATCACACGGTTCCCCATTGATTTTGCTTGCCAGAAGCTGGCCAGGAAGGTTGAAAATGGCGATCATGTGACCATGTGATGGTCATAAGTGTGAGGACCGGTCGTAAGTTGGTTATTTCAACACCGTCGTAAGTCTGAACCATCACTAAACGAATGGTTGTTAAGTGAGTACTACCTGTAGAAGCAACATCAGGAGCTAGGCAGGATTAATCATCATCTCTGCAATTAATGCTGGCTAGAAGAAAAAGTCAGAACCAGGTGCTCCTTGTGCAGACAGTTGGAATCAAGCTTCTTAGAGGCTACTGTTCACCACTGTGTCCTGTGCAATCCAACCGCAACTCTCAGAAATCAATTTGGAACAAGCCTTGGTGTTGGGGTCTCCCATCAGCCAAAAGAGCCCAGAAAGGCCCACTACGCAACCAGAATCTTCTCCCTCATTCCCTGCTCAATTAAATGCATAGATTCCCCCTCAATTTTCAGCCAGAAGAGAAGATCCATTTGGCTATGAAATGAAGCAGCTCGAGATATCTCCAGAGAGTTTCAGTTTGGACAAGATGATCCGGGGATAACGCTAACCAAAATCATGTTAAGCAACAGCGCTCATTCCCTGCGTTCCTGACCTCCATTCCCATTCCATGGGACCTCAACTCTTCCAACACACCTCTCCCACCTACTTGAAACCCTTCCCAGCCGATACTACCCTTCCTGATAATGATTGAGTCCAAGACGGATATAAGTTTCAGAAGACCATCATATAAAGAACCAGCTTATGCTGGT
The DNA here is from genome assembly GCA_023362775.1 of Charina bottae. Classification (NCBI taxonomy): domain Eukaryota; kingdom Metazoa; phylum Chordata; class Lepidosauria; order Squamata; family Charinaidae; genus Charina; species Charina bottae. The sequence continues at coordinate 620,359 of JALMGJ010000048.1, read as the reverse complement.
CCATGACCACAATGACGATGTATTTGATTGGAAACAACCATCCGCAAGCTTCTCCATTCTCAGTGAAAACACCTGTCCCTTCCCTGTTCACAGAAAGGAAGCTAAGAAGAACATACAAAGCATACTCTAATGTACTTGGCAATATATTGGCTTTAGATGAGTTCAGCTGCTGGAATTCTTGTAGCCCCAGCCTTTAGCAATAAATCTTGTTAAAGAGAACTTTGTGAGAATCCTGCTTGGAAAAGGATCGCTTTCGGTTTTAGGCAACTGCAAATGAGACTGACCTCTGAGCACAAACAGAGTGGACCCACCTCCCCTTTCCTTCAACCCTCTTCCTCGAAATCACCTTTGTGCTCCCCTCCACTCATGAGCCCAATGATTCCCAGCCTTGGCTCCAGAGATGTAGCTGGATTCCCGTTCCTGTCACTCCAGCTAACACAGCCAATAGTCAGGGGTGATGGGAGCTGTAGTCCAACATATGGGGACCTGTAATTGGGAACACCAATTTAGTACTGTAGCTTAAGTTATTCTGGGAAGTACTTGGCAGTGATGTGAGCCTGTGTGAAAACAGCAACAGAACGTCTCTTACACAACCCAATATTAGGTAAAAATAATACACTGAAGACACTCGATTCCAGGTAACTGCCTCCAGTCTTCCTGGGTGTGTTAAGGAAGTTATCTGCCACTGCTTTCCTGGAAGATGTTTTTTCAACTTCCCAGTCCAGCCTACAGCTCTGCGATTTCCTAATGGTCTCCCATCCAAGTACAAACCAAGACCAACCCTACTTAGCTTCCAAGTTCAGTCAACATTAGCTAACTACATTCAAGTGGATGTATTTTATTGGCTTTACCTGGATCAGGCAGACTTTGTTATGACCCAGCAAGAGAGTTTAAGAATGTAACTAAGGAAATCTCAGTTAAAACATTAAGGATAGGACTGAAGAAATCTGTAATTTATCCATGATCAAAACGGCTATTTTTTCCTACCAATCAAAATATGACACAATGTTTCCCTTTGGTATGGATTCCATAATATTGTACAAGAATAGATAATTTTTATGGGATATTTGATATTCTGTCATATATGTGAGAGACATATTTAGGTGATTTATATGTTAATTCTTGGGAGGTCATTTTATTTTATCTGTTTTTGTTTTAGTAATAATCTAATAATTTTAATATTTATACTAACAATTCTATTATCCATCAGGTACCTGCAGATTACCTTTTTTAAATTTGTCCATGTTTCTTTGTTCTTAGACTTTTTCTTTGCTTTGTTATCTCTGAATTTTTTTTTAAATGCAATAAAACATTTTAAAGAAAACTTAACACAGAAAACCCAAACTCCTGGGCTAAAATCTGCATCCTATCTTATAACGCCACATATATATTCCATGTGTTAATCTTGCCATAATACAGCTGGAGACAGCAGAGTCTTTAATTTCTGTTTTTCTCCTTTGTCTGGCAACAGAGAAGAAAGATGGACACATATAGAACATTTAATGGGTCAAACTAAGAAAACTTGCCATAATTGGTGTAGGGATCCAGGGAGAAAATCACCTGTAGCTTCTGTGTCTTGAACCAATTTTTTCTGCCCTTTGGGAAAAGGGCTAGGCATTTGGGGATTATTTCAGCTGTGGAGTCCTTGGTGCTCTCTGAGCATTGTTGTTTTCTTGCAGACGTTTCATTGCCAAGCTAGGCAACATCTTCAGCTGTAATACGTTTTGTAATAAGTGGATTCTAGTCCCCTGGTTTGCCATTGGCTCCTTCCTAGGGCTGAGAGTGTGTGACGGGCCCAAGGTCACCCAGCTGGCTTCATGCCTAAGGCGGGACTAGAACTCTCAGTCTACTGGTTTCTAGCCCGGAGCCTTAACCACTAGACCAAACTGGCTCTCTAATTTAGGAGATAGTGTTCCACAATATTGTTTGTTAGAATCAAAGCATAATCCCATTAACCCCTTGGGCATGAAGCCAGCTGGGTGACCTTGGGCCAGGCCCTGTCTCTCAGCCCTAGGAAGGAGCCAATGGCAAACCAGGAGGCTGAGAGTTCTATTCCCGCCTTGGGCATGAAAGCCGGCTGCGTGACCTTGGGCCAGTCACACTCTCTCTCAGCCCTAGGAAGGAGGCAATGGCAAACCACTTCTGAAAAACCTGCCAAGAAAACTGCAGGGACTTGTCCACGCAGTCTCCGAGAATCAGGCACGACTGAACAGATTTTTTAAAAGAGTTTTGCAACAAGAGATCTGTCATCTGTTGGGAAAGCTTTGATTTCGATCCTTGAACTGACCAGGGAGCTGGACTAGCCTACGTGGCTCTGTCCAGTTCTAAGAGTCTATGAACTGGAATTTGGTATGATTGCGTCTTTAAAGCATCTAGACTTTCATTCAAGCATCTGGACTTTCTACTCTCAGAAAGGTCACCCAAAGCGAGGAGGCCATCCCAGCTGCCCAGCTAAAGCAAGCAGGCACCTAGATTGGGCAGCAGCAATATAGGAAGATGCTAGAGGTGGATGATCACTTTAGTGACAACAGCAAAGGTATCATTTCATACTGTTCAGGAGAAGGCAGTGGTAAACCTCTCCTGTATTTTTTACCAAGAAAACCACATGGATGGACAAGATAAAGTGACAGAAGGTCCATCTCTGGGGGTCATCAAGAGTCAAGACTGAATTGATAGCACATAATCATTCAATCAGGGTGCATTCGGGGAGAAGATTCCCACTGCTCTGTTAGGTTTTATAGATATCTAGTTTGCTCACACTTCTGATCTGCTTACAGTGGGAATCCTCTGGAAATCTCCTTCCTAGAAGGAAATCCTGCTCAGTGTGAACATACCTCTCTGATCTTATCAGGAAAGTCCCAAGCAGGCTTTGTGGCTTGCAATTGGAAAACAGCCCAGCCTCGTCATTTTTTTCAAATGTAATCTTATAAATTTAAACATTTTAAGCTCTTCTCCCCCCACCTCCGCCCCAACTGCTTTACTTCAATTATTTGATCCTGTGTGTGTCAAAGAAATCTGAGCCAACGGCATCTAGAATGCAGCACACATTGCTGAATATGATTTCAACTTCATCCATATGGGAGGGTAGAAAAAGGGCAGCATTTAAGCCAGGATCCCAGGCTTATTAAACACAAACATGGGTCAGTTAATAAGCCAAGATGGGATAGCTTATGGCCTTGAGGATTATTCAATCACATTCTGAACAAGCAGCAATTAATACTGGTACTAATGCATACTCCTAAACATATTCTAAAAAAACAGAACAGCTTGCATACCCGCTCGTCACTCCAACACTGAGACGCCCCACGCTGCCAAACTTTAGTTTTCTCCTAAAAGAGACCTTCCTTCGTATTTTGAAAAGGTTACTTTTTGAAATAGGATGTGTGGCAGCACCTCAGGTCTAGCAACACGCATCTTAAGCTTATAAGCAGATCACCTTTGATTGAGCAGGACAGGTTTGGCAATACCTCTCTTAATTAAAAAAAAAAAACAGAAATAAGATCTAATGAGGGGCAACTGCTGAGATTCAAGCTAGATGGGACTACAGATGCTGAGCACAAGACTCCACCATCCATTCCAAGACAGTGATCCAACAATTTTCTGGAATGGATGTTTCAAACTTTCAAACATTTCCTTTCCAGCCCCCTACCCTAGAAACCCCACACACACACAAAACGTCCTCTTCTCTTCTCTCCTTTACATTCAATACCCCATTGAGCTGCTAGGGATCCAACCCAAACAGAGTTAATGCCCTCTTCTGCACTGCAATATGGAAGGTAAAAGTAAAGGTTCCCCCCGCACATTTGTGCAGTCGTGTCCGACTCTAGGGGCTGGTGCTCATCTCCGTTTATTAGCCGAAGAGCCAGCGTTGTCCAAAGACGCTTCCACGGTCATGTGGCCGCATGACGCACACGGAACGCTGTTACCTTCCCACCGAAGTGGTACCTACTCATCTACTTGCATTTGCATGCTTTCGAATTGCTAGGTTGGCAAAAGCTGGGGCGAGTGCGGGAGCTCACTCCGTCACGCGGGGCTATGGATTCGAACCTCCGAACTGGCGATCTTCCGATCGACAAGCCTGGCGTCTTACCCGCTGAGCCACCACGCCCCTTATGGAATAAGGGACATGCAATATGGAAACCACAAGCTATTTCTTACAGCCAAACTCCCAAAGTATAAGGAAGGCACGTCTCTTTCCATGTTGCAACACGCTGTCGACAAAGGGGAACGGCTCAGAAGGAGGCAGCCTCACCGGGTCCCAGAAAAGGAACTGTCTGTGAGAACATCAATGAGTCCCTGCAGCATTCGATTCAGTTTCTTGATCCTCCGTCTGGAAGGGGTGCCCAAAACATGGGTGTGGATGGGAAGGGGTAATCTTCAAAAGTCCTGAGCACATGGCCAAGTTCAGAGGGGCAAAAAAGAACACGTCTTAAGTGGCTCAAGTAAACCAGCCAATTTTGGGTGCCTACAGGCAAAAGGCTTTTCTGATCAGGCAATGCATATGGATGCTTTCATTCTACCGCCGTCAAGCTCAGCCAGGAAAATAAAAAAAGCTTCTCTCAAACCTGATTTGCACAAAGAAAAAATAATTGCTTTCTATTTACAGGAATTTAATTCACCTTGTAGCGGGGCATTCCTTTTTGGACGTGGCAAATCACTTATTCTCATAGACAAACAAGCTCAGGATCCTGAGATCCTGAACTTCTGGTCCAAATCTAGCTACAGATCCACCAGGAAGTCAAGCAGTTACCTCTGGTCTTCAGTTTCCCATTTAGAAAATTGTGCCAATTTTGCAAAGGTATGAAGAGGAGGGAGAAAGAGGGCATCTGTTTAATACTTGCATGTTTAAAGGGCTCTAATTGACAGCGAGGTAGTAGCACTAGAGAAAGAAATAAAATAAGAAGTTAGGGAAACTTCATAGTCAAAAAAAAAAAAAGTTTTTCTCAGCATCTGTGAAAATTCGGGCTTATTTTGAAAGAGAAAAAAGTTTAAAATTGTCAGGGCCCCGGATTTAGGCAATGCTGCCCCTCTGGAGAACCGTGCAAATTATTGCAATGAATTGGACTGAAGGGAACATCTAGGTAGGCCTGTTTTCTTCACATCCAGCCCTGCTGGGTAGGCTTCTAAGACAGCCCACGGGCCTATCCACTTTTGCACTATACGGAGGTCTTGAGCATGTGGGAACGCTCCATATTTTCAAAAGGATGCTCAAGATGCCTTCTGTCCAAGCCAGGTCAGCTGCCGTTTTGGAATCCTACAGAATGCCTTCAACGTTTCAAACAGAAGATTTCCCTGCCCTGTGAGAGAAGGGACATTTTTTGGGTTCGCGGAGCTGGCATCAAGTCAGGCTGGAGCTCAGGCAAGGCAAAGGAGAAGACATCAACTGTGCATGTCAGAAGTGCAGCCCATCTGGCTTCAAAACCAAGCAGCCGCTGGAGCCGCAGAGCCCAAAGCAGAAGAACGAAGGCAGAACATCTCAGGGGGGGGGGAAACGCCGAAGAGGCGGCCGGTGATGGAATTCAGACTCTGAATTTCACCGAGCATTTGAGGTGAGCCGGCTCGAGACCGTCGGTGAACGCCACCAGGAAATACATCACCTTCCGAATTTTGGCCAGCTCCACCAGCCGCTCTCCGAACTCCAGAGCGTCCGCTTCGTTGCACTCCACCTCTTGCGCGCCCGGCTTCCTCCAAAAAACCCCCACCGGTTCCAGGAGCTGCCTTCGCTTGAGGTTGGTCAAGTCCGGGGTCCAGAGCTGAGACGTCCCGATGATGGTGGCCTTGCCTGGCTTCTCCAGGGCCACGTTCCAGCGCAGGAAACAGAGGCCGTGCTGGCGAGAGAAGTCCACTCGGAAAACAAACTCGTTTGCCTGGAGGAGTTTCTCGCCGTCCTGAGGCCTCTCGTTCTTTTGCTGGAGGGTCTGCACCCGGATCCTCATGCACTTGGTCAGCTGGACATCCTGGACCAACTGCAGGTCCAGCTCGGCTGCCTCCGAACTCATAATTCTCTGCCGCCACCACTTCTTCCCCTCCTCCTCCTCCTTTGCCGAGATTCTGCAGCGCAGCGCCGTTCTACTTTGGCAGGCAAGAGGAAATCTGCTTCTGCTTCGCTCGCTCACTGGCTGGCACCCCAATGATGCTAAGCAACCTGACCCGGGGAAGCAGAGTGCCCGAGGGGGTTTCCTCTGGGCCCCTCATTTCCCAGAGAGGAACGCGTCCGTAGATGCTCATCTACGATCAAGAGAGCTGACTCTCTTGATATCAGCTGCCCTAACAACCTGGCTTAACAACCGTTCCCAGGCAAGAATGCGCACGCTGCTCTCGTTAAGCTTTGAATGAGGGCCTGTCGGGGCAAAGTGGGCTCCTTCCTGGGGAGGGGCGGCAGGAAGGGCAGGGAGAGATCGGCTTTTGGGGAGCAGAGCAGTTTTCAATAGCTACCATGCATCTGGAGCAGTGTTTCTCAACCTTGGCAACTTTAAGACGTGTGGACTTCAACGCCCAGAATTCCCCAGCCCCTGGACCATCTTAGTTGCCCTATTTAACATGTTAAGGCATGCTGGCTAGGGAATTCTGGGAGTTGAAGGCCACATGTCTTAAAGTTGCCAGGGCTGAGGAACACTGATCTGGAGCAAGGACTTGGTCCCCTACCACTGAGTCTGTAATCAAACCCACCCAGATGTGACATGCATAAATCTTGCCCATGTCTTATTTTCTCTGCTTCCTGTCTCTCTCAACTTTTCCATCCAGGCTGGATTTCAGATGGGCAGCTCCTCGGGGCAGAGAGCAGGATTCTGTATTATGCAAAATGGGCTGTGAAATCCATCACCCTGTTCTTTTCCTCCTTTGTAGCAAGCAGCCAAAGGAGAGAGAAGAGGTGGGTGCTTCTCCAGGGGCAGAGGAAGACACATGGAAGAGCCATCCAACCAAGCTGGTGCCCTCAAGATTGGCTAAAATATAACTCCCATGCTTCCCAACCTGCCTGCGGTCAAATGGGGGGGGGGGGAGGAAGAGATGCTGAGATGTTGAAGAAGGCTTTCTATAAAAGCAAACAATTTTCCTAATGGCGATTGAACCCAGGCAGTCAGCCCAATGGCCGCGGTTCCAGAATCTTTTAGGATTTAAAGATGGTTTTTAGAAAACAAAGCAACTGGAATTCTGCCCAGGTATTTGACTGGTGGAATGGAAGCAGTGACAGATTTTATTTTCTTGGGCTCCAAGATCACCGCAGACGGTGACTGCAGCTATGAAATTAAAAGACGCTTGCTCCTTGGGAGGAAAGCTATGGCAAACCTAGACAGCATATTAAAAAGCAGAGACATCACCTTGCCGACAAAGGTCCGTATAGTTAAAGCTATGGTTTTTCCAGTAGTGATGTATGGCTGTGAGAGTTGGACCATAAGGAAGGCTGAGCGCCGAAGAATTGATGCTTTCGAACTGTGGTGCTGGAGAAGACTCTTGAGAGTCCCTTGGACTGCAAGGAGGTCAAACCAGTCAATCCTAAAGGAAATCAACCCTGACTGCTCATTGGAAGGACAGATGCTGAAGCTGAAGCTCAAATACTTTGGCCACCTAATGCGAAGAGAGGACTCACTGGAAAAGACCCTGATGCTGGGAAAGACTGAGGGCAAAAGGAGAAGGGGACAGCAGAGGATGAGATGGTTAGATAGCATCACCGATGTAATGAACATGAATTTGAGTAAACTCCGAGAGACAGTGAAGGACAGGAAGGCCTGGCGTGCTATGGTCCATGAGGTCACGAAGAGTCGGACACGACTAAACGACTGAACAACAACAAAATTTGACTGGTGGCTGGCACAACGCTTTCAGCCCTGCCAAACGCAGGTCACGGTTGGATGTTTTGGTCATCAGCTCTGCAGCTGCATTATGAACTGGGTGAAACTTCCTAGCAAACCTCCAGAGGATTAACTTGGAGCGCCAACCCACCAGGGAGGACACGGCCTCTCTATTTTGCAAGATCTTCCCAAGATTCTCCTGAATTTAGGAGGAGGCCAAATTATGCGACTGGCCCAAGAAACAAGGGGGCTCCAAAAATTACCCCACCCAAGTTTTCTAAGCCCACTGCAAGCACAGTCAAAGGCCTCTGAGAGGTTCAGACCTGCTTGTAATTGAATTGCTAGGTGGGCAAGAGCTGAGGCGAGTGCGGGAGCTCACTCCGTCACGCGGGACTAGGGCAGAGCTTTCCAAACTGTGTGTTGGGACACATTAGTGTGTCGGCTGCAGTGTCTGGGTGCGTCGCGGCTGCTGCTGCCTCCTGGCTTCCACGCAGGTCCTAGTGCCTGCCTTGTGCCTTGCTGCCTTCAAACCTGCTGTGATTCTGCACAGGTCCTAGTGCCTGCCTTGTGCCCTGCTGTAAGAGTGTGTCGCGAAACGATGCATGTCTAAAAAGTGTGTCACCAACATGAAAAGTTTGGAAAGCTCTGGACTAGGGATTCGAACCTCCAACTTTGCAATCTTCGATCGACGAGCCTGGCGTCTTACCCGCTGAGCCACCACCAGATGTGCTAGGTCTGCATTATTCTACATAATGCTGCCGTTGGGTGTTGCTAAGTTGCTTCCACAGCAGTGAACTGGTGCATAATGGAGGCCTCAGGGTTGTCTTTCCCTATTCATAAGATTAGACTTGGGAGGAACCTTGGAGGTTGTCTCGTCCATTCCCCTGCTCATTGCAGGTCCACAAGAGCTTCTCGGACAGTCAGCCAATGCTACTGAGAAAACTATGCCTTGAGAAGAGCAACACAGCAGTGGATCTGAGAGTCTGCAAAGTGGCTCCTGTCACATTCTTGACTGATGCCTGTCAGATGCCTTCAAGGTCATACTGTATGAAGATGTGTGAGGGCCAGGTGTCTGGTATGGAAATTAGGCACCATCTCTCCTTATCAGCATCTGAGTTAAGTCCACACATCTTAAAATTGCTAAGGTTGAGAAACACTCCTCTAGGTTGAATGAAAGAAGAAAGCCACGAAGTGCCTGCCAAAGAGCTGGTCCAAAGATTGCAAGGAACTCGGGGGGACAAAGGACTGGAAAATTATTTCCATTTACAAACAACCTTCCCTTAGGGCAGAGGTTGGAAACTGAAAGGCAGCAGAATCTCTGGAATCTTCAAAGGAGGCCTGATTACAGTAGAACCAGGTCTGGTTAGGGATCTCATGAATGGAAGCGTGTGACACAGTCCATGGCGAATATGGTCATGGAAAGATGAAAATCCCTCGGTGCGCAACCTTCCGAATTTCATTCACCACGAGGTTCTCTGGAGGCCCAGGCAACTGGAGGATGACAACACAGCAGCAGAAGCACAACACGTCTTCCTAAGTTGCCTTTGACACAATGGATGTTGCTCGTCAAGTTACTCAGTGGCCATGTTGGTGGCATCTAGTCAACCTTGGCTGACTGAGGAACCTTGGAAGCTTTGGAATTTGTCTATTTATCAGGAAGTGGGTTGTATCGAGCATGGGGTGTGGCAAAAGGAATTACATTATTGTATTGTATATTAGTAGATTTATGGGAAAATCTTTAGATGTTAAAGATGTTAATACCAAAGCTCTGGAATGTGTTTATCAGGAATTGGGGTTGTACTGAGCATGCAGGTGGCAAAAAGAATTGTATTAAGAAATTGGGAAAGTGATATTATCCCAGATGTCAAGGAATGGTTGTCAGAAATGTGTGACCTATCTGTTTTGGGAAAGGCAATATTTTCCACTAATCAAAGGATACAGCAATATGTGTTACTATGGCAGAGATTCAGTGATATCGTACAATAATATCTTGTACTGTTCATATTATAGTAGTGAATTCATTAGTAAACCAGTGACTTTTGATAAGTATACAAGATAGATTTTTTCTTTTTTCTTCTTAGTTTGTATTTTTAGTTTGTACTTTTAATGTTTTTACATTTTCTTTTTTTTTAGATTAAAGATTGTTTTGGTACAAAAAATAAAGACTGATGATGATGATGATGATCATGGCTGGTTTAGGAACCTAAGTAGGGCTAGCCCTGGTTGTAACTTGGATGAGAGACCACCAAGAAATCCAAGGGCTGAAGCTGAAAAAAGATCCGGGAAGAAGGCAGTGGTGAACTATTTCTACAGCATTATCAAGAAAACCATAAGGGTGTGTCCCATAAGTCACCAGGAATTAACCTCTGGGGAGGCTTACAAAACTAATAATAATATAATACACTAAAGTAAAACCTTGATTTAATAGACCCCTAGCAGATGCAACTGAAAAGTATGAAGTATCTGAACTGGACAAGATAAGGCACTTAAAAGCACATTGATTTCTGTTTAATTGACACAAATGACATAAATAGATGTCACTTGCACAATGCTATCATTAATAAGCAAATCATGCCAAATGATGCAAACAATATAATTTGCATAATCGGGTATTTCAGCAAATCACACACATTGCTGCAAATGACGGATTTTCAGATTTAACAGGCTCCTCCAATCCGTCCGCAAACGGAGGGTTTCCTGTACTCAAATTCAGCCCACTGAGCACAACTGAAAGTCAACAGCAACAGGCAACACAAAAGTCTAAAGGGCCTGGAATAAAGGCATGTTTGCATCTCCAATGGCATTAAATTCCATACCTGTGGGAGTCCCAGTATCAGGATCCCAAAACCAAGAAACCTTTCAGTCAGTTCATGCTAAAAAGGTTCATTTATTAAGGACCAGAATACGTGAGGCAAAGGCAAAGCTTCCAATGGCCAAATTGGCATGCATAATTTGATATTAAGAACATCCCTCTGACATCATTTACTATCTAATTGAAAACAAGCTAGTTCCCACTCCAGTTCGACCCCCTCCCGTCAGAACGCTCGTTAACAGTCCAGGTGTCTTATCGGCAAACAGCCAAGGCAGGAATATCAAGGCAAGCAGCTTGTTTCAAGCAGCAAGGCTTTTGGCACAAAAGCAAACACGAGTCAAGTTCTACAATGCTTGACACGTGTACGTATGAAACCATGACAGGCGAACGGAGCTAAAGTGGAGGGAGACTGACAATACCATAAACTGCAACGTGGAACAAAGGACCATTGATTTTGACGTTTAGCATCATCTCCAAAAAGGGCCCTGTTTGTGGTGTGACCTATAAGGCCATCCTCCCAAAAGTTACTGCTTGTTTTTCTATTGCTTCCTATCCAGATGCATCCCAACATGGTTCGCTAAATACAAAAACCAACAATTAAAGGAATACAAACAGCATGAAACCTTTTATGGGGGGGGGGGAAGTGGGGGGGGGGAGAGACAACCAAAATAAAGCCCCATTCCTCCACCGTTCACATGGAGAGACAGGGCTTCAAAAAGGCACCCAAAAGATGTAATGGTAGGTGTTTTGTCAATTTCAAGGGATAGCACTCCTAGTTACAGGTGGCACTAGAGGAAGACTGTCTGTAGACCTTGTTTAGCAACCGTTCGCAATTACAACGGTGATGAAAAAGTAACTTTGCGACCAATCCTCACATTTACGAACTTTGCAGGTCTGTAAAGCAAAGGAAAGCTGAAGTCAGATTGTAAAATTGTGGTGTTTCACTTAGCGACCGCTTCGCTTAATGACCAAGTTGTAGGTCCCCATTGTGGTCACTAAACAAGGACTCCCTGTAGAACATCCAGACTGCATTGGGTCCATGCAGGAGACCTTCCCCTGAGGATCTCAGTGATCCACCAGCTTTGCAAGGGCCAAGGTGTTCGGCCAGCATTCCTGTTCCTATTGTTGTCTAAGACCTTATGTGTTGTGTGGAGGTAACACGAAACACAGAATACACAGAAGAACTATACAAGAAAGATCTTAATATCCCTGATAAATACGATGGTGTGGTCACTGACCTTGAGCCGGACATCCTAGAGAGTGAAGTCAAGTGGGCCTTAGGAAGCATTACTAACAACAAAGCTAGCGGAGAAGACAGTATCCTAGCTGAGCTATTTAAAATCCTAAAAGATGATGCTGTTAAAGTGCTGCACTCAATATGCCAACAAATTTGGAAAACTCAACAGTGGCCACAGGATTGGAAAAGGTCAGTTTACGTTCCAATTCCAAAGAAAGGCAATGCCAAAGAATGTTCAAACTACCGTACAATTGCGCTCATTTCACATGCTAGCAAGGTTATGCTCAAAATCCTACAAGCTAGGCTTCAGCAGTATGTGAACCGAGAACTACCAGAAGTGCAAGCTGGGTTTCGAAGAGGCAGAGGAACTAGAGATCAGATTGCCAACATTCGCTGGATCATGGAAAAAGCAAGAGAGTTCCAGAAAAACATCTACTTCTGCTTCATTGACTACGCTAAAGCCTTTGATTGTGTGGATCACAACAAACTGTGGCAAAGTCTTAAAGAGATGGGAGTACCAGACCACCTTACCTGTCTCCTGAGAAACCTGTATGCGGGTCAAGAAGCAACAGTTAGAACCGGACATGGAACAACCGACTGGTTCAAAATTGGGAAAGGAGTACGACAAGGCTGTATATTATCACCCTGCTTATTTAACTTATATGCAGAGTACATCATGAGAAATGCCGGGCTGGATGAATCACAAGCCGGAGTTAAGATTGCCGGGAGAAATATCAACAACCTCAGATATGCAGACGATACCACCCTAATGGCAGAAAGTGAAGAGGAACTAAAGAGCCTCTTGATGAGGGTGAAAGAGGAGAGTGCAAAAGCTGGCTTGAAACTCAACATTAAAAAAACCCAGATCATGGCATCTGGTCCCATCACTTCCTGGCAAATAGAAGGGGAAGAAATGGAAGCAGTGACAGATTTTATTTTCTTGGGCTCCAAGATCACCGCAGACGGTGACTGCAGCCATGAAATTAAAAGACGCTTGCTCCTTGGGAGGAAAGCTATGGCAAACCTAGACAGCATATTAAAAAGCAGAGACATCACCTTGCCGACAAAGGTCCGTATAGTTAAAGCTATGGTTTTTCCAGTAGTAATGTATGGCTGTGAGAGTTGGACCATAAGGCAGGCTGAGCGCTGAAGAATTGATGCTTTCGAACTGTGGTGCTGGAGAAGACTCTTGAGAGTCCCTTGGACTGCAAGGAGGTCAAACCAGTCAATCCTAAAGGAAATCAACCCTGACTGCTCATTGGAAGGACAGATGCTGAAGCTGAGGCTCAAATACTTTGGCCACCTAATGCGAAGAGAGGACTCCCTGGAAAAGACCCTGATGCTGGGAAAGACTGAAGGCAAAAGGAGAAGGGGACGGCAGAGGATGAGATGGTTAGATAGCATCACCGATGTAATGAACATGAATTTGAGTAAACTCTGAGAGACAGTGGAGGACAGGAAGGCCTGGCGTGCTATGGTCCATGAGGTCACGAAGAGTCGGACACGACTAAACGACTGAACAACAACAAACACGAAACAGCTTGGATATTTCTGTTTACAAAGAAGACGTTTTACTGCTGGTTCAGCTGGGAGGGCTGGTTCAGGTCTTTGTGCTACTCAGGGCTGTATGGAGAGCTCGGACGTGTCTGTGGAACTGCTGCAAGACTGCCCACCCTCTGGAACACAGGAAGAAAGTCAGCTGCTTTGCTCCCACTCGGCTCAAAAGGCCAAGATGGAAAATTAGCACTGAGCAAACAAACAAAAGGAGACTCGGAGTGTCAAGGGAGGACTGAGGAGATCTGAAATAATAAGGCTCTGGTGAGCTTCTTCCTCTGACTGAATGACATCCCCCAGGAGCGAAGAGGGAGGCTGCGGGGATGGGGGGGGGGGGCAGAAGCAAGATACCTCCAAGGAAGGACGGGGAAAAGGTGGAGAAGGCGGGTGGTGCCTGGCAGCCAGATAGGAATGGTTTATTTTATTTATTTATTTTATTACTAAATTTGTATACCGCCCATCTCACTATAAAGGTGAGGGAGGGAATGTAGTTTCTCCAAGCAGATGTTTCCTGCAGTTGAATTCTTCAGTTAAGATACAAAATTCCATCCTTCTGCAATATCAGGCCATGGACGTCTTCACATAAACCCCCTTATCCAAGACCATGAAAGATCTAACGGCTGGTGGTTCGCTTCGCTGTAACCAGACTAAGCACGGTGGGTCAATACGGCCTATCAGTTACTCACTCTCTGTGTTCCCTATTCTCCAGCTGGGAATGTCGGGGGCTGTGGTTCAAAGATATCTAGAGGGACCTCGGGTTGGAGAAGCAAGTCTCCAGCAGAGAAAGTTCACAACAGCTTCAGTTCTACTTTTAGGTGATGCTTTGTGGCACAGGAAGTGTTGGTCTGTCTGGACACAGAAGGTCAACCCTGATATGAGGTCTGGGGGGTCTGGGAGACACAGCAGGCCTTCTCTGTAACAGCCCCCATCTTGTGGAATACTCTCCACACACACCCGCCACGAAGTACGTGAAGACCCCACCTTGGTACAATTTCATAAACAGGTTAAAGTGCTTTTATTCCAATGCACTTTCAGTCCCATCTGACTGATGATAGGTTTTTATTCTTGCTTTGCTCTGTGAATATCTTTGATATTTTTTCATATTCATTTGGGAGGAGGAGGAGGAGGAGGAGGAGGAGGATTGATGCTGTACACTAGCCAGAGTCCTGTGGGAATGTGGCAGGTTGTAAGTACAGTTAAATAAATAAATACATAGGGGAAACTCCTCACCCCATTCATTAACAAACACACCAAAAGCTGACTTGTCCTTTGTGAATTACTCCAGTGTCACCCATGCCAACTTTCTCTGCTGTCCTCTGGATGTCCCAGAATTCTCCAGGGGCCATGCTGGTAGGGGATTCTGGGAATTCTAAAGACAACATGTACCTTTCAAGCACCACATTGGGGAAGGCTGAGTATGCTAGTTGGCAGCTGCCTTCGAGACCCCCTAATGCCTTTTCTGCCACCCTATCCTTAAGGAGAAAAAGAAAAATCTCAGCGCTGCCGCTGGACAGAAGCAGGTTTCAAAAAGAGAAGGGAGGATGTCATTCCTATCGAAGGCTCGTGCAGACAAAATTCCACGCAGATGCTTCATTGGAGGTTTACTAGCCATTGCAACTGTATTACAAATTTGAGATTTAATGTTAGTTTGTTATTTTAAAACTTATTAGCATTTTTGCTAATCAGCATTTTGCAAAAATGCTAGTAAGTTTTAAAATAGCAAACTAACATTAAATCACTAGAAACCATTAAATGCACACACTCTGTAAATCTGCATCTTCACAACATCCCTGGTGAGGGATTGGAACAACCAGTTTCTCACAACACATACATAATTCTTACGGTCCAGTCAAACGCTACTTACCTACCTGCCTACCTGTCTATCTACGTGTCTATAAATCTGTTTATTTAGAACCATAAATTGTACAGGTAGTCCTCACTTAACGACCACAATTGGGACCGGAATTTCAGTTCCTAAGCAAAGCAGTCATTAAGCAAATCCAACTCCATTTTACGACCTTTTTTGCGGCGGTTGTTAAACGAATAATTGTGGGCGTTAAGCGAACCATGTAGCTGTTAAGTGAATCACGCGGTTCCCCATTGATTTTGCTTGCCAGAAGCCAGCCAGGAAGGTCAAAAATGGCGATCACGTGACCATGGGACCCTGCGACAGTCATAAATGTGAACCGGTTGCCAAGCACCCAAATTGTGATCACGTGACCGCGGGGACAGGGTGACGGTCTTAAGTGAGAGGACTGGTCATAAGTCGTTTTTTTTCAGCACCACTGTAAGTCCAAACCATCACTAAACAAATGGTTGTTAAGCAAGGACTACCTGTATAGCATTTTGCACAGGTAGAAATTCAACGGGCCTCCACTAGAGGGCAATACTTCTCTCCAGGTAAGGAAGGGAGTAAAAAGGTAAAGGTTCCCCCCCCCCCCACACATTTGTGCAGTCGTGTCCGACTCTAGGGGCCGGTGCTCATCTCCGTTTGTTAGCCGAAGAGCCAGTGTTGCCCGAAGACGCTTCCACGGTCATGGATTGCAGTCATTTGAGGATAATACAGATGAGAGAAATTTGCTTTAAGGAAGGGAGTACTGTAAAGCAAATTTCTCTCATCTGTATTATCCTCAAATGACTGCAATACAACGATTCATCAATATCCACATTTTTCCCCTCAAGTTTTCCAATCAAGAAAAGAGTACGGAGATTGCATTCCACAGGGAGAAATTGCTTGCAAATCTATGGATATTAGGGAAAGTGTATATATAACAAAATATACCTGCATTTCTGTTTGCATTTCATTGATTCTATGCATTTGGAGCGAACTCCTTGAAAAAAAACCTTCCATACAAGAGAACAAAATTCATCTTTGTCCCTGCCCCACCCCCCACTAACAACCACATTTGTAGAACACAGTTAATTTAGTCTACAATTTGCACAATAGGTGGAAGCATACAATCACGGAACGCACCAGCCTCTTTTATGGAGGAGGTAAGATGACCCATCGCTGGCTGTGCAAATACAGGCCCAGATCACAACACTGTGAAGCACCTTGTGTCAACACAGCCCCGGGAGCAAAGGAGGCTGGTTCTTCCACGCCTGTTGTTACCTTTTGCCACAAGGCTTCTCTGGATGCCAAGGCGGAGCATGCAGCCACAAACCAGCAATTCCCCACCTGCCCCTGGTATAAGTCGTGGGAGCTGATTCCATCCACGAACAGGTGGGGGTCCTCACAGATGTCCTGCAGGGAGAGAAGCAAAACAGGCCCCTTAGTGAAGGCACTGAGGAGGTGATGGGCGTGGGAAAATTTAGGTGCAGAAGTTCAAGACATTATTAGCCCATTTCCCCCCAATCTTCACCTCTATCACATGAACCTGGGGAAGGAAGCATTATTATTATTTATTTATTTATTATTTATATGACCGCCCATCTCCCCCAATCGGGGGACTTATTGGTTTATTTGTTTGCTAGAGGTTTGTGCCTTGACTTTCTTGCGACCTTCCCTGCTTGGCTTCCGACAAGCAAGTCAATGGGGAAGCCAGCAGGAGGTCGCAAGTCATGGTCACGTGGTGTCTCGCTTAACGACCGTGGGTGATTCGCTTAACGACGGTGGCCAAAAAGGTCGTAAAATCAGGTGCAGTCACGTGATGCCTCACTTAATGGCCACACCACTTGGCAACGGATTTCCCGGTCCCTACTGTGGTTGTAAGTCAAGGACTACCTTTGGCTAGAAGGAACTGGAAGTTACCAGGTTGGAGCAGACTAGTTTTGATCCAGGATAAGTACCACCTGTTGGTGGCTGGTGACCATATTTTTGTATCTGTGTTTGTGTGTCCGGGGGAGGGGATCCTTGCATTGTTGGGCAGAGATGTAGGTTGGCTTTAAAAAAAGAAAGAAAAGAAAACTACATCCAGCTTATTTTACAGTACATCTTTCAACGTTTCCCACTTCAAAATGACAGGAGGGTAGGCAGCATTGATGTCAAATGGCCACAGAAGACCTTCCAACCGTCCTGGTGCTCAGCTTGCCCGCCCCCGGGAGAAGCCAACAGCCATCCGAACTGGAGGAAGGAAATCCCAGGAGGCTTCCCACATTTTCGTTGTTTACGTCCCTTCCATTTCTTTCTCGGACTCACCACATTGCAAAAAAAGTCTGACCCCACTCCTCAGCCGAGTCCCCCTTTAAAACCATCTTCACTGCCCAAATCTATTTCCTCTGAATTTGCATTGTTGCCTCAGTAAGAGAGGGGGAAAACAATTCTTTCTCACATATACATGTTGTCCTTGCTTAACGACCACAATTGGGACCCGAATTTCGGTTGCTGAGCGAAGTGGTCATTAGGCAAATCTGACCCGATTTTACGACCTTTTTTCCGGCGGTCATTAAGTGAATCACCGTGGTCGTTAAGCAAACCATGTGGTCATTAAGCAAATCATGCGGTTCCCCATTGATTTTGCTTGCCAGAAGCCGGCTGGGAAGGTCGAAAATTTATTTATTTATTTATTTATTTATTTATTTATTTATTTATCTTATTTATACCCCGCCTATCCCCTCCCTAATGGAGGGCTCTAGGCGGCTTACAATATCATTGCATATATTTAATTATACATCCATATATATTACAATACCCGCGCGATTAGGGAGGGGGTGCGGGAACCGGCTCTTCTTTGGGGATCACGTGACCATGGGACGCTGCAACGGTCATAAATGCAAACCAGTTGCCAAGCACCCAAATCGTGATCACGTGACCATGGGGACGCTGCGACGGTCGTAAGTGTGAGCACTGGTTGTAAGTTGTTTTTTTCAGCACCATCGTAAGTCTGAAGTGTCACTAAACGAATGGTCATTAAGTGAGGACTACCTGTACAGGGAAGCATAGATCAGAGTAGATGGGGAGAGCAGAAACGAATGCAGTTCTGCAGTTCAGCGACCCGTTTGTAGGGGTGACGCACTGGAGAACAATGTCTTCTCTGTCCAATGCCAAGCGACCTCTATCCTGTCGTAAGTCATTGTCCAGAAAGGTTATCCCCATTTTGCTCTTCACCATCTGTGCATTTCATGAACTGCATTGGCAGGAATGGAGAACATCTGCTTTGGGGACCGACGATGCAGAATCTCAAGTTACTGCTAGCTCTTTCCTTCTACGGAATCGCCATCATCCCATTTGGGAGGGGGCGTTGACAGCCTCACTGGAAGCCCACCTCTCACTACAACACTGAAGACCGGCATTTGAAAAAACTTCTCCAGATGCTTCGGCTCCTCCTCGTACCAAGGAAACCAGCTCCCAAATCCACAGAGGATCTGAGACCAAGAATCTGAAGCCAAGCCAAGCAGGTAGAGAGGAAGCTTGATGAAAAGGACGGGATTTTTATTGTATTGGTTTTGTTTTTTTTTAAGAAGAGAAATACCACCAAACTTCCTCCGTTTAGGAATGCGTCGCTCTGCAAAAGCTAACCAGGGTTTCTACATGAATCTGACATTTGGCAAGTAGGAAAGGAGAAATGAGAGGATTTATAGAATCATTAGTGCATTCATTTTTAATTAAGTATTCATTTTATAGCCAACCAATTAACACTGGCATCTTGACAAAACCTCAGAAGTGATGGCAGATACTGAAGGATATTGCTAACCTACCAAAACACCCAACCGCACTTAAGAATGTCCTGCAGATTAAATATCAGCCTCCACCCAAATCAACTACAGGTAGTCCTCGCTTAACGACCACTCATTTAGTGACGGTTTGGATTTACGACCATACTGGAAAAACTGACTTACGACCAGTACTCACACTTAGAACTGTTGCAGCGTCCCTGCGCTCATGTGACCATGATTTGGGTGCTTGGCAACCGGTTCGCATTTACGACCGTCGCAGCATCCTGTGGTCATGTGATCACCATTTTCGACCTTCCCGGCTTCTGGCAAACAAAATCAATGGGGAACCGCGTGATTCGCTTAACAACCACTTGGTTTGCTTAACACCTGCGGTGATTCACTTAATGATCACCGTAAAAAGGTCGTAAAATTGGGTCAGATTCACTTAATGACTGCTTCGTTTAGCAATCAAAATTCCGGTCCCAATTGTGGTCATTAAGCGAGGACTACCTGTAACCAATTCTCCTGATTAATTCCCTATTCAGCCACACCTATTCACAAAGGCTTCTTGACCTGATGCATGCATCACATTAAGTCATGATTAACCATGGTTTGTCGAACAAGGGAGATGGGCAGATTTGCCTGGAAGGATTTGTCTAACACACCTAGCCATAGCAAACCAACCACATCATGATTAATAACAACAATATTTATTTACAGCCAAAAGACCCAAATAGCAACTTATCTTGATGTGATCTAGGGTTTTATGGAAGGTAAAGGTAAAGGTACCCCCCGCACATTTGTGCAGTCGTGTCCGACTCTAGGGGCCGGTGCTCATCTCCGTTTGTTAGCCAAAGAGCCAGCGTTGTCCGAAGACGCTTCCACGGTCATGTGGCCGCATGACACGCGCGGAACGCTGTTACCTACCCACTGAAGTGGTACCTATTAATTATGGAAGACAGGGATATTAAATCACTTGGCCTAGATCGCTAAATCAAGGGCTGGAAATCGGGGTTGTTCAGTTGTAATCCAGATCATACTGGATCTCTGTAGAGTTTTTCCTGGCTTCAGATTCCTGATTAGCTAATGATTGGGATGCAAAAAAACAGTTGCTAACCGTGAAGGGGGTTCCCTTCTTCTCTTGCACCTGGGAGCAATTTGGCAAAATAACAAATGCCCCCAATTTCATTCAATTAAACGCTTGTTGGTTCACATTAAGCCAGAAGTCACACAGCAAAAGGAATGTAGCTAGCATGGATGAGGAATTAAATTTGGAAGATTCAGCCAGGAAAGCCTGTTTTTCATTAACGAGGCATTACAGGACTACAATTTTTCGAGTGATGCGGCCAAGCCTAATCTCCTTCAGGACCATAAATCAGGAAAGACAGTCTAGAGCAGTGTTTCTCAACCTCGACAACTTCAAGTTGTGTGGACTTTAACTCCCAGAATTCCCCAGCCAGCATGGCTCGCTGGGGAATTCTGGGAGTTGAAGTCCACACAGCTTGAAGTTGCCGAGGTTGAGAAACACTGCTCTAGAGTCACAACTGCTGAGAATGTCCTTCCATGCTAGGATATTCTTCATCACCATCACATATAGGTCAAGTTCACCCACCCCACTGCCCCCTGATGTGGCAACCTTGTATTGTCCTAGTGCAACAAGCAAATGTAACTGTGGGGTATTCACAAACATGGCTTAATAACAGGCAAACTGAGCCACTGACTCTATTTATCCTAAATGTATGAATAGCTGATACTATTGGTATTGCAAACAATACTGTATTATAAAAAAAATAGGTTAAATCTTATTAAGCTTATATTGCAGATAGGGGAGGTGACCTCCTCCCCCCAAAAAAAAGAAATTAAGAAAGACAAATATTTGCTTATGGCTATCTGGTGAGGATAACATTCACACCAAGAAATCCACTCTTTAATAATAAAATCACTTGGATTCTAAGAAAAATCAGGGAATTTCACAATTTATGTTAGTGTATATATGCACACATTGTTTATACTTCAGTCAATCAAATCTTTATTTCAGTCACAGACCAGCATAAATAGTTGATATTTGTATTTCTCAGAATTTCCTTCTTGGTGCAAGATTTTTTTTCCCACTTCAATACAGCCCTAATAATACAGGATGCCAAATGTCTCCTCCTCCTCGTGCACCAGAGAGGCCAAATCCATCCAGTGAGAGAAAACAAGAGTTTTCTAATGGCTGTAACAACATGGTTCATGCCCCATAACTTAATCAGCTATGCCACTAAAACTGTGATGTTTTTATACTGGAATATTAGTCATAGCACTTTCACATAGAAAAACACAGAAGGGGTATGTACAGAAGGCTTATGTATTATTTTTCTGAGTCACGGGCTTAATCTCAAAGGAAAACAAGTGCCTAAATTAGTGTTAACTCTAACACTAATCCATACCACCTTTCCATATGGACCTTTTATTTGCTTTACTGCTAATCAGTGGCCTCTCTGTCAGATTTTCTATCCAAAAGGACATGCAGGTGAAGAAACTTTCTATATTCTATAGCAGGGTTTGTCAACCTTGGCAATGTTAAGACGTGTGGACTTCAACTCCCAGGATTCCCCAGCCAGCCATGCTGGCTGGGGAATCCTGGGAGTTGAAGTCTACACGTTTTAACATTGCCAAGGTTGACAAAAACTGTTCTATAGCCTCAGGTTTCTCTAAAGCAGAGCTTTCCAAACTTTTCATGTTGGTGACACACTTTTTAGACATGCATCATTTCACGACACACTCTTACAGCAGGGCACAAGGCAGGCACTAGGACCTGTGCGGAATCCTGGCAGGGCAGGTTTGGAGGCAGCAAGGCACAAGGCAGGCACTAGGACCTGTGCGGAATCACAGCAGGATTGGAGGCAGCAAGGCACAACGCAGTGGAAGCCAGGAGGCAGCAGCAGCCGTGACACACCCAGACACTGCAGCTGACACACTAACGTGTCCCGACACACAGTTTGGAAAGCTCTGCTCTAAAGACAAGGTGCTCATTTAAGTCAGAACCAAATGATTAGTTAATTTAGTACAATGATGCCCAGGTGGCAGCAGAGTTGCTAACCCAAGATTCATTGAACCAGAGACCCCCAAACAATGAGGGTCCAGAGAGAGGAGATATTCTGACCTTGGGAGAATACGGATCTGAAATCCGGAATCTCGCTAACCTTAAACTTGCATCATTCCAGGGTCTTCTTGTAGTCCAAAATAAGTGCGTTGTTTTATAGGAAGGACAAGCTAGAGGGATTGTCCCGTTCCAGGCTAATCATGCACACACACAGGCACAAAGTTAGGTTGCTACAGCTTAGTTTGGGTTTACACATCCTGTCAGCCTTCCCAGGTGGACCAGACAGGAAACACGACCAGATGAGCTAATTCTACTTTATTGTAAAGCTACATTAACAGAATCTTGCAAGTCTGAAACTACAGTTCTCCCGCCGTCTCCTTTACAGCCTGAGAAACTAGGGAGGGCCCCTTCTGAGCCTCTTGCCCCGCCCACTATCCAGCTGTGGGCTACGTCCTCTCTTATCTGACTGCTCCCTTGGCAGCATCTCTTCATCCCATCTCCCAAGGTCATTCCCACATACCATTACACATACAGGCAGTAGCAGGCAGAGCATGCTTGCGGGCATGTGCACACATGTAAGTGTAATATTTTAAAAATTCAGTTAAACCTATTTTTAAAAGGTCAGAAAAAGTTGATGGACTTGAGGCACTGGAAAGACAACTATTACTCTAAAAAAAACAAAATATATTGTTTATATATTATATATATAATATATATATTATATATATATTATATATATATATATATTGTTTATACGCAATCCGGACCTCAAACTAGGACACAAAGTATACAGAAAACCCACCCATATGGACCGATATCTACACAAAAATTCAAATCACCACCCACGACAAAAGAGAGGCATGATCAAAACCTTGGTGGATCGTGCTAATCGAAACTGTGAAACCCAATTTCTCAACAATGAACTTAACCATCTGAATTGGGTCCTACAGGCAAATGGCTATTCCAAGAATGAAATAAAAAGAGCCATCAAACCAAGAAAACAACATCCAACTGAAGAAAAACAGCCCCCCACAAACAAAGTATTCCTGCCCTACATCAAAGGAGTCACTGACCGCATGGGAAAACTGATGGAAAAACACAACTTTCAAACAGTCTTCAGACCCACCAGAAAAATACAACAAATGCTAAAATCAGCAAAAGACAAAAGGGACCCCCGCACCGCTGCAGGAGTATACCGCATACCATGCAGCTGTGGACAAGTATACATCGGAACCACAAAACAAAGCATTCACACCAGGATAAAAGAACATGAAAGACACTGCAGACTACAGCAACCGGAAAAATCTTCAGTAGCTGAACATGCTCTCAAGCAAACGGGACACAAAATCCTATTTGAAAACACAGAAATACTGGACAACACCAAAAGCCACTACACCAGATTATACAGAGAAGCCATTGAAATTCACAAACACCAGCACAGTTACAATAAAAAAGAAGAAAGTTTAAAAATTAGCAAAACCTGGCTACCAGTCCTGAAAAACACAGCCTGCAAAAGGTCAACGAACTCAGTCCAACCACCAGGACATGGGAATACTTCTCACAATGAACATGCTAATCACGCTCATCAGCCACTCGTTAACATTTCAACACAACAAAAAACCCCACCTAATCTCCTATAATTTAGCTCTATAAATAGAACATTGCCACTCTACCTGGGCACAGAGATTTTGCTTCTATCTGTGCTCCTGCCCTCTGAAGATGCTGGCCACAGATGCTGGCGAAACGTTAGGAACCACAACTTCCAGAACACGGCCACACAGCCCGGAAGACCCACAACAGCCAACAATATATATTGTTCCTTCTAACAGAATACGAAGCCTACTGGGTCATTTCTGCCCATAGGCTGGGTGGGTTCAGACAACATGCTTGGCACACTTGTGTTCTCACTGTCATTACAAAGAAGAATAGTAAGATGAGTTCTCTGGGGTGTCCAAAGGGGTTAAGAAACATAGCTTGCTCTGCTCTGGCAAATAAACCATCATAGTTTAATGTGATGGCTGGTTACACACATCATAGTTTAATGTGATGTCTAGTTTCACATAACATGGCGAGACAAGAAGCTGGCTTCACCCAACCCAATAAAGCACAAACTGCCCATTACTTTATTTTAGCCTCATCTAACATTGTACAAACCCAACAAAACGGTCAATTGGCCTGGCCTCTCAGATTTGTCCAGAATAAACCACCTGGTATTATTTTTTCTTTCGGTTTGGGCGTTCTGCTGCTTTCGAGGCGCGGGGCTTTGCAATGAGCAGACCATGAACTTCCCATCTTCTAACAAGCATTAATTCCCTCACTCCTGGAGGGCCCAGCTCGGAAGACTTGTAACTATAGGTGGTCCTCACTTAACAACCATTCATTTAGTCATGGTTCAGACTTACAATGGTGCTGGAAAAACCGACTTATGACTGGTACTCACACTTACAACCATTGCAGCGTCTCCACGGTCATGTGATCACAATTTGGGCGCTTGGCAACCGGTTCGCATTTATGACCATCGCAGCATCCCATGGTCACATGATTGCCGTTTTCGGCCTTCCCGGCCGGCTTCTGACAAGCAAAATCAATGGGGAATCGCATGATTCGCTTAACAAGCACGTGGTTCGCTTAATGCCCGCAATGATTTGCTTAACAACCACCGCAAAAAAGGTCGTAAAATCAGGTCGGATTCGCTTAATGATCGCTTCGCTTAGCAGCGGAAATTTTGGTCCCAATTGTGGTCGTTCAGCGAGGGCTACCTGTAAACCTCGTGTCCCTTTACATTTCTTTTTGGAAACGTCACTAATAAGACACATATGCCCATCAGTGTGCCTGTAAGAGTAGCTGAATAAGGCAAATAGGAAATAAATTGAGTCAGGAACATGCCCCAGGGAGGCGGAAGTTTAATGCTTGCCGTTCTCATCTTGATCTACCAGCAATCTTCTTCTTATACCCCCCCCCCTTTTCTTTTAGAGTACATTTTAACAAAACAGGGAGAGGCAGTTTGCACGTCTTGTTCATTTTAGCCCCAAAACTGTAGCACATCTTGACCATACATGTTTGAGCAGATCTGTGCCCCAATAAGGGCCAGTAACCTGATTTCTAAAATATATTTTAAAAAAAAGCAAATAGCAAATGAAAACCCAGATGCTTGGAAAGTTGAATTCTTTTTCCATGGCCACAGGCTGTACTTCAGCCAGTTTTTGCTAGGGGAAAATTACTTTCCTTTTGCTGTATTTGTTTATTCTGGAACAGTGGCTCTCTACAAACTTCTCAGGTCGTAAAGATAAAATTAAGCTTCTTTGAGTCAAGCTGACTCGTTCTGTCTTCATGCCATGTTGTTTTCTTAGCATTAATGCCATGTTGTTTTCTTAGCATTAACACGGAGGGACTGAAGTGGTTTTCCCCTTTTTTCTGAGATTGGCCAAAGTCAGCTACCCAAACTGGCTCTTCATCTACAGCTACCCATTATTCCTTAATTGCTTCCCATCATTTTCTTCCTTGAAAATTGGAATAATAAATAAATAAATAGTTATCCTCTCAAAGCAGCAGGGAAATGAGCTGGAAATGAACAGAACAGCGTCCTTGTGGATTAAAGTGAAGCTACAGAATTTTAGAAAACAGAACATAATCTGTTAATTGACCCCCAGGAAGCGTTCTCAATTTCCCAGTCTACTCTAGACCCCCGGTCCGTCCAGGTGGTTTCCCATCCAAACATAAACCACGCCCAATTCTGCTTAGCTTTCCAATCCAGGATATGACACCCAGGTGCTGCCACCTGCTGGGCCAAATGGGGAATAGATGCCAGAAAAATAAGTACAGGTAGTCCTTGACTTACAATCATTTGTTTAATGAAGGTCCGCAGCTACCACAGCCTTGGAATGGGTGCTTTACGGCCTGTAAAGCACTTCCAAGTGTCACAAAAGTCGCACCACCACCCCGTAGTCACACGATCACATTTCGGTCTTGGCAACCAGCTCACACTTACGACCAGTTGCTGCATCCTGCAGTCACGTGATCACGTTTTGTGATGTTTTTTGCCGTTTTCCAGCAAAAAACACCCATTGGGTAAGCTGGATCTGCTTAACAACCACGGTGATTCCCTTAATGACTGCCGTAAAAATGGTCGTAAAATCAGGTCCAGTCACATGGTGACTTGACTTATGACTGCAATAACTTACAATGGAAATTCCGGTCCCAATTGTGGTCGTAAGTCAAGGACTACCCGTAAATTAGATGATGCTGAGATTTGTCCAGCAAATAAATCACTACACCAAGGAGCCATGTCTTTATGGCAAAGCATGTCTTGCTTCGAACCAGCATCTCCTATGAGCGTGGAGGAACCCAGATGCAATGCTATCCTTGAATCCCTCAACTCTGATTCTTCTTCTTAAAAATAAATCTTCAGCACCTCAACCACAGCCTTTGATTTCTAACCACAGATATAGGTGTGCACATGTTCTCGCCCAAGATTTCCTCCTGAAATGATTTGCAAGAAACCATTCATTAGGGGAAAGCAAAAATTTCAGCAGGAGACAATAAGGGGGAATTAACACCCCCACACACCCCCAATCTTTGGCCTTCTTGATTTGGGTTATCAAAACAAATTGAGATTTGGACAACTTTCCTAAAGTTATTTTCAAGAGGAGATTCCAAGGACTGGTGACTCTCTGTCCCCTTGACTTTTTAAAGAGTTTTTCAGGGTCCTCTCAACTTCAACTCTCTTTGAAGCAATTAATTTTGTTTGCTCTCAATTACTCCCTAAGTTAACTAATCTGAGCATGGGTCATAAATTTAAAGCAACATTTGCTAGGAGAAACCAAGGGAAAATTTATTAGACCAAGTAAAGTCAACAGAAGAAGCTGGATCCTTTCCATCAAGAGGCCTCACTGGAAGTTAAGATAAGCCCTGAAGTAGCCAAGTTCGAGGACAACCCAACATTGTTCAGGAGAGCATGAGGCCAAGCAGACTCACAAGCTGTTGCCAGATGAAGTGACTGCACAACACGGCAACCTTGATTTCCAAGTATGTTTGGGGCATAGAGAAAAAGCAAACACTGAACTCCAGATATATATGCTGGACTGCTGTGATTGGTTCACACAACACAATTTGCCAGATCAGTTAAAAACTTAGTTGCATTTACACAATATGTACAGTTTCGTTGCTGTTAACTTTAATAAGCTGTTTGTAGCTTATTAAAGTGTTCTGCATGCTGGCTGGGGAATTCTGGGAGTTGAAGTCCACGCATCTTAAAGTTGTCAAGTTTGAACAACACTGTGCTAACTGAATAAAATTGTTTATTGTTTGATGCATTGTACTAAAGCCCGCAAATGGATTGTTCAATAATCAGTTGTATGAATAGAACTGGAGAATCTGCACTGGCAGTAATTAATGCAAACAAATACATAGGTTTAAGATTAAATAAATAGCTATTCTGCTCCAAAGGTAGTGTTGAGACTTACAAGTTTACTCCAAACTGTTCCAAAAAGGAAAGCAAAATCTAATCATGCTACAGGTAGTCCTCACTTAACAACCCTTTGTTTAGTGACAGTTCAGACTGATGACGGTGCTGGAAAAACTGACTTACGACCGGTCCTCACACTTATGACCATTGCAGCATACCCGCAGTCATGTAATCACGATTTGGGTGCTTGGCAACCAGTTCGCATTTATGACCATTGCAGCGTCCTGTGGTCACGTGATCACCGTTTTCAATCTTCCCGGCCGGCTTCTGGCAAGCAAAATCAATGGGGAACCACATGATTCACTTAACGACCACGTGGTTCGCTTAATGCCCGCGATGATTTGCTTAACAACTGCCACAAAAAAGGTCGTAAAATCGGGTTGGATTCACTAAATAACTGCTTTGCTTAGCAACCAAAATTCCAGTCCCAATTGTGGTCGTTAGGTGAGGACTACCTGTACTGTATTCTACCAAATTGCCACACTCCATTACTTTAAATCTTTTCCCCCATCGAGCCTAGAATGCTTTATGAGAACTGGATGCAGAGATGTGAAGAAGGCTTCCTCTCTTCTGGTGCCACTAAACTTAAAAAAAAATAAAACGACCAACTTTCCCACTTCATAATAAAATGGCATTTTGTCGGTCGCAACTAGCAAAGAATGGTGGACTGCTTTTGATTTTGATGGAAATACAAACTATATATAGATTTTATATATAGAATTGCATTTGTTTGTTGTTGTTTATTCGTTCAGTCGTTTCCGACTCTTCGTGACTTCATGGACCAGTCCACGCCAGAGCTTCCTGTCGTCCGTCACCATCCCCAGCTCCCCAATGGTTGAGTCCGTCACCTCCAGAATACCATCCATCCATCTTGCCCTTGGTCGGCCCCTCTTCCTTTTGCCTTCCACTTTCCCTAGCATCAGCTTCTTCTCCAGGGTATCCTGTCTTCTCATTATGTGGCCAAAGTACTTCAGTTTTGCCTTTAATATCATTCCCTCAAGTGAGCAGTCTGGCTTGATTTCCTGGAGTATTGACTGGTTTGATCTTCTTGCAGTCCAAGGCACTCTCAGAATTTTCCTCCAACACCACAGTTCAAAAGCATCTATCTTCCTTCGCTCAGCCTTCCTTATGGTCCAGCTCTCGCAGCCATAGGTTACTACAGGGAATACCATTGCTTTAACTATGCGGACCTTTGTTGTCAGTGTGATGTCTCTGCTCTTAACTATTTTATCAAGATTTGCCATTGCTCTCCTCCCAAGAAGTAGACGTCTTCTGATTTCCTTGCTGCAGTCAGCATCTGCAGTAATCTTTGCGCCTAGAAATACAAAGTCTGTCACTGCCTCCACTTTTTCTCCCTCTATTTGCCAGTCATCAATCAAGCTCGTTGCCATAATCTTGTTTTTTTTGAGGTTTAGCTGCAACCCAGCTTTTGCACTTTCTTCTTTCACCTTCGTCATAAGGCTCCTCAACTCCTCCTCGCTTTCAGCCATCAAAGTGGTATCATCTGCGTATCTGAGATTGTTAATGTTTCTTCCAGCGATTTTAACTCCAGCCTTGGATTCCTCAAGCCCAGCATGTCGCATGATGTGTTCTGCGTACAGGTTGAATAGGTAGGGTGAGAGTATACAACCCTGCCGTACTCCTTTCCCAATTTTAAACCAGTCCGTTGTTCCGTGCTCTGTTCTTACCGTTGCTACTTGGTCGTTATACAGATTCCTCAGGAGGCAGACAAGATGACTTGGTATCCCCATACCACCAAGAACTTGCCACAATTTGTTATGATCCACACAGTCAAAGGCTTTAGAATAGTCAATAAAACAGAAATAGATGTTTTTCTGAAATTCCCTGGCTTTCTCCATTATCCAGCGGATATTGGCAATTTGGTCTCTAGTTCCTCTGCCTTTTCTAAACCCAGCTTGTACATCTGGCAATTCTCGCTCCATGAATTGCTGGAGTCTACCTTGTAAGATCTTGAGCATTACCTTACTGGCATGTGAAATAAGTGCCACTGTTCGATAATTTGAACATTCTTTAGTGCTTCCCTTTTTTGGTATGGGGATATAAGTTGATTTTTTCCAATCTGATGGCCATTCTTGTGTTTTCCAAATTTGCTGGCATATGGCATGCATCACCTGGACAGCATCATCTTGCAAGATTTTAAACAGTTCAGCTGGGATACCGTCGTCTCCTGCTGCCTTGTTATTAGCAATGCTTCTTAAGGCCCATTCAACCTCACTCTTCAGGATGTCTGGCTCTAACTCACTGACCACACCGTCAAAGCTATCTCCAATATTATTATCCTTCCTATACAGATCTTCCGTATATTCTTGCCACCTTTTCTTGATCTCTTCTGCTTCTGTTAGGTCCTTACCATCTTTGTTTTTGATCATACCCATTTTTGCCTGGAATTTACCTCCGATGTTTCTAATTTTCTGGAAGAGGTCTCTTGTCCTTCCTATTCTATTGTCTTCTTCCACTTCCGCACATTGCTTGTTTAAAAATAATTCCTTATCTCTTCTGGCTAACCTCTGGAATTTTGCATTTAATTGGGCATATCTCCCCCTATCACTGTTGCCTTTTGCTTTCCTTCTTTCTTGGGCTACTTCCAGTGTTTCAGCAGACAGCCATCTTGCCTTCTTGGTTTTCTTTTTCTTTGGGACGTTTTTTGTTGCCGCCTCCTGAACAATGTTGCGAACTTCTGTCCATAGTTCTTCTGGGACCCTATCTACTAAATCTAGTCCCTTAAATCTATTCTTCACCTCCACTGCATATTCCTTAGGAATATTAGTGAGCTCATATCTAACTGATCTGTGGGTCTTCCCTATTCTCTTTAGTCTGATTCTAAATTTTGCAATAAGAAGTTCGTGATCTGAACTACAGTCAGCTCCAGGTCTTGTTTTTACTGACTGTATAGATGTCCGCCACCTTTGGCTGCAAAGGATGTAGTCAATCTGATTTCGGTGTCGACTATCTGGTGAAGTCCATGTATAAAGTCGTCTTTTACGTTGTTGGAAGAGAGTGTTTGTTATGCACAGTGAGTTGTCTTGGCAAAATTCTATCAGCCTATGTCCTGCTTCATTTTGTTCTCCCAGACCATGCTTGCCTGTAATTCCAGGTGTTGTCTGACTACCCACCTTAGCATTCCAGTCTCCTGTAATGAAAATAACATCTCTTTTTGGTGTATTATCTAGTAGGTGCTGCAGATCCTCATAGAACTGATCTACTTCTGCTTCTTCAGCATCTGTGGTTGGGGCGTATATTTGGATCACTGTGATGTTAAATGGCTTACCCTGAATTCAAATTGAGATCATTCTATCGTTTTTTGGATTGTATCCAAGCACAGCTTTAGCCACTTTATTATTAATTATGAAGGCTACTCCATTTCTTCTGTGGTCCTCTTGTCCACAGTAGTAGATCTGGTGGTCATCTGATGTGAAGTGGCCCATCCCAGTCCATTTCAGTTCACTGACACCTAAAATGTCTATATTTAATCTTGACATCTCACCAATAACCACATCCAATTTGCCCTGGCTCATAGATCTTACATTCCAGGTTCCTATGGTGTGTTGATCTTTAGAACATCGGATTCGTCGTTCACCACCAGCACCGTCGGCCGCTAGCCGTCCTTTCGGCTTTGAGCTAGCTGCGTCATCACATCTGGGGCTAGTTGAACGTATCCTCTGTTCCTCCCCAGTAGCATTTTGACCATCTTCCAACCTGGGAGTCCCATCTTCCAATGGTATACCGACATATCTCTGGTTGTACTGATCCATTTAGTTTTCATGGCAAGAATACTGGGGTGGGTTGCCATTACCTTCCCCAGGGATCGTATTTAGTCTGACCTCTCTGCCACGACCTTCCCGTCTTGGGTGTCCCTTCACGGTTTAGCTCATGGTTTCATTGAGGTGCTCAAGCTCCAGCACCACGACAAGGTAACAATCTCCTTTGCTGGAGATAGAATTGCATACTTTGCATTTATTAGAAAAAAGCTGCAAGAAGTTGGCAACTACGTGATTATAGTTTGGTGAGTCTGTTTACAAAATAAACGAAATCAGTTTGCACTTTGCTGTTCTTTATTCAGTCAGTCTCGTTTTACACATCACTAGGACCCATGTGAAGCTCTAATAACTTTCAGAGGCATTGATATGCCAAAATTCAGAAAATTCCTCCCCCAAAAGTGGAGGGAAGTTGGGGGAAAAGCCAAATGCTTTTTCACAGAATTGAATTTTCACAGTACCCTTTTTGTTCTTGTTGTGTTCATGCTTTGGACGGGCCATCTTTTAACCCATAACTTTCCAAACTCTGTGTCGGGACACATTAGTGTGTCGGCTGCAGTGTCTGGGTGTGTCGCGGCTGCTGCTGCCTCTGAGCCCTGCCAGGATTCCGCGCAGGTCCTAGCGCCTGCCTTGTGCCCTCCTGCCTCCAAACCTGCTGTGATTCCGCACAGGTCCTAGTGCCTGCCTTGTGCCCTGCTGCCTCCGAGCCCTGCCAGGATTCCACGCAGGTCCTAGTGCCTGCCTTGTGCCTTGCTGCCTCCAAACCTGCTGTGATTCCGCTCAGGTCCTAGTGCCTGCTTTGTGCCCTGCTGTAAGAGTGTGTCACGAAATGATGCATGTCTAAAAAGTGTGTCACCAACATGAAAAGTTTGGAAAGCTCTGTTTTAACCTATTGTTTTGGGGTGAACTAAACCAACTGTAGAAGAGAGAAAATTCTTAAAGCATGATAACTAATGCACTGTCTCCAGGGATGTGTTGAAAGAAAGTACAACTACTGTTTCAAGATTTTGAGCCAACATGATCATGGTGACAATTTTTGGAAACTATACAGGTAGTACAGTTTCCTCGCTTAACAACCATTCATTTAGTGACAGTTCGGACTTATGACAGTGTTGAAAAATGGACTTGCGACCGGTCCTTGCACTTACGACCATCGCAGCGTCCCCACGGTCATGTGATCACAATTTGTGTGCTTGGCAACTGCTTCGCATTTATGACCATCGCAGCATCCCGTGGTCACGTGATCGCCATTTTTGACCTTTCCAGCCAGCTTCTGGCAAGCAAAATCAATGGGGAAACACATGATTCGCTTAACGACCATGTGGTTCGCTTGACGCCCATGGTGATTCGCTTAACAACAACCGCAAAAAAGGTTGTAAAGTCAGGTCAGATTTGCTTAATGATCGCTTTGCTTAGCAACTGAAATTCCGGTTCCAAGTGTGGTCGTTAAGCGAGGACTACCTGTAATCCAAACTCTTATGCATCTGGAAAGGGCCAGGATGACTTAAAACCCATAGTATCCAAAAATTCCCAGAATTGCCAGAGATGCTGAATGCCTTTGCCTGGAAGTCCGTACAGAGCACATTATTAATGAAGAGGAGAAATCAAAGAAGAATAGACAAAGGAAACAACACTGGAAAAAAAATAGCAGATCTCTTCTCCTTCACCCAAGTCTCTGTTCTTTGGACTTTGTACATAACTAACCCTTCAGATCCACCCAGGGTGTGATTTTTCCAAAAGAGAAATGGAAGGCCGAAATAGAAATACCTGTACTTTTGTTCAAGTGCAAGAGGCAATGCTGCAAAGAATCCCATCATCATCATCATCATCATCATCATCATCTAAAACATCAAGCTGAGTGGAAACTGAAAGGTCAAAGGGCATCCTTTCCTGATTGGTTTCCACAAGCTGTGGCGCACACTGGTAACCCACGTGTACAGGTGCAAAGCCACAAACAAGATTCCATGTTCAGATCGGACTATTGGCAACAAAGATCTCCTCCCTGGAGATCCCTCATAGGCTAAATAAAATTGCACAGTTTTAATGACAAATACATAGGATCCAGGGGCAGGGGGGATCAGTGTGTCCCCTTCTGAAAGCCGCACCCTATTCATACAGGTAGTGCTCGACTTACGACCATTCGTTTTAACGACGGTCTGAAGTTACGACAGCCTCGGAATGGGTGGTTTACGGCCTGAAAGCACTTCTGAGTGTCGCAAAACATCACACCACCACCCCGCGGTCGCATGATCGCATTTCTGGCGCTTGGCAACTGGCTCACATTTACGACTGGTTGCAGCGTCCCGCGGTCACATGATCACAGTTTGCAACGTTGTTTGCCATTTTCCAGCAAAAAAATGCCCATTGGGGAAGCGGGATTGGCTTAACGACCGCCGTAAAAATGGTTGTAAAATCGGGTCTGGTCATGTGGTGACTCAACCTACGACCGCAACGACTTACAATGGAAATTCCGGCCCCAATTGTGGTCGTAAGTTGAGGACTAGCTGTAGTCTTTCACCAGCAAAATCGTTGCCAGCTTCCAAGGGCATGAGCTGAATCCTTAGACAGCTTTAAATTCCGTGACAGTGCTGGTTTGGAATTCAGCCCAAATTGGAGAAAAAGAAAATGAATTGCAGAAGCCAGACATCTCGCCTTTCCTCCATTTCCGCTCCCCACTCGTTTTTATTTTCTTTCAGCGCCGAACCAAAGCTATAACTTCCGGCTTTGATATCCCAGCTTGCAAGAAACTCACTCTGCCCTTTCAGGCCACCTTATCATCACATTTACTCAAAGAACAGCCCATGTTGTCTAATGGAGCAAGCTTACTCTTCCCGGAGAACTGCAATCTCTTGAGACAACAGATGTACTTCGGGTCCAGCCTTTTTTGCCAGCGCGGAGCCGAGAGAAAAGGATTTGGCAGCTGCAGGGAATGGCAGCTGAATTTCCCCAATGGTCATTTTTAGCAACCGATTGTCTCTTTACAGTCTTTGGCTCCAGGTCGAACCGGATTTTCAGCATACCTGAGACCACAAAGCTAATACAGTGCTAGGAAATGATGCACTGAGAAGAAGCATTAAAATCCAAAGCTGCTTTTCTCATAGAAAGAAAGGGATTAAGAAGCAACATCAGTGCTGGGTTTTTTTTAATTGCTGGAGGAACCACAGCGGCAAGGGGCAAACTCTGGATTTAATTTTTTCTTAATTAGATCTACCAGCTAGAGCAGTTTTCTCAAACTCGGCAAGTTTAAGGGGTGTGGGCTTCAACTCCCAGAATTCTCCAGCCAGCGCATGCTGGCTGGAGATTTCTGGAAGTTGAAGTCCACACCCCTTAAACTTGCCGAGTTTGAGAAACATTCAGCTAGAGAGCAACCCTTGTGTTCCCTCACACATCACAAACCTACCGTGTTTGACAAACCATGGTTTATTGAATACACATCAGGATGAGTTAACGCGTGTGCTAAGGCATAAACTGTGGTTTCCAACCCATATTAGGCTGTAATGCAAAATGTGACTCAGACAAAAAAATTAAAGAGTTCTGAACAGACAAACTGCCCAATATTTACTCCAACCTGTGTGGTTGTTGTCTTTTAACTTCAACAGTATAATTGGGCAGTTAAGTCTGAACTCCATGACAGCCCCTGGTGGACCTTGGCTGATTTCAAAAAGTGAAGCAGGGCCAGACCTGGTTACAATTTGGATCGGAGACCACCAGGAGATCTCAGAGTGGAGGCTAGAACCTGACAAGTTGGAAAGAACGTCCTGGCAAAGGGAAGCCATTTCTGTAATTCTGAGAAGAAAACTGCCCAGATGTGTCCATGAAGTAACCAGGAGTCAAGGCAGGCTTAAAGGCAGCTTTACGCAGACCACATCCTTGTTCCCTTCTTAGAAAAAGGAACATTCTTGTTAATCTATTGCAAATTGTCAGCCATTCCCAGGCTATGTTTCACTCAGCCCTGAATTTCCTTGTTTGGACTCTTCCAGCCCAGAGCCTTCAAACTACTCCCTGCAAACCGCTTACAGCAGCTGGCTACTTTCCATGTGTCAAAATCCTCCTCGCATCTGCTAAGGATACTCACAGAGTGAAAAGGCCTGTTTCCAGTGCTCTTTGGAGCAAGCCTGGTGCTTCTCAAAGCCACAGCTGGTTTGTGGGTCCAGTTTTCCTGATCTGATCCTGGTTCCAGCGCATTCTCTTCTACTTCTCTTCTACTTTACCATAAATCTTTTTTACTCTATAAGTCTATTTACCTCTACCCCACATTACCTACTTTTCTACTCAAGAAGTACACTACAGTAGACTCCTTCCTTCCTTCCCTTCCTCCCTCCCTCCCCCCTCTCCCTTCTTTCCTCCCTCCCTCCCTTCCTTCCTTCTTCTCCCCTCTCCTTCCTTCCTTCCTTCCTTCCTTCCTTCCTTCCTTCCTTCCTTCCTTCCTTCTCTCCCCCTCTCCTTCCTTCCTTCCTTCCTTCCATCCTTCCTTTTCTCCCCTCTCCTTCCTTCCTTCCTTCCTTCCTCTCCTCTCCTCTCTCCTTCCTTCCTTCATCCCTCCCTCCCTTCTCTCCTTCCTTCCTTCCTTCCTTCCTTCCTTCCTTCTCTCCCCTCTCTCCTTCCTTCCTTCCTTCCTTCCTTCCTTCCTTCCTTTCTTCCTTCCTTCCTTCTCTCCCCTCTCTCCTTCCTTCCTTCCTTCCTTCCTTCCCTCTCTCCCTTCCTTCCTTCCTTCCTTCCTTCCTTCTCTCCCCTTCCTTCCTTCCTTCTCTCCCCTTCCTTCCTTCCATTAGAAGAATTAAGAAATGCCTCCCATTTTCTTCTTTACAATAAAAGGAGAAAAGAACCAATTCTCTTTTAACTCTTTACGCCACAAAAAGACAGTAGGAAAATAAGAAAAGAAAGACATCTCCATCTAAATTAAAACTAAACCATAAAACAACCCAATCAAAATTTCCTACATTCCGATCAAGCCAGGAAAACCAGGTGAACAAAGAACAGAAAATCCATACCTTAAACCAGAGTTTTCCAAACTTTTCATGTTGGTGACACACTTTTTAGACATGCATCATTTTGCGACACACTCCTACAGCAGGGCACAAGGCAGGCACTAGGACCTGTGCGGAATCCTGGCAGGGCAGGTTTGGAGGCACCAAGGCACAAGGCAGGCACTAGGACCTGCGCAGAATCCTGGCAGGGCAGGTTTGGAGGCAGCAAGGCACAAGGCAGACACTAGGACCTGCGCAGAATCACAGCAGGCTTGGAGGTGGCAGCAGCAGCCGTGACACACCCAGACACTGCAGCCGACACACTAACGTGTCCTGACACACAGTTTGGAAAGCTCTGCATTAAACTTAAGAAAAGGAGAAAAGGCTTTCCCATAAAATAACAAAATATAAACCCAACGGGAAAACCTGAGGCACCGGCAGTGGGTTAATTGTGGAAAAACTGCAACACAATAGCGTGTGCCAACACAAGAAATGACTTCCCCTTTTGACCAATTAAAGCTTGCTTAGAAATCCTAGAGAAAGCTTTTTCGGGAACCAATTAAGAGCTATTAAGTGAAAGCAAACACTGCCTCCTCGCTCTTTTTTCTCAGCAAAACCTGACTTTTTAACAAAAGACCTCCGCAACTTTAAGAAGGGCTGGTGGGGAGGTGTTCGTGTGGCCACCTTCCAACCAGCATACCCTGTACTTTGTACTCTGTATATGCTCTTGGGAAATAAACCAGCAACCTCTGTTCCAGCAACTGCCTGCGTCTTTTCATTCCCGGCTTGGGACGAACCTTGGTAAGAATTCCTTCTAACCCTCCCTCCCTCCCTCCCTCCCTTCCTTCTCTCCCCCCTCTCCTTCCTCCCTCCCTCCAAATAAATGTTTTTATTTTCTAGCACAGAGCTTTCCAAACTGTGTGTCGCGACACAAAAGTGTGTCGCCTCACCACCCGGAAGCGGCGGCGCGCGCGTGCACGGTGGCAGTCCCCCGCGCGCACCGTGCATGCGCGCGCTGCCGCACGCCCCCCCACGCCGCCACACGCCCCCCCCCACGCCACTGCTGGCGTGTCGCCAGCGGCGGCACTTTGGAAAGCCCTGTTCTAGCATTTCGTACAGAGCCATTCTGGGAAATGAAACCTTGCATCAGGCCAGAAACCTCATTCAGTATTTAAAATATAAGAACAAGAAGGTCTGGTACATCTGTTGGGCATCTTGATAACTACTTTTGGACTAACACAGGCAAGTCTCTCTTTATCGATTTATCTGCCAAGCCAGCTTCCCCTTAATTTGGCCTTTTTCAGAACTATCGGCATCAATCCCAGTTAATTAACTACATGAGAGCCTGGCTCACAGTCCTAGGAATGGCTGGGCCCATCCAACCAGCTTCTAATGGGGTTGTCTAATTTGGTGTGTGAACCAGGACAAGCTGAACAAAAAAATGATCTCCATGGCCTTTCTTCTGAACAACTTCCCCAATTTCCCTCTATCCCTTTGGGGACCTAAGGAGGTGCAAAATGATCTTGTAAAATGAGCATCATTTCCCAACCAATGGCATTCTGGTTGGGGATGACGGGAGTTGTTTTCCAGATTCCAAGGAGGCTCTGGTTGGGAGGACAGGAGAAAAGTTGTAATAAAATCTCTCCAGCAGGAAAAATAAACACAAAATAAACAAACAGGAGGGAAGCCGTCCTCTGTAGCAATGATGCACTAACTCCTTCAATTAAAACTGACATCAAACTACAGTCTGTCACATGGGGCCTTCTCTTCCCTCAGCCCTTTCTCCACCAAAGGCAGACAATGGCTACGTTGTGCTCTTTGAAATTCAAATTATTTTTGTCTGGAAATGCTGCAGCTGAGCAAGGCAGGGGACAGAAGAAATTTCTCTTTTCAAAGGGACAATTGCATCGTTCTTTGAAAAAAACGCAGCAACTCAGGCTGTGAAAGCCATGCATTAAGAGGCATGGAGATTCACAAGGAGGACACAGGCCCCATTGTAGGAGGAAATGT
Organism: Charina bottae; assembly: GCA_023362775.1. Lineage (NCBI taxonomy): Eukaryota > Metazoa > Chordata > Lepidosauria > Squamata > Charinaidae > Charina > Charina bottae. Next base: position 582,069 of record JALMGJ010000048.1, on the reverse strand, counting down.
CCTTCTTCAATTCGGCTTGGAAAATAGCTGGCATCTGGGAATGAGCTCCTATTATGAATAGCTATGATAATATCAAGGACAGGCAGGGCCAGATGGAAGCTCCCCCAATGCAGAAAATTTCAGTACGGCGTAAATGGGTTTCTGCTGCATTTAGCACCCCGTTCCTAGGTGGGGTAGCGTGGTACCCACTTTGCAGATTGCATGCTGAAAAGAACAGCAATTTGATCACGGGGCTGAGGTGGTTTGAAACAGGAAGAAGATAGCCAAGGCTGGAATGGAGTCTCTTTAACTATTCCTCCCCTATCTCTGGAGCCCAGACGGCTTATATCAGAAGAAGAAGCTTCTCCATAAGCCCTATCTGTTGGACTCGTGGGGTAAACCAGATAGGAATCACAACCAGATGAGCTAATTCTACTTTATTGCAAAGCTACATTGACAGAATCTTGCAAGTCTGAAAGGACAATTCTCCCCCCCCCACCCGTCTCCTTTGCAGCCAGAGAAACTAGGGAGGGTCTTTCCTGAGCTTCTTGCCCTGCCCACTATCCAGCTGAGGGCTAGGCTATGCCATCTCTTATCTGACCGTTCCCTTGGCAGCGTCTCTTGGCCCAGTCTCCCAAGGTCTTTTCCACATACCATTACAGGTAGTCCTCGCTTAACAACCATTCGTTTAGTGACAGTTCGGACTTATGACGGAGCTGAAAAAAACAAACTTGCGATCAATCCTCACACTTACGACCGTCGCTGCATCCCCGCAGTCACATAATCGCAATTTGGGCGCTTGGCAACCAGTTTGCATTTATGACTTTTGCAGCATCCCATGGTCACGTGATTGCCATTTTTGACCTTCCCGGTCAGCTTCAAGCAATCAAAATCAATGGGGAACCACATGATTTGCTTAACGACCACATGGTTTGCTTAGCGCCCACGGTGATTTGCTTAACAACCACTGCAAAAACGTTCGTAAAATCAGGTCAGATTTGCTTAATGACCGCTTCGCTTAGCAACCAATTTTGGTTGTTAAGCGAGGACTATCTGTACATCATCAAACGCTGCCAAAACAGTGGTCCACCAGCATCTCTTCTGTGACCTCCCCAGAATAAACACAGATTCTGGGGTGTCTGTAAGCAAGAGATGGAGACCTACTCCTCTCCCAGCATTATTCCGTGCATGTTTGGAGGCTGACTGCCTCTAACCACAGGCCACACTGAGTCTTCCAGGTTGATAGATCTCAACAGAACTGTCCCCCATGAATTTCTCCAATCCCCTCTGAAAGCCATCTAGGTTTTGATGGCCATCCCGCTTTTTAAAGACAGCTCTGCTGGATCAGGCTGAGGTCCCTCTTGGTCCAGCAATCTAGTGGGCCAACCAGATGTTTTTGGGGTACTCACAAGCAGTACATGGAGACATACCCATCTCCACCTGTTGTTCTCTTGCAACTGATAATTGAGGGCGAAAGGTTTATACGATCTGAAGAGAAACCAGGGTGCCATAAACTAGGCTTAATGAGAACCTAGCTTGCCATATTAGGGTACTCTGTAATTTGATAGATATAGTCTTCCACATGCTAACCTTTTATGCTTCCCTACACCCATCTAGGGGCGTGGTGGCTCAGTGGGTAAGACGCCAGGCTTGTCGATTGGAAGATCGGAAGTTCAGAGGTTCGAATCCCTAGCCCCACGTGCGGAGTGAGATCCCGCACTAGCCCCAGCTCTTCCCAACCTAGCAATTCGAAAGCATGCAAATACAAGTAGATGAATAGGTACCACTTTGGTGGGAAGGTAACAGCGTTCCGCGCACGTCATGCCGGCAACATGACCGCAGAAGCGTCTTCGGACAACGCTGGCTCTTCGGCTAACAAACGGAGATGAGCACCGGAACCCTAGAGTCGGACACGACTGCACAAATGTGCGGGGGGAACCTTTACCTTTACTTACACCCATCTAAGGCTCCTACCTTCTTTATTTTAGACTCTTGTTTCTATACTTTGTTTTAATACATACAGTATATCTTTGTATCTTCTGGCTTTTCATAATTTTTTTTAGACTCTGATGTATCTTCCAAATGACTGTACCCCACCCTCCTTATGCTGGTCTATGACCATAATGAAGATTTGATTTGATCTGATATTTGAAGGCATCTCCGTCAACCTGGAGGTAATATTCAGTCCTCAAGACTAATAGCCCTTGACAGATTTGTCTTCCACGCATCTGTCCTCCATTATTCTACCTGGAGGGCTCCAGACTGAGGAAGGTGGCCTTACACCACGGTGTATTAAATGTGAGATGCCAATAAACAAGATACCATAAAATTGGAACTTTCACTGAACATCTCAATGACAAGAAGGAAGACACATGGAACTTAGGAACATAAAAACCACGACTGTCAGCTCCAAGATGCCAGTCCTTGCATAATGTCAAGCAACCCACTTTATCACCTTCAATGGCTCAAAGTAGAAGCAAGAACATCCACGGTTGCTAACTGGATTAGAAAAAGTGGTGTCCCCAAGGTTTATCCCACCACTTAGACCAGATCAAAGTAACCGTATTTTTCTTTTGTGCAGAACATAGAGCAATGCTTTGTGGTAAAATAACGGTTGGCAACCCAGTTGATTAGGACAGCAGCTTTGGACTAGGATCCCCAGAATCATCACTTACGCTTATGGGAATTATAGGAAGGAGATATACAGTATGTATGTATGTATGTATGTATGTATGTATGTATGTATATGTGTGTGTGTGTGTGTGTGTGTATATATATATGTATGTATGTATGTATGTATATAATTTTATTTATTATTTGGATTTATCCCCGCCCATCTCTACCGTGGTAGACTCTGGGCGGTTTACAACCACAATATAAAAGACAAAACCTATACATTTAAAACTACTATAAAAATAAAAAATAAAAATCCAAAAGATGGTCTGTTCTTAAAAGGAGGAAAACCACTAAGCCAACCACCCCCAGGAGGAACTATCATTTCCTTCACTCCAGGCACGGCGGCGTATGTATGTATGTATGTATGTATGTATGTATGTATATTATTTAAATTATATTTTTATCATGGATTTTTATTATCCATATGTTTTTAGTGCGTGTTTTTGGACTTTGTTGTACCCATCCAGTATCCATTTGGATTAGGGCAGATGATAAAGCTTACACAGTAAAACAAATAAATGTTTACCTAAAAAATGAATACTCAATGTTTATCCTTAGAATTAGGGTTTTTTTTATTTGTTTGCTCGATGTTCTGCCTGACGCATTGATCCCAGCAGGTTACAATCTCAACAATAAATGTCCTCAGTATATAAGTAAAATGGTATATCAGCAAATAAACTCCTTAAGTTAAATCACCCATAAAATCATAAAATGACCAATCAAAAAGCAATAAAAATCAACGGAGACATTTATCAATCAAAAGCCCTCTTAAACAGTTCTGGTTTGCCCATAATATCCTTGAGGATTATGTCAGATCCTTATACAGTATTTCATAAAAAGAACTGGATGAATTAAATGGACTAAAATGAAGTACAGGTAGTCGTCAACTTATGACCATTCGTTTAGCGACCATTCAATGTTATGACGGCGCTGAGAAAGGTGACTTGTGACTGGTCCTCGCACTTATGACTGTTGCAGCGTCCCTGTGGTCACGTAATCAAAATTCAGGCGCTTGGCAATCACAAGCCGGATTCGCTTAACGACCACGTGGTTCACTTAAAAACTGTGGTGATTCGCTTAACAATCACAGCAAAAAAGGTTGTAAAATTGGGTGCGACCCATTCTGCCTCATTTAGAGACGGAAGTTTGGTCCCAATTGTGGTTGTAGGTCGACGACTACCTGTATATTCTCACCAAGATGCACCAACTAGCCTCACAAGTTCCTAGTTATAAAATATAGATTTTGGATTTTGGACCTTTTTACCACTATTCTGAATGTATTTTCATTCCTGCTTCTGGTACACTTAGTATTGGAATGATTTTGACTCTCCTTCCGAAACAACCAAAGTTCCAGAATTCTGAATTTAAATTCAGAAGTTCCACCACCTAGAACAGGGCAAAGTTCTCCCTAACAGAGTGATCTAATTCAGACTGTCAATATTTCAAACTAATGTCTTATTATCCTTGCAGCTGAAAAAGAATTGAGGGTTTCTAAACCTGGATATAAACCACCTTTTCTACACCATAATCTTGGCACATTTTGAAAAGTGCAGCAGATTTGGAGACCCTTCTAAGAAGGTCTGATAAAACATCTGCTGGATCGCCAGAACTGGTTGTTTTCTATCAGCCTTCTCCAATCCTCCAGATGTTTGGGATTCCACCTCCCAGCATTCCTAGCCAGTCTGGTGGTTGGGGAATTCTGGGTGTTGCAGTTTGGATCCATTTGAAAGATCCCAGATCGGGAACGGCTATTCTACCAAAACGGTGCTCCCCTTTACAGTGTGCAGCAGAGGAACAGTGTGGGCCAAAGGTGTTTGATAGATCTTCGGCTGGTTTGGGAAATGACAAACAAATATGATCAGGCCCCTTTGATTAGGGCAGGGGTGGGGAACGTCCGGCCCGTGGGCCATATAAGGCCTGCAAAATCATTTGGTCTGGCCCTGCCAAGGCAACCGCAGGCAGGACTCGAAATTCAATAAATCTAGGAGCTCCTGCCCGCAAACCCTGCCCCCGGTGCTTGTGATTGGCTCCCACCCGCAAACCCCGCCCCCCAGTGTGCACGATTGGCTCCCGTCCGCAAACCCCACCCCCCAGTGCGCACAATTGGCTCCCGCCCACAAACCCCACCCCCCAGTGCACGTGATTGGCTCCCGCCCGCAAACCCCACTCCCCGGTCCGCGAATGATGTTATAAATATCCAAATGGCCCTTGGCAGAAAAAGGTTCCCCACCCCCGGATTAGGGAATCAGAAATAAGGCTGAAGGAAGAGAAAGAAGACAAGTTCAACTGTGTCCATGGCACTATCACATCAACCATTGTAGAGACAAGAACCCCAACAAATTTCAGGACCCATCTCCCCACAGTTGGCCTTACTTTGGGTCGCTTCCACTGGATCCCCTGAATCCGGGACTTGTAGAAGAGTGAATCATCATTGGCTGGAAACAGCGGATCTTCAAACAAGACTTTCCTCCTCTGACAGTCCTTCTTCAAAGCAGAGTACCGCTGATTTTCATAGGGCTTCACTGATGAGAACATCCTTCCCGGCCACCCCTAGAAGGACAGAAGCCAAAAGCTCAACAAGAGGGTTCACGTGCAATAGACAAAACCCCTGATCCAGCCTTGGAAGTTTCACTCTGAGCACGTCTAGAAGGTTGGGGAAGATCATGCCCATCCATGACAGACCCAGTTAAGACGGATTTCAGACACCAATGAAAGATCAAGTATAATTTGCCTTGCTATGCAAGCCAGTAGTTTACAGAACCTGGTCAATTCGCCCAGGAATGATGGGATGACAACTGGAAGAAGCAGCCTGGAGAAGGCTGACCTAAGATTGGAAGATTTTGGCTGCCAGAGTTGGCCTCTGGTCAGCTAGGAGTTCAAATGATGGCCTCCGCTGAGCAAACATCTGGGAGGGCAGAACTGTTAGCACAGATCCAGGTGCTGGCAAAATAAAGTCATTAACTCTTAGCTCCAGTGGTGAGTGCCAACTTAAGCACCACCAACTCCTCTCTACTGTTAAACCTCAAAAAAGTCTACAGCAAAAATAAAGAGGAAGAACGTTTCCTCATTCTTTCATTCATGTATTCTTTGATAGTCCCAGTGCAACTAAGCAAACAAGTATCCAACCATCTCTAGTTCTCTTTGGGAAGGTAACTTCCTCTCTCTTTTTATCTTTCAAGCTCATCTGCTTGGTAGGGTTCTCAAAACGTAACATTACCTTGCTTATGGCACTAGCCCATTTTCTGGATTTGCACAATACACTGAACCGTAAACAAAATACACCTAGCCAAGATTCAGATTAGCCAAGCTAACTGTGAAGATGCAGCTGCGAGACCTTTCTCTGACTTGCTTAGGCATGTCATGTCAACGCAGCCATTTTGCCCACTGGCAGAAGAAGTATTCCTGGGGCAACTCAGGAAATCTTTGGGGCGTCAGATTTCTCATTATACACACCTCTGCGGTTGTGTAAACCACCCACTCAGCCACCAAGCACCTGCATTCCAAATGCTCTCCAGATGTTATACCATTCTTAAATATCACCTCCCCTGCTTCTCTGATTTGGCTGGGGAGGGACCAATGATATTCTGTTTTTACATATAGTACATGATTGTTGTGAGGGATTGTGAACTCCACTGCAGAAGGAACAGGCATTCCCTGATAACCCTGGAGGGGAGGGAGGCACATAACAGAAACCAGGTTGTTGTCTTTTTGTTGGTGTGAAAGGGAAATCATAACATAGGACATTGTTTATGTTGGAAGGGGCTAGTACAGGGCTTTCCAAAGTTTTCCCGTTGCAGCAGCGCGCAAAAACCCGGGAGCGCTGCTGCCGCTTTCGGGTTTTTGCGTGCCGCCGTTGGTGTGTCGCCGCAGGAAAACCCGGAAGTGCCGCCATTGCGGCAGCGCGCAAAAACCCGGGAGCGCTGCTGCCGCTTTCAGGTTTTTGCGTGCCGCCGTTGGTGTGTCGCCGCGGGAAAACCCGGAAGCGCTGATGATGATCAGCGCTTCCGGGTTGTGTGGCGACACACCAGACTGTGTGTGGCGACACACTTTTGTGTCACGACACATAGTTTGGAAAGCTCTGGGCTAGTATCTGTAGAAAGTGGGGCTTGGAGCCTCCCTAGAAACATGGAATTTAGAGGCGTCAGGTCACTCAATGTTCTTATGAAATGCCACATTCCAGCTATAACACTCATGCTATAATTTACATTGCCTTCGTAATTCTTATGCATCAGTTCGGAGGGTATATAACCTGTGACCTTGTGGGCTTCGGGGTTCTTCTGCGTTCCTTTGGCGAGGAACCCAGTGATCACTATAGTGGTGCACGCCAATAAAGAATGCTTTGTTGGCATCTATCTCCAAATGCTTTGGTTCCTTGAGTGGGCATTTTCCCCACAACATGGCATTCACACATCCATTAAGTTCTGGGCACGGGCCAGATTTGAGAGTGTGGTCTGGAGAATGGCAGAACTTGAGCAGTTAAAAATATTAAAAGGAGCAAGTTACCAATAATGGTTCAGGAGTTAGACAGATTAACAATTAAGAAAAGGGCCTTCTTTGAAGTGTGTTCTCACTCAGGAATTGGGGTCACCTAAGAGGGTCCATCCCTAATGCACGCCCAGCTGCCTTTGCATAAGACGCTTAACTTGATTACTGCATTTCCCTGGGTTTCCACAAAAAATGCGGCCACCAACAAAGCAAGATTTAAATTAATTGAGCAGGGGTGGAAATGCACATGCTAGTCTTTAAATCAGGGTTTCTCAACCAGGGTTCCATGGCACTCTCAGGTTCCGCAAGAGGTCACTAGGGGATCCCTGGGAGATCACTATTTATTTAAAAAATTATTTCAAATTCAGGCAACTTCACAATTGAGGTAAGTTTCATTCTTCATTTTTAGTTTAGGAATACTGCTCATGCATATATGCAGGCCTACCCATGAAACGAACATAATAATTTTGTAACTTCTGGCCTATACTTGAGCCTGAATGTGCAGGGGTTCCCCGAGGCCTGAAAAATATTTCAAGGGTTCCTCCAAGGTCAAAAGGTTGAGAAAGGCTGCTTGAAATGATTAATTTTGTTGTGTGAACGCAGCCATGGTGCTCTTTTCCAGCAAACTAATTTAGGAGGAGAAGAAAAAAAGAAGACTTAATAGCTGCTGTTCTAGAATTTGGAATCAGCAATGCTTCCTGATTTAACAAACAGGATTCTGAGATCTTCCAGTAATTTCTAATCTGCTCGTCTCCACCCTGGATCTAGTCCAACAACCTCAATTGTTGGCCGACATAATGTTCCTTTCAAGAAAAAGACATCCATTTCTTGCTTCCTTTATTAAATAAAGGCTATTGGAATAAATTTGAAAAATAAAATAAATAAATAAAATATTGGAATATTGGGGACAACATCAATGTAATAAATGAGGAAAGATTCAAGGCAAAGAAAGCCCTGAATTCAACGCATATCCTGGCTGAAAAATCGACATACATGGTTTGGCACCAAAAACATTGTCCTTTTTTGGAACAATAACTCCCAAAGAACAAATAGCATTGATAGCTGCCAAACTGCAGGAGGAGGAAGAGGAGGAGGTCAGACAACGATCTTAAAGACCAGCTGCTAGAACCTGATAGAAAAGAATATATGTAGCTCAGGGTTGAACGGTGGAGTCCTTGGTGCTCTCTGAGCTTGGTTGCTTGCTTGCAGATGTTTCATGACCCGACTAGGCAACATCATCAGTGCGAGGGAGTGTGGAGTTTGCTCCCTGTTTATATACAGTAGCTTGCCCTGCCAGTGTTGGTGGGGGTGTGGTTCTCTCCTTGGTAGTTCCTTGATTAGGATATTGTTTTCTGCTTGATTGGTGTTAATCCCTGCTTCTCTGCATGTTGGCTGCAGGAGAGGGTGTGTTCTGGTCTTTTTGTTTCCTTCTTAGTTTTTTTATTGTCTCTTTTGAATGGCGTGTCAACATGGTTTATCTCTATGTGTCTACGCCAGAGCTTTCCAAACTGTGTGTCACGACACAAAAGTGTGTCGCCACACACAGCGTGGTGTGTCGCCACACCACCCGGAAGCGGCGGTGCGTGCGTGCACGGAGGCCGCCATGCACGCATGCGCCGCCGCACGCCCCCCCGCCCCATCGCCATGCGCGCGCGCCGCCGCACACATTCCCGCGCCATCGCCATGCGCGCACGCCGCCGCACACCCCCCGCGCCATCGCCATGCATGCGCGCCGCCGCACGCCCCCCCCGCGCCGTCGCCGTGCGCGCGCCGCCACTGTCGCTGGTGTGTCGCCAGCGGCAGCACTTTGGAAAGCCCTGGTCTACGCCTTTTCCAATCCTTCTAGTTCAGTGGTTCTTAAACTGTTTGACCCCATTACCCCTTTTCCTGGTCTCAAATAACATCATTACCCCCACAAAAAAGCCAGACTGTTGTTTCACACAAGGATCTTGGCAGGGATAGTCCCAACCTGGATCCTGGACTCACAAACAAGCCATTACAAATGGTTCCATTCAGGGTTTCTCCACCAGGGTTCCGTGGCACCCGGGGGTTCCACGAGAGGTCACTAGGGGTTCCCTGGGAGATCACGATTTATTTAAAAAATTATTTCAAATTCAGGAAACTTCACATGAAAGAGGTAAGTTTCAGTCTTTGTTTTTAGTTGAAGAACACTGTTAATGCAGTATCAAATAAATCCCAGTTTAAGAACTACTGTTCTAATTTCTGGAAGAATTTTTGCCCTCTTCTCCACATTTGCAAGCTTCTCAAAGGCACTGGGACAACGCTCGGCTACATCTTCTTATGTACAGACAAGTGAAACCAAAAGTAATCCTGATATGAAGACCTTCTGCTTCATACAATTTCTCCAAAGAAGATCTAGCAATCGTCCTCATTGCTGTTTTAATTCTCTTCCTTTTCTCTTGATTTACTTAAAAAGCCTCCTTGGATCTAAGCCAACGGCTTCCTGATTTATTACGTTTTCTCAGCAGCAAATGGCATCACAAGGACACGGAAAACTTTCTCCAGACCCGGTGAGATCATCACATCCGCCACAGGGGAGAGAGGTGAGATTGCAGTGTCTCCATCAGTACTAAGTATAATCTAGGGCGGTGTTTCTCAACCTTGGCAACTTTCAGATGTGTGGACTTCAACCCCCAGAATTCCCCAGCCAGCAAGACTGGCTGGGGAATTCTGGGAGTTGAAGTCCACACATCTGAAAGTTGCCAAGGTTGAGAAACACTGATCTAGGGCTTATCTGCCCCTGCCACATCCCAGCACCACTGAAGCACATTACTGTCTTTTAAAACTACGCCTACAATATGACTATTTCCATGTCAAATGGGTTGAGAAGGCCAATATTTTCTAAGTCATGTTTAATCTAAAAAAAACAACAACCCCAAAGCAAGTGGATCATTCTAAGACTAAACTCATCAATCTGGTTTGGACAACTAAAGATTCCAACATCTCCTTCAGGGAATGATTGTCAGGTGACAAACCTTCCAAAATCCTGAAATTGCAGTGGATAAAGAAGATGGCCTTGAAGGACAGAAGGAAGATCCATTCCAAAGGCAACAATCAGATAAACGAGACTTGGATGGGGGGGGGAATTACAGCTTTATTGTCACCAATCTTGAAGAACTGAAATTTAGTTTATCATTCAGTAGTGAATATAGGCAGCAACAATGTAATTTATGGCCTCTAGACTCCAAAAATATTTGTTAACTTCAATAAATCTCCTTAACCAAAATTATAACACTCTAAAAAAAAGTATTGTGTTATTGATTTAATGGATTAATAAAGAAGCACATATTTTTCTACATTACAGATTTGTCATTTTTTTAATAGCTAGCTATGTGGTTGCTAAGAGTCGACACCTTGATGGCACATAATCATCAATTGTATTTGCAAATAATTATTTTCCTTTGTATTGCATTTGATACCTCAGTATTTTCTTTTAGGCGCTTAAATACATTTTTCTGAGAAGGGGTCTATAGACCAGACTCTGCATTTAAATTGGGGAAACCATCCTGTTTTCCCCTCTTTCTCCCCCTGCCTCACCCCAGTTTAAATCTTACATCAATCTTGTTGTTTATTCGTTCAGTCGCTTCCGACTCTTCGTGACTTCATGGAACAGCCCACGCCAGAGCTTCCTGTCGGCCGTTGCCATCCCCATCTCCCCCATGGTCAAATCCATCACCTCCAGAATATCATCCATCCATCTTGCCCTTGGTCGGCCCCTCTTCCTTTTGCCTTCCACTTTCCCCAGCAGGGTACCCTGTCTTCTCATTATGTGGCCAAAGTACTTCAGTTTTGCCTTTAATATCATTCCCTCAAGTGAGCAGTCTGGCTTTATTTCCTGGAGTATGGACTGGTTTGATCTTCTTGCAATCCAAGGCACTCTCAGAATTTTCCTCAAACACCACAGTTCAAAAGCATCTACTGTATCTTCCTTCGCTCAGCCTTCCTTATGGTCCAGCTCTCACAGCCATAGGTTACTACAGGGAATACCATTGCTTTAACTATGCGGACCTTTGTTGTCAATGTGATGTCTTTGCTCTTAACTATTTTATCGAGATTTGCCATTGCTCTCCTCCCAAGAAGTAGACGTCTTCTGATTTCCTGTCTGCAGTCAGCGTCTGCAGTAATCTTTGCGCCTAGAAATACAAAGTCTGTCACTGCCTCCACTTTTTCTCCCTCTATTTGCCAGTTATCAATCAAGCTGGTTGCCATAATCTTGGTTTTTTGAGGTTTAACTGCAACCCAGCTTTTGCACTTTCTTCTTTCACCTTCGTCATAAGGCTCCTCAACTCCTCCTCACTTTCAGCCATCAAAGTGGTATCATCTGCATATCTGAGATTGTTAATGTTTCTTCCAGCGATTTTAACTCCAGCCTTGGATTCCTCAAGCCCAGCACGTCGCATGATGTGTTCTGCGTACAGGTTGAATAGGTAGGGTGAGAGTATACAGCCCTGCCGTACTCCTTTCCCAATCTTAAACCAGTCCGTTGTTCCGTGCTCTGTTCTTACCGTTGCTACTTGGTCGTTATACAGATTCCTCAGGAGGCAGACAAGATGACTTGGTATCCCCATACCACCAAGAACTTGCCACAATTTGTTATGATCCACACAGTCAAAGGCTTTAGAATAGTCAATAAAACAAAAATAGGTGTTTTTCTGAAACTCCCTGGTTTTCTCCATTATCCAGCGGATATTGGCAATTTGGTCTCTAGTTCCTCTGCCTTTTCTAAACCCAGCTTGTACATCAATCTAGCCCAGTGTTTTTCAAACTTGGCAACTTTAAGATGTGTGGACCTCAACTCCCAGAATTCCCCAGCCAGAATTTGAATTTGATGAAGGGAGCTGCAGCTCACAAAAACTTCTGCGTCTTAATAAAATGTGTTAGTCGGAAAAGGTCTACCAGACTCCTCCTGATTTTGAGCTATCATAGGCTAAAACAAGGGTCGGAAATGGCGGCTCGCGAGCCAGATCTGGCTCTTTGGCCCCTTGACTCTGGCTCTCTCTCTCTCTCTGCCGCCCAACATCCGGAAAGCCGGTCTCGGGAAGCAGCAGGCTTCAGCCCGCCTCTCTGCTCTCCTTTGGCGTGTGCTGATTGGTGGAGGCTCAGAAGGAAGGATGCCTCCACCAATCAGCATCTCTGTTTCTTCTCCAGGAGAAGAACCCTGGAGAAGAAACAGAGACGCTGATTGGTGGAAGCTCAGAAGGAAGAACGCCTCCACCAATCAGCGTCTCTGTTTCTTCTCCAGGAGAAGAACCCTGGAGAAGAAACAGAGACGCTGATTGGTGGAGGCGTTCTTCCTTCTGAGCTTCCACCAATCAGCGTCTCTGTTTCTTCTCCAGGAAACCCCACAAACCCCACCCCCTTCCACGCGATTGGCCCCCGCCCGCAAACCCCGCCCCCTGGCTCTCAAGCATTTCAAAATGTGCACGAGCATGTCAAAATGGCTCCCGGCATAAAAACTTTGCCGACCCCTGGGCTAAAACAGCTCTCCTCCTACAATGTCTACATTTCTATTGTTGATTTTTGCTATGATGTTTAATGTCTTTTCCTTGTTTGGCTTTTGTTGCACCCCGCCCAGAGTCTGTTTCGACTAGGATGGGCACTAAATATTGCAAAACAAGTACAATCACTATTAAAATAAAATAGCTTTGTCTGCAAGTCCCTCTCGCTCCACTGGTTTTTGAAACATTGGGTCTCCGTTTCCTTCTTCTAATCCAGAGCACGTTGTGTGTTATCAAAGCAGTTTGCTGAAATGATATTGCTCCAGCAGAGAAAAGGACTCTGAAAAATCTCCCAAGTTGAGTCAAGGTTATAGAGAGAAATCTGTATTTTGTAATGTATTATTCGCATCTTATACAGGTAGTCCTCGCTTAGCGACCATAATTGGGACCGGAATTTCGGTTGCTGAAGCGGTCATTAAGCGAATCCAAACAGATTTTACGACCATTTGTGGCAGTTGTTAAGTGAATCCCCATGGGCGTTAAGCAAACCATGTGGTCGTTAAGCGAATCAAGCAGTTCCCCATTGATTTTGCTTGCCAGAAGCCAGCTGGGAAGGTCGAAAATGGCGATCACGTGACCATGGGACGCTACGGCGGTCATAAATATGAACCAGTTGCCAAGTGCCCAAATCATGATCATGTGACTGTGGGACGCTGCGACGGTCATAACTGTGAGGACCGGTTGTAAGTCGGTTTTTTCAGCACTGTCATAAGTCCGAACCATCACTAAACATATGGTTGTTAAGTGAGGACTACCTGTAATGCAATAAAACAATGACTTGGAATAAAGATCATAGAGAGAATATCTGCGCCTCCACCTATGGAGTAAACACATGTCAACCAAGGTGAGGCACACGGATCTCTCTCCTTCTCCCTACAAGAGGTGAGCTCCCTCCCAGATACTTTGAAAAGCATTGCAAATAAGAAAGTGGTGATTCAAAGCCTTCTTCTACCTGTCCAAGAGAAACCTCCTTAGAAAATAACACAAGGGCACAAAAAACACAGGGTGGTTCCAGGTCAATGAAAGCTCCACTGAGCAAACTCTTGTCACCCAGTTCTCTAGCACAAGGAAGCAGATGAACCAGAAAGATTACTAGATCTCATGATCTCCTGATTCTTTAAAATGCACATGATGAAAAAGCAGCAATGGGAGAGCTTGACCTGGGGTCAATTCACACATCACACAAAGCCCGAAGGTGGCTTGTTTGGTTTAACGTAATGTGTGAATCAGGCCAACTGGGGTTTGTATAACCATGGATCACAGAGTAAACCATGACTTAGCAATGCTCATCAGTCTGGTCACAGACTTGCTGCATTCACACAACACACTTGACCTGGTTACGGAATTAATCCATCTGCTGGGTTTCCAGAATGCCAAATCAAAAGACTTTCACACAATATGCTAAGCCACCCAACCAATGAACGAAGGTTAAAACTAATGAAAACTAATGAAGTATGTAAACTTTTTAGGTCTAACCAACCTGTTTATGAATGTTGCGTGAATCCTGTTAAGGCATAAGCCCCGGTCCCTAAACCAGAATGGCTGGGTTCAACTCCAAATTAAACCAACATATCTTAGCCTAATGTGTGAACCCTGTTATTACTAATCAACTCAGCCAAGAGAAATTTCAAGGAAGAAACTCTGCATGCAGGCTCTCTTCAGATCTACTCAAAAATAACTGTCTTGGTGAAGATCAGCATTGTCCTTTCTGGATGATTTCATTTGTTGCCAGCCAACAAAATGCAGCCTCTCAAAATATCTGGTAAAAGCTTCAATGATGTCACATGGCTCGTGACATCATCATGCAATGATGCAAATGAGTATGTGATGTCACCTGCCCCCCTTGAGGATGAATGTGCCTCCCCCACTTACTGCTTTTGAAAATGAGATTTTTCAAACCAAGAGGGATTCATTCACACATTACACTTAGCCATCCTGGGGTTGGTTTTGTTTTGGTTCCAAGGGCTGTGCACACCTATCTCTTGTAGCTTCAGAAGTGTGGCTTATGGCTTAGGCAATGCATGAATCCAGCCAACTGTGGCTTATTCAACAAAGCATAGTTATCGGAATCTGGCTTAGTTTGAATCCAGCCCAAGTGCAGCTAACATGTGGCCTTTTAGATGTTGCAGAACCGTCAGGCTCATTTCTCCTCACTGGTTACACTGGCGGGAGATTTGTGCTTTCAGACTTGCAAGATTCTGTTAATGTAGCCTTACGATAAAGTAGAATTAGCTCATCTGGTCGTGTTTCCTGTCTGGTCTGCCTGGGAAGGCTGACATCAATCTTGCAAGTCTCAAAGTACAAATCTCCTGCTGTCTCCTTTACAGCCAGAGAAACTAGGGAGGGTCCCTTCTGAGCCTCTTTATCCTCCCATTATGCAGCTGCGGGCTATGCTCCCTCTTATCTGACCGTTCCCTAGGCAGCATCTCTTCCCCGTCTCCCAAGGTCTTTCCCACATACCTTTACATCTACTGAAGTATAAGGGCTGGAGGATCATAACTAGTTAGTGCGAAGCCTGTAGTAATTAGGTAGACTGCATGCCAAACAGTAGAGCGCCCGTTAGAGATAGGAATGGCATGTAGGCGCTAGGGAGAGAGAAGCCAGGCTCCAAGGCCATCCATCTGGAGACATCAAAGACTGGCCTTGTAAAGTTATGGGAAGTGAGTCAGGAGGGGAGGGGTGGACGAGGGGTGCTTGAGAGTCTGGCAGGTTTTAAAATATGTTTGAATGGGAAAATTCTTAGTTTGCTCTTTGCATCGATTCTATTCACCAGTATCAATAAAAGAACTTTTTCATATCCTATCATGGCTTGTGCTAAAACTTTCTAAATTGATATCAAAGGAGTGAGTCGTCACAGAAAGTACAGTTCTCCCGCCGTCTCCTTTGCAGCCCAAGAACTTAAGGAGGGTCCCTTCTGAGCCTCTTTCTCCACCCATTATGCAGCTGCAGGCTATGCTCCCTCTTATCTGACTGTTCCCTAGGCAGCATCTCTTCTCCGTCTCCCAAGGTCTTTCCCACATACCTTTACATCTCCCCACCGACAAAGACGAGTTCAATGCAATCCGTTGGCTTAGCCTTCCTCTTGCACGGGAGGAATTTGGACACGTCCACCCTTGTTTTGATGGAGCCATCATCTGATGATTCATCCTGACTTGGCAAGCTGGGATAACGGTACCTTGGTTTGTTCCAATCGAAGCCTCAAGAATGGAAGCGGGATCAGGCCATCAAAGAACAGACGGCATCAAAACATGCCTGGCTAGTTTGTGGCTCGGGGAGTTAGGGACACCCAGCCTGTGGTGGGTTGCTCTGTATCTTCTGCAGCAGCCGGCTTGTTTCAGTAAACCATGTTCTGCTAACCCTGGGCAACACAGCTTCCATGTCGCCAAAGGCCAATCAGGTATCTTTGGGACACTGACAATGATTGTCTTTCTAGGACTCAGACAGAACTTTTTCATCCAAAGCAAATTTAACGGGAGATGCCAGGAAGTGTCGCAACACACATCAGATGCCCTGTTTAAGACTTCCAGTTCCTTCCCAGACAATCATTAAGACATGGATCCGCTTCATTCCAGAAACAGTTATTGATTCTCGGTCCCAAGGCACTTTGTTCTAAATGCCTGTGTTCATTTACGCCCAGCAACTACAATCCGGTAAACTGGAAATTCCAGAAAACGCTCAACTTCCTTGTTCGCCCAGCACGGCTAGCCTTTAACCTCTGCCTTACATTCCCCGCAAGTGGTTCCATCCCCAAACTCGAACTGTGCCACGGATGCTTGATATAATTTATTTAAAGAAGGCAGAACAGCTTTCCACAACTGGTTCCCTCCACACCTGCTGGACGTCAACTCTCGGATTTCCCCAGCCACACCCGAAGTGGGCCAGGTTGAGGGAAGCTGATGTACGTAGCTGGCATTGCCAAGCATCACACAGTCATGCTACAAAGAAAATGAAGCAATCTACACAATGTTTTTTTTCTCATTATAGCAGTGTTTCTCAACCTCATCAACTTTAAGATGTGTGGACTTCAACTCCCAGAATTCTGGCTGGGAATTCAAACACTGATCCTGGCCTTAAAGAACAGGTCCAAGACTGGTTCTGAAACAGCCCAGCTCCAACAGTCACTGCTCCTGGCAAAACGGCCCCCTTTGCCACAGGGACTAGAAACTTAAAGTCGGGCAAAGAGAACAGCGGGGGTTGGCAAGCTAAAGAGGGATACATTTCCCTATTAATGAAGAAGCAAATGTCTCTTTTGAGCGTCTCCCGAAACACCCTCCTTTCTTTAGGCTCAACTCCACACACTTGCAGGCTGCAACCTTCCTCCTTCGCGAGGGAGCGCCGAGCGAAACCGAAGCAGCCTTCTTTGCAAGCCAGCATGGTCGATGGTTAGGCGACCCACAATTGCACGCCGCCCCTGCCCCCCCCCCCCCCCACCATCACCCTCCGGAGCAGAGACACCCAAAAAGAAGGAAAGGAAGAAGGAAATGAAGCCATCGGCCAAGCCCGCAAGATGAAAAACCAAATAACATCAAGCAAGGAAGGAGGAGAGCGGGCGGTCGAGGAAATCTGTTTCGCACTGAAGATGTTGCCTAGTCTGGCAATGGAACGTCTGCAAGAAAACTACAAGGCTCAGAGAGCACCAAGGACTCCACAGTTCAACGCTGAGCTACAAATATTCTCTTCCATCGGTAATCTCTGGGTCGCCAACGGGGCCCCCCTGCAAAGATCTGAAAAGAAACGCCCCGCGCCAGCCAGGGCACGGCACCCTCCGGCTTTAAACTCGCTTCCTCCGCGCGTTCTGCACCGGGGTGGAGCCGGAGGGACCTCTGGCTGCAGGACGTCTCCTGCCGCCGCAGCCCCCCACCCTCCGCCACTGCTGCAAGGCTCCCCCGGGATCCCCCCTCGCTCGCGCCCCGCCAGCGCCTCACCTCGCTCGCCAGCAGCCGCTCTCCGGCTCCGATCCACCTGCCCCCCTCGCTCCGGATTCTTAAAGGGGCGGGGCTTCGCTCCAAGGGAGGGGCAGCATCCCGCGCTTGCGCGTCCCTCCCCACGGTGGGGGGAGGCGGTGGGAGCGCGGGTCGTTCGTACCTTTTGTTCGGCGGGGAGGCGGCGGCTGCGACTTTTTGCGCTGGCGAGCGGGGACAGGCATGGCTAGGATCGGGCCCTGATCGAAAATAAACACGTGCATTACAGTGGGACTGAATAGATGGCTTCTTCCTCCGTGCAACGCTGCTTTGCTTCACTTGTGTAACAGTGGAAATCCAACGGATTTGGAAGGCATCAGATTTTACAAGTCCGCCTTAGAGACAGAGAAGGGAGGGGAAAAAGTAACTTGTTTCACTCATTTGGGCGTCCTCCACACAACCCACTTGGCCAGGTTAAAGATCTGTGGGCTGCGTTTGCACAATGTCTGACCCCTGCTTCGATTTTAAGTGGCTTAACCCAACCTATTTGGTTAGTTCAGCGTTTTGCAACTTTAAGATGGGTGGACTTCGACTCCCAGAATTCCATGCTGGCTGGGGAATTCTGGGAGTCGAAGTCCGCCCATCTTAAAGTTGCCAAGGTTGAGAAACTCTGCTCTAGAAGATACTTGCTGCTTTTCTGCTCTCTAGGGGTCCAACTCCATATCGGCTATTCATCCTGGTTCATTCCTCCTTTCCCTGAGCGGCCTCCTTCACAAAGCTTTGGAAGTTGGGATTCTGAGCTGCAAAATATCTCATTTCTAGTTGCCACTATCTTACCGTAGGCTGGCATCTTTGTTTGATCCATTTCCTGGTGAAGAATTGGTTTCTTCATCAGCTGCTGATGGTGCCTCTTTTATTTGAACTGATCATTCTTCACCCTCTTTTTATAAGATGAAATATAGTCACTTGCTGCTCTGTTCCCCGAGCTTTTTCTTCAAGCGCCCCTCTAGGCTTGCATTTGCTGCAAATCTCGTGGTTGGGGTCTTGCAAAAGACCATAGGTGCTGCATTCCAAGAAGAGAATTTCAAGATGCCTGTTGTAGCCTGTATAGAGATTAGCTCAGTGTTTCTCAACCTTGGCAACTTAAGATGGGTGGACTTCAACTCCCAGAATTCCCCAGCCAGGCTGGGGGATTCTGGGAGTTGAAGTCCACCCATCTTAAAAGTTGCCAAGTCTGAGAAACACTGGCCTAAATGCAAAGAATGCTGAGGGAGGAATTCACGCAAGGGTGTGTTTCAATTCCTCCTTCAAACAAGCTTGATTTATGCATTGCCTTAAATTATGGCTTGTCTTTAACTACAGTTTGAAGCCAGAGGGGCCCAGCTGACATATAAAAATAAGAGTACAAATTAAACGGCAGGGAATCCTTGAGCAGTACATGGAGGCTAAGAACTAGTTAACTTTAGGCCTGATAGCAGTTTTAGTTCCCTGATCTAAAGTGACACTATTGAAGAAAACCATTTTAAATATTCAAATGTGCTGCATAAGAGGTTGTGTGTATATCACTGTGAGAAATCAGGGCGGAATCCAATTGCATAACTTAGGCCAATGTTCCCTAGGATTTTCCAGGCAGTTTCAGGCTAATGTTAATATTACTAAGCCTTTCTTTGGTCTGTTATACACCAGGAAGTGGAGTTTATCCTGGTTTGAACTGCCACTTCGTTTAGTTGAACTGCAGACCAAGAGAAACACATCAGTTACCCGTAGAGATCTCTTTTTTTTTAATAGTAATGTTATTAAAAATTACGATAAAAAAGATAAAAAATAAGACAAAAGAATAAAAAGAAAGTGCAGAAAACAAAAATAGAAAAGAAAGAAAAAATAAGAATATACAGTAGTAAAGACAAAGAAAAATATATAAAGAAATGACTTCCCTTTTCATTACAAGTATAAACAATTTTGGCTGTTGTGGGTCTTCCGGGCTGTGTGGCCGTGTTCTGGAAGTTGTGGTTCCTAACGTTTCGCCAGCATCTGTGGCCGGCATCTTCAGAGGGCAGGAGCACAGACAGAAGCACTCTTTCTGTGCTCCTGCCCTCTGAAGATGCCGGCCACAGATGCTGGCGAAACGTTAGGAACCATAACTTCCAGAACACGGCCACACAGCCCGGAAGACCCACAACAGCCATCGAACTCCAGCCGTGAAAGCCTTCGACAATACATCAATAAACAATTTTAGTAACTTAATTTCTCTTAAAATATCATAGAGCTCTTTCTGGGCTGGTCCATGAAGTCACGAAGAGTCGGAAGCGACTGAATGAATAAACAACAACAAAAACTATAGAATAAAAATAGGTAGTATTAGCTTAGCAACATTTGTTGTTGTTTATTCGTTCAGTCGTTTCCGACTCTTCGTGACTTCATGGACCAGTCCACGCCAGAGCTTTCTGTCGGCCGTCACCATCCCCAGCTCCCCAATGGTTGAGTCCGTCACCTCCAGAATACCATCCATCCATCTTGCCCTTGGTCGGCCCCTCTTCCTTTTGCCCTCCACCTTCCCTAGCATCAGCTTCTTCTCCAGGGTATCCTGTCTTCTCATTATGTGGCCAAAGTACTTCAGTTTTGCTTTTAATATCATTCCCTCAAGTCTGGCTTGATTTCCTGGAGTATGGACTGGTTTGATCTTCTTGCAGTCCAAGGCACTCTCAGAATTTTCCTCCAACACCACAGATCAAAAGCATCAATATTCTTTCGCTCAGCCTTCCTTATGGTCCAGCTCTCGCAGCCATAGGTTACTACAGGGAATACCATTGCTTTAACTATGCGGACCTTTGTTGTCAGTGTGATGTCTCTGCTCTTAACTATTTTATCAAGATTTGCCATTGCTCTCCTCCCAAGAAGTAGACGTCTTCTGATTTCCTGGCTGCAGTCAGCGTCTGCAGTAATCTTTGCGCCTAGAAATACAAAGTCTGTCACTGCCTCCACTTTTTCTCCCTCTATTTGCCAGTCATCAATCAAGCTCGTTGCCATAATCTTGGTTTTTTTGAGGTTTAACTGCAACCCAGCTTTTGCACTTTCTTCTTTCACCTTCGTCATAAGGCTCCTCAACTCCTCCTCGCTTTCAGCCATCAAAGTGGTATCATCTGCATATCTGAGATTGTTAATGTTTCTTCCAGCGATTTTAACTCCAGCCTTGGATTCCTCAAGCCCAGCATGTCGCATGATGTGTTCTGCGTACAGGTTGAATAGGTAGGGTGAGAGTATACAACCCTGCCGTACTCCTTTCCCAATCTTAAACCAGTCCGTTGTTCCGTGCTCTGTTCTTACCGTTGCTACTTGGTCGTTATACAGATTCCTCAGGAGGCAGACAAGATGACTTGGTATCCCCATACCACCAAGAACTTGCCACAATTTGTTATGATCCACACAGTCAAAGGCTTTAGAATAGTCAATAAAACAGAAATAGATGTTTTTCTGAAATTCCCTGGCTTTCTCCATTATCCAGCGGATATTGGCAATTTGCATTCTGGAGGTGACGGACTCAACCATTGGGGAGCTGGGGATGGTGACGGCCGACAGAAAGCTCTGGCGTGCACTGGTCCATGAAGTCACGAAGAGTCGGAAACGACTGAACGAATAAACAACAAATTGGCAATTTGGTCTCTAGTTCCTCTGCCTTTTCTAAACCCAGCTTGTACATCTGGCAATTCTCGCTCCATGAATTGCTGGAGTCTACCTTGCAAGATCTTGAGCATTACCTTACTGGCATGTGAAATAAGTGCCACTGTTCGATAGTTTGAACATTCTTTAGTGCTTCCCTTTTTTGGTATGGGGATATAAGTTGATTTTTTCCAATCTGATGGCCATTCTTGTGTTTTCCAAATTTGCTGGCATATGGCATGCATCACCTTGACAGCATCATCTTGCAAGATTTTAAACAGTTCAGCTGGGATACCGTCGTCTCCTGCTGCCTTGTTATTAGCAATGCTTCTTAAGGCCCATTCAACCTCACTCTTCAGGATGTCTGGCTCTAACTCACTGACCACACCGTCAAAGCTATCTCCAATATTATTATCCTTCCTATACAGATCTTCCGTATATTCTTGCCACCTTTTCTTGATCTCTTCTGCTTCTGTTAGGTCCTTACCATCTTTGTTTTTGATCATACCCATTTTTGCCTGGAATTTACCTCCGATGTTTCTAATTTTCTGGAAGAGGTCTCTTGTCCTTCCTATTCTATTGTCTTCTTCCACTTCCGTACATTGCTTGTTTAAAAATAATTCCTTATCTATTCTGGCTAACCTCTGGAATTTTGCATTTAATTGGGCATATCTCCCCCTATCACTGTTGCCTTTTGCTTTCCTTCTTTCTTGGGCTACTTCCAGTGTTTCAGCAGACAGCCATCTTGCCTTCTTGGTTTTCTTTTTCTTTGGGACATTTTTTGTTGCCGCCTCCTGAACAATGTTGCGAACTTCTGTCCATAGTTCTTCTGGGACCCTATCTACTAAATCTAGTCCCTTAAATCTATTCTTCACCTCCACTGCATATTCCTTAGGAATATTAGTGAGCTCATATCTAACTGATCTGTGGGTCTTCCCTATTCTCTTTAGTCTGATTCTAAATTTTGCAATAAGAAGTTCGTGATCTGAACTACAGTCAGCTCCAGGTCTTGTTTTTACCGACTGTATAGATGTCCACCACCTTTGGCTGCAAAGGATGTAGTCAATCTGATTTCGGTGTCGACCATCTGGTGAAGTCCATGTATAAAGTCGTCTTTTAGGTTGCTGGAAGAGAGTGTTTGTTATGCACAGTGAGTTGTCTTGGCAAAATTCTATCAGCCTATGTCCTGCTTCATTTTGTTCTCCCAGACCATGCTTGCCTGTAATTCCAGGTGTCGTCTGACTACCCACCTTAGCATTCCAGTCTCCTGTAATGAAAATAACATCTCTTTTTGGTGTATTATCTAGTAGGTGCTGCAGATCCTCATAGAACTGATCTACTTCTGCTTCTTCAGCATCTGTGGTTGGGGCGTATATTTGGATCACTGTGATGTTAAATGGCTTACCCTGAATTCGAATTGAGATCATTCTATCGTTTTTTGGATTGTATCCAAGCACTGCTTTAGCCACTTTATTATTAATTATGAAGGCTACTCCATTTCTTCTGTGGTCCTCTTGTCCACAGTAGTAGATCTGGTGGTCATCTGATGTGAAGTGGCCCATCCCAGTCCATTTCAGTTCACTGACACCTAAAATGTCTATATTTAATCTTGACATCTCACCAATAACCACATCCAATTTGCCCTGGCTCATAGATCTTACATTCCAGGTTCCTATGGTGTGTTGATCTTTAGAACATCGGATTCGTCGTTCACCACCAGCACCGTCGGCCGCTAGCCGTCCTTTCGGCTTTGAGCTAGCTGCGTCATCACATCTGGGGCTATTTGAACGTATCCTCTGTTCCTCCCCAGTAGCATTTTGACCATCTTCCGACCTGGGAGTCCCATCTTCCGATGGTATACCGACATATCTTTGGTTGTACTGATCCATTTAGTTTTCATGGCAAGAATACTGGGGTGGGTTGCCATTACCTTCCCCAGGGATCGTATTTAGTCTGACCTCTCTGCCACGACCTTCCCGTCTTGGGTGTCCCTTCACGGTTTAGCTCATGGTGTCATTGAGGTGCTCAAGCTCCAGCACCACAACAAGGTAACGATCTCCTTTGCTGGAGTAGCAACATTAGTCAGAGCCATTTATCTGGGATGAAACCTCTCTCCTCCTGCTGTCAGGGTCGTTGTGAAGATAAACGGGGATGTAGAAAGTTGGTATCACAGAATATTCTTAGCCCAAACCATGATGTAAGCAGAGGAGGAGACAAACTTCAGGGCTGTGACTATGGTTGGAACATGGAAAACATGTCACAAGCACTATCACAAAATGGCCAGCCACAAAACAGGGTTTTACCGCAGGACAAATGAAGAAGACTGGACCTTGCAATTCCAGGAGGTTCCTAAAAAGATGGGTCATGCACCAAGGGCAATGAGAAAACTTTTATACGTCTGCTCTTGTCCCTTTGTGTAATGGTATGTGGGAAAGACCTTGGGAGACGGGATGAAGAGATGCTGCCAAGGGAACGGTCAGAGGGCATAGCCCACAGCTGCATAATGGGCGGAGAAAGGCTCAGAAGGGACCCTCCCTAGTTTCTGGGGCTGTAAAGGAGATGGGGGGGGGAGAGAATTGTACTTTCAGACTTGCACAATTCTGTCAATATAGCTTTACAATAAAGTAGAATTAGCTAAAGTAGAATGATATTAAAAGCAAAACTGAAGTACTTTGGCCACATAATGAGAAGACAGGATACCCTGGAGAAGAAGCTGATGCTAGGGAAAGTGGAAGGCCAAAGGAAGAGGGGCCGACCAAGGGCAAGATGGATGGATGATATTCTGGAGGTGATGGACTCGACCTTGGGGGAGCTGGGGGTGGCGATGGCCAACAGGAAGCTCTGGCGTGGGCTGGTCCATGAAGTCACGAAGAGTCGGAAGCGACTGAACGAATCAACAACAAAGAATTAGCTCATTTGGTTGTGATTCCTATCTGGTTTACCCTGCAAGGCCGGCATTAATGCACGGCCCTCATATTTATTTCTATGCCATTTTAAATTTTTACTTATTTTTTTTTAGCATAAACTGCACTTAAAACAACTGGCACCAAACTACCAAGTTTTTCTCTGATCAGTTGGCAACTCTGCTTACAGGAAAATGCATTCTACTGTTTGCTTGCCCTTTTCATTTTCCTTTGTCCAAACTCTCAGGAATTCGCCTCTAGATTTGTTTTTCTTTTGTTTCAAAGCTGTGGGCTGAACTTGGTCACACAGAAATCCTTGGACTGAAGCCTGGCAGTTATCGATGGGACGTAAGAGGTTCCCTTTCAAATATGAGGGCCAGGAAGGCAGTCAT
Organism: Charina bottae; assembly: GCA_023362775.1. NCBI lineage: Eukaryota > Metazoa > Chordata > Lepidosauria > Squamata > Charinaidae > Charina > Charina bottae. Next base: position 557,557 of record JALMGJ010000048.1, on the reverse strand, counting down.
AAATCAAAGCGATCGGCAATTGAGGTTTTGCAACAAAGTCATTCCTTCAAGAAATGAAAAACAGTGTCACTGCAAGGCTTCGGTTCACGACTGGAGCAGGTTTTATTTCTGGAGTTTCTTTGGAAAACTTGCCAATTAACTGAAGAAAAAAAAAATCAGGCCTGCTCCCAGATAGTTTTGAAGAAATCCAGCCGTGAAGGATGGTTGCTTTTTCAGGGCATAAAAACAAGCATTGTCTTGCTGAAAATCTGTCGACAAAGGACCAAAAAAAAATTGCTAGGAGTGAAGAGGCTGGCAGTTCAAGGAGGCAATTTAAGTGAGTTTCATCTCAGTCCTGTTTGTGTCCGTTTACTCGGAAGGAAATTTCACAATTCCAGGATGAGACTGCCTCCCAAGTAAATGTGTGGGAGGAGGGAGAGATTATAACATGCAGATCAGCGTTGATAGCTGTGCAGAACAGAACAGAACAGACCCACCATCATGTACTTCGCTTGGTTCTGGCTTAGCATGCTGGAGGAACCCAGCCACCCCAGTTTCCAAACCCACGATTTATAGTTCAGCATCCGCAGCGTCCTTGGGAGGGGTCAAAATGGACGAGATGGTGCAGGCTCCACCCCTTTTGAATGTGTGATTGAAAGGGGAGGGGCTTGCATCACGTTCCATCCACCATCTTGCCCATTGAGACCCCTCCCATAGGGGTCTTAACTATGTGTGAAGCTTACCAATTGTGGTTCATTTAACAAACCACGATTAATAAGATCGTGGTGTTGCACCCTATGGAACCGGGACTGAACGCTTGGTGTGCAGATTTTCAGTGTCTTCTGATATCTCCCTCTTTGGACGGATGGGAGAATTTTATTCAAGCTTGTGATCTACAAACTAACCAACCCCCTTTTGATCTAGCCCAGTGGGTTGTGTGAAGCCATCCTGTGGAGAGGGATAGGATAACTCTGTACTTTAAGAGGACATCTTGGAGAGGCAATTAAGGGGAGAGGAAGAAGATAGGCCCAATTTCATTGGCCAGCTCCACTCAGTTTGGCCACTCAGCAGATCTGAAGGTAGGAGGAATCGGGCTGGGGGGCTGGGGGAGGTGTCCAAAAGTTCAGCTGGTGGAAGCTATGCTGTCAAGGCCAGGCCCCTTTTCACCCACGCCACCTTAATCACCTACTTTGAGCAGGGAGGCCAAATGATGATGGACTAGAACAGGGCTTTCCAAAGTTTTTCCCACGGCGACACACCAACCGGCGTTGGTGCGTCGCCGCGGGAAAACCCGGAAGTGCTGTCCTTGCGGCAGCGCGCAAAAACCCGGAAGTGCTGCTGCCGCTTTCGGGTTTTGCGCGCTGCAGTTGGTGTGTCGCCGCGGGAAAACCCGGAAGCGCTGATGATGATGATCATCCTGTACATAGGTTGTTTGGTTTCTCCAATGTAGAGTTCAGAGCACTCCTCACTGCACTGGATTGCATAAACTACATTGCTTTTCTTGTGTTTTGGAGTTTGATCTTTGGGGTGTACAAGCCTCTGTCTCAGTGTGTTGGTGGGTTTGAAATATACAGGTATGTGGTGTTTGCCAAATATCCGTTTTATCTTTTCAGACATGCCAGCCATGTAGGGAATGACCAGGTTCTTTCGTTTACTCTGAGTCTCAGCCCTATCTGTCGCTGTTTTAGGTCTGGTAGATTTAGATTTGGTGAAGGCCCAATTTGGATATCCACAGGCCTTCAGGGCTGTTCTCAGGTGCTGATTTTCATTCTTTTTGGAATCCATGGAGGTGGGGATGGTTTCTGCTCTGTGTGACAATGTCCTGATGACTCCTAGTTTGTGCTGCAGTGGATGGTGGGAGTCAAACATCAGATATTGATCTGTGTGTGTGGGTTTCCTGTAGATCCCTATTTCTAGCTTGCCACCGGTCCCAATGAGGACTTCACAGTCTAGGAATGCCAGTCTGTTGTCCTTGGTGTCTTCTCTGGTGAAGCTAATGTTGGCATCTATAGTGTTTATATGGTCCGTGAAGGCCTGTACTTCCTGGGCCTTGATTTTGACCCAGGTGTCATCCACATACCTAAACCAGTGGGTGGGCACCGTTCCCTGGAATGTGTTGAGTGCTTTCTTCTCCACTTCTTCCATGTATAAATTGGCCACAATGGGTGACACCCCAAAGATCAAACTCCAAAACACAAGAAAAGCAATGTAGTTTATGCAATCCAGTGCAGTGAGGAGTGCTCTGAACTCTACATTGGAGAAACCAAACAACCTATGTACAGGAGGATGGCCCAACACAGGAGAAATAACACCACAGGACCAGAGTCAGCAGTTTATCTTCATCTAAAAGAAAAAGGACACTCATTTGAGGACATTAATGTTCACATTTTAGACAGAGAAGATAGGTGGTTTGAGAGAGGGGTCAAGGAATCCATTTATGCCAACTTGGAAAATCCTTCCTTGAATAGAGGTGGGGGCCTCAGGCACAAACTCTCCCCCATCTTCCTCCCCGTTTTGTCTTCTGTGCCTAGGAAGATTAAGACCATTTCAGAAGCTCAACAGCAGCATGGTGATTTTAACGACCCTCCTTTAGATGATAAAAGGACTTAAAAATTACATCTCAATATAACCATGACCTAGCCCCAGGTATAAGGTCACACAGCTACCTAGGAACATATTTAGGATTCCCTTACCAACTTTGCTCAGACACTAAGAAAATAGAAATCCAGTTGACATGATTCAAGCTACAGACTGCTGTAGAGAACTACTGAGACCTCCTACTGCCCCCTCCTGGCCACTAGAAATTATGATCAGCAAGCGCAATTACAGCCTGGAGGTTCTACAACATACATTCAACCCCCCAAACGCCCTCCAGAAAAGCTCCATCTTAAGAAGTTTCTGGAAGGTGACCAAACACACTTCTTGGGGAAGGTCCAGGTCAACAACCATTCAGCTGCTCCTCCCAGCATGATTGAAATGGTTGAGTCGATTCCAGTGGGGAGATGTGGTCCAGAAGTCCAGAATCTGGCGCTGTGAGACTAGGCTGAAGCTGCCATAACTAAAGACGAAGCAGGCACATAAGCTGAAAGAACAAAAAACCAGGAATCTTCTCTAAAATATCCTTTCGGGGAGGTAGATAAAAAAGAAACAAGTCGATAAGGAAATGGGGGGGGGGATGTCACCTGAACCAGACAAAGGAAGTTGGGTCAGAGCATGTGGAAACATGCATTACACTGAACCTTAAAATTATAATACTAGACCAGTGTTTCTCAACCATGGCAATTTGAAGATGTGTGGACTTCAACTCCCAGAATTCCCCAGCCAGCACAGTACTTCTATTTTCTTTTCTTATTGCACTTTTGGATTTTTCTGTTCATTCTTTTTCACTTTCTTTGTTCTAATTTACTAGTTTGTAGTAGCTCTTATTATTATTAAAACTTTTAATAAAAATTATATATATAAAAATAAAAGTGAACTCTGTTTTGGGTTGACAAGTTTAAAAAGTGACTGTGATATTCTAGTGGTTAAGGCTCCGGGCTTGAAACCAGGAGTTTGAGTTCTAGTCCCGCCTTAGGCACGAAAGCCGGCTGGGTGACCTTGGGCCTATCCCTGTCTCTCAGCCCTAGGAAGGAGCCAATGGCAAACCAGGAGACTGAGAGTTCTGGTCCCGCCTCAGGCATGAAAGCCAGCTGGGTGACTTTGGGCCAGTCACTCTCTCTCAGCCCTAGGAAGGAGCCAATGGCAAACCAGGAGACTGAGAATTCTGGTCCCGCCTCAGGCATGAAAGCCAGCTGGGTGACTTTGGGCCAGTCACTCTCTCTCAGCCCTAGGAAGGAGCCAATGGCAAACCAGGAGACTGAGAGTTCTAGTCCTGCCTTAGGCATGAAAGCTGGCTGGGTGACCTGGGGCCAATCCCTGTCTCTCTCAGCCCAACTCACCTCACAGGGTTGTTGTTGTGGGGAAAAGAGGAGGAGGAAGGAGTATGAGGTATGTTCGCTGCCTTGAGTTATTTATCAAATAATAAAGGCGGGATATAAATACTACAATAAAAAAATAAAATAAAATAAAATAAAATAAAATAAAATAAAATAAAATAAAATAAAATAAAATAAAATAAAATAAAATAATAAAATAATAAAATAATAAAATAAAATAAAATAAAATAAAATAAAATAAAATAAAATAAAATAAAATAAAATAAAATAAAATAAAATTATACCCTTGGGCTAAAAGTCACCCATACATTTCTGTGGCTGAGAGTGCATTTGAACACGGGTCTCCCCAGTGCCAGTCCAACAACAATCTAGTGAAGTAGGCCAAGAGGGAGGTTCTGCAGCTGAGAATAGACTAGACCACTGTTTCTCAAACTTGGCAACTTTAAGCTGGCTGGGGAATTCTGGGAGTTGGAGTCCGCACATCTTAAAGTCGACACGTTTGAGAAACAGTGGTCTAGATCCTGCATCTCCTACTCCTCTTCCAACACGTTAATCATATTGGTGTGAGCAGATCCCAGCTTGGCACTACCTCAACTTCAGGACTGCAAAGCTCTAACGACGGGTGGCCTTCAAACTTCAGCTTTCTTCCCAGCAGATGGCAGCCTTGACTTAAGAGCGTGGTACTCCTTGAAGTAAAACCTCAATGCTATAGCTTGAATATTTTTTGCACGGAATTGCAGAGGCAATCAAAAAGAAGGCTGCAGAAGGTGACTAGAGGGTGATATTCTAGATATCCCTAATATGAGCTTTCAAGAACTCAGAGGAGTTAGTGGCAGGTAGCCCTGGTGAAATGTTGTTCGCCAGGTCACAAAGACTCCGAAGCAACTGGACTGTGGTCAAAAAAGTCAAAATGGCGGCCACGATGCAGCTGAGCGCCCATTTTTGATGAGCACTGATATGCATAAAATGGGTGGAGCTTTGATTGCACTGTTGTGGCAGCCACCTTAGGCTGACCATATTTCCTTGAGACAAAAACAGGACATTGGGATGGCAAAACGGGACAGGGTCTTATGTAATATTCCGTATTCATGAAAAAGACGGGCCCCTGCCCTCCCGGTCCGTGTGATTGGCTCCTGCCTGCAAACCCCGCCTCCAGTCTGCACGATTGGCTCCTGCCTGCAAACCCCGCCCCCCGGTCCGCACAATTGGCTCCCACCTGCAAACCCCACCCTCCTTTGCCGTGCAGATAGGTGGGTGGGCTTCCTCTTCCGGGCTGCCTCCAATCGGCAGCTCCGGCTCAGATCCTCCTTCTGCACCATTCCCGCCGGGTTTAAAAAACGGGACAAAATTGAGATTTTTATCAAAATGATGGGACGGTTGGAAACTACTTAAAAAACAGGACTGTCCTGTAAGGTCCCTGGCTTACACTGTTTTACCCAAGTTCCTGAGGTTGCCAAAAGAGAGACTTGAGTCGAGGCTTTGAGATTTAAAATAACAGTGTTTATTTGGCCAAGCAAAGCTGGGTGGAATCTCTGCAGACATCATGGCAGTGAAATGTCTGGGAAGAGATCCACACTCACACATTGCAACTTCAACACTTATATAGGTTTCCCAAGTTCAATAAGAAAGCATAGTGAACTCTCTCCTAGTGAGAGTGCAAGGTCTCTGTATTTGCATTTCTAGCAGTAAGAAAGCATAAACGAACTCTCTCCTAGAGACAGAGCATCTCCTGGTATTCTAAACATACTTGCCCTGCGTTATCTAATCTCTAGTCCCCTTTCACCTAATTCCCTGTCGCAAGCAGTTTTCAAAAGCATAATGGCGTTGGCTAAGCTCACCCTTACAGTCCCATTCAAAACAGGACGTATGGTCAGCCTACAGCCACCTTGACTTTTTTGACCACACCCTGGAGCAGTGGAATAGTAGTAATATCTCCTAGTACATTAATTGTAGCTCATGGATTGTGACCCCTTTCTCCATGGTGAAACCCGATTTATTCCATTTAGCTAACACATTTGGGTTCACAGGACATACTGGACCCTAACCCAGTGTTTCTCAACCTTGGCAACTTTCAGATGGGTGGACTTCAACTCCCTTCAACTCGCATGCTGGCTGGGGAATTCTGGGAGTTGAAGTCCACCCGTCTGAAAGTTACCAAGGTTGAGAAACACTATCCCAAATGAGCCTTGCAGGGGTTGTACAACATGCTGGGCTAAAATGTGGCTAGCTTAAGATTTGGAGCTTGTGCTAGGCAAGGCTCAAATGGGCTTCTGTAGGATTGTGTAGGGAAAGGAACCATTGTCTTGGCATCTCAGACCACTGTACCAAGCCGCAGTGTGGTTTATTTGGGCATAACGTGTGAACTAGCCATTGTGGCTTTTTAACCGGGATCTAGTGTTTAGCCCGTTGTGTGAATCCAGCCATGACCAAGTTGCCGGTTAGCCAACGGACTCATTTTCTGGTTCACGTAATATATTGAAGTCTAAAGTAACCAAGTGCTGAGGTTCACACAACACGTTATGCTGCGATCAGTCTGATCCAGTTGAACACTAGCCAAGCTTTTGTGCAAATTAGGTCTTCACCTGACCTGGTTGTGTGCGCGCTGCAAACACAGTTGATGTGAGAGTTTCATTCAAAGGAAACTTTTCACAAAGTACTGATGGCAGCGCAGATAAGGATGACCAGTTCTTCCCAGAATTTGTCACTGTTAACGATTCTCACCTACCTTATTTTTTGGATATACCATGCAGTGTTAACCACGCAGAAACAGAGACTATTGCAAGAGAATGAAAATTCTTTTGGATTTGGGAAAGTAGTAGTCCTCTTCCCCCTGAAGTAGTCCCAGAATTAAAGAAAGGATTGGAAGGGACCTAGGAAATCATCTTGTCCAAACCCATCCAGGATAGGAATCGATCACTGCAGCACCCCAACAGATGCCCGCCCAGCTTGTTTAAACGCCTCTGGCAAAGGAGAGGCCGTCACTTCCCCGGCCATTAGTGAACAGCTTTTAGGGCCCAAAGTCATCCTGTGGTTGTGGGTGGACTTGAACCTGGGTGTCCCCAGGCCCTATTCCAAGCCCTAACCACTACACCACCCTCATGCTTTGACTTCTAACAAGTTGGTGCTTCATGACTGGCCATGTGGCAGCCATTTTGTGAGCGTGCCTGATTTGTTGGCTTCCTAACTCCATTTTAAAGCGCTGTGTAGCTGAGAATTGGATTTGAGCTTGGAAACCATAGAATTTGGGGCTAAATTTAAACATTGTGGGTCTGTTATAGTATGCAGAGCTTTTCTGCACTAACCTCCAATTTGCTCCAAGCTTGCCTATATCGTGCTCGTGCCTGGATATATATATTATGTACATAAGTTCTATGGCCACCATCTCATTACATAACTCTGCGTGGTTAATAATACTTCTGTTTGCTATGTAGGGAGTCACATTCAGTGCAATGACGTTTATATTAAGATATAGGATAGTGAGTGGGCTAGGGGAAAAAAAGAGACCACAATGGAATTTTAATTAAAAACAAAAGGCCTTTAATCATATTGACTAGCTATAAATTCATAATTAATGCGTTAAGAATAAAAAAGTAAAGATAAAGGTTTCCCCTGCATAGTCGTGTCCAACTCTAGGGGCCGGTGCTCATCTCCGTTTCTTAGCCGAAGAGCCAGCGCTGTCCGGAGACGCTTCCATGGTCATGTGGCCGGCATGATGCGTGCAGAACACTGTTACCTTCCCACCGAAGTGGTACCTATTTATCTACTTGCATTTGCATGCTTTCGAATTGCTAGGTTGGCAAGAGCTGGGGCAAGTGCAGGAGCTCATTCCGTCACGTGGGGCTAGGGATTCGAACCTCTGAACTTGCGACCTTCCGATCGACAAGCCTGGCGTCTGAGCCATCACGCCCCCTTGCTTTAAGAATAAATGGATTAAATACATTATTCTCAAAAAGCCATTAGGTTGTGTTTGCGTATCTATATCTATAGATACGGGTAAGACAAATCCCATAGAAATATTTCAATATATCAAAATGCTTAAACATTATTTATTACATTGGTCTTTATATACAGTTAGCTGCTATTTCCGTAATTCAGCCACAGTAAATTTACCTGTAAAATAGGAAAACAAAAACAAGAAACCAACCCACAACCTCCACAGACCTAGATTAAATAAAAACCATAAAATAATGTTTGGTTGCTTTCCATAAAAGGTATCTTTCAACCCTTTTGGTAGGCTGAATCCATGCTCATGTTAGGAAGTAAACCACTTCAAAATCAGTGCATTAAAGTTTGCCTGCAACACAATACTAGTTAGAGGGTTCTAGAATCCTCCAATAAGTTTACAATTTAGAAGTTTAGAAATCAAATTGTAATCCAACAGGAACAGCCAAGAATATACTTAACCGGCTCGTGGTCTGCATCACCGCAGGATGCAAGTGTGAAAGCTGCATAGCTGAAGTGTTTCTCTGAGCATGTGGTGGGGACCTTGAGATCCACCTGAAGAACACCCTGCAGGATGAAGTGGGACCACTGAGGAACACCCTTCCACTTCAATTTGCTCACATCTGTGGAAATGTCTAGGGCAGAGCTTTCCAAACTTTTGATGTTGGTGACACACTTTTTAGACATGCATCATTTCGTGACACACTCTTACAGCAGGGCACAAGGGAGGCACTAGGACCTGTGCGGAATCACAGCAGGTTTGGAGGCAGCCAGGCACAAGGCAGGCACTAGGACCTGTGCGGAATCCTGGCAGGGCAGGTTAGGAGGTAGCAAGGCACAAGGCAGGCATTAGGATCTGCGCGGAATCCTGGCAGGGCAGGTTTGGAGGCAGCAAGGCACAAGGCTGGCATTAGGACATGCGCGGAATCCAGGCAGGGCAGGTTTGGAGGCAGCCAGGCACAAGGCAGGCACTAGGACCTGCGCGGAATCCTGGCAGGGCAGGTTTGGAGGCAGCCAGGCACAAGGCAGGCACTAGGACCTGCGCGGAATCCTGGCAGGGCAGGTTTGGAGGCAGCCGGGCACAAGGCAGGCACTAGGACCTGCGCGGAATCACAGCAGGTTTGGAGGCAGCAAGGCACAAGGCAGGCACTAGGACCTGCGCGGAATCCAGGCAGGGCAGGTTTGGAGGCAGCCAGGCACAAGGCCGGCACTAGGACCTGCGCGGAATCCAGGCATGGCAGGTTTGGAGGCAGCCAGGCACAAGGCCGGCACTAGGACCTGCGCGGAATCCTGGCAGGGCAGGTTTGGAGGCAGCAGGGCACAAGGCAGGCACTAGGACCTGCGTGGAATCCTAGCAGGGCTCGGAGGCAGCAGCAGCCGCGACACACCCAGACACTGCAGCCGACACACTAATGTGTCCCGACACACAGTTTGGAAAGCTCTGGTCTAGGGGTTCCTTGACAGTTTATGGTCTGATGGCCACCCAAGGTTCTTCCCAAGTCAGGTTTTCAGCACAACCAGTACATAAAATAGCCAATGTTCTTTTTTTTATATAGTAAATTTTATTAAGTTTCAAAGAAAGAATAAAAACTACAATAAAAACAAAAAACTACAAAAAAAGAAAAAAAACTAAAAAAGTGCAGAAACACAAGAGAAGAAAAAAATTTGGGTTGGTTAGAGAGGACTGAGCAGTTCAGCAATTCAGCTAGGCAAACAGAGGTAAACCTCTAATCCAGTGTTTCTCAGCCTTGACAACTTGGCTGGCTGGGAAATTCTGGAGGCTGAAGTCCACACATCTTAAAGTTGCCAAGGTCAAGAGTCAGCCACAATTGACTGGGTTTTCCCAGCATGCCAAACCGAACCAACCATATTATGCCTTAGCGTGGCATGTGAACCCAGCCAATAAAACTTAAGAGAACCACAAAGATGACCTTGGAGAAGGACTGTGGCCAAAGTTAGCAAAACATGATTTAAGCCCAGGATAGAAGAGCACATTAGAAAGAAACTCAAGCTTTGTATAAGAGGGAGGAAAATATGGTCAAATTTTCAAGATTTAGTCACTCCAGCCTACATCAGCAGAGTTCTAGTATATGTGGAGTCTGACTTGGCCTACCTCATAGGGCTGAGATCTGGCTAATTAAAATAAAATGGACCACACTCAAAAGGTGGTTCAGTTTTGCAAATGAATTCACCAAAATTGTGACCCCCCTTTTGATTCACACAGCAATTTCAATTCTGAGACCCCAAAATGACATTTTACAAAAACTTTCTACTAGCTGCTTTTTATCTTTGTCCCACAAGTCTCTCTTCTGTTGTTAGAGGACAGAAGTGGAAGCTTTATTTATTTATTAAATTTTTATCACCGCCCATCTCCCCCGCAAGGAGGGACTCTTGCTTTAGACTAAACAGCCAGGAAAGTGACATATTTAAAGCTGGCTCCTAGTAGATTCCAAGTCCGTGATCTCCACTGAGATTTTTTTAAAATTTCCATACCATTATTTTGATTCTATGACCATGAATAGAACAAGAGCTAAATGATTTCAAGAAACGTGCTGGCAGATGTGAAAAATATAATACATCAATTACTAGAGCTAAGATGCACAGGTGTCAGACAAGCATCCTGTATTAGTGCAAAACAGCAGTGACCAGATGTGTCCACGGTGTGTGCGTGTGTCAAAAAAGTCAAGATGGCAGCCATGACCACGCAATCAAAGCACTGCCACCTTGGAGTTTAACATGTTCAGAACAAAGATGGTTTTTTCGTGCTCTAATAATAGCAAAAATAATAATCCTCAGGAGATGGAAAAATACTGTAATTCCAGATATAAAGGACTGGATTTCAGAGATGTGGCACTTGGCAATTTTTGAGATAATTATATATTCGGTTAATCAGAAAATGTCACACTATCTTTCCCTTTGGAAAAAAATTTTTGGACAGGCTTGGTCAGAATTGAAAGTTTAGGTTTTTTTTAAAAAAAGACTTTTAAGATCAGGAGAACTTGGCATATAGTTGTAATCATAGGGCGTTTTGTGTACGTTTGTTCTTTTTATGTATTTTTTGTTGTTTAATTTTTTCTTCATCCGAGTATTTAAGTGTGGTAAATTGTTCATTTTTATTTCATTTTACATCATTCTGTTTCTTTGTTTGAAAATGACTATATATATAAAAAAATAGCCCTGCCACTATTCTATTCACATATTGTTCCTGGCATTAACTGCAGGGCCAGTTTAGTGCCTGGCAGTTTGGTAGCAAATTAGGGGGACCAAATTATTGAAGATATGAAACATTTCCTCTTAAGCAGTCTTAACAGTAACCACTGTTACTGTTAAGCAGGGAGAGGTTAGCAAGCCTCGAAAATCTAACCCCTTCTCCCAAGGTCCCAATTAGTATGAACAGCCATTTATTGGGGCCAGATAGAAGAGCTTCATATCTCCCTGCTAAGCATGCAGCAGTGCGCTAAACTTTTTAAAAACACTGGTGCATTGTTAAGGCACATGATTAGCACTGTATATAGTTCGTGCTGTTTCAGCATTTATTCATTCAATTTATATTCTTTCCACATTGTTAACAGTCTGGATTTCAGGAGAAAACTGTCTATGTTATTTGTAACATTGCACAAGATTTGTGGAGAAGCGTACTGCTTAATTTTGTACACCACCAGCTTAAACAAAAAAGATAGAGCAGATCTAGAAGATGGATTGTTCCTTGGCCAAGAAAGCAAAGACTTAGGCAGGCTGCAAAAGTTGTCTAATTGTAGCCAATTGCTACCTAGGGCAGACCTAGCAGAGCTCTGTAGACTTGATGACTAGCAGCCTACAGGTAGTCCTTGCTTAACAACCACAATTGGGACCTGAATTTCAGTTGCTAAGTGAAATGGTCATTAAGTGAATCCAACCCGATTTTACGACCTTTTTTGTGGTAGTTGTTAAGTGAATCGCCACAGGCGTTAAGCAAATCACGTGGTTGTTAAGCGAATCACACAGTTCCCCATTGATTTTGCTTGCTAGAAGCCAGCCGGGAAGGTTGAAAATGGCGATCATGTGACCACAGGACGCTGCAATGCTCATTAAATGCGAACTAGTTGCCAAGCGACCAAATTGTGAACATGTGACTGTGTGGACGCTGCAATGGCTGTAAGTTTGAGAACCAGTCATAAGTCGTTTTTTTAAGCACCATCGTTAAGTCCGAACCATCACTAACTGAATGGTTGTTAAGCAAGGACTACCTGTACTTGGGTGAAGATTGGTCCCTCTGAACCAGTGTTTCTCAACCTTGGCAACTTTAAGATGCGTGGACTTCAACTCCCAGAATTCCCCAGTCAGTATGCTGGCTGGGGAATTCTGGGAGCTGAAGTCCACAAATCTTAAATTTGCCAAGGTTGAGAAACACTGCTATGAGCAATGGAGCACCTTCCCGTTGCAGAATCTCATGGGATGCTTGAACACGCTTCCAACCTCCCACCAAGCAAAGAATTTGTTGGCTAGGAAGATTCCCAGAAACAAAAGCCCTCATTTAGCAGCTTTAGTGGTAGCTATTAAAGCAGGGCTTTCCAAAGTGCCGCCGCTGGCGACACACCAGTGGTGGCGGCAGTGGCAGCAGCCTCCGCTAAAACGCAGAAGCACTGATGCCGTGCCACTGCCGCCATGCACGCACGCGCCGCCGCTTCCGGGTGGTGGGGCGACACACCACGCTGTGTGTGGCGACACACTTTTGTGTGGCGACACACAGTTTGGAAAGCTCTGTATTTAGGATCTGCAAAGTATCCTTTATACCCTTAAACAAGGCCCCTCTTCTTTGAGGACCGTCTGCATTCAAGGAGGTCTACTTGGGAAGAATTCTGAGCATGTCTTCTTGGAAAAGGCCGGCCAAGACTCAGAGTGAAAGAAGCAGAAAATGGAAAATGCACACAGGGTTTTCCTCCAAAGATAAAGAGGAAAACGGTACCCTCTCCCATCTTAGAGAGGTTAACCTGACTGGCAGGTGACTTAGGGACGACCTCTTTTGCTGTATAGGTAGTCCTCAACTTACAACCACAATTGAGACTAGAACTTCCGTTGCTAAGCGAGGCAGTTGTTAAGTGATTCACGTCCGATTTTATGACTTTTTGCCATGGTCATTAAGCGAATCACCACAGCCATTAAGCAAATCCAGCTTCCTCCATTGACTTTGCTTGTCGGAAGCCAGCTGGGAAGGTTGCAAATGGCAATTGCGTGACCCCAGAACGCTGCAACCGTCGTAAGTACGAGGACCGGTTGCAAGTCACTTTTCCCAATGCCATCGTAACTTTGAATGGTCATGAGTCGAGGACTACCTGTACCTGAGCATGGTAGGTTGGCTGGGAGCAAGGGGTTCAGAGCCAACATAGGTTGCTCTGTAAGATGTAACGTAAGATGCCCCCATCTACGGTTACCAGGCTGCTGTTCTCTACCCACTGTCTTCTGCCACCCCTCTGCTTACCTTCAGGCTGTCCCTAGCCCTATTTAGCATCACTAAGAGTCTGTTGGAGTGGGCAGCCATAATACATGTAATAAATAATAATAACAATAACAATTGTGGACCTGATGCAATTCTAGTCCCCATGCACAGGGGGAAAGCTTTCCCCAATACAGACTTATGTCGGAGGCATCAGGTTCTCTGCCTCTCTCGCATTATTGCGTGCACTGCTAAGCTAGACGTCCAGTACGGGGTTCAGTCCAGCACCAGACCCTCCAGATCTGTGAAACAGTTCCCCAGCAATGGCCATGTTGGCTATGGAATTCTGGGAGTTGAGTCCCCCCATTTAGGAGGCACCCAAGCCGGAAAGGCTAACAGGAGATGGACGTACAGCGGACTGCAAGTTGGGGATAATGCATTCTAAGCCTCCACGGGACAGGTGCATAATACTATTTCTCTCCTTCCATTTACATAAACATGATAAATTTTACAAGGCAGTTATACTTTTTTCTTCAATCGAGGTAACATTAGGTAACAACATCCTTTCACTTCATGCAACTCTCAAAAATTGCAGCATCAGGACAAAGCTTCTTGTCTACTTAACCAACTCAGTGAACATTTCAACATTAAAATACTGTGAGAAATGATTTCCAGGAGCCATTCTCATCACTGTTTCACCATCGGAGCAGCACATCTATGTCATAACATGGATTTATGGGATAATCCGCTTGAAAGAAGCATGCTATCCACCTTCAGCAGTTTCTAAATGCTGCATTAGGTAGTTGGACCGTGCTGCAATTTCTGAGAGTTGCATCAGGTGGAGAAATCAGGCCTTCTTTCCATGAAATGTACAGAAATGAGACAGGGATGACTCGAGAGACCCCAGTAACAACAACGAACAAAAGATGTATCATCATGCTAAAAACTGCATGTACCCAAAAGGAAGACACATCTAAGTTTAAGATGTTATCTGTCCCTTCCTCCATTACCTTATTTTCTAAAAGAAAACCCTTCTATGTTAAAGGAAAGCAGGGGGAAAAAAACAGAAAAAGCTTTCCTTTCAGTTACAGAAGCTTCATGTAACAAAATGGACAGAGAGTCTTGTGGTACCTTAAAGACTAATTTAAATTATTATGGCATACATCTATTAGTCTTTAAGGTGTTTTAATTGCAAGAGACTGACACGTTACTCTTAGATTATGTCTGTAATCTTTCAAAATGGCTAGAAGAATTTGGGGGAATTGCATCACCCCATCTGTTGAGAGATAAAACCAGAATGTATTTAATTGGTCCATTTGTGGCAAGTAGAAGACTGAGGTTCAGCCTCCAAGCCAGGAAGGCGTCTGTTCAAACATTAGGTAGCTGCAGGTAATGTCTAGTATGGCAGCTGGCTGAGATTGGGCCAACTTCTTATTTTCCTAGGCTTGCAAATTAAGTGTGGGAGGGAGATGGGAGGCAGGATTTGGAGGCTGGTAAGCTTAGGTTAAACTACTGACCAAGGCATTAGCCACTGGCTACTTGGTGACAGGACCCATGCTATTGTTCTCCAATCTGATTTGTCAGTGGGTTTATGGATGAAGTCTTCTGCCTGCCATAATGCTATATGATTCAAGGGTTGACCAATGCATGCAACTTTTTTTTTTTTAAAGCTGGAAAACTGAGAATGGGGAGTCACAATCGCTGGCCTTTCATTTTGAAGCAGCTGCACCAACTGGGACAAAGAAGAAGGTTGCATGAATTGGGACAAATAAAAATCTGAAGAGGCAGTGGCAAAGGTTATATGGTTATGTTATTAATCGCCAATCAGGATGCCCTAGTTCAAAATAAATCAGGCCATTTTTCTGTCAGGGATTTGGATGCTTAGGGCATCAGCGCTGTACATGAACTGAAGTTGTGCTTTAAAGGGGTAAGAAGGCTGAGCCGTAACAACAGAGTCGGTAGGAGCTTGAGGGGGACAAGGAAGAGGAATCAGCCAGATCAATCCTGAATCAGAGGCAAATATAAGTCACTTTTCATGCTCCTTAAATGCAACAGTGTGCAAGATTCCTTTATGTTTCTGATGTACAGTACTTTTAAAAAATGCACTAGAAGGGGCAGCCAAAGAATGATCAGATCATCGCTTTTGGCTTGTTTTGAGTAGAACAAAACCTTGTTTAATTTTATTTATCTTTAATGAATTAGATGGCTTTATCTTTTCTCCTGCCTGTCTTCCATTGTGCCCGAAGAGGCACAGATACCTTCACAACTTTGTGTGATTCAACAATCACTGGCCAAGGACAGGCTGATACTTATTCTGCACATCTGAAAAATAGGGTGTCTGGCAGACACACGAGTTAATGGGTATTTAATTAAAAAAAAGAGCATTGGTTCTCGATTACATTTGCTCAGGAATGAAAATTTCACATCTCAAAGTTGCGTCTTCAGTAGGCTTCTCCCTTTGACCTACAACGGTCCCTAGCAGGAGTGGATGTAACTTAACACTCTGCTTCCACACCAGCCCCAAATCTTTCAAAGAACAGAAAGATTGGGGAGTATCTCTCAGCAGCTCTGTCCATGGTTTTTAAGGGTCCATGAGTCACATTACACCAGCTAAAACTATTTTATTAGTATCTCAAGGAACTAAGTGGGCAATTGCTGCTGTCAGACTGATCATCATATGTTTCAAAACTCCTTTGGGCCTGGAGGAAAACAATTTGCAGGCAACGTTCTTCACTGGGAATGGCACACACAGCGACAGAGTTAGAAGAAGAGCACTTCCATCTTACCTCCACTTAGATCTAGGCTTTTCCAATTGGAGGACCTCCCTGTTGGAACTCCAACTTCTAGAATTCCCTGCCAGCGGGCCTCTTGGTGAGGCTGGCTGAGAATTTGGGGAGCAGGAGGCCCAGAGCACCTGAACAGCACCACTCTGGAAGAGGCTGCATTAATCCATGGGCTTCATTACGGCATCCTTCCCCACCCTGATGCTCCCTGGGAGTGTTGGCTAACAACCTGCCATTAGCTCAACACATTTGGAAGGCACCAGGTTCGGGAAGGATTCACGAAAGAAGCCAATGTTGAAAAATTGACAGGGAATAGTTCTCCCTAACCATTACAAGATACCAATAATGAGGCGACAAATACTGAATCCCTTAGAATATCAAATGGAACATTTGCCTTCTTTTGGCTCCAGCGTGTTTCATGATCCAGCCAGAAGCATTTGGTTCCAACCACGGATTGGATGTCTAATCAGTCAAATGAAAAAAGCACAGCCATTGCCTGTGCCTGGCACACCTCACCAGGCCAGGATCACCAGCCTTCAAACACACAAATATTGTGATACGGCTTTAACGTTGCAAACACAAGGAAAACCTCCAATCGTGGGTTCTGTAGACATGCCGGTGCTTGATCCTTTGTGATTCTCTATTGTTCCAGGAGTAGAGAAAGAAAGAAAGAAAATCTCTTTGCAGTGCCGAGAACTTCCAATGTGGCAGTCAAAGGTCTCCAGGGCCGGTGGCTATTCCCATTTGGCCAGCGTGCTTCTTACGGCTTCTTCGTTGATTCTACTAAGAGAACGGGCCAAATCCCAAAGAGAAACTATTGAAAGGAAGGAAAAAGGGTTTCTTAGGCTGCTGGTTCAGGACAAAAAAGAAATAAACTTACCTCCCTGGAGAACCTCCTCTGGTTATTAGTGATCTACAGTAATTACTTATCTCTACATGCTTTATGCATGTTATGTTTTTATCCTAGGGAAGAGAAACTAATACAAAGGACTGCCAGATGATCAGAGGAAAAGTCCCACCTTTCCTCTACAAACTCTCCAGAAGTCAATGGATAAAGCATTTCATAGTAAAGAGATAATTCTTTTATGTCCATAACCCAAGCTGTGACTAGGAAAAAGTCTATCAAGCTTTCTGAAGAGCCATTGCATGTTTGGATTAGAAAGGCTCTTCCTTTTTTAGATATTCAATCTTTACAGGAAAAAAAGGAGGAATAACAACTCTTTATCACCTTGTAGAAGTCATGGCTCCAATAATTAACAATATACCTCAGAAAATGAAAGCCATAACAACAGAAGCATAAGAATATAAGCAGCGCCTTGCTGGACTGGACCTCTGGCCCATCTCTCCCAGCAGTCTGTTCTCCCAGTGGCCAGCCAACTGCAGAAGGAAGCCCACTAGTTTCCCAGCAGGTGGCCTTCAGGGGCAGCCCCATGCCATTGAGGCTAAGAGCCATGAATCTCCATGATTCCAACCCTCTTTTGAAACCAGCCGAGCTGGTAGCCATGCCCTAGAATTTCTGTGAAACACTCTTTCTGCTACAGTCTTATTATGATCCTAGATTCCTAGGCACTAGAAGCAAAGAGAAGCCCATCCAGGTTTGCTGCCACTGGCCAAACAGAAAGACTCTGGGGAGGACTGTTACAGTGTGGAACAGCCCACCGGACATCATCATTGGTCAGCAGAGGAGAAGCTGGAAAGTGTCTCCATTTGCCTGTTGGCTGCAGAGTTTGGGGAAGGGTCTGTGTTTGCTTTGTATTTCTGCGATCTGCTCTAAGCCTTGAGGATACTGTAATTCAATCAGGTGAAGTATATCTATGAAGGTTCTCAGTCATCCAGGTGGAACTGTCTGTAGCTTGAATCATGTCAACTGGATTTCTATTTTCTCAGTGGAAACGTTTCGCTCCTTATCCAAGGAGCTTCTTCAGTCTGAGCAAAGTTGGTAAGGGAATCCTAAATATGTTTCTAGGTAGCTGTTTCTATGTTTCTCACAGCTACCTAGAAACATATTTAGGATTCCCTTACCAACTTTGCTCAGACTGAAGAAGCTCCTTGGATAAGGAGCGAAACGTTTCCACTGAGAAAATAGAAATCCAGTTGACATGATTCAAGCTACAGACAGGTGAAGTATACATTCTCAAAACAAAATGAGACCTACCAATTGAAGAGAAATGAGATCTAACAAGATGCTGACTACTTCCACCACACCCACTGATACTACACCCACTTAGAGAAGCTTTAGTCACAAATGGTTCAAAACCTGCCTTTGGATAAATCCTGTGGTGATTATTTAATAGCACTCTTGATGAAGAGATCAGTCAATGCATTGATTCAGGAGCTCATTATCCCAGGAAGAGGCCCCACAAAACTGGTGCACTTTGGGAACATTTAACAAAACCTTGCCAGTTTTCATCACAGTAGCACTGAACATGCTTACGGTATATTACTCATTTTAAACAAAAGGCCATTTGCAAAGATTCCGTTGTGAGTGGTCTCGCCTATTTTTTTTTCAGGATATGCATATGGAGTGGGAGGACTGAATATGCAATTAAGCACTTATGTTGCTTCAATTTCAGTGGGAGAAGCTAAAGCGATCTCTCTACTAGGCTTACGAGGCATTTAACTCTGCCTGAACCTGTCCTCATTTTTCCAAGGTGTGCTTAGTCGCTTTCAGCAAGCTGTTCCTGAAATTTGTTTTCAGAGAGTTTTCTTCCCTAATGTATTACTATGTTAAAGAAGACATCATAAATTAATTCATAATGAACCAAGCCCACCTAGTTCAATTGTGGGCACACTTCCTGGGCTTTTAGGATAATGATCTGGAGGCCCTTTTGGAAATGTCAGAGGTCTCCATCAGTATTCAAAACGGGCTCCATTACGGACCTTCTGAAGAGGTTGGAAGATTTTCTTAGGCATACATTTTGGTGCAATACTGAACGTGAGCCAGGGCACTTATCAATCATTGCTTGGTTTTTAATTCAAATTGTTCTTTTGTTTACTTTTCTTTGGTTGTAGTTGGAGTTGTAATGTTTGAGTGGGGCGGCCATTTAAGTTCTTTAAATAAAATAAATACAAACAGTGTTGATAAAATTAACGCTCATGAAGGGGGGAATGCTGATCAAGTGAAAGAGGGCACAATGCTGGGCTAGATTTCTAGACGAGAGACTTAAAATCCTGAACGATCCTGTCAGATTCGAGAAATGGTCTGAAAGGCGGGGAATGAAATTTAAGAGAAAGGGCAAAATTCTACTCTAAGGAAACAAAAATATTTTGGTAAAGTAACAGGCGACCTGTTACTTAAATTTCAAGGGAAATGCTGGAAGCTTTGGGAAGACCAGGAAGATTATATCCTGTATTTCTGTTTGCATCAATGCTCTAAGTCATTCCCAAGTCTTTAGAAGTTCGAATCATGGTACAACTGCTACTAAACTGTCTGGCCATCAAGTACGCATATTAAAAGAACACACACACCATGAACACGCTCCAGGTCTTAAGACGATGATGGATCTATCTATTAGAGCACACAGAAGGGGCAGTTCCTTCTGGGAAAGGAACAGGAGAAATGTCTCTTGGAAGACAACTTCTTTAAAGTTATGGTTTAGTGCCCAATGATCAAAGGCAAAGATTTGTGAATGACCTCTCTTAACTGATTCACCAAAAAAAAAACCTTCACAGAGAAGAAGCAGAGCCTTCACCAAAAAATGCCATTGGCATGAAAGAAGATGGAACTCATCAGATGAAACATGTGTCCAACCAAACCTGACCTGTTCTATCCTAAAGTACTTCTCCTGTCTTTCAGTTGGAAAGAAGGTCTTGTTCCATTGCCTGCTGCCTTTGTTTTTAACCACTGAAGACATGGGATATCTTCTGGGAAACTCTGTACAAAAAGGATGCACTTGAACTGGAAGGATGGTTCTTATGGAAGCACGGGACAGAGCAAATCAAGAGTAACCCTGGTTGATTGGACCAGATGTCCACCTTGTCCTGCATTCTACTTTCCACCATGACTGATCAGATGCTTTGGGGAAATCCACAACTGCACAAGGTGAATGCATTTCACTACAACTATATGTGAAAACTGCAGATAGAACTCCCTGAACAGCTGGAGAGCTTGGCACAGTATCCCAAAAGAGTGTCTTAGCAATACGAAGAACACAAAACCAACCAGGGTGGTTTAGTGGTTGAGAGGTTGGACAAGGAACAGGGAGAACCAGGTTGCAGTCCATCCTCAGCCATGGAAGCTCACTGGGAGAGGATCTCTCAATTTAATCTACCTTGTCAGTTGTTGTTGAAACAAAAAATTGGAGGAAGGTACAGTAAGCTGTGTATGCTGCCTTTTGCTCCTGAAGGAAAGGTGAGGTATCAAGCTAATGAATAAAACATCTGCTGTGTGGATTTATCTTTATATATTTATTTTTATTCTCAACCTGTTTGAAATAATAAAGCATTGCTATGCTTCCACCAAACAAAATAAGGTCTGTGTCTTGCTTATTAAGAGTTCCCCTTGATAATACATTATTCAAAACATGCCAGGAATATAAATCAATCAAACAAGACAGAGAAATCTGCACAGCAGATGTTTTGTTACCTTCATGTCACAAGAACACCTGCTGAGCGTCATTACTCACCAAATATGGGGCTACATGGGGCTACCCTTGAAGAGTGTCCGGAAGCTTCAGCTGGTTCAGAATGCAGCTGCGCGGGCGGTTTTAGGTGCCTCAAGATCAGCACATAACACCTTTGCTCCGCGAGCTGCATTGGGTCCCAGTTTGCTTCCGGATTCAATTCAAGGTGTTGTTTATTACCTTTAAAGTCCTACATGGCATGGGACCAGGTTACCCGAGGGACCGTCTCATCCCTGTTACATCAACCCGTCCCACCTGGTCCTGCAGAGAGGGCACGCTACGAACCCCGTCTGTAAGAGAGTTCCATCTGACGGGGTCCAGGAGGTGTGCCTTCTCTGCAGTAGCCCCCGCCCTCTGGAATATTCTTCCTCCTGAAATAAGATCGCCCCCTCTCTCCTGGACTTTAGAAAAAACCTAAAGACCTGGTTATGTCACCATGCTTGGGGAGGGGAGGGGAACAGCCAGTCTTGGGGTTGGCTGGTCTCTTAGATCTGCCCTGACCAGCCTTACCGACCGATGGGATGAGATCTACCATTCCTGGATCGAACTGTATTAGATATTTTATTGTTTATTATTGTTATTTATAGTTTTTTACTGATTTTAAACTTTTGTTGTGAACCGCCCAGGGTCCCTCCTTGTGGGGGAGATGGGCGGGATATAAATATGACAAATAAATAAATAAATAAATAAATAAATAAATGTATGTATGTATGTATGTATGTACGTACGTACGTACGTACGTACGTACACTGGGGGAAACAGTGACAGTTGCATCATACAAAATTCAAAATTTCCGGTGAAACATTTATTGCATAAAATATAGATATATCCACCACTGGGGAAATACTTCAAATTTTCATCAGTTAAATAACTCATTACTAAGTGCCTCAGCACCTTAAAGGTATTTTGCCTCCCTCCGTTTCTGAGAGGTCTTTAAGCTGAGGGGCTTTATGATAAAATTACAACTCAACAAATTCTCAGGGGAAAAACAGACATTGTTTATTCTGCTTTGGAATAGCAAACGCAAGCATTATATGCTATGAATCTTTGAACGCAATAAAATAAAATAGATTTCAGGACGCAGTGCGCCCTTACATCTTCTTCTCAATGTTATATTGACTCTGCGGATTTTATGTATGCTGTATCTTTTGTTTTTTTCTATAATAAAAAAAAAGAAAAAAGAAAAAAAATCACTATCCACTACTGCAGGTTTGGTCTAACAAGCCTTAGCTATTAGGGGAAGAAAAAAAAAAACCAATTCTGCTGGACAAGAGTCCTAACAGCTTACCTTGACTTTTGGCCTGTATTTCAGGTAAAGTGTCCGGGAATATAAACTAGAATCAGGGGAGAGAGGGGAGAAAAACAGATTAAAAGAAGTATTTCGATAAATCAACAACTCAAGTCAAATAGCCTGCAACTCCACCATCCGGACCCCTGTGGAACTCAGCTCCGCCTCTGGGTCAGTTATGGCACTTTTATTCCCAAGGCTGCTAGAGCAGGAGGTCGCCAAACGAGGCGTTATGGAGGCTGGCGTCTTCGACGGTGTGCCTGCTGTGTGTGCAGGCCATTTGGGTTCATTCCCTGCATCGCCCAGTAAGGCTGGGAGACAGTCCTGGGTTCAGGACTTTGGAAAAGTATGGCCAGTCAGTCTCAGCAGTTAAAATGCTGGGTCAGTGTACCTGAACCGGGGCAATTTCCAGATGTGCGGACTTCAACTCCCAGAATTCTACAGCCAGTATGGCCATTGCTGAGAATTCCGGGGATTGGCCACACAACTGGAAATGGCTGAGATTGGGAAACGGTGGACAAAACAGACCAGTGGCCTGATCTGAAAGAACCTACATACCTAGTAGTACAGTGTTTCTCAACCTTAGCAACTTTAAGATATGTGGACTACAACTCCCAGAATTCCCCAGCCAGCATGCTGGCTGGGGAATTCTGGGAGTTGAAGTCCACATATCTTAAAGTTGCTAAGGTTGAGAAATACCGTAGTAGACTGTAAACTCTTGGGCAGAGCACCAAGACAAGGAACTGCAGCCGCTCAATCTATTTCTAGCCATCCCAATAACCTGGAGTGAATCCAGATTGTTGCCCACTCCTTCCTTCCTGCCATCTACTCACCACCACTGCTACTTCTCTTCAAAGTGGGAAAAAACAAAACTGCCCCAGATCAGCCCCAGAAGCAGTTGCAGATCATCAATAGGAACAAACCCTTTATCAAAGTAGCATCTTTTGGAAGACAAGTGTGAGTTATACAACATGATGTCGAGCAGGAACCTCCCCACCCCACATCCATGGGGAAGGAAAGGGGCCACACCTGAACAAGATATGAAGGTAGGAGCCGAGCCCTGTGAAAATGTGCCACCAAGCATGAAACTGCGTTACTGCACCCACAACTGGAGGCAGCCTCTCACGTAAGCCCCTGTGGAGAGAGACAACAACCGAGTCACACATTTTCTTCCCAAACCATCCCCTCACACAATTCTTCTTTCTAGCCTCCTGGCCAAGAAAGGCCAAGGAACTTCATCACAAACTCCGGTTTGTCTGACAGTTTGCAGAAGCAGCATTCTCAGTTCTTATGCTGACAGCCGACGGATGCGACCAAGAGGTGACCTTTAAGAAGCTGCACCCTATGGGGAAGACAAATATGCCCTCAAGATGAGGATGGGGTAAAGCTGTCAAATGGTCAGACGCGTGCGTTCCCTCTCTGAAGGCAAGAGACTTCCTGGGAGTCTCTTCCTCATTCCCACAACTGCACGCTCGTTGACGTGTGGAGAGAAATCGTCTCAGCCACAGGGCAGTTCATCCCCTGCTGGTGATTGACGGGATATTGAAAGATCTCTCTTGCTGATCTGAACAAGCCCTAGAGGAGGCAACAGCATGGGCGAGGAAAGCTCCCTTCTTCGCTGCCGTTGCACACAGCTTGTTCCACTCAGCCATCCTTCCCCGTGTTGGATGTGGGGAAAAGAGAGGGCGCCCTGTTGGGGAAGGCTAGGTCACCTGTGTTGTGATTTGCCGATCGAGATGATCGGGTTGAGCGAACCCTGAACTGGGCAATAAACATGAAGAGATGACTTGGAGTGACCTGCTGGGAACCAGGCTCCAAAATGCCGTGATTGGGGCAAAGACAAAAGCTCATTGACTTCATTTATATTTCAGGATAATTTCCTGGACCGGCAGGCCCTGCTCACGGTCACTCATGCCCTTGTGACCTCCTGTCTGGACTACTGCAATGTGCTCTACATGGGGCTGCCCTTGAAGAGCATTTGGAAGCTTCAACTGGTGCAGAATGCGGCCGCACGAATAGTCAATGGTGCTGATTACTCGGCATGTAACACCACTATTTCATGAGCTGCACTGGTCGCCAATGTGCTTGTAAGGTGCTGGTTGTCACCTTTAAAAAGATTGCCAGGAGAAATATCAACAACCTCAGATATGCAGACGATACCACCCTAATGGCAGAAAGTGAAGAGGAACTAAAGAGCCTCTTGATGAGGGTGAAAGAGGAGAGTGCAAAAGCTGGCTTGAAACTCAACATTAAAAAAACCCAGATCATGGCATCTGGTCCCATCTCTTCCTGGCAAATAGAAGGGGAAGAAATGGAAGCAGTGACAGATTTTATTTTCTTGGGCTCCAAGATCACCGCAGACGGTGACTGCAGCTATGAAATTAAAAGACGCTTGCTCCTTGGGAGGAAAGCTATGGCAAACCTAGACAGCATATTAAAAAGCAGAGACATCACCTTGCCGACAAAGGTCCGTATAGTTAAAGCTATGGTTTTTCCAGTAGTGATGTATGGCTGTGAGAGTTGGACCATAAGGAAGTCTGAGCGCCGAAGAATTGATGCTTTCGAACTGTGGTGCTGGAGAAGACTCTTCAGAGTCCCTTGGACTGCAAGGAGGTCAAATCAGTCAATCCTAAAGGAAATCAACCCTGACTGCTCATTGGAAGGACAGATGCTGAAGCTGAAGCTCAAATACTTTGGCCACCTAATGCGAAGAGAGGACTCCCTGGAGAAGACCCTGATGCTGGGAAGGACTGAGGGCAAAAGGAGAAGGGGACGGCAGAGGATGAGATGGTTAGATAGCATCACCGATGTAACGAACATGAATTTGAGTAAACTCCGGGAGACAGTGGAGGACAGGAAGGCCTGGCGTGCTATGGTCCATGGGGTCACGAAGAGTCGGACACGACTAAACGACTGACCAACAACAACAAAAGCACTTTGAATTGGGCCCAGAAGCCTACTGATAACCAGTGCAGGGAGGTGAAGCTTGGTGTTATCCTGCACTGGCGGGACTGTCTCTGTCAGTGCTGCAGCTGCTGCGTTTTGTCCCTTCAGGGTCATCTCCAAGGGCAGCCCTATGTAGAGAGCATTACAGTAGCCCAGGCGAGGGGTAATCAAAACAAGCAGGAGAGCAAAAGCCATGGTGTGATAATTGCTACCCCATCCCCAAATCTAGCTACACCCAGCTACAAGAGCCATTTTTTGTGCGATTTTTCCTTTCGGAGAACTGCAAATGAACAGGCCACCGGATGATAGAAAAGCATCCTGCCCCTGAAATTCACCTACCTTAATTTGTCGCAGAAAATATTGTCCACGTTCCAAAGGAAGAAGCCCAGCAAAAAAAGCGTCAGGGATGTGTATCCCAACCCTCTGAGCCAGGGGTAAACCCTAGAGAGGAGGAGAACAAGCTTAGCTCTCAAAGCAACTTCTGACTCCACGTTATTCTGCTATTTTGGGGCAGGTCTTCACTGGGAGGATCTCTCATTTGCATTCTGCGTGGCAGATTGGATGGGAACCCCAAAGAGACGGGGGGAGGGGCTATATGCTCCCCAAGCAATGTTCTGCTACAAAGATGCAGGCCAGCCAACCCCAAGCAAAAAGCTGCACACACACAGGCAGGAAAGATACAGACATCCTTGGGTCAAGCTCCTGGGATCTCTTGATGGTCTCCCTTCCAAGGACTAACCGGCCCGACCCGGATCTCTATTTAAACACGCATTTGGTTTCAAAAACAGAGAACGCGTTTTTGCGGAGGCACAAGATCAATGCTCCAGACCCAAATTAGCTTTCTCTTGGTAAACCAGCCCTGACTCTGCCCTTGGTCTGAACATTTTCTTCCCTGCTTTTATTTAGAAACTTCTGAGATTTGTTAGTCTTCACTTCTATTACTCTTACTGCCTTCTACTACAGAGCTGGAAAGTTAAGAAGCTCGTCTGGGTCCCTGTCCTCTACTTACCGCAAATGTGCTTACTTGTGAGCAAGAGTAATTCAGAGTCTGCACGGGATTTACGTGAGTGTAACTGTGCACAGGGTTGGGGTAAGAGTGCAAGCATCATTATCTGGGGCCTAAGAGGCCCGCATACACAGCACCGAAGCAGCAACACTGATTCCCTTGGAAACTGCCGAAGAGATGTGCAGAGAAGCTCACTGGCAGTTTCCCAGGCCCTAACTGAGTGTAGCAAAGTTGCCTGGTAATTTGCAGCTAGGATTACAATATTTCACAAACCACAGAGATAGTGCTGCTGATACCCAAACAGTGGGGCTCTAGGTTATACTTTTCCTGGTTTCCAAATCAACAGAGTGAAATGAAAGGCAGTGGAGCAGACAATCAGCAATTCAGATTTCTCCCTCTACAATGCAGATGCAAGGGCAGCCAGCCAGCTCATCGTTAACTCATTACTTACCATAAGACTATATATACAGAGCGCAGGACTAGAACAGCCACCAATGACCCATACATAACCTGCGGAGAGAGGAGTTTTTATGAACTCATTAGTACAAATCCCAAAATGCAGCGCTTCCTTTTCCAGCAAAATCACGCAAGGCCGCACTTCCTTGGTTATATTCACCAACACCCCTACTCTCGGTTTTGAATGCAATTTCTGATTCTGCAGAGTTATGCTGAAACAGAAATGATCCAAATGGCTCTGGGTTCAAAGTTCATCAAGATAAAACTAATCACATGGAGCACGCTTTGAGGGTAGCTTTGTCACTGATGTGGTTAAGTGTCTTGTGTAACAAATAATTTTATGTGAAAGGTATTCCACATTACAGGTAAGGATCTGTCAGCTCTACTTAAAATACAATTTACAAACTGAAGGGAGAAACAGGGCCCCTGGGTTGTTTCTGGGTGGGAAATTGGCATGAAAGGCACAAAACCATTTTTCCTTGTGGGACTGAGTGCCATTAAAAATAAGAGCTGGAGAATTCCTCTGCTGGATCTAGCCCTCTATGTTGCCCAGTGCCCGCCCCCCCGGATGGGGGGAAGCCCCCAAGCCAGCCTGGCAGATGGTGGCACCCTTCCCCTGACACTGTTCAGCAACAGCATTTCAAGCCTGCTGTTGAGGATTCAGGGGGTCGTAAAGAGACGTCTCAGTAGCCTCATCCTTCGTGAGCCCAGCAGAACAGCCCACAGCAGCTTCCACAGTTTAACTCCACACGGTGTTCGGGCAGTGGTGGGAGATGCCACCCCTTATGACACACATACAATTAATTCAAGCAGAGCCACTCAGGAATACACAAACGTTCATCTACGTCTAATTAGTGGAGACCAGATTTGCTCTGTAAGGCCCTGAAGACTTGGTTCTGTTACTGAGCCTGGGGCCCTGGGTGTATGGTTGAGCCCACATCGTTGTCATGCTAATTGTACTGGATGGTTTTATCCTGACTGCTATATTCATTTTTTGTGATGTTTTAACCTGTTTTGAATGAATGAATGAATGAATGAATGAATGAATGAATGAATGAATGAATGAATGAATGAATGAATGAATGTTCAGACAGGCCCCACTGCCTTCTGTGCCACCTGAAGCCAAATAGAGTCATTGGCAGTCAGGTGGCATACAAATTAGGTAGGAAGGTAGATAGGTAGACAGACCTCTTTAGCTGTGGTCACACAATCAGCCCCCTCCACACCTCCCACCAGTGCAACCGAGGAACATACACCACCTTCTTTTTCCATCCCAACATCCACCACAGCTACCGAGCTGAAGCCCAGGGGTGGGCTTTTTCAAACTGCACAGAGGAGTTAGGGGGCCGCGCAGGGAAGAGAGAACATGCTCCTACCTTCTGGCCAGTTTCATGCTTGGGGAAAAAGCTCTCACTGGGAACATTTTCAAAAGTCTCTTACGGGATCTTTTTGGAAGTACTTTAAGCAAGGCGTAAGGGTTGTGTCAGAAAGGGAGACCACAAGCCAGAACTAAGTGCTCCGTGGGCTGGCTGTTCCCCACCCAGTATTATGTAATTGGCCCATGTGGTTATTTGGGACAGGCCACGCCAACAAGGATCAGCATGGGAGGAAAGGAGACAAAACAGCAGAAGCAAGAATTGGTGAAGCACAAGGGAGGGAGGGGTGTGTGTGTGTGTGAAAGAGAGAGGGGGGGAGAAATTGCGTGGGAGAATGCATATAACAGAATACTGGTCTATTTTGGTGGCATTAATTACTTGGCGTGTGTCATTATGCAGCCTGTTGTGGTATTCTTAACTGGCAGAAAAGACATAAAGGAAGTCTAGTACAGCTTTGGAAGAAATGCGCATCCTCCCTCTGTTTATTTTATTAAACTGCCCTCCCCAAAGAGGAACCTTTCAGACCTGCTGGATTACAACTCCCATCATCAGCCAACAAAGGCCAACGGCTCCGTAACACAATGACAGACCACAACAAACTCAGAATGGAATCGTCACAAAATAGGTCCTCATAATTAAGTGGGAAAGGGTTTGGTTTTTCTGGCCCCGGACTTTCTCAGGGTTATTTATATTGTGCTTACTACACACAGACAACCTAGAAAAACAGAAACGCTGGGCAAGGTTTAGCTGCTGCTAAACCATGCAATTATCTATACTGGTCCTACAGCCTCCGCCTTGGTTGGAAAAGCGTATTCAAGACTGCCGGTGGCTTGCTAATATGGGCATGACATTGTTTAACACAAATCCAAATTTAATTCTCTTAAAGACAGTCCCCATCCTTACCCACCCATGCAAAAAGATTTATTTAGAAATAAACAAAAGTGAGCTGGTTAAGGGACAGGTAAGTAGGTGGGAGAAGGAAGGGAAACAGGCCCAAAGAGAATTCCGGCCAGTCAGTTGCCTTGATGTTCAGAAACGCAATGCAAGGATCTATAGAAATCTAATTTTTTTTCCTGAGGCACAGTCCACGTCGACTTGGAAGTGAGATTTAATGCAACCAGAGGGTTTACTAAGTAAAACCATAGAGCAGGGTTTTCCAAAGTTTTTCCCGCGGCGACACACCAACCGGCGTTGGTGTGTCGCCGCGGGAAAACCCGGAAGTGCCGTCCTTGCGGCAGCGCGCAGAAACCCGAAGCGCTGCTGCCGCTTTCGGGATTTGCGCGCTGCAGTTGGTGTGTCGCCGCGGGAAAACCCGGAAGTGCCGTCCTTGCGGCAGCGCGCAGAAACCCGGAAGCGCTGCTGCCGCTTTCGAGATTTGCGTGCCGCCGTTGGTGTGTCGCCGCGGGAAAACCCGGAAGCGCTGATGATGATCAGCGCTTCCGGGTTGTGTGGCGACACACCAGACTGTGTGTGGCGACACACTTTTGTGTCGCGACACACAGTTTGGAAAGCTCTGCCATAGAGTTTACTACATTAAGAATTGCGTCCTCACGTCTGCTACTGGAAAATGAGCTGCCTATTCATGTTTCATTCTTTTCCATCTCAAGGCCTAAAAAACTGGGCACTATATGTTTTTCTCCTATTACTTTGATCAACAACCAGCACTAGCATTACAACATTAGCAGGAATACATGATTTTGCTGATGCCACATCAGTTGAATCTTTTTGGGGGGTGGGCAGAGAGGTGAAAAATAGAAGGGCTAAGTCCTAACCTCATTTCTAAACTACCCAGAAGAATTCAGGAGGGCCTTGCACCTAGATCCCAGATAATTAAATCCAGGGAGCTTATGAGGCCAGCAGTCATCTAGTAAGATTCTAGGCTGGTAAAAGGAAAGCAATAAATCAAAGGAACTGTGGGTACATCTGCAGATTTGGGGTGTGTGTGTGTGTGGGGGGGTCCTCCCTCAGTGCTTTAGCCAGAAGAGGCTCCCTGTAACTAGAGCAGAGCTTTCCAAACTGTGTGTCGCGACACAAAAGTGTGTCGCCACACAGAGTCTGGTGTGTCGCCACACAACCCGGAAGCTTCCGGGTTTTCCCGCGGTGACAGACCAACGGCGGCACGCAAAACCTGAAAGCGGCAGCAGCACTTCCGGGTTTTTGCGCGCTGCCACAACGGCGGCACTTCCGGGTTTTCCCGCGGCGACACACCAACGGCGGTTGGTGTGTCGCTGCGGGAAAACTTTGGAAAGCCCTGAACTAGAGGAATCAGATTGAGAAGAGGCCACTGAGGTCATCAAATCACCCCTGCCTGAGAGCTGCCTGATCACAACCACTGCAGAGAGTCATCAATTGTAGCTGCTCTCAGTAAAGCAATACCAGATTATTTTCCTTCCAAGGAAGATGATCTGGCTCTCATAACATAAATGGATTTATTCTGGGTTAGCCTTCTGAACTTTTTTTTCAAATGCTGGAAAAGTTGTTTTAAGAAATGAAGATGTTATTTGACTAAATGGAGTGACCTTGAACTGGATGGATGGATGGATGGATGTAACATGTATAATGTATGCAATATGGATTTTCGCAGCTAGAAGGCCTCCAAATATGTTGGAATACTTCCTAGCTGATTCAGTCAATAGGCTGGGGAGGGCTCTATGAATATATGCAATTATATCCAATGCTGTGCCTGAGCAGAAAAGCTCCATAACTGCAAAGCCCACTTGGATTGGCATATCCCCATTGACCAGACTAGGAGTTAAAAAATGGACGAGTCAACAACATTTCCTAAGTTGAAACAGAAATAAACAAATGTTACCTGGTGGAATATAGGCTGTTTCCAGTTTAGGTATACCTGCAGAAAGCAAACACAAGATACTGTCAACCTAAAAACGTTTGTTTGCCTATCTCACGGGGCCCTCTCAAGTCCTGCTGCTTCATTATGGCAGGGGGAGCATTCTTGGGAGGGATGAGTGAAGAACCCCAGGAGCATATATCCCCAGCAGGGTCCCCCAAGGTGTGAAGGTCATCCCAGCTGCCTAGCTAAAGCAAGAAGGCACCTACATCAGAGAGCAGCAATAAAGGAAGATGCTGGTGGCAGATGATCTCTTGAGTGACAACAGCGAAGGCACGGATTCATGTTGTGCAGGAGAAGGCAATGTTAAACCACTCCCATATTTTACCAAGAAAGCCACATGGATGGACAAGATAAAATGACTGACGATATACAGCTGGATGATGGGCCCCTCAGGCCAGATGGCACTCAAGATGCTACTGAGGAAGAGCTGAGGAATACTGGTAAGAAGTGTTTATGATGTGGGTAGATTAAGGCCTTCGAGACATCTAGCTGCTGATGTTGGGATGCAAGAAAAGAAAATCCGAAGCTGCAAAGGCAGAAATAAAGTGGGGACATGGAACATAAGAAGCATGAACACGGGAAAGCTCAGCACAGGGAAAGATAAAATGAATTGATAACACATTGACATCTTAGGCATCAGCAAATTGAGATGGACTGGAACTGGATACTTTCAGTCAGAAGATCACAGAAAATCAGGACATGAAAAACAAAGGAGAAACAGCATTGCTTTCATACTTAGGAAAGGTATAGCAAGAACAGTACTTGGCTATAATTTATTTATTTTATTAGTTAAATTTATATGACCACCCAACACCCCCAACGGATATAATGCAATCAATGGCCGGACAATATCAATTGGACTTCACAGACGACCATTTAACATGATGATTATTCAAGTTTATAATGCAGAAGAAGGGGAGGTTGGTGAGTTTTATGGCCAGGTTCAATTTGAAATTGACAGAACGGGCAAGCAAGATGTGCTGCTTGTGGCTGGAGACTGGAATGCCAATGTTGGAAATATTAAGGAGGAAAATGCAGTTGGATTCTATGGCATAGGAAACCAAAATGAACAGAGTGTGCAAATGATCATAGAATATCCTTACGTTCACCTGCTTGCAAATAATGCTTAGGATCAGCCCTGTGTGGAAAGGGAGATGCCAGATGTTCAAGCTGGCTTTAGAAAAGGCCAAGGAATATGAGACATTATTGCTGATGCATGCTAGATAATTGAGAAAGACAAAGAACACCAGAAAGAAGTCAGTACGTGTTTTAGACTGTGTCAAACATGTTAAGCTGTGGAATGGCTCAGAAAACCGTGAATCCCAGAATGTCTCACTGTCCTCATGCAAAACCTATACACAGGTCAGGAAGCTCCAATGTGGACCGAACATGGTGAAACAGACTAGCTCAGGTTTGCAAAGGAGTGAGGCAAGGCTGTATCCTCTCCCTATTTATTCAACCTATATGGGGAATGTATATTGAGGGAAGCTGGATTGGAAGAAGATGAGCATGGTTTTAAAATTGGAGGAAGAAACATAAGTAACTTGCGCTGTGCTGATGACACTACACTGAATAGCTGAAAATGCAACGGATCTGCATGCTCTAGTAATGAAACTCAAGGAGCACAGTGAAAAATTAGGACTAAGATTAATATATAAAAAACTAACAACAACAGGTACAGCAACCAGCTGTAGTGGGGTAGTAAAGAGACATCTCAGCTACTGGCTCTCAGTAGCCTCATCCTTCATGAACCCAGCAGAACAGCCAACAGCAGCTTCCACGGTTTAACTCCACTAATATTAGGGAGACTCCATGGATAGCCAAGAAAACAAACAAATAGATCAAAGAACAAATCAGAGCACAAATGACCAGGCTCAAATTATCATATCTTGGACAAATTATGCAAAAACCTAATTATATGGAGAAATCTATAATGCTAGGAAAGGTGGAAGGAAAAAGAAGAGGATGACCAGAAGCAAAGTGGATGGATTTGATTACAGTCATGAGTGCCCTGTTGGAAGACCTAAAGGACCAGGCTGGGGACAGATCATCCTGGAGAAGGTCTATGTGGTCGCTATGACTGGTCATTGACTCAATGGTACATAATTAATATTAGGGGGATATGTGGTATGGAAGACACGGAAGACCTGTGGAGATGGCAGAATAAGGTAGCATATTGATACTAGTATTTATTTATTTATTATTTCAAATTTAGTCACTGCCCATCTCACTCAAACAGCGACTCTGGGCGGTTTACAAAAAGTATCAACACAGGTCAACTATCCTCTCTGCTTCTCCTATGAAGGCCCACTTTTCTAGCTAGCTGGAAGGAAAGTGTATCTAAAGTGGTGCATTTACTGCAAAACTGGGATGGATTTGCAGCAATCATAAACTGAAATATACCTGAGATGACAACTTAGGAGAACAACAGACTACAGAGAAGCTCAACTGTGTTCTCCTGCATTACTTGGGCCACATTTTACCCCCCTTTTTAAAGCAATACTGTACTTTACCCCCATGTTGTGCTAAGATGCTGCCTGAACAAGAGACTCACTGGCAGCGCTGACACCATACCTTTGACTTGGATAATGAGTCACTCATATTCTGGCCTTAACTAAGAGTGAACGATTAACTAAACAGGCCGGGCTAGCAGGACACATTAAGGGACACATCCCAAAATTAATCATGGTTCAAATTAAACAAGCTTAGCAAGCTCCGTGAATGCAGCTGTTAGATCTTCAATTTAGTTAAATGTGTTGGATGCAAAACCAGTTATTCAGGAAGATGTCTGAGAGTCTGAAGTGGAGGGGACATGGCAAGCACAGCTTTTATGAGGGTATGATTCCCCCCTACAGACCATAGATGCTTCTTGTTCAGGAAAATCCATTGTTGCTGCAACAAGATGCAGAATGCTTCTCCAGACCACAGTATTCCCTTGAGGGGAGGGGGTCATATACACCACATCCCTTGAGCTTGCATGTGTCCTCCAAGCCTCTCCTGCCCAGTGCTTGAGGCATGTCAGAGATCTGAACAATCTTGCCATTCCCTTCTCAGCTTTGCCTCTTCCAGATGCAGCTGCAATGGCTAGAACTCCTAGCTAGAAGGAATTTCTACAAGTTGCAAAGGGCAGGAAGTCATGGAAAGCTGTTAATTTGGTCAGGGTGGGGTTTCCGAGATGGAAAGCTGCAGTTTTACCTTGCTGTGCCCCCCCCCCCAAAATCTAATTTTATGTTCCAAATGGTTACAGGACATACAGAGATGCTGGTAGGGATACGTGAAAACAACGTGAGGTTCTGGTACGAAGGGGAGGGCAGCTAATGATTTGCATGCAGGTTCAAGACCCACCAAAAGGGCCTCAGTGCTATTCAGGATAGAAAAGATAAGTCAACAGCCTGAATCAGTAAAAAAAAGGGAAAAAAAGCAGATTTGTATGTTCCTATGGTGACATCCTCAGCTGCCTGCCGTGTTGAAAAAAATTCACAGCTCTCCAAGGATGCAGCTTGGAGAGTTAGCTCATTTGAACCCACTTCCCTCTCTGCCTTTGTCGCACTAGGGCAGGGATGGGGAACCTTTTTTCTGCCAAGGGCCATTTGGATATTTATAACCGGGGACTGGGGGAGTGGGGGGCGGGGTTTCTGGGATTTCCACGGACCGGGGGCTGGAGTTTGCGGGTGGGAGCCAATCACAAGCACTGGGGGGCGGGGTTTGCAGGCGGGAGCCAATCACGTGGAAGGGGTGGGGTTTGCAGGCAGGAGCCCCACGGGCCTTATACGGCCCGTGGGCCTGACGATGCCCACCCCTGCACTAGAGCAAGGTCCTCTATAATCCATGGCTGAAGCCTTCTTGAGTCATGGACAGTGGTGTGAGTGAGAGTGTTTTTATGATGCAGAAGAGAAAAGAACATGGCGGGTGGGTCCACTGTTTGCAGGCAGCGTAGGTGAGCATGGAGCCTACCCCACTTACAAAAATAGTTTTGGTAAGACAAATACTGCTTACTATGCTGACGCCAATGCTGTAGGCTATTAGTAGAAACAGGAGAGGGTAATTTATTGTTTTCTTGTACATGAAACATTGGTACCTGAAACAAACACAAATGCAAAGGATTAAGGAGGCACAAGGAAGACAAAAGAAATTCTTAACACTCAATTTGTTGTGAGGCTTTCAAACGGGCTTTTTGGGAGACAGGGAGCAACAAAACACTTCTTTGCAGTTTTAAATGCTCTGTGGAATGTAGGATTAAAAAAAAATTATAAGGGATCCCATGTGTAAGCTTCTGCTGATGCAAAACCTTGTGGGAACTGGCTCAGATTCTGCTAGTTCTATGGTTTCGCAGAAATGTTGATAATTTTCAATGCTGGGGCAAGATGGGAGAAAAACACGAGGTTATGCCTTTCCCAAATGAAGAGGGTCTGAAATAGTAATAATTATTCATGGGTGTACATTGATTCTGTTTTCACCTTTGGCAAACCTGAGTTGCAGATCTGTGTGCTGTACAAACTTGCCAAACTTGTTTCAATAATCCATAGGACAAAATGATGAGAAGCAAAACCTATTCTAGTCATTCTTAAAACAATACTCTTTCCTCTCATAACAAAGAACTACCTGTCTTTTTCCCCTTCTCTAAAATTAGGTCAAGAACAATTTTGGTTAGTGGTTAAGGCACTGGGCTAGAAACCGGGAGATCGTGAGTTCTAGTCCCGCCTTAGGCATGAAGCCAGCTGGGTGACCTTGGGCCAGTCACTCTCTCTCAGCCCTAGGCAGGAGGCAATGGCAAACCACCTCCGAAAAACCTTGCCAAGAAAACTGCAGGGACTTGTCCAGGCAGTTTCCGAGAATTGGACTCGATTGAACAGATTAAAAAAAATATTAGGTCCACATATAATATACCAAGAGGCAACATATATTAAGAACAAAATTGTTTTACATTACAAAAAGTGCTCTCTTATGAGGAAATGCTCCCCACATGTTAAGTAGTACAATATAAAAGGAGACCCTGATAGTTGTTGAACATTTTAGTGCAGCTAAAATTAGAAAAAAAGTTGGAAAATCAGAAGTTCAAAGCACATTATGGGCTTTGCATCTCCATCACACCGTCATAAGAGTACAGACTTTAACATCTAGATAAATTTGGTATCAAAGAAACTCATAATCAGCTTATGGGAAAAAATAAGTTGTTTCAACAGTTGTTTTAAGGAAAAAAGATTGAGTTTAATTGAGAATTACTGGGAAAGTTTTAATGTCATATACAAACTCTTGCTTTTCTCTCAAAGTTGCTACTGCCTAGCACCAGCATTCAATCCTCTAGCCCAGAGCTTTCCAAACTGTGTGTTGGGACACGTGTGTCGGCTGCAGTGTCTCGGTGTGTCACTGCTGCTGCCTCCGAGCCCTGCCAGGATTCCACGCAGGTCCTAGTGCCTGCCTTGTGCCTTGCTGCCTCCAAACCTGCTGTGATTCCGCGCAGGTCCTGGTGCCTGCCTTGTGCCTTGCTGCCTCCAAACCTGCTGTGATTCCACACAGGTCCTGGTGCCTGCCTTGTGCCTTGCTGCCTCCAAACCTGCTGTGATTCCGCGCAGGTCCTAGTGCCTGCCTTGTGCCTTGCTGCCTCCAAACCTGCTGTGATTCCGCGCAGGTCCTGGTGCCTGCCTTGTGCCTTGCTGCCTCCAAACCTGCTGTGATTCCACACAGGTCCTAGTGCCTGCCTTGTGCCTTGCTGCCTCCAAACCTGCTGTGATTCCGCGCAGGTCCTAGTGCCTGTCTTGTGCCTTGCTGCCTCCAAACCTGCTGTGATTCTGCGCAGGTCCTAGTGCCTGCCTTGTGCCTTGCTGCCTCCAAACCTGCCCTGCCAGGATTCCACGCAAGTCCTAGTGCCTGCCTTGTGCCTTGCTGCCTCCAAACCTGCTGTGATTCCGCGCAGGTCCTAGTGCCTGCCTTGTGCCTTGCTGCCTCCAAACCTGCTGTGATTCCGCGCAGGTCCTAGTGCCTGCCTTGTGCCCTGCTGCCTCCAAACCTGCTGTGATTCCGCGCAGGTCCTAGTGCCTGGTGCCCTGCTGTAAGAGTGTGTCGCGAAATGATGCCTTGCTGTAAGAGTGTGTCACCAACATGAAAAGTTTGGAAAGCTATGCTCTAGCCACTTCTCTTTGTAGGAAAACTCAATCTATAAAAGTGTGAAGGCTAAAAAGTATTATAGAAAACCAGGGAAACAAAAAAAAAGTGTTTTGTGTGCAGAATCTGGATTCTTTGTTGGCTCACAAGATACAGACATTTTCTGTAGTTTCCAAGAATCCCCACTGCCTTGCCTAAGACTAATATTTCCAAAACACTGGATTTTTTTTCTTCTCCCATAAGAAACTAGCTAGGTGGCTAATATATTTATTGAATTTACTGGATATATATCCTGCTTTTCTTCTAGGAGCATAAGACGGCTAACAAAGGAAGCTCCCTTCATTTAATTCCCATAACAAAGCTTGTAAGAAGGCTGTAAGAAAGGCTGGGTTCAGAGAGGCAGTAACGAGCCCAAAGTTAGCCAGTGAGTTTCTATGGCTGAAATCTCTTGCAGAACAGTTCGTAGAATCTGATGTTATCCCTCTTTCCCAAAATAAATCCCCCCACTTCAAATGAGAGTCAGTAAATTGCACTGATCAAAAGGGTGGCTGTTGTGAACGCTGCAGATTCAGTACTATATCTCCAATAGCTATTTCAGTACCCATTTCTATGTGAGTGAGATAAATTTTAAATCTGCATGGAAGTGTTAATTGGCTTCGGCTATTAAAGAGAAACTAATGACAGATACTTACAGGCAGTAGACAAAAACGCAACAACTGTAGATCATAGGCAGCTCGTCCAACAGCTGTGAAAAGCAGAACAAAATAATATTTATACTAAAGAAAAGATTTGAAGAGAGATGGCCGCCCTGAGTCAAAAATCACAGAGTTCTTGGTCAGGGCAAGGCAACCTTTAGTGACTGGGGGAAGCATTATTTTTTTTTGGGTGGGGTGGGCTGAGAATGGCAATGGAGAAGAAGAAGATGCAAAGGAAAAGCTTTCCATGTTTTAAATTTTTTTGGGGGGGATTAGTAGCTTCTGTTCCTATAACTCTGTTAAGCTATTTTACCACAGCTGTTGTGTGCTTCCTTCCACAGAATGGTGAGAAACTCTGCCACTGGTTTTTGGCAATCGTATCACTGAGATTTGGCACTTGGCTGGAGGGAGCTTCAGATTGCATGCAGTGTTGGGACTACGGCGTGACCACTGTGGTCTAGTTCAAGGGTCGGAAATGGCGGCTCGCGAGCCAGATGCGGCTCTTTGGCCCCTTGAGTGTGGCTCTTCCGCAGCTGAACTCACCCCCGCCCCTTCCATGCGATTGGGCCCCGCCCGCAAACCCCGCCCCCTGGCTCTCGCACTGAGCGAGGCCTGGCGCGGCAGGGAGGCGCTGCTGGGACGCGGCGCTGTCGGAGGCGGCTGCAGGGGCTGCTGCGGCTGGAGATGGAACTGCTCCACGGCATCCAGGCGCTGGGCGAGGGCGCGGGCCCAGGACGCGAGCGGCAGGGCGGCGCAGGGGGCCGTGGCGGTGGGGGGACGGAGCCGGCGGAGGTTTGCCAGGCGGCAGGACGGGCCGGGCGGTGCTGCTGGGGCTGGTGGTGGAGCTGGAGGGAGCGGAGGGACCAGGCGTTCCCGTGGGTGCAGCGCGCGCTCTGCAACCCGCCTTGGAGAAGCAGCCGCGGGAGGCCCTCCGGGTGCACCCTCCCGCCCCATCAATCCCCCCACCCCGCCGTTCGGCGTCCTCTCCCCCCGCTAACCCGAGCCCTGTGGGGGCTGGGGGAGCCGAGCCAGGCTTGGACCGGAGGCGGCCAAGGGGAGAGCAGGCGGCTCTTCGCCCTGCTGCTCGCGTCCCGGGCCCGCGCCCTCGCCTGGATGCCGCGGAGCAGCGCCATCTCCAGCCGCACAAGCCCCTGCAGCCGCTCCTGCGCCGCCTCCGACAGCGCCGCGTCCCGGGCCAGCAGCGCCTCCCTGCCGTGCCGGGCCTCGCAGAGACGGGCCTGAAGGGGCGCAGAGGCCGGAGAGGGAGTCCCTCCGTCTCCCCTTCTCTCCCTGCCTCGCCTGCCCGCCGGGCGCGGAAGCGCAGCCGCCTTGACGTCAGGCGCTGGCGACGCGCGGCATCTTCCGCGTGGGGTACCGGCTGGTGTCTGCGCTCGGGCACCGGCGGAGAAGGAGGCGCGGGTCCCGCCCGGTGGAGAGGGCGCAGCCTTCCTCTCTCCCGCGCCCGTCCTGCTGGCCGGAGGGTGGCAGCTCTTTCTCCGCCACTCCCGGTGGGGCGGCCGGGCCGCGTTCGCGGAGCCGCTGGCTGCGCCCCCTCCCTCCGTGAGCCCCCGCCCCCTTCCACGTGATTGGCTCCCGCCCACAAACCCCGCCCCCTTCCACGTGATTGGCTCCCGCCCGCAAACCCCGCCCCCTGGCTCTCGAGCATTTCAAAACGTCCTCGAGCATGTCAAAATGGCTCCCGGCATAAAAAAGTTTGCCGACCCCTGGTCTAGTTGAAGTGACAACAACATCACAGCCATTTTGAGATACAGTCTTACCAGTCTCTGTATGGTAAAAACATGGCTAGGTCTGACAAGAAGCACTGTTGCTCAATCATTAAGGGCAGTGAGAAATTAACCCCCGTCAGTCGTCAGAATAAAGTAAGGTGTAAGCTCCATCCTAGCCAGGATTATTGGACAATATGACCAGAGCAGTGTTTCTCAACCTTGGCAACTTTAAGCTGTGTGAACTCCCAGAATTTCCCAGCCAGCATTGCTGCCAAGGTTGAGAAACACTGGACTAGAGAGGCCAAAGTTTTATCCCCACTTGGCCAGCCCATTCATTGGATGCCTCTGGCCACTCCCAGCCTTTCAGGCTAATCTCCCCCATGGAGGCAACCTTAAGCAACCAAATACATGCAATGAATGCAGAAAGTGTCTGCCTAGTTGTAACAACTCCACAATTCACCTGTGTTATTATCTCCATATTCTGGTGGTCTAGGTATGTATCCAGGAATGCGCCGAGGCTAAAAGAGTGCCTTTCCCAAGACTACCTCATGAGTTCTTGGCAATGGCAAGAATCAAACTGGAAATTTTCTCACCTCATCTCCTTGTGGTTCCTGCAGTGAGGCTTATTTGTGGCTAATCTCAGCTTTCAACAAAACTGCTGTCTTGCACAATTATGTACAGGCAGATTTTATACTAGATTAGTCAACCCGTCTGTATCATTCTCTGGGCTCCTGGATAAAGTATGTCAACTATCTGCAGCAGTTGTTACTGGCATATTTGGTCACTAGGAGTCGAAAATGACTTGATGGCAGATCATCAATTCACAGTAAAACACACTGTCAGTGCACACGCACCTCCCCCCTCACAATCAACCCGGAAAATAAAATGGATTCAGGCATGCCACTCAGTGACACAATGTACATAAAAAGTGACATGCATACTTTTTTGAGTGCTACTAACCTGCATTTCATACTTCAGAGTCATGTGGAAGCACCAGGAGCCCAGGCCCACCGCTGAAATGTAAATAAGAATGTATTACGGGAGGAGTTCGCTTCCTTTCTCCCAGTCATGCTTTCGATACATTTATACTGTACAAAAACAGACCATAATTGGGATTCAAGTCACCACAATCCCTTTCAATTCCACAGCTTCATGTTCCTCGAAGGTAGGCTGACAAGTTTCTAAAGTGCCCACTCAGCTTTTCGTTCTTCCCCCCCCCCCCCCCCGCAACACACCACTCGCTCAATTAATCCTTCATTTTGGTGAAAGGGAGAAAGTAGAAAAACTCATTGAGAAGGCCCACACCTACAAGAAGTACAATAACAGTTATAAAAATTAAAAAGTGCCAAGATAAAACTCACAAACTATAAAATTACCATAAGCCTATAAAACATCTACTGTAAAATTAAACCGGTACTGTACTGAGTTTAAAAGATAGCAATCTACTACAAAATATATAGGGAATATATATAAGGGAATGATGGTAATAATCAATTCTACCCTAGCGTAAAAACTAAACATTGGACAAAAGTATAGGCACAGGTTATTATCAAGCCTGACTAGTGCTTACTGTCAGTCAGATCCCAGCAAAGTTTGTATGCTCCGATACAGAACATGGTGACCTTATAAATTACAATGGATTTTGAGGGGTCTTTATCAGAAAGTAGTACAGGTAGTCCTCACTTAACGACCACAATTGGGACCGGAATTTTGGTTGCCAAGCAATATAGTCATTAAGTGAATCCAACCCAATTTTACATCCTTTTTTGTGGTGGCCGTTAAGGGAATCACATGGTTGTTCAGCAAACCACATGGTCGTTAAGCGAATCACATGGTTCCCCATTGATTTTGCTTGCCGGAAGCCAGCTGGGAAGGTCGAAAATGGCAATCACGTTACTGCGGGACGCTGCGATGGTTGTAAATGCAAATCGGTTGCCAAGTGCCCGAATTGTGATCATGTGACCGTGGAGACACTGTGATGGTCATTTAGTGCGAGGATTGGTCACACATTGGTTTTTTCAGTGCCATCGTAAGTCTGAACCATCACTAAATGAATGGTTGTTAAGCAAGGACTACCTGTAGGTTGGCCTATGTGACCTGGAAGCCTGGAAAGTAGTGGGAGAGTAAGAGTACCCTAAGTATCTCTATAAAACAGACAGTGAGGATGGACATGATAGTTTCAACTTGTTCACAAGGACCTCGGTGTTCAGAGAAGGGGATCTTTCTTGCAGCATCAAAAGCAGAGGTTAAACCAGAGTTTCTCAGCCTCAGCAACTTTAAGATGTGTGGACAGCATGCTGACTAGGGAATTCTGGGAGTTGAAGTCCACGCATCTTAAAATTGCTGAGGTTGAGAAACGCTGGGTTAAACAATGAAATATCATGAAATTCTAAACAGATTTGGAAAAAGAGCTGATGGATAAAAAAAATTTCTTACAACAGCTTACATTAGTTTTCAGGGTTGAATGTTTAACAATGCTGTTCAAGCAATGTTTCATGTGGGCAGAAGCTGGGCATTCAAACTAAAAATCCCACTGAAGTAGAAGAAAAACCATTTGATCTGACTAAATCACAAGTGGAATAGAAGCTTACTTACCTGTGACACACAAATAAGCTATTATGTATCGTTTCTCAAGGCCATCTTTATAACTTTGAATTGCACCATAGATTGGAGGGAGAATGAAAATCAAGTTGCTAACGGTGTTCCCTGCAGAAATGAAACCAAAGCAAAAATAATGAACAACTTTAGATGATTTACAACCTATTCATTGAAAACAGGACATTTCTGAGAGGAAAGCTAGTGTGGTTATTCTAAGCTTCTCTGCTCTCTTTTCCTACAATTAGGTTATGTATTGTAGGTTATAAATACATAATTGAATGGAGAGGAGAGAAGCTTGGAATGACCTCAGCTGGCACAGCAGTAGACAATATATAGTTCAGTTATCTTTGACAACAAAATGGTTTCCTTTACAATAAGGGAAAGAATCACTGTTCCTCCCCATTCAATAATAGAAGAAACTGGTGCAATCATTTCTAAAAGCAGTTTTATGGAATGTAGGCCAACAGCCCGAACTGTTACATCATTTTAAGCTGTGTTTTTACCATTTTATATTTTGCTGGATTTTTAAAAAATTGCTGCCCATTCCCAAAGGCTCAAGGCAGCTAATACTGTCAACATATAAAATAATAGCCCTGGAAAAAATGTCCCAATGCATTTAAAAATAAAGAGAGAAAAAAAGACGACAAACCAAGGCACACAAGCGCCATTCACCCGCAACTCCAAATGGCGACACATTGCCCTATGTAAGATGAGGCAGGGAGGTCTTCAAAGTTCTCCTAAAGCCCAAAATGGTTAAGACTGACCAAATCTCTGCCGAGAGGGAGTTCCAGAGAGTGGGGGCAGCTACTGAAAACACCCCCTTTCAAGGCCTCATCAGCTGACCAGTCCCATTGGGATGGGGCCTGGAGGAGTTGACCCTATTTGAACTGGTTGGATGGGGAGAAAAACAGGAGAAAGCAGTCCCTCAGATAACCAGGCCCAGAAGCGTAGAAGGCCTTAAAAGGGCCAAACAGCATCTGGAATCTCAACCTGAAGCCAAGCGGCAAGCAATGTAGCTCCTGAAGCAATGGGGAAACCCAGGTATATCAGGGTTTACCCACGCCGCCTGGGTTGCTGCATTCTGTAAAAACTGTAGCTTCTGGATGTTCTTCAAGGATAGCCCCATGGAGAGCATGTTACAGTAATCCAAATGGGAGGTCCAGTGACGGTGAACGGAACCCCGTAACTGAAAATGACTTTTCAGTGGGGCAGTATAACTCTGTTTAAAATCAAAGACAGAATTTCCCTGGAATCATCTCAAGCTCAAAGCTACCCCGCCTTGGAGAGATGCAGTGAGATCTGATCTTCCCCTTCCAGTCTCTAATAGTCACCAGGCACTAAGTCAGTGCTTCCACTGCATCACTTGTTTGGCCTGGGGATGAGATGCGTAAGTGGATATCATCAACATCTAGATGGTGCCTACACAGTGCTGGTGGAGGACCTTCCCCAGCGGTTTTTGTTGTTGTTGTTCAGTCGTTCAGTCGTGTCCGACTCTTCGTGACCTCATGGACCATAGCACTCCAGGCCTTCCTGTCCTCCACTGTCTCTCGGAGTTTACTCAAATTCATGTTCATTACATCGGTGATGCTATCTAACCATCTCATCCTCTGCCATCCCCTTCTCCTTTTGCCCTCAGTCTTTCCCAGCATCAGGGTCTTTTCCAGTGAGTCCTCTCTTCGCATTAGGTGGCCAAAGTATTTGAGCTTCAGCTTCAGTATCTGTCCTTCCAATGAGCAGTCAGGGTTGATTTCCTTTAGGATTGACTGATTTGACCTCCTTGCAGTCCAAGGGACTCTGAAGAGTCTTCTCCAGCACCACAGTTCGAAAGCATCAATTCTTCGGCGCTCAGCCTGCCTTATGGTCCAACTCTCACAGCCATACATTACTACTGGAAAAACCATAGCTTTAACTATACGGACCTTTGTCGGCAAGGTGATGTCTCTGCTTTTTAATATGCTGTCTAGGTTTGCCATAGCTTTCCTCCCAAGGAGCAAGCGTCTTTTAATTTCATGGCTGCAGTCACCGTCTGCGGTGATCTTGGAGCCCAAGAAAATAAAATCTGTCACTGCTTCCATTTCTTCCCCTTCTATTTGCCAGGAAGAGATGGGACCAGATGCCATGATCTGAGTTTTTTTAATGTTGAGTTTCAAGCCAGCTTTTGCACTCTCCTCTTTCACCCTCATCAAGAGGCTCTTTAGTTCCTCTTCACTTTCTGCCATGAGGGTGGTATCGTCTGCATATCTGAGGTTGTTGATATTTCTCCCGGCAATCTTAACTCCGGCTTGTGATTCATCCAGCCCGGCATTTCTCATGATGTACTCTGCATATAAGTTAAATAAGCAGGGTAGAGAGATCCCCAAGGCACTCCACAGAGTAGAGTTCTCCAGGTAATCTCTCCTCTCCTCCCAAGCACTGACTGGAACCACCCCTTCAGGAACCCTAACTCTCAAGGATCCAAATAATCCGTCTCCTCTAGGGCTCTTTGCAGTTGTAGGGCTACCACTTTTGCCACAACCTTTCCAAGAAAAAGAAGCTGGAGATGGGTCTAGAGCTGTCAGATCAAGTAAAGGCACGCTGCAGCCTTCTTCCGAGGTGACGGAAACAGCCCCTCGCTCATGGAGGCACTGATTGCTTCTTGGATCCAATCTCCTGCCACATCTTAAGATGCCTTAGCCAGTCATGAGGGGCAGGGATCCAACTGAGAAATGGTGGAACTAACACTGCAGAAAGCCTTATTTTATTTATTATTATTTAAATTTATATGACTGCCCATCTCCCCCAAACGGGGGACTCTGGGCGGCTTACAAAAAAAATTAAGATTAAAATACAGGCATAAAATTACAATTATCAATATGATATAAATAAATATAAAATCCAATCTGGCGAATCGATCTCAAACAATGGGGAGGGCATTATGATACTAACCACCCCCAGGAGGAGCTGTTACCTTTCCCCTCCCCTTATCCACTTCCTTGGGACTCCCAGACAAAAATGATCCCAGATCACTTCAAAAGATGGGCCCATAATCATCTCCATTGGCACAGTCCAGCTTGAGTCCAGCTCTTCTCTAATCTGTTTTGTCTGCCAAACAGTGTGAGAATTCTTCAAAGTAGCCTTTCAGATGGTCTTGGTGAACACT
The DNA here is from genome assembly GCA_023362775.1 of Charina bottae. Lineage (NCBI taxonomy): Eukaryota > Metazoa > Chordata > Lepidosauria > Squamata > Charinaidae > Charina > Charina bottae. Next base: position 512,699 of record JALMGJ010000048.1, on the reverse strand, counting down.
CTTCCCTAAAAGGGAGTGAGTAGCCTTAAAAAGGGCTGCTGGATGGCACTTGGCCAACTCAATAAGGGTGGCAAAATAGTTCCTTTTTTTGCCACTCGAGTTACTACTATATAGGGTCAAACATGAGCTTGTACCAGTGTCTGGTCAGACTCTTGGATAATTAAATATAACTAAAATTAAATGAAGTCATTAATATGATTTCCCTTTCCATATTTAATTATCTGTCTTTTCTCTCACATAAAAAAAAATTTTTTTTGTTTATTCGTTCAGTCGCTTCCGACTCTTCGTGACTTCATGGACCAGCCAACGCCAGAGCTTCCTGTCGACCGCTGCCACCCCCAGCTCCCTCCCATTTTTTCCCCTGCACAGTCGTGTCTGACTCTAGGGGCCGGTGCTCATCTCCGTTTCTTAGCCGAAGAGCCAGCGCTGTCCTAAGACGCTTCCGCGGTCATGTGGCCGGCATGATGCACATGGAACACTGTTACCATCCCACCGAAGTGGTACCTATTTATCTACTTGCATTTGCATGCTTTCGAATTGCTAGGTTGGCAAGAGCTGGGGCGAGTGTGGGAGCTCACTTTGTCATGCTTTAGGAGGCTAATAGATGTTTCTATTTGGTGACAGTACAATCGCTCGTCGTTTGAAGCAATTTAAATTTAGAAATTTATTTTATTTTTAAGATTTATAAGGCTGCCCAACTCAAATGATGGGACTCTGGGCAGCACAGAGCATAAAAAAGAACAATAAATCAACCAACCAACAACCCCCCCCACCATATAACATTAGACATATACTATATATAATTACAAAATATAAAATGGTGACCAAGCAACAGAACAAAACCACCAAAAGGGGACTCCCACTCAACTGGACCCTAATGCCTGGGGGAAGAGCCAAGGCTTAACGGCTTTCCTAAAGATGAGCAGAGTTGATGCCTGTCAACTATGGGGGGGGGATCACCCAGAGAGGAGGGGCAACCACAGAAAAGGCACGCTTCCTAGGTCTGACAAGATGACAAGATTTAAAAGAAGAGCCAGGAGCATGCCCTGCCTGTGGGAGCATGTGGGGCAGGCAGATGTTCTTTTTCATTAATTTCACATTAATGTACAAATAAATTATCACTGAGTGTTCCGAGTAGAACTGCTCGTGCAATGAATTCACAACCTACAGCTTGAGCAAAAGATAGTAATCAGTCTGGCTGTAAAATACTGTCCTTATTTTAAAATATACTGGCTTTCAGTTATATTCCAAGGTTAAATCCAGTTTTTGAGTCTTATCTATAAAGCCATAAATATTCTAAAACCAAGAAAGCAGAAAAGCTAGCTTCTCCTATATGAACTTGTCTATTACTTCTTTACATTAATTCTAGAATTCTCTTTCTAGGCAGGTTAGAATAGCCTCTTCAGATTCTAGCAAGCACTAATTTGTATTTTGCTAGGATTATTTGCCTCTCCCCTCCTTAAAAAAAGGCTGAGGAGGCAATTTTGCTTTTCTGGAAATGTTTCTTGATCTTAGGTAATTCTTGATCTTTATCTGTGTTATTTTAAAGTTGTTTTATGTGTATTTTGTACACTTCTTTGGAGGTCTTATTCTATTCCATCTCTTTTTCTCACTATAAAAATATGATAGTGTTGAATCTTATTACAAAATAAAAACATTAATAAACACAGTGTTAAACAATAGTTTATAAATCCATGTGCTTCAAGGAAAAAATGAAAATAGCTTGAATTCAATGGAGTCCCCAAAAACTATAATCACACTTAAAGAAAATTGGTTAAGTAAAGTTTTCAAATACTGAAAAGAAGATTTTTTCATATTCATTCTTTGCAGACATATATATACATATATACATATACATATACATATACACATACACACAATAATGCAAGCCTCAATGGTATAAACATTTTATTTTCATTTTTGGAATCAGACCAAATATAATTCTTATTTTCAAAACTCCCTGACAGTTGTAGCATTAAAACACCTTATGTTTAAAAACAAAGCTGATTATAAATAAAATGAACAGGAATACATGAGTTATTGTGCTGAAATGGAGTTTAATTATAGTGGGAAGCTCACTGCTTTGAGTTATCCACTAGCCAAGGTATTCCTTGCACAATATCCTGCATGAATGAGAAATTAGTAATTTAGGATAGTCTGGGGCAGATTTTAATTAATTTTTAAGTACAGCTTTTCAAGATTTAACCTTCTACTGAATCACATCTATGCAAATCTATCTATGGTAGATGTGTTCCTTGGCTGATTTGGCTATAAGCATTCCATATATAAAGGTAAAGGTAAAGGTTCCCCCCGCACGTTTGTGCAGTCGTGTCCGACTCTAGAGGCCGGCATTATAAGAGCCAGCATTGTCCGAAGATGCTTCCGCGGTCACGTGGCCGGCATGACGCGTGCAGAACGCTGTTACCTTCCCACCGAAGTGGTACCTATTTATCTACTTGCATTTGCATGCTTTCAAATTGCTAGGTTGGCAAGAGCTGGGGCGAGTGCAGGAGCTCACTCTGTCATGTGGAGCTAGGGATTCGAACCTCCGAACTTGCGATCTTCCGATCAACAAGCCTGGCATCTTACCCGCTGAGCCACCACGCCCCATTCCATATATACTTTATTAAAAAAAACACTGCCTAAGTTAATACTTCACAGAACCTCAACAGGAACTACTATGAAACAATACTTCATTATAATGTGAAACATTTACACCCAGCAACAAAAAAGTTAGTAATCTACACTGCTCAAAAAAATAAAGGGAACACTGAAACAACACAATGTAAGTCCAAGTCAATCACACTTCTGTGAAATCAAACTGTCCACTTAGGTAGCAACACTGATTGACAATCAATTTCACATGCTGTTGTGCACATGGAATAGACAATAGGCGGAAAGCATAGGCAGTTAGCAAGACATCCCCAATAAAGGAGTGGATCTGCAGGTGGTGACCACAGACCACTTCTCAGTTCCTATGCTTTCTGGCTGATGGTTTGGTCACTTTTGAATGCTGGCGGTGCGTACCACTCTAGTGGTAGCATGAGACGGAGTCTACAACCCACACAAGTGGCTCAGGTAGTGCAGCTCATCCAGGATGGCACATCAATGCGAGCTGTGGCAAGAAGGTTTGCTGTGTCTGTCAGCGTAGTGTCCAGAGCATGGAGGCGCTACCAGGAGACAGGTCAGTACATCAGGAGACGTGGAGGAGGCCGTAGGAAGGCAACAACCCAGCAGCAGGACCGCTACCTCCACCTTTGTGCAAGGAGGGACAGGAGGAGCACTGCCAGAGCCCTGCAAAATGACCTCCAGTGGGCCACAAATGTGCGTGTGGCTGCTCAAACGGTCAGAAACAGACTCCACGAGGGTGGTATGAGGGCCCGACGTCCACAGGTGGGGGTTGTGCTTACAGCCCAACACCGTGCAGGACGTTTGGCATTTGCCAGAGAACACAAGATTGGCAACTTCGCCACTGGTGCCCTCTTGCTCTTCACAGATGAAAGCAGGTTCACACTGAGCACATGTGACAGACGTGACAGGGTCTGGAGACGCCGTGGAGAACGTTCTGCTGCCTGCAACATCCTCCAGCATGACCGGTTTGGCAGTGGGTCAGTAATGGTGTGGGGTGGCATTTCTTTAGGGGGCCGCACAGCCCTCCATGTGCTCGCCAGAGGTAGCCTGACTGCCATTAGGTACCAAGATGAGATCCTCAGACCCCTTGTGAGACCATATGCTGGTGCGGTTGGCCCTGGGTTCCTCCTAATGCAAGACAATGCTAGACCTCATGTGGCTGGAGTGTGCCAGCAGTTCCTGCAAGACGAAGGCATTGATGCTATGGACTGGCCCGCCCGTTCCCCAGACCTGAATCCAATTGAGCACATCTGGGACATCATGTCTCGCTCCATCCACCAACGCCACGTTGCACCACAGACTGTCCAGGAGTTGGGGGATGCTTTAGTCCAGGTGTGGGAGGAGATCCTTCAGGAGACCATCCGCCACCTCATCAGGAGCATGCCCAGGCGTTGTAGGGAGGTCATACAGGCACGTGGAGGCCACACGCACTACTGAGCCTCATTTTGACTTGTTTTAAGGACATTACATCAACGTTGGATCAGCCTGTAGTGTTCTTTTCCACTTTAATTTTTGAGTGTAACTCCACATCCAGACCTCCAGGGGTTGCTTACATTTGATTTCCATTGCTTTTTGTGTGATTTTGTTGTCAGCACATTCAACTATGTAATGAGCAAAGTAATTAATACGAATATTTCATTCATTCAGATCTAGGATGTCTTATTTCAGTGTTCCCTTTATTTTTTTGAGCAGCTTATTTTCAGGTTGCCTTACAGACATCAGTCAATCTTTAAAAGCCTTTTTTTTTTAAATCCGTTCAATTGTGTCTGATTCTCAGAGACTGCCTGGACAAGTCCCTGCAGTTTTCTTGGCAAGTTTTTCCAGAAGTGGTTTGCCATTGCCTCCTTCCTAGGGCTGAGAGAAAGTGGCTGGCCCAAGGTCACCCAGCTGGTTTCTAGCCGAAGGCGGGACTAGAACTCACGGACTCCTGATTTCTAGCCTGATGCCTTAACCACTAGACCAGGGGTCGGCAAACTTTTTTTGCCGGGAGCCATTTTGACATGCTCGTGCACATTTTGAAGTGCTCGAGAGCCAGGGGGCGGGGTTTGCAGGCGGGGGCCAATCGCGTGGAAGGGGGCGGGGTTTGTGGGCGGGAGCCAATCGCGTGGAAGGGGGCAGGTTTTGCGGGCGGGAGCCAATCGCGTGGAAGAGGGCGGGGGAGGTTTGGAAGAAGAAGGGAAAGAGAGGCTCGACTGCTTCGGCAGCGGTGCTTCCAGGTTGTCGCTGCGGCGGCAACGGCTGCCCCTTCGAAAGGGCAGGCTCCGGGGACCCCGAAAATGCCCTCAGTTTAGGCAGGGAGGCTGCGCGCAAGCTGCCTCAGCTGTTCTGCGGGGAGAATTTCCACCCCAGGGCAGCGTGTGCGTGTGGAGAGGGGAGGTTTCTGCCTCCCTGCCTAAACTGAGGGCATTTTCGGGGTCCCCGGAGCCTGCCCTTTCGAAGGGGCAGAACTGCAGCTGCTGCTGCCGCTGCCCCTTCGAAAGGCAGGCTCCGGGGACCCCGAAAATGCCCTCGGTTCCGGCAGGGAGGCAGAAACCTCCCCTCTCCACACGCACACGCTGCCCTGGGGTGGAAATTCTCCCCGCAGAACAGCTGAGGCAGCTTGCGCGCAGCCTCCCTGCCGGAACCGAGGGCATTTTCGGGGTCCCCGGAGCCTGCCCTTTCGAAGGGGCAGCACTGCAGCTGCTCCTGCCGCTGCCCCTTCGAAAGGGCAGGCTCCGGGGACCCCGAAAATGCCCTCGGTTCCGGCAGGGAGGCAAAAATCGCGCGTGCAGGCTGCCGGGCTTCCCGAGGCACAGCTGATTGGCGCGGAGAATTTCCACTCCCTTCAGCGCTTCCGGCTTGTCACGTGACACACAGTTTGGAAAGCCCTGCCCGTTGTCAAGATGGCTGCCGGAGACGGCTGCCAGGTTGCCAGGGGTATGCCCACAGCAACGCGCACCATGCCCGCTGCCGCGCCTGCCCCGCCACACTCGCTGCTGCGCCACGCCCGCCACGCCTGCCTGCGGAAGAGCCACACTCAAGGGGCCAAAGAGCCGCATTTGGCTCGCGAGCCGCCATTTCCGACCCTTGCACTAGACCATACTGGCTCTCTTTTACAAACCTAGCAAGGGCCTAATTCATGTTTATAAGCTGGAAGAGAACCTCAGTGCTGCAAACAAACAATATAATTCTTGACGCCTGTCCTAGTTCAGCCTTTGCCCCAGGACTCCAGTGAGGAGTCAGCAGACGAGCTGCCCCTGGTGAACCCCCAGGGGACTAAACCAGACGAAGCCCCAGAATTAGGCACGGCTCCAGAAGTAGACCCAGCACCACAGGGCAGTGGGGAGTTGGCAACAACTGAGGCTACAGGGGAGCAAACTGGGGATGGTGGTTTGTCCTCAACCTCTAGCCAGCAGCCAGCTGGTTCTCATCAAACTCCCAGCTCGCCAGAATCACTCAAAGGGCAGAGACGGAGACGTGTACGCATTGCCTTAAAGGACAGACGAAGAAGTGCGAGGCTAGCTGCAAGGGAGTTATGTAGGGGAAACGTTGAGCCTTTGCAGGATTCAGATGACAGCTCCTAATCTCCTAATAAATCACCAGCAGAGCGGTGAGTGAGTTGTGGGAGCAACGTAGCATATTGGCTTCGCGACCACTCCGGCATCTTGGCTTGATTCCTGATTTCTTGACCCTGGTTGGACTACTGTTGATCTGTTTTCTGGACTCTTTGACCTGGCTTTGACTTCTCGCTGACCTACTTGTTACCACCCCTGACCTGGCTTTGGAATATCGGTTGTCTTCTGGCTCCAACTCTGACTTCGGCAAATGGACTCATGGTTTCTCTCTCTCGGCTTTTCCCTGCAGCATGACTTCTGGCTGTATCTGTTGCTAAGCGTACAGCTGGTGAGTGCATTCCTGCCTTCAGCTCACAGCAGAGACTCTGTGTAACCTGATACCCGTGACAGGCCAGCACAACGGCCATTATTATGCAAAGGCTTAAACAAATAGCACTCATTTAAAAGGGTTTCTAAATTATTTGGAGTATTAGACATACACATTTTAGGGATTATATGTTAGAACTGTTTAAAAAACTTTATATTCAATTAAGTAATTTTTCAAAATGTTGAAAGAATAGGCCCAGTTTGGGATTTTTGTAATTGTGAGTATCTGTAAGCAGGTTTGAATATGGCCACAGAATTTTTATGGGAACCTGAAAGCTCAAGAGGACCTAAAGTTCTAATTGTACATTGTTGCCTACAATAATAAGTACCATGAAAGACTAGGATTCAAAAGGTACAGCATTCAGAACACCAACAACCAACCTATCCTTATCACATCTGGACTCCAACCTATTTCTAACTTACTTACCTACTTACCTCATTCATTCATTCATTCATTCATTCATTCATTCATTCATTCATTCATTCAACTTATATCACCGCCCATCTCCCCCCGCAGAGGGGACTCTGGGAGGTTTACACAAAGTTAGCAATAAAACATATAAAAACATATAAAATACAGTACTTAATATAAATAAATTAATAAAATGTATAAAACCCAAGAGGCTCTGGTGTAGTTTAAAAGAACTCTACGGAGCCAGCCATCCCCAAGAGGAGCTGTTACTCCTCCCATCCCAAGCGAGGTGGCAGAGCCAGGTCTTCAGTTGTTTTCGGAAGGTCATCAGTGTGGGGCCTTGCCCACACTGGTTATAATTACAAACATTTAATAAGACAGATTTCAGCATATTACACTCCTTAAAATATTACACACTCCTAATGTAAAATATACTCCTGCAAGAGAAAAAATATGGGAAGGGATCACCCCAAGCAGTTATTGCATGCACATCTATTTCACATCATACACTGCAGTCTTCTCATGAGATATTCTATATAATACATAATATTTCCATACTTTTTCTTAAAAGAAAACTGTACAGTTTTTAAAAATGGAACATTTGAAGCTATGCTAAACTGGTTAGGTTTAATTGTTGTGGCACCCCTTAAGGCATGTCAGAAATTGGTCTCAGAATGTGTGATTCACAAGACATAATTATAACAAAATTCTTTGCACCACTGAGCCTTAATTATGAGTAAAACATTATGGCAATATACATATGCATTTTCAAACATTAAAAGAACTAAAAATATAGCAAGGCAAAACAAAATATAAAGGAAAACAACATAATATACCAAGCATTTGTACTATTTAAACAAATCTAAATGTTTAAAATAAGCCTTCAGGCTGCTTCATTTCTCAGTGTCCTAAAAAAGTTGGCTATACTTAATCTTAGTTCAGTTTATTTTATGGTCATTTAGAAGCCAAAAAAAAGTGATGTTAATAGTCCCAAATGTCTGAAATTATAAATTAATCAAATACACACACATTTATTTCGTATTTATATTCATATTCATTTCCGAGTTATAAGCCAACAACATATATTTTAGGCAACAGTCTACACTGTCTTCTCCCAAGTACTTCAGTACACTGCATGTACCTCACACTTGTGTCAGTACACCTGGATGTATTTGTGAATGGGCAACAGTATGTTGGCTTGAATGATAGTCTTTAGATTAGAAATCATAGCTTGCTTAGAATAGTACAGTATGAGCACCTTCAGAAAGTTGATAAAAGATAACCAGGCATTCAGACATGTAAGATCTTCTGATAAGTAGGTTTACTGTATCAAAGTTAATGAAGCCACTGCAAAAGAATACCAAAAATGTTGTGTATCAAATGCAAGCCCTATTTATTGTGAAATCAAAGTATTGTGTCTCTTTCTCCCACTTACATGATGTAACAGACTAGAGGCTACTTTATTTGGGTCAGGAGGGATGGTTTCCATCAGCCTCTCATTTTGGTAACAGACTGATCTTGTATCAGGCTGCTTAATTGTGACTGGGTGATGGTCTAGTGGTTAAGGCAACGGGCTAGAAACCAGGAGACCGAGAGTTCTAGTCCCGCCTTAGGCATGAAAGCCGGCTGGGTGACCCTGAGCCAATCACATTCTCTCAGCCCTAGGAAGGAGCCAATGGCAAACCAGGAGGCCGGGAGTTCTAGTCCCGCCTTAGGCATGAAAGCCGGCTGGGTGGCCTTGGGCCAGTCACTCTCTCTCAGCCCAACTCACCTCACAGGGTTGTTGTTGTGGGGAAAATAGGAGGAGGAAGGAGTATTTGGTATGTTTGCCGCCTTATTTATAAAAATAATAAAGGTGGGATATAAAATAAATAAAATAAATAAATAAACTTGCTCACACACCTGAGGTGAACTGGGTTTGAATTGTGTCTGTGGCATTCTGGTGAAGTATATTAAAACGAAAGAGCATTATGTCACTACAGTTAGCATAGAATGCTGCATATGGCATTTGTATAACTAAAATGGGCAACAGTCTACTTTTTACCTGACAAAAAGGATTATATTAAATCCTCAGTTGACAAAAGCCACAGTGGACACTGAAGTCAACATTCATGGGTCCATTTCTTGATGACCATGGTGCTATGAAAGATGTTGACCTGGAGTGTTAGAGAAGTACATGGTAAAGAACATGAGTTAATGAATTAAATGAAAGAGAGAAAAATAGATATGTTCTGTCTGTGTACATGAAACTAAAAGAAAGGGGAAGGATATAACAGATGTGAATTAAGGTGGTCTGATCTTGTGGAGTTGATGAATATATCCATGTAACTGAAAGTGTAGCTTTAACTTTAAATGAGAGAGTTAAAATGTTTCTAACATGCCCAAAGAAGGATGTTTTTGTTGATATCTTGTATCTGTTGCAAGTCTGAGCTCATTTAGTCCTTTAGCTTTTTTAACATAGTTCTTGCAGTTTCTTGCAGGCTCTCCTCCACCCGTTTGTTTGCTTGTTTATTTATCAAATTTATATAGCCACCCATCTCATGAATGTGACTCTGGGCGGCATACAATAGAAACAGAAAAATTAAAAATAGAACTTTAAAAACCATTAAACATTTCCTATATATGTTCATTCCTCTTGTCAGTACTCTGAACAGAGGAACAGGCAAAATCTGAAAAGGCAAACAAATAACTGGGATCAAAATTCAGGGAGAAAAATACAAAAGTTTCCCCAGGAAGAACCAGTTTGGTCTAGTGGTTAAGGCAACGGGCTAGAAACCAGGAGACTGAGAGTTCTAGTCCCGCCTCAGGCATGAAAGCCGGCTGGGTGACCTTGGGCCAGTCATTCTCAGCCCTAGGAAGGAGCCAATGGCAAACCAGGAGACTGAGAGTTCTAGTCCCACCTTAGGCACGAAAGCCGGCTAGGTGACCTTGGGCCAGTCCCTCCCTCTCAGCCCTAGGAAGGAGCCAATGGCAAACCAGGAGACTGAGAGTTCTAGTCCTGCCTTAGGCATGAAAGCTGGCTGGGTGACCTTGGGCTAGTCACTCTCTCTCAGCCCAACTCACCTCACAGGGTTGTTGTTGTGGGGAAAATAGGAGGAGGAAGGAGTATGAGGTATGTTCCCCACCTTGAGTTATTTATAAAGTAATAAAAGCAGGATAAAAAATCTTTTAAAAAATGAAATGCTATGCAGACAACGTATTATTAACAATTATGCAATCACAGAGCTCTATAAGACAGTTGATGAAAGATTCTCCAGATACAAAATTAATGAAAATAAATTATAATAAATAAAACAAGATCTTGATAGGTGGAAAAACTTAAAACCTTCTTGGTTAGAATTTACTGTGGCAATAAACACAAATATATTACTCAAGATGGAACTATGATTCTGTGATAGGGTTGGGCACCTGCTAGAGAGACTGCAGCAGTATTATTGTTTGGAGAAAAGTATTGTACACTTTTTAATACAGCCTCCCCTGGCTGTAGATTTTTATTTTAATATTTTATTTTATTTTAATGTTATTTTATTTTAACCTAGAAGGACGGCACCGGGACAGCCAATAATTGTTAGATTTGCAGGGTCATAAAACACAGAATAGGGGGCGCGATGGCTCAGTGGTTAAGACGCCAGGCTTGTTGATCGGAAGGTCTCAAGTTCGGCGGTTCAAGACCCGAGCGCCACGTGACGTAGTGAGCTCCTGCACTCGCCCGTTTTTGCCAACCTAGCAATTCGAAAGCATGCAAATGCAAGTAGATAAATAGGTACCACTTCCGTGGGATGGTAACAGCATCATAGAATAAATTAAATTAAATTAAATTAAATTAAATTAAATTAATAAAATAATAAAATAAAATAATAAATAAAATAAATAAAATAAAATAAAATAAAATAAAATAAAATAATAAATAAAAATAAAATAAATAAAATAAAATAAATAAAAATAAAAACATAGAATAGTTTGGCATAAAAATAGGCACAAAAGGTTTCTAATCATAAAAATGTCTTTTTGCCCCAAGACCAAACTAGGACTACGCTGCTTGCACAAGGAAGCTGTCTTCCACAATCACCATTATCAGCTAATATAAACAGAGAAGCATAGAGAGCAAGTTCCAAATTCTGCATAGTTCATCTGAAGCTAAAAAAAATGATCAGATCTCTGTTAGCTGATCTGGAGAACAAAGCAGCTTTCTATAATGTATTGTCGAAGGCTTTCACGGCCGGAGTTCAATGGCTGTTGTGGGTCTTCCGGGCTGTGTGGCCGTGTTCTGGAAGTTGTGGTTCCTAACGTTTCGCCAGCATCTGTGGCCAGCATCTTCAGAGGGCAGGAGCACAGATAGAAGCAAAATCTCTGTGCCCAGGTAGAGTGGCAATGTTCTATTTATAGAGCTAAATTATAGGAGATTAGGTGGGGTTTTTTGTTGTGTTGAAATGTTAACGAGTGGCTGATGAGCGTGATTAGCATGTTCATTGTGAGAAGTATTAAAATATGAGTTCGTTGACCTTTTGCAGGCTGTGTTTTTCAGGACTGGTAGCCAGGTTTTGCTAATTTTTAAACTTTCTTCTTTTTTATTGTAACTGTGCTGGTGTTTGTGAATTTCAATGGCTTCTCTGTATAATCTGGTGTAGTGGCTTTTGGTGTTGTCCAGTATTTCTGTGTTTTCAAATAGGATTTTGTGTCCCGTTTGCTTGAGAGCATGTTCAGCTACTGAAGATTTTTCTGGTTGCTGTAGTCTGCAGTGTCTTTCATGTTCTTTTATCCTGGTGTGAATGCTTCGTTTTGTGGTTCCGATGTATACTTGTCCACAGCTGCATGGTATGCGGTATACTCCTGCAGCGGTGCGGGGGTCCCTTTTGTCTTTTGCTGATTTTAGCATTTGTTGTATTTTTCTGGTGGGTCTGAAGACTGTTTGAAAGTTGTGTTTTTCCATCAGTTTTACGAAGCATTCATCATCTAAAGGAGGATCGTTAAGATTACCATGCTGCTGTTGAGCTTGCGAAATGGTCTTAATCTTCCTAGGCACAGAAGACAAAGCAGGAAGTAAAATAGGGGAAAGATTGTGCCTGAGGCCCCCACCTCTATTCAAGGAAGGATTTTCCAAGTTGGCATAAATGGATTCCTTGACCCCTCTCTCAAACCACCTATCTTCTCTGTCTAAAATTTGAACATTAATGTCCTCAAATGAGTGTCCTTTTTTTAATTAATTAAATTAATTAATTAAGATTAAGACCATTTCACAAGCTCAACAGCAGCATGGTAATCTTAACGATCCTCCTTTAGATGATAAAGGGACTTAGAAATAACATCTCAATATAACCATGACCTAGCCCCAGGTGCAAGGTCACACAGCCACCTAGAAACATATTTAAGGATTCCCTTACTAACTTTGCTCTGACTGAAGAAGCTCCTTGGATAAGGAGCGAAACGTTTCTACTGAGAAAATAGAAATCCAGTTGACGTGATTCAAGCTACAGACCCATCTTGATGTTGCTAAGGTTGAGAAACCCTGCATTAAACCATCAGAAGAACTGGAGTTGTCAGCCAAAGGACTCTACAAGTGATGTTTGGAGTATTTTTGCCTCACTTCTTAGGTTTGAAGCATTAATCTGTACAGACCCCCTGCACTGTGTGTGTGTGTGTGTGTGTGTGTGTGTGTGTTATACTGTTTATGCCATGTTTTAGCCCAGAGGGACATCCCTAATGTACTTCATCTCTTGAAACTAAAGACCTTTGGTCTTTTCTCCTGTTACCTTGTACCCCAGCTCATCTCCATTCTTCTTGCCAATTCCCCTTCAGCCTCAGCTGAATCTAGAATTAGCTTGGCTTATCTGATTGCAGTTTGGACTCTGTTGCCCTCAAAAGTAATGAAGGCTTGCCCCAGTGGCCCATTAGTATTGGTAACCCATTTTGGCAGAGAGGTCAAAAGCAGTTCCAAGTCCTGTTAAAGGCCTTCCACCTTAGTGCCCGTGGGACACGCCTTCAGTTGCTCCTCCGAATCAAACAATGCACTATGTTTAATAGCCAATATGCAGCTATGCCTTCATCTAGTAGGAGAGGAGAATGGACACCATTCCTACAATATATGCAGTGTGCAATGGATGGAAAGTCTGTGTGCCGGGTCTTGGGAGTGACAAGGAATTTCTGTTTTTAGACAGCTGGGCAAGCCGCCTTCTTCACACTCTTATCTCTGCAAGTTATTTATAAAAATAATAAAGCGGGATAAAAATTAAATAAATAAACACAAGCAGCCATCTCTTCCCTTGCAAACCAACTATTACAACTGCACAAATTAGGATTCCTGCAGTCATTTCGATGGCTGTCTTCATTTTTAAGGCTTCACTGTCAGGCAAGATACAGAATGCAAACCCATTCAAATAAACATGCACAGACTAAAATTAAAGTTACGGTGTTGTAAAAGTGTTAAGTCCAATGGGTCAGCATAAACCAACAGAAAAAGAGAGAGAAATGGAAACTTAACATCTTAACTGAGGTTTTGCTTTTAAAGAACTCATTCTGAAATTGAAAGTGATAGGATGCACACTGCCAGAAATAAATGCCATTAGGCAAGGGGAACATTTAAAAATGGTTGTATGATACGTTGCTCTGGACAAATACTTTGCTTAAGAGTAAGAAGCAGTTATGCACAGCACTGTCCGGGTCCTTTGGTGGAACCACCAGAGAGGTTCAAAGGGAGTTCTGTTATCTCAGAGGGAGTCAGAGGTTTATCTTCTTGGCTGCCCCAACCTTTTGAAACCAAAACCCTCTACTATATATAAACTGGCAGCAAACCCCATATTCACTTGCACTGATGTTGTTACCTATTTGGGTAATGAAACATCTGCAAACAAACAACCAAGCTCAGAAAGCACCAAGAATTCCAAGATTTTATTATTTGTTCGTTTGTTTAAATTTATTGGCTGCCCAACTCCAGTGGATTCTAAGATTCCCTAGACAACCCAAGGTGAGGAGGAATGAGGAACGGAAGGAAGAGGTGGTCAGAATGGGAGGGCTATGGGAATGATGGGCAGTGGGAAATACGGAAGGAAAAGTAGGACGGAGAGGAAACTTACAGTCCTCCTGCCTTCCAGACCCCCTGTTTCATCTCAGGAACCAGGCTTCCGGATGGCAGGTTGGGAGCTGGGCTTGCTTTAAGGAGAATCTGCCTGCCCAGGGCATGCCAGGAGAGAGTAGATGCCTGGAGTCGCCATTCCCTGTGATGGGAGGGTCTTGGAAGCAAGCATTTCCTCCCAGCCCCCCTGACTCCCCCTGAATCAGTTTCTCCAGACATAAGATCCTCATTTTTAATATTCAGAAACCTGAAAAGACTGGCTGCTTAAGTGGGCAATCAAGGATTAAGGTGGTGAAGCAGTATGCATTTGGGGTGTGTATGATACTGCTTGTTTTATTTTATTTTATTGTGATTAATATTTATGTTGAAGTAAGTACTATATATGTATTTTTATGGTTTGAAAGTATTATTGTTATACAGCTTTTACCAACCACTTAGATCCACGTGATTGAAGGGGCATAAAAGAACTTATAATACATAATATAAAAAGACATTTGTGCTACTGTGTTGTGTTTCAGTTCTGTTTTCTTATTACTGCCCCAAACTATTGTTTTGGCTCTTTTACAGAATTAGATATGAAATCTTTAAAGGTAATTTACTAAACAGTGTTGTTATAATTTGTAAATGCAGTACCTTTAAACTTCTTTTAATGTTTGGAATTAATTTTGGTTTGGGATTGTTTTTAACAGTGAATATGCACGCTAGAAATGTCATAAATGGACAGATTTGGATGACATCTTCACATCTTCTCCAGCCTTATTGGAGAAGATTCAGCTTCTTGGAACTTGGAAATTCCAAGAAGCTGAATGCAGAAAACACCGATACTTGATTTTCACTCATTTCAGGAATAATGTCAAAGGTTCTTTTTCCGTTAGATTGCGTTATATTATCATCATAGTTGATTTGCAATCTCTCTCCTGAACAGAAACAAAAAACACTGTATATGTAAAATCTTCTATCAGCCCCTTAAAGATGACCACATTTTTATAGCACCTAAATTGTGGATTAGAGTTCAGTTCACTGGATTATCCTGAGAGAGAGGAAGCATACTGAGTTCACACAAAACACTACATCATAATTTATTTCTACTGTTTCCTATGCAAGCCAGGAACTACATTCGCACATCATACTAACACACAGTATGCTGATTTGTGATTTGGTCAAATGAGACATTCTGGATTGTTCCACAAATCATAGTTAAAACTCTTCCCAAGTTTAGTGGACTGTGTGAGTTATATATGCTGCTATGAAAGGTGGGGTATAAATCCAGCAATAAATAAATATACCCAACTTCTGTACACACACATATCTATACACAACACACCTATAGGCCCAAATATAGGGATTTTGGATGGAAGGGGAGAAATGGTCAAAGAGGTCAGAGAGAAATAAATGCAGGAAGGACTGATAGGGACAATTACCTATCTTCAGTTTTTGTACCCTCTTATGCAAGATGTTCTATTAACTCCCAAATGATATTTATGCCATAAGAACTCTAGAGAGCAGGGTGTCACCATTCTTTGCCCACAAATATGCATACTAAACTGAGGAATTTTTTTTCCTTTCGCAGCTTGGATGGATCACGCCTTATTGGAAAGACAAGCCTCTTAACCAGAGCAATGAGAGAGAGGAATGGGGAGAGGTGAGAGGAGGACTTAATTCCAGACTTACATATCAGCCCATTCAAGTGTACTGGCAAACATATCCCAATGTGGCATCTAAAGTGTACGCTCAGCTGTTTGATAATCTCCATGGAGAAATGAAGCCTGACTCTGTTTCCCATAGCCAGCAATTCACATACTGGATTTCCTTCCTGGTCGTAGGGCACTTCCCTATTTGCACTTAACTATGACAGAAACATACCCTGGCAACACCCTTTTTCTGCCATGTCCCCATGAGGTTGCCTTCATCTCATCTTCAGCCCATAAATAAGCTAGGCTTCTTGTCCTTGGCTGTGCTGGGCTTACAATAGTCTTTCCACCCTTATTCTGGCACTAGCCAAGGGTAGCCTCAAGGTGGATAAAGCCTTAAGTAGCCATTAGGCCACTTGATATCACCCCCAGAAGTCACCTGAGAGCTAAGTCACCAACAAAATATTGGGTGAAGAACATCAGACCCTTTCTGCAGCAAAACCTGTATTGAGATAAGGGGGAAACCCCTATTTTAACAGCAGTACAGGTAAGGATGAGAGGGCCAGTTTGGTGTAGTGGTTAAGGCACTAGGCTAGAAACCAGGAGAGTGAGAGTTCTAGTCCTACCTTAGGCACGAAAGCCGGCTAGGTGACCTTGGGCCAGTCCCTGTCTCTCAGCCCTAGGAAGGAGCCAATGGCAAACCAGGAGACTGAGAGTTCTAGTCCTGCCTTAGGCATGAAAGCCGGCTGGGGGACCTTGGGCCAGTCCCTGTCTCTCAGCCCTAGGAAGGAGCCAATGGCAAACCAGGAGACTGAGAGTTCTAGTCCTGCCTTAGGCATGAAAGGCGGCTGGGTGACCTTGGGCCAGTCTCTCTCTCTCAGCCCTAGGAAGGAGCCAATGGCAAACCAGGAGACAGAGTTCTAGTCCCGCCTTAGGCATGAAAGCCGGCTGGGTGACCTTGGGCCAGTCTCTCTCTCTCAGCCCTAGGAAGGAGCCAATGGCAAACCAGGAGACAGAGTTCTAGTCCCGCCTTAGGCACGAAAGCCGGCTAGGTGACCTTGGGCCAGTCCCTGTCTCTCAGCCCTAGGAAGGAGCCAATGGCAAACCAGGAGACTGAGAGTTCTAGTCCTGCCTTAGGCATGAAAGCCGGCTGGGTGACCTTGGGCCAGTCCCTGTCTCTCAGCCCTAGGAAGGAGCCAATGGCAAACCAGGAGACTGAGAGTTCTAGTCCCGCCTTAGGCATGAAAGCCGGCTGGGTGACCTTGGGCCAGTCTCTCTCTCTCAGCCCTAGGAAGGAGCCAATGGCAAACCAGGAGACAGAGTTCTAGTCCCGCCTTAGGCATGAAAGCCGGCTGGGTGACCTTGGGCCAGTCCCTGTCTCTCAGCCCTAGGAAGGAGCCAATGGCAAACCAGGAGACTGTGAGTTCTAGTCCTGCCTTAGGCATGAAAGCCGGCTGGGTGACCTTGGGCCAGTCCCTGTCTCTCAGCCCTAGGAAGGAGCCAATGGCAAACCAGGAGACTGAGAGTTCTAGTCCTGCCTTAGGCATGAAAGCCGGCTGGGTGACCTTGGGCCAGTCCCTGTCTCTCAGCCCTAGGAAGGAGCCAATGGCAAACCAGGAGACTGAGAGTTCTAGTCCCGCCTTAGGCATGAAAGCCGGCTGGGTGACCTTGGGCCAGTCTCTCTCTCTCAGCCCTAGGAAGGAGCCAATGGCAAACCAGGAGACAGAGTTCTAGTCCCGCCTTAGGCATGAAAGCCGGCTGGGTGACCTTGGGCCAGTCCCTGTCTCTCAGCCCTAGGAAGGAGCCAATGGCAAACCAGGAGACAGAGTTCTAGTCCCGCCTTAGGCATGAAAGCCGGCTGGGTGACCTTGGGCCAGTCCCTGTCTCTCAGCCCTAGGAAGGAGCCAATGGCAAACCAGGAGACAGAGTTCTAGTCCCGCCTTAGGCATGAAAGCCGGCTGGGTGACCTTGGGCCAGTCTCTCTCTCTCAGCCCTAGGAAGGAGCCAATGGCAAACCAGGAGACAGAGTTCTAGTCCCGCCTTAGGCATGAAAGCCGGCTGGGTGACCTTGGGCCAGTCTCTCTCTCTCAGCCCTAGGAAGAAGGCAATGGCAAACCACTTCCGAAATCTTGCCAAGAAAACTGCAGGGACCAGTCTAGGCAGTCGCCAGGAGTCAACACTGACTCGAAGGCACACACACACAAAATAAAAATAGGTAAGGAGAACTTATGGCTGTCTGGGATATGGAGGGGGGATCAGATGAAGGCAGTATGGTGAAAACACAACAGGAAAAAAAACATTACCAAGGAATGTTTATGCCACTGTTAGATGTAAGTCGGGAAAGGCTTAGAGTAGCTTAAGAGAAAGGAAGGGAGGGGCATGGAGGGCAGGATATGCTGCTTATCACATTTTCAAAAATAAACAAACAAAGCATCCGCACCCAGCCTGATCTAAGGAATGGCAGGAAAGAGCAGTTTGCAGACAAACTTAACAAGATGGGAGAATTAAGCACTATTGCACCATCATAGTGTAATATGACTCCCCAATAATATAAAGAACGGGCAAAAAGGCACTGTGGGGAGAAAATCCACCTTAAAATAAACCCATTTTACAAATAATTTCTACTGTGGCTAACATAAAAGGAAATGAAAGAGATGTGTCCAGTTATGGCACAAGAACCCAACTACCCAGAGGTATGTACCTCCTGGGGGGAAAAAAGGGGGGGCAGATGAATACATAGTGGTAACGGCACCTTCAGTGCTTGTGACTATACTGCAATTTCTAGTTTTCCACAGAAAACTTTTTGAGTTTTAAAAATATGGAATCGTTTGGGGGAAATATAAAAGACAAAGACTAGAGATACCTCATAAAAAGTGAGCAAAATTAGGCATGCCAGAGTAAACCCTTTAACCTTAACTTAATGTGCATGGAAGAAGACCCCTGTTTCATTGAAAACAGAAGCATTTGTGTGCCTGCAACTTAGTGAGTCTGCAGTGTGAAACCACTCAATAAACCATGTCTTAGTGCGATAAGTGAATGCCAGAGTTTAGGAAAAACAGGGAGAAAGTGAGTGATGACAAAACTGCAAGAGGTTTCTAACAATCTGAATGTT
This sequence comes from Charina bottae, assembly GCA_023362775.1. Classification (NCBI taxonomy): domain Eukaryota; kingdom Metazoa; phylum Chordata; class Lepidosauria; order Squamata; family Charinaidae; genus Charina; species Charina bottae. The sequence continues at coordinate 493,924 of JALMGJ010000048.1, read as the reverse complement.
GTAAGTTTAGAATCCCAGCACTTCATCTTATACCGTTAGTATTTACATGTTTCTCAGACTGACAGCATACAAAATAGCATCTCATAATAGCATAAAAAGAACTTGGTAGGCAATTCCACCAAGATGTGATGGTTTTATAAAGAGAAACCCATGAAGAAGTCCAATTAAAAGCTTGGAGCTATGTTAGCTACATTTGTTCACTCAGGAGACCAACAAAAATGTTTTGCCAAAAAATTAAGACTTACAGTATGCCACTGGGACTAAAACAGTGTTTTTAAAATTTAAATAGCATCTTCCAAACAATTGCCTTCTCTTTCATATTTCTGCAGATGTTGCTATTATTAGGCCATTAAATCCAACTCCTACTCAGTGCAGGAATTCAAATTAAAGCACCCTCCAGCAATGGTTGTTTTGCCTCCGCTTGAACACATCCAGCAAAGGGAGCCCACTGCATCTCTAGCTAATGGTTCCCACTGTTGAACTGTTGGTTACCATTAAAAAGTTTTACTTAACATTCACCTAGAATTTGCCCTGCTATAATTTAAGACCACTATTGTGTCTTCTGTACTCCAGGAGGGGAAAGAGGAGGTCTTGACCTTCTTCTGTTTGGCATTCCTTCAGATACTTGAAAAATGCTATCTCTCCTCAGTCATCTTTTCTTGAGGCTAAACATGCAATTCAGTTTCTTCTTCTAAGACTTAACTTTCCAGTTCCCTGATAATCTTTGCTGATCTTCGCACTTGTTGCTGTTCCTGTGAAACTTTCTCAAAATATGATACTCAGCACTTGATGTGATCTTAAGGATGGATCTGATCAATGCAGAAAATACAGTGGCGCCATGACTTCCTGTGATTAGGAAACTATGTTACTATTGATGTACCCTAAAGCTGCATTCATGAACTTTGAAGAAGCAGGATAGAAAGAGTATTGATGCTTTTGAACTTTAGCAACGACATGGGCTGAATTAGAATGGCCCCAGGGCTTCTATCCAGATGCTAAAAGGGACTTCTGTGCACGTGCGATTGTTTCCAGTAACAACCAACATTGGGGAGTGGAAAGGAACCCCGTTGAAGCCACCTTTAGATTGTCTTATTCATTCTTCACAGAGATGAGCAAGGCGGAATCTATGACCTTTTGCATAAAAGTGTCTTCTGAAATAAGTATCCTAACTTAGAAGCAAACTAAAAAAAGGTAAAGGTTCCCCCCGCACATTTGTGCAGTCGTGTCCGACTCTAGGGGCTGGTGCTCATCTCTGTTTGTTAGCCGAAGAGCCAGCGTTGTCCGAAGACACTTCCACAGTCATGTGGCCGGCATAATGCACGCGGAATGCTGTTACCTACCCACTGTGGTACCTATTCATCTACTTGCATTTGCATGCTTTCGAATTGCTAGGTTGGCAAGAGCTGGGGCAAGTGCGGGAGCTCACTCCGTCACGCGGGGCTAGGGATTCGAACCTCCGAATTTGCGATCTTCCAATCGACAAGCCTGGTGTCTTACCCGCTGAGCCACCATGCCCCTAGAGGCAAACTAACAGTATCCCAACTAAAAGCAAAACCATCTCCAGGAACAGGTACTTGTATGTACCATCCATAGCACAGATCAAATAGCACATTCTCATTCTTGTCATCCTTCAATCATGACCCATCGCACACTTGCAAAAATATGCATTGCCACTAGCTATACTTAGCTGATCAGTATCTGGGATTCCTTGTGAAGACGATAAGAGCTATCATCTAAGTTTCTGAATATGGGCAGCTTCCAGATACAGGGGCTAATCCCCAGAATTGTCAGCAATCGTATATTGAAATCTGTCTGAAAGGCATCCAGTTGGACATAGGTGTGTTAGATATATGGGGGAAGAAGGGAGAGGTCTATGTCTACATGTCACATGACAACTAGATTGATTGATTATGTGCCATCAAGTCAGGTGTTGATTTTTAGCGACCACACAGATAGATTTCCTCCATGACAATCTATCCATAACCTGATCTTTCAGGTCTTCTAATGGTGCACCCATCACTACTGTAACTGAATCCATCCACCTTGCTGCTGGTTGTCTTCCGCTTTTTCCTTCTACCTGTCCCAGCATTAGAGCCTTCTCTAGAGAGCCAAATCTTTGCATAATGTATCTGAAGTAGGATAACTTGAGCCTGGTTATTTGTGCCTTGAGGGAGCACCCTGGGTTGATTTGTTTGATGATCCATTGGTTTGTTTTTGTCAGGATGGACATCCTGTCAGTGTGGGGGAAAGGGCTGTAGTGATTAGTGTCTCAAGCAGATTGTAGTAGAATGCTTAGTAGGAGTGCTTTGAAGTAGAAGTTAGGCATGCCTGCAGGACCCTTAGGAATGTTGATTAGGATTGTTTAGGGGAGCAACCTGACACCAAGGCCAGGCCAAATGGTGTTATGGCTTGTAGTGAAGGATGGTGACTGAGGGGTATGGGAACTGTGAGAGCGAAGGGGGGAGGCTGGTACAAAAGGGGGGATTCTAATTGCTGTTTTGCGCGGGCTTTCTTCATTTGAGTCTTTGAATTGGAACTGATCACATGTGTTAATAAAGAACTCTTTCATATCCTTAATGGCTTGTTGTAAGAGTTTCTGATTTAATAGCAAAAGGATCACGGCCATCACAGTTTTCTTGGCCGTCCATGGTATTCTCAGGAGTCTTCTCCAACACCAAAGTTCAAAAGCATCAATTTCTTCCTATCCTGCTTCTTCAACTTTTGCTTCCATAGAGTGTCACAGGGAATAGTCTGTAGCTTGAATCATGTCAACTGGATTTCTATTTTCTTAGTGGAAACATTTCGCTCCTTATCCAACGTTTCCACTAAGAAAATAGAAATCCAGTTGACATGATTCAAGCTACAGACAATTCCACCTGGATGACTGAGAACCTTCATAGACACATAGTCACAGGGAATACCACTGCTTGCACTATTCTGATCTTTCTAGGTAGACTCTATAGATCTCCTGATTACTAAAGCTGTGCAAAGCTTGATTGAACTGAATGGATCAGTTGAAGTTTCAATGATCTGATGCATCAGTCTGATTCACTGAATCACAGTGAACAATCCAGTTCAGTCTGGATGATAAACAGGTCTACTGTGCACATGCAAGAAATCTGACTTCCCAAACCAAGGCATCAAATTGGACTGATCTGATTTTCCAAGTCAAAAGGATGAATCAAAACTAAACCCAACTTGCATGCTCCTATCAAATACGGCCAGCTGCTGGGAGACAACTGTGAAAAATAGGGCATTAGACTAGATGGCCTCTTCTTGAGCCTGGAACTTCTTATATCAGGGAACAGAAGTAGCGACACCCACAAAACAGAGTGAAAGCATAATGCAAACTAAATGCTGTCATAACACCAAATTTAATATAACTTAAAAACAAAAGCTAAGGGTCCTTGGATTTAGCATTTAGAACTCTGAAGCAAATACAGCTGTTGTCTCCCAAGAATTAGGAACATGTACACACTACTAACCCCCTGACACTGGACATAAACTAGATCTGTACTGCACTTAAAACCCTAGTCGCTAGAATGACCCTACCTTTATTTTCAGAAATTAATTTTCAATGTTCTTCGTGGCACAGTCAATGTTATTCAACATCCTAAGATACTAAAACAAAACAACAACAAAAACTGTTTCATACTGTTCCGTTCAGGCAACATTTAGAATTTTAGCCTTGTGAATGAGTCACAAGGTCAGACTTAGTTGTGGAGAACCCTAGACCTCTATGTTTCCAGCATGGATGACGAAGGCTTTGACCATTCAAGGCTCTTCCACTATATCATTCAAATGTAGACCATATTTCCAGATTAACTTTTCATGCTGTAGATTGCTGGATGCAAGATGCATTTAGGAAACCAACTGCTGGCCCACTGATGAGATGGAAGAAATACCACCTAGTTTCCAAAGGAATCAAACAGAGTACAACACAGTAACCCACTAATTACTTCCATTGCCCTTTTCTGCTTTTTCAGGTGAAGTATTTCCTGTATCAGAAGGATAAAGAAGGCAGCTATACCATAAAGGCATTTACATAAATGGGAATTCTCAATAGGTTTGTGACTTTCCTGAATTCTTTCCATTTTAGTATGAGAGTGATTTTAGTGACAGAGTGCATATTTTTTATAATAAGACCAACCACACAGAAATAAAATTTTGAGTGCACACGTTCTAGCTCTGATGACTGTTTTCTCATCTGAGTCACACCCTTGCTTTTCAAAGGAAGACTTTGAAAAATTTGGCACTGCCCCCTGGTCTTGCTAATGCACCTTTAGATTTAACTTTCTAATGTGTTGCGCACGTTCCAGCTAACTGAAAATTGGATTACTAAATAAAGAAACTCAGGGCTGCAATTATGTCTGAGAATGATCAGTCTATGTTCTGTACAGTTCACATGTAAAAGAGTTGAATCATGAGAGGCAAAGTTGCAAACCAAACCATGTTTTTGGAACAAATAAAGGCAAACATGTCCTGGCTTGCTTAAAGCTGGTTCCTAACTACATCCCTCAAATACTGCAAGTACGTTTCAGTGACTCTGCAAGCAGAATATATTGCTGCAAATTTTTCCCCATTTCTATGAATTCAGGAAAGCTGTAACACTACATTGGTCCAGTTACCGCAAACTTCTAACAGCATTCTGCTACATGAATTTTCTCTGGGATCTGGAGCAAAGAGAACCACCTCCAGCACTTTTCTTACATAAAACTGCTCCATTAGATCTGAGTGCCTACTCTTCTATGCTACACCCTTAAGAGAGCAACTGATGAGCTGCACCAGCTATGGGCCATTACAAAATTAAAAACACAGTCAGAAACAGGTGGAAATAGACACTTAGGTTTTCTGCACCCTTGGATTCTGAAGGCCCATGACTGAAGCGAGCAGTGTTTTGGGGAAGAAAACAGTATAACACAGCTTACTGATGTTTCTTCCTCCAATTTTAAAACCATGCTCATCTTCTTCCAATCCAGCTTCCCTCAATATACATTCCCGATATAGGTTGAATAAATAGGGAGAGGATACAGCCTTGCCTCACTCCTTTGCAAACCTGAGCTAGTCTGTTTCACCATGTTCGGTCCACATTGGAGCTTCCTGACCTGTGTATAGGTTTTGCATGAGGACAGTGAGACATTCTGGGATTCACGGTTTTCTGAGCCATTCCACAGCTTAACATGTTTGACACAGTCTAAAACACGTACTGACTTCTTTCTGGTGTTCTTTGTCTTTCTCAATTATCTAGCATGCATCAGCAATAATGTCTCGTGTTCCTTGGCCTTTTCTAGAGCCAGCTTGAACATCTGGCATCTCCCTTTCCACACAGGGCTGATCCTAAGCATTATTTGCAAGCAGGTGAACGTAAGGATATTCTATGATCATTTGCACACTCTGTTAAGTCTCCGTACATATAGCCATTGTGTGGTTGTTTGAAGACAGCTGGTAATGAAGGCAATCATTGGAATAGCAGAACATTTTAAGTTGTTCTCCTGCTTCATTTTGGTTTCCTAAGCCATACAATCCAACTGCATTTTTCTCTTTAATATTCCCAACTTTGGCATTCCAGTCTCCAGCCACAAGCAGCACATCTTGCTTGCCCGTTCTGTCAATTTCAAATTGAACCTGGCCATAAAACTCACCAACCTCCCCTTCTTCTACATCAGTGGTTGGGACATAAACTTGAATAATCGTCAGATTAACTAGTTGTCTACAAAGTCCAATTGATATTGTCCGATCACTGATTGCATTATAGCCAAGTACTGTTCTTGCTATACCTTTCCTAAGTATGAAAGCAATGCTGTTTCTCCTTTGTTTTTCATGTCCTGATTTTCTGTGATCTTCTGACTGAAAATATCCAGTTCCAGTCCATCTCAATTTGCTGATGCCTAAGATGTCAATGTGTTATCAATTCATTTTATCTTTCCCTGTGCTGAGCTTTCCCGTGTTCATGCTTCTTATGTTCCATGTTCCCACTGTATTCCTGTCTTTGCAGCTTTGGATTTTCTTTTCTTGCATCCCAACATCAGCAGCTAGATGTCTCGAAGGCCTTAATCTAGCCATGTCATAAACACCATTCGTACTCCAAAAGGTCTTCCCCAGTAGCATGTTGTGTGCCATCAAACCTGAGGGGTCTGTCATTCGGCACTATATCATTGATCATTTAATATTTTCTATCCATGTGGTTTCCTTGTAAAATACAGGAGTGGTTTACCATTGTCTCCTCCCATGCAATATGAAATGATGCCTTTGCCATTGTCACTAAAGTGATCTTCTGCTTCCAGCATCTTCCTATATCACTGCTGCCCAATATAGGTTGGTTGGTTGGTTGGTTGGTTGGTTGGTTGGTTGGTTGGTTGGTTGGTTGGTCGGTCGGTCATTCATTCATTCATTCATTCATTCATTCATTCATTCATTCATTCAACTTATATCACCGCCCATCTCCCCCCGCAGAGGGGACTCTGGGCGGTTTACATAAAGTTAGCAATAAAACATATAAAAACATATAAAATACAGTACTTAATATAAATAAATTAATAAAATGTATATACTTCTTTGCTTGGCAGCTGGGGTGACCTTCACACCTTGGTGAACCTGTTGGGATTACATACTCTGATGTGTTGGGACAGCCAAGAGATGTCTTCTCCAAGGAGGCAACCTCCAGATATACTAGCTTCAATTCCCATAAATCTTAGTCTGTGATGTCCACAAGATCTTGCATTGTGATATTGCGTGCAAGCTCTGCCCCTTTTGTACGAGTATATGATATCGTGATGCATGTATAAAAGATGCAGTGCTTACACTGTGACACAATGCTACTGTTTTCATCAACCTAACACCCCCTGCACCCCCTGTGGACACTACTGATCTTAGCCAGTGTGGCCCAAATGATACCAATCCATCCAGACAGTCCCTGTTTGGGGCAGCTATCCAAGAATGTCATGCAAAAATACCAAACCCGTGGTTAAAATATCTATTCAGGCACAATATAAAATGTCTCATGACCATTCACCTGGCCTTCAATTTTTTTGCCCTGACATACAGATACTTTACAATGACGATGTGCAGGTATTCTGATCCAAAGCAGAAAAGGTGCTTTGGAGAAGACATGGATGTGCTTGCTGCACCTGTTAGCACTTCCTTTAAAAAGCCACCCCTTTTCCTGGCCCTGCATCGCAGCTGGGTGCTCACAGAAAAATACTATTTGAGTGCAGGAAGGGTGCTTTGGAGCGGATATGGTGTACCAGGGATGCCTCTTTAACTCAAACATGTATTTTCCTGGGACCCTCATTGCTACCATATGAGCCCAAGAAAGAGGACAGCTTTTTTAAAGAGGTGCCAACAGATAATAGTGGGTAAGCCAGAATAATGAATAATAGTAATAATAATAATCAGAATTAGTATAAGAATTAGTATTTTCAACAGGCACAGTGAGACTATACACAAAGCACTTAGGTGCTTGAAGTACTCAATATGAACTATTGACAATATTTCTTCAGGTACCACCTAACATCACTACAGTACAATACTTTAGGACAAGACTGTAAAGCTGAATCAACAATACTCAGTGCTGCCATACTTCCATCACAATGACAAGACAATACACAACCACACAAAAAGATAAATGCTCTGACAGGTAATGTGGCTCTTAGAGATGAAGGTGGGGATTAAGATTACCAAACTGAAGGGAGTCAGAAGCCATGTCTATCCCTGGAATAAGAAGCTGGACAAGCATTTCCAGGGTTATAGCTAAAGGCAAGAAGATGCAAATTCCACTTGGGGCCTTTTGGATTTCCTATGCATGACCTGTACTAGCTCTTCATAGGCACACATGCGCACACAAATACTTCATGTCTTACTGCCAGAAATGCAAAAATCCTTACGATTCACGATTGCTGAAGCTCAATCAGAACTTCCCTTTCCCAGGGTTACTGGCTGCTGTGCGACATAAGACACATTGGAGGTGTCATCAAGCCCGGTGATGTAATTCTCAGGCAGGTGGGTGTGGACCAAAAAAGTTTTAAAAAGCTGAGGCAGCAACATTGCTCACATCCTTCTGCTTTTCAGCAAAAGTGTATAAAAGGTTACACAAGGACATGCCCAAATGCTCAACTGCCAAACTGGCTACTCTTTAAAAGTCCAATCTAGTCTAGCTGAATCACAGGTGTCAGTGCTATACTATGGGGTGGGGAGTACAGCCACAGGGAAGATTTGGATCCAGGAAGTCATAATGGAAGTCAGTCTGGAATTTAACTTCAGATTCTAGGAATTAATAAAAGAAATCTGTGCATATATATCCCTTCAGAATAATACATTATCAAGCAAGGAATGAGGATCACAGAGGAAGGAAGCAGTGAAGAATGGGTATGTTAGATCTATTAAAATGGTTATATGACCAGCTACATCAAGCCTTTGTAGGTTATTTTAAAAGCTTTGTCAGTGAAGGCCGTCTTTGTTGCCTCACTGAATATCCCCCCAAGAGGTGGCACAAATCATGGGGCATTCAAGGGATTGCGGTAAGTGAAATTGAACACATCTAGCGAGCAACAAGTTCTCCTGCCCTATTTATACTCAGGATGGAAAGTGTCAACTGCACTAGGTTAACAATGAGTATCAAATTTGTATCTTTTTTATGTTTAGTTTTAAGCATATCTTTTATGCTTATAAATAGATACTTGCTTTCTTGTCTCTGACAACTAGTTTTCAGGAAGATGATTAATTTCAAGAAAACAGGTTCTGTTTCTTTGGATTACATCTTGATTAGAAGCACCAAAATTTGTGAAAGAAGCCGAAGATCTGGGCAACAGGTCTAATCAGGTAGGGGGTGATGGGAAAGACCTCCTCCTTGAGCTACTGGAGTGCACAGACCTGCTAGGCCTAGGTTGCCTGTCACTTTCAGCCATTCGCAGCTAGCTAGCTAGCTAATTTATTTATTTATTTATTTATTTATTTGTATTGTCGAAGGCTTTATGTTTAGGAACCACAACTTCCAGAACACGGCCACACAGCCCGGAAGACCCACAACAGCCTTTATTTATTTATTTATTTATTTATTTATTTATTTATTTATTTATTTATTTTTCGATTTATATCACCGCTCCATCTCCCCCAAGGGGGACTCTGAAAAAGTATAATTGGGCCTATCCAATGCCTCACTCTGCCCATGGTACGTTTTACAGACGTGCTAGCTAACGTCTCAGGTGATCTTATATAATAAATTAAGAAAAAGAATTAAAATTAAGAAACTTGTGAGATCTCATTCTAAAATGCAGAGATTTTACAACATTTCACTATCTTGAATAATTTGAGCCTTTTTCACTTTTGGATTTTGTGATTCCTGAACTCCAAACCTGGGCTTACTAGAACAACGCAGAGTCCATGATTCCTATACAAGTTGGGGAAAAACAAACACCAAGTTCTAGTAGTGTGTTAGCCATGCTCAACTCATGGGAGAATCTAGCAGGTGTGACCAAGTTCATTTCCAGACAAACCATAATCTTGTTTATTATAGTGTGTAGTTGATCACTGCCTGAACCTGTACAAGGACTACACTGATATAAAAAGGTAAAGGTAAAGGTTTTCCCCTGCACAGTCGTGTCCGACTCCAGTGGCCGGTGCTCATCTTCCTTTGTTAGCCAAAGAGCCAGCGTTGTCTGAAGTCGCTTCTGCGGTCGTGTGGCCGGCATGATGCGCGCGGAACGCTGTTACCATCCCACCGAAGTGGTACCTATTCATCTCCTTGCATTTGCATGCTTTCGAATTGCTAGGTTGGCAAGAGCTGGGGCTAGTGCGGGAGCTCACTCCGTCACGCGGCGCTCGGGTCTCGAACTGCCAACCTTCCGATCGACAAGCCTGGTGTCTTAACCACCGAGCCATCGCGTACAATGTACATTGATTTAAAAGACTTAGTGGCTGCCCATCTTAGTTGCCACAACTCTGGGTGGCTCATAATAATAATAATAATAATAATAACAACAACAACAACAACAACCAAAAAACCCAGTGACACCAGAATCTGGTGCCCCAACCAACTCTCCCCAATACATCAACAAATACAGTCCCTGCTCTTCAACCTCACCCTATCCCAAGGCCTGGGGGAAGAGCCAGATTTTTATGGCCTTCTAAAAGGGTGAATCTATGGCTAAAAGGGTGAATCTTGTTGGATCAGAGGGGGAAGGGCGTTCCACAGCGCAGGGGCAGCTACAGAAAAGGCACACTTCCTGCCAGATGGCAACATTTGAGGGACCTGGAGTGCACCCGCCCTATCTAATCTGGTGGGACAGGCAGATGCCCTCAGGGAGAAGCGGTCCTGCAAAAAAACTGGCCCCGTGCCATGCAAGGCTTTAAAGGTGATAACCAGCAGCTTGAATTGTATCCAGAAAAACACTGGGAGTTAGTGCAGCTTGAGAAGCAGCAGTGCAATATGGGCAAACCGGGGTGCCCAACACTGTGCAAGCTACCACATTCTGGGCCAGCTGTAACTTCCTGGTGGCCTTCAAAGGCAGCCCCATGAAGAGTGCATTGCAATAGTCCAGCCAGGAAAGGACCAAGGCATAAGTGGCCGTAAGCAAGCCCCCCAGTCCAGGAATGGATGTAATTGGTATACAAGATGAATCTGTGCAAAAGTGCAAATGTTATGTATGAGACAACTGGATAGTAACTATATGGTATGTCTGCATGATAGATGTATGCTTTTGAACATGTACATATGGCATCGGAGGGAGCAATGCTCCAGTCCACCTTTGGCCAAGAAAGCTTCCTGGGCGACTTCAGACCAGCTACTTGCTCTCAGCCCAACTACCTCACAAGGTTGCTGTTGTGGGGAAAATCTGGAGGAGGGAGTATAATGTATGCCACTTTGAGTTTCTGGAGGAAAGGAGGGATATAGTGGCAGTAAGTACTCTATCATCCATCTATCTATCTATCTATCTATCTATCTATCTATCTATCTATCTATCTACCTACCTACCTACCTACCTACCTACCTCTAAAACGCTGGTGTTTGATACTTTGTAACCTTTAACTGGGCGAAACAGTGCATCGTAGGGCAACAATTTTTGAACCAAGGTACCTCAAATCGGCTAACTTACAGAATGCATTCAAAATCCAGGACCCATGGCTCCCATGGAATAGAGATTTGGCAAATTTTATAAAACATTTAATGACATAACACAAAATGTCATAAAACATTTCCTGTGGTGAACTCCTGATGTTTGACTGGGCTATACAGTTCAACATTGGCTACTTTCAAGGCAGAAACATCTCTCCCAGAATTTTTAAGAACTTTTCCAGTGAAGGCAGTACATTAGAAGCTCTGCCATTGTTGAAGACATTGAGAAGTCTGGTAAGGAAATATCTATGAAACGATGACCCAACCGGTCATGGGTTGTCTAGTAAATAAATAATTTTGGGGTGTATCAGAAAATATTGTTGCCGGCAGGGCCCCTCATCTCTATACTTGATCTCATGCTCCATCTCGGAAAGACTGTGCAAGACCTGAGAAAAAGGTACTATATATTGTCGAAGGCTTTCACGGCCGGAGTTCAATGGCTGTTGTGGGTCTTCTTCTGAAGATGCTGGCCACAGATGCTGGCGAAACGTTAGGAACCACAACTTCCAGAACATGGCCACACAGCCTGGAAGACCCACAACAGCCAACAAAAAGGTACTACTTTTTCCAGCTCTAAAATTGGAGCTACAAAGTGCTGAGGAGAAGCAGATGATCAGCTTGTACCTTCAACAGCTCAAATGGAGGTGGAGGCACAGGCTTGCTGTGCCCTCAAATATCTTGTGTGCTGGCAGTGCCCGTGAGGCACAAAAGTAAGGGTTTGTGCCTTTGCTACCCTGCTTCTGATGTGCCTTGAGGGCACTGAAGCTCAGCTCCCTCTGGCACAGCTGAGTCATTTCCATCTCCAAACTGAGAAAGGGAAGACTGGCATTGCCTCTGCCTGTAATTCGGGGGGGGGGGGGGGCTCACTCTGTTTGTCAGAACCTAATCTATAATAATCGAGAGACAGTTTGGTCTAGTGGTTAAGGCATCAGGCTAAAAACCAGGAGACGTGAGTTCTCGTCCCACCTTGGGCACAAAGCCAGCTGGGTGACCTTGGGCCAGTCCCTCTCTCTCAGCCCTAGGAAGGAGGCAATGGCAAACCACTTCTGAAAAACCTTGCCAAGAAAACTGCAGGGACTTGTCCAGGCAGACTCTCAGAACTGGACACAACTGAACAGATAAAACAAAAAAAAAGTCTATAATAAAGGGGCAAGTGAGATAATCAAATTCCAAATGGTACTACATACTTGGCTGGCATCTGCCTCATTTTTGAGGAAGCCTCCTGCACAGGTTGCAATGGCCCAGTCCAGCTTTACTTGGGCTTAAAAATAGTAACAATAAGTGTATAATATATTACATACAAAACCTCCTCCATTCTCTGCTATTAGTTAGATCTCCCTATCCATATATTTGAGGTTCATCCAATTTCTCAATTCTGCAAGGCAGTCCAGAAATCACAGAGCCTAAGTGCAGCCTGAAGCTAATCTTGTGTGTGTGTGTTTTTGAGTCAGTCAGGATAGACAAGCCCGTGCAGTTTTCTGGGCAACATTTTTCCAGATGTAGTTTGCCACTGCCTTCTTCCTAGGCTGAGAGAAAGGGACCAGCCCAAAGTCACCCAGCTGTCTTCCATCATGCCTAAAGCAGGATTAAATCTCCCAGGTTCTAATCCAGCACCTTAATCACTAGACCAAACTGCCTCCCGGTACTAAAAAGAGTACTTACAATTATGCAACTTCATTAAAATATGAAATCAGGGGGTTCCCCTTGCCAACTTTGTATTCTCTCAAATTGTTCTTTGTCTTGACTCTTTCCAAATGCATATTGATTCAATGATCACCTCAGGGAAAACACAAGATTGCACATGTAGAACTGCCAGTTCCCCAAAAACCACTTGACATCTTCATCAAGATTATAGAAAAAGATCTGGTTTGTACAATTTGTAGTTTTGCTGAGATGCTCTGATCACTGCAGTCAGCAATCACTAGAAAAAGCCTCTCAGCTATCACTCATTTCATATCTCTGCTTGGAGGCGATTCCTAGAATTAGTACTCTACCCAAATTGGCCTCATCTGAGTATAACAACAAAATTAAGATTTGCACAAACTAGACATGGGAGGAAGATATGTAAGGAATGCACAAGTCTGAAGGATCATCTATGAAAAATAATTTGACAACTTGCTGCTGTGACATCTGTACTAAATAGACTGCTTGTACCAATACAATACCAATATAGTATATGAAATTTCCCTCTCATGATGTCTATACACAGAGGGGCGTGGTGGCTCAGCGGGTAAGATGCCAGGCTTGTCGATCGGAAGATTGCAAGTTTGGATGTTCGAATCCCTAGCCTCGTGTGACGGGGTGAGCTCCCGCACTAGCTCCAGCTCTTGCCAACCTAGCAATTCGAAAGCATGCAAATGCAAGTAGATTAATAGGTACCACTTTGGTGGGCAGGTAACAGCGTTCCACGTGTCATGCGGCCACATGACCGTGGAAGCGTCTTCAGACAATGCTGGCTCTTCGGCTAACAAACAGAGATGAGCACTGGCCCCTAGAGTCGGACACAACTGTGTGGGGGGAACCTTTACCTTAATGCCTATACAGGAGCTTTTTCCAATATGGCATTCTCAAAACAAACTGGACCATACCCCAGAATTTTCTTGGTGATATCAATGGAAGGCAGGGACAGCAAGGACAGCAATAGAGACAAAGACAGCAATGAAAACAGATATAATATCTTTTGGTAAATAATAAGCTGATACAGCTATCTGGAATGTGATTTGCTCCACTGTAAACTATCACACATTATCATCAGCAAGTCTAAGATATGCAATTTGTGTTATCCCATGAGACACTATCCTAACTTACTTGGGGTATCCCATACTAATATCAGAATCAGTAGAATGTAAATATTTGATCCTCTGTCAAGAACTAATTTTTGGAATGGCTAAATGAAATAATTTTTAAGAGTATTTTGCTTTACCTCCTCCTTCTCCTTCTCCATCATCATCATCTTCTTCTTCTTAAGGGGAGGGGGGTCCTAAAAGAATGATTGTGACCAACATCACATATGATAAGGGCAGCCATTGCAGAAGGAGAGTGATGTATGATATGGTATGGTAGCAAAAAACAGGAGGATTCTGGTAGCATCTTTTCCAACAAATTTTATTAAAAGGCATGTTTTTGTGAGCTATGCCTCATGAAAGCTTATGCCTGTTAATAAAATTTGTTGCTACCAGACTACTTCTGATAGTTATAAGGGTGGGTTGCCTTTAATCTGCTTGGTCAGTTTGCTCGTTTGTTTTTAAAAACTCTGAGAAAGATCAGCAAGTTTAATGTCAGTGGAATTTCTTAATTTAAAGCACAGCTAACTATAGAACACAGACTAGTTTAGTAATTCAAATGATTGGCAGGATTCAATCAAGCTTTGTTCAATCTAGCATCCTTTTGCAAAAATCTCAGCTCCCAGATTGCACTAGAAGGTCTTTTCCACCCTCTGACCTATAGAAAAACCATTGTATAACTCCAGAAGTTGGTATACAGTACATGAGATTCTGCAGGCATTATTGGATATGAATCTTGACTTTTTGACTGCTGGGATCATTTGCCCCATTTGTAAATTTTAAACACAAAATTAACCCGCTGTATAATTTAATGGTCCAATTATAGTAAAGACATGCAATAAATAAATTTGTTACTATTGTTGTTGTTATTTTAATTTTTTAAAGCTGCACTGTAAGAAATCCCCCAGAGTGAGAGGGTTCAAACTTTTCAACCTTTCTATTCATCTTTCGGAGCATTGGAAGGGGTTAAGGAGCAGCACTAGCAGAACTCGGCTGATCTCAAAACAATGCTACAGGTCTCCCGTGGATGGGAGACCACCAGGAAATCTACAGAAGGGTAGACTGAGATGGCAAGAAAACACCTGGGAAGAAGGCAGCGACAACCCACCCCTGCACTGATGCCAAGAAAACTACACAGATGCAGACAGGAAGCCGCCAGGAGTCAAGTTCAACTTGAGGAGGCCCTCACTCTTTTCTTAACGGGGCAATGGGTACCTTGAGCTTTGCAAAGCTTTAGGTACCCATTTCACCCCTTCAATCCACAAGCCTCTCCCCCAAATGGGTCAAGGATTGCCCCTTTTAGAGGATGGCCCTCAACCTGCCATGCAAAGTCACAAAATTGGGGAAAAGGTAAAGCAGACAAACTCTTCCTTCCCACCATCCCTTCTACCACTATTTGGGGGGAGGCACCCCCAGACAATCCCCTACCTGGGGGGGACCACTCCAAAGACACTCCCTGCCTATATTCCCCCAACCTTTTCCAAAGATCCCCACGGGCTCTAGTCTTCCACGATGGGGCATGGGGGGCAGATTGCATCCCCCTGTTCTGGAAGGATCTCGAATGGGGGAAAGGACCCCTAAGCATTTCCCAAGGGGGGCTAGGGGGAACTTGCCCCCTCAGAAATAACCGGGGGGGTTCTGCAAAAGCCGTCCCCTTGTCTCCCCCCTCGCAAAGATTAAATACTTCAAGGGGTGGGGTGGCTAGGACGCCCCCCCAAGAACTTTATGAGCCCACCCTCCATCACCCCCCCCCGTCCACGGGGAGGGCGCTCCCCACAACCTCGGGCGCGGGTCCGCGAGGGAAGCGGACCCCCGGCTAGCCCGCCTCACTCACAGAACTCGGCGACGTAGTAGGAGACGACGTAGTTCTCCTCGCACCAGTCGAGGGTGGACGTCGGCGGGCCCCAGTAGCCGGCGCGGTCGCCGGTGGGAGCCATGGCCGGTCGGAGAGCCGAGCGAGGAGGAAAGGAAACGCCTGCCGCCGCATCCGCTCTTCCTTAGGGCCTTCGGGCAAGTTGACCCCGCCTTCCCGCCGGCTTGAGGCGGGGCGGCGGTGGCGGCCCGCCTGCAAGGCCTGGCAGGCCGGGCCTCTACGTTGCCATAGCGACCGGCGGCGGACCGCCCGCGAAGCTTCAGGGGCGGGGTCTGGGCGCGCTCCGCCTCCCAGTCATCCCAGAACGCTAGTCCTCATGGGAGTCAAGGAAAGGCCCCAGAATGCTGGCTGGGGGATCCTGGGAGTTGAAGCCCAACCAGCTTTCCAATTGTCCACCCTCCTTTCCAATTCCCCGTGTCCTCCTTTGTCTGTTCAGGTATCTGATAATCTGGCAACCTGTTCAGCTATTGAATGAGTGTGCAAACAATGTCCCAATCGACTGGAAACTGTTCAGGAAAAAGGCTGTGGATCTCTCAAGGTTAAAATGCAAGTATTCAAGGTTGAAGGAAACAATTCCAAAGGTGCCCAGGTCACGGCCAGCCTCTCACAATTATTTTCTTTGGGAAAAGTGCAAAAGAAAGTATCGTCGCTGGACAGACCGCAAGATAATGCTGGTCTGCAACAGATGAATTGTTTTTTCCCAGAACCCCCAGGAAATTTGTCCTGCAGACTACCCCAGGGGATGCTGCGGTGATGTGATTCAGTGTGTGACCATGTCTCACTCAAGGGAGTGTATCCCGTGAATTTCCGAGGGGGCTACTTGCTAGGTGATAAGCCAATTACAAACATAACCCAGCCATTATCTGAGCACGTTTTGTGAACCAGGCCATTATGTTAAGCCAGTGTTTCTCAACTTCGGCACCTTTAAGATGTGTGAACTTCAATTCCCAGAATTCCCCAGCCAGCATAGCATGATTGTGGGTTCTTGGTTCCTCTGGTTTCAGAGATTTATCATCTTTAGCTCCGGATGCAATTGCATTTCCCCAGACAGAACTGGTGCACAATTTGGGGGTCCTCCTGGATTCATGGCTCTTGTTTGAGGAACACGTGGCAGCCTTGCCCAGGAGTGCTTTCTTGCAGATCTGTCTTCTGCAACAATTGCATCCTTTCCTGGATTGGGAGGCATTATTATGGTGACTCATGCCTTGGTAATTTCTTGAATGGACTACAGGTAGTCCTCGCTTAATGACCACAATTGAGACCGGAATTTCAGTTGCTAAGCAAGGCGGTCATTAAGTGAATCCGACCCGATTTTATGACCTTTTTTGCAGCAGTCATGAAGCGAATCACTGCGGGCGTTAAGCAAACCACATGGTTGTTAAACAAAACATGCGGTTCCCCATTGATTTTGCTTGCCAGAAGCCAGCCAGGAAGGTCGAAAATGGAGATCACGTGATTACACAATGCTGTGACGGTCATAAATGGGAACCAGTTGCCAAGCGCCCAAATTGTGATCACATGACCACGATGATGCTGCAATGGTTGTGTGAGGACCACTCAAGTCATTTTTCCAGCACCGTCGTAAGTCCGAACCATCACTAAACAAATGGTTGTTAAGTGAGGACTACCTGTAACACCTATTGCTGCATCCTTTGATTGGCATTTTCTATGTGCACATCCTTCGTAAATAAACTGACACCCCCCACAAAGAACCTTCCAGTTTCCAAAATGTTCAGCTAGGTTGGAGAATGCTAATTTAGGGAGAGCTGAAATACGTAATTCAAAGGTGCTTGTAGTGAGTTGTAGGAAATTTAGAAGGGGTCCCAATTCCAGGAAGCTACCTTATCTCCCATAGGTTGCCATGAGCAAACTGCAAACAAATACTATAGCATAGTGTTTCTCAACCGTGGCAACTTTAAGCTGTGTGGACTTCAACTCCCAGAATTCCCCAGCCAGCATGGCTGGCTGGGGAATTCTGGGAGTTGAAGTCCACACAGCTTAAAGTTGCCAAAATTGAGAAACACTGTTATAGCGTGATGTCTGGTTAATCATCCACCATTCTTCAAAATGTGCTGAGATCTTCAGCCATGAAAAATGCAAGGCTGGGTGATCGAGGCCAGGCCAGGAGGGGGCAGTGGATCAACGTGGATCAGACGTCAAGAAAAGGGGTTTGTCTCCGCATGAGGAAACCCTGCCAGCTGCCAAGACATGCAGAAACAGAAAAGGCACCCAAATGCGTCGTCTTATGCAGAGAAAAGATAAATCGAGCTATTGAAGATTGGTCCACGGCGAGTTCAACGCTATGCAGAATTCCTAGGCAAAATTTCCTCAAAGGCACCCTATGAAGCTCAGGATATTTTTGCTCCTGTAAAGTAATGAAAGATGAGCGGGTGGCCATAAAAGAATAGGAATGGTGTAGTTTTATAGGACACCCTGCTTCTGGGAGGAAATGGGCGTGTTTCTTGAGGAGATGATACAGAAAAGGCCAAAAAGGGACAGCTGCATTTAGACAGCATGCTAAACTAGATGAGTGAAAAAACTAGGGAGGTGCATTTGCACACTTTTTTGGGGAAGTTGGCTTACTGTGTTGTGTAAGCCTGGCCCATTTGATTAAGAAACCAAGATCAACAGTGACAAGCTTACCACGTTGTGTGAATGCATCTGTTCGGTATCATCTCTTGTAAGAGAGTAAAGCAATGTTTCCCAACCTCAGCAGCTTTAAGACTGGCTGGGGAATTCTGGGAGTTGAAGTCCACGCATCTTAAAGCTGCTGAGGTTGGGAAACACTGGAGTAGAGCATCCAAGATTACTATCAAGCCCCACAGCCTGGACAAGATCAAAGAAACAAGAATTACACAGACTTCAGTAAAGTATCTCACTCCAGCTTTCAGGTCTTGGATCTCTTGGTGGTCTCCTATCCAAGCACTATTCTGGTCACACCCTACTTACCTTTTCAGGTTCCATTATGGTTGGTCAGCTGCAGTGGCCTACTGTGACATTAAGGAAATTGCATTATATCTTCTGGATTGACACAATAAAATGTGAACTCTCCTTTGAGTCAAGCTTGCCTCCTGATGGCTTTTGCGGAATTATCCATGTGGTTTTCTTGTAACCATATGGAAGGAGTTTGCAGCCGCCTTTTTCTGGGATTTTCTGGTAGCCTCCCATCCAAGTTCAGATCTCAGGGTTGATCCATTTCCTTTTTTTGTATATATAATTTTTATTAAATAAATTTTAAAAGAATAAAAACAATACAAATTTTGAAAGAGAAAAGGAAAATAAGGAAAATTAATAGGTAAGGGAAGAAAAAAAGTGAATAGAATAGAATAGGAATAGAGCAGAGGAAAAGCTTCCGGTCTTAACAGCAGTTACAAGTACATTTATATTTTGCCCTCTCTCTCTAAGGTTACAATATAATTTCCTTCTTTCCATAGTCTGCCCTTTCTAATCATCAAACCCATAAACCACAAGTTCGTTGTTTCCTTTTTCCAGCAAAAAGTCCATAAGGGGTTTCCAGTCACTAATAAATGGAGTTATTGTCCTTTCTCTAATCAAACAAGTCAATTTTGCCATCTCTGCTAGTTCTGTCATCTTCACCAGGGGAGATCCATTTCCTAATAGCATTGTGTAATTTTCAGTTTGATATGTATTAGAACCAAAATTGTACAACACTGTGTCTTGAATTAAATATCCAAGGGATTTAATAAACCCTTTCAGGATTAGCAGCCCAGAGAATGAAATGGAAATAAGTACCTTAATCATCCATAAATCATAACAGTAAGAAGAATACATTAAATGTTTTTGTGATGCTCAAGATTGGGCATTTTCGGCACTGCAGTTTTCATCAAAACCAAAATAGATTTCTGATAAAATGTGAATCTCCTCCGTTATTTGTAAAACACATTGGAGAACGAGATGAAGCCAGCTGAAATGTAGAATTTTACAAATCTTAGTTTCAGTAAAAGGAAAGCGAGGCACATTTCTCAAAGGATTTTTTTTAGGAAGCAAAAATTTGGGGGAAATATTTAGGTGGGTTGATGAAGCTTAATTTTAATGGTTGTTACTTTTGGGTGTGTGTGTCTTAACTATGTTGTGTGAGCCTAGGCCTTTAATTGCATTTTCGTTGATCTCGAAAGTTAAGCCAGGTCAATGAGGCCATTCAGAGTCAAGTTTCCTTTCATCTCGCATGCACACAGATCTACTATGAATCTACTTGTATCCAGATCTACTGAATAAATGTAAGCTATCTCTATTTTTCTTCATCTAACTAATGTGTGAAGACTGAATTTATTTCTGAACATAATTAAGCGTAATGTGCAAGTCCCTTTTGGTTCACGCTTCTACTTTGCAAGATCGTTAGCTGCTTGGAGTTCTTTTATTAACCTTCAAAACTCCATCAAAAGGAACATAACCCACGCAACCGGTTTCTGAGCAGAGGAGCTGTAAACAGGCCGGTGATGGTGTTTCATTGCTGATGGGTTGATGTAGGAAATGGTCCTAGATTCCAGATTTCCATCTCAAGTTGCTGCTTCTGGGTGAGGCGGGCAAAGCTGCTGCACCTGTGCAGATGGGGCTATAAATGTTACAGGCCAAAAGCTTTGAGTGCTGAACGTTCCGCCGCCCCTGCATGGTTTGCCGGTGGCAATCCTAGCCTTCAAGTGGTGGCCTGGTGCGTATAGCGACTCCCCAGAGGGAAGCATTCAGTCAATCTATCACCGGGTGTTTCTCAACCTGGGCCACTTGAAGATGTGTGGATGTCATGGCTGGCTGGGGAATTCTGGGAGTTGAAGTCCACACATCTTCAAGTGGCCCAGGTTGAGAAACACGGATACGATGAACGTGAGACTTGCTACCAGGAGTTTTCGAGTTCACATATAGCCCCTATCCTGCCCCCGTTCGCTCTCGACAATTCATAAAATGTAGGGCTATCTGCTGTTTGTACAGGAGGCGCGTGGCATTCACCAAATCTCCTGTAACTCAGGCCAGTGATGGGAGTGCTGAAGCTTTGTTTGATCGGGTGGGTAGTCTTCAGAGCAGATCTGGGAGCGAGTGCCCATCCGGATAGTCCTGGTGAGTTTTCCCTCGTCTCCCGGCAACCGCCTTCAACGCTGTGTTTTTTTTTTAGATAATTGCACGTGCCATGGGATATGTCCAGATCCCGTCTTTTGCTCCCTACAAGCTAAACAAAGCTCGATCCTTTCAGCCATAAGAGCAGCTGCTGAGACTGGGCGTTGCTCAAAAGGTGTTTTATTTTGTTTTTCCAATTTTGAGTTTCGCTAAAAAGGGCAGCACCATGGGCTGAGCTGGAGAGTCAAACTCCTCCCTCACCCGAAACGCACCCAAAAGGGAAGCCATGTCAGTGTCAACTGAAGCTGCACAGATAGGTCCGTCTTGGTAAGCAGGAACAGAATTCAACCTTAAGCAGGCTTTACTTTTTTTTTTGTTCCACCGTAAGAAAAAACACTGTTTTTTTTCCACAAGAAAAACCTAGGGTGTTGCTTAGGTAACAGCTTTACTTAAGCAGCCTTTTGTACCCTGCCATTCCCAGTTCAAGGACAAGCAGGAGCGTTGAAGCAAAGGAAAACTGCCAGGCTGTAACGTGGTCTGGTTTGTGAGGAGGTGTGAATTCGGCCCCTGTATCTTATGATTCACTGTGTTGTGCAACTCCAGGCAAGTGGGTTAAGTAAACTGTGGGTTCATGTGTTGCACAAACCTAGCCCATTTTTTTAATTTATTTGTCAATTTTATATAGCTGCCCATCTGGGTATGATAATGAAATAAAAACCACGGGTCTTAAGCCTGGAAAAAACTCAGATGTTTGCAACAGAACTCTGTTAACAGGCAGATTTTCTATCCTCACCTCTGTGACTGAAGAATGGGAGGGGATGCTGGTGTGTGTGTAAGTATACTAACATGGTGGTTTCATTTGCAGGATTTGAACCATTTAATACAGTGCTGCCTACTAGTGTTGGAACATATTCATTTTGCTTTGTTTTTTTTAATGGTAGAGCTTTTTTCTTCCTTTCTTGCAGCTACTGGAATAAAAATAAAGCAGTCATCTTGTTCTGCCAACAAATTCAAAAGCACTCTTATTTCTCTCTCTGTTTTACAACAACCTTAAAGACTGTATATGGACTCTTCCCCCACGCTCCCATAGTGGTCAATAACCAATATGTCAGTCTTTTTTTTCCTAACATCCCGTGTCTTCTCATGAGGTCTGTCCTACGGGCCGGATTACAGACCAGTTAGGATATAATTCCTTTCTGACACAGTTGCTGCTGGCTTGACTCAGAAGTAAACACATCAGGGTCATGAGCCAATCTGACTCACTTTTCCAGTCAGTAAACAATCAGTTTAAAATCCAGATGCCACATCTCAAGAGATCTTGCATCTCTGAGAGATGGGATCCCTCCTCTAAAACAGAAGCTTCTTAGTGAATCTTCCACGTAATCCCTGTTGATGAGACTAAAGTAATTTTGAAAACAGGACTGAGAAAAAGAAAGCCTCGTGGTACTGTACGTTTACGCAGCTTGGGAGACTTGTGTTGGGTCTGATAAAGTGAACAGCGCGCCACAAAATTAACATGGACAATCATCTGGTTCGCCTTTGTGGTGCCGCAGAGTTCTCCTTTTTGTAACAAACTCGCCCAACGACTTCTGGAAGTTGGATTAATCCAGACCGGGAATGTTGCAAAACTTAAATTAATCAAACAGCCTCAAAGCTACCTTAGGGGGTGAGAATAGGGAGATTTTTCTTAAGAGAAACCGGGGCTTCTGCATTCAAAGTGTTTGCTGTGATGTTCCCCCTCAAACAAAGGAGATGGGAAATGCTTAGGCAGGGCTTTAAAGTGTCTCTAATCTAGGAAATGTTGAATAGTTGTGTCCATTCTTGGAGCAAAAACGCAAAACGCACTAAAAGGAGGCATTTTGCTTTTTCCCTCTCATCAGTTTAAATCCCAGGGTGTAAATTTGACTGGGAACAGTTTTTCTCACCCTTGGGAATGTTCAGACATGTGGACTTCAACTCCCAGAATTCCCCAACCAGCAAGGGGAAACTGTTTCTGTCCCGTCGCTGGAAAACCCACATGGATGCATCCATCAAATCATGGCTGGCTGGAGAATGCTGGGAGTTGAAGTCCACACATTTTAAAGCTGCCAAGGTTGAGAAACCCTGGCATACAGCATATGCAATAAAAGATATAATCAAATATCACTGAAGAGAAATCCATACAGTTATCAGAAACAGATTGCTTTCTGGAATGTATGCCCCGTTCTCAAACATTCACCCTGCTTACGCTGGCCTTAGAATCATCTCCTTGGATTATCACTTCGCCTAGGAGCAAGGGGTCAGTGCAGCCATGAGGAGTTCCATTTTGTAGACAAAGTTACGCCCTTCCATTTTGTTCCACTGGACTTCTTTGAAGGGGCCACGCAGGTAGTTCCATTTATTGTCTTGCAACACATCACTTTTGGGGAGATCTTTGCACTGGCACCGTGGGAATTGCACCATGATTTTGCTGCCACTTTCTGGACCGTTACGTACTGCAGGAGAAGGGGAAAGAATGTATGCATTTTACAGCATAATAACTGCTTTTCGACTATTCTCTTTCAACCAAATCCTCTTTTCAAGTTTTAATTTTAGAACTGTTTGCTTTACTGTTGATTTTTAAATTGTTTATACTGTTCTTTTATAAACTGTTCTGGATTGTTCTGGTAAGAACATTGGTATAGAAAATTGTACTGTACTGTACTGTACTACACACCCCACACCACACCCCACCCCACCCCACACCACACCATCAACTACCATTACCACCACCACCACCATGGATACTTGTTCATTCTGCCTTCAAGGTAAAAAAAACCCTATTTCCTGATCAGGGCAGCCCAATACATTGCCACATTTCAACCTTCAACCAGGAAGGGATGGAAGACTGCTTCATTAAATATTTGGCTCCTTTTCGTTTTCTCTTCTTTCAGCATACCTTTTATATCCAAACAGGAAAGCAACAATAGCCAGCATCTAACTTGTCACAAATATGGCAGAAATAAATACAAATTAAAATAAAGCCTTTCCTTTCCTCTGCGGGATAATTTTGGAACAGCAAAGACCACTAACCATCTCAGCAATTGGTTTTAAAATCATCTGAGATTCAGAAGAGCTACAGGATACTGCCCAAGAACACAAGTCAAAGCTTCTTTGGGACACATAGGAGCAAATGGGCAATTCCTTGGACCTCAGCCAATGCAAATCATGAAGTATAATAGAGACCCTAAGCCTCATTAGGAACCCAACGTGGATGTGGGATATTTAGTCTGTTACCTTTCTACTTAGGAATACTGCTGAGCCATAGCTGTAGAAGATCACGTGCTTCCCAAGCAATGTATACCAGGTTCAAATCTTTAGATCAGGGCTTTCCAAAGTGCCGCCGCTGGCGACACACCCAGCGGCGGCGGCGGCGACACGCGCGCGCACGGCAACGGCGCGGGGGGGCGTGCGGCGGCGCGCGCGCACGGCGGCGGCGTGGGGGGTGTGCGGCGGCGCGCGTGCACGGCGGCGGAGTGGGGGGCGTGCGGTGGCGCGCATGCACGGCGGCGGCGCGGGGGTGTGTGCGGCGGCACGCGCACGATGGCGGCACGGGAGGGGCGTGCGGCGGCACGCGCGCACGGCGGCGGAGTGGGGCGTGCGGCGGGGCGCGCGCATGGTGGCGGAGTGGGGGGGGGTGTGGCGGCGCGCGCGTGGCGGCGGAGTAGGGAGCATGCGGCGGCGCGCATGCACGGCGGCGGCGCGGGGGTGTGTGCGGCGGCACGTGCACGGTGGCGGCGCGGGAGGGGCGTGCGGCGGCACGCGCGCACGGCGGCGGAGTGGGGGGCGTGCGGCGGGGCGCGCGCATGGTGGCGGAGTGGGGGGTGTGCGGCGGTGCGCGCACAGTGGCGGCGCGGGAGGGGCGTGCGGCGGCCGCGCACGTGCACGCCGCCGCTTCCGGGTGGTGTGGCGACACACCACGCTGTGTGTGGCGACACACTTTTGTGTCGTGACACACAGTTTGGAAAGCTCTGCTTTAGATACAACATGAACACAAACCTTCCTGTAATTTGGATTGCTGCTGCCAATCAGAAGACCATATGGAACTTGAGGGACCAAGCAATTACAGCTTCCTACATTCTTCTCCCCTTGGCATTTGAACTGCTAATTAGGTTGCTCCAGATTGAGCAGAACTAAGTGGAAACATCTCCTAGGATTTTGTACTATGCTTAGTTGGGAGCAGAATAAGTAAGGAAGGACTACGGGTAGTCCTTGATTTACGACTGTTTCTTTAACGATGGTCCGAAGTTACGACGGCCTTGGAATGAGTGCTTTACAGTCTGTAAAGCACTTCCGAGCATCACAAAATGTTGCAACCCCCCCCCCCCCGCAGTCACATCATCGCATATCGGGCGCTTGGCAACCACTCGCACTTATGATCAGTTGCAGCGTCCTGCGGTCATAAGGTAAAGGTAAATGTTCCCCCCG
Organism: Charina bottae; assembly: GCA_023362775.1. Taxonomy (NCBI): domain Eukaryota; kingdom Metazoa; phylum Chordata; class Lepidosauria; order Squamata; family Charinaidae; genus Charina; species Charina bottae. The sequence goes on along the minus strand of JALMGJ010000048.1, from coordinate 468,645 downwards.
CACATTTGTGCAGTCGTGTCCGACTCTAGGGGTTGGTGCTCATCTCCGTTTGTTAGCTGAAGAGCCAGCGTTGTCCAAAGACGCTTCTGCGGTTATGTGGCCAGCATGACGCACACGGAACGCTGTTACCTACCCACCGAAGTGGTACCTATTCATCTACTTGCATTTGCATGCTTTCGAATTGCTAGGTTGGCAAGAGCTGGGGCGAGTGCGGGAGCTCACTCCGTCACGTGGGGCTAGGGCATGGCTTTCCAAACTCTGTCGTGACACAATACTGTGTCGCCTGGGGGCCCCAAGTGTGTCGCGTGACAACCCGGAAGTGCTGGCGGTGCTTCCGGGTTGCCGCCCGCAGCGGCAGCAGCTGCCCCTTCGAAAGGGCAGGCTCTGGGGACCCCGAAAATGCCCTCGGTTCCGGCAGGGAGGCGAAAAGCCTCCCCGCGCGCGCTGCCGGCACAGCTGATGGGGGCTGGGGTGGAAATTCTCCCCGTGCATCAGCTGAGCGGCGGAAAGCTCGGCAGTGTACGTGTGCGGGGAGGCTTTTCGCCTCCCTGCCTCGAGGGCATTTTCGGGGTTCCCGGAGCCTGCCCTTTTGAAGGGGCAGCCGCTGCCGCTGTGGGCGGCACTTCCAGTTTTTGCGGGGCACTGGCTGTGGCGCTTCCGGGTTTTTGTGGGCCGGCCGTTGGTGTGTCGCCAACGGTAAAAGTTTGGAAAGCCCTGGGCTAGGGATTCGAACCTCCGAACTTGTGATCTTCCGATTGACAAGCCTGGCGTCTTACCCGCTGAGCCACCATGGCCCTTTGCAAAAAAACCCCATTGGGGAAGCTGGATTTGCTTAATGACCGTGGTGATTCCCTTAACAACTGCTGTAAAAATGGTTGTAAAATCGGGTCCGGTCACATGGTGACTCGACTTACGACTGCAACAACTTACGATAGAAATTCCAGTCCCAATTGTGGTCGTAAGTCAAGGACTACCTGTACACATTGTTCTAGGGCTGCGCAGAGCAACCTTCTACCCTGGCTGAGGGTCACCTCCCTCTCACTACCTGATTCCTTCTGTTCCACACCTTCACCAATAAATGCCCTCTTTATTTTGACTGCAGCACTGCAGAAACATATTCTGGAAGTTGGTACAGCTAGAGACCGCTGGGATTGATAGTCATAAATATTGGGCTGCAGACTTAAAAAAATAACAGAACTAGGGAAAACTACAGATAATGGGTAACTTTGCATATAATTTGTTTCCAGCATTTCTGGTTAAGTGTCCGGTTCAGATGTTTCTTCCTTCCCTTCCCTCCATCCTTCTATGAAGCCTTCCCTGATTTGAAGATTGTTGGGGTTTATAACATACCCAGAATTTACAGATAGATTAATTATACAGGAGAGGCTAGAGGTATATAGGTGAGAGTTGATATTTTCTGCAAGTCATCCAATTAGCAGCCATTGTAGAAGGTATGATGTGACTCATATTGCAGGTGCTATAGTTTAGCTGGGTGTGGCAGATAATTTGTTTGACCTATAACGTGATTGGTTAATATTTGTATAAAAGTAGTGAAGCTTTAGTGTTCACGCTCTTCTCATTACTTCATCTCATCTGTATCTGTGTTGGATGTTACTGGATTGTATTTTGGACTGCGTATGTATATAGAGTAAATAGACTATTTTATCTAATCTCTGCTTGAGTGTCTGTTTACTGCATAGAACGTATTACTCTGATGTCTTGGAGAAGCACTGGCCGCCCCGTCGTTGCGTGCTCTGACAAAGATATACTAAGTGGGGATTATGGGAACTGGCATCCAACACATCTGATAATCACCAGGTTAGGAAAGGCTGGCATTTATTTTATCAATATAAATGTGTATATCCTGCTTTTTTAGTACTTATGCATCACTCAGGGTAGTTAACGACAATTAGTAACAACAATTAAAACCAATACAAGGTAGCATACTTAAAAACAAAATCAAGGTAGAAAAAAACAGATTAAAAAAAGATGGTTTCTGAAATAAAAGCATGGTGGCGCAGTAATTAAAATAAAATATTAAATAAAAATTATACTACTGGACCTAAAAGCTTTCAGTATCATCCCTACAATTACAGAGTATGGTGCATTTACTATTTTGCTTCCTGCAGCGGCAATCCCTTTTTACTTAAGTGATGCACAGGGAGAAGTACGGTTCTCAATGAATTCAGTTACTAACACAATACCTGAAATAGCGTAGTCTCCATTTGGTGATGCTACCGTTATGGCAGATGCGTTCCCAATGTTCTCTACTGGGCCCAGCCCCACATGATTACTGAAACTGAGCACATGCCACCCCATTACTTTGGCCAGCTGCTGAACTGCAAGAATCTGATGTTGTGACATCTGGAATTTAAAAAAAGAAGAGGAAAAACATGGTGTGTTTTTCTCAAAATGCCAAGCACTTATTTTGTGAGCTACGCTAACATAAATAACTCTTGGTAGTTTAGTTAACCTCTTTAACTCTTGGTATTTTAATTAATCGCTTTTATACTAATCTCTCTCTCTCTTGGCGATCACTTGTAGCTGAGTAAGATTGTCTTCCAGGATTAAAATCTTAACAGTGGATCCGTAAGTGGCTGTAAAGGCCAATTCTGGATCTGCACAACCTCCCACAGTGAGGGCATAGGCTTCCAGGTGGAAGACGGTCACAATGCTTGACGTGCCTTCCTCTTAGCTCGTTTCTCCCTTTCGCCCTGTACTCGTGCTTCTTCAAAGTCCGTAGCGCCTTTAATAATGGAATGAGGAAAAGAATAGTAATTCTAACTACTATTTTCCCTTCCACCTCTGCGAGAAAACCAAAGAATAACAGCCATTAGCATAACAACTCTATTGCACTGGAGGAGCTAGAGTAATTAGAAAATTGGAAAGTAGACACATTCCAAATGAGATAATACAACTGAAGTCCAGTCTCAGTGCTTTTTGTGATCTTCTGTCAAATTATGGAGATTCTGTGTAAATAATAATAATATTAAAATTATCATTTAATTTTTAATATTTTAATTTAATAATTAAAATATTAATAATAGCAATAATAATAGCCTAATAAACCAGAATAAGCCAGATTTCTATGAATCTGCATTTTGAGTTGCTGCTGGTTTATGAATCCTGACTTGTGAATCAAAACTTTGATTATGTGTCAAAATATCATAATCGCCTATTAGCACGAGCCTACTGGGTTAATGATCCAGGAGATGTGCTTTAGCACGTATGTGAGCATGAGCACAGCGGCTCTTTAAAATGTCTGACTCTGAAAAAAGACATTGCTGCCTTAATGAGCCAGTTCTACTGGAAAAAAAAAATAGGTCCATGCAAACCAGAATGGGAAAAAAAATCTTATTTTTTTTACCTGAGAAAGAAGGAAATCTTTTAGCTCTTGGTCTTGATGGGACAGCGTGATCACTCTTCCGTCTCTGTGTACTACTCTCATCTGTTCAATGCCAATATTCAACTGCAGCTGAATAGACCTTTGAAAACCACAAGATACCGTTACAAGCGGAGTGGTACGAGATGGTGCTAAAGTCAAAAGCAAGTTTCCTTGCTTTGTAATAAAAAGTGTCCCCTTAAGCACAATGACCTTTAAATCAAAGCGAAGTAAAGCATTGATTTAAATTATGCATATGAAATCAATTTGCGATATTATCTAGCAAACGCCGATGAATGTGCTCATGTGGAGATTTTTATCCTACCGTATTGGTGTCAGTGCAATATTCAGGAAGCCATACTGCTATTTAAAAGCATAGTGAAGTAAGAAAGAATTGTGGTGTCATCAGCATAAAGTAATAATGGAGTAGGAAGACCGCCAAGGTTAGGGGGGTGACCACTGATTGAGCCAAAGGAATCCGCTAAATCATTCAGAAAGAGGTTAAAAAGATGAGGGGCGAGAACGCAACCCTGCTTAACCCCCTTCTGAGTGGGTATTCTCTCCGTCAAGTAACCTTTAGATCATAGCTTTCCAAACTCTGTGTCGCAACACTTTAGTGTGTTGCGACAAAACCTGGAAGTGGCGACGGCACTGCCACCTGTGGTGGTGCGCGCGGCAGCAGTGGCAACGGCACGCCATCAGCACGTCCGGGTTTTAGCGGAAAACACGAGGCTGCCACCGCCATGCGCCACCGCGCACGCCGCCGCGCGTGCTCCCACCACTACCGCCGTTGCTGTGTCGCCAACGGCGGGAGTTTGGAAAGCACTGCTTTAGATTAATATTTTACTTGACAGGAGGTAGCCGTGTGAAGTTTCTTTAATAGAAACAACAGTCTCGGGTCAATCCCTTGATTCCTCAATTTGGCCCATAGTAAATCCCTCGGAATTAAATCAAATGCACTTTTGAGGTCTATAAATACCACAAAAAGCTTCTTCCTTCCCGAGTTCAGATATTTTTCTATAAGGGAATTCAGTGTAAGACAATGGCCAATTGCAGAATTTCCTTTACAGAAACCTATCTGTTCGGGTCCAATTACATCATTTGTATGCATCCAATCAAGAAGACGGCGTTCAAGATGTTTGGCATAAAGCTTGCCCAAGATTGATAAAAGACTGATTGGACGAAAGTTGCTGGGCTGATCAAACCCTCCTTTCTTATAAATTGGGATTATTATCGAATTAAGCCAATCGTTCAGAACTTTCCCATGGTGGTCAATAGGTGTAAACAAAGAAGCCAACGGCTGGGCCCACCAATTAACATGTTTTTTGAATAACTCAGCTGGAAGCCCGTTGGGACCGGGCAATTTCCCCATTTTTAAATCAACAATTAGCTCGGTAATTTCATCTATACTCACAGGAGGCCACAATGGTAAATCTGAGAGGATGGAGTCATTATCCTCAATAAAGGCAGCTACTGAGGCATCATACATTGTTGAAAAATGTATGATGCCTCAAAAATGTATTACACCCATTGCTGGGGTGTAATAGCGGGATCCACTAAAGAGAGATTATCAGTAGGATTACTCGAAGTTAATCTCCAAAAGGATTTGCTATCATTAGATTTTACAGCCCTGTACAACTGATCCCATTTACCTGGAAGCATAGTTTCTTTTTCTTAGATATGAGATCTTGAAAGCTTTTCTTACACAATTTCTTAGATTTAAAAAATTCATTATATTTACTCGAATCCCCGGATTGACCTAGTTCTTTAAACTTACATCTCAAACTCTTTTTCCCGCTATAGCACTCCTTATCGAACCAAGTGGTAGATTTTAAAACAGCAGTCTCTACAGGTTTAGGTTTAAGGCTGCATTTACTAATTAAGCGGGAGTAAATAAGGAGCGCCTCTTCAACCGAGGTTGAATTGGTTAGGTCCAATCGCAGTCTGGTCGTTGTTTCTGATCCAAATAGGGTATGAAAGTCCCTTTCAGAAGATGAAGACCATCTAACTCTAACCTCAAAGTTTGCTATCATATCTTTAAAAAGAGAAATATATTTCGCTTTGGACTCGACATATTATGTCCAAGCTTAGGCAAGTTGGGATTGCGATTGATGATTTATATTTATCGGATGAAATCTATGTATTCAGAACTATTAAGCAGAGATTTATTGATTTAGAATACCACAAATTTAGACCTGCCTAACCTCGTGTTTGTTTGCCTGCTATGTTAGGTATAGAAAATCATTTGGGTAAGATGGCACATTATTTGCATGATCTTGTGGTTCCATCTCAGCGTAGGGCCTTCTTTCTGGCTAGAGTTAATTCTTTTCCTTCCGAAGTACTTTTCGGAAGGTATAAACGTATCCCTAGCAACGAGAGGCTGTGTTCCTGTGGTAGTCCGGATACAATTTACCACATAATCTTTGACTGCCACTTATTTCCCAAGCAGTCACCTCTGCTTGATGGGACAAGATATCCCACAACGGTGCTGCCATACTTATTCGAGTCCCTTCGGTTTGAATTACTTTTAAAACCTTTTCAGGGTAAATATCCGTTAAACGCTGTAAATACTGTATCATCTTGCCAATATCTACTGAGTGATGTGTTTGAAACCACCAGAATTGTAGCTAAATTCTTAGATGAAGAACTTAAAAGAAATGTAAACAAATCTCCCAGTGAGTATGGCTTTTTCTCTGGCTACTCTCATGACATGTCAATGTTTTTTGTATTTTGTTCCTTTTGTTCTTTTAATGCCAATAAAGGTTTTGATTGTATGCATAGTGAAATAAAGGATAATAAAAACACGAGAGAGACAAAGGACATGGCTAAGGCATAAACTTTATATAAAAATGGGAAATGCCTAGTAAGCAAAACCCTACTAGTTTCAAAAACCCTACTAGTTTCCTACTGAAATAGAACTGCCTTTCCCAAGTAGTCACCTCTGCCTGATGGGACAAGGTATCCCACAACGGTGCTGCAGTCGCTGAGAAAGTCTGTCACTTGCTGTCATCAGCTGAATTTCCTCTCTAGTGGAGCTCAGGGAGCCGGCAAACGAGCTGATCTCAGTCAGGAAGATATCCAAACTTCCAGATTCCAGCAAATGACCACCCCAACTGAGGAACTATCAGTACAGAAACTCCTCGCTTAATGACCAGTCCTCACTTAATGACCATTTGTTTACTGATGGTTCAGACTTACGACGGTGCTGAAAAAACCAACTTCTGAGCAGTCCTCACACTTACGACCATCACAGGATTCCTGTGGTCACGTGATCACGATTTGGGCACATGGCGACCGGTTTGCTTTTATGACCATTGCAGCGTCCTGTGGTCACATAATTCCCATTTTCATCTTCCCAGCTGGCTTTTGGCAAGCAAAATCAATGGGGAACAGCATGATTCGCTTAACGACCACGTGGTTTGCTTAATGCCTGCAGTGATTTGCTTAACGACCACCGTAAAAAGATAGTAAAACCGGGTTGGATTCACTTAATATCCGCTTCGCTTAGCAACCGAAATTCTGATCCCAATTGTGGTCGTTAAGTGAGGACTACCTGTATGCCCACTGATTTCTTCTGCTAAAAGACGGCAAGGCATAAATGGTGGTCCCTGTTTCACACTTACTTGCATATCTGCTCATAACCTTGGGACGTGATGAGAACTTTGACACTTGACTCGTAGACATCGTTGATGTTGGACCAGTGTGCCTGAATCTGGGGGTCCTCGATACGGCTGGCAAGACTGTCAATCATTCGAGCAGTTCTAAAATGAGAAATAAAATCTCATCATTGGCTCTTAGTTTAGAAATATCCCACAAGGCCATCAAAACCGCCAATGTTTTTTTACTAACTGCACTTGCTCCTTCATTGATACTCCCAAATCATTCCTTTCAAATGCTTAATAGTTCACGGAGTCCCAGGCATACACTAGCTTGGCCACGTATCGATAAGGAACACAGCAGCAAAGAAACGGGTATCAATTCAGACAGGAAACAGCAAATCACTGGCCGTGCAAGTGAAGAAGCCCCACCTATGCGATTACTTACCTGCGTCTCAGAAAGATGTGCTTTGCCTGCTTTATGATCTTCTCCAGCAGCCCCTCACTGGGTTGCAAGGAGCTGATTTCATTCTTATCGAAAGCCTGAGGTCCTGCCAGTCTCATCCTTTTATGGCCGAAAGGAGCACTAGCTGGATGAGGCATCATGCTGGAGCTCAGGGTCTGCTTGTGAAACTGTAGGAGAAAAAGCAGTCCGGAGGGTACCATTCTAATGTCAAGGACCACCTCAGATGAGCTGCAGCCCTAACAATAATTGCATACAACAGGATCAAGTGGCGTTTACCATACAAAGAAAACAGCAAGGAGATGCCTCTTCTCCCCCTTATGATGTGTATCCAAAGGTTTCCGTCCTTCAGACCTAAAAGGGAAGAGGGGAGTAGGCTGCAATTTGTGCCCTCCCCCATTTATGTCCCGGGAGGTCAAAGCTGCATTGCTGAAATCATGATAGCATGATCTTTTCATTCCTAAAAGAGACCCTTCGCTAAACTTTGTGTGTATGAAGGCCTTACTCCAATCTTTTGTGCACCTTTATGTAGCCTCCTCTCCTGTAATCCTTTTCAGTAACACTGTTGGGGTTTGAATCATACCCAGAATTTACAGCTAGACTGATTGGACAGGTAATCCAATAATCCCCCCTTTTGTAGCATTATCCCATTTGCTTTCCTAGATCCGGGTACAAATCTGAGAAACATCTCTCCACACATTGCACATGCATTCAGAAAAAGTTTCCTGGATTTTTCCCTGTGTTACAGGACAGCAAATCCTCCCAACCCCTAGAAATTCTGATCTAGGAAGAACTGATGCATATTAAGCTTCATTTGGGGAGACATTTATTTGGGGGAGATCAATGGATTACCAATGAACTGAAGATAGTTCAAGTGGGCCAATCCAAAAACGCTAGGGAATTCCTGGAAGCTTGGCATTCAGACAAATCAGCCATCAATAGACACATAGAGATAAACCACATTTACACACCATTCAGAAGAGACAGTAAAAAAGCTAAGAAGGAAACAAAAAGATCAGAACACATCCCCTCCAGCAGCCAACATCCAGAGAAGCAGGGATTAACATCAGACGAATAATCAAGCAGAAAACAATACCTTGTTCAAGGAACTACCAAGGAGAAAACCACACTCCCACCAACACTGGCAGGGCAAGCTACTGTATATAAACAGGGAGCAAACCCCACCCTCCCTTGCACTGATGATGTTCCCTAGTTGGGTCATGAAACGTCTGCAAGCAAACAACCAAGCTCAGAGAGCGCCAGGGACTCCACAGTTCAACCCTGAGCTACAGATACTCTCTTCTATCGAAACTGAAGATAACCAGTGTCAATTATTTTGGGATGTTAAGACAGAGAAACCCCAGGTGAATACAGTCACAATGGAAATGTCTCATCTCTAATCTTTCATAATTTGTTATACAAATGGAATAAACTCTTAACTTCAGACAGTTCCATTTTGAAGAACATTTTGAACACGAAATATTTGGGTACCTCTAAAACAGAGCTTTCCAAACTTTTCATGTTGGTGACACACTTTTTAGACATGCATCATTTCGCGACACACTCTTACAGCAGGGCACAAGGCAGGCACTAGGACCTGTGTGGAATCCTAGCAGGTTTGGAGGCAGCAAGGCACAAGGCAGGCACTAGGACCTGTGTGGAATCCTGGCAGGGCTCGGAGGCAGCAGCAGCCGTGACACACCCAGACACTGCAGCCGACACACTAACGTGTTCCGACACACAGTTTGGAAAGCTCTGCTCTAAAACCACACAATATTCAATGAAAAAGAGGAGAATCTGAAACTCTGCTGTAGTAAAGTTCTTTACCTCTCTGATCAGTTGGTGCAGATTATGCTCTAGAACGTAAAGATTATCCTCTGGACCTTGCTTCTCAGAGGGGGATTTTTGGGATTTCTTGTCTTCTGAGGAGTGGCACAAGGAAATGGATAGCTGCAAGCCTACAAAATGAAATGCAAAAAAATGTAGGTGGTTTGTGTTGGCAACTGCAACTTGTTGTCCTATACACAGCCATTGATTTCTTAAATGTAAAAGGTAAAGGTGAAGGTGAAGGTGAAGGTGAAGGTGAAGGTGAAGGTGAAGGGGAAGGAAGGAAGGAAGGAAGGAAGGAAGGAAGGAAGGAAGGAAGGAAGGAAGGAAGGAAGGAAGGAAGGAAGGAAGGATTGTTCAATGGTTTGGTTAAGATCAGTCCATGTCACATATCTGAGCCGCCCCTGTCTACATGGATAGAAACAGGACTGCTCAGGAGCCAGAACAATGGACACAATTTGAACTAAGTAAAATGCCTCAAATGCACTTTAGGAATTGTATTCATTTGTTCAAGCAAACAAGTGGATCAATGTCTCCTTTTTAATACTTTCTTACATCTTACCTGGGAAGGGCTGGGAAATGATTTGGTTCTTCACAACAATGTGAGGAACTTGTGATTTGATTTGCACAGCTTCCCGAGAAAGTTGAGCAAATATTTCTTTGCATAAAAGAACGTTCTGTGCGGTCTCCAGCTTTGTTTGCCAATGCAGAGCCCCTGAATGAGAGAGAGAATAATTGTACTTACAAGAAATCAGTAAAAGTAGAAAACGAACTGCTCTGTTTATGCCAACGTTCAAGGCATTAAGCAATCATGTGGACCAAGAAGGCTGACGAAATGTACAATGCTCTACAGAAAGTTCAAACTACATCTAGTATATCGTGAGGCGTGGGGAAGGGTAACCAACCCTGGGGCCGGTTACCACCCTGATGATGCTCCCGTACATTAATTTAAGAACTTTTTACCATCTATTCCCTTGGAATATATTATTTATTTAAGATGATTGTTTTTATTGCATTGCTTTATTGTATTTTAACTGGTATTTTATTCTTGTTTTATTGTAAACCGCCCAGAGTCGCTCTTTGAGTGAGATGTGTGGTGATTAAATTATATTTAAATTTAAATTTATTTATATAAATAAATAAATAAATAAATATATATATATATATATATATATATATATATATATAAATAAATAAATAAATAAATAAAAATATCACGCTGCTTCTGAAGAGCTGAAGGGAAAAAAAGGCCCAACACTTAATAGCTGGGTTCATACATCCTGCTCAACCATAAATCACGCCTAAGACAAAGCCAGATAAATCACATTTAATGCAATGTGTGGACCAGCTGGTGTTATATACATATAACTTGGGGGTGGCTAGCGCCTTAAAGTGGTCCTCATATATGTAATCGAATTAGAATTTTTATCTGCCATCTTGATCCCATTTTATATTTATATTTTATGTACTATATTTTGTTTTTAATTGTATTTTAATCTTTTAGCTTTATTGTAAACCGCCCAGAGTCCCTCCTTTGGGGGGAGATGGGCGGTGGTGAAATTTGATAAATAAGTAAGTAAGTAAGTAAGTGAGTGAGTGAGTGTCTGGAACTGCCAAAATGGGTTTATCTTATCTAACTATTCTTACCTTTACCTTCCTATACTTAACTATCTTATTAAATATTAAGTAGCATTGACATTAACCAGGGTTCCACTTAGTCAAATCAAAATTCCACATGAATTACGATTGTAATAACATGATTCGAAGAATAAAACCAGCATAAAATTGATCACAGTTAACATCTATGTTTAAACAGGAAATGCTCCCCAAACTAGGTTCCTGATTTCTAATAGTGAGTCTTCTCGCACTAGCCCCAAATTATATGGCAAAGATCTTCATAGGTACCATTCACAAGCATTGTCATCTTCAAGGCATTTATTAAAATTGTTCTAAAACAGGGAGGAGAGATGGCAATATATTTGTCCTGTCCACTAAAGCAACATACAAACATGCTTTTGTTAATCTTCACAGCAAGCATGCAAATACAAAATTCTTGTTCAAATTAGCATACAAAATATTTTTCCATGTCCCAAAAGCAGTAGTTGCTTTAGAACATCATTTTTCAAAGTATGCTTCTTTGAAATATAACAATTAACATTCTGAAACAATACCTGGCTTAGATTTCAAAACAGGTCTTTTAAACAGATTGACTGTACCAAGGTCCCCTATATCTGGTGCTTGTTTCTGAAGAGATACCTAAATGTTTTAAAAAAACAGTTTTGAGTTCTGTTATTCTTTTCTAAGCATATTAACCAAATAAATGCATAAACAAATAACCTTGACAAACCTTAATATAGGCAGAACCTTCCAAATCACTTGGAATCTGAACATCTAGAGGGCAGTAATCATCAGGAATCTTTTTATCCAGATCAATGTCTGTGTTTTTTATTACCTCAAATGTGCCATGATGAGGAAAGAGAGACCCTTTATAAATGAGAGAAGTTGCAACAGTCCTTTAAATTTTACATTACATAGATCTGAAATATCCAACACATGTTTGCACCTTTCCCTGTGTGCATATGGGCATAATTTTTAAAGCATCAAATACCCGTTCAAAGAAATTTGTCTTGGATTTGAGCAAATCCATATAATCTCTAAAGCAGAGCTTTCCAGACTTTTCATGTTGGTGACACACTCTTACAGCAGGGCATCATTTCGTGACACACACGTACAGCAGGGGACAAGGCAGGCACTAGGACCTGTGCGGAATCCTGGCAGGGCAGGTTTGGAGGCAGCCAGGCACAAGGCAGGCACTAGGACCTGCGCGGAATCACAGCAGGTTTGGAGGCAGCAAGGCACAAGGCAGGCACTGGGACCTGCGCGGAATCCTGGCGGGGCAGGTTTGGAGGCAGCAAGGCACAAGGCAGGCACTAGGACCTGCGTGGAATCACAGCAGGTTTGGAGGCAGCAAGGCACAAGGCAGGCACTAGGACCTGCGTGGAATCACAGCAGGTTTGGAGGCAGCCAGGCACAAGGCAGGCACTAGGACCTGCGTGGAATCACAGCAGGTTTGGAGGCAGCCAGGCACAAGGCAGGCACTGGGACCTGTGTGGAATCTTGGCAGGGTTCGGAGGCAGCAGCAGCAGCCACGACACACCCAGACACTGCAGCCGACACACTAACGTGTCCCGACACACAGTTTGGAAAGCTCTGCTCTAAAGGGATAAGGAATTATTAATCAAGCAAAAATATAATCAGAGCAAAACATATTGGTTTCCGCTTTCTTCAGCAGTTATATTAAGATGAAAGCTGAGCATTTAAAAAAAATATTAGTATTTTTCTGAAGGCATGCACCCATATATCTCCACCAACAGGTACACAACACCTATGTTATGTACATATAAACATCAGCACTGTAAGCAACAGTACAGAAGTTATGCCCTACTTGAGAGTTGGGTTCACCTGCACTCTTGTAGCTCAAATCTCCAAGGATTTTATCTCCCACTTTTCTCAGCTTCCAGTGCTGTCTCAGCCTGAGCAATTCGGAGTTGAAATCTCTTTGCCGCTTATTTTCTTGGTTTTCAGCAACAGATTTAGATAACCTTTCCGCTCCTTTCAGAAGAATCTGGGCTGCCCCAGCTAAGGACTTTTTCTTGGAGAACAGTTGCAAAACCTGAGGATTCTAGAAATGAAGAAAGAACTCAGAACTGAAATCAATTTAAATGCAATCTGCTCTGCCGGTAATAGATTGAAAGGATCTTTCTACATTTACATTAATGGGAATGGCTGAGGTAGTCTGACATTATTTGTTTAATGCAGAAGTATGAAACCGGGGGCTTCCAGATGTTTTTGACCCATGAAATGCAACCAGCATGGCTAATGGCAAGAGGCTGTGAGATTTATAGTCCCCAAACACCAGGAAGGCACAAAGTTACCGAGCCCTGATTTAGGATTTATCTGGAGTGAGGATCCTCGCTTGTTGATACCATATTTATTATTATTACTACTACTACTACTAGGTAAAGGTTCCCCCCGCACATTTGTGCAGTCGTGTCCGACTCTAGGGGCCGGTGCTCACCTCCGTTTCTTAGCCGAAGAGCCAGCGTTGTCCGAAGACGCTTCCGCGGTCATGTGGCCAGCATGACGCGCGCGGAACGCTGTTACCTTCCCACCGAAGTGGTACCTATTCATCCACTTGCATTTGCATGCTTTCGAATTGCTAGGCTGGCAAGAGCTGGGGCGAGTGCGGGAGCTCACTCCATCACGCGGGACTAGGGATTCGAACCTCCGAACTTGCGATCTTCCGATCGACAAGCTTGGCGTCTTAACCACTGAGCCACCACGCCCCCTACTACTACTACTACTACTACTACTACTTAAATTTTTAAGGTTTTTAATGTTTTTTATCTGTAACCACCCAGAGTCATTGGGAGTCGGGTAGTATATAAATTTAAATACTACTACTATTACTACTACTATTATTTAAATTTATATGCTGCCCGACTCCCAGTGACTCTGGGTGGTTACAGATAAAAAACATTAAAAACCAGAAACCCCCCCCCCCACAACAATAGACATGAAGAATGAATATGGGAAGGGACAAAAAAACTGGACAAGAACCAAATAAATAAATTCACATAGTCCAAAGAGGGGGGCTTCACCCACCCTTGCCAAAGCCCTGGGCGATCTCTTTACAAGCCAAGATTTAGAAACTTGGAACAAACATTTGAACAGAGTTAAGGAAAAATTATGCCTAGTACCTGCTTTTGAGAAAGCGGTTCTTGTGCAACTGGATCTAGAGTCATAAACTTTTTATCTTTGACTATGCTGAGGACATCATAAAGCACACACATCTCTGTCAAAGCACTCCTTAAGTTATTCCTCACTGAATCCCAAGGCCAGAGAGAAGGCTGAAATTTTATCAGGCCTGAAAAACATAAACACAGGAGGAAAACAAGACTAAACTATTCCTGGAATTTCTAAAAGCAGCATTCCTTTCTTAAGTCAATGCAACTATAACTCTGGAATATGAAAAGCTCTGGAATTGCACTCCTGATTTCCATTTCAAATGTTCAAGCTTCTCAAAGGCAAAGGGAATTAAAAAACAAACAAACAGCAAACCCAAAGAGAATTCCTTAGAAAGATAGATAGTCCTTTTCTTAGAAAAAAAAATTTTTTTTGGACATACACTGAAAGAAAAGAGGATGACGACCAGCAGCAAGGTGGATGGACTCAGTTACAGTGGCGATGGGGTTGGCAGAGCTGAAGGACCAGGTTAGGGATCGATGATCATGGAGAAAATCTATGAGGCCACTAAGAGTCATGATGTGACTGCAATCAATCAATCAATCAATCAATCAATCAAGGACATACACGCAGATCACACATGAGAACAATGGGGCTCAATAATCTTGGATCGTACAAAAGTGGAATGCACAGAGAGACACAACAATGACCCAGAATGTGTTAGTACCGAGCTTTCTTGCACGATGAGAGGGTTGGACTAAAATGATCTTTGTGACTTTTTCCAACTCCATTTTATACTCCTTTGGTGCAGCTCTGAAAGGCAGCATACACTACCCATCTTCAGGTCAGGATTAAAGCAACTTTACTTAAACCTACCTAAAATGTCTCCTTTTAGTGGTGGTGAAAACCTGGTGTTTTTTGTGGTTTCCCCCCCCCCCCCCAAGCTGGTAGTGTTACTTTATGCTGTATAGGGTTCCTTTTGTATTTTATTCTGTTTTCAGTTTGTCAAGCCACCCAGGGTCATCTGGGAGCTGGGTGGCTTAAAAATCTGATAATTAAATGAAATTAAGGAAGGCTACTCCTAAGCAAGATCATGGGACAACTGCCTTCGAGCCGAGAGGGACTCGGTGAGTGCCTCCATGCAATGTTCTTGGCAGCGTTATGGAGGTTTTTTCAACTTCCCAGCGCTGAGATCTCCTGGTGGTCTCCCATCCAAGCACTGACCAAGTTCGACCCTATTTAGCTTCCCTGCTGAGGCGCCTCTCTTCTGCTTCTCGCCGCTCCCCTCACCTTCCTCCTCCTCCTCCTCCTCGTCCCCGCCGGGCCAGTCGCGACTCTCGCCGGCCGGTGCGGGCTCGTCCTCTTCGGAACCGGAGCTGCCTTGGCTGAAATCGATGCGCTGCGCCAGACGGGCCAGGTTCTGCGACATGGAGAGCGGCTGCAGATACGTCTCACTCCCGTCGAGGCCCACCTCCTGCACATGCTTCTCGCAGGCCGACTCGATGCTGATCCGCACCGCCTGAAGCCCCGACATCTTCCTTCCTCGGGGGCTCCGCAGCTCCCCAGATCGAGCATGCGCGAAAGAAACTACGGGGCCCACCGGGGGACAAGCAGCAACCCGCGATTGCAAAAGAGAGCACCAGCGGCCTCTAGCGGCCAGAAGGAGAAGGCGGTGCCTTCGGGTCTTTTCGGAGGAGCTCGAGGTTCTGCAAGGGCGGGGAGGAGGCGGACACGAGTGTGCGCGTATTGTCGAACGACATGGGTCAATAGTGCAATCCTAAACCTATTCACAAGTAAGGCCGCTGAATTAAGCTACCTGCAACCATTGCCTTTTGAACTCAACGGGAATTACCTGTGGGTAGTAGGTGCACATCAGATTGCACAGTGACTACCCATCTAGAAATTCCCCCACTAGGGTCAGCCCAACTGTGACATACGCAAGAGAGCAGTGTTGCTCTACCTTGGCAACTTTTAAGATGTGTGGACTTCACACCTCCCAGAATTCCCCAACCAGCAATTCTGGCTGGGGAATTCTGGGAGTTGAAGTCCACACATCTTAGTTGCCAAGGTTGCGCAACACTGCAATAGAAAAACAATGCTTTCCCTCTCAAAAAAGAGCAGCAAAAGAGTTTAATGCACTAATGAACATCGACTTAATTGGTTATCAGTGCTTGGATTAACTGAGAAAGATGTTAGCTCTGCTGAAAAGAGGTTCAGATTTTAAGTTTGGAATTTAATGTTGCTTTTGGCATGAGGTCTTGATCTCTGTACCCCTCCCCCCCAAAAATCTCTTCCCCTTCAGACAGAAACCAGTGCCAAACTTGGGTAAATTGCTCTCACAAAAAGCATTGGAGGGAACCCTACGTTTACAGCTTCTCTAAAGTTTTACTAGTGTCTGATATAGTTCTGCCATTCTGCATCTAATCTGGTAAAATGCTTTTCCTTGTTGGACTGGGTCAGTGTTTCTCAACCTTGGCAACTTGAAGATGTGTGGACTTCAACTCCCAGAATTCCCCCGGCAGCATTCCCCAGCATGGCTGGCGGGGGAATTCTGGGAGTTGAAGTCCACACATCTTCAAGTTGCCAAGGTTGAGAAACACTGGACCGGGTGCCTTCCCCTTCATGAAAACTATTTTTTTTTAAAAAAAAAATTTGGATTGCTTTGTTTATACTATCTTTTGTAAATATCTGGAGCTGCACACCTGCAGAGAAACCACCCTGTGGGGATTCGGTCACTCATCTCTTTCCCCTTCCCACAAATTAGCCAGCAATCTGTGTTCCAAAGGCAGACTTGGTCAGCGCTGGGTTAAAGTTTGGGGGCGAGATTCTTCTCAAACCCCCCACCCCGAACCTCTCTTAAGGAGCAGGACTTCCTGTTTCTGTACTGTACTTGACTCGGAAACACATTCAGGACTCTTCCCCTCACAAGAACAAATACAAAGAACGTGGCACTGCCATTGGTCCAATTTATTTCTAGTATCAACCTCCCGATCAGTTTTAGGTCAGTGAAATTACAGCAAAGTTCACAGTTCTAACTTCTTCTTCCTTGTATCTCATGAGATTCCACATTGACTAAAAGGAAGTCTTAATGTCAGATTCTCAATTTAAAGGCTGGGACAACATTTCTTAGAGCATTGACATTCACCCTGGCTTGGTTCATGCCATTGTATTAAGCCATGGATCGCTTATCCATTGTTTACAATTCGCTTGGTTCATACAACAAACTAGGTAGCAGCATGTAGCAACATGGATGATCTCAAACATCTAAGCAGAGGCTGAACTGGTTAGTACTTGCATGGGATTCTGCCAAGAATCATCAGGGCTGTAGGCTAAGCTAATAAAAAAGAACACGGTCTATGGCAGAGCTTTCCAAACTGTGTGTCAGGACACGTTAGTGTGTCGGCTGCAGTGTCTGGGTGTGTCGCGGCTGCTGCTGCCTCCAAACCTGCCCTGCCAGGATTCCACGCAGGTCCTAGTGCCTGCCTTGTGCCTTGCTGCCTCCAAACCTGCTGTGATTCCACACAGGTCCTAGTGCCTGCCTTGTGCCCTGCTGTAAGAGTGTGTCGTGAAATGATGCCCTGCTGTAAGAGTGTGTCGCGAAATGATGCCCTGCTGTAAGAGTGTGTCGCGAAATGATGCCCTGCTGTAAGAGTGTGTCGCGAAATGATGCAGGTCTAAAAAGTGTGTCACCAACATGAAAAGTTTGGAAAGCTCTGGTCTATGGACTGTCTAGAGCAGGGCTTGGCAACCTGTGGTCCACTGTGGTCAACACTGGTGGGCCATGGGCTGTTAGGAAGTGAGCCGGAGCAGCTGATTGGTGGGGGCCTGGAAGGGGAAACACCTCCACCTATCAGCATGTGGCAAAGAAGGGCAGAGGCGGGCCGAAGAGCACCCCCGCCAATCAGCTTTTCCTGGCGGCGGCAGCGTGCGCGTGCAGCGAGACTTTTCACCTCCCTGCCGCTCAGTGCAGCACCGAGGGTCCGTGGAGCCTGCCCTTTTGAAGGGGCACCCCGGCGGGGCGCGTGGAGGACTTTTCCTCCCCCCTTTTGCTCCCCGCGGTTTTTTCGGCCCCTACCGGGTAGCTCCAGCACGCCTCTGCTTCCCTGCCGCACAGCTGATTGGCACGGAGATTTTCCACCCCGGGGCGCCCCCCCCATTGTCACATTTTGCGGTGATCCAAGGCTCTCCCCAAAAATGCCCTCTGTGCCAGGAAAAAACACCACACGGAGTGGCAGGCCTGCAAACCCCGCCCCCCCATCCGTCCAATTGGCTGACGCCCACAAACCCCGCCCCCGGTCCTTGGAAAAATTTTTCCGAGGGAAGTGGTCCCTGGTGCCAAAAAGGTTGTAGACCCCTGGTCTAGAGTTAACAGACTTGAGTTTGACTTGAATCTTGGGAGAGCCATAGATTCCCCACCCAGATTGCAGCTGAAAACTAGATGCTAATGAGGGAAGGAAGGGGAGCCAATGACCTAAAAAGTAAATATTTAAGTAAAAATTGGGCTCCAAGTTTTGTTTGTTTTGCAATCAGCCTGAATGTGCTACATTTCCAACCTGAAAATCAATTGTGCCATTTTTTATTTCGAAGTGTCATCCAAACAAATGCTACATTCAGGTTGTGATTAGACGAGTTTGCAACTGAGCTTAGTTAAAAGCAAATTTAATTAGCTCTTTTGATTTTCTGCTCCTTAATAAAAACCAGCTTCCTGGCCTGGGCTGGCTCGACTTTAATCCCGACCCACCATATGTGTGTCCTTTGGTCTGTCAATCCGAAAGAGGAACTCAGCAGGCACAAAATACCCCAGATATTCTACAGTCTCCGGCGTTGTGTCCGTATGGTAGTGCCCCCCTTCACCGTGGTGGCTGAAACAGTGGGTGTGCTCCACACGCAGATCAAAACCCTGAGAAAAAGCCAAGAACCCATTAATTCCTGCCTGTGGGGCTGGCCACAAGCAGCCAACATTTCCTCCAGTTCAGGTACATCACACACAAGGCTGTGTTATTTTGGCAATACAGGTAGTCCTCATTTAGCAACCGTCTCAATTAGCATTTGCAGTTACGATGGTGATGAAAAAGTAACTTTACGACCAAGCCTCGCATTTACAACCTTCGCAGGTCTGTAAAGCGAAGGAAAGCTGAAGTAAGATCATAAGCAGAGTCGTGGTTTCACTTAGCGACCATTTTGCTTAACGACCATTGCCAGTCCCAATCATGACCACTTTGCACCCCAGGCCAATATGTTGGGATGTCACTTGAGAAACAGCAGATGCATCCTTAGCCCACCTCAATAGAAATGACTTACTGGATCTTGAGAAATGATCACAGGCTGGCAAATGAGTGGCGCTTTCATTTCAAAAAACTTCAGCCAATTGTTCAGTTCCTCGTCAGTTTTCAGAGGGCAGGCAGAAAATTCAGAGGGCTGTAATTAAAAAAAACATGTGGCTGTACTTGAATGAAGAAAAACACAGTCGTCAGAGTCTGTTTCCCTCCTCTCCAAACACAAAAATCACACAAGTTTTGCTTTGACAGAATTCTGCATCCCTGGTACAGTCTTAACGTCTTTTAAAATGTAAACCAACAAATTCTCCAGCCTGGAAAATTCTCAAGTCTCTGTCAAAGTTGGGACAAGTGTGAAGTAACTCAACGAGAGTGTAAACAGCCGCTTCAAATGCAAAAGGTTGCCCGTCTGGCTTCCCCAAATATAAGTGGGAAAGATCCCCGTCTGAAATCCTGGGGAATCCCTGTAAATCAAGGGTGGGTTCACATAGCACCCTTAATCATAGTTTATGGAATTCACCCCATTTGGTGGCTTTGCACGGCGTCAAAAATGCTGGATGAGATGAGCCAGTAATCTTGCGTAGTGGCTAGGTTTGCACAACGTGCTTAAGTTCTATACTGAATCAGCCTTCTTTCTGTTTGCATAATACAATTAATTGGAATGAATGAATGAATGAATGAATGAATCAATCAATCAATCAATCAAATCAATAAAATAATACATTGAACTATGTACACGAACTAACCACTGAGTAGGTCCTACAAACTGAGCTATAGAAAGAACCAACTAAACTAACCAAATTTAGTATACTGTGCAAACAGCCAGCAAGCTTACTAAGATACCTTAATGATAGATAAGCTATTATGGGGATTCTATAGCTGGCCATGGTTTGTGAGTTCCCTTCCTCATCAATGCTGACAGTAGACAGCTAGCAATCACATTCTTGGATTTTAGTTTTTGTTTTAATATGCCAATATTAAATAAAAATATAAAAGAGCAGAAATCAATAGCTGTTCCAATAGGTTAATGTATGTCTTAACTACCACAAATGGAAGCCCTAAGCCCTGAGATTAGACAATATGATAAGTCCAAACCAACAAATCATCTTCTGATTTAATGCCTGTGCATTTTGACCTGTCGCAGTTTGGAAGTATCATCATCCACTCTCAGAAAACATGGTGCATTTCGATCCCAGTGCCTGCCAGCTGGACTACACAAGGGGATGTTCACTATTTAACCCAGAGCTTTCCAAACTTTTCATGTTGGTGACACACTTTTTAGACAGGCATCATTTCGCGACACACTCTTACAGCAGGGCATCATTTCGCGACACACTCTTACAGCAGGGCACAAGGCAGGCACTAGGACCTGCACGGAATCCTGGCAGGGCTCGGAGGCAGCAGCAGCTGCGACACACCCAGACACTGCAGCTGACACACTAACGTGTCCCGACACACAGTTTGGAAAGCTGTGATTTAACCTTTAGTGCATAGCTTTCCAAACTGTGTGTCACAACACTTTAGTGTGTCGCAACACAACCCGGAAGCGGTGGCGGTGGCGTGCACGGCAGCAGCGACGACGGCAGCGGCACACCATCAGCGCTTCCGTGTTTTAGCGGAAAACACGAGGCTGCCGCTGCCGCCGTTGGTGTGTTGCCAACGGCGGCAGTTTGGAAAGCACTGCTTTAGTGGTTTAGAAGGACTGCAAAAAGACCATATAAATCAGTCCCTACAAAATCTAAGGCCATGATGCCATGAACGTGCAAAAGCTAAACAGATTTGACTTTGACTAATGTTTGGATGAAAGACTACCTGGAAAGCTTGTCTATACCACTATCGGCAGGTAATAAAAGAAAAAATAAAGTTATATACAGTAGAATAAGAAGACTCTTGAGAAAGCCATCAATTGCCAAGAAAAGAAACAAATGGATCACTGAACAATTCAACCCAGAGTTCTCACTTGAAGCATAAATGACCAGGCTCATATAATCGTATTTTGGACAAATTATGTGAAGACCTACAGTAGCTCTCTGGAGAAGGCTCTAATGCTGGGAAAAGTGGAAGGAAAGAGATGAACAGCAGCCAGGTGGATGGACATGATAAAGTGGACCAAGTTATGGACACATTAGCCTGGAGAAGGTCTCTGTGAGATTGCTAAGAATCAACACCAACTTGATTGCACATAATCAATAAAAAAGCAACTTTGCAAATGCTTGTTTATAGAAATGTAGACTTTATTCTTTTTTTCCCTCTCTCTTGTGCTCCTATACTTCCAAAGAAAAATGGAAAACGTTATTCTTGTAACTGACTTACCATAATATGAAGTTTTGCTTTTCCTTTCTGGATAACGAATGTACCTCCCATCCCAACTGGTTTGTCACCATAATGCTTTTCTAAGGCTTTCCTTATGCAAGAGATGAAATTCTGCTCACCAATTCTTCTATTTGCTCTCACTTCAATGACCTTAAAAAAAAAGAAGACATGTCAATACCTTATTATGGCAGAGACGATTCTCTTCAGTAGCTTGCAATTGAATTGAAATAAAAATGAAATGAGTAAGCTTCTGTCAGGGTTTTTCCTGTGAAATGCAAATTGTTTACTATTCGTCTGTAGCGTTCTCAAAACAAATTCACTGATAAGATGCAGGTGGTGATGTTATGTCTCAGTCCGAAATAACTATCTCATGGGAACAAAAGCCCTCACAATTCTCTGGGGGGGGGGGGGGAGACAATATGCTTGCTTAAGATGCAACACCGCCATCTCATGGCGGTTTATACTATGTGCAATCCTGAACGCTTTAGGCTTTGTTAATTTGAAAAGCTTTGTGACCCATGACTCTAAGATTCCTCCAATCAGAAAGCTGAAACAAGTGTATATCTCAGCTGTGAACTATGGGTCTATGCTTCTTGACTTCTATCCGGTCTTTTAGCCATGTTCGTGTGTATGTTCTACTTCTGAAGACTAGGAAGTGCGTAGCTATGCATGGCTGTGTGTGTAGACCATGGCATGGGCCTTCATGTCTGTCAATGGAAACAATACACTAAACTTTGCTTGTAAGTTTGTTTTTCCTTTTTGCAATAATGTAACTGTATATACATTTATTGCCTTTTATTACAAGTAAACATTTAGCCATAAACGCTGCACTCTGTCTGTTTACTCTGTGCCTTAACCCTATAAGCCAGCATTAACCCACAGCTTCATGTAATGCATTGCGAGTAATATTGTTCTAAGATTTCATCATTACTTAGGGCTTCTTACTTAACACATTTTGTATGCCTAATGTCCACCTGGCAATTCTAATGGCCAAAATTATTATGCCTACATTACATGGCCAGGAGCTCATAGATTGAGTAACGCCCCTCAGTGAATTTGTGGCTTCAGGGAAAGTTCATCTGAGAACTTTAGTTCTTTATATTTCCCCTTTAATCTAGGTGTAAATAATAAAATGCTTGTGAATTCTTGGTATCCAACATGCTCCCTACCTATCAGTCCTTATTTTTTAATGTATATATTTTTAATGGTATCTTCTTTTTCATGTCTGAAGAATGCATCTAGGTCTTAAGTAGTCCCATAGGCATTCTTAGAAGATAGAAAGGATGGGGGCTGGAATCTATAGCCTTGTCTGGAAGTGTGCCCGCTACTGTAAAAAAAAAACAGAACGTAGCAGACAAAACCTTAAGAGAAAAGAAAGACTGGCAGGAAACATCATTTATTCGACTGTTCCTGGCCTTGTGACATGCGAGCCTGTTCTCTTACTGCAGCCAATTTGTGATTTGTTATCATCCAAGTGTTCCTTGGGGCCAAATATATTGCCTTTTGCTTCATTACAGAAACACAGGTCAGCTAAATGGGCAAAATTGTACTCAACTCTAAATTGGGGTTGGTAGTGCTACTACATGGGACCAGAGTCTTCTGCATCCAATAAAGAAAGTCAATGGGATGTTAAAAGAAGAAACTCCCTTATAACAGTTGTGTGGTTTATTTATAAGGTATGGGGAAATGTTAAAGCTGATAATGTCCATAGTACCAATCGAAGAGAATATTTGTAGCTCAGGGTTGAACTGGGGAGTCCATAGTGCTCTCTGAGCTTTGTTGTTTTCTTGCAGACGTTTCATTGCCAGGCTAGGCAACGTCTTCAGTGCTGAAGATCATCATCGCATCATCATTGCACTGAAGTTGCTGCCTAGCCTGGCAATGAAACGTCTGCAAGAAAACAACAAGGCTCAGAGAGCACCATGGACTCCACAATGTCCATAGTGGTGTTCTGGGTAAAATATTGAATATAGCTATGGAACACAGCTGTATGTTTCTAGGTACAGTACACATATGGATATCTTTATTATGTAAGCAGATAGATTTACACCAGGAGTTCCATTGGAAGTTGAGTGGCTGTATAAATTTGTTAATAGAGTAGAGTAGAGTGTAAAGAGTAGAGAGTAAAGTAAAAAGTAAAATTCACTTATAGAAGTTTTTTGTTTCTTTGGGCTTTTTAGCTTTTTCTTTCTTTTAATTGTTTTTTTTTTTTGTCCTTGCCTTGGTGTTTTGTTTGTAAAAAGTCATTTTAAAAAGCTGACCAAGCCACATACCTCACCAGGAAGGCCTTCACTTGCATACAGGTTAGCCAACAGCCCAAATTCACAATCATTATGTAGGGAGCTGTATTTCTGCAGCAGACAGCCCTCATCCCCAGGGTTGATCTTAGCTATGTAACTTCCATTGATCGCTGCTCTGTTTTCCTTTTCAGCTTGAACAACTGGGATAAACTAGAGTGAAACAGATAAACAAAATCTTCAAATAGATCAGCACTATCTATCCTCATTTCACAATAACTAAAACAAGCAGCACATTTTGTTTATACCTTATTCCACTGCAGCAAGTCAGCTACTGTGGTTTGAAAATCATGGTTTATTTGTCAGCATATAGTATAAACCTACCCAATGATGGTTTATTCAGTAAATCCTTTTCTCAAGCAATGGCTTAGTATGAGGTGGGGTTAAGGCCTCATATTAAACACAGAGAAAGTCCAGAAAAAATCAGAGGGGTTGAAAGCCTATTAAAATAGAGTAGATTTAACCAGAATCTGAACCTGATTAAGGAAATCAGATTTTAAAGGGAATTTTATAGCCGAGTGTTGCAATTCTTGTAACAAAAATAAAGACAGAAATTGACATCAGTGCTGATAGTTTTACACCAATCCTCCAAGTTTACGATAGTTATTCAACTGAGATCAAATTGGGGATATATGCAGAGGTGTCAAAAACACCACAACGGCAGCCATCACCATGCAATAAAAACTCCAGCCTTTTTTTTTTTTTAAATGTATTGTCTCCTGGATCAAACTATGATCTATTTGGCTTTGGCTTAGCACAGCTTGTAAATCATTACATTTGGACAGCCAGTTTGGTGCTGGGCTAGAAACCAGGAGACTGAGAGTTCTAGTCCCGCCTTAGGCATGAAAGCCGGCTGGGTGACCTTGAGCCAGTCCCTGTCTCTCAGCCCTAGGAAGGAGCCAATGGGAAACCAGGAGACAGAGTTCTAGTCCCGCCTTAGGCATGAAAGCCGGCTGGGTGACCTTGGGCCAGTCCTTCTCTCTCAGCCCAACCCACCTCACAGGGTTGTTGTTGTGGAGAAAATAGGAGGTGGGACGGTAATATATGCTACCTGGGGTTGTACAAAATAAAGGTGGGATACAAATTTTATTATGACTTAGACTTATGAAGGACCAAGCTACACATAACATTAAGTACGTTTCTGCATCCAACCTGAGTTTTTTCACAAAACAGAAATTCTAGCTGATTCCATTAGCATTTTTTTTTAAAAAAGCCCATCCATTAGAGGGAGAGATGAGCTTAATGCAGTCTGAGCGAAGATCATCCCAGATCAACATCTCTACCAGTGTTTCTCAACCTTGGCAACTTGAAGATGTGTGGACTTCAACTCCCAGAATTCCCCTGACAGCATGGCTGGCTGGGGAATTCTGGGAGTTTATTTATTTTATTTATTTATTACATTTATATCCCGCCCATCTCCCCCACAAGGAGGGACCCTGGGCGGTTCACAACAATTTAAAAGAATTAAAACAATAAATATCAATAATAACAATATAAAATTGCATATATATATATATATATATATATATATATATATATATACACACACATACATACACACACACACACACACACACACACACATCATCATATAATTTGATCCAAAGGTAGTAGATCTTATTCCACTGATCAACAAGGCTGGTCGAAACAGATCTAAGGGGCCAGCCAACCCCAAGACTGGCTATTCCCCTCCCCTCCCCATGCCTGATGACATAGCCAGGTCTTCAGGTTTTTTCTAAAGTCCAGGAGAGAGGGGGCTGATCTTACTTCCCGGGGGAGAATATTCCAAAGGGCAGGGGCTACTGCAGAGAAGGCACGCCTCCTAGACCCCGTCAGGTGGAACTCTCTTGCAGACGGGGTTCGTAGCGTGCCCTCTCTGCAGGACCGGGTGGGACGGGTCGATTGAACGGGGATGAGCCGGTCCTTCAGGTAACCTGGACCCATGCCATGTAGGGCTTTAAAGGTAATAACCAACACCTTGAATTGAATCCGGAAGCAAACTGGGACCCAATGCAGCTCACGGAGCAAAGGTGTTATATGTGCCGATCTTGAGGCACCTAAGATGGCTCGCGCGGCCGCATTTTGAACCAGCTGAAGCTTCCGGACGCTCCTCAAGGGTAGCCCCATGTAGAGCGCATTACAATAGTCTATCTGGGAGATGACCAGGGCATGAGTGACTGTTCGAAGGGCCTCTCGCTCCAGGAAAGGGCGTAATTGGCGCACCACACGAAGTTGTGCAAAGGCCCTTCTGGCCACGACTGCCACCTGCTCTTCGAGCAGGAGTCGTGAGTCCAGGAGGACCCCCAAATTACGCACCGGGTCTGTCTGAGGTAGTGCAACCCCATCCAGAACTAGAGAGTTGAAGTCCACACATCTTCAAGCTGCCAAGGTTGTGAAACACTGATCTCTACCAAGCTCCTTTTTTAAGGTACACCCTAAGGCTAATATTTTCTTACCAATTGTCTTACCTCAGCATTGCCTCCAACTACTCTGGATGAAACAGCTCCAGCACCAAGAAAAAATGCTCCTGGTAACTGTATCTCTCTCGCTACTGTGTTCAGGTCATAAACCTAAATGAGAAAAGCACGGTTGAATTTGCTCATTTGTTTGTCTAGGGCAGTGCTTCTTAAAGAGTGGTCCTAGCGGTTCTCCCAAGACCCCCTCAGGGGTCCAGAAAATCAAAATTATTTGCCAGCCTATGTTGAAAAATAATACAATATTAAAATCCCAACAAACAATCATGAGAAGCGGCAGTGAATGCGTCAATTTTAGTTTTTAATATGGTAAATATAGATAAATATAACCCATGCAAGCAAAAGCTGTTTTGGGGTCCTCCATAATTTTTAAAAGTGGGAAAGGGTCCTGAGAGAAATAAGTTTAAAGAAACACTGGTCTAGGGCAAAAAAATTCAGCTGCCATGTGGAGAAGGCACAGCAGATCTGGATAACTGTTCTGTTCCTGTGACAGAGACTAGAAGGGAAACCTACTAAATAATAAAAAATAATGTAACGTAACATAACATCAAATAATAGAAAGTAAAATAATAGAAAATAACATAAAATAAAATAATAGAAAATAGAAAAATTAAGAAGGCAAACTACTTCTGTTCTGTTGCAAAAAAAAACACACACAACAACCCTAAGTGAAATAACAAATATAAAGTAAATATAAATATGGTGGACCACAAATTAAATTATACAATACTATTTACTAATATTTTATATGGAATTATGAAAGCATACATATAATACAACAAAAACAATAAGATGGCCCAAAACAGCCAACACGTATAAGCTAATAAACAGACACAAATATTACAACTGGAATGCTCACTAACAGATATAACGCTGACTATACGCGTTTCAGCTTATTAGCCTACTGTGGAGTCCTTGGTGCTCTCTGAGCCTTGTTGTTTTCTTGCAGACGTTTAAATCAAGAAGCATAGAACACCATTTTGCATGGTTAGATATTCAGTTCTTCCAGCTTTCTGATTGGCTGGATGTTAGGTGTGACACACACCAGGCCCAAAGCACTAGGCCTAAAGCAATAGCATGACCTGCTATTGGGTGGCAGTGCTGCATCTAAGCGAGCACGTGATCTCCTCCCTCCCTCTGCTCCCCCTGGAGCAGGCTTCCCACGGAAGGAATCAGGAGACATTTTTCCCATGGGAAGGTCCCATTGCTTGTGTACGCACTAGCCATAACAATACACACGTGACAGTTGTTATCTTGCACCTGCACTTCACGTCACCATGAGAAGCCTTTGCTTTGTAGAGAAACCCAATTTGCCAATTTCATATGAGAAATCTGGTTGTAAACGCTAATCGTCGTGTTCGCAAAATGGAGAAGAGGAAGGTTCCGTTCGAGGGAAGCTCAAAAAAGCAGAGGCTCATTTTGAAGAGCCACAGCAGAATACAGGAGACAGCAGGTACGCTTGGATATGGGTTTATCCTCTTCTACTGTTACACAGTATTTAATTAATAAACATATTAAAAACTATGCTTAAAAATTTGAAACTGCCCATTTCCGTCGAGCTGGAGCCAATTACCCTATTTTCCATCGAAATATCACTTTGGATAGTGCAAATTCGAATAATGCGACCATTTTGTGGGATTCATTAACTACTAATCGAGATCTGTAGCTTGAATCATGTCAACTGGATTTCTATTTTCTCTGTGGAAACGTTGGCATAAACTTGGAAAATCCTTCCTTGAATAGAGGTGGGGGCCTCAGGCACAATCTTTCTCCCATCTTTCTCCCGGCTCTGTCTTCTGTGCCTAGGAAGATTAAGACCATTTCACAAGCTCAACAGCAGCATGGTGATCTTAACGATCCTCCTTTAGATAATAAAAGGACTTAAAATAACATCTCAATATAACCATGCCCCCAGGTGTAAGGTCACACAGCTACCTAGAAACATATTTAGGATTCCCTTACCAACTTTACTCAGACTGAAGAAGCTCCTTGGATAAGGAGCGAAACGTTTCCACAGAGAAAATAGAAATCCAGTTGACATGATTCAAGCTACAGACCATTCCACCTGGATGACTGAGAACCTTCATAGACATACTAATCGAGATCTACCTGTATTTTTAAAGTTGCGGAATTAGGATCTGAACCAAATTTCTTCCAAAGGATTAGAACAAGTAACACATTAACAGATGTGCAAAACGTTAGAATGATCCCATTCTATCCTCCCAAAATAAGAGTTATTGTTTCTGGTCAAAATGGGAGGTTATCGGTTGAATGTTTGAATCTCAAAACCTTTTGAACACCTGTATACATCTGTGTGCAGGTGTATTACATTTTATTCACCTTGTCTTTCTGTACAAGAGGTAAAAGGTATGGAACACCTCCCACGTCTGCAATTCTAGGCTTGCCACAAATACCTGCAAAAAGAAAAAAAATAGGCAAATTCATATTTTTCAAAGCTCATGATCAACCAAAACAAAACAAACCAATCATGGCTTTTTTGTTTGTTGCTTATTCGTTCAGTCGCTTCCGACTCTTCGTGACTTCATGGACCAGCCCACGCCAGAGCTTCCTGTCAGTCGTCGCCATCCCCAGCTCCCCCACGGTCGAGTCCATCACCTCCAGAATATCGTCCATCCATCTTGCCCTTGGTCGGCCCCTCTTCCTTTTGCCTTCCACTTTCCCTAACATCAGCATCTTCTCCAGGGTATCCTGTCTTCGCATTATGTGGCCAAAGTACTTCAGTTTTGCCTTTAATATCATTCCCTCAAGTGAGCAGTCTGGCTTGATTTCCTGGAGTATGGACTGGTTTGATCTTCTTGCAGTCCAAGGCACTCTCAGAATTTTCCTCCAACACCACAGTTCAAAAGCATCTAACTTCCTTCGCTCAGCCTTCCTTATGGTCCAGCTCTCACAGCCATAGGTTACTACAGGGAATACCATTGCTTTAACTATGCGGACCTTTGTTGTCAGTGTGATGTCTCTGCTCTTAACTATTTTATCAATATGTGTGAACCATGCAATTGTTAAAGTTACATGTTAAAGTTATTCTATGTAGGATTCAAGCGAATGGATTCCTTCACTATGAAATCCTAGCCTGTAAAATGGAATTTTCCAAGTTCCTCTGCTGTAAGCGGTTTCCCATAACAAAAAGTATGTAAACACCAGATGTGCTTTTCTCTAGTCATAACAATGTGGTGATAACAGTCTTGTTCCATGAGAATTGTTCCCCGGGAGAAAAGCCAATATGCAACACCGCCATCTCATGGCGGTTTATAGTAAGTACAACTGTTACTACAATGTTAAGCTGAAAAATGGCCTAGCCCACATTAGCCAATCAGAATGTTGAACCATGGGTATAATTCAACTATGAACTATGGGTACTCATCTCACTCACTCATTTTCTATGCTTCTTTTGACTGCTATCTACATGTACTTTGTTTCTGTACTGTAACTACGCCTGGTCTTTGCATAGACCATGATTTTTCTTTCCTCACATCTGTTGATGGAACTCTGCGTATGCTGTTTTTTCCTTTTTGCAATAATGCACTATACATCCATTATTGCCTTATGCTATCAATAAAGATATTGTTAGCCTTAAAACACGTTGTTTGGATTAATCTGCGCCTGGAACCCCAAAAGCCAGCAACACCCCACAGCAAAGTTGGCTTGTACAATCTACCATGGCTAAAGGAAACCATCAATTAGCATAGTATGCCAACTCAGCTTTGGTGCATTTCTTTATCGGTCGCTATCAGTCAAAATGTATCATGATTTGGCATTAGAGGACAAACCATGTGTACGTTGGTGCCTTCAGGCTCAGCTTGAAAGATTCCGAAAACAATTTATTTATTTATTATTTTTTTATTAATCAAATTTATCACCGCCCATCTCTACCGCAGTAGACTCTGGGCGGTTTACAATAAATATTAAAATTAAAAAACCTATAAATCATTAAAATACAATATCATAATAAATAGAAATATAAACAGGGTTAGAATTTGCCATTTAACAGACATTCTGCTCTGACAGATACTGTACATCTTCCCTTCTATTAGTCTCCTTATCCTATTCTAATACAGAAAAATGGAGAAGTCTTTATTTAAACAGAAATGTATGCACACGCAGCCATCCCTTTTCTTCTGTCTTTAAGATGGCAGAAACCAGAGGAACCTTTGTGCCATAAAAAAAATTGCTTACAGTACTTTTTCATAAATACCCAACTGGTCCAAGCCAATGTCTCCAAGATGCATTAGACTTCAGTTCCCACAATCCCCATGTTAGCATAACCATTCACCATACTTGCTAGGGAATCCTGGAGGTTGAAATGTGAAATATCTGGAGTAGGGGGAAGGAACACCAGGATACAGAAGCTAATACAGGTAACATCTCTGCCTTCAAGCAATGTTCTTTCTATTGCACAGATGCTACTGCCTATATGCAAGAGAGAAGCATCAGAAGATGTTTAGAAGGGGGAAACAAATCCCAGAATTAAGGTAGAACAGGGGGGCAACTTTCTTGGACTGACAGTCACATAATATCCCTCTGACCTACCCAAGATTACAGGGAGGCAAGGTCAGCCTTGGTCTGTGATGTAATGACAAGGGTGCGGTTGTTTTGTGAGATTTGAAGCCCCCCAAAAGTGGGGGAAAATAGCATTATTTAAAGGAGCATTCAACGGTTTAAGGTGTGCAACAAGGACTTTTACCTTGCATGACCCAGCCTTGCGAAGGCTTAAAAGAACCTATTCCATTCTTTAAAGAAACCCCATCCCATCAAAAATAGTCCTGGAAATTTTATCCCTGTCCACCTGGTGGCCCACACATTGCCTATGTATTGCTGACACTTATAAAATTTTGTCACAGGTCCCGCATATTACCTTTAACAGGAAATCTGAAGGGTTCTTGAGTCAGATCAGGACAATCTACCACAGACACCTGGACATCTGCAAAATTTTCTTTAAGTCCATTCTGCAGAACTGGAAGGAAAATAGATCAAGAGCATTTCAAAGAAACTTGAAGAGTGGGATGTGTTAAAGCTGACCGTGCTGAAGACCAGAGTGAAGCCCTTCAACTGAGTATTAATGCTTCCTCTATTTTTTGGTACTGTTTTCTTAAATTGAAGCCCATTGCGTATGTATGCACTAGCCACACTCTAAAACAAAGGCAAAGCCAGGACAACAAATTATTATTATTATTATTGTTGTTGTTGTTGTTGTTATTTATTTAATTAATTTATATGACCGCCCATCTCCCCCAACGGGGAACTAATTAATTGAATTAAATTCAATTAATATTAATTGAATGACTGCTAATTAAAATTAATTACATGTAAAATAAGGCACTGCATTCGTAAAACAAATGGATTGCCCATCTGCATATATAAACACAGGTAGTCCTCACTTACTGACTGCCTCAATCAGTGACCGTTTGAAGTTACGACGGTGCTGAAAAAATAACTTTACGACCAATACCCACATTTACAACCTTCGCAGCGTCCCTCAGTCACATGACAGCCATTACAGTCAGTACCTGTTGTCCTGTGCCTGACCTGTTGTTTTCCTTCCCCCCCCCCTTGCAGAGTGGAGAGATTGGAGAGGAAGGGATCACAAGAGAGTAAGCAGGCACACAATGGGGAATACACAGGGAAAGCAATGCGCTGGCAGCCGTGAATGTGCTACGTAAACAGCCTGGTGTATTCCCCTTGGTGTGCCTGCTTACTCTCCTGTAATCCCTTCCTCTCCAATCTCTCCTGTCTGTTGAGGAGGGGGAATGGTTTCAGGCACAGGAGAGATTTCCTACAGAAATCACTTGCTTTTTTTCCTCACGAGGCCTTGCACAGTGCCGACAGCCATCACCATTGTCCCGGGAGCTACCGCCTGCACTGCTGCCCTGCCTCCTCCGCCAGATCCGTCCCGCTGCCTCCTCCCCCGCTGCCTCCTCCCTAGACGGG
The DNA here is from genome assembly GCA_023362775.1 of Charina bottae. Classification (NCBI taxonomy): domain Eukaryota; kingdom Metazoa; phylum Chordata; class Lepidosauria; order Squamata; family Charinaidae; genus Charina; species Charina bottae. The sequence goes on along the minus strand of JALMGJ010000048.1, from coordinate 436,322 downwards.
CCCAGCGCGCTCCCTTTGGCAGATGAGACTCTGCCGTGCTCGCCGCGTGCATCCTGAGACTGTGCCCTCGCCCAGCTCCTAGATTCTGGGTCATCATCAGCAGCAGAAAATGGCAAAGGTCAGCTGGGGCAGCGGGGACCAGCAGGGGTAGGTGGAAGCAGCGGAGTGCAGGGCGGCCAAAAGAGCAGAGATGTGGGGGGGAGACAGGTGGGCGGGGAGAGTTGAAGCACATGCTGTGATCGTAAATGCGAGCTGGTTGCCAAGCATCCAAATTTTGATCAAGTGACCGCAGGGGTGCTGCAACGGCCATAACTTCAAGGATCGGTTGTAACTATAGTTTGTTCAGCACCATCATAACTTTGAACAGTTGCTGAACGTATGGTTGTTAAGTGAGGACTACCTGTAACTATATTTTATTGAGATGGGCTACAGTGACAGAATCTCCTTGTGTTATACCTTCCCTCCCTCTTATATCCTGGCAAGTCAGAGCAGAGCCAGAGTCTCTCCCTGACACTATAGGTAGTCCTTGCTTAACGACCGTTTGTTTAACAACAGTTCGGAGATACAACAGGGCTTAAAAAGTTACTTACGACCCATCCTTGAAGTTATGACCATCACACTACCCCCGCGGTCATGTGATCACGGTTTGGGCGCTTGGCAACCGGCTAGCATTTACGACCGTTTGCAGCGTCCCACAGTCCCATGATCACAATTTGCGACCTTCCCAGCCGGCTTCCGACCTGAAAAATCAATTGGAAACAATTGATTTGCTTTACAACATTGCAATTCGCTTTACAACTGACTCGCTTTACGACCGCTGTAAAATGGTCGTAAAATCGGGTCCGGTCACGTGGTGCCTCACTTAATGATCGCATTGCTTAGCGACTGAAATTCCAGTCCCTATTCTGGTTGTTAAGCGAGGACCATCTGTATCACCTTTCCCAGGGCTTAAGGAATGCTTCTGCCCTTGTTTCTACTGTATAACAACTTCTGAATATAAAAAATAAAAAACCCCACCTAATCTCCTATAACTTAGCTCTATAAATAGAAAACAAACATTGCCACTCTACCTGAGCACAGAAAGAGCCTTCTGTCTGTGCTCCTGCCCTCTGAAGATGCTGGCCACAGATGCTGGCGAAACGTTAGGAACCACAACTTCCAGAACACGGCCACACAGCCCGGAAGACCCACAACAACCTTCTGAATATTCCCTTCAAGGACATCTCCATGGCTCTCTACACATTCATAATTAACATTTGGAGGAGAAAGCCTACCTCCCTTTCAAACAAATGCACACAATGTACCATATTGGGCTCTATATCCCCTCTTCCAACTGCTGCCGTCGTATTGGTTCTTCTCTCACCGCTTTTGTAACCCCAAAGACCCATGCTTACTCACCACCAACCACTTCTTCCAGACTAGGTACGTGAAAAGCGAACTTTTCCACTCTAGCCATGTTTTATTCCGTGCAGCCAACCAGGCAGCTGAGCTCCTAAGAGATCAAAGTACACCGAGAACAAGTTTCAGGTCGGTTAATGAACATACTGGTTTTGTGACTAAACACAAAAGCTTTAACGGTACACATGATCAGTCATCTCTGAGAGTGTTACATGTTAAAAAGCAGCCATGTACGTGAGCGCGGCCTTCCCTGTGGGCCTTCCCGGCCGGACTGACTGTTGGGTTTTCCCAAGGATGACTTTGGTGGGCGGCGGTTTTGCCGGTGGGCGTGTGGGGGTTTTTTGTTGCGTTTCTCCAGTCAGGAGTGTTTTTTGTTGTCTTCATTCCCGTGGGCCCGGCCGCCCGTTCCCACTGGGGGCGTGCCAGGGCCGGTTGTAGGAGGGTTTTAACCAATAAAAAATCGTGTCGTTTCCTAAAAATCGTGTCGTTTCCTTCCCTTCCCTTCCCCTTCCCCTTCCCTTCCCTTCCCTTCCTCTCTTTCCTTTCCTATCTTTCTCATTGTTTTGGTCTTTTCTTTCACCTCTAATATTGGTGCCCAGATCTGCTATGTTTGATAATTCAGAGGGAAAAACAGATGATTCAACAAGCAATATTTATGATGAATCAGCAGTCCACAGAATGTACTTCTCAGCTACCTTTGGAGTGGAAAAAAAGTGTTGTTTTAGGCATATAATCCAGCAATTCCACGACAAAGGAATAAACCTCACCGAATATTTTTCTGGAGTTAATATACATAAATCAAATACAGTACATGGTTGCAATACTGTTCATACTTTAAGCCTGGATTCACAGAAGGTGGTTTGATTGTTTGGACTTAGTTTAGACTTTAGTGTGAGAGGCTAAAACAGGGTATTTTGTAAGTTATTTTGTTATATTTTAATGCATTGTGTGAACACTGTTTCAATAAACAATAGTTTATTAATAAACAATATTTTAATATTATTTTATTATATTAATATATATTATTATATATAATATATATAATATACATGTTTTATTATATTATATAAATATATATAATATAATATTATTATATTAATATAATATTAAAATAATATTATTAATTTAATAAACCCTAGTTAGCCAAATCACACATAGTATGGATCACTTAGAAAGAAAGTTGTCAACTGTAGACTGTTTTCAGCCATTAGATTTGAAAAGATTTATTTTCTGGTTGCTTCAAATCAAACTTTAAAAACAAAAAGGGAAGCTAGAATTTTTTTTTCTTCATCAGCCGACATTATTTGGAAGCAAGCTCCAATTAACTGCTGCCTAGGAACAAAATGGAGGATTTGGAATGTATGAAGTTCTAAACCCCCCAAAAAAAGTTCAAGGGAATTTATTCCCCAATCGAGTTATATATAACAGCCGTTTAAATCACTAACCATGCAAATTGTCCATTTCCAGGGCTGCATATTTCCCAAGGTTTTGAGAACAGCTCATTCCTCTTAGTTACTATAAATCTATACATTCCTCTTAAAGTTCAGTGACAAACTCGGCACATAAAAATTATCTTTCCTATTTTTTTCCAGCACTTCACAAAACTGTTATACTCCCTGCCTTCTAGAAACTCTCCCATTTGTTATTTACATCAACCCAAGCTGCCACCTCAGCTGTTTAGTTTTCAGTATTTTTATTAGGGTGCATCTTGTCGTGGCAAGCCACTTAAAATCGATAAGGTAGATCCTCTGAGATGAGTAATAAAAAATGCAACCTATTCAGAAGTTAGTGGGTTTCGACGGCTGTGTTAAGGGCTTGCTCTAAAGCAGTGTTTTTTCAAGCTTGGCAACTTGAAGATGGGTGGACTTCAACTCCCAGAATTCCGCAGCCAGCATCTTCAAGTCGCCAAGATGGAAAAACACCGCTCTAGAACACCCACTTTCCGGATTCACACGCAACACGCCGGAGCCCAAATTAACCAGCCAGGCTGAATCTGCTGCACAAGACACTGGCTCACAGCCTTCCCAACCACTCTTTACCTTAGCGTGCGAATCCCAGCACCCATTTGCAACAGAGGTTTCTCCCAAGTAAAGCAGCTGCCAATTGCGGCCGCAAATTTGCCTGGAGTCTGATCCAAGCTTCTATAACAAGAAGCCCCATTAGGTCCAATAGGGCTTACTCCCGGGTAAACACACCTTGCATTGGACTAGATCGCGTTCCGCGCTTTTCCGCAGACGCGTGCTTTCCAAATGTGTTGGATAACAACTCCCATCAGGCACTGCCAACATCCATAGGGAGGCCTGGACTGGTACCAACCGCTCTGGAGGGCATTAAGTCGAAGAACCCTGCCTTAAACTATTACTCCTCACAATGCAAATCGTGCAAAATACGCCAATTGTTGCCGTGGCTTTACTTACAAAAAGGAACGCACGAGCGCGCGGAGCCTAGCTTCCTGCCGGAGCAACTTCTCAATCACTTCGGCCCCAGAGGTCCCTTTGACCACTTTCAAAATGGCGCGCCCGTCCTCACCCAGCCCTCTTCCCGTCAGCTCACGAAACCGAACGAAGACTCGCGAGATCAGAAGTCGGATATAAGTGGCCCGGCGGGGCTTTCGCGGCCTTGGTGACACGCGTGAGCAGGTGAGTTGTGTGGAATCCGTTGCCATCCGCTCGGTTTCTTGTCTGGGCAGAGCGCGGCTTATAGGGGCGGATGGAATGACCTATAGGGATGAACAGGGGGAATGTGGGGGTAAAAACCTGCCTCCGATTGGCGGCTTTTGATCTGGTTCACCCATCGTGGTAAGCCGTAATATGGTTGGTTGGCTTGATGGTTTAGCATGATGGATGAGCTGAACGATGATGGCTTCATCAAGCCGTGGCTTAGCGCGAGATGCCCGAGTCCTTAGGTCTGATTTTAAGCTGATCCTGATTCATCCGCCAGGAGGTGAAAGGGGGGCCCTCCCGCTTTCTCCTGGGTAAGAGAGAAATTGGAATTGGACAAGTGATTGTTTGCGTTTCTCCTCCATGATTGCTAAAATTTACAGAAGTTGCCTGTCCTTTTGAGGCGGGCAAGTCCTAAAAAAGGCCTGTCCCAGTAAAAAATCTACCCCAAATTTGGACTCACCCATATTGTGGCCTTCAACCCTCCTCCAAGATAATTAATAGCTCTTGGCTAAGAGAAGGTTGCCTTTCTCTACACAGCATCTAATATCTCTGGAAAGCATAAGTTAAGAGACCCTTAATGTGTATTATTTCCTCTGTATTCACCTAAGATTAAACTTGTGAGGTAGGTTAGGCTGCAAGGTAGTGAAAGATCTCTCAGGAGCTTTGTGTTAGAATGGAAAACTGAACCCGGGTGGCTGGAGTGATGCTCAAAAGGAAATAGACTTGTTTTCTCCTAGGTGATAGAGCTGTTTCCCTGTTGTTAGAAAAAAGGCTAGGTTTATACATCAAATCAAACCACGATATGACTTGTTTGGTGTAGCATGTTATGTAAATTCAGCAATTGTTAAGTCCCTGTTAAGGGAGTCAAGTCTTAAGAGTATACGAACCCATCAGTTATACAGTATCTTTGAGATATGCTTTGTCTCTTTTTATATATTAATTAACGTGAAAGCCTTAATTAATTCTTGCAGATACTCCAGATAATAAGGGGTAGAAGTTATTTTGGAGTATTCGGTGCATACTGATAAGTATTAAATAAACAAGGATACTGCTGGAATGCAAATATTGAATGCTGCCTGTGAAGCTATGTCTTTAGCTCTCATTTCTGATAGATGCTAACTGTTCCTATTAATTGCAGTGACATTTTGCTGTTCACTGATTGTAGTTGAAGATAACTGCACTGAAAAAGAAACAGTAAGCTTATTAAAAACATTTTGGTAAATCAGATCTGCAGGGGTTTTTTTTTGCTCTGAAGTGCTAAGCAAATAAATAGTCATCCAGGTGGAATTGTCTGTAGCTTGAATCTGTGTAAGGTCACACAGCTACCTAGAAACATATTTAGGATTCCCTTACCAACTTTGCTCAGACTGAAGAAGCTCCTTGGATAAGGAGCGAAACGTTTCCATTGAGAAAATAGAAATCCAGTTGACATGATTCAAGCTACAGACTAAGCAAATAACTCTTCACCTGTGGGTTTTTTTTTGAATTAGACAGTTTGCTTGGGATTCCATGACTTACAGACTGCTTTAGGTATTTCAGTGTTGCTGATTCTGTGAAACTTAATATCTGTTTTATTTTCAAGGCTGAAAACAAATATGGCTGATGAAACAGGAACATTAGCAGCTGAAGCTGTTCCTGATAACCAAGATACAGGAATGTGAGTGCTTTTCATTTTTATGTAAGTTGTGAAATAGACATATTTTGAAGAATAAATTGCAGTTCTGCATTTCATTGCATATATTCAGTGTTCAGCAAGCTGTGCTTTAGTTATTTATTTATTTATATTTATTTATTTATCGAATTTATCATCGCCCATCTCCCCCCAAAGAGGGACTCTGGGCGGTTTACAATAAAAACACAATTAACTGGTATACAGTACAATACAATAAAATGAATATAAATAAACAGTAAAAATATAAAATGTAATAAAATCTAGATGGCTAAGAGTTCATCAGTCTGAGTAAAAGGGCAGCCTTAGGGCCATTCAAGGAAACTAGCCATCCCCAGGAGTGACAACTCTCCCTCCCGCTCCAGGCATGCTGACAAAACCAGGATTTTAGTTTTTTTCCGAAGTCCAGGAGCAAGGGGACCTGTCTTATCTCTGGGGGAAGAATGTTCCGGAGGGCAGGAGCTACTGCAGAGAAGGCACGCTTCCATGACCCTACCATATGGAATTCTTTTGCAGATGGGGTCTGTGGGTGGGTCAAGGTAATGGGGGTGAGGCGGTCCCTCAGGTAACCTGGCCCCATGCCATGTAGGGCTTTAAAGGTCGTAATCAACACCTTGAATTGGACCTGGGAGCAAACTGGAACCCAGTGCAGCTTGCGAAGCAAAGGTGTTACATGTGCCACCTTGGGGCACCTAAGATTTATGCATCTTGTTAAGTTATGCATCTTGGATGGCTCTCTTTAGTTTGTATACTGGGTTTTCTCCTATTAATACCTTTCTATTTATTGTAAGGAAAAAAATCGAATGGCTCCTCTCTCTCCTAAGCTTGCTATTATAGCATTTTGTACATACCAGGGCTCTAAGGCCTTTTCGTTTGGGGTTAGTACTATTTCTAGCTGATGAGAGTGGCTCCAGAGCATTTCTGTAAAGGTATTCTCATGCATACAGATGCCTTGAATTGCTTTCTATCTTTTATTTATTTGTATGATTTGGAGGCTGACTACTAGCCTCTCCTCCTCCTCCTCCTCTCGTAGCAGAGTAAGATTGTCTTCCAAGAGTAAAATCTTAACAGTGGATCCGTAACTGGCTGTAAAGGCCAATTCTGGATCCGCACAAGCTCCCACAGTGAGGGCATAGGTTTCCGAGTGGGAGACGGTCATGATGAGGGTTTGCCTGACGTGCCTTCCTTTTAGCTCTTTTCTCCCTTTCGCCCTGTACTCGTGCTTCTTCAAAGTCCATAGCGCCATTAATAAAGGCTGACCTCCAATTGAAACGCTCATGAGTTAGGGCTTCCCAGTTCTCAATGCTGATATTACATTTTTTTAAATTAGCTTTGAGAGTGTCTTTGAATCTCTTTTGCTGTCCACCAATATTCCGTTTTCCATTCTTAAGTTGGGAGTAAAGGAGCTGCTTTGGAAGACGATGGTCAGGCATTCGAACAACATGGCCGGTCCAGCGAAGTTGATGTTGGATGATCATTGTTTCAATGCTGGTGGTTTTCGCTTCTTCTAATACGCTAACATTAGCCCGCATTACATTTAAAAAGTAGGAAAAGTATATAAAAAACAAAACAAAAAATCACATGTGGCCCAGGAGCAAATATCTGAAGAACAAAAGCCCCATTCAGCAGGGTCTCAAGCATCCCCCTGCCCCAAAGCCTGGGAGAATAGTCAGGTCTTTAATAGATTCCTGAATGTCATCAGGGTGGGGGTATGTCGATGAAGGTTCTCAGTCATCCAGGTGGAACAGTCTGTGGCTTGAATCATGTCAACTGGATTTCTATTTTCTCAGTAGAAACGTTTCACTCCTTATCCAAGGAGCTTCTTCGGATAAGGAGTGAAACGTTTCTACTGAGAAAATAGAAATCCAGTTGACATGATTCAAGCCACAATCAGGGTGGGAGGTTAACATGTAATGTTTTGTAAGACAATTGATGCTGTATTGCCTGCCTCTATAATAGAATTGTTGGGAAGGAAAGTACAATTTAACTTGTTCTGAAACACCTTGGAAGGGAATGTGGAATTTCTAGGGAGAACCTGCCATTCCATGAAGCACGGAATGTCTTGTGGTTGCCAGAAAGAAGGTACTATGGGATGGAGAACCTCTGGCCTTCCAAATCTTACTGAACTTTAGACTCCCAGCAATCAAACTTAAGGTGGTGAGATGTGCTGGAAGTAACATTTGAAAGGTCAGGGATTCCATGTCTCCGTGATACCTAGGGAGGGGGGTACCTGAAGATGCTGCTGAATAGGCATATTGTTTTAGAAAGGATTTCCCAAAGCTGGAGTAATACGTAAGGTGGGATTGGGGGAAGATTGATCAGGAGTTATTGGACTGATACCCTGAAATGGCATCTTCTGCATAATGTATTCTTTAGATAAGTGCATGGAACAGAACCTTAACTTAATAGCACTGGAAGAAGTGAGTCCTCTTTCCAAATATCAACTTGAGAAAGTGGGATCGCGTTAAGGGGTTTTGGGACTGCAGTGCTTAGCAGAGGAGGATAAATTTCTCATTTCTGTCCTCTCTGCCATGATTCAACAGAGCATATTCCCCACCCCCAGGCATGTAAATAGTAATTTCATTCATTGAGATAAATAAAGGGGAACGTTTCTAGGGGACTAACTCTCTTCACCTATTCCCGCTGTCTTCCCTTTTTATCGCCTGTTTTTCTTCCTGATTTTATGTGCTCTGTAAGGAAACACATATTACATTAAGGTAGGTTTCCTTAGTTGTATAAACCACGGTAGCTGGCTTCTCATACCAAGCCATGATATGTCTTAGGCCAGCGTGTAATTCTAGCCACAGAAGGGTTCTACCATGCTTTGTGACTGGAGCACCTCCAGGTAGCTATTTTGCATCCATCTCTGATGAGAAGTGACTGAGATGAGTAAAAAATGGATCCTCCAGGCTCAACATCTGTTTGGACTTGCTGGAACTGGGGAGGGATGGACAAATCTACGATGCTACTAAAGAGTAACTCTTTCCTTTCCTTGCTTCAGACCTGGCCCACATTCCTCAGAGTGCCCAAGGAAAAAGGTTAAAGCTTCGAATTCAGCAAGAGTTGCTGGGCGGTCATCATCTGTGGCCGTGCAGAGCGGTCCTTCCACAGCTCGCACGAGAGCTGAGGGTCAGATGAAGTGGCCTAAGCCGAAAATTGACCTCCGAGCCCTCTTCGATTACCACTTTACAAGAAAGCAGCACCGGTTCCGCAAGCAGTGGAAGCCTAGGGACAGGAAAGCAGGAACTTCTCGCAAGTGTGCAAAAAAGCGAACAGAGAGAGAGAGAATTCCGGAAAGCAAGCAAAGGAGGAGAATTAAAGACAGAGGAATTGTATTTCCTTTTGTGGCGAAGCACTACGGCAGGAAGCACCTTCCCTTAAAAATGGTGCGAGGATATGAGGTAAATTATAATTTCACACTTGTTTTTGGAAAAATTCATTATTTGCACAGTAATGTGCTGTGGTTACCATCCACCAACTTGCTGTCCTCCAAATGTCTAATGGTGGTTAGGGCCAATGGGTCTGGGCGGTGTGACGGTTGGAAAGGCTGATCTAGGAGGCTCTGAACTGTTCAATTGAGAGTGGTTGGCATCTTCTTGACTGTCTCGATGGGAAGAGAACTTTGCAGTTGACAGTCTTGTGCATACAGGTAGTCCTTGCTTAACGACCACAATTGGGACTGGAATTTTGGTTACTAAGCGAAGCAATCACTAAGCAAATCTGACCCAATTTTACAGCCTTTTATGCGGCGGCGGTTAAGCGAATCACACGGTTCCCTATTGATTTTGCTTGCCAGAAGCTGGCCAGGAAGGTCAGAAATGGCAATCACATGGCCACAGGATGCTGCGACACTCATAAATGTGAACCAGTTGCCAAGCACCCAAATTATGATCATGTGACCGTGGGGATGCTGCAACGGTCATAAGTGTGAGGACCGGTTGCAAGTCGTTTTTTCCAGCACCATCGTAAGTCTGAACCATTACTAATGGTCATTAAGCGAGGACTACCTGTATTAACTTGAGTGGCTTTTAGACCTGTACCTGTTTATGGCTGCAAAAAATCCTTCTCTCCTAGCAAGCAGCTTTGAAGGGATTTTTCAAATACATTGAAATGCTGAAATATGAACACCATCTGAAAAAGTCTTTGACGCAGTTGAATGCTGGGGATGATCTTGAAAACGAATGTCTGGAGTCACGGAAGCACAAGTACCTGGATGATGATGGGCCAATTTCTCCCATTGCAGAGACCAAGTAGGTATAATTAAGACTTTCTAAGGTTGGGTTTGGCAATCCAAAGACCATGGCTTGCAGCCACAATTGTGTCATTATTGAGGTTTTAATGAAGTTTGCTGGTTTAGCACCAACATATTCTAGTTTTGATAGACCATATTATAATTTCCACATACCTTGTAAATTGACAGAAGTTTTATTGTTTATAAAACAGACATAATCCTGTAGAATGATGGTTCATCCTGTTTCTTCAGCAAGTGAATTTTATCTGATACCTTATTGAGTAGAGCATCTGCTGAAATTGTACTAGCTCATTTTTCCAATTGATAAATTATCTAAGTATTTCCAGTGCTCAGGGATTAAGAATTTACCTGCCAAGAGTAAAAATATAATCAGCTTTGTACTAAATGCCCCTATTTTCCATTGAACATAAAATAATAATTTGGGGGGAAATTCTGATCTTGTTTAGTTACAAATTACCCCTCTCAGTCTAAAAGCACGAACTTCAAAATTTAACGTTATTATTGGAAACAGATAAAGGAAATACTTTCCTAGGTTTGAAAGCATTTCATTTCATTGTGCATTTAAGAATTGCACAAAGTTAAGCAGCAAAATATTGGAGGGGTTGTAAACAGAAGCGAATAATCTTCCACCTCCAAAAGCATCAGGCTTTTGGAATAATTTTGTGAACATACTGCCCAAAATTATAAATGTTTCTCGATCTAAAATAGATTTGGCATAATATTTTAATTTACTATTGCAGTGCTTTCCAAACTGCCACCGTTGGCGACACACCAGTGGTGGCGGGAGCATGCGCGGTGGCGGCCTCGTGTTTTCCGCTAAAACGCGGAAGCGCTGATGGCGTGTCGCTGCCACCGCTGTGCACACCACTGCCGTGCACGCCCCCGCTGCCGCTTCCGGGTTGTGTTGCGACACAGTTTGGAAAGCTATGTACTATTGAATACACAAGTATTTGTGTGCCACCTGCTTTAGTTAGGCAGCTTATAATAGTGTACCAAAAAATCCATAAAATCTAATTTAAATATATTTTTAAAATTCTCTTAAAATCTGATGCTCACTCCCCCCCAAACCCTGTGGAAGAGCAAGGTCTTGCTTGCTTCCAAAAGGGTGGAAGGCAGCATGGTGTCAAGAGGGCAAGCTGTTCCACTGGGGGTGGGGGACGTTACCACTAAGAGTGCCTGAAGAAGACCATCCTGAAGGTGTCGGGCCCAAGCCACAAGTCAAAAAAACCAAAACAAAACATTTCAGCTGAAATGCAGTCCTGCCTTTTTGCATCATCACCCTGACACCCTGAGATAATGTTAAGTGTCGTCCCCGTCACCCAAAGTTTGTCCAGTCTAACTCTAAGCCATTGTTTACAATTATTTATCTATTTCCTTTTTATCCTGCCTTTATTATTTTTATAAATTACTCAAGGCGGCGAACATACCTCATACTCCTTCCTCCTCCTATTTTCTCCACAACAGCAACCCTGTGAGGAGAGTTGGGCTGAGAGAGAGTGACTGGCCCAAGGTCACCCTGCCGGCTTTCATGCCTAAGGCGGGACTAGAACTCCAGGTCTCCTGGTTTCCCATTGGCTCCTTCCTAGGGCTGAGAGACAGGGACTGGCCCAAGGTCACCCAGCCAGCTTTCATGCCTAAGGCAGGACTAGAACTCTCAGTCTCCTGGTTTCCCATTGGCTCCTCCCTAGGGCTGAGAGACAGGGACTGGCCCAAGGTCACCCAGCCGGCTTTCCTGCCTAAGGCGGGACTAGAACTCTCAGTCTCCTGGTTTCCCATTGGCTCCTTCCTAGGGCTGAGAGAGAGGGACTGGCCCAAGGTCAACCAGCCGGCTTTCATGCCTAAGGCGGGACTAGAACTCTCAGTCTCCTGGTTTCCCATTGGCTCCTTCCTAGGGCTGAGAGACAGGGACTGGCCCAAGGTCAACCAGCCGGCTTTCATGCCTAAGGCGGGACTAGAACTCTCAGTCTCCTGGTTTCCCATTGGCTCCTCCCTAGGGCTGAGAGACAGGGACTGGCCCAAGGTCACCCAGCCGGCTTTCCTGCCTAAGGCGGGACTAGAACTCTCAGTCTCCTGGTTTCCCATTGGCTCCTTCCTAGGGCTGAGAGAGAGGGACTGGCCCAAGGTCAACCAGCCGGCTTTCCTGCCTAAGGCGGGACTAGAACTCTCAGTCTCCTGGTTTCCCATTGGCTCCTTCCTAGGGCTGAGAGACAGGGACTGGCCCAAGGTCAACCAGCCGGCTTTCATGCCTAAGGCGGGACTAGAACTCTCAGAACTCTGAGTCTCCTGGTTTCTAGCCCAGCACCTTAACCACTAGACGAAACTGGTTCTGCTTATGATAGGGAGTTCTGTAGCTAGGACTAGAGGTAAAAAGAAGAGAATTGTGAACAGTAGGGCTAAACGAAAGCTGCAGATTGAGGCTTAGAATATAAATTCAGTTGGAGGTGTAATCCTCGCATTCTGGAGACATCAAGCTGGAGAAGATAAATATGAAGTCTGATCTTGACAATTGTTCTGTTTCAGCAAGGATGAGGATTCGGGGGATGAAGATATTGGTGCCAAAGTAGTGGTAAGTTTCCAATAACTGAAGCTTGCTGCATCAATTGTACTGCCACTCTGGCTTTTACCTTTCACTCCTTAACTTGGGAAATGGATTAGAAGTCAGACAGAAGCAAAAATACAGGTAGTCCTCGACTTATGACCACAATCGGGACCGGAATTTCCATTGTAAGCCGTTGCGGTCGTTAGTTGAGTCACCACAAGACCGGACCTGATTTTACGACCGTTTTTACATTGGTTGTTAAGCGAACCACTGTGGTCGTTAAGTAAATCCACCTTCCCCAGTGGGTGTTTGTTGCTGGAAAATGGCAAAAACCTCACAAAACGCGATCCCGTGACCACGGGATGCTGCAACCAATCGTAAATGCAAGCTGGTTGCCAAGCGCCTGAAATGCGATCATGTGACCGCGGGGGGGGTACAACATTTTGCAACAGGGAAATGCTTTACAGGCCGTAAAGCACCCATTCCGAGGCTTTCTTAACTTTGGGCAAATAACTTAAACAAATGGTTGTAAGTTGAGGACTACCTGTAGCTGTGTACAAAACCGTCCTCTTGGAATGAGTCTCCCTGTTTTGCATATTCCTGTTTGAAAGCCATCCTTTGTTAGCTGCAGGATGCAGCCACAGCACCCTATGGCCCAGTGGTGGTGTTATTTTGGATCATGCGGAATGAGGCTGCAGAGTTTGGTGTGGAACCAAAGCGTTAGATCCCCCGTTTCTGCACTCGGAGTTCTGTATCACTGCAGGGCCCTGTAGAAATAAGGCCTTTAAAGAAAAAGGAGATGGAGTAAGTTGGAATAAGGTCAAATGTACAATAAAACCAAACGAAATAAAACATGCAATGTAATAGAATTATAGAAAAGAGTAAGAACCAGTGGCGAGTCTGGCTAACAATCCCCAAACAAATGGACAAGGGCTGCAACCGCTCTAACCCAGGGCCTGGGGAAACAGCCAGGTCTTCAAGGCTTTCCAGAATGCCAGCCGGTTTGCCTGCCTGCTTGCAAAATACATTTTTGAAATGAATTGAGATTCTGCTTAATTGCTCTGAGTTAGCATTGTTCTTTGATGCCCTGCTGGTTTCTCTTTTCCAGGACAACAGCTGTTTCATATTAAGCAGCAAAATTCCCCAGAAAAAGAAGAAATCGAAATGCAAAGAGAAAGTGAGTGGCACCTTTGTTAGAGATGAGGACATTTAGATGGGATACCTAGAAGAAATGCAAATAAAAAATTAACACTCTAGAGATCCAGGCTACCTTAATAAAGCCTCTTAATTAAAGCCTCTTAATAAAGCCAGATATTTAGGTATAATTTTTCTTTTTCCCTCCCCCAGCACTTAACTATGATACTTTCTGAACATCAGACAATAGCTTTTGTACTGCTATACTGCTTTTCAGAATACTTGCACAAATTTTGCATGACAATGAATTGATCACTGTTCTGTCACAATGACTGCACATACTTTTCATTCACCCTCTTACCCCAATAATATATTAAAGCTGTTTAAAATTTGCATTTACGATGTGTGACGGTGAGTTGGTAGTGGCTCACTAAATCCAGTAATGGATTTTACTGGCTAAGGTACTAGGATACTGTATGTGATTGGATCGGAAATCTGCAGTGCGGTTCACGTGATGACTGTTGTTCTGTTCAACTGCTGAATGATTCACAAATGAACTAAATCTAACACTCTGATCAGAACTGAGTGCACAGCAATTGTTAGCGTGAGGCAGCTTGAGCAAATTGGCTACCTGAACAAATATTGATGAGAAAAGAAATAGAAGCACAGTATCGGTAAATGAACATGTGTATCTGAACAGAACCTGAGGTAATGCTGTAACTTGATATTTACCTGATGTGCTTTTCTGTTTTTGAACTAGCCAAGCAACTGAATGTCCTCCGTGATGCAGAGTACTTCAAATGAAGGTTCAAGAACTACTAGATGAGGCAAAAAATGAGCTGGGCTAATAGTTCTGTGCAGAAAGATTTGTGATCTCACTATTCTCGAATTAAATGCCTGAGCTTGGAAAACACCGTTAACAGGTCCGTGGCCTGTTAGGAACCGGGCCACCATGCCGGTCTCTGAACCCCGCCCCCTGGTCCCTGCGATTGGCTCCCGCCTGCAACCCCGCCCCCCCCCCCCCCCCGTGGAAAAATTGTCTTCCACGAAACCGGTCCCTCGTGCCGAAAAGGTTGGGTTCCGCCGTCTTAGAGAGCAATTTCATTGTGTTTTCTTGGCTTCCTGAATGTTTTGACACACAGCATCAGCTGCCAGAGAGTGGTCCCCTTTGACTTTTGGCACACGTGGATTACATTTGGAAATTTCTAACCTAACCTGGTGGCAGACTAGGAACGATTATGGGAAAGACTGGCGTTATAAACTCACTGGGCTAAAAAGCATATCAAAGTTGATCTCTGCAGCCAAATGAAGCTAAATTGACTCATCTGGAATTTTTTAATTGGAGCCTGTCTCTGGATCTGCTCGATGGGGCATATTTGCTCAGTGCTCTTCCCAGTTTACATACGGTGTCCATTTCCACAAATGCTTGTCTTCCACTTCAGTCACTTGAACTATGCTGTGGAGTGACTGAAGACCTGAGTCGACTGCTTCCTTAGTATCTTCCAAAAACTGATTGGCTGATTGGCGTCTGAGCTTTGGCTTTAGCGGAACATAAACTGGGCAGAAATTCTGAAGGTGGCTTGAGCCGTTGTCATCTAGCACATGGTGCAGTGCGATCCAGTTGCACCTGGACTAAAAAAAAACAACCCTGGTTTTCTTGCATTGCTTTGCAATTGGCCATTTATACCATCTGGAAAAGAAAACGTCTGTGGTTCAACTTATGCAAGAAGTAAGTTTGCATTATTCCCCTCCCCCCCACAAAAAGTCTGTGATTCAAAGTGGGTGCTAGCAGGCCTCTTTAAAACATACAGCAGGAAAATAGATTTTTGATTTTCTGCCACTGATTGCAAAATCCCCACTGTCTGCATCTTAACCAGTTTTGTAATATATTCTGATGTTTAGATCATAGGTTTTTTCTCCTTTCACTATTCGGCAGCACAACTCCAGGTTTTGACTGGTCTCTCAGATGAAAGCCACGGAGTAAGTGCTAAGAATACAGCCTTCTTCGCAACCCACGGCTAATTTGTATTTGCCGTGTTACTTAAAGGAAGGAACATCGTAATACCTGGGTCCCAGGTTAATGTTAGAGTAATCTGAAAACATGGAGTCTGTTGGCTGGTAGAAGAAACTTTACTGCTAAATAGAAGCCACGGGCATTTAAATGATTCTGAAGCTTATCTGTTCTAAGTGGTAACACACATTTTTGTCCATTAGTCTCTGCTGGTAAAATTAAACTTTTGATTGCTTAGCACAGTGCAGAGTATTTGGGATATTCATAAGAAAGTTTCCTGATTCATGGACAATTCTTGATTTCAGGGTCCTGGAAAATAAAGGTTGGAAAAATATTTTGTGGAAGATAAGGTACGTTGGCACCAATTAGTACTAGGGATATGTGAAATGACCAGTTTCAGAGATGAATAATGTCTGAAGCGATGCAAATCTTCACATCCCTTATTAATAGTGGTTTTGGGCTATACAGTATACATGTATCTTTGTAGCTCAAAAAGAAATGTTAACTGCACTGTATGGTATCTGCATCCAGCAGTTGTTCCTGATGGCTTGTTCAAAAAGCAGTGCAAGATCAATTCCGCATGTGGCATCGTTGGTTCTCAAGCTGCTGTGCTTGTGCAACCTGGTATTTTTGTTGGGACAAGGAGCAACAATTTAAGTGTTGGTAGGGGGCAAAAGTTCACAAGTGTGCACAAAGGGGAATTTAACATTTTGGAACTCACTGTCATACTACCAACATTGTGACTGGTATGGCAAGCAGGATCATCTGTTGCGGGGTTTTCTCTCCCAGCAGAAGACAGTTCCTGAGATGAACCAAGTATGTTTATTTCATTATAAAAGTGTGTTGAGTGGTTTGAGTTTTAGACAGTCTGTTCTGACCTCAGAGTTGGTCATTTTGCACACCTCTGTTTCATTGTACTAACTAGAAGCGTTAACTGTGATTATTATACAGCCTCTGTTCCTGAAAAAAGTCATAGTAAAATACAGTATTCGACAATACATCATAGTAAAATGTTTTCTATTCTAGAAATATCCTGACAGAGAGCAACTAAGAGGAAACTGCAATCATTTGAGCATATCTTTGAAGGTAATAGCTTTTTTTTTCCTGAAGAGAGAATATGGAGAAGTAACAGGGACGGATGGGTTTGCCATTTCTGTGCCCTCAAGTTAAAACTCTCGCCTTGTTGGAGTACTCAGTGTGGGCACATCTCCTTGTGTGTCTGAACAACGCAATGAGGCTACAGAAAACACAGGTTGTGCTTCCATCATTGTAAAACAAGTTACATTGGTGACAATGAGACCTGGGATAAATGTATTCTGAAGTCGTACTAGCAAAACGAAGATATCGGGAGGAATAAAAGTCAGTGCTAGAATATGTTACATCACAAACAGGCAGCTCAGTGTTTTGAGTTGCAAGCCCCCGTGTCTGATCATTGGTAATGCTGGCTGGGAATGATGGATATTGTACCTCCAGCTCATTGAATTGGAATAGAGAAACAATCTTGGTGGAAAAGTTATCAGACTTGGCCAAAGCAATGTTTTCTCTCTCTCTCTCTCTCTCAAAGGAACCCAAAATATGCATCTATCGCTGAATTGGTAAGTCGTTGAAGTTGTTAATTCTGAGACTGATATTATTACTAATGGAAAGATTGATGCCTTTGGAAGATAGTGGGCAGCATCTTCTCTTCCTTTTCTGTATGAAGGGATTTTTTTTAAATTACAGATAAGACACACCCAAAGAGTGGCGTGAAAATTGAGGTTCTTTTCATAGGGCTGATGAGAAGGGATCGTCATGATGATTGGCAAGATGTTCAACTGCTCTGAAAAGAGTGAATGATTAACAGCCATTCTGAATATAGTGATTGAACTAGCCTTTATATAATAGCTTGTTGGATTTCTGGGCCTTTGCTGTAGAAAATTACTTTCCTTGGAATTTTATGTTGAGCAGGTGCTGAGATTAAAAATGATTTATAATTGGTTCTCAATACAATGGGAAGTAATTTATGAATGGGGCGTCCTGAAACTAGAGTAGATTAACAATGGGCTCCCTCATTGATGATAGGAGTGGGTAGACTGCAAGCTCGCTGAGCCCTTTTCGTGAGAAATTCTTCCAGGAATCTTTTTTTTTTGGCTGCCATTTTAGGTAAAATAAATGGAAATGGTCATATAAACTTGAAAATTAGCTTAATATAGCTTTTCTATTGTCATTTAAAAAGGTCCCGTGGGGAAGGGGAAGATGAGAAAAAAAGAAAACCCTGAATGTGTCTATGTATCTATGTAGCTTAGCCTTTTCTCCCTGGTTTGAGGACAGGGGAAAGCCCTTACTATGCAGCTTTCAGTGGAATGTATTTTCCTTGGGGATCGGTCCCTTAAGGCCAGAGCTATAGCAGCAGTTAATTAAATAAGGAGCCAGTGCAATTAAAATTTTGCAGAAGCCAGTTTGGTGGTGGGATGGGGGGAACCCAGGTTAAAGTCCACCAAGCTGGTTGGTACATCTCAGCCCTACTTAACTCGCAGGGTAGTTTGACAGCTGAAGTGCTGTGTACAAAGTTTTGTGCGACTACAGGAAAAGAAGGATGTCACTGTGTTTGCGATAGCCTTGCACTCCTGCTCAATGTACGTTTTTCCGTGGCTGCAAGTTGGCGGCTGGCTTTTCCAGGCGAGCCCCGCAGCAGAAGTGCAGTGCAGCTGCTTCGGATGAAGAATCGGGCACGGCCGGTACGGAATCTCGTTTTATTTTCATCTTGCAAATTACGACATGGGGAGGAGAGAAACGTGCAGCTGTAAGAGTAGATTGAATGTCATCTGGATTGTAATATACCTGCCAACACACTTTTAGCCGATAGAATATTTGAGTTGGTGGAAAAACGTACATGAACTGGGTAATTGATGTCAGTAAGATTCCAGTAAAACGGAGTCCCAGAATTGTGGGTGGATGCGGTATAGATCTAGCAGTATTAAAAACCTAATCTTGAGGTCTATCCCGATGGAGCCTGGCTGTAGGTTCTTTATCGTTGGAAACGCCTCATAGAGTGACAAACTTGTGATTCCATTTTACCCATTAACCTGTGTTTGATGGGTGGGGTAAAATTACAAGACAATAAAGATCCTAGGATAGTCCCAGGATATTCCTCCTCAAGAATGGCCATGAAGAACTGCTTTCTCAATCTGCAGGTGGGGATGCGGCATCAGTCCTGCTGGCCCTTCTGAAAATGTGTTCACGAAAAGGTAACGTGCCTGATTTTGCCCCCTTTATTTTCCTTGTAGCCTTCAGAGCCTGTCTGTCTATCTGGTCACTAAGAGTCAACATTGACTTGATGGCACATAATCTTCAG
Source organism: Charina bottae (assembly GCA_023362775.1). NCBI lineage: Eukaryota > Metazoa > Chordata > Lepidosauria > Squamata > Charinaidae > Charina > Charina bottae. The sequence continues at coordinate 417,322 of JALMGJ010000048.1, read as the reverse complement.
AGCCTGAAATTTGGATTTCTTAAAACATTTCAGGATCATGAAATAACATAAAACAAGAGAAAAATGTAACTTCCTAGAAGAAGAAAATACGATTGCACCATCCTAAATTCTGGGCAGATAATGCAAGGACAGGAAACATTTTCTTCTGGTGTATTTCAAATACCTTAAATAGATGATTAATTATAGCACCTTGCTTTCAGTTTTTGCATTGAAACTGGCATCTGAAAAGCCACAGCTAATTGCTGTGTACCTTTATTTATATTAATATACCTTTATTTTAGATCATAACAACTTACTTGGTCTCTACCAAGGCTGCTAGAAAATTTTATTTCTGGTATGCTGTGGACGTGACCACAAAGTAACCCCTCTAGATTTTTACATTGCTGCCATGGCAGCAACAAATCTGTTGGGAACATTAGACAAAATGTAAGAATTGAGACCCAGAATCTAAAAGCTATGAAGAACATCTTTCTGTGTGCTCCACTTCCTGTCAAATTTCTCATCTAAAATGGTGAGACCTACTGCTAAATCGGGACAGGACCCACTTTAAAGCTTCCTGTCATAACTTGATGCTTACTGTATGTTTTACCGTTTTCAGTGAGCCATTATCGAAATACCCACAAGGAAATCTCAGCTGGAATCTGCAAGGTTGGCTGAAAGTGGGCCCAAGCTAAGGTAAAAATGGAGGCTGTGGAGGGCGCTGCACAGAAGGTCACTTCAAAGAGGGCTGTGGGCTGGTGAACGCGCAGCTCTTAACGCGGTGACCTTATATGGAAATCCTCTAGGATATCAAAGCTATCTGGAGTGCTCTGATCTATACGAGAGGAGACACATTTGTGAATCAAAAGTAGTTGGATGGATCCCTTGTATGGCATTTAGGATGAATGGTTAAATGGAGATGAGGTTGAATAATGGTTTGAAAGGAAAAAGGCCCTGTAATAAATTCCAATCACTGTTTAGAAGAAATGCCCTCCGAAATGCCCTCCATGGGAGGCAGGAATCAAGTAAGCAGCTAAACCAGCTCTAAATCTCCATTGAGGGATGGTGAAAAGAAAAGGTCAAGTTGAAGGTCTGTTGATTTACCTTACAAGAGTACTTTGCTTCTGTTTTAGGTGGCTGGCTCTTGAAGGATGCCGAGAGAATAACACGGAACAGAATGGTCTCCTGCCAAATATTTCGGCATTAAGTAATGCTTGAAAAGTTGTGGAATTGACTGATCAGCTGTTTTCTCAAAAGCTTCAGATGTGTGACTTGTAAGCAGCCAGACTATTGTGAACTTCTGATTATTAAACACATTTGCTCTCTACAACTGTATTTGCAGTTTTGCTGTACTGTGGTTCAATTATAGCTTACTTAAAAAATCACATTGGGCATTAGTCACACAACCTACGAAGCCTGTTTCATGATCTTTTTGTACATTATATAAGTTTTGGCCATGGTTCCTCTGTATCTTGTGCTTCTAGAAAGACCAGGGCTTTCTAAAGTGCCGCCGCTGGCGACACACCAGTGGCGGCGGCGGCGGGTGCCCGCGTGGGGGGGGCGCACGTGCACGGCGGGGGGTTGGGAGGCGTGCGCGTGCATGGCGGCAGCGGCAGCCTCTGCTGAAACGCGGAAGCCGCACCCGCTGTGCACACGCGCGCCGCCGCCGCTTCCGGGTGGTGTGGCGACACACTTTTGTGTCGCAACACACAGTTTGGAAAGCTCTGCAATAGACTTTTATTATGCTTATTAGTGCAACATTGTGCAGGTTAAGAAAAACCATGGGTTGTGTTCAGTGGTTTCCTCCCTGCTGGCAGCTGAAATTTCAGTAGTAGGGGAATTTCTTCCTCAACTACTTTTCATTCTCCATCCCCTGGATAGTTTGGCAGGAGGCCAACAACAAAATCTTCCTCCCATTCTGCTGTCTGAAATTTTAAAAGCAAGTGGAAAGGAACTTGGCCTTTGAATGCATGTAATTTGTTAAGCACTTGTTCTTGCAAATAAAAAATTTATTACAATATAAATAGTTAAAATAATTGTACAAAACAAACACAAGTGACATTTGAAAATAAAAATCTTGAGTTAGAAGCCATAATTGGAAAGAACAGGTGACAAATGGTCTATAAACACTGGGTGTTTTGTGAATTCTGCCACATAATTTCATATATTTATCAAGGAGACCTCAAATACAAGATGGTTTTAAAATGCTGATAAATTATCTGTGGGATGTCTGCAACATACTAGGTTTTCAGATTGGTTTTTCTGGCTCGTAGTTTTTCCAACGTTTTCTGTAAAGAAAAGGGAAAGAAAATAATCTTAGCAATGAGTAAATGGCAGAAGTTTAAAAGTGACCAAAATGTCATGCAGGTAGTTTCTGACAAAAAGCTCTACAGTCAAAGTCCTGGACTTTGACAAAGGATTCTTTTTCCTAGCAACTGAAAGGAGAAATTGCCAATTCTAGTATCCGTTAATCTAGGACAACTAGAGGTTAAAAAAAAAGATACAAGTTAGATACGGGCCGCTTTCCATCAGTAGTGGCCACGTTTTGGCAGCTTTCCCCAACCTGGTATCCTCCAAACATGCTGGGATATCAGCTTCCATAAAACAGCTCTGCTGGCTGAGAGTTCTGGGATTTATTCAGTTATACCTAGAGGGTTCCAGGTTTTGGGGGAGGGAGCATAAAAAAGGGTTCAAAGGTTGGCTGTTCCATTTTCTAATAATTAGAAAACATTGTTCTCATGAGATAGAATGCCCTCCTCTCTCTCCACATGATGAAGTTAAATAGTGGTATTATAGTAACAAAATGACGATGAAGGTTCTCAGTCATCCAGGTGGAACAGTCTGTAGCTTGAATCATGTCAACTGGATTTCTATTTTCTCAGTGGAAACTCTATCCAAGGAGCTTCTTCAGTCTGAAGAACGTTTCCACTGAGAAAATAGAAATCCAGTTGACATGATTCAAGCTACAGTAACAAAATGACTTGTTACTGCATGTTTTACCTGCTCTGCTTTTAAATGGCAGAGTTTACTTAACAACAGTAATCGGGACCGGAATTGCTGTCACTAAGTGACGCAGTCGTAAAGTGCAATGTCACGTGGCCACATCACTTAGCGATGGCAATCTTGGTAGTCCCCACTGCCACTGTTAAGCAAAAAACCCAGGTGGATAAGCAAGAACCTCATGTGACTGCGACTTACAACTTCCTACCAGCTTCCCACAAGCAAAGTCAATGGGGAAGCGAGCTGGAAGTTGTAAGTCCCGGGTGGCTTGCAAGCAGGCCGGAGGATGGGTGAGTACTATGGAGTGAGGCAGGGGTAATGCCAAAATACGAGATCCGGGGATCTCGTACTCCGGGGCTGCTCAGGAGATAAAGCGGCAGGAGTGACTTGCAACCGGCTCTCGTGATCACCATTTGCGACCTTCCCTGCAGGCTTCCCTCAAGCAGAGTCAATGGGGAAGCCTGCAGGGAAGGTCGCAAATGGTGATCATGTGACTGCAGGACGCTGCAACTGTAGTGTGAGCCGGTTGTCAAGCACTCAAATCTCAATCACGTGACCATAGGGGGGGTGCGATGGCCAGAACTTTGAGAACCAGTCGTATGTACCACTCGTTCAGTGCCATCACAACTTCGGACGGACACTGAACGAGTGGTTGTTAACTGAGGACTACCTGTATCCTTTATCCTTTACTGTATACCGGCAGCTTCCATGAACATTTATGTATTTATTTTCTATCCCGCCTTTATTATTTTTACAAATAACTCAATACCTAATATTCCTTCCTCCTCCTCTTTTCCCCACCACCACCACCCTGTGAGGTGAGTTGGGCTGAGAGACAAGGACTGGCCCCAGGTCACCCAACCGGCTTTCGTGCCTGAGGCGGGACTCGAACTCAGAGACTCCTGGTTTCTAGCCTGTTGCCTTAACCCAGTGCTTTCTAAACTGCCGCCGTTGGCGACACACCAACGGCGTGGGCGTGCACTGCGGGGGGGCGCACGGGCATGCACAGCAGTGGCCTCCGCTGAAGCGCTGATGGCGCGCTGCTGCCGCCGTGCACTGCCACTTCCGGGTTGTGTGGCGACACACCAGACTCTGTGTTGCGACACACTAAAGTGTTGCAACACACAGTTTGGAAAGCTGTGCCTTAACCACTAGATCAAACTGGCTGATAGTTCACAGTAGAAAGACAGATTATAAAAAATGGTAATCGTTTTTTAAATTTACGTGCATAAAGATACAATAAGGAACAACATGGTATTGAAATGATTTTACTCTTGGCACTTACTGCCAACCTCATTTGGTTTTCATAACTGCAAACAGGATGAATTCCTCTCATGCTAAACATGGTTTAAATCAACGCCTAAACTTTAAGCCAATTTGACTCACATTTAGGGACAAACGCGACCAGCAAAATTTTTCTTTTTACTTTTAGAGCCTGGGATGGAAGTGGAATACACACACAGAACGTTGCAAATATTTTACCTTTTGAAATTCTTTTGCTCTTTCCCTGTTCCTGGCATAATTTTCTCTTCTGTCTTTCTCTTCCTTTCTGTTTTTCACTTCTGCTAGATTATTATACAATCTGCCAAAAAGTAGAAAGGTGTTTGTTACCAGTAAATTATTCAAAAGGCAACGCCTTAAGCAGAGGGACTAGTAATATTTTAGGGGAGATTTCATATCTCCAGTCAAGACATCAGTACAAATAGTAATGTTAGACCTCATGCACAGACTTACTAGTGGAAGCACATGGGGACCCAATTGTTTCTTCCCAATCTGACAGGAGAGGCATGCTCTGCGTACCTGGTGTAGCCCTGAAGGAGAGCCTTTTCTGCCATGGCACCCGCCCTTTGGAACATCATCCCCTCCTGAGATTAGATTGGCCCCATCCCTGTTGGCCTTTTGTAAGGCCTTGAAAACCCAGGCTTTGTGCCTGGGGCCGTGGGCATGGGATAGAGCCTGTCTCCCGGTTGTGTGGATAACTGGTTAGATTATGCCCAGCTGCTATGTGTTTTGTTTTTATTTGCTTTTTTATATTGTGTATTTTATGTGTTTTATTGTAAGCCGCGTAGAAGTGAGATGGGCAGCTATATAAATAGAATTGATGCTTTTTGAAAAATCAGCTACAGGTGTAAGTTTAAAATCCCTCCTTCTGCTATGCCAGAGTCCCATTCTAGACTGGACTCCCCAGCACTGTTGATGATGATGGTGCTGAACAAAGAAGCAGAGCACCAGTGTGGTTAATGACCTCAAAACCGATGATGATGATAGGGAGAAAAAGGCCTGGCAATTATGTTATAAATTAAACTTTTAAAGCTTTGTCCATTTGTTTTTAAAAACCTGCCACATAGTTCCACATTTCTTTCAATATGAGCTTTGGTTCTGCCATGACAATGATGAATTCCGTGTTAAAATGTAGGAAAAGAACTAAAAAGATCCTGCCTGGAGGCTTTGAGGGTCTGGATGGGGAGGAGCTGCTTGACACTATTTTCCCGAGGCAGAGGAGCTGTGGATGTTAGGGCCAGGGTCGTGCTTCCCCATTCGAGGCAATTTGGGGTCTTCCTGGACTCAAAGCCCCTGCAGGTGGTAGCTGTGGCCATGAAGGCCTTTGCACAGCTGCATCTGGTGTGCCAGTTGTACTCTTCCCTAAATGGGGAGGATCTTCAGACAGTCACTCACACTCGAGTCGCCTCATGGCTCGATTACTACAACACGTTCTGCATGGGGCTGCCCTTGAAGCCCACCCAGAAACTTCAACTGGCCCAGAATGCAGCCGCACAGGCAGTGATGGGCATGCCTCGGTATACCAATGTGACACCTTTGCTTCACGAACTGCACTGATTGCCAGTATGCTTCCAGGTGCAATTCAAGGTGCTGGTTATGGCCTATAAAGCCAAAATCAAAGGGCAGTTCTCTGGCTAAAATTACATGGTCTGCTAAAAGTGCACTGGCTCAATTTCTCTGAAGCTGGGCTACGCAGTACCTTGAAGTCCGCTGCTGCATCTGCACTGCTGCCGTTTTCCTGCTGGCGGGAGGGCACCCTTTTCCTTCCACTTTCTTCAAATGATTAACAGCTGCACCTTGAATCCAACCAGGGCACATGAAACATAACAAGGATTAGGAGATTCAACAGACAATCTTTCAGAAGAGAGCAGACACAGGTAAAAGCAATTCCCCCACTGCTGTTCATACACTGTGTTGCACATCGAGGAAATGGCTCCAAATTCTCGCATAAAACACACACGCAGGAACGACTACAGAAATCCATGGATTTTTGCCCCCGATGTTCCTGCACACCCACCCTCTCCATCTCAGAATGTTCACAAATCACAATATTCACAAATTAATTTTAAGCAACTCATTGTTTGGACGTTAGCAACGGCCACAAGCAGGAGGTCCTTCTAATGGTTACTCTGCATTTCATACTCCTTTCCCACGATTTATACTTGCTGATAATTACCAGGAGGTGTCCAGTTCTCTCTTTGTTTATGGGGCTGTGTTGTTTTGGGTTGAGATGCCTTAGTCTCCGTCTTTTCAGAACTTCGCTCTCGATTTTTTAGTTTCTCCATCCTTTTCAAAGATCTCTCAATGAAATCTTTCTTCTGCTTCAAAAATGATTCCTGCAGGCTGCCATGGACAGGTGCAAGCTCTGACAGTACTCCTGTGGGGAGAGGACAAGATCTGCTTCATCAGTAGGAACGGTGTGATTTGCAGCCACCTCAGACCCAACCCCACAAAGCACTGTTGTTTTCAAAAATAGAGAACAAACACAGAGAGAACAATCATAATGAAATTGTAGTCTGAGGCCAAGAAACCTTTTGGAAACACAAAAGACTTTCTAGAGAGCATAACTGCCATAAATAACTAACATAACTAAAATAAATGAAAATGATGGCAAAACATTTTAAATTGCAAATGTTGGGGGCTTGAAACAGCAATTTGGTTAAACACGCTGTTTTGTGTTCAAAGTAGAAGTGTTCCAACCCAAAATGGCACTCTTTCATGCTTGGAAGATTTTGCATAGATGATTTTGAATTCAAGACCTTTTGCACAGCACTACTAACAAACTGGCCTTAACATCCAGGGCCAGATACTGCAAGCATTGTGGTCAGGCTTTATGCAGGGTGGAGCCAAGAAAAGCCCTCTGAATGCAAAAGCGTGTAGGTGTAATCAAACCAGTCCATTTAATGTACCTTCCTTTACTGGTGTGGCACACAATATTGCCTGTATCCAATAAAGGATAAAGCTTTTTTAGAAGAGAATGAGTAATTCTTTTTTTTTTTTTGGGGGGGGGGGTCTATGCAAGACTGCGCACAACGTTGTAACAACAAGATGAACAGCAAGACTATGAATACTACCTTTTTTAATTTAAGCTGCTCTAATGTCTGAATATCAAGAGACTCTGGTTTAGTTACCCATATGTTTACGATATACTGCATACATACTTCCTCCTGGCTTGGATTTTTGATCCGAATCATTTTGGGGGCTTGGAGTTACTGGTGGATAGTCTGGCTGAGTGGGAAATTCATCCACTTCCGGATTTAACAGGAAAAATCCTCTGCTCTGTCAAAATAATATGTAGCTACAGTAAGTAATGTGTTGCTTACTAAGTTACTTAGTAAGAGTTGATGCATTAAAAAGAATTAAGCTACTAAAAGGAGGCATACGCACCTAAAACAAAGAGCTAAAATAAAAAAATCGTTTTAACTGGAATATATTGAGCTAGAGGCATTAATTACTGTAAATTAACTATCCAGGTGGGCTTCTTAAAGCAATTCTGAACATGAACAGGGCAATCGGGACTCATAAGGCAGAGGGAGACCCAACATTCATTGATTTCCAACCACCCTATTCTTGAAAAACAGTCACTTCCCAGAAACCACCACATGAGCCTATGTGAGCAGCATAACATAACATAACACATAGCACATAACACAGCAGAGATTCTCAAAATCTATGGAAAGCCAGGAAGGAGAAAGAGACAGAATCCCAAAGCAAATGGCATCCTGTTCACAAATGCCGCAAATGCCTAAAAGTGTTAAAAACTCTCCAACAAGGGATTTTTGCTGGCTTGCAAAGAGTGTACAAAACTTTTGCCTGTACAAAACCTTGAAGGCATGCTCTGGTTTGACTGAGCTTCAACAGAGCACCTATTTGATGCAGCAGAGACTAGGGCCGTGTTTCTCAACCTTGGCAGCATGAAAATGTTCCCCAGCCAGCAATTCTGGGAGTTGAAGCCCACGCAACTTCATGCTGCCAAGGCTGAGAAATACTGGTCTAGGGATACCCTGCTTCTAGGCTCCACGTCAAAGCCGCTGTGCTGAATTCAATCAATTGGCCCGATAATGTAAGCACACTCCAAAGTTGTTGGAGTAAAATGTCTTGCTTTGACGCTTTTGACTGGCGGCACTGGCAGTTTCATCCTGGGGAATAGCCCGAAAGATCATTCCTGTTCATGAAGCCACTTCATGCATCCTTTAATGAAGTTTCCCCACAAGGAGTTCTGGGATGCTTTGTTCCCCAACTCACAATTTCTTGCATTCAGTAGCAGGTCACTCACATGCATGCTCATCTATAGAGGGCTGTTGGATTTGACAGGGTGGAAAGCCAAATGAAAAAGGAGGTTTAAGCTCCAAAAACATGCCGTAGGGGACAAGCAGCTACACTTACATAAAACCCATTTCAAAGCTAGTAAAGGTAAAGGTTCCCCCCGCACATTTGTGTAGTCGTGTCCGACTCTAGGGGCCGGTGCTCATCTCCGTTTGTTAGCCGAAGAGCCAGCGTTGTCTGAAGACGCTTCCACGGTCATGTGGCTGGCATGACGCACACGGAACGCTGTTACCATCCCACCGAAGTGGTACCTATTCATCTACTTGCATTTGCATGCTTTTGAATTGCTAGGTTGGCAAGAGCTGGAGCTAGTGCAGGAGCTCACTCCGCACGCAGGGCTAGGGATTTAAACCTCTGAACTTGCGACCTTCCGATCAACAAGCCTCGTGTCTTACCCGCTGAGCCACCACGCCCCTCAAAGCTACCTTGCCAGAATTCTGCTGATAATTTTCTGACACCCTGTCTCCATATATCTTGATTTCAACTGTGATGCCGATAACTAACTTTTGGCTTAATCATCCACACTATTTGAGAGAGAGAAGAATACTACACCACAGTATACATTTTCATTGCCGTATTTAGTTCAGTTTGTCAAATATTATCTTATTAATCAGCAAAAAGGTCTACAAATTCAAAGCACTCTATTCTTAATAATTCCACCATTCTTCCTTTTTTTATAAATTCATAATTAATCCAGTCAATTTAAAATGTGTCTATTATCACTCCCACCCACCCAAGTTTTACCTGGGGACAGTTTCTAACTTCAGAATGACCACTGCGTACAAGCTCTGATTCTGCAGTGCTGATGTCATTAGAGCTTACTAGTGTCAGTTCAGGTTCTTCCATAATGCCTCTTCCTGTTAGGGTCTCCTAAAAATTAAATTATAGCAAGCGAGCGGTAAATAATGCAATCAGCATTTCTACAAAAACATTTGTTTGTCTGCCAGAGGCAAGCATTTTTTTCAAGAACTGCATAATTCTATCCCAACACTTTGGGGCAAAAGAGGCCATATCGTGAGCCACACCACCCAAAGAGGAAAGGTTGATGGAAGCATGGAACAGGCCCTTCACGGAGACAGCACTCCTGTTGTGGACCTTCCTCTTAGGGGTATCAGATTAGCTCTGACATTATTTAGCCTAGGTGCTATTAATTTGTTGCTGTTCTTTCTTCTGAACATTTGAGCAATTGTAAATTAAATGGTGCTGTTTTTATACCTTTATTTATGATACTCTTTTATGTTTTAATTAGACTACCCAGCTTTTGTTGGCTGAAAAACAATGCACTTAAAATCCCCTCTAAACAGAACAGCTTCAATCTAATCCAAGTGTCTCCATTTCAGTTCACTTACCCAAACAGGTAAGTTGCACTGTGACAAACGGGAATCGGAGCTTTTAGCCTGGATGACATCCATATTTGGTTGTGGAAACGTTGCAGGCTGACTGATACTTTCTTGTACAGAATTCTGGAAGGGACTGCCAGAGATGCCGGAGGTAATTTCTTGCGGCCAAGTCAGCATTACCTTTGGGCTTAGAAAGCTCTGTTCTTGCGTGGAATTTAATGTACACTGTGTGAGGTCAGCTTCTACATCCTCATTTATCAATCTGTTCCTGGTCACCATTTCATTGCTCTTGTCGAATGATGTGGCTAGTTCAACAAAGCAGAGACTTTCTCTTGAGCCAGTGTCCTCTTTTGCTGATTCTGTCCTCCCATGAGTATTTTTCCTTGTGCCAAAACCTGGAATCATCTGGTAAATGGAGGTTCGATCTTCAACTGGACTAAGACTGCGAAAATTTTCAATGGAAGAACAGAAATAACGAGACTCGTAATCTTGCAGCTCCTCGCATTGTTGAGTCTCAGGTGAAATAATTACACTGTCCTCAATAGAGTTGCTTAGTTCAAGGTTTTGTTCAGGCTTGAAACTAAAGGCTCCAGGTTTACCGAAACTCTTGTGCAAGGGAGTTTCCAGAGACAGGTGTTCCGACCATTCTTCATCAACTGGTTGAAAAGCTGAGAAGTGGCAGAAAACTGTTTACAATTTTATGCGAGGTTAAGTACAGTAAAATTCAGAACACTGCTGAATTTTAGAGGACTGAAGCAGAGAAGGGGCAAGTGTTACTCATATTAAAAATAAAGAAAGTAGCCTTCTACCAGGTCAGACCATCTGCTCATCTAATCCAGATCCTCAGGCAGAGGCCTTTCCCATCACTGAACCTTTGAGATGCCACAGACTGACTCTATGCAAAAAATCACACTCTACTCCTAAGCTGTAATTCCTCACTGAAAAACATTTTTTCGAAGGTGTGGGAGCTGATTAACCAAGTCGTAATGATTATTTCTCAATACCAGATGCAAATGCCGTGGAAACTATGAGATGCAAACAAAACAGTCAACACAGCTACTAACTGGTTTGTCATCAAATGGTTCTATATTGCTTAGCAATATAATATCTTTGCCATAGAATCTGCCCCCATTCAAAGATTCCCCTATTTGTTAATAAAGGAAATTTTTATTTTTAAAAAGATTTTTCCCCACTACAAAGACCAAACGGCTAAACAATTACCTTGCATTGGCTGGTTTATCCTCTCATCATTCTGTTCCTTTAGCAGAGAACTGCTTAGTTTTCCTCTGCTAAGAAATAATGTACTGTTGCTTCCTTCCTCTAAGGTAGAAGCTGTTAAATCTTGACTCTTAGATAAATCGGAAACCTACAGAATAAAAATGCGTGAGGGGGGAATCAAGGTGTAGCATGAAAAATTAATTTCATAAGAAGTGGCTAAAAACTTTTGCAGTTTTGTCACCTTAACATATGGAGTTCTAGTCCTACCAATAATTTTGATAGAATCTAAACAACTGGGATTGAAATGGTGGCAGAACAGTTTTGCAACTCTATCATGCAGCAACAAAACTATTAATCCATTGTACAACTCTTGTTATGTACAGCATTATGACATAAGTTACATCTATACAAGAAAACCAGATAGGTACCTCTATTCTCCAGCCAGAGAACAACAGTAGGTTACATGGAAAATACTCAAGAATACGAAATAGTTTTTAACTAATTAATGCGATCTCATCAACAGAGACATTCCATCCGCAGATAACATAACAACATTAATATCATTATTAATAATAATTTATTAAAACTTGTATGCCACCTGTATGTCAAGTTAACCTAATGGAGAAGAAAACTGGTTACACAATATTGTCAAACCAGGTTTTCAGATGGGGAAGTTTATGCTGTATGGCAGGAACTTGAACCTGGATCCTTAGCTGAATAGCACTGAATCTGTGTCACAGGAGAAGGCTGAGCACAAGCCTTAGATGCAGTCAGCCTATCCCCACCAAGGGATACTGAATGGTTCCTAGCCTGACCCAGATCTCTCTCTCTCATTGTTTTACGTTTGCATTTTTATGTTGCAAACTGTCTAGCCTGAGGTCATAGTGACTCATTTCTTTATCCTCTTATAGACCACCAACGTAGAAGAGAGAATGGCAGACATACTCTGAATGTTGACATAGGCACTCTTTGTCAAGAGATTTCCATGGTGGAGGCAAACCACAACTGTTTATATACATTCTGTTTATGGATTTCTTAGTTTGACTGGGCAGAAGCGTCACAACCTGAGTTACCTATCTGCCATAATGAATGTAAAGATCTTTACACTAGAGTTGACTTTTCAGGAAAAGAATAATAGTTCTCAATTTCCCTCCATACAAAAATACCTTGCTTACGTCTTTGCTGTTGTGAGATATTCTACACTGAGAAAGAGTTGAGCAGATATCAAAGTCAGAACTCGGTTTCAAAGGCTGAAAAAGTTCACGGTGGAAATTTGGAAAATTTCTCTCAATATCGGTAGTATCAAGTCCAACAGCTGGATCTAAAACAAATGACATGGAATTTCAGACAGTACCACACAGGTTTATTTCAGCATTTACCTTTGTGGATCGATACCTTGTAGTAGGGAAGGAATTTGCGCATTCCAGTGACACTGTGAGTTACACCATGGGGACTACATAAACCTAGGATGACCAAGTTATAGATGATGGTCAGACTAAATGCAATGCACTGGAAAAGGAAATGGCAACCTGCTCCAGCGTTCCACCAAGAAACAAGACGGACATTCACATCCAGGACAATGTTAGTTAGTATGATACCTGAAGATGAACCCTCAGGTTAGAAGATTTCCAACAAGCTACAGGGGGAAACAGGGCAAGTATGAGTGGCATTGGTCCTATGATGTGGCTGAATTAAAGTCAAAAGGTTGTCCAACTGCTGATGTACCGAGAGGCCAAAGAAAAGTTTAGTGCTGCATAGAATGTACTGTATACCACTGGTACATGGAACATCAGCACAATAAAGTAGCCATCTTTATTGACAAAAGGGTGTCAAAGTCAGTGCTTGGATACAACTCGCTTAATCTGATTCCAAGGTAAGCCAATTAATAATACAGTGATCCAAGACCATGTTCCAACCAGAGATGCAGAGGAAGTGGAAGTTGAACCGTTTTATATGGTAATTTACAACACCTTATCTGCACAATGCCAAAAAAGAGGACAAATTAATTATTGTATAGGAGAATGGAATCATAACATTGGAAGTAAAACAGCATCTGGAGTAATGGGGAAATTTGGTCTTGGTGTATGAAACAAACAGTAATTGTTTTGAGAACTCAGGTCACCACCTATTATGAATGACTGCTGCTGAAGGACCTAAACTCGAGGGGACCACCAGTCTGGCTAGATTTCAGTAACACCTATCAGGTCAATCTATTCATCCACCACTGGGTCATGGGTGAACAAGGCCTTACTACAGATGGATCTGGAATTTCTCAACAGCAGCTTGAACCCAAAGGTTCTTAAGACCTGGCTCTGCCGCCTGGCCTGGGACGACGGAGGTGGTAGTGCCTCTTGGGGTTGGTTGGCCCCGTAGTATTGTGTTCCATACTACAGCTTTTAACCATCTTGGATTTTATTTATTTTTGTACTTGATGTTTTTTAGAAATTTTGTATAGATTTTAAATTTTTATGTGTTGTAACTCGCCCAGAGTCCCCTGTTCGGAGAGATGGGCGGGGATAAATTGAATAAATAATAAATAAGAAAGTCACAAGCAATCCAGCCACCAGGACCCATGATATGGGCCACCATGTCAGAAGAGATGATTAACTATCTCACATGCTTTAAGACAGAGCTTTCCAAACTGTGTGTCGCGACACGTTAGTGTGTCGGCTGCAGTGTCTGGGTGTGTCGCGGCTGATGCTGCCTCCGAGCCCTGCCAGGATTCCGCGCAGGTCCTAGTGCCTGCCTTGTGCCTTGCTGCCTCCAAACCTGCTGTGATTCCGCAAAGGTCCTAGTGCCTGCCTTATGCCCTGCTGTAAGAGTGTGTCGCGAAATGATGCATGTCTAAAAAGCGTGTCACCAACATGAAAAGTTTGGAAAGCTCTGCTGTAAGAGATTACATTGCTAATATCCAGAGAATAATGGAAAAGGCAATGTAATTGCATATTTATGTTTATTTTTGCTTTACAGTTTGGACCATGTAGACCACTGTGGATAGTCCTCTAAGATGTGGGAGTACTGGGCTACCTCATCTATATCTGCTGAAGAATGATGACCAAGAAGCAACAATTGGAATAGAATATGGAGCAACTAAATGGTTCAAGGAAGATAGATGCTTTTGAACTGTGGTGTTGGAGGAAAATTCTGAGAGGGCCTTGGACTGCAAGAAGATCAAACCAGTCCATACTCCAGGAAATAAAGCCAGACTGCTCACTTGAGGGAATGATATTAAAGGCAAAACTGAAGTACTTTGGCCACATAATGAGAAGACAGGGTACCCTGGAGAAGAAGCTGATACTAGGGAAGGTGGAAGGCAAAAGGAAGAGGGGCCGACAAAGGGCAAGATGGATGGATGATATTCTGGAGGTGACGGACTCAACCGTGGGGGAGCTGGGGATGGTGACGGCCGACAGGAAGCTCTGGCATGGACTAGTCCATGAAGTCACGAAGAGTCGGAAGTGACTGAACGAATAAACAACAAACAAATGGTTCAAACTGGGAAAGGAGTCTACCAATGTTTTATACCATCTTTTTATTTAACCTATGCAGAATATATCACGAATAATGTTGGGAGTAGAAATAATAGCAACTGGAATTAAAATTGCTGGTAGAAGCATAAACAATCTTAGATAAGCTGATAGTACCACTTTTGATAGCTGGAAGTGAGGAAGAGTTAAAGAATCTCTTGTTGAAGGTGAAAGAAGAGAATACAAAAGTTGGTCTGCAGCTCAATAGTAAAAAAATCTAATACTGTGTCAACAGGCAATGCCAACTCAATGCAGTTCTTCCCAGACTACAAAATTCACAGAGATAGTGACTTAAAAACACAACATCGAAACAATAATTTTTCAGTCACATAGCTTCAGGTCTATTGTGTAGCTACAATTCAGTTGATCCACTGCACATAGTAGAAATAGTATATTACATGGGAAACATTTAATAGGGAGTTAGTTTTTCTGAATACTTTTGAATATTCCATTTATTATCTTCTAATTACATTACCATGGGTAGAAGATACGTTACTCAAAGATGACCAGCTGAAATCTCTTCTATATTTGTCTATTATTTGCTGGATTTTCCTTCCATCGGAATCCACTTCCTCAAAAGACTTGGGAGGATTTGAAGAATCACTAGGTTTTTGTAGAAATAAAGCAGAAGTTGAGTTCTCCTTTGCTGGAAAGCTAAAAAAGCTGGACCGTTGCCTGGCTGAACATGACTCTGCAAGGTAATTACAAATAATTCCCAACTTTATTCAAGCCAAGAGAAACAAACGCTTCCATTTGCAAGAACTGGGATCTTAAGAGTGTTTCATATTTTCATATCATATAGGGCTACACAAAACCTAAGTTCCAGCTTATTCTATTTTTATATTCATGTAAAATATAAAAAAGAGGCCAGATCATTTTACTTTGAGCTTGCTGCAAAACTTACCTGTACCAGCAAGATTGCTGTCTGGGTTGCCATTTTTTACAAAGTTGGCAGCAGAGAGAGTTGTTGAAGGAAAATAGCCATTAGCTATTTGCTGTGTACAAGCTGTTGCCTTTAACAAGCCAGGGGACTGCGCATTTGAAAGTGTTACCTAGGACGAGAGTATTTATGCATTAGTACCACTACTGATTACGTAATCGCAAGGGCTTGAAATCAACACCTATTTCATTCTGAGCTCAGTTCAAGTGTAGAAACCTCCATGTATTCATCGGTCAGTACATGTCAGGTTCATCATTGCTCAAAACAGTCAGCCTCATTCTTGCTGTCCCCCCTCCCCCTCCCAGCAAAGTCCCCCACCCTCACACTCCACTCATACACATATTCATCATACGCCAGACTCACAAATCATCACACACACACAGGTTCAGGCCTGAATTGCTTCCCAGGACGGTATATAAATCATGCACCACACAGATCGGCTGATCATTTTAGTGCTCATATTTGGCTATTTCTCATCACAGAGCCAGTGAATAAGAAGCTCTCAGAGGAATAGTAAAGCAATTCAAGACACCTTTATGGCTATTACCTGATAAAAATACGTAGTTTGCACCATTATAATGTAAAACGCAATGGGTCTTAGCTTTATATCTTTTAAAATGCTTTCAGAACTGTAATACTTTGTTTTCAAATGACTTTTTTAATTGAATCAGGACAAATAAGCTTAACATTCTTTTTAACATATCAGATAAGACACTGTACTACAATTTATTTATTTATTTAATTTAATTTAATTTCTGTAACTGCCCATCTCCCCCCATGGGGAACTCTGGGCGGTTCACAATAAACAAGTTAAAATAAGGTTTAAAATCTCAATTATACAATAAATATAAATTGAATTGAAAATCCAGATGGTAATGGAATAGTTAAAAGAAGGACAGTTATAAAATTAGGGGATAACAATAACAATGCTGTTATTCACATACATATCAAATAATACCGCTTTTGCGGTATTATTTTTGTCATCTAAAAAGTCTTGGAGATTAATGGAAAGGGAAAATTGTAGTGGAAAACATTTGCAAGTTAGTGCGTCAGATGGAGCTATCTAGACCTCCTTATGTAACGTGAAGTGTAAAACATGAACCGTGTATTATTCATGTGACTTTCAGGTTCAGAACCCTAATGAACAGCATTTAAAACGCAAAGATTAAAAGAGAACGAGGTTTAAACAAAGTAAATGGTACAGTTATGTAACATACTAAACACCAGTTGTGCCTTACTTGGCTATTTGGCCTCAGTGATGGATCAGGACACACAACTATTCTTCCATTATCAGCAGAATAATTTGATAAACTTTGATCTATAGAAGCAAGTTCTTTGGAGTGGACTGAATACAAAGAAAAGGAAGCAACGTGAAGCAGTTGGCAAGCCATGATGGGCTCAAGTTTAACTATATGTGGTCACGGCAGACATAATTCCACAAGTGATGGAGGACAATAATTGGAACAGTAGCACAGTATATTTAGAGAGCTCCAAGTGCTCTATTCCTATTTTTGCATAGACCATGATCTAAATAGGCTTTAGAAATGCAGGATATTCTTCAGAATACAGGCACTTTCAAGAATTTTAATTTGGCTTACACTAAGATAGAAAGAAAATAATTTTTACCTAAAAAGACTGGAACAAAATATGTTTTATTTACTTAATACAGTGCTTTCCAAAGTCCCGCCATTGGCGACACACCAACGGTGGCGGCGGCATGCATCGCGGCGGCCTCGTGTTTCGCACTAAAACCCGGAAGCATTGATGGCGCGCCGCTGCCGCAGAGGAAGTGGCGATGCGCCATCAGCACTTCCGGGTTTTGTCGCGACACACTAATGTGTCGTGACACACAGTTTGGAAAGCTATGACTTAATATATTACGGTAGTAATAATTTTATTTTATAGGAAAAATTACAGTCTTTGGTGAAACTTTTTAAATAATTCACCCCGAAACATCTATATTCCCTTTTACCAAGATTTTACTCTTGACTGAACCAAGTCCTTACAAGTCTATGAAGAGAGGAGATATTAAGGAATGCTGTATAACCAGCCTTTGGAGCTGAATCATTTTCCAAAAACAATGCCAATGCTTGTTAGCATTCTATGGCAATGATTACAATACAGAATATTTCTTAAACACATGGATATTTAAGAGAGCTTATTTTGACTATCATTACAGACTTGATAAATTTAACCCCATCACCAACCTCATCACTCAAAAGCAGTCATTCTCTCAAAAGTTAATTCTTCTCACCTGAGTCGTACAAACCACTAGCTTTCCCCGTCAACTCCTCATAGCATGATCCATGGATATGCTTCGGGCTTTCACCAGAGTCTAGTTCTTTATCATCAGCTATAGAAATAGTTCTTAGTAGATTTATTTCTTCCTGTAAAGACTCAGTTGGGCTTTTACTGGACTGTAGTTTATCAACTTTGGGAGTGAGGAATATATCTCCAGAAAGGCGCTGTTTGTATCCTGAAATTTCAGTAGCAATAAGGAAGGTTGTTTTAGAAAACAGCTGTATTTGTCTGCTGCTCAACCGTCCCATTAGGTCGGAAAGAGTGGGCATGCTCCAGATCCCTTCCCTCACATGCTGCCTTCTAGGACCTAGGAAGCATACTCTTTCCACAGCAGCCCCTGCCCTGTGGAACAACCTTCCCCTTGAGATCCGGCAAGCCTCCACCCTCTTAAGCTTCTGGAAAGCCACGAAGAGCTGGCTTTCCCCCCAAGCGCTGGATAGCAAAGCTGGAGCCTGGGGGACTGTAGAGCTGGATGGATGTCGCTGGATTGGGCGCCTGGTTTCTCTTGTTTGCTGTATTGTTTTGTTGTTGTGTTTTTGTTGTTGGCCACCCAGAGTTCTCATAAGATGGGTGGCCATATAAATCTTTTAAAACAAACCAATAAGGCTAGATTTTGCAGCTGCTCCCCTGTAATATTTTATAGAAATGATAACAAACAGGGAATTGTAAATTTTAGGAATTGTTTTTAAAAACTAGTTGTTGTTTTTCACAAGTTGCCAATAATGTGCCAATATCTTATGAATGATGCACCAGTTATCAACCATCAAGAAAATATCTTATATTTTTCTTGTTCTTGACAATCAATATGACTAATGAGAAAAAGAAGCAGCACGAGACAAATCAAGGTACCCCAAAACATACATCACAGGAAGGCAAAACTGTCTTTTTGCCTAATCTAAAAGGACATTTTCACAGATACATACACAAAGCTTGTATATAAACAGTCCACAAACTAGCACCAAGGCACACTAACTGTACAGAACAAGTCACAATGCCAATCTGATAAAAACACTATCAAAGTATTCCAAAACGAGACAAGTACAACGTAAGGCCAACTAAAGGACAGGAAAGAATCAGTAAGGGTGGGATTAAAGGAGAGAGATATTGATGATCTCTTTCAGGCTGCCCACCACTGTCTCCGAAATATGCTTCTGCAGTTAAAGTGCTCCTAGTACTATTAGGAGCAGTGGGAGATTTGGGACTAAGAGTACCCTTGGAATAAGAAACGGAGGGAGTGCTTCAATGCGGAAAGATACACGAGCCTTTTGGTTAGCACTACACTTTTATAATTTACCTGCACTGGAGAATCTGTCACTCCTTGGTGTGTCAAGTTCTAGTATAGCACTAAGTTCATGCTGCTCCAAATCAAGTCCTGGCTTTACTTTGACCAAAGGTGGTTTTGAAAGTCTCCGTTCCTCTGCTCTGGTCCACGTGCTCTGAAATGGCCCTGCAAGGTAAAGGTATGCTCAGACCACCCAGAACTCATGTGGCAAAGTAAAATAAAAGTCCCCCTTGGGGGAGATGGTGCGGTAATACAAGTTGACACACACACACACAAATATCAATATAAATATATATAAATAAATAAAAACTGGACTCTGGACTGAGACTTTCCCAGTTAAATCTGTTTTTTAAGTGAAGCAAGCTGTTCTCTCACTGCAGCATAAGGATAACGATATTGATGTGCTGTACTGATTGTAGACTGATGTGACAATGGTCTGACCTGAATCCAAACCGATTTGAGACACGTCCAGTGAAATTGGCTTCTGTGAAAGCCCCTTCAGTTTCAAAAGCAGACCACAGTGGAAAGTGGTAGGATAGGGCAGGTTACTGACCCAGAAACACAAATTCACACTTGCCCATTTCAATGAGAAGAATTAGTTACGATTCTCTGGAACTCTCTCGAGGCACGAACACCAAATATCATCACTACCTTCTGCTACAAAGCCTCAACCAAAGATTTTTAGAAGGAACTGATAAGGCAAAGGAAGCAATCCAACATCCATCACAACACTAACAAAGCGCTTACCTATTTGTTCCACGGAGTTAACTTTTTGAAACAAAAAGCTGTTTTCCGCATGGTTGTTCGTATCACCAAAGCGAACCTGGTTTGGGTTGCCGTCTTCTGCTCCATTAAGCAGCACACTCAGCAGACTGAAGCGGTCAGGCTTTGCCTCCGGCATCTCCCTGCATGACCTTGACTGCGTTGCCTGTCAAGAAGAAAGTAACTTCTTTTCTTATGCAAATGCCCAATGTACCGAGAGTCGTGTCTGATCATACCAGATGACTTTCCTTCATTCTGTGCTGTGTTGCCAACCCCAGGTTTGTTTTAGTAAGTCTCCCACCTTTCTAGGATTGATTGGGACCAAGAGGATGGTGGACTTTATTAGAGGAACACCACTAGTTTTTATGTTCAAAGCTTTAGACTGAGAGTATGGGCAATAGGATAACTGTAACACCAGTATATGTAGCTATCTCCAAGACCTTCAAAACATAAAATGAATTTAAAAATGCCCCAAATCTCATGGGAACCAAATCTGGTAAAATCTGTGATCCTGCATAAGTTATTTTGAAATGTTGGCCATTTCTGAATTTTTTGAAAATGTTAGTGCCCCATATACAACGGTGCCCAGTGGCTGTAACGGACTCTTGAATTAAAGGATAATTGTTGCATTTAGTGCAATTCACTCAGAAGTAAGTGATTCTAGGACTGCAAGCCATGCATCAGATAAAAGCTCCCTTTGCTGATTTGCTACTCAACTGTGACCTGCCTTTTCTGACAGACGCAGAGAGAAAATGCACTAGAGGTAACCAAGTTTTTCAAAAATGCAATGGATGAGATTGATAACTGCTTCCAAAAAGTTAACTTTGACTGGAAAACCAGGGTAAAATGAAATTTCCAGTTTCAAAATATCCAGAAATTTTACAGCACTACATGGCTAACTGAAAAGGTAGCCAGAAGCCTGCACTGCATATTAGCTTTTCAATTGAGCAATTATTGAGGACATATTAGAAACAAATGCTTTAGATGCCAACTAATAGAAAGACAACTAAAAAGGAGAGCTTCTCTTTCATTATTATCCTGACGAGATGCCTGAATGTTTCTTTGTCTTGTGCTAAAAAGCATACCCGTTTAATAATCTCTTTTAAAGTTTCTTGCTGTTGCTCCATCTGTTGTTTCAGCTGGGCATGCTTCTGCAGGAGTAAGTCTTCTTGTATCTTCTGGCGAAACAGAAGCGTTTCCCGTTCCTCATCTAGTCGCTCCTGCAGTTCTTTCAAGTGCTCCTGCTGCACTTCAATGCTCTCAGAGGAAGCCAGCAGTCTGTCTCTTACTTCTACAATATCAGAACAATTGGACAAAGATTCACTTCCATTTTTCAATGCTGAGGATTCCTGGATACTCTGAGTCTTACCCATTATGGGAGGCGGCGAGGAAGAAATCGAATGCAAAGGAAGATGGTGGGTCTGGTTAGAAGCTATATTTATCCTACTCTCTTTAGGAATATCTTGGTGCCTTAAGAACGTTGGCAGAAGAATCTTTTCAGGCAGAGGCTTGTCAGGCATGGAAGTTTTGGACAAGAGGGTTCCTGAACGCCCTGGAGAATCACCTGCAGGGAAAGTGAATTGGGCATTCTGAATGTGAGCAACAGGCTGGGTTGTAGCAGAGGTATCTTCAGGTTTTGGCAAGAAAGATCCAGGAATCTTGTGAAATTCCAATGACGGCGCCACAGGTGTCCCCACTGCATCGTTTTTTTCTTTCTCTTGATGTGAAGAGGATCCTTGTGCCAGATGAAAACGTCCTTGATTTACCTGCATTTGCCTTCCTGAGTCAACACTGGGCTGGGCTTGCTCATCGCTGGCAACCTCAAGCTGCTGCTGTGTGTCTTTCTGCCCTGAAGGTCCCAGCTCTTGAACAGAAGCACTCCCGGATGGCTTGTAAGCCATTAATTTAATTCTCTGTGATTGATCAAACTCCTGGGCTTGTGATAATGGTTCAGGAAGAGAATTTAGGTGTGCAAGTCTGTTTACAGGATTTAACAATGCTGTGGAAATTGACTGGAATCTCTGTTTCAGTTTATTCTGATACTCTTCCAAGTTTCTTCTGGCTTCATCAACTGATTCTTGATGCATTCTGAAACAATATGCATATTATTTGATCGGGACGGAACAACCTTCTAAGTGTCAAAAAAAGTGCCAATAGGCAGTCCCAGAATTTACATTTTGACCCCTCACCCAAAAAACCACCTGTTTTGCATTAGCAGACGCTGCTGACAGTCACGAATCCTCTTTAGATGGTCATCTTCTTTAGGAAAGTGGGCTGCCTGTGGCTCCGGGACAATGTCAGTCTAAAGAAAAATTAAACCAAGTAACTTCAAATGGTATTCAAAGAAGTATTTCATTGCAATAGGTCTGTGGAGATTTATAATTTTTCTCCCAAAGCAACTTCCCAAAGCAAAGTGAGGGTTGGCTCCATCCCTGTTAATTTTTTGTAAGTCCCTCAAAACCTGGTTATGTCATCAGGCTTGGGGGTCCCAAGGGAAAGGTGAGTTGCTGAGGTGGCTCCATTGCTATTAGTATCTGTTGCCCTCTTCTTACCTTTTAATCATAATTTTAATATTTTTTAACTTGTTAACTGCTTTTTATATCATTGTTCTATGTTTTTTATTGTTGGCTGCCAAGAGTCATGTTCTGTGAGATGGGCAGCTATGAAAATATGATGAATGAATGAACTGTCATAGCATACTATATTCTTGTTTGGGGGCTGGAGAATCTTCCAGTGAGCAGGAAACTAATAAAGCTTACTTGAGTGTTATTTCCCCCCCCCCATCCTATTTTATGTTGCAATTTTCCATCTTCCTTTATCAACGTCTGTTCATAACACATCCCAAAGAATGGTTTTAAAAAGACAGACCTAAAACACTGCTTAGTAACCTATGGCTGTGAGAGCTGGACCATAAGGAAGGCTGAGCGAAGGAAGATAGATGCTTTTGAACTGTGGTGTTGGAGGAAAATTCTGAGAGTGCCTTGGACTGCAAGAAGATCAAACCAGTCCATACTCCAGGAAATCAAGCCAGACTGCTCACTTGAGGGAATGATATTAAAGGCAAAACTGAAGTACTTTGGCCACATAATGAGAAGACAGGGTACCCTGGAGAAGAAGCTGATGCTAGGGAAGGTGGAAGGCAAAAGGAAGAGGGGCCGACCAAGGGCAAGATGGATGGATGATATTCTGGAGGTGACGGACTCAACCGTGGGGGAGCTGAGGATGGTGACGACCGACAGGAAGCTCTGGCGTGGGCTGGTCCATGAAGTCACGAAGAGTCGGAAGCGACTGAACGAATAAACAACAACAAAAACACTGCTGGAAATGTACTAATCAGGTTGTTCTTCCATATCTGGTGACAATATCACAAAGTTCAGCAATTCTGGAAGATAATTCATCATGGGATGAAACAAATTTTAAATATTGACTTTCCTGCCAGTTATTTTAAATGAAGTATCACCAAGTCTTATGTTTCTACAAAGTATCCTGAGCTGGCTTTATACGAGACAATCTCTGCTAGGATACCCTGAACCTCCGCCTGGAAATTGTAGTCAATTCCTTCATTAGAGGACTGGCAGATAGCTTTGGGAACATGCATCAATGTCAGAAAAACTTCATATCCAAAAAAAAAGTTGTATGCTAACTTTAAGGTCAGCTAAGAAGAGGTAGAAAAAGAAAGATGCTGGGAAAATGGAATAGGACAGTTGAAAAGCAGCTGCCACCAATGTCCTTCACTTCAAATGTAACATCCAACCAGCCTGCCCACCCCCAATTTTTCTAGGCCTTTCCCTTCCCTACTGTCTTGACTACCACATTAGCTTCAAGTGTGACATAAGAGAGGTGGGGAAAATAAGGTACTGGGACCCTAAGTTGGCAAGTGGGCTGCCACAAGGGCTGAGTGGAAGAATAGAGGAGAGAAAGGCAAGGTACATCAGCCTTGTCCTACTTGCCCCAAAAGACCCTTCATTGTCTTGTCTGGCTGAAACCTCGAAAACCCAAAATATTGCAGGCTTTAGATGTGTCAAACTCCAGCCCATCTAGAATGCTTTGGCAGAACGTCTGAAGCTCAGTGTGATCATTTGGGATAAAATAACCAGGTCTAAAGCAGTGATGTCTTATGTACAGGATACAGTATAATACAGTATGTTATTTGCCATACCTGTTTACTTTTACCCCCTTTCTGGACAAGTATACACTTACAAGCACTGGGCTGCAACCACCTACCCAAGCTTACAGGTTCTATCTGGGGCCCAAAGACATTTCTGAAAAGGACATGATGCTAGAGGCTTGAAACATGACAGCTTCCTGGGTTTTTTTAAATTAGTTTTGTTTTAATTTAATTTAATTTATTTATTATTTAGATTTATCCCCGCCCATCTCTGCCATGGCAGACTCTGGGCGGTAATTTTAAACACTTTTAATGTGAACAGTCTAATACTAATAATATATTAAACCTGTATGCTGCCCAACTCCTGCTGGGTGCCAAGGAGTGTGTCTGCAGATACACTGGCATCCCTAGATACCCATGCTGTCAACTCAAGAGCTAGACTTACAAAAACCCTGGTCCTATCTGGCCATTGCCTTAGAAAATTAGCGTTAGCATGGAAAATCATCTCTACTACCACATTATCTACTTCACCTTGTATTCTGCTTCCTGTTTCTGATGCACAACAGAACCAAAAACATTTTCTTCTGTTTGACATTCTTGATCTTTCTTTTCTTGCTCTGTCTTAGCTTCCTGCTCCCGGTGCTGCACTTTAGCCTTCAGAAAATCAACTTCTAGTTGGATTTTCTGCTCTTCTGTTTGCTGCTGCTGTTGCCACTCTGTCTAGTCAAGCAAATATTAATCGCTAAAACAATGCAGTATAAATATAAATATATATAAATATAAAAGTGCAGAATGTAAAATATAAAATTCAAGATGGCGAATAAGGATCTTACCATTGGCACCATCAAGGTGCCAACCACCCCCATGATTGGCTATTCCCCCCTCCCACCCCAAGGAAGGTGGCACAACCAGGTCTTAACCCCCTTCCGGAAGGCCGGGAGAGTGGGGGCCTGCCTTACCTCCGGGGCTAACTTGTTCCAGAGGGCGGGTGCCACGCAGAGAGGAGAGAGGCCCTCCTCCAGGACCCTGCCAATCGGCAATCTCTCATGGACAGGGTCCGTAACATGCCCTCTCTGCCTGACTGGAGGCAGAGAGGACTCAGATTTCTCAAAATAATACATGGCAGAGACGTTAAATAATTTCCTAACAGAGCACCAATACTTTTTACCATTATTAATCCAGATTCCCAGGTTGTTTCAACAAGAGACTACATAAGGATCCAGAAGATTCATATATAATCAGATAATTCTTCTTGCCTTCACCTTTTATGGTAGTGGTGCACAAAAGCCCTATATTTTGATTAGCAACATACAGCTCTCTTTTAAAATAACTGCTTTAATTTTCTTATACCTACAAATTAAAATAAAATGTATATACAGTTCAAACAAAGCAAAATCTAAAAATCTAAATAATAAAGGATTTTTGTGCCACTGTCCTAAAAAATGGTTAGCGATACTACTAATTGACCTGTCCATCTATACAATTTCATAATGCAAGTGTTATGCAAAAAAGTCACATATAGTGAGAACCAGTCAGCTTGACTATGCATTGTTGATCATATATTCATGAAGAGTGGGAAGAACTCTTATGAATTAAAGATGGCTACTTAAATCTGATCTCTGTATCCCAAGCTTGACTTTTGCATTTGCTAAGCTTGCATAATAATGACTTTCAAATGTGCAGATGCAGGTTTTTATTAACTAATGTTCATTGTTCCTTCATGATCTTTGTAGGTTTCTTTCTTCGGCTATCTAATATTGCAAAACGGGTAAAGGTATCCTGCAGGCTAGTTTAGATTGCTATTGGATTAATCATTAAAAAAAATGTTTAAACATTATCCCGACTTAAGTTTATTTTAGCTGAATTATTTAACATTTAATTTCACAATGCAGAGTTAAACTAGGGAATTTGCCCCGTTGGATGGAATGATGGCCACCAATTGAGATCATTCTGGAAGGGGACCGGATAAAATCTTGGAAGATCAGATTATGAATGGTTACAAGTTTTGATGGCTGTTTGCCATCACTGGGGTCACGGGCATCCCACTTCAGTTACTAAGGAACAGAAGAAAAGGGGCTATCACCTCCATGCTACTTCTAGACTAGATGGACTGGCCTGATCCAGCAGTCCTTATCTTCTTCCATTTCCTATATTTTTGAAGAATTCCATACTATTGATTCAAACATTCCTTTTAATATTTACAGGTTTCCAGGTAATACGTATCACTATATGAAAAATACTCTGCCTGAGGCATTCTTTTCTGCAACCCCCAAGAAAGAAAAAAGAAATTAAACATAATTTGAAAATAATAGTGCCGAGTATACAGTAAATCCTAACCAAAGTGACACTTAAAATATTTCAGTATGAAATAAAAAGTAATGTTATAAAAACTCTTAATGCATTGATATTGCTGAAAATAGCTGTACCTTTGGGGATCTTTCTGATTCCTTTCTAATATTAGTGCTTTGCTCTTGTGCATGTTTTGTAAGTGCATTTCCAGCAACAATAGTTTGGTCCAGTTTTTCTGGAAACTCTAAAATACATAAGCAAACATTAGATTAAGGATAGTTATTTATATCACAGCTTGAATAATTTAAGCAAAACATATATTGCTAAAAATTTAAAATGCTGGCAGAATATTAAAATTTGAAGGAATTCATGGAGAATATGGTAAAAGGTGTGTATGTATGTATGTATGTATGTATGTATGTATGTACTCTATATATATACTCTCTCTGTGTGTGTATGTGTGTGTATGTGTATATATATCTCCATCCATTCAATCATATCCGGTTCTCGGCAACTGCCTCGACAAGTCCCTGCCGTTTTCTTCGCAAGGTTTTTCAGAAGTGGTTTTCCATTGCCTCCTTCCTAGGGCTGAGAGAGAGTGACTAGCCCAAAGTCACCCAGTCAGCTTTCATGCCCAAGGCGGGACTAGAACTCATGGTCTCCCGATTTCTAGCCTGATGCCTTAACCACTACACCAAACTGGCTCTCAAAAGGCATATTTTTGTTGTTTATTCGTTCAGTCGCTTCCGACTCTTAGACCAGCCTACGCCAGAGCTTCCTGTCGGCCGTCACCATCCCCAGCTCCCCCACGGTTGAGTCCATCACCTCCAGAACATCATCCATCCATCTTGCCCTTGGTCGGCCCCTCTTCCTTTTGCCTTCCACTTTCCATATAAAGGCATATAAATTCTCTGTATGGATCTTGATAAGAGAAGCCCATCATATTGAAGCTTAATAACATACTCCTGATTTTTCCTTATAAAATCCAACTACAATCCATCAACATTCTATACATTTTTTTTACTTCTTCAAGAGTCTTGCGTGAATGTGATGTAGGTTACAGCAACCCAACTTCCCACTGCAGCATGAACAAAATGGGGACTGTCATAGGCTGGTGGATTTTTTTGTTTTTCTCTTTAAAAAAGCCTCTCACAAACATTTCAGGGTGGGGGAGAACCATTTCATAAGCAGCCTGAAAAAGAAAATATTATCTTTCTCTGGATTCACAACTTAATGTCATAATTTACTGGACCATTATCATTAGGGTCAGTTTCTCAGGTCCTATGTACAGAAAAATTAGAAAAAATAACATACCTTCAGAAAATTCAGCAGCAGGATCAGATTTGGATTCAGGTTCCGGCGCAGATTCTAATTCATCCATTTTTTCCCCTCTGCTAGAAATGGTTCCTGACTCAATTGTCCCAATGTCACTTTGAGTCTCTGACTCACATCTTGATGTCCAGTTGTCCTTTTGGCTCCTTATCTTGATTAGCAATTTTTTTAAAGCTAATTTTGCTGAAGGCTGGCATGACTTTTCCACTTCGCTACCTAAAAAAAGAAAATAAAACCCAATAATATTTGAAAGCACCGATGAGAAGCAGCAGCTTTCTGGCTGTAGTTACACTATAAATGAATACTATAAAAATGTGCATCCAAGATACTATACATTGTAAAAACTGTACTATTTCAGTAAAACTGCTGTAATAGCTGCATTGTAAGCACAGTATAATTTTTAAGGATTCTATCCTGCAGTCCAGAGGTCGGCAACCTGTGGGCCGCGGGCCATTAGGAAGTGGGCCGCAGGGTGAGCTGGAGCAGCTGACTGGTGGGGGCCCAGAAGGGGAAACACCTCCACCTATCAGTGTGCGGCTCACGGCGTGCGTGGCGAGGCTTTTGCCTTTCTGCTGGAACCGAGGGCATTCTCGGGGTCCCTGGAGTCTGCCCTTTCGAAGGGGCAACCTCCGGGGACCCCGAGAATGCCCTCGGTTCCGGCAGAAAGGCAAAAGCCTCGCCGGGCGCCCAGGCTGCCGGCCGCTTCCCCGCTGCACAGCTGAGCGGCGTGGGTGTGTGTGTGTGGAAAATCTCCGTGCCAGGACTCCAAGCCTGGCTGGCAGCTCGACAAGTCAGAGTTTCTCAGAGCTCTGAGCTCTGAGACCTGGCTAACTTTCTATCTTGTTTGCAGGGGTCTACGGACCACTGAAGTTTCCCCCTGGAGAAGGGGGAACCAGAAGATTGCTCACAGAGCCATTGGAATTGCCCACTCCTGTTTTTCTTTGTTGTTTCCACCGCGGAGAAGAACGGGGGGTGCAATGAAATGGCCGAAAGAGGATTCTAGCTCTGCAGAGAACAGTAAGTCTCTTGGGAGACACAAGAGTGACAGCCAGCTTTTAGATCACCTTATATTAGTTTTCTTTTTAGATTAGTACATTTTTATTATTCTAAAATTTATCTTTGGACTTCGTTCAAAATGTTGGCTAGTTTTATGTTTTCTTTGCTATAATTAATTTTGGTGGAAGTTTGATAGATTTTATTTTGGCAACATAGTGAACAAGTTTTGTATTTTTCTGCCTTTCTTTTGTATCAGAGAAATTGGGACTTAAGAGACTTTGTTGGTATTTCTCACTCGACAAACTTACTGACTTTTGAGAAATTGTTTGTTTGGGTTAAGCAGCTTGCAGCCTGAAGAATAAAGAAGAATAAAGAATAAAGTATAGAGAATGTGTGCCTCTCTACCTTTTTTTTTCTCCTTTTCTATTTTTTTTTAGAAAGGACTATTTTTCATTTGGAATATATTTTCATCTTTCCCTTTACAAACTGTTTGAAATACTGCTCTGTGGAATTTTTTTATCTCTTACTTTAAAAGCTTTTCTCACTTAAAGAAATAGACATTATTGATAAATAATAGAACAGCTGTTCCTTGCTCCCTGAGAAATTTTTTTGTTTTGTCTACGGCAGTTGATTACGCTTTGAACAATAAATAATGGCCTTTCTCACAGTACTTCAGGATTTTAAGGAAGAAACCAGCAAAATTTTTTTGCAAATTAAGAAATCCATAGAACGTATATTAATAGTTTTGGTGGCTCAGGAACAGAAGGTACAAGGAACAGATTTAGAAACAGAGGAAAGATCTTTCGAACCAGTAGAGAAACAGGGAAAGAGGACTTTGAATGTATTGGTACAGAAGAAGATTATGATATCTTACAGGAAGTGGTCTATTAAATGTTTGGGCATAAATACATTGTGGCAGCTGAGACAGGAAGATTTTAATATGCAAATTGATAGATATGGCAAAATAAACATTTTGATATCCCACATGAGTTACAGAAATAAACAAGTTGCATATTGTGATATTGGCATAACCTAAACAGGAGATTTATTGATATTGATTTGGAATGCAAGGTGAATGAAAATGTGGATTTGGTATTGTACACAGAGTAAGCACAGATATGAGAAATTTACAGATGCATAAAAACATGATATTTTAAGTGTAAGATACAAGATTATAAATAAATATGTTGATATTATATATTACTCTTTCTGGAGACACATTTATGAGAAGACAATGAGATGATGAGATGGAATTAGAATGTAGGTTATTACAAGAATATGTTGTATGTATTAGGTTATATGTTATGTTAGGTTTTGTATTTTTGCTATATTATGTATTATGTTATGTAATATGTTAGATTATGTATTAATGGAATATATAGTCATAACATGAACAGAATATACTGTATTTTATTAGACGTAGATAAGGCCTTTATTTGTTATACTAATTGGACTTTATTGAAGATATAAATATAGATGTAAAAATGGAAAGAGCAAATGGAAAACATTTAATTGATGCAACAACGAACATTTGATTACTATTCTAAGGAGTAGAAACCAGAGATGGATTGTTGGAAGATATCAAGAAAGGCGAAACCTATATGAAGAACAGAAGATTGGATTATAGAAATCAAAGGGTATATGACAAAGAAAAGTTTCTGTGTATTGTATTAAGGACTAACATTTAAAGTTAATTGTTGTACTTAAAGTTCAAGGATAAATTGGAGGACATCTATTTTCTATATTTTTTCTTGTTTGTTATTTTTTGACTTCACTTTTTCTTTTCCCTTTTCTTACTTTGTATTTCTATTTCTTTTCTTTTGTATTAGCTTTTAATGTGTATTTTAAAATTAATAAAACTTATGGAAAAAAAAAAGAAAATCTCCGTGCCAGAAGGGGCCCAGCAGCATGCACACACGCAGTGAGGCTTTTGCCTTTCTGCCGGAACAGAGGGCATTCTCTGGGTCCCCAGAGCTTGCCCCTTCGAAAGGGCAGGCTCCAGGAACCCCAAGAATGCCCTCGGTGCCCCGAAGCGGCAGGCCTGCACACCCTGCCCCCGTCCGTCTGATTGGCTGCCGCCCGCAAACCCTGCCCCTGTCCAGCTGATTGGCTGTCGCCCGCAAACCCCGCCCCCGTCCGTCCAATTGGCTGCCGCCCGCAAACCCCACCCCCCGGTCCTTGAAAAAAAAATTTCTCCCTTAGCAATAACTTTAACAACTGATTCACACAAACTGGTCTGAAGTGGCCAGATGGCACCCTGGGTTAGCTGTAGTCGCCTTCGGTTTGTTTTTATTTCCCAGACGAATCTATAGCCCTGAGATTTCTTAGTGGCCTCCTATCCTAGTATTAACTACGTCCAACCTGACTTAGCTTTTGAGATCAGCCAAAGTTGGCTAGCTACCTGTCCTGACTTCGAGTGAAGGAAAACACGCTGAGACTTGGTGTTGAGGCTCTGGTGCTTTATTGTCCTACTCTACTAGACAGAATCCAGCTAAACTAAAATGAACTGGTAATGCTCAGAGAAAGGGTCCAAGAAATCAGGGCGGGGCCTTCTTTAGCCTCTTGGGAGGAAAGCAAAGTGCTTCAGTCCTATGCATGCGTTTCTCCCCCTGGAGGGAGCTCCCTCCTTCTTCGCCAGTTATCTCCCTGACACCACCTCACTGAATGTTACTGTCCACAATTTATACTCTTGTGCCCTTGAACACACTGTCCCGTGCATTTCTTGACTATTACAGTTGTGGTATGAATCTCAATGTAATCATCGTACACAAACTTTTGGGAAAAGTAGGTAAGAATATTCATGCATACTCCACAAAAGTCCTTCAACTGTTATTTTATATTGTTTTAGAGTGGTTGCACTGACTAACAGATCTGGTGCATGCTACTGTTTTAATGAACATGGACATCACTTAGGAATTGTTCGTACCACTTGGCTCATTGTCCTTCATCTCATCTGCCAATCTTGGAGGCAACTCGCATACAGGTTCTGGTTCCTGGGAAAGTTCTAGTTCATCTTGAGATCCATCAGAGAAAGCTGGCAAAGGCTGTGGATCGAGGTGCAAAATAAGGTCTCCTTTCATTTCTGTGTAACGAAACAGCAAAATGAAACCAACTATGCAATATTCTCTTTTCCAAATTACAATGCTCTAGATCAGGGGTCGGCAAACTTTTTTATGCCGGAGCCATTTTGACATGCTCAAGAGCCAGGGGGCGGGGTTTGCGGGCGGGGACCAATTGCGTGGAAGGGGGCGGGGTTTGCGGGTGGGGGCCAATCGCGCACACTTAAGGCCTGCTGCCGCCATGCCCACCACACCCACTGCAGTGCCCGCCGCCATGCACACCATGCCCGCTGCCAACATAGGGATTTGGAAAGCGAAGGGAGGGAATCGGGAAGCGCGCACACTGGTTCATGGGGAAGAGAGCTAGAGGAGCAGAGCGACGTTAGTTAAATGACCTGAGCCCACGGTGTCTTGGGGAGTATGGAGGGAAGATGAAGGGGGGGAAGAAGCCTTGGGAGTATAGAGGGAAGGGAAGGCCTGGCGGGGTGATTTAGCCTGGGGGGGGGTGATTTAGGCACCAGCTTGGAACAGCCACGGCTGGGGTGGTGGCGAGAAAACGCCGCGGCCGGGCCCTGCTGCTCCCGGACCCCGCCACTCGGGACCCCCGCCTCCTGGCCAAGCGCAGCTGCTCGCCGGAACGCAACCCCCAGGGAAGAGCGGGAGGACGAGCACGCGGCGGCGGCGGAGTGACGGCGCAGACCCGTCGGCTCAGCGGCGCCTGGGCCGCCTCTCGGGATTGGGCGCCCAGCCCGGCAGCGCTCTCTCGGCGTGGGCAGGGGAGCGCGCCCGCCCGCTTTCACTTGTCGCAGCGGTTCCCTCGGCGCGTCGCTCTCTTCAACGGGGTGGGCGGGCGGCCCTCTCCCCGGGGTCCGAGTAAGCCGGACAGCCCGCGGGGCTCTCTGCCGCTCCCTTCGACGGAGGAGGGACCGGCGTGGCTTGGGAGCTGCTGCTGCTGGTGGTGGCATGTCTGGGCGAGGCTTGCTCGGGCGCTCCGGCTGGAGTGCAGCGGGACGGGAGCGTCGCTGGCGGCCTGCGAGGACCGGCCAGGGAAGGCGTCTGCCTTTTATCCAGCAGGGACCCCCGCCCGAAGATAGTCTGGAGGGCAACTCAGCTCCCATTCCCCGGCCCTCTGCCGCCCACACCCGACGGCTAGCCGGAGGACCCCTGCCCAAAAGCGGGTGAGAAGGCCAAGACTTCTCCACCCCGGTTCCGCAGCTCGGAGGGGCGGGGAGCCTCAATCCCGCCTGCTGCGATAATCTGGGTTCGGTGCGGGGGAGGCTAGGCTGCTCGGGCGGCCAGCCGAGGCGGAGGCGCAGGTCTTCTGCGGCAAACTTCGCTGGGCCCCGAGGGGAGCCAGGCGTAGGAGAACCCCCCCGCTCCTGACCAATGGCAGCTGCCGGGGGGGGGACTGACAGCCTCCCCCCTCTCGCAGGCGCTCCCAAAGGTTTGCCTGGGGGAGGGGAAAAGGGGACCCACCGGCTTTGCCACCCCCCGCGATCGGGCGGGCAAGTGGCGGGGGCGCTGGTGCGTGCGGGGAGAGGGCGGAGCAGGCGGCCCCACCTGGCTCTTTGCGCGCCGCCCGTGACACCTGATCCGCTGGAACGCCCGCACGCCTTCCCTGGCTGGTCTTCGCGGGCCGCCGGCGACGCTCGCGTCCCGCTGCACCCCAGCCGGAGCGCCCGAGTGCCAGGCGTCGAAGGGAGCGGCAGAGAGCCCCGCGGGCTGTGCGTGAGGTGTGGGCGGCTGCGGGTGGCCCCGGCCTTGGAGAGCGAGAGCGCGTAAGAGTTTGGGGGTGGGATCCAATCACGTGGAAGGGGCGGGGGTGAGTTCAGCTGCGGAAGAGCCACACTCAAGGGGCCAAAGAGCCGCATCTGGCTCAAGAGCCGTCATTTCCGACCCTTGCTCTAGATTATAGAGTAAAAAAAAATATACTACCTTGATTTCTGATAATGGCTAACTGTGTTAAGATAAAATTATCTTATGGTGAGACAATTTATAATGAGAGCTTCCACCATATGGTAATTTTAACCATCTGCTGTTAAGAATCATCATGCGAACAACACTGTCAAACTATACCCTAAATACCATATTTCTGTTAAAATGTGAAGCATCATCTACTTAAAAACAAACATATGGGATTCCCAAATGGAATATTTTTTCAAATCTTAAACAAGTACATCAGAAACAAAGGATGGGGTAGGGAAACTATGTGCTTCTTAGTTCCTTCTTTTTCATGTAGAAACTAATTTATTTGGGCTGTCAGCTGCAACTCATTGAGCAGCACCCAAATAATCCAAGGAAGTGCCAGGGGCACAGATTTACCGTAGGCCTCTAACTATGTTAAGCTTTTCCACTGCAACTAGATGGACTCCCGTGCAAGGCCCACTAAACTGGGCAGGGATTCACAGAACCAATACAGGTAGTTCTCGTTTTACGACCCTAACTGGGACCAGCAACTCCACCGCTAAGCAAAGCAGTCACTAAATGGGAAATCATGTGACTGTGACTGTGCTTTCTGGCTGGAAAGAGACAAGACTAGTCAGTTTCACACCTTCGGTTTTTGTTTGCCTCTTAACCACTCCCCCACCCTTTGGAATGCTTGAGTGCCTGCTTACTGTCTTGTACACATCGAAAGCAATCTCCCCACTCTGCCTGGGGACAGTGGGAAGGATCAGGCAAAGAAACTGCTTGCTTCCTCCGCAGAGCAGAGAGATCGAAGAGGAAAAGATTTCAAGAGAGTACTGTAAGCTGTTTGCATAGCGCATCTGTGCTCCCAGCCCCGGGCTATCAGTGCGATTGCACTGCTTTTGATGTGTAGAAGAGTAAACAGCTTACTCTCTTTCAATCCCTTCCTCTCCGATCTCTCTGCTCTGCAGGGGGGGGGGACAGGTCAGGCACAGGACAACGCGTACCGATCATAATGGTGATCTCATGACTTAAGGACGCTGCAAAGGTCATAAATGGCCGTAAAGTTATTTTTTCAGCATGGTCATAACTTCGAACAGTCGCTGAACGAATGGTCAGTAAGCAAGGACTACCTGTACATGACAATATGCCAATGTGTCTCTTGAAGAGACCTGTTAATAAAAAAACATAACTGCAGTGCAGAAATTTAATGCATGTTCCAGAGTACGCGCACAATTTATGCGAGGCAGTGACGACTTCACCACTGTGAAATGGTATTTCTCTTGGAAAATTGCCATATATTTTGGAGCATAGCTGATGGCATGCTGCCGCCGCCACTATGGTGGTGTGTGCAGAGGCAGCGTGCCATTAGCGCTTCCGGGGTTTAGTGCGAAAGACGAGGCCACTGCCGCCGTGCATGCCGCCCCCGCCGTTGGTGTGTCACCAACGGTGGGACTTTGGAAAGCACTGTTTTGGAGGAATTTCTGGGTTCCCCCGAAAATAGTTAAAAGGCTACTGTTCTAAATGATGCTCACTCATATTTCCAGTATACATGTCTTCAAAGGCACACTCCAGCTCCCTCTGCCATTCTTCTTTGATTTCCACACGTCTATAGGTCGGTTCAAATAGTTGCGGTGGCATCTGGGCTACAATCCGCCTTCTGTGGGCAAGGTCAATATTCTGCATCTGTTCAAGCTCTTTCATCAACTTTTCCTTGTCCTTTAAAGCAGATATATTTAGTTTAAAAGTCATTGTATTGTCGAAGGCTTTCACGGCCGGAGTTCAGTGGCTGTTGTGGGTCTTCCGGGCTGTGTGGCCATGTTCTGGAAGTTGTGGTTCCTAACGTTTTGCCAGCATCTGTGGCCAGCATCTTCAGAGGGCAGGAGCACAGACAGAAGAATCTACCTGAGCACAGAAAAAGCGCTTCTGTCTGTGTTCCTGCCCTCTGAAGATGCTGGCCACAGATGCTGGCAAAACGTTAGGAACCACAACTTCCAGAACACGGCCACACAGCCTGGAAGACCCACAACAACCATAAAAAGTCATTCCTAAAAACCACCAGTTTATTGACATAACATCACTGTCAGGTTTGATAAAGACAGCTTTTTGCAAGGAAAGACTCAGAAAGAAATTAAGTGAAATGCAGAGAGAGCATATTTATTAATGAGAATAAAGGTTCTGCTATATAAATCATAGGGTGAGTTTCAATACATATATAGAAGTTAATGTAATATATACAGAAGTGTAAGTTATTTTGAAGCAAATTATTTTACAGAACTTACTGCTACAAATACCAACATGTAGGTATAGGGCCCGATTTCAACATGATTTATGGTCCAAAAGCAGGCTTTTATTAGTCATACATCATTATGAAATGATAGTTTCAGTTCTGATGATTTTCTTGTATGCTGAAGACACATATTGTTAATTGCTATTCAAAATGAAACATTAATGCTTTCCTTTTTCCGCAACATCAGGTACATTAAAATTACATTAAGCATTCTGGGAAGGTAAACCCACATAATTCTCCCTTAATATCTCAATTTTCTAGTGGGTCTCCTGAATTAATAAAATATCCCAATAAATTAACCCCTAACACAGAAAGTCCAAAAAAAAAAAAACCATATTAACTTCCTTTTTAACCAACTTATAAAACAGATAGCAGAGCTCTTATATACCAAAGAAAGGTATTTCTACATAAATCTAGATGTAAGACATACAGCCTACCAAATTAGATGCAAATTGGAAGTCATTCACTCGTTTACTTGCCTTACTACTTTCCTGGTTATATACGTACACAACCCAGGGGATTGTAATTAGCTGGTGCAAACTGGTAGGGAATTGCTATGAGAAGCACAGACATAACTTTGGTGCTAGGAAATCTGGATGTTGGGGGTTTGAAATTAGCAGGAGTCACAACAGAGAAGAGGATATATAGGAAAATAGGAAGAAATGGGCAGAAGATCCCAGAATAAGATAAAGGGGGTTGTTATTATTATTATTATTACAGGTAGTCCTTGCTTAATGACAGTAATTGGGACTGGCAACTCTGTCACTAAGCAATGTGGTCGTAAAGCGTGACATCACATGACCACGCAGACTTACGATGGCAGTTGCAGCAGCTCCAGCTGCCATCATTGGCGAATCCCACGTGGCCGCAGCATTCCGCAGTCACATGATTGCCATTTGCGACCTCCCGCCAGCTTCCCCATTGACTGCTTGTTGGGAGACAGCAGTGAAGGTTGCAAATGGCGATCACATGATCGCAGGACACTGCGACCATCCTAATTGCAAGCCGGTTGCCAAGTGCCCGAATCGCAATCATGTGACTGTGGGGATGCTGCGATGGCGGCAATTACGAGGAACAGTCGTAAGTCCCCTCGTTCAAACACCGTCGTAACTTTGAACACTTGCCGAATGAGGACTATCTGTATTTGACTTATATCCTGTCCAGTGTTTGGGTTGGAGGGACAGGGCACTGAAGGCAAGAATGCCAGGAGCTCCCTGTGTGTGACAGCTGGGAAAGGGGATCGAGGACAAAAAAGAGGTAAGAAATAGGAAGAGCCAGCAAGGAGCAGGTGCAAAAGGAATTCAGCATGGAAGTTGGTCCATGAGACTTTTGCAAGGCAACTAAGGTTATTGAATTGTGTGAATAGGTTTGTGCTTTTAAAAAAATGTAAGCTAAAAAATGGCTTTTGGGTGAGAGAGAGAAAAAGACTGCATTTTCCTCTCAGGACTGAGATTCATTCTCACTGAATTCAATAACTACTGATCAGAAAAGTTTTCTTTTGTTTATGCACCTGTATAATATTGTCTCTCATCTCTAGGGTTATTGTTTTACTGTAAATAGCAAATAGAATTGTTCATAATTGGTACTGAATGTCAGTAACAAGTAAATCTCATTGCTTTTCTCTATATGACAAAACCACTTCAACTCACTTCTTTTATACTGGTCACTCACTTTTGTAGTCAGTCCACATTCATTCAGCACACAGTCATTCTTGATTATATATCTTCTTGCCTTACTACACACATATCTTAAGTACTCCACTCCTAGCACATCCAACATATTTTATGCCTCTCCTGACACATATCCAAGCTTCATACCCATAAAACAAAGTGGGCAGAACCACACTCTTATACACAACATTTTTCACTTCTTTTGACAAACATTTATTCTTTGCAATAGATCACTACTATTTTATCAGATAGGGGAAATTGAAGAAGAAATATTCCAACAAGGTACACAAACGTATCCACTTGCTCTAGATTTTCTATACAGATATAGAAAAGGTATAACTTGCAGTTGTTTACTGTATTTTCCTGACAACCACTAAAATCTTGGTCTTCAATACTTTAATTTATAGATCCATGTTCCTCATTGTATTGTATATCTAACTAACTTTCATCACAAATTATTTGGTTTCTCAACCAACAACAGCATCATTTGCATACAAAACTACATGTACATTCAAATCATCACATCACATCAACCACCACACATGCCTTACACATTCATCTATCAATACATTAAACAACCACTGGGTCATCACACATCTTTTTTTAATACCAGCTTAATGCAGAACAATTTCCTAAGAATTCCATACAAGTTTTCGTTATTGCCCTTAAGTAAAAATTGCCTGAAAGTAGGTCATGTTCAAAAGATTGCTAACTTTATTTAAGATTCAGTTTGCACTGCTTGCAAACCATTCAACATAGTTAATAGCAACCTTTTCACCCATAGATACTGAACTGTTTGTGTTTCATCACTTTTATAGCCTCAGACGCCAAACCTCACCTTCCCCCAGGCCTGAATTACTGCAGCGTGGCTTTCCAAATCTTCAACTATATTTCCCCTTTGACAGCAGAAAGAACATTCCAACTATGAATCAGAAGGCTAAGGGTAAACACCTCAATGCATTATTCCAAAATACCTTAGAACAATGTTAAGAAATTTTCTCTTGAAGTCACTGAAGCTATGATATCATTTGCAATTATTAATTCTCATTTTATTACTTGCATTTGAAGAGGCACAATGTTTATGTTTTACTTACTCTTGCCAGCCGAACCATCTTTAAAGCATGTTTTCCTCTCAAATAAGCTTTTTCCAGCTGTTCTCTCCTTTCTCTTTCTTTGTCATTTTGTAGCTCTTCCTTTTGTTTGACTTCCTCTTCAGCGAGTAACCGAGCATCTGGCTGACAAGCAACCAGCAACTAGTTAGCAACCAAGTTCTGTGGTGCCTCAAAGAAAGCCACAACTAAAATAAAATTCTATGGCTAAAATGTATCAAACCAAAACAAACCTGGGATCAACTTCTTCAATACCCAAGAGATGCACTCATATAACCACCATGAATCTACCAGCTTTAAATAAATGGAGTGTCTATTAGACAGACTCTAAGATGGGGGGGGGATAGCTCCCCCCTCCCTATACCTAGCATGTGAACCAATGATATGGTACAGAAGAGCAGTTACTATTTGCCCTGCTGGAGAAAAGTGTTTCCTAGAAATAATGTGGTAGGACATTCTCTCAACATCTTGAAACCTCTAAAGCAGGGTTTCTCAACCTTGGCAACTTTAAGATGTGTGGACTTCAACTTCCAGAATTCCCCAGCCAGCATGGGAGTTGAAGTCCAGAGATCTTAAAGTTGCCAAGATTGAGAAAGCCTGCTCTAGAGGTTTCCAGAAGTCTTGGACCATGCATGGTATCTGTACTTCTAGACCAGGGGTTCCTAAACTTTTTGCCATCGCATCTCCCTTTAGTGTCATCTTAATGTATACACCTCCCCTAAAAATACAAACACCAAAATGAACACAAATGAACAATGAAAACAATACAATGAAGCTTTGGGAAAGGTGGATTTATTTTAACAATGTACAACTAAAGGATTCTTCACACCTCCCCTGGACTTTGTCTGCACCTCCCCAAGGGAGGTAAACCTCACAGATTGGGAAACCCTGTTCTAGAGGATTATATAAACATGCAACAAGACAAGAGAAAAAGGTATACACCCACATACAGATAGCCTTTGAAGAGGACAGTTCCCAAAGACACGAAGAATGAAAAGGGAAGTTTGGGTGAAATTGTCTGTTCATCTATTCTATTGTCAGTCTTACTAGTTCTTACTTCTGTGTCCTTGTTTACTCTGTGTAGTACCCTTTTCAGTTATACCAAATTTGTATTGCTAAGTTAGTTCACCAGTTGAGATTTTTTAGAAGTATGCATTAAGAAAAAAAAACCTCTCACTTGTTTTGGTAATGATGAAAAGGCTTGATTTTCATTTTTACATTTATTAATATCATGTCTACCAGAAATGTAGTGGCTGTAATTCTGAAAATAGGTTTCCCACTCAGCTATGCAAAAGCAAAAATCTGCTTTTAGAGACTTCATGCAAACATTTACTTTCTATAGTTACAGCAAATCCAGGAGGTCTCGTTTTTCTAGATCTCTTCCATTTTGCTGTAACTGAGACAGAAGGAAATGGGTCACCATTAACTACACTGAGAAGCTGCCTTGATAACATCACCTGAGCTTTTTCTCTCCTCACACTGTGGTCCATCACTATACCTTTAGGGCGTAACAAAAGGAGAAAAGGAGAGCCACTCCATTTACTCATCTGAGATAAAAGCTATTGTAGGAAGGTCTTTCCCTCTTTTAACTATTTCAGCTAGTCATTACAAGAAGAATTTCTAGTGCATAATCACGTTATGCTTGCATTTCAGCTGGTAAATAGAAGATGTTTATAACTTTATTAATTGCTAGTTTACAACAGCTCATTTTCCTCATTTCCCCCCACCCCTCCAAACTGTAAAT
The DNA here is from genome assembly GCA_023362775.1 of Charina bottae. NCBI lineage: Eukaryota > Metazoa > Chordata > Lepidosauria > Squamata > Charinaidae > Charina > Charina bottae. Next base: position 376,864 of record JALMGJ010000048.1, on the reverse strand, counting down.
CTGAAACAGAGTCAGACACTTTATTGGTATGTTCTATCCTGGGAATCTTTCTGGCTGAAAAGCAAAGTATAAATGTTTTCAATTAACAGATAAAATACATAATGGTTACTATGCAGAATATTCCATGTGCAACCTGAAAATCACCTGTTCTGTGTTCATTTCTCTGTCCACATGTGGGTCAAAGATATGGTGGCGACTAATGGAAAAATTATCAACATCACTAATTTTCACTGTAGGTATATTCTTCAATTCAATATTCTGAAAAGTTGAAATAATGTATTGCTTTAACAAGAGTGACATTTTTTGAGTTTACACTACACAAAACAAACAAACAATATATGACTGCTTATTGTATATAAAGTGCCAAATCCTGCCAGAGGTAGAATACCCCAAGCTATCAACAAAACAAAACAAAACAAAACAAAACAAAAAACAAAACAAAACAAAACATGAATTGCAAATACATATTAATGATCTTGGTAAAACAGCTTTAGGAAGGTAGCATTCTTAGGAAGAAACTTACATTTTCACTATATTCCAATCTGTAATATTCTGCAAATTGATGCATGACAATAATAATGTAATATTTTTTATGGGCTGAAAACCAAACATAATTAGACGATACAATAAATTATAAATATGTGGTGTTCACATATCAGCTTAGTGGTCCTTAGAACAATAGCCATTAAGATCCTCTCCACTACTCCCACTTCAGTGAAGAATGAGAAATAGCAACTAAGCTAGAGAATTTCCAGCTATGATTAAATTTACTTATGAATCTTTCATCTTACAGCTCATACTTTTAATATTAAACTACATCAAAATATTCTAAAAGTTTATCAGAAAAGGAGATTAACTGCAATATATAATGTTTCTGAAGCAGGAAGAACACCATGTGCAACAAAAGGCAAGTAGAAGCTCTCATTCTGAACTAAATTATTCATGCTTAAACTTCTCTGAAATTAAGGAAGTTGTGAGCGACAATTAACTTGTTCCATCAATTCGAATGCATTTAAGCACAACTAATTATCTCTGATTACGACCGCTGAGTGTGAAGTAGGCAATGCCAAAACTCTTAGTAGCACGAGTCTGTACAATTACATACTTTGTTTCAATCTTTTATAGGCAAAAAAAAAAAAGAGTTATAGGAAGCATTTTGCGTAAAACATCCAATGAATTATGACGCAGGAAAAACTGTTGAAGCAAGTAAAATATTTTCTTAAAACATTCAAAATTTCCCCAGAAAGTGCCATATTATGTACTTGATATATGCACTAATTAATCTGAATGGACAAAACTGATTTAAACAACTTTGGCTTCATTAGCAGCTAGAATATCACCCAACACTCATGCTGTCATTCCCTGTTCCTACAATCAACCAACTTGTATTACTGTTATAATTAAGTTAAACCTTTTATTTATTTGTTTGTTTGTTTGTTTGTTTGTCGAATTTATCACCACCCATCTCCCCCGGAAGAGGGACTCTGGGCGGTTTACAGTAAAAACACAAATTAAAATACAGCTATAAATACAATCAATAGCTATAAGATTATAAAATGTAATAAAATCTGGATGGCAGAGGTTCTTCTTCAGTCCACGAGTAAAAAGGGCCACTCTGGGGCTGTTCTAGGGAGCTAGCATCAGCTATTATCACAAGGTTGCATTTTAAAGCGTTAGCATTTCAGCAGTTTGTAAAGTATTTGCAAAGAGTACTCACTTCAAATGGGTGGGGGGGAGGAGGAGGCAGGCTTGCAACTCTGGCAGCTCTTTCCCTTTCTACCTCAAACGCGTGCTTTCGCGCACTTGCTCGCCTTGTTTAGAAAATAAGAAAAAGTAGCAAGAAATAGAACAGGTTAATCAAATCTCTGCTCTCGTCCCATATTTCTAAACAACAAATGCCAGAAACGTAGAGATAGATAAACCTCTGCTGTCTTTGGTTCTGGCTGGGTTGCACTACCTAGGCTAGATCTGGTTTGTATTCTGGACTTGCAGCTCCTGCTTGAGCGGCAGATAACAACTAATTAGGCCTTCATACAGTTATATATTGTGCACCAGTTACAATCTTACCTGGACCAGGAAGCCCTACTTACAGTCACTCATACCGTTTTTTAATCCATTCAATCGTGCCAGATTCTCGGAGACTGCCTGGACAAGTCCCTGCACTTTTCTTGGCAAGGTTTTTCAGAAGTGGCTTGCCATTGCCTCCTTCCTAGGGCTGAGAGAAAGTGACTGGCCCAGGGTCACCCAGCTGGCTTTGTGCCTAAGGCAGGACTAGAACTCATGGTCTCCCGGTTTCTAGCCTGGTGCCTTAACCATCACACCAAACTGGCTCTCACTCATACCTTAGTCACCTTTCATTTGGACTACTGCAATCCACTCTACGTGGGGCTACCCTTGAAGACTACCTGGAAATAATCCGGTTCAGAATGTAGCAGCTCAAGTTGTGATAATTACCACTAGGCATTCTCATGTAACATCTCTGCTTTAGGAGCTGGGCTCATTACCAGTTACTTTCCAGGACCAGTTCAAGGTGGTTATCTTGCTGGTTGTCACCTATAAAATCCTACGTGGACAGGGATCTGGATATCTTTGGGACCACCAACTCCTAGTGGTTTCTGCCTGTCCAGTAAGATCTGGTACAATAGGCTTTTTCAGGGCCCTTCCTGACTGTCATATGAAGGAATCTCAGAAACCTTCTCATTCACAGCCCTTCTTTGGAACAGTATCTCCACCAGGATTAGATTAACTCCCTCCCTGTTTCTATTCTGAAAAGCCATTAAACCTTGGTTGTTCTGAAGGGCTTTAGATATGGAACTGCTGTGAAGAAGGAGGCCCCCTTTTATGGTATGCTTTTGATGTTGTCTGCTTACTCCTTTGGCACTAACTTTATTGCAATTTATTTACTTGTTTGTGCTATTTTTTGGCTATTTTGATGTAGGTTTTATAAGCCACTCAAAATCTACATATGTTAGAGCAGCATACAAAGCCAAGTAAGTAAATAAATAAATAAAAACCTGTGGAGGCAGTCCCCAATTCTGGCAATTCTTCCTAACAGCCCAGTTCAGAATTTTCAGGTTTTGCAAGGGACTAGAGTGGGAAGGGCAAAATCAGTACAGGTAGTCCTTGATTTATGACAATTGGGACGGGAATTTCCATCGTAAATCAAGTCACCCACATGACCAGACCTGATTTTACGACCATATTTATGGTGGACGTTAAGCAAATCCAGCTTCCCCAATGGGCGTTTTTTGCAGGGAAAACAGCAAAAAAGTTGCAAAACACAATCACGTGACCGCAGGACACTGCAACCGGTTGTAAATGCAAGACAGTTGCCAAGCACCCAAAATGCAATCATGTGACTTTTGCGATGCTCAGAAGTGCTTTACAGCAGGGGTCCCCAACCTGTGGGCCGCAGCCTGTTGGGAAGTGGGCTGCACAGCAGGTGAGTGGTGGTGGTCCGCACGATTGGCTCCCGCCTGCAAACCCCGCCCCCCGTGATTGGCTCCCGCCTGCAAACCCCGCCCCCCGTGATTGGCTCCCGCCTGCAAACCCCGTGCGATTGGATCCTGTCTGCAAACCCCGCCCCCGTAATTGGCTCCCGCCTGCAAACCCACCCACCCTGGTCTGTGGAAAAATTGTCTTCCACGACCAGATCCTGGTGCCAAAAAGGTTGGGTACCCCTGCTTTACAGGCCATAAAGCACCAATTCTGAGGCCATCGTAACTTCGGACCATTGTTAAATTAACTTTCACATTAATTCAGGATTCAACCTTAAATACATACACATGGAAGAATCTTTTTAGATATTTCAGCAGTGAAGGTTTGCATGACAAGAAGGTGATGATTATTACCTTGTTTGGTCTCTTAGCAATTTCTCCTTCTGATTTTTCTGTTCTTTCAGTGCTTCCTTATACCTCTTGTTTGCTATTTCTTTCCGTTCTTCTGCTTGCTTTGCCAGTGCCTCCAAATCAGGCTCCTTTGAAACGAGAGACAAGCAGATAGGTGTAGCATGTTAGGCAGCTGCCAGTAAATTAATTTAAATGAGAAAAAAAAGTTCTTTCCAACACTTCCTTTAAAAAAAAAAGTAGTTTATATGTTTTCTTTCTCTACAAAAGCATCCAAACCAGCCATTTTCAACCTGGTGACCTCTTGTTCTTTAGAGGACTACAAATCCCAGAACTTAGCTTCAGCCATGCTGGTTGGAAATTCTGTCAGGAGGACACCAGGTTCAGAAATGCAGCTGCAGGAAGTCTCCCTTTCAGACAGATTTCACTGGCCCAAAACTAGGCCCTGGTTCCAGTTTCTCATTAAAAAAAGCCTTCATGCCCAGCACTAGGTCCTTTCTTTCCACAAGATAATACACTATGACTCGAGTGCTGCCCCACGGGCTGCCTCTCCAGCAGGGGCTGCCCCACTTCTGGTGAAGCAACAGACACCAGCTTTGCTTGACTCCTGAGAGTATGTAGCAGAAACCCCTCCACCAGTTTTTCTATGATACCCTCTTTAAAGTCTTTAAAGAGAATATTATGCCCAGAAAAAGTAAGATTTTTCCCAACAAAAATATCTTTACAAATCTGAAGGTTCCATATCATTTCCCCATCCTTTCTTCACTTAAGAGATCACCTATACATGAACTTTCTGTGGGAAATGACCGACTGAACAACTTTCCCTGTGAGCTCCATGGGCAGAGCTGGCAGCGTGGTAGTCTTTTTCGGGCACAGGCAGGTTTTTCTGTAGCCCCAAGTGTTTTTCCAGATTAAGGAAAACGCTGAGAATCGACCCATTTGTCCTCCAGACAGTGAGTTGTAGCCAGGAGATCGTAGACAGCGTCTGCGACCAAGCGGTAAGACTACACTGGGAGGCTGGGATTTAATCTTTTTCTAAGCCACGCATGCAACTCCTTAAAGGGGAAATAAGTCGTGCCTTCCCATATCTTAAGCACCCAATTTGTTTTTTTAAGTCTTGTATCTTAAGAGAAGCTTTTTACAGTCAGAAAAAGTGGAATCTCTTGGTGATTATAGTTATTTTTGGAGATTTTTAACTATAAAAAAAAGTTTTGGCTTTTTTTTCTCCCATCTCGGTTATATTGAGAGCTGTAACATTGCCTTTCCGTTGTTATCTTTGTTGCTGAATTTCAAGGTTGGAGTGTTCTTTCTTCACATTTCTTATTCTAAACTTTAGGCTTTCTGTTTACTTTTTTCCAAATTGTCTGCTAGGGGCGTGGTGGCTCAGTGGGTAAGACGCCAGGCTTGTCGATCGGAAGATCGCAAGTTCGGAGGTTCAAATCCCTAGCCCTGCGTGCGGAGTGAGCTCCCACACTAGCTCCAGCTCTTGCCAACCTAGCAATTTGAAAGCATGCAAATGCAAGTAGATTAATAGGTACCACTTCAGTGGGTAGGTAACAGCATTCCGCGCACGTCATGCGGCCACATGACCGCGAAAGCGTCTTCGGACAACGCTGGCTCTTCGGTTAACAAACGGAGATGAGCACTGGCCCCTAGAGTCGGACACGACTGCACAAATGTGCGGGGGGAACCTTTACCTTTATATTTTCGTTGGTAATTTTGGATTAATTCATTAGCCTCTATTTTTGTGAGCTATAATTTATTGTTTGAACAATGGAAGATTTTAAAGATCTCAGAGAATTACATTGTCAGCAAGAAGATATTTTTCCAAAGGGTTGTCAAATTATTATACAGACTGGGACATTCGAGATGAGATTCTAGCTAAAATGAAACAACTATATGAAAATACTATGATAGAAGACGACGACATTGGAAAAGATGGCGTTTTTACTTTTGTGGGGGAGAATGAAATATTCTCAGCTGAAAACTCTGGATTGGCGTTTATGGGATTAAAACGACTTAGGACTGCACAAGGAACTGCCAAGCGGGGGAAATGTCATGACTATTTCAATCAATGTTATGGGAAAGAAGAGTATGTTATGTGGGAGTTTTTTTTTTCTTTCGCTGGAAAGATTGTATTTTTGGGGGCTGTTGGGCTGTCAGATCTTTGTAAAAAAAATGCTGTTGGTGTAATGGTGAAATATTTAAATGCCCTGGTAAAAAGGAGGAGGGGTAAAAAATTAAGAATATTTAATTGGACTGATAATGAGGTTAACATGATTTACAGGATTTTTGATTTCTAAGTCTTAAAAGGTATTGACAAGTTCTGGTAATATTTTATATTGTTTTTAAGCATAATTAGGGTTGATTGTTAATTATAAAGGTAGACAATTTATAAAAATTAAGAATATTTAATTGGATTGATAATGAGACTAATATGATTTCTTTTATTTTCTTATGGTTTGGATTAGGATTTATAGGGTTATAGATTTGTAAAACTTAAAGGATATTGATATGTTTTATACTGTTTTTTTAGATCTAATAGGGTTAAGATTGTTTATTATAAAGGCAGACAATTTATTTGTTTATATAATTTGATGTCTATTGTGTAGACAGAAGTATATAGAATAGAAGTAGAAAGAAAAAAAATTAAATGGATTATTTTTTAAGAGGGAGGGAAGTTTGAAGTAGAAATTTAAATATATGTATGTATGTATGTATGTGTGTGTATGTATGTATGTATGTGTATGTATATACATGTGTGTGTGTGTGTGTGTGTGTGTATATATATATATATATATATATATATATATATATAGTATATATATATATATATATAGAAAGTTATAGAAGAAAGTTCAAAAGCTGGGTTGCAGTTAAACCTCAAAAAAACCAAGATTATGGCAACCAGCTTGATTGATAACTGGCAAATAGAGGGAGAAAAAGTGGAGGCAGTGACAGACTTTGTATTTCTAGGCGCAAAGATTACTGCAGATGCTGACTGCAGCCAGGAAATCAGAAGACGTCTACTTCTTGGGAGGAGAGCAATGGCAAATCTTGATAAAATAGTTAAGAGCAGAGACATCACATTGACAACAAAGGTCCGCATAGTTAAAGCAATGGTATTCCCCGTAGTAACCTATGGCTGTGAGAGCTGGACCATAAGGAAGGCTGAGCGAAGGAAGATAGATGCTTTTGAACTGTGGTGTTGGAGGAAAATTCTGAGAGTGCCTTGGACTGCAAGAAGATCAAACCAGTCCATACTCCAGGAAATAAAGCCAGACTGCTCACTTGAGGGAATGATATTAAAGGCAAAACTGAAGTACTTTGGCCACATAATGAGAAGACAGGATACCCTGGAGAAGATGCTGATGCTAGGGAAAGTGGAAGGCAAAAGGAAGACCAAGGGCAAGATGGATGGATGATATTCTGGAGGTGACAGACTTAACCATGGGGGAGCTGGGGATGGTGACGGCCGACAGGAAGCTCTGGCGTGGGCTGGTCCATGAAGTCACGAAGAATCGGAAGCGACTGAACGAATAAACAACATAAGTAACTTGGAATCATTTACTTCATTTTTCCTATGAAATACAACTACCCTGGTCTTTGCTGCGTTAATTTGTAGATCCATACTCCTCACTACATCATACAACCTAATATTTGCTGCAAAACATTTGGTTCTCAACAAACACCAAACATCATCACGGTCAGCATTCAAAACTACACGCACATTCAAATCCTCACCGTAAGCATTCCTTATGCATTTATCCATAAATGCATTAAAAAGCCAAGAGGACATCACACACCACGGACTTATTCCCTGCTCAATGCTGAACATTTGCCAAGCATTCCATTTAGTCTCATACATGCTTTACTTTGCCATATATCATTCTTATTCCATTCAGCAACCAATATCAACTCCGTTCTTGCACAAAACATTCTATAATTCAAGTTTATTCACTTCAGCATATGCTTTCTCTAAATCAACAAATGTCCAATTAAGTTTTGTTTCTCACATACATTTCCTCAGTAAAAAGACAATATTTCCTTAACTTCTTACTAGTGAAACAAATGCTTACATGAACTTTTCAATACAAATTTGTACAAATCATACAATTAGTAAAATATACAACATCTGCAGGAAGCTTTGGAGGTGACACGATCTCAATCATTTACCTACATTTTCCTTTGCTTCTCTATGCCCTTCTCCTATAGCTCTTAAACTGGACAGGTATAGATTTTCCAGAGCTTTAATCTTCTCATCCTGTGTTTTCTGCCATTCTGCCTCCAGTTCTTCTGCCAACTGATTCAGGTGTTCATCTCTTCGCTGCTTAACATCTTGCCTTCTCTGCAAAGCAATATTCCGCTCCTGTTCCCTGACCTGGAAAAAAACATGGTTGGTCAACAATTCTGTAGAAGACTTTACCAAGCATTCCAATTGCTATATCTTGATGTCCAGTTGTTCTTTTATTTTAATTGGCTGCGTACAGTCTGCTTATTTGAGGGACCACCTATCTCCCATAGTATCTGTCTGGCTGATTCAATCTGGCAGGGTTAGAGCATGCTGGCTTCCTTCGATTAAACCAGGGGTCTCCAACCTGTGGGCCGTGGCCCACTAGTGGGCTGCAGCCTGTTAGGAAGTGGGCCGCACAGCAGGTGAGCGGTGGTGTCAGGAACGAGCCTGTCCCTGCCGCCATGAGTTGGAGGAAGAGCAGCCAGTAGCAGGAAGAAGCTGGGAAGGCGCAAAGACAGAGCCTGAGCAGCTGATTGGTGGGGACCCTGAAGGGGAAACACCTCCACCTATCAGTGTGCGGCAAAGAAGGGTGGAGAGGTGGGTCGAGCAGCGTGAGGCCCGATTGGCTCCCGCCTGCAAACCCCGCCCCCGGTCTGCACAATTGGCTCCTGTCTGCAAACCCCGCCCCCGGTCCGTGCAATTGGCTTCCGCCTGCAAACCCAGCCCATGGAAAAATTGTCTTCCACGGAACCGGTCCCTGGTGCCAAAAAGGTTGGGGACCCATGGATTAAACAACGCAATCTATCAGGACCCAGAAGCATGCCTTATCTCTAGCAGCGCCTGCCCTCACCCTGCTGGTGTTATGAAGGGTCTTTAAGACCTGGCTCTTCACCCAGGCCTTTGGGGAGGGTGACTGAAGTTCCCTTGGGTTGTATGAGTCTGTCTCTTTCTCATTTCTGTCTGGTTTTTATCATCTTTTACTCCTTATTCTTGTCTATTCTTATATTTCTTTTTCAGTTTTTAATGTTTTTTTTACTTGTGAACCACCCAGAGCTGTTGAGTCGGGCAGTATATAAAATAAATAAATAAATAAGCCATGCAATACCTTTATTTTGGTCAAGAGCAATTCCCCACTTCCTCATCCTAACTTCCTGCCTCAACCTGGTTTGCCAATTTAAGTCTGTGCAGAGATCTTAGCAAGAAAGAAATCAGTGTCATATATTCCTTTCCCAGAGCTGGAAGCTATGTGTTTGGACTTGCTGATTACGATTCAGTAAATGTGGTACACTTGGCTGGCATGGAAACAGTGAACAGAAAATCCCAATCTTCCTCCTAAATCTGGAGCCAGGGAAGAGGTTAGAGATCACTGCAAAGTTTATAGGACTATTCCCAGGCACCTCTGCAACTCTAGGGAAGTTGAGATATTGCCTAGAATGCACTGTTTCCATATGCCCACTTAAAAACCGAGTATCTGCTTATTTAACAGCTCAAAGGCAAATCACTCCTGCCAATGCAAACACACCTGTTGCAGCCTTAATTTTCTTCTTCTTTCATGTTCTTCTTTCAACAGCTGAGCTTCTTCATTTGGACTAAGTCTAAGTCTTCCTGCCACTTTTCTTCTCATCTTTGGCTACGTTTACTATTCAACGCTGCAATACCAAAGACAATGGAAAGACACTTAGCCTCAATAAATCTCAGTTAAAAAGTTAACAGTTTATAATAAAGGGGAAAAGGTTATTTTATTGGTATCAAGAATGATATGCAAGTTTTTAAAAAAATCTATTGGATTTATAGTTTTTCTTCTATGGACCATGAAATGAATTCTAGACACTGTTTTGTTTCTCATCAACCACCTTTCAACCACTTCAGTGCTATATATGGACATCTGTATCCAAGGAAAAATACACTGAAAACACAGTACTCCATTTACTTCATTAAAAAAAGTAATCTGGGAGAAAGGCAAGAAGGCTTCTGACCTTTCATACAAAATGCTTTTAACAGTATTAAATATACATGAAAATGAAGCAATGAGCATATAAGGAATGGGGGTAATGAATTAGCAATAAAGTGTATTTCTATTCTGTTTTTCAGACATACTCTCACGTTTTCAAATTTCTAATTTCAAGTACAAGGCATAGAAATGCTGTTCTGAAAAACAGAACTTTTCAGGATGGCAAATACCAGACACAATTTAAAAGCATTTCAAGGACACATGGATTTTAAAGAGCATTTAATACATGTTTAAAAGAAAAAAAAGCTGCATCAACAGCTTCAAAAGAAAAGAGCTGCTGAAGAGGGCACTAATGGATAAATTTTCAAAAAAAACTTTAATCAATAAACTTCTCAAGATCTTGTTTAATGAATATTTGACACATTCAAAGCATTGCAACAAGATTGCCTTAGCAGCTTCCTAGCCTCATCTGATTGCATAAAAAACAGCAGATATATTCCTTGAGATTACAAATATAGCTAGACCTTTCCAAAACATTATTTTCTACTATTTCAATTGTCCTTATGAAAATGTTATGACATATTTAAGAAATGACTGAGTTTCCTTTCAGAGAAAACAGCCACATATTTATTACCTTAGACAGTTACCCTGAAAAAGAAATGCAAAAAAAAAAATACAGGCAGTCCTCAGGTTACAATGGCAATTGAGACTAGGATTGCTGTCCCTAAGGAATGCGGTCGTAAAGTGCATATCATGGGGCCCCATCGCTTAGTGACAATCCCGGTTGCTGTCTTAACCCCAAGATGTGTGGGTGGTTAAGCAGGAAGTGGTGGGAGCCCCAGGTAAGGAGTGCAGGGGTGCCACAGGGGGTGGGGGAGGCCCAGCACAGGCATAACGTGAGTGCAGGAAGTCCAAGAGGTGGATAGCGCAGTGTGAGTGCAGGAAGGCCAGAGGGATTTACCAGAGCAATTTGCAACCTTCCCTGCCGGCTTCCTCATTGACTTTGCTTGTGGGAAGCCGGCAGGGAAGGTCGCAAATGGTGATCATGTGACCACGGGACACTGCAACCATTGTAAGTGCAAGCTGGTTGCCAAGTGCCTGAATCGCATTCATGTGACCGCGGGTGTGTTGCAACGGTCAGAACTTCGAGGACCGGTCTTAAGTACGACTTGTTCAACATCGTCGCAACTTTGAACGTTAGCCTTGACAATGCCACAAATCTGTTCTGCAACTGATTTATAGGGACGTCTTCTCAAAAAATTAAAACAATTACAGCATTATTTTCATGTTACAAACCCTAATTTAATAATTACACTTGTACTATTGTTTAGTTTAAGAAACTCTGTGCGTATTGTTTTATTTATTAGATTTATATCTCACCTTTCCTCCAAGAGCTCAAGGGAGGATACACAGGGCTCCCTCCTCCCATTTTTCCCAACATAAACCCCATGAGGTAAGTTGAACTGAGAGAAGTAGCAGCCCAAAATCATCTAGGAAATTTCCATGGCTGATGGTGAACTTGCACCTGGGTCTCCATGACAACACTCCAACATCTTAACCACTTGACCACAATGGCTACTACTACTACTACTACTACTACTATCATCATCAGCTAAATTCAGCAGACGACTTCCAGGAAAACCACTTGTTTTTCTTTTACTTCGCTGTAACCCCATTATCTTTTTGCACACGGTTTACCGAATTTAGTCCATTTCCTGCGGTCACCCAAGCCACTGCACGGTAAACCGGGGTGAGTCCCACAGTATTATAAGGCAAGGCCGGTATTCGTTATTTCTTGTATTTCCCCAAAAGGAGCTTAAGAGGGAACTCCTACACCCCCCCTGATTTTTATCCTCACAACAATCCTGTGGAGGAGTCCAGACTGAGACAACGGGACTGCCCCAGGTTCACCGAAGAAACGTCGGCGCTCAGAGAGGCTCCGAACACGGTCCCGGCCTCCCCGCTCCTCAACCCCATAAGGACGGCAGGCCCACGTACGCACCACATCCCACACTCTTCCCTCACCGTCAGGAGCATCTCTTCAAACAGCTTCTGCTGAACCGCTTCCGCCTGCGTCATATCCGCTCCATCAACTGCCCGCTAATAACACGCGCCCTCCCGCCTCGCTAGCCTCTTGTCCATTTAGAAGCAGCGGGACCCCGGGCGGGCTCTCGCGGCAGAGAGTCGTTTTGCGCATGTGCTTCTGTTTAAAAAACGACATTTTTTTACGGCCTAACAACGCGCTCCAGATTACGCATGTGCAACGACCTCCTCCTCCCTTAGGTACGCATGCGCCCTAAAGGCTTTCTGAAAAACTCGGGCACTGAACAGGCGGAAGTGCGCATGTGTATCAGTTGGACAGGGGTTCAGTCGGGGTTATCGTAAGAATTTTTTTTTTAAAGAAGACGAAATTGTAAAATAGCTTTTTCTTCTGAAGTTTTCTGCCCTAGGTGTGGGGGACCTGCTGACGGGGAATGGTGGGAGCTGAAGTTGAGGACTTCTGGAAGTTGCCAGGTTAGAAAGGCTAAAGTGGGGTTCAGTTAATGGTGGGTTGAGTGACGTCACAGAGGGTTATTTGTAGGATAGGCTGGTTCATATATATCTAAACTTTCTACCTTTAGGAGATGCTCTCTGTTCTCCAACAGGCTGCTGAGACATCTGGCCAGCTGCTGTGGGAACCCAGTGCATTGGAGCATCTATCTGGGGCTCCCCGAAGCTATGCCATGCATTACCTTGTCATGGCTTCTAGGCCAGTGTTTCCCATTCCGGTCTACTTCCCATAATCCCCAGCCAGAACATGCTTAACCTTTCCCCCATAGTGGTATGCCAGAGGGGTAAAATCTAAAAAGAAAAAATAATATCTTAGTCTATTATTATTATTATTATTATTATTATTATTATTATTCTGCTAGGACTATTTCATGTGCTATTTCTGTTTGAAAATACTATTATTATTTATTAAATTAAATTAGGGAGTGGATGTCATGCTCTTCTCCTTCATCAATACTGCAGCTGCCGACTTCATTATCTTTTAGATCTTGGCTGAAATGCCTCTTGTGACTTGAGGACGGTTCTGATCATGCTTCTTTTTCTTCCTATGGTTCTGCTCTTTGCAATGATACCAATACATTTCTAAATTTGCCGTGCCTTTGTCAGGTTTTTGATTGGTTTTATAGTATGGTACCATTTTGGTTAGCTGCCTTAAAAGCCTTCAGTTGAAAGTGAATCAGTAAAAGACAGTTTCTTTGAGTTGAGCTGAGCTTCTGGTGATTTCATGGACAACTTCATGTTGTTTCCTGGGCAACAAGATAAATTGATCTGCCTTCTGATTTTTATTTAAACTTCCCAATCTAGTTTACAGACTTGTTATTTCCTGTTAGTTTCTCATCAAGTATTGACCAGGTCAATACTACTTATCTTTTTGAGATCAGAGAGGGTTAGTTTGGTGCTGCCAATCAATAAAGCAGTGGTAAAAAGCCCACTGCAGCAAAGTTAGTGTCTTAAATTGAAAATATATTATAAAAAGAAAAACGGATTATTTCTTGCAGAAACTGTAGAATTCTCCATAATAGGTAGAATTTGGACTACCTACAGCAGAGCTTTCCAAACTTTTCATGTTGGTGACACATTTTTTAGACATGCATCATTTAGTGACACACTCTTACAGCAGGGCATCATTTCGCGACACACTCTTACAGCAGGGCATAAGGCAGGCACTAGGACCTGCGTGGAATCACAGCAGGTTTGGAGGCAGCAAGGCACAAGGCAGGCACTAGAACCTGCGTGGAAGCCAGGAGGCAGCAGCAGCTGCGACACACCCAGACACTGCAGCCGACACACAGTTTGGAAAGCTTTGACCTACAGCATTTGCAACCGGGTTCTGAGCAGTAATCAATGCATTACTTCTAAAGGGTGGGTACAAAAAAGTCTACTTCTGCAGTAAACCACAATTCATTTATTTGTGAGTAAATCATTGAAGTTTATGAAGGCTATGTTTAAGTAGACACACATAGTATTCTACTCCATGTCTACTTATAAATAAAGTTCATTGAGTTCAGTGGGATCTATGTCCTGATAAGGTTTTATAGATTTGCATCCTTATTTTGAAATCATTCTGGAAGCAAATGGAAAGACTTGCCATTTTAGATATGGAGTATAAGGGAAGCTACAGAAATTTTAAATCAGTGAGCTGTGAGTGGTTTCTGAATACCCTTTTGAGAGATATTAGAATAGATTGAATAGTATAGATTAGAATAGAATAGATATATCGATTACTAGAGCATCACTTACCTAAATGTTGTTCCCACTTATTTCAAATAGCAATATTATTTTAAATAGCTGAAAGGATGAGATTTGGTACTGTTTTTTGTTTTCGCTTCTGTCTGTGCTCCTGCCCTCTGAAGATGCTGGCCACAGATGCTGGTGAAACGTTAGGAACCACAACTTCCAGAACACGGCCACACAGCCCGGAAGACCCACAACAGCCAAACTGATCTTTGTTGGTTGTTTTCATTTAACATATTTAATTTCATATTAGTAACCTGCATTTGCTCACAAATATTTCTTCTTTCCCTGTCATCCCAGTTGGCAACATTTTAGTTTTAAATTCTTTGATGTTGGAACCTCTTGAAGAAATGATAGTTGGTTGGTTACTTAGTTTCTATTGCCGTGTGACATACCCTGTGCATAATTCAATCAACTTAATAACTTGGGAATCCCATTATTTCAGTGGGAAAATTTAAATGCTTTTAAATCTTGGGGTGACTTCAAAATACTTTTAGCTTGATGGTCCACCATGGATATCGGTTCTACTTATAAAACATTATTTTCTAGAACTTTACAAAGTTTTGTAAAAATTGCAATCAGTATCTGCAATGCTTATATAATTCCCTTTTCTCTTCCACCTCCATTTCCATTTTTTTAAAAGGAAAAAATAGTGGTCTGATAAGTTTTGTTTACATTGAGAATAAATGCTAAATTCTCACTAGAGAATTTCAGAGTTTTGTTGAGTGGTGCTCAACATTCTTGTCATCCAGAGTCAGCCTTCCAACTTCAGTATACTCTATGTGTCCTGCAACTACAGCTTCCAGAATTAATTGCTACCCTTGAGTCACAGTGCTTAAAATACTGGGACCTGTTAACCTCAATACATAGATTGGAGAAAACTGTTCTGAGTAGGAAGAGGATGGCAAGAACACTTCATCTGCCTGATTACTGGGCTACAGGTTTTTGTATTTTTGTTTGTGGTGGCTCAGCGGGTAAGACGCCAGGCTTGTCGATTGGAAGATTGCAAGTTCGGAGGTTCGAATCCCTAGTCCTGCGTGACGGAATGAGCTCCCGCACTCGCCCCAGCTCTTGCCAACCTAGCAATTCGAAAGCATGCAAATGCAAGTAGATGAATAGGTACCACTTCCGTGGGAAGGTAACAGCGTTCCGCGCACATCATGCCGGCCACAAGACTGTGGAAGCGTCTTCGGACAACGCTGGCTCTTTGACTAACAAACAGAGATGAGCACCGGCCCCTAGAGTTGGACATGACTGCACAACTGTGCAGGGGGAACCTTTACCTTTACCTATCTTTTCTTGTAAGATGAAATGCTCAGCATAGGGGTATTTTCTTTTTCTTTTTGCACAAAATGAAATATTAAGGAAGCGTTTTATTTAGTTCTTAGATCATGACTTCATTTCTTTGGTTTTTAGACTCTTCCTTTTCTTTCTAGATTTTCCTGGATCTGAAAATGAACAAACAGAAGAAGACCATGTATGATGAGCAGTCTACAAATCTTGACCAGTTTGGCACAGATATCATTGCTGAAATTGAAAAACTGTTTACAAAGACATTTTTGTACACCAAACCACCCAACAATGAATGGCAGTTGCCTGATCCCAACCAGGTTTTTACCTCCAATCACAAGGCGTTCAGTTCTCTTGTTGCTCTCAAGGATTCCATGAATGAAGTCAAGAACAAACTCAGTGATAAGCAGCTGGATGAGTGGCATCAGCACACCTCCTTCACCAACAAAGCAGGGAAAATTATTGCCCACATCAAGAAAACGGTCAATGCTGAGTTATGCACTCAGGCTTGGTGCAAATTCCACGAGATCCTGTGCAGCTTTCCTCTCCTCCCCAGTGATGCTCTCCAAAATGGCGAACTCAACTCCGTTCATTTATGTGAGGCACCTGGTGCCTTTATAGCCAGCCTCAACCATTACCTGAAATCTCACCGTATCCCGTGTGATTGGAACTGGGTCGCCAATACCTTGAATCCTTATCATGAAGCGAATGATACCCTTATGATGGTTATGGATGACCGACTTATTGCCAACACTTTGCCCTGGTGGTATTTTGGTCCAGAGAATACCGGGGATGTCATGACCCTGAAACACCTTACAGGGCTGCAGCACTTCATAAGCAACATGGCCACTGTTCATTTGGTCACCTCTGATGGGAGTTTTGATTGCCAAGGCAATCCAGGCGAGCAAGAGACCCTAGTTTCCCCATTGCATTACTGTGAGACTGTCACTGCTTTAATGACTTTGGGTCATGGGGGCTCCTTTGTTCTGAAGATGTTTACTTTGTTTGAACATTGTTCAGTTAATCTGCTGTTTCTACTCAATTGTTCCTTTGAGGAGGTTCATGTTTTTAAACCTGCTACTAGTAAAGCTGGGAACTCTGAGGTCTATGTGGTTTGCCTGCGGTATTTGGGGAGGGAGGCCATTCACTTCGTCTTATCTAAGATGATGCAGAACTTTGGGACAGAACTGGTGGCGAAAGCTCTATTTCCCCAGCACTTACTTCCAGAGTCTTTTCTTAAAGTCCACGAAGAATGCTGTTTATTCTTTCACAAGCACCAAATAGAGACGATTTCGGAGAACCTCCAACTCTTTGATTGTATGGGCGAGGCGGAGCAGGCCAGGCTGAATGCTTTGCGGGACTGCTCTGTAGAATTCTTCTTGCAGAGATTCCAATTAAAACCCATTGCCCGAAACAACTGGCTGGTGAAGAAGCCTCATGCTGGCTATAGCATGAATTCCAAATGGTTTGGACAGAGGAACAAATATTTCTGCACCTACAATGAGAGGAAACTGCTGGAGTCCCTGTCGTGGGAAGATAAGGTGGTAAAGGGATGCCTTAACCAGTGGATTGATGAACATGTTCTCAGTAATGTTGGGAAGGGCTGTGTTTTAGAAGGAGCATCTGGCAACCTCGACTGTCGTTTGTGGTATATCTTGGAAGGCCAGCGGTTGCCAAGAGTTAAATTTTCTCCCTTCTGTGATGGTGAGGTATTGAAGAGTCTCAATGAAGCCATTGAAAAATCTTTAGTTGGCCAGGCTATTAATGCTGACCTGATCAGAACGACATATACAGAATGCCAGTTTTGCTGCGTTCTTACAGCATCATCGGTGCTATCCGAATTATCAGAACTTATGGAATATCCTGAACAGTTTCCAGATAAAGATGGCATGAACCAAAGGAAGTGCTTGGTTCTAGGTTTCCCAGTGTTTTGTGATGATGACAGTAGGTCTGGCTTGGAAGTTAAAAACATGGAGTCAGCATCTCTCTTGGCTTTTAGCTGCTCTTTACTGCACGACGGAGAACCAAAATATCAACTGCATTTTTTAGAATGCCTCTTGGGTGCATTTCCTCAGCTTCAGAAAGGAGATGCATTGGCTTTGCCCATTCTTTCTTGTTTCACACGCTTTATGGCTGGTTTAGTCTTCATATTGCAGAGCTGTTTCCAGCGCATTTCCTTTGCTTGCCCCACATCATCTCCGCCTTTAAGTACCAATGCTGTGTTGCTGTGTGCTGGATACCAAGGTCTCCCAGGCTCCGTGTTCCAATACCTGCAGCAGCTGAATAAACTCATGAGGACCCTGCTTGACTCTGAGTCTCCGCAGCAGGTCTTGCAATTCGTACCTATGGAGAATCTGCTGAAGGGGTGGCTGATGGAGTTTCTGTGGGACCTCAACACTGCTATTGCAAAAAGGCAGTTGCACTTGATTGTCCAAATTGAGCAGCAGCACATGACATGAGGAGGTTACAGCTCCTCTCGTCTGGCTAGCCAGAAGTATTTTTTTAACCATAGAGAACATGCTTTAGCTTCTGCTGAAAGATATCTCGTGAACTGCTGGGGAAGAGGAGAACGTACGGTTTAGGCAGGAGTGGATGATCCAGGGACCTCGAAGAACTGCTACGTTACATCTCTCAGCTGCCCCAGCCAGCCTGGTCAGTAGTGAGGGATACCCGTGGGAACTGATGAGGCGATGACTGGAGCACCACACGTTCCCTACTCTTCGTTTAAGTGGTAGAACCTCTGACTCTAATCCAGCTTTCTCCAATAGTTTTCCATGTGTGTTGGAATTGCAAGCCTTAGAATTCCCAACAGTAGGCCATGCTGACTGGGACATCTGGGAGCTGTAGCCCCAGCGCTTATGGAGGATGGCTGGGGAAGATCGCCTTGACTGAGCTTGTCCGGGGCGGCCTTTATGGCACACTCGTGTCAGTGAGAACCTCTCTGCAGAGAATGTATGAATTGGTCGCATATCAGAGGGAATCAGCTGGGTATTTTTAATTGACCAGAGCCCTGCCGTGAGAGCAACCGTGCTTTAAGAAAACAGCGGCTATTTCAGAATACATGGCTTTGTGGAAGCAATACTAAGTATCACATTCCAACTTTGTAAAACCCTTCCATTTCTGGTCTTTTCTTTGTCTCTCTATCCGCTCCTAAAGCCACATTCAGTGAGTTTACACTAGAGTAAGTCCAGGGATGATCACATGATCCACTTAAAGTTAGCCACAAAGCATGAACCTGCTGGCTTTCTTCACATGACATGTAACTGTGGAACATGGTTAACATGGATGTATTTACATGCTTGTTAAGAGCCCACTCCCAGGTCTGTGTGTAGCTCTTTAATGGAACTGTCACGTATCCTGTTGTGCAGACTTGAGGTGGCTGCCATTTTGGATGTTGGGAACGTTGCTTTATAACTTACGTTTGTTGCAGATTGTGAACACTGATTTCTAGGATATCCAAGGCAGTGGCCACTTCGGGTCTTCACAGGGTGGGAAAGGTCAAATCTTGGCTAAAGAGCTGTGCACAGCAGTAGTTAGGCTAGCCTATGGCCAGAGCCTTTGTCAAGGAAGAAGTGGCTTTGCTTCCCCGGTGATTTTATTTTTCACTGTCAACATTATTTGGTTTTTAAACAATTCGGAGTTAATGAAGTTGGACTGACCTTCATATACATTTGATGAATCACTGCATTAGTCAGCATGGAAAGCTGACCAGTTCACATAATGGCTTACCCTATGTTTCTTTGCTCACACCAAATCTGAAACAATCAGGATGGGGGTGCAAGCTATACAGAGGGCAACTGTGGCTATCAACCATTGAGAACTTTCAGGAAGTCAGAACATGTTTTTCTGATATGGGAAGTAGCTTCAAGCTTTTCCCGCTGTATGCAAGATAAATTTAAATTCAGACAGAGGCCTTCCACCACAATCCACTTGGGTTCTCCTGCAGAAGCCTTGGAGCAGTGTTTCCTCGCCTTGGCAACTTCCAAAGCTGTAAACTTCAATTCCCAGAATTCTCATCGATGGCCATGCTGGCTGTGGAATTCTGGGATTTGAAGTCCATACACCTGGAAATTGGCAGAGTTGGAAAACTGCCTTAGAGACCCCAGCAGAGTTTTTGCAACACAAATGCAATACTTCATTTTCAGGTATTCAAGCTTCCTGTGAATTGTGCTCCTGTTATAGCCATGGCCTTAAGCTCACGTTCAGTGACAAACATGGGTCTTAGACCTTTTAGAGCGGCTGCAAAGTTACATGAGATAGGGCACAATTTACGCTTTACCTTTACCTACCTTTATGCTTAAGATTGCATTCCTTTTCACAAATGCAGAGTAAATATATGGAAAAGATTCTGGGATTGCCCAAATGTGGTTATCAAGCTGGCCTGGCCTTGCTTTTCTTGCTTCGCTTATTTCCTTTTGTAAAATCATCTTTTTAAGCCCTCCAAACAATGGTTGATCTTTTGAACCAAATGCCTGCAAGTCTGCAGCCTAATTTCAGTAAGTTCTGTGTGACCATTTCTTACATTGCTAAAAAAAAAAGATGCTGCTGCTTTAAGAAATGCACTCATGGAAATGAATGCAAACTTTAAAGCAGTAGCACCTGTTTTGCATACTGCTTGCTTTTGACTAAGGTCTGAAGCACTTCTGGCATACATTTTTTTAAGTATGTGCACAGATCTGGAATTGTGACAGTGCTTGCCAATTAAATGGGGACGGGCAGGGAAGTGTTGGGAAATAATTGCAAACTGTGATAGAAATAATATTGGGTAATACAGGAAAAAGAATATTCACAGTTAATGATTTAATTCTGCTGAGCTTCTAGCCTTAGGCCAGGGGTGGGGAACCTTTTTTCTGCCAAGGGCCATTTGAATATTTATAACCGGGGACTGGGGAGGGCAGGGGGCGGGGTTTCTGGGATTTCCGTGGAATGGGGGCCGGAGTTTGCGGGCGGGAGCCAATCACAAGCACTGGGGGCGGGGTTTGTGGGCGGGAGCCAATCACAAGCACTGGGGACGGGGTTTGTGGGCGGGAGCCAATCGCGTGGAAGGGGCGGGGTTTGCGGGCGGGAGCCCCACAGGCCTTATACGGCCTGCGGGCCTGACGTTGCCCACCCCTGCCTTAGGTAGTCGCTACTCATGTGAATTCAGTGGGGCTATAAAGCTGCATGTTCAGCCTCTAAATCATAGGCTTCCTTTTGGCTTTTATGAGTTGAGCGAGAATTCCTATGCATTTCAGAACTCAAATACCTAAATCACACAAGATGCGGCTTTGACAAGGATGTTACTGTGGATTGTAAAAACTGCTGCCCAAAAAGTTATTTTACAACATATATACAGTAAAGGGACCAGGAGGAGCGCCTGAATGCTTGGCCTCACAAGCACCTTTCTGCTTGCTTTAGAAAGCAGCCGGCTAAGGAGTCATATCATTGGCCCATCTGGCATACTGCTGTCAACAATTACCAGCTCTCCAAGCTGCCAAGCAGAGTTTGTATATTAGGCGTACAAATTGTGTGGTCTGTGATTACATAGAGCAGAGTTCTTTAACCTGGTGTCATCCGGGCATGCTGGACTACAACTCCCAGAATTCTTAGCCAGCACAAACAAAGCTACCTGGGCACTTCTTGCCCATTCTGTTAGCACTGTCAACAGCTGGGAATACTGTAGTACAGAGCTTTCCAAACTCTGTGTCGGGACACGTTAGTGTGTCGGCTGCAGTGTCTGGGTGTGTCGCTGCTGCTGCCTCCAAGCCCTGCCAGGATTCCGCGCAGGTCCTAGTGCCTGCCTTGTGCCCTGCTGTAAGAGTGTGTTGCGAAATGATGCCCTGCTGTAAGAGTGTGTCACCAACATGAAAAGTTTGGAAAGCTCTGCTGTAGTACATCATTGCATTAAGCAATGTTTTGTTGAAGGAGCCACAACAGTCCAGATTAGTAGCCCCATGTAGAGCGTGTTGCAATAATCTATATGGGAGATGACAAGAGCATGAGTGACTGTTCAGAGGGCCTCCCGATCCAGGAAGGGGCGCAACTGGCGCACCACCCGAAGCTGTGGAAAGGCCCTCCTGGCCACGACTGCCACCTGCTCCTCGAGCAGGAGTCGTGAGTCCAGGAGGACCCCCAAGTCTCGCACTGAATCTGAACGGGGTAGTGCCACCCCATCCAGAGTTAAAGATGACAACTTCCTGGAAATCGAGAGGCCATCAATCCACAGCCACTCCGTCTTACCAGGGTTCAGCTGAAGCCTGTTGTGCCCCATCCAGGCCCCTACAGCCTCCAGACACTGAGAAAGGGTGTCGACTGCAACACTTACTTCACCCGGGATGGAGATGTACAACTGGGTATCATCAGCATACTGGTGATACCTCATCCCATGGTGACGGATGATCTTACCCAGTGGCTGCATATAGATGTTAAATAGGAGAGGAGAGAGAACCGAACCCTGCGGCACCCCACACAAGAGGGGTCGAGGGTCAGATCTCTCCTCTCCTATTACCACCGATTGGGAACGGTCCTGGAGAAAGGAGGCGAACCAGCGTAAAACAACACTGCCCACCCCCAATTCCCTAAGCCGCCCCAAAAGGATACCGTGCTCACGGTATCAAAAGCCGCTGAGAGGTCCAAGAGAGCGAGAATGGATGCACTCCCTCCATCTCGCTCCCGCCAAAGATCATCCATAAGCGCGACCAATGCAGTCTCTGTCCCATATCCCGGCCTGAAACCTGACTGAAAGGGGTCTAGATAATCTGTTTCATCCAGAATCCTCTGGAGTTGCAGCGCCACCACCTTCTCAACCACCTTTCCCAAAAAGGGAAGGTGGGAGACAGGACGAAAGTTGTTTAAAACAGTAAGGTCCAGGGAAGGCTTCTTGAGGAGGGGGTGCACCAGGGCCTTCTTGAAGACCATCGGAAACACCCCCTCCCCCAAAGATGTATTAATCATTGCCTGGACCCAACCACATGTGACCTCCCGGGCTGATTTAACCAGCCAGGAGGGACATGGGTCTAGATGGCATGTGGTGGCGTTTACAATCCGGAGGATTCTGTCTACTTCATCAGGCCCAACAGGGTCAAACTGTTCCCAGATAACAGGGTAATTTGCAGCTTTGGGGGAATGTTTAGGACGGGGATGGGAATTCTTATAAAACCCAGATGCCTGGGGTTTCCGTTCCCACCTTGGGACCGTTGTTATCTCTCAGTCTGAACTGCCATGCAGGGTTTCTATTATATAAAGCACCCTGAACTCTTTATGAGAGATGTGGGATAAAAATATAAAATAAAATATTTATTCATTACTTTTATAGTCTCTCTCTCCATTCAAAATGGCCATTAGCGCAGCTAACAATAATAAAATACCGATGACAACTGAACCGTAATTAAAACATAAAAAGAAATTCATTAAGCATATAAGGAAAACTTCCCATTTTAAGATTCTCCCTTCAATTAACCCACTATCTTTTCTCCTAAGCAATTAAGAGTTTTGTGGAGATAACGGGCAACGTATAAATGTTCTCAGTTTCTGGAGGCGAAGTGGAAGAACGTCAGCTAGCAGAAGCAGATGCATAATTGTTTACTTCTCTACGTGTTCGCCCATTCTTCCCCCAACAGCCACCTTAAAGGCTGGAAAGCTGCATAGCAACCATAAAAGGAATGCTTCTTTAATTATAATAATGTGCACAATTATATGCAATAAATAGGCCAATTAACTCTCCATGCACTGTGCTTGCAGCTGTTAGGAGCTCTTCTTGAATTATTGCACTCGGCAATATGTTCTGCTGGGCTGGCAGGCTTCTTAAATTAGAGGATCTGTTTTGATGGAATGTGTGCCATCAAGCTGGTGTCGATTCTTAGGGACCACATAGGCAGATTTTTCTCCAGGAGGATCCGTGCCCAACCTGGTCCTTCAGGTCTTCCAACGCCGCCCCCATCACCACAATAATTCAGTCCATCCACCTTGCTGCTTGCTGTCCTCTTCTTCTCTTTCCTTCTACCTTTCCGAGCATTGTAGACTTCCCCAGAGAGCTATGTCTTCACATAATATGTCCGAAGTAGGATAATTTGAGCCTGGTCATTTGTGCCTTGTGGGAGATTAGAAGACCCAGTAAGAACAAATTCGAACTCTATGAAAACTGCAAATGTCACTTACCTAGATGAGTGTGAAATTATTTTTATGTATACTTCTATGAGCAGGAGAAGATGCTCAGATTCTGCATACATGTGCTTGATTCACTGGTTAGTCCTATAAGAAGGGTACCTTCCCCATTCAACTTCTGTGAGGCTACAATATCTGAGCTGCATAAACTCATACAGCCAGTAGATGGCAGCAAAGAGATCTTTACTGCTACCGTATCTAGTACTTGCCCAGATGTTTAGAGCCAGTTTGCTTTGTCCCGAAATTTTGGATTATTTTTATTTATTAAACAATTTTAATAAACAGTTTGTCATATTAAAAAAGCATAAACTATCAACTATTATTAAACCAGTTTAAAACTATAAATGTAAAGTTTTCTTGCTTTCACAATGTTAGAACTTTGAGAAAGGGTAGATTATGGAAAGAAGGGAGCTATGATGTAACCTTAGAGAGAGAGAATAAAGTTTGAATGCATTTATAATGCTGTAAAGAAGATTGAAAGCCATTTTTAAAAATATTTTGTCTTTTTTTCTATTTTTCTCCTTTCCTTTCTTTATTCGTTTGTCACCACTTTTCTTTTACTTTATTTTCTTTTCCTTTAAATGTTTTTATTCTGTAAACAATTTTTCAGTAAAAATTAATTAAAAAAAACAATGTTAGAACTTTGGATCTGCCATTGAATCTATACGTGGGGAGATTCAGAACTGATAAAGGAAAGACTTCTTTACAAAATTTCCATCTCCCTGAATGGAAACTCCTGTGACTTAAATATCAGGAGTGAAAAGGCCTCCTTTCTCACCGACTGCCTGCTGATGAGATACCATTGTCAGCCCTTTGAGGACATCACTGTGGAGAAACAGGCACAGGTGGGGATTCCAAAAATGCTCTTTATTGTTGTAATGTAGAATAAGAAAACCTCAAAAGCCTGTCATAGTTTCTCTCTGCTACATCTTATACGAAACAAAATCAAGGCAAGGTAGTGTTTTGTTTTGTTTTTTTTAAGTTCCTTTCTCATGCTTTTCTCAGGACAGAGTCATCTTTTCTCTTCCATCAATAACACATTGCTCTCTTCCCCCTTCCCAAGGCCAGGTCTACGTTCTTCCACAATGATACGGGGTTGGGTTGGTGAGCTCTTACCAAAACCAAAACTAATGATTGTAGAGTTCAAGGTCAGTTCTGTTTTGGCTCATCTTTAGGAAGGAAATTGAAGGACACCAAGAAATGGCATCTCCAACCTTCCAGAAAGATTATTGCATAAGGAGACTACCCTGAGAATATCTATCAGTATAATGGTAGGTGGGAAAGACCTTGGGAGACGGGGCCAAGAGATGCTGCCTAGGGAATGGTCAGGTAAGAGAGAGCATAGCCCACAGCTGGATAGTGGGGGGGTGGGGGGGCAAGAGGCTCAGAAGGGATTCTCCCTAAGTTCTCAGGGTGTAAAGGAGACGGGGGGGGGGGGGAGAATTGTACCTTCAGATTTGCAAGATTCTGTTAATGTAGCCTCCCGATAAAGTAGAATTAGCTCATCTGGTCATGTTTTCTGTCTGGTCCACCTGGTATGGCTGACAATCAGCCAGAACAGGAGCACCTGCAAGGAGCTTGCTTTGACCTTTTCAGGAGAATACTTAAAACCACGTTATAGAGTAGTTCAATTAGAACCTGAGTCCGTTGTTTGCTCTACTCTGTTCCCTTCTCAGCCTCTTTATACTGTGGGTTTTAAATGGGATAGGGATACGTATTACCCTTTGAAAACAATAGTCCTTTAAAAATGGTGTAAAATGATTTCAATAACTTATCAAACTAATCATATGTAGCTCTATTTTCTGTCTTCACTTTTGTAAAGAACCTATTAATCCTGGTGGCAAGCACGTAGATTGTGTTGTTTATGCTTGCTGTTATTATTTTCTCTCTGCAAATATACACGAAGGCTGGAATCAATGGCTTGGCTGTCTTAACTACAGGTGTGATTTGTCCAGAGTATAGTAAAAGATTGTACAAAAAAGCCTCAGTTGACAAACTGTGATAGGCAGGGAAGTTCAGTACCTGTAGGCCCATCTGGGACGACTACGGCATGGAGAAGATTGTGATTTGGAATGTAAGAGGAGTCGATGGTGAAGAACATGCATTAATCAATGAAATAAAAAATAGGTATGTCTATGAAGGTTCTCAGTCATCCAGGTGGAATTGTCTGTAGCTTGAATCATGTCAACTGGATTTCTATTTTCTCAGTGGAAACGTTTCGCTCCTTATCCAAGGAGCTTCTTCAGTCTGAGCAAAGTTGGTAAGGGAATCCTAAATATGTTTCTAGGTAGCTGTGTGACCTTACACCTGGGGCTAGGTCATGGTTATATTGAGATGTTATTTTAAGTCCTTTTATCATCTAAAGGAGGATCGTTAAGATCACCATGCTGCTGTTGAGCTTGTGAAATGGTCTTAATCTTCCTAGGCACAGAAGACAATGCGGGGAGGAATATGGTTTGCAGAAAAGGATTGTTGCAAAGAGTGTAATGTGGACAAAGAGCAAGGAAAGGTTAAGTTTAAAAGAGGCAGAGAAAGTACACGTCAATTTTGATGGAAATAAAACAAAAGGGGGTGAAAAGGGTTAAGAAGATGCCTCTAGCAGAGTAAATAAAAGCGATGAAATGATTTTAAAGAAACTGAAGTGAGGGAATGCTGAAAGGAATGTTTTAGAGATAAGAGAGCGATAGTGCTGGGTCGAAGAAAAGTATGGAGAGAAATAGCAAACAGTATTGTAAATTAGATTTAGCTATATTTCTTTTTCTTTTGCTCATCTCATGTTTTTAATTTCTTTTGCTTAATAGCTCCTACTCCTTTTCTGCATTTTGCATAATACTATTTATTCAGAATAGGAATAGCATGATGGATGTGAAGGCATGTATGATCTTTGACATCAGTCCCAGGAATGCATTTCAATGTGCTGCAGTAAACTTTCTCATCCAAACCAGGGCAGATCTTTATGACTGATTGACTGACTGACTGATCTCATTCCAGAACTTTATTTCCATGCCCTCTTGAACATACAGGGTGGAGTGAGGGATGTACACTATGAACAGCAATTTAAAACAAACATTTTGGGGTAGTTAGACTTTCAACAACATGCAGAGCCAGGAGGTTTTATACAGTAGCTGCAAAGTAGCTTCTAATCAAGGGCAGGAGTTACATGAGGGAAATAGCAGGAGGCAACAGAAACTAAGAAGAAAATGACAAGATAAGTAATCGGGAACAATCTTTCATTTGTAGGAAAACATATTCTTCCTCCTCCCATCTATTGTGCAGTTGGTGGCCCCACCTGAAGTTGTGGAGTCCTTGGTGCTCTCTGAGCTTGGTTGTTTGCTTGCAGATGTTTCGTTACCCAACTAGGGGAACATCAATGTCCGATGATGTTCTCTACTTGGGTAATGAAACATCTGCAAGCAAACAACCAAGCTCAGGGAGCACCAAGGACTCCACAGTTCAACCCTGAGCTACAGATATTCTCTTCTACTGCCACCCGAAGTTTCCTGTTGTTTCTTTAAGAAACCACTAAAACAAAACGGAAAACACACAATAGTTTGGATTCCTTCAAGGCTGGCTTCAGGTTTTACAGGAGGTCCTGAACAAATGTCATCTGGGCCAGCCCTACATTAGGAAAGGTTAGGATGGCTGGCAGAGCTAGGGAATGACAAGGAGAGACTGGAAGACACGGCACTGTGTTGCACGGCCTGCTTTGTCTTCATGTGCTGTGGAGAATGCTGCCCTATCACCAATGTTGAAGGAAGACTTTGTTGCCATTCCCATTAATCTTTAGGCATGGGATGGAAGTGGGCATCAACTTACAGTATTTCTTGCCACCAGCAAGGAATGTCTTGAGCTCTGACAAGGCCCTTCTTTACAGTGATCAGACCCCTTGGCTCACATCTGGTGGTATTGGTTGCTGCAGCTTAAATAGTGCTAGGAGCTACTGTATTTAAATTTCCCAAAACGTAGTGTCTCTCTCTGGAGCTATAAGGGAAATTAAAATGGTGATTTGTCAGTCTAGCTGACTGGCATGGATGTTAGTGGTTGATTACGGCTACTTTATCTGGGCAGGCAGATAATATGGGAGACAGGCGGTTCCTCAAGTAATCAGCCCCTATGCCATGCACGGCTTTATAGGTAACGACCAGCGCCTTGAATCACACCCAGAAGCAGACTGCCAACCATTGCAGCTTGTGAAGCAGAGGTGCTATATGGGCATAGTGAGGCATGGACATCACTGTCTTCTGGACCAGCTGGGTGGTCTTCAAGGGCAGCCCCATGTAGAGCGTGCTGCAGTAATCAAGTTGTGAAGTAAGGGCATGAATGACTCTGAAGGGACCCCAATCTAGGGGGGCCCTGCTTGAGCACATCTGCCCTAGGTTTCAATGTATTGATGTCAGGCCTATATTCGCTGAATCCCTGGTGTTATTTCCTGATGTTATTTTCCCCTCTTAATTGCATTACCCCCAGTATTTCACTGAAGGTTGTTTCAGGAGGGTTTCAGATCTTCTGGTGCAGCCATGCAAGGAAGTACAGTAAGAAGACAAATGTGGAGAATCTATTTCCAGAAGAGATCCCACTCATGGTTCTCAGAAAACAAAACAAGCTATCTTCAGAACATTCAACAAAATATCCACAGTGCCTTAAATACATAAATTCATTTTTCTACAAAGCAATCAAAAATTGGTTTACTACAACATTTATTTTTGCATTTAAAGTAATAATGTACCCAGAACCACTATTAGATTTATGATAGTGAGATTATAAATCAAGCTAATTGTGGTTCAGTATGCTATTTCTTTAAATGCGTTATAAACGCAGTCAGTCTCACCTAAGAAAGGCTCCCAAATAAATCTTTAAATACGGTTTATTATTAATTTTAAGAAAAGGCTGGCCACAGCAAAATAATTGTAGATGGAAGTAGGATGTGATTACAAATCAAAGGAGGTGATGAGCTGAGGTCAGGGTGTGCTCTACCCATTGAGCGTGGGAAGCAGCTGACTCAGGCAGTGGATGATGGTGGGTGCAGGAAGCAGTAATGATACCCATTTAGTAGTTCTCTGAAATTCCCAAGTTTTTCCATCTTCCCTGAAAGACATTCTAGCAATGAAATGTTCTCATTCCATGTTTAAGTTGGATAGCTGGCTTAGCTGCTTCCTCCCAATGTATAGCAAGCAGTGGCCCAGAATACATTGCCTAGCACTTGGATAAGCAGAGATTTGACTGCAAAGTAAGGTTTACCATTTTATTACATTACATTGGTAGTCTGTATATTAATTACGGCAGCAATGCATTTATTACGGCTAATAAATAAAAAAATATCATGGCTTCAAATCACACCGTCTCGCTATAGATTGCTTGTGCCGTGTTCAGCTGTGTTTAACATTTCTGCCTTTTCATTTGTCAAAGGAGAAAAAAATGTGTTTGCCTGTCCACCACTTTCATTTTCCTCACTTGATTATGGTCACAACCCACGGGCATCAATAATAGAAATAATATTTCATGCTGCATTCATTAATTTGCCTATTATTTACCCCCGAGACAACAAAAATGTCAATAAACATTGATGTTTCTGCCAGCGTTTGGTTGCTTTTAACAAGCTATTCTCTGAGCTCTTAAATTATTTCCTTTAATAGATGAGTTCCCATCTGTCAGGGCTAATTCCATTATGAAATTAATTAATCTAACTGATGTGGACAATTGAGTTAGATATAGTTTGGGCAAGAAAGCAACAGCCCAACCCATCGTACTTTACTGATTATATTTGAAATACCTCCTCTCCTCATGAGTCTGGTAGGAGGCAAATAAGAAAAAGAGTGAAGTTAATGCTAGTTTTTAAAGACTTGCTTGAAGGCATATAAATATATTTTGTATCTCAATTATTATCAGTGAGCTTTAAAGGGAGAAAGAAAAGAGGAGCTTAGCAAAGAGAGCAAAGCCAGTCTCAAATATTGCGCTGCGGGAAAAGAAGAATGAGATGGTGCCTCCCATTCCATGTACATTAGATGTTGGGACAATGTCCTCCCTAACATCTGAAGATAGCAAGCAAATAGGGGAAGTATAAGCCACATAATATATGGCTTGCTCCTCCTACAGCTTGGTGTCACCTCTGAGTTTGTTGTTGTTTATTCGTTCAGTCGCTTCCGACTCTGTGACTTCATGGACCAGCCCACGCCAGAGCTTCCTGTCGGCCGTCGCCATCCCCAGCTCCCCCACGGTTGAGTCAGTCACCTCCAGGATATCATCCATCCATCGTGCCCTTGGTTGGCCTGTCTTCCTTTTGCCTTCCACTTTCCCCAGCATCGGCATCTTCTCCAGGGTATCCTGTCTTCGCATTATGTGGCCAAAGTACTTCAGTTTTGCCTTTAATATCATTCCCTCAAGTGAGCAGTCTGGCTTGATTTCCTGGAGTATGGACTGTTTTGATTTTCTTGCAGTCCAAGGCACTCTCAGAATTTTCCCCCAACACCACAGTTCAAAAGCATTATCTTCCTTCGCTCAGCCTTCCTTATGGTCCAGCTCTCGCAGGCATAGGTTACTATGGGGAATACCATGGCTTTAACTATGCGGACCTTTGTTGTCAGTGTGATGTCTCTACTCTTAACTATTTTATCGAGATTTGCCATTGCTCTCCTCCCAAGAAGTAAACATCTTCTCATTTCCTGGCTGCAGTCAGCGTCTGCAGTAATCTTTGCGCCTAGAAATACAAAGTCTGTCACTGCCTCCACTTTTTCTCCCTCTATTTGCCAGTTATCAATCACCTCTGAGTATCTACTGCCAAAACAATAATGCACCTCTTTCTAACAATAGGGCTGGCCTTGGGAGGGAAGGGAGTAGGTTAGATTTATCAATAAGAAGGGCTTTAACGAGCAAAGATGGAGGTGTTAATGAAACGGGAAAACTGTTTTGGGGGACATTTGCTTTTACTTGAATGTCTGGTATCTTAAAAAGGGATTACGCAACAGCTAAAATGAAATAACAGACACCTGTGTTGTCTACATCAGGTCACTGAAAGTTTTGTGTCTCTAGGTGTCTACCCTCATTGCTATAAAGGTTAACATTCTTCCGTGTTGATTTAACTGAGAATGCTTCCTCATCTTGACCTTTCTATTCTTTAATTCCTTGCAAAACACTAACTCGACTTGTGATTTTCTTCATTTTTGTAGACCTCAAAATGCTGGGAAGCGCAGAGAACATCATGAATCAGTCAGTACTTTTTCCAAATGATTAACAGGAGCATGCGAAGAATGGGGTTCTGTTAGCATCTTGCTTCCAGCCATTTTCGGTCCTGGAACAACCAAAATTCCATTACCCCCATTCCACATAAAAGGGGGGGGGGAGTAGTTATAACCTTCTTCAGATGTTAAATGCATTTGTTTGTTCATTTGTTAGATTTATATCCCATCTTTCCTCCAAGATCTGAAGGAGGCTCTGCCTTCATTTTATATCCTAACAACAACCTTTTTGAGATAGGCTGAGGTGAAGAAAAAGCCACATGGCAACTTTCAATTGCTGAGGGTAGATTTGAACCAGGGTTTCCCCAATCTTAGTTCAACACCTTAACCACTACACCACATCAGCTCTTGTCTGATTGTTTGAAATAAAATTGGGATGGTTGCTACTGAGGGATGCTTCCTAGCTGCAAAAACACAATTGCTCCTGCATTTAAAAGCTTCCTTCAAGCTGTGATAATGGAATTATAGCATATCCATGTTTTTGAAACCAAACATTTTCCTGAATAGCTGTAATCATGGTTGAGAGCCAGTTTGGTCTAGTGGTTAAGGTGCTGGGCTAGAAACCAGGAGTCCCGCCTGAGGCATGATAGCCGGCTGGGTGACCTTGGGCCAGTCCGTCTCTCAGCCCTAGGAAGGAGCCAATGGCAAACCAGGAGACTGAGAGTTCTAGTCCCACCTTAGGCATGGAAGCCAGCTGGATGACCTTGGGCCAGTCACTCACTCTCAGCTCTAGGAAGGAGCCAATGGCAAACCAGGAGACTGAGAGTTCTAGTCCCACCTCAGGCATGAAAGCCGGCTGGGTGACCTTGGGCCAGTCACTCTCTCTCAGCCCTAGGAAGGACCCAATGGCAAACCAGGAGACTGAGAGTTCTAGTCCTGCCTTAGGCATGAAAGCCATCTGGGTGACCTTGGGCCAGTCACTCTGTCTCAGCCCTAGGAAGGAGCCAATGGCAAACCAGGAGACTGAGAGTTCTAGTCCCGCCTTAGGCATGAAAGCCAGCTGGGTGACCTTGGGCCAGTCACTCACTCACAGCCCAACTCACCTCACAGGGTGGTTGTTGTGGGGAAAATAGGAGGAGGAAGGAGTATTAGGTATATTCGCCGCCTTGAGTTATTTATAAAAATAAAAAAGACGGGATAAAAATAAATAAATAAATAAATAAATGGTTGCATGTTGCTGGTGTAAAGCGACTGGGGAGAGGAGGAGAAATATTCTAAGCATTGCTTAGAATGAGATGGTGCCTCCCATTCCATGTACATTAGATGTTGGGACAATGTCCTCCCTAACATCTGAAGATAGCAAGCAAATAGGGGAAGTATAAGCCACAGAATTAGGCACCAGGAACTGGATGGTGAAGCTTTGGTTGGAAAGAGAGAGCAAATGGTTGTCTTGAGTCCAGTAGCAAGGATTCAGTAGGACAAAGGACTGCCCATATGGTCTCCAGAACCACAGTAACCCAAAGAAGAAATCCATCTTTGCTCTGGTTTAAAAAAAAACAGAATGAGTAATTAATTGACTTAGCTTCCTAAACTAGCTGACATTGTGAGATTAAAGGGATCTTAAACACATTCTGAATTCATACAAAGACCTCAAGCAGAGTTGTCCTAATTCTACTGAATTCCCACAGAATCCTGGGAATTGTAGTTTGGTGACAGTACTGCAAATTGGTAGAAATGCCTAGCGTTTCATGACGGATGCCTTGTGCAAACAGAATGACTATTTACCTTAAATAAGATACTGTATATAAATTGAACAGCATCCACTGGAAGAGTGTGTGTGTCAAAATTGGCAAGATGGCGAACATCATGATGTAAACCTTGTCTGTTTTGAATGTGTGTGCAACATTGATGCATGTACAAAAGGGGTGGGCTTCCATTGTGAACTCCATCCACCATGTTCTTGATTTTGAATGTGACTCCCCACCAGACATCACTGCATAAATTCTCCCTCCCTCCCTCCCTCCCTCCCTCATAATAATAGGTTCATACTCTTACAAAGAGTTCATATACTCCTGTTTAATTTCAGTGCTAGCTTTGCTTCTTCCTAATGCAGCATGATTTCTCATCTATTGGCAGAAATAATGAAGCAAACGGGTCTTAAAAGATTCTATGGCAGAGCTTTCCAAACTGTGCCGGGACACATTAGTGTGTCGGCTGCAATGTCTGGGTGTGTCGCTGCTGCTGCCGCCTCCAAGCCCTGCCAGGATTCCGCGCAGGTCCTAGTGCCTGCCTTGTGCCCTGCTGTAAGAGTGTGTCGTGAAATGATGCATGTCTAAAAAGTGTGTCACCAACATGAAAAGTTTGGAAAGTTCTGTTCTATGGAAAGCAGCAAGGCAGTTCTGGCTGTAATTAGGCTGACCATATTTCCTTGAGAGGAAAACAGGACCCTAACCTACCCATGGCTCGCCGGACAAAGTGGGCGGGCACGCGTGCAAGCGCGGGGGTGGGCACGGGGGCGCGCAGGCGTGCATGTGAGCACACTTCACCGTGGGAACTTTAAAAAATGGGACAAAATGGATATTTTTCTTAAAATGACGGGACGATTGGGAATTGTTTAGAAAACGGGACTGTCCTGTTCAAAACGGGACGTATGGTCAGCCTAGCTGTAATAATATTACATTTGAGTAAGGCAGAACTAAGACTGCTTATTTTTGATGAGTTAATGTATCTCTCTACACACCTGCAGGTAAAGGAGATCTCAAAGTAAGAGGTTGACTGAGCGTTGTCATGTCAGCTTTGAAATACAGAATCTGGAAGCATTTGCCGTATCTGTTCTTTCCAAGGAGAGTGACAGCTAGAAAACCCACCAGAGGTGCAAATGAAAGCTAACAGCTTTTAGTGCACTTCACCAACATTATGTAATCATAATTACCCTGCCGGTCAACACAGCAGGAACAATTCTAAGCAGATTTTCTCTTAGATGCTCTGGACTTCCTTTTCTGAGAGCGAAATCCATAGAAATGGCTCTTCCCAGGCTACAAAAGAAAGCTCTAATGCAGTGTTTCTCAACCTTAGTAACTTTAAGATGTGTGGACTTCAACTCCTAGAATTCCCCAGCGCTGGCTGAGGAATTCTGGGAGTTGAAGTCCACACATCTTAAAGTTGCTAAGGTTGAGAAACACTACTCTAATGATATTATTACAACATGCATCCTGGTGAGGCCTTGGGTCTGCTCAATCCCAAGCTTTCTTGTTCCATTTCCTTCGCATTAATAAATATGGAATAGAAAAATTAGAAAGAAGTTAAGGAATTGCTGTTTCTCCAGGGATGCCTGGGGCATCCATGTGG
Source organism: Charina bottae (assembly GCA_023362775.1). Taxonomy (NCBI): domain Eukaryota; kingdom Metazoa; phylum Chordata; class Lepidosauria; order Squamata; family Charinaidae; genus Charina; species Charina bottae. The sequence goes on along the minus strand of JALMGJ010000048.1, from coordinate 342,598 downwards.
TGACCATATTTTCTTGGAAAAAATAAAGGTCAAACTGAAAAAGGGGCAAATCTGAAAGAGGTTCATAAGGATAAAATTTTTTAATTCTTTATGTTTATAATTTTTCTTTATAAAGGAAAATTCAAGAGCAAAATCAAGAAAAACTTTTTAAAAAAGCATTTTTGTTGTTTATTCGTTCAGTTGCTTCCGACTCTTTGTGATTTAATGGACCAGCCCACGCCAGAGCTTCCTGTTGGCTGTCACCACCCCCAGCTTCCCCAAGGTTGAGTCTGTCACCTCCAGAATATCATCCATCCATCGTGCCCTTGGTTGGCCTGTCTTCCTTTTGCCTTCCACTTTCCCCAGCATCAGCATCTTCTCCAGGGTATCCTGTCTTCTCATTACAGTATGTGGCCAAAGTACTTCAGTTTTGTCTGTAGCTTGAATCATGTCAACTGGATTTCTATTTTCTCAGTGGAAACGTTTCGCTCCTTATCCAAGGAGCTTCTTCAGTCTGAGCAAAGTTAGTAAGGGAATCTTAATATGTTTCTAGGTAGCTGTCAGCTACCTAGGTAACAGCTACCTAGAAACATATTTAGGATTCCCTTACTAACTTTGCTCAGACTGAAGAAGCTCCTTGGATAGGGAGTGAAACGTTTCCACTGAGAAAATAGAAATCCAGTTGACATGATGCAAGCTACAGACAATTCCACCGGGATGACTGAGAACCTTCATAGATACTTCAGTTTTGCCTTTAATATCATTCCCTCAAGTGAGCAGTCTGGCTTTATTTCCTGGAGTATGGACTGTTTTGATCTTCTTGCAGTCCAAGGCACTCTCAGAATTTTCCTCCAGCACCACAGTTCAAAAGCATCTATCTTCCTTCGCTCAGCCTTCCTTATGGTCCAGCTCTCGCAGCCATAGGTTACTACGGGGAATATCATTGCTTTAACTATGCGGACCTTTGTTGTCAGTGTGATGTCTCTCCTCTTAACTATTTTATCAAGATTTGTCATTGCTCTCCTCCCAAGAAGTAAATGTCTTCTGATTTCCTGGCTGCAGTCAGCGTCTGCAGTAATCTTTGCGCCTAGAAATACAAAGTCTCACTGCCTCCATGTTTTCTCCCTCTATTTGCCAGTTATCAATCAAGCTGGTTTCCATAATCTTGGTTTTTTTGATGTTTAACTGCAACCCAGCTTTTGCACTTTCTTCTTTCACTTTCATCATAAGGCTCCTCAGCTCCTCGCTTTCAGCCATCAAAGTAGTATCATCTGCATATCTGAGATTGTTAATGTTTCTTCCAGCGATTTTAACTCCAGCCTTGGATTCATCAAGCCCAGCACGTCGCCTGATGTGTTCTGCGTACAAGTTGAATAGGTAGGGTGAGAGTATACAACCCTGCCGTACTTAGGCTGACCATACGTCCTGTTTTGAACGGGACGGTCCCGTTTTTTCCCCTTTTCTCAACCGTCCCGTCGTTTTAACATAAATGCTGGTTTTGTCCCGTTTTTCAGGAACAAGCGGAGGCGGAGCAGCCAACCGGAGGGAACCCGGAGGAGGAATCACCCCCGCCCACCAGCGCATGGCAAAGGAAGTGGGAGTGGCGGGCCCAGCACTGCGACAGGCAGAGGCGATTCCCCTTCTGGGTTCCCTCCAATCAGCTGCTCCGCCCCTGCCCATCGCGCTGCCGGGCCCGCCCCTCCCGCATGCTGATAGGCGGAGGCAACCCCCCCCCGGCCTTCCAACCAGATGCTCCGCCCATGCCCACCGCACCGCCCAGTCCTCCCTCCACGTGCCGACAGGCAGACAAGATGACTTGGTATCCCCATACCACCAAGAACGTGCCACAACTTGTCATGATCCACACAGTCAAAGGCCTTAGAATAGTAAATAAAACAGACATAGATGTTTTTCTGAAACTCCTTGGCTCTAAAAGCAAACAGTATATATAAATTTATTTATGTATAGTCATATACTGTTATTTATATATGTATATATACTGTTCCATGAGGTCACGAAGAGTCGGACACGACTAAACGACTGAACAACAACAAACAAAAATATACTGTTCATCAAAAAGACAATTCAGTTAGCATATTTTTCACATAAATGTGAAAGACTGCAATAAGTGGCACCGTTTGTACAGTAAAAGTTAAATGATGAAAAATAAAGGACAGAAGGGAGTTTTTGAAGAATAAATAAATAAATAAATCTAAAGGACAGCTTTCTGAAATAAAGGACGGAGGGTCATTCCAAGCCTCACCCCTATTTTCCCTGCAGGACTTTCAAGACTGCATATAGTATATTCTTATTCTTTCTTTCTTTTCTATTTTTCTTTCTATTTTTTTCTTTTCTACACTTTCTATTTTTTTTCTTTTCTTTTTTTTAGTTTGTATTTTTATCTTTTTAATTGTAATGTTGAATAAGATTACCGTATTTAAAAAAAGGACTTTCAAGACTGCTACCTGTCCTTTGAGGTCGTCCAGGTCAGGCAACTGACTCCTCTAGAAATATTGCAACTCTACTTTATGGATAGAGGCTGTAGTAACAGAATCTTGAAAGCCTGGCAGTGTTTCCCCTACCCATAAAGCCAGAGTGTCAAGGTTTTTGTTCTCATGCTGTTTTCCTGGGCTTAACTCACGTTTTGCTAACAGTCTCTGCGTTCCTTTCCCAAATTCAGCTCTGTGGTTCTCTACACCTTAGCTGGCCCCATTTTGCATTACTCAGAACACCAGACTTTGGTCTGATGGGTTGATATGTAATATTTTTTATCCAGATCATGGCTGGGGTGATATAATTAGGAAACCACGTTCCTGGCCCCTTCCCTTCAAACAGTGTTTTTCAAACTTGGCAACTTTAAGATGTGTGGACTTGAACTGCCAGAATTCCCCAGCCACCAGATATCCTTGTTTTTCTTTTTCTTCTCTCTCTCATTCAGCCTTTTCTTGTTTGCTTCTCTTCCTTCCTCTCTTGATGGCCTGATGCTACTCCGAAGCAGCACCCTCTGAGGAGCATCACTTCAAGAGCCCTGAACTGTATCACCTGGCCGGCCAGGCTCTGTGGCTGCTGGGAGACCTTTTGGGTCAGGCCAAAGTGGGTGTCAAGGCAGAGGGCAGTCAAGGAAGCAAGATTCACGCAGACTTCCTTTAATGAAGGACCTTTGATGCCAAGAATTAGGGCTAAGAGTACAGAATCTTGGAAACTGATTCTTAGGAACCCTCCTTTATGAGTGAGTTAATTAAGTCAGGGTGCCTTTGAAGCTTTTGAATCTCCTTTTCCTGGAATGTTTGAATGACAGGAAATGACAGGTGGATTAGGAAAATCTAGAAATAGTCCACCATCTGCGGATTGTTTGTGTTTAAAGTGTAGGAATTCTGGGATGGTAGTACCAGAACTCCACGCAGCTTCTTATTAGTACAGAGCTTTCCAAACTTTTCATGTTGGTGACACACTTTTTAGACACGCATCATTTCGCGACACACTCTTACAGCAGGGCACAAGGCAGGCACTAGGACCTGAGTGGAATCACAGCAGGTTTGGAGGCAGCCAGGCACAAGGCAGGCACTAGGACCTGCGCAGAATCCTGGCAGGGCTCAGAGGCAGCAGCAGCCAGGACACACTCAGACACTGCAGCCGACACACTAACGTGTCCCGACACACAGTTTGGAAAGCTCTGTATTAGTATATAGCAGAGTAGAAGCGTTCCCATAAACTTGCACAAGGCTTAATCAGTTCAAAACACAAAATAAACACACTTCACATGTTAATGTAAAGTTAGATAAAAAAAGAGTTTACAATTTTATTGTAACTCACAGTTCCTTAGTAGAAACGGTCCATGCATGCGAGCAATTGGTTCTGACCAAACCCGCAGTCTTCCATAATGTGGCCTTGCTGTATAGAAGTATGAGAAACACGCGGCAGCAGCCATAGCTGCCATCCTCCTTGGTAGGAGATCCGAGAAGGAAAGAGAAGGGAACAGGAAACCAGGATTCAGCCCCTCCCACACAAAGCAATTAAGATTAGGTTACAGCAGCGGCTGCCTCCTCCTTCAAGCTTGTGTGAGACGTGCTTGGTTGAAACCCGATCTCTAACATAAAGTTACCCTCCCTTCCTTCCTTCCTTCCTTCCTTCCTTCCTTCCTTCCTTCCTTCCTTCCTTCCTTCCTTCCCTTAATGTCATACATTAAGCCACCATGCCACCGCTGCCGTACCACTCCATCTCCTGGAGTGTTGTTCATAGTGCATCTGTGTGGCATCAAGCACCGTGACCTTGCTAGACATTATCTTCAGGACCTGCAAAAGATTGCTGTGGGTTGCAGAAAATAACTGAGGGCTGCAAATTTGAGACCTCTAAGCTGTACTAAAATAAGAACACATTTTCTCCTCTTTCCTGCCTTCTAATGGAGTTGTATATTCTTGTATATGATTAGAGTCTGTGATAGAACTAGAAGTTATATCCACCATAATGGGAAAAGTGCATTTTCCTCCCTCCCTTTCTTGCTTTCTTGTCCAGATAGCTCCAAATGTATCTGATACTCTAATTCCCTGACAGTCTAGCCCAGTGTTTCTCAACCTTGGCAAGTTTAAGATGGGTGGACTTCAACTCCCAGAATTCCCCAGCCAGAATTCCCAGCCATCTCCCATGGCTGGCTGGGGAATTCTGGGAGTTGAAGTCCACCCATCTTTAACTTGCCAAGGTAAAGAAACACTGGGCTAGCCCAATAGTGTTTCCAAAACTCCTCCTACAATTTATCTTATTGTGGTTATAAACTATGGACATAATTATGTTAGTCCCAGCTTCTTCTTTCTCTTGCTATTTTGTTTAATATTCTTCCTGATGAAGAATTCCGAAGACCTCAAAAGGTGTCTGTCTTATCCGGTAATACCCAGTTCCCAAAATGAATGCAAGACAGCGGTAGCCATTCATCTCAGGTTTTAGTTAAAATAAGATTCCTCCATTCCTCACTTCTCAGCCCTGCATAGAAAGAAATCTGAATACAGAAGTAGTTCAGACACAGTGCAGACTTATTACTTGTAAAGTAATAGAAAATCCGTCTCACGTTAGATTCCATCAGTATGTAAGTTCCCCAAGAAAACCAATTACGTAAAACTGATTGCAAGGCGTTCGTTGGGTTAGAAAATTTAATCCACTTGGACTTTAGCAGAACTTCTTGCTGCAGGTCTCTAATACAGGATTTCTTGCAGAAATTCAGAGCATGAAAAAGCTCCGTGTCTGAACCAAATCCTCTGTATCTCTTTGAAAGAAATGGAGGCTATATGTCTGTGTGTGCGCAGGCAACTTTTGATATAGCATCTGGCCCAGGTCAAATGTGGAACTGAGGTACATTTCTGCATTCAAGGTCATTCTGCACAAAACTGTCAGAGGTTTGCATGTATTAGGAAAATAATCCTCTACATTTATGACCTATTATTTGCTGGTAGGGGAGATAGGGATGGGGAAGAATCCAGATAATAACCTTTTGTACAGTATGCTGTAACATTTATTTATTTATTTATTTATTTATTTATTTATTTATTTATTTATTACATTTATATCTCCCCCACAAGGAGGGACCCTGGGCAGTTCACAACAATTTAAAAGAATTAAAACAATAAATAACAATAATAACAATATAAAATTACATATATATATATATATATATATATATATATATATACACATACATACATACATACACATACACATACACATACACATACACATACACATACACATATACATATACATATACATATACATATACATATACATATACATATACATATACACACACAGAGACATATATATATATACACTGCTCAAAAAAATAAAGGGAACACTGAAACAACACAATGTAAGTCCAAGTCAATCACACTTCTGTGAAATCAAACTGTCCACTTAGGTAGCAACACTGATTGACAATCAATTTCACATGCTGTTGTGCACATGGAATAGACAACGGGTGGAAAGCATAGGCAGTTAGCAAGACATCCCCAATAAAGGAGTGGATCTGCAGGTGGTGACCACAGACCACTTCTCAGTTCCTATGCTTTCTGGCTGATGGTTTGGTCACTTTTGAATGCTGGCGGTGCTTCCACTCTAGTGGTAGCATGAGACGGAGTCTACAACCCACACAAGTGGCTCAGGTAGTGCAGCTCATCCAGGATGGCACATCAATGCGAGCTGTGGCAAGAAGGTTTGCTGTGTCTGTCAGCGTACTGTCCAGAGCATGGAGGCGCTACCAGGAGACAGGTCAGTACATCAGGAGACGAGGAGGAGGCCGTAGGAGGGCAACTACCCAGCAGCAGGACCGCTACCTCCGCCTTTGTGCAAGGAGGGACAGGAGGAGCACTGCCAGAGCCCTGCAAAATGACCTCCAGTGGGCCACAAATGTGCGTGTGGCTGCTCAAACGGTCAGCAACAGACTCCATGAGGGTGGTATGAGGGCCCGACGTCCACAGGTGGGGGTTGTGCTTACAGCCCAACACTGTGCAGGACGTTTGGCATTTGCCAGAGAACACAAGATTGGCAACTTCGCCACTGGCGCCCTGTGCTCTTCACAGATGAAAGCAGGTTCACACTGAGCACATGTGACAGACGTGACAGGGTCTGGAGACGCCGTGGAGAACGTTCTGCTGCCTGCAACATCCTCCAGCATGACCGGTTTGGCAGTGGGTCAGTAATGGTGTGGGGTGGCATTTCTTTAGGGGGCCGCACAGCCCTCCATGTGCTCGCCAGAGGTAGCCTGACTGCCATTAGGTACCGAGATGAGATCCTCAGACCCCTTGTGAGACCATATGCTGGTGCGGTTGGCCCTGGGTTCCTCCTAATGCAAGACAATGCTAGACCTCATGTGGCTGGAGTGTGCCAGCAGTTCCTGCAAGACGAAGGCATTGATGCTATGGACTGGCCCGCCCGTTCCCCAGACCTGAATCCAATTGAGCACATCTGGGACATCATGTCTCGCTCCATCCACCAACGCCACGTTGCACCACAGACTGTCCAGGAGTTGGGGGATGCTTTAGTCCAGGTGTGGGAGGAGATCCTTCAGGAGACCATCCGCCACCTCATCAGGAGCATGCCCAGGCGTTGTAGGGAGGTCATACAGGCACGTGGAGGCCACACACACTACTGAGCCTCATTTTGACTTGTTTTAAGGACATTACATCAACGTTGGATCAGCCTGTAGTGTTCTTTTCCACTTTAATTTTGAGTGTAACTCCACATCCAGACCTCCAGGGGTTGCTTACATTTGATTTCCATTGCTAATTTTTGTGTGATGTTGTCAGCACATTCAACTATGTAATGAACAAAGTAATTAATACGAATATTTCATTCATTCAGATCTAGGATGTCTTATTTCAGTGTTCCCTTTATTTTTTTGAGCAATACACACACACACACACACACACACACACACACACACACACACACACCTACAGCATCATATAATTTGATCTAAAGGTGGTAGATCTTATTCCATGTTTCCTCATCACTTCTTCTGGTACGAAAAACAAAAATGGAAAAGCCATGAAAGACAAAATAATGCTACAACCTGTTCATTGTTGGTGTTATTAGTTAATTGTCTGGAAGCATCCTTAAACATTCAACTGCGTATGTTATGCTTTTGTGTGATGTGCTTTTGGCTTGCCGTGTGTTCTGAAATCAGCCAGTTGTAAATTATTCAAGAAACTATGGTTAGGCAAACAGTGGCTTAAATCAAGGTCCCAGAATAAGAATTATACCTATTTATCTCTTCCCAGAGAAAAAGCAAGAACAGCTATGTTGATCATGGGGAAGCAAAATCCATTTGGATACCATATTTGTCAGATCTGTAGTATTCAAATAGTAGCAATTTGTAGTATTCAAATAGTAGCCATTCAAGGTTACAAATGCCTTCCTCAGATTATGTTTAACCAACCCTACATTTCCTCCATACTTGCTTCTGTCTTTTTATCCCTAACTTGACTTAAGTTGGTAAACCTTGAGTTTGCCTACTCAATTGTTATCTGTAGCTTGAATCATGTCAACTGGATTTCTATTTTCTCAGTGGAAACGTTTCGCTCCTTATCCAAGGAGCTTCTTCAGTCTGAGCAAAGTTAGTAAGGGAATCCTTAAATATGTTTCTAGGTACACAGCCACCTAGAAACATATTTAGGATTCCCTTACTAACTTTGCTCAGACTGAAGAAGCTCCTTGGATAAGGAGCGAAACGTTTCCACTGAGAAAATAGAAATCCAGTTGACATGATTCAAGCTACAGACAATTCCACCTGGATGACTGAGAACCTTCATAGTCAATTGTTATCTCTTCGAATATTTTTGGATTTCTTCTGAGAAACAGAAATCAGCCCATCCGTGGGCACAGTAGATTAATTTAAGTACAGCCCAACTTTTCAGAAGTTTTCCTTTTTCTCTTAAATTAAGTTTCTTCAGCTTGATGTTCTTCAGACATATTGGACTACAACTCCCTTTATCCCTGGCCTTAGGCAGGGATGTTTTCTTCTTCTTGCCTTTTTATAAAGCTACTTGTATTCACTACTGGAACTGGATGTAAAGAATCAATAAGAATCGATAATAACAATAAATATTAATGTGTGTATGAGATAGCCTGACCATATTACCTTGTGACAAAAACGGGACATTGGGATGGCAAAACGGGACGGGGTCTTATGTAATATTCCATATTCATGAAAAATACGGGTCCCCACCCCCCCAGTCCGCGCGATTGGCCCCTGCTTGCAAACCCCGCTCCCGGTCCACGCGATTGTCTCCCGCTTGCAAACCCCGCCCCTGATCCCTCCTTTGCCACATGCTGATAGGCGGGAGGGCTTCCTCTTCCAGGCTGCCTCCAATCGGTAGCTCTGGCTCGGATCCTCCTTCCGTGCCATTCCCGCCGGGTTTAAAAAATGGGACAAAATTGAGATTTTTATCAAAACGACAGGACAGTTGAAAAATACTAAAAAAACGGGACTGTCCCGTTCAAAACGGGACGTATGGTCAGCCTAGTATGAGATGTATGTATTGGATGAACTTGCCTGCAAAAAGAATTTGGTAATGTATCTGGTCTTTGCTTTAATAATTACTGCAGGGAAGCCAACCCCATTTATAAGAGGGAAAGGGAATGATAGTCCTTGAGCTACTGCTGGACTACAGTTCCTATCATCCTTGATGGATCCTTGCGGACTAGCAGTTCCCCTCCCCAATCCTCACCACGGATGGTCACATCTATGCATTTTGCCTTTAAACACAGAGATGTGAGAATAATTGGGAAGATTAGCTCCATTCTTGTCAGGCTCCGAAGACTTCAGGTATCTTGAGCAGAAATTATTAGCATAGATTAAAAGCATCGCCAAAAAGCCAAAAGGAAGGTCATAGTACATAAGACAGTACTGCAAACAAGGGGGGAAAAAAACAGAAAAATAAATTTGGAAGGCATGTAGACAGTTATTCTGCATTCTCCTTGTCAGGTATAAATGTAAAATACCCACTATCTAAAAGGCTGTCGTCTGCAACTGTGTCTCATTTAACTCCTATCTTCCATTCACAACAGCTTTTATGCATACAAATAGCGTAAAAGAGAGACTTATGGATGCTCTGAATGTCATGTATGAATATGCCCCAGGTAGAAATAGGTTGCCTTTCAGGACTGTAATCAAGCACAGATTCACGGGCAATCGTAGTGACTGATCTCAGGAGGATTAAGTAGGTTTAACTCTGCTGAGTTTCATCCAAAAAGTATAATTAAGCCCCACAGCAGTTTTTTTCCATCATAGTCTATTTTTGCATCGCTGATGACCCTTTGTTACGTTTTTGGTAAACACCTTGATCTTAACCTTCAGCATGGATATAAGAAGTAACAATTGGATACATGCAAATAGATAGATTTATACACGGGGATGGATTTATATATTGTGATAACCCAGCATTTTTTTAAAGCATGGTCCATGAAAGGAATCACAAGCCATCTTCCCACTAATAATGCAGAGCACCTTCTATAGTCCCCCCCCCCCCCGCTGCTCGGTTGAAAGTGCTCTCCACCCACCGCTGAGCTGGCAAAAAAACTACAACTTCATGAAATTTGGTGTCCCTATTGCCAATTCCTATTCTCCCTCTATCGTCTCTGTTCCCACTCGTTGCCAGTCCCCAGATTTCCTGCAAGGCTGTGGATGGCAAAGCTAAAGAGATTTAGTATACCTTGTGTTGGGGTTTTATAATACCCAGAATTCTGCAAGTCATTCCATTAGCAGCCATTGTTAAAGAATGATGAAAGAAGTGACTCATACTGCAGCTGATGTAGTTTAAGCTGGGTGTGGTAGATAATGAATTTGACCTATAATGTGATTGGTCAATTTAAGTATATAAGCAGAGGAGCTCTGGTGTTCATTCTTCTTCTCGTTAAAAGGAAGGAAAACATGGCTTAAGTCCAAACTGTCCTGGTTCAGCCTCTGCCCCAGGACTTCAGTGAGGAGTCAGAAGACGAGCTGCCCCTGGTGAACCCCCAGGGGACTGAACCAGACGAGGTCCCAGACACAGGCATGGCCCCAGATGAAGACCCAGCACCACATGGCAGTGGGGAGTTGGCAATACCTGAGGTTACAGGGGAGCAAGCTGGGGATGGTGGTTTGTCCCTACCCTCTAGCCAGCAGCCAATAACCGAGGCTACAGGGGAGCAAGCCGGGGATGGTGGTTTGTCCCCACCCTCTATCCAGCAGCCAGCTGGATCCCATCAGACTCCCAGCTCACCTGAATCACCCAAAGGGCAGAGACGGAGGCGTGTGCGCCTCGCCTTAAAGGACAGAAGGAGAAGTGCCCGGTTAGCTGCAAGAGATTTGCGCAGAGGAGAAGTGGAGTCTTTGCAGGACCCAGATGACAGCTCCTAAACTCCTAATAAAGAACCAGCAGAGCGGTGAGTGGGTTGTGGGAGCAACGTAGCATATTGGCTTCGCGACCACTCCGGTTTCCTGACTTGATTCCTGATTTCCTGACCCTGCTTGGATTATTGTTACTCTGACTTCTGGACTCCTTGACCTGGCTTTGACTTCTCGCTGACCTACTTGTTACCACCCCTGACCTGGATTTGGAATATCGGTTATCTTCTGGATTAACTCTGACTTTGGCAAACGAACTCTGGACTTCTCTCTCAGCTTTTCTCTGCAGCGTGTCTTCTGGCTGCATTTGTTGCTCAAATTATAGCTGGTGAGTGAATTCCTGCCTGCAGCTCACAAGCAGAGGCTCTGTGTAACTTGATACTCGAGGCTAGCCAGCACACAAACAGTGGAGGAGGAATGCAGAAGCATATCAGACAGACACTTCCCTAATTCACATGAGTATAAAAGGGGGGGGGGGAGGTAAACCATAACCAGACTTACAAGATTTTGTTACTGTAGCCAATCTTAATAAAAGTAGTTTTAGTCTTAATGTGAAGATGATTTCTTGGTCTGGCCTACATATTTGTAATGGGCAGAAGGAAGAACCTTGAGGAACAGGAGGAAGATCCGCACCCAAACAACTATCAGAAAAAATAAATCTTAGGCCGGGGGCAGAAATGTAATTTGAGGACGCATCTCGGACATGGCCTTCTGTAATGGGCTGTGAGAATAAGCTTGGGAGACAGGAGGAGGAAGAGCCGCAGCCTAGACAATGGTCTGATAAACAAAATCCGAGTCCAAAGAAGGGATGGGAGTGGAGAAAGCGTCTCAGAAGGGACCCTCCCTAGTTTTCTGGAGAGTAAAAGTAAGGGAGGGAAGAGGTGGTTTCAGACCTGCAAGATTCTGTTACTGTAACCTTACAATAAAGGTAGTGTTAGTACTCATGGTTCTGGTTTCCTGTCTGGACTACCTTGAAGGGCCGGCACCCACCCTAGTTTTCATGAGGAAAAAGGGAAGGAGGGGGGAAGCATATTCAGACTGGCAACATTCTGTTACTATAACCTTATAATAAAAGAAGCATTAGCTTGCGTGTCTTTGGCTTCCAAGTTTGGTCTACCTTGGAGGGATGACAATATTAGGGCTGATATAAGGCTTGCTTGCTGGGGGACTTTGGGGCAGTCACGCTCTCTCAACCCAACTACCTCAAAGGGTTGCTGTTGTGGGGGAGACAAGAGGAAGGAGCATTACATATACCACCTTGCGTCCTAAAAAATAAAATCAGAATAAAACCAATCCATCAAACAATCAATGTTTTTGGTATTTTTATGTTCTTTGTCATTGTGAGCCACCAAGAGGCTGTTCATGATTGCAGTGGACTATACATCAGGAAGGAAGGAAGGAAGGAAGGAAGGAAGGAAGGAAGGAAGGAAGGAAGGAAGGAAGGAAGGAAGGAAGGAAGGAGGACCAGATTTAGATGATCTCAAGAATAGTGAGGTGATGCTGTAAGTCTCTGTCTGTAAGTTATTAGTGACCACAGTGGCCTAGTTTGCACCCATTTTGATGGTCTCACGCCCTGCACTGAGTGTAAAATAAACAAACCACCGAATGGCTTAGCAAAATGCTTCTATGTCACCCTGCGGATCAGGTACGTTAGCTTTAAAAGCATAGCTATACAACCTGCTGCCCTTGTGGGCTAACAGAGGGTTGGGTGAAAGCCCAGACATCCCAACCAATTGTGACCGTGCATTTGGGTAGCAGTGACCTGTTCTGCCGTCTTCCCTTGTCCTGGTTTCCCACCAGCCACAAACAAACTGGCCTTTCCACGTGGCCTGGCCCATCAATTTCTGCTGCCTCCTCCATTCCTCTTTCTAAAGATGGGACCCCTTAAACATCACATGTAAAAGAGACAGGGCTGCAATCACAATGCCACAGCCACCTTCTTGTAGATTTTGACCCTTCCCGGATGCTCCCCCTGTGTGTGTCTGTATATGTGGGTGTGCGTGTGCATGAGAGAGAGCATTAAAACTGATTAGTTACCTAATTACATTAATTAGAAGTAATGATATTTAATTTCATATTTCCCCTGCTCTCACTTTCAAAATCTTTCTTCTGTGGACCCGTCTCCTTTGCTGTGCATCTTCCAATTTATTGTTTGAAAATTACAGTGGCTGATTTCCAGTTTGTTACACCCAAGAAACTCTCAGTTGATCCCTATACAGGTAGTCCTCACTTAACAATGGCAATTAGGACTGGAATTTCCATCGCTAAGCGATGCGGTCATAAAGCGCAATGTCACGTGACTGAGCCAGTTAGGGACGGCAGTTCTGGCAGTCCCCGGTTACTGTTGTTAAGTGAGGACCCCACATAACCATGATTTCTGACTTCCTGCCAGCTTCCCCATTGACTTTGCATGTGGGAAGCCAGCAGGGAAGGTTGCAAATTGCAATCATGTGACCACAGGACATTGCAATGGTTGGAAGTCTGGGCCAGTTGCTGAGCGACCGGATTGCGATCATGTGACTGTGGGGTGCTGCAATGGCTGGAACTTTAAGGACCAGTCGTAACTACCATTCGTTCAGTGCCGTCTCAACTTCGAACGGCCGCTGAACGAGTGGTCGTTAAACGAGGATCACCTGTATCTAGATCAGAGCAAGCAGTCACACCACTCAGTTCAGCTAGCAAAAATAGAGCTTGAGGTTTATTCATTAAACATCAGCAAATATCAAAACATTTAACTGACAAAACAGGATAAAATCTATCTAGATCAAACAGCATAGAACTTTCCAGAGCCACTGGAAAGAACACTGCGGGTAATTAGGATGGACAGTCCCAAAAGGAGTGGCTTTTGATTATTCCAGCTTTAACCCATTTATAGCAGCAGAATAGAGATGGAAAGTAGGACACCAGGTGATCCATCCTCTATTCTGCACCATGAAGAAACAGTTTGATGGGATGGGGATGATCCGATATATATGCACTCAAAAGCTAATTTGGTCCTCAGTCTGACAAAGGTTGCACACTACTGGATAAGAGCCTTCATTTTAAATTAAACCTTGTCATCTGCAGAGCTTAAAGTGGATAGGTGTCAGGGAGACACAGGAGAGCGGAGGGGGGAGCTTGCCGCCCATGGGAGGGAAGCGAGCACGTAGCTCGGAAAGCCTGGCCTTCTTTCCCAAACGCCTCAGGGAAGCTCCGCCCTAGGTTGGACTCATATCTTTGGGATTCTTCGAGCACTATCAGTTTAGCAGGATTCTGTATGTAGGTACCAATGAACACTAGAGACTAGATCCGCAGCCTCGGCGAGTTATTTCTGCACCTACACAGGACAGTAGGATTCAACCATTTTCAGGCCAGGCAGAATTGATCTAAGCATGGAACTGGTGTTACTAGTATTCAAGACTGAGAAAAGAACAGGACAGAATCTGTGTCTTGGAAGGGCAGGAAGAAAAGATGTAGGATTTAAACCTTGGGACTGACATCTATTTAGGCTAACATCTATCTATTTATAAATCAGGAGTCTGGTAGCACCTCTTCAGACTAACAAATTTTATAAATTACATAAGCTTTTGTGAGCTGAAGCTAACAGGGCTGTCCTACAATATCCATCCATCCATCCATCCATCCATCCATCCATCCATCCATCCATCCATCCATCCATCTGTATTCAACAGTAAGCTTATCTTCTGCATATATACTGTATGGGTCCTTCCTTGTAGACCAGCCTTTCTCAACCTTTTGACCCTGGAGGAACCCTTGAAATATTTCGCAGGCCTCGGGGAACCGAGGGAACACATTCAGGCTCAAATATAGTCCAGAAGTTACAAAATTATTATATTCATTTCATGTGTAGGGCTGCATGTACTGTATGTGTTAATAGTGTTCCTAAACTAAAAATAAAGAATGAAACTTACCTCTTCAATGTGAAGTTGCCCGAATTTGAAATATTTTTAAAAATAAATCATGACCTCCCAGGGAACCCCTAGTGACCTCTTGCGGAACCCGAGGGTGCCACAGAACCCTGGTTGAGAAACCCGGTTGTGGACAGTCAAGCAACTTATTTAACAGTGTCAAGTCTGTGAAGCTTCTGCTGTTGCTGAAAGCAAGGCTGAGTTTTTGCAGAGCGCTGCTGAGGGGTGCCTGCAGGAATTTGCTGCTGATTTCCTTCTCACAAAATGGACCTTGTGGCCTTGTGCCACATGCTCCGCCCCTTTTCTATGTGCAGTTGATGTCATGATGCATATGCAAAAGGGGTGGGGCTTATATCGCAAGGCCAACATGCTGCTTTTGTCATTCTGTCTCTATGTGACCCCCGCCTCTTCCAGAGTATACCATAGAGAACATTGTACCTTAAGCCTAAACAAAACCAACATGAATCCTATTTAATAAAGAAATACTAATACGTTCTGAATGCTTATTAGTTCCATCCAGTTATTATTTCAATCCTTTTTACGTTTCCCTTTAGCTGAAACAGCTCCCAGGAATAAAGGGAGGAAGAGGGGTGGGGAGGATAAACAAACAAAACCAGACAAACTGAAACAATTCTTTACTAATTAATGTGCAATCATGATAATGCAATGCATTTCTCAAACCGGCATTGTAGTTCGGAAGCTATAATTTGGAGCATCTAGAGACATTTATTAAAGGTAACCCAGCAGGGATGTCTGACAATAACATTAGCCAGGGAGTTGATAAGTATTTAAAAGCTCCGGCACATTAAAGCAATTCACATTCCAGAAAGACACTTGGCATAGAGCTGGGAGCCAAGGACTCCATATTGGCAACATTGCAAAATATAGCTCCAAGGCTATGGCTTTTCAAAGTAACCTTTTATTTGGTTTTGTTTCTACACCGATGCAAAAGGCAATCTTATTAATCTTTTAAGCTAGGACAGAGCTTTCCAAACTTTTTATGTTGGTGACACACTTTTTAGACATGTATCATTTCGTGACACACTCTTACAGCAAGGCACAAGGCAGGCACTAGGACCTGCGCGGAATCACAGCAGGTTTGGAGGCAGCAAGGCACAAGGCAGGCACTAGGACCTGCGTGGAATCCTGGCGGGGCAGGTTTGGAGGCAGCAAGGCACAAGGCAGGCACTAGGACCTGCGCGGAATCCTGGCGGGGCAGGTTTGGAGGCAGCAAGACACAAGGCAGGCACTAGGACCTGCGCGGAATCCTGGCGGGGCAGGTTTGGAGGCAGCAAGACACAAGGCAGGCACTAGGACCTGCGCGGAATCCTGGCGGGGCAGGTTTGGAGGCAGCAGGGCACAAGGCAGGCACTAGGACCTGCGCGGAATCCTGGCGGGGCAGGTTTGGAGGCAGCAGGGCACAAGGCAGGCACTAGGACCTGCGCGGAATCACAGCAGGTTTGGAGGCAGCAAGGCACAAGGCAGGCACTAGGACCTGCGCAGAATCACAGCAGGTTTGGAGGCAGCAAGGCACAAGGCAGGCACTAGGACCTGCGCAGAATCACAGCAGGTTTGGAGGCAGCAAGGCACAAGGCAGGCACTAGGACCTGCGCAGAATCACAGCAGGTTTGGAGGCAGCAGGGCACAAGGCAGGCACTAGGACCTGCGCGGAATCCTGGCGGGGCAGGTTTGGAGGCAGCAAGGCACAAGGCAGGCACTAGGACTTTCGCAGAATCACAGCAGGTTTGGAGGCAGCAAGGCACAAGGCAGGCACTAGGACCTGCGCAGAATCACAGCAGGTTTGGAGGCAGCAAGGCACAAGGCAGGCACTAGGACCTGCGCAGAATCACAGCAGGTTTGGAGGCAGCAGGGCACAAGGCAGGCACTAGGACCTGCGTGGAATCCTGGCGGGGCAGGTTTGGAGGCAGCAAGGCACAAGGCAGGCACTAGGACCTGCACAGAATCACAGCAGGTTTGGAGGCAGCAAGGCACAAGGCAGGCACTAGGACCTGCACAGAATCACAGCAGGTTTGGAGGCAGCAGGGCACAAGGCAGGCACTAGGACCTGCGCGGAATCCTGGCGGGGCAGGTTTGGAGGCAGCAAGGCACAAGGCAGGCACTAGGACTTGCACAGAATCACAGCAGGTTTGGAGGCAGCAAGGCACAAGGCAGGCACTAGGACCTGCGCAGAATCACAGCAGGTTTGGAGGCAGCAAGGCACAAGGCAGGCACTAGGACCTGCGCAGAATCACAGCAGGTTTGGAGGCAGCAGGGCACAAGGCAGGCACTAGGACCTGCGTGGAATCCTGGCGGGGCAGGTTTGGAGGCAGCAAGGCACAAGGCAGGCACTAGGACCTGCGCAGAATCACAGCAGGTTTGGAGGCAGCAAGGCACAAGGCAGGCACTAGGACCTGCGCAGAATCACAGCAGGTTTGGAGGCAGCAAGGCACAAGGCAGGCACTAGGACCTGCGCGGAATCCTGGCAGGGCAGGTTTGGAGGCAGCAGGGCACAAGGCAGGCACTAGAACCTGCGCGGAATCACAGCAGGTTTGGAGGCAGCCAGGCACAAGGCAGGCACAAGGACCTGCGTGGAATCACAGCAGGTTTGGAGGCAGCAAGGCACAAGGCAGGCACTAGGACCTGCGCGGAATCCTGGCAGGGCAGGTTTGGAGGCAGCAGGGCACAAGGCAGGCACTAGAACCTGCGTGGAATCCTGGCAGGGCTCGGAGGCAGCAGCAGCCGCGACACACCCAGACACTGCAGCCGACACACTAATGTGCCCCGACACACAGTTTGGAAAGCTCTGCGCTAGGAGTTCCCCCCATTGTTATGCCAGACAATGTAGTTTTGATTGCTTCTGCATCCAGCCAAGTCTTCCTACTATAAAAATACATAATCTAAAATGAAAAGAGATGTTTAAGGTATAACACTAAGCATGAGTGTATTGGAGAAGGTTTTCTTGTTTTAAAGTTGAAGGTGATTAGGGACCAGTGACTATGAAGGCAATTAAATGGGAGCTCAGCACAAAAGCTTTGATTAGTATGGCAGGACTATAAACTGTTGAAAATGGTTCCTGAAGTGTACAACTAAGTGAAGGTAGGGAAAATAATCTTTAAATTTAAAAAGTTTGGAACCGTAGGTTAGAAATGGGGTGGGTTTAGACAATGACTTCTAGCCAGTGCAGAAATAAACCCAAAATATTTCCTATTTACAGCTGTATAGTAAGAGTACCTACAGTAAGCTGACTCTTTTCTCCTTCTGAGCTTTGCTGTGGTGGTGATTATTATGGGCCTTGCCTTGGCCTGTAGGCAATGAAGCAAGAAGGAGAAGGCAGAGACAGAAATAAATGCCAACAATTAAATTCAGGACAAATTAAGCTATAAGGCAGAGCTTTCCAAACTGTGTGTCGCGACACAAAAGTGTGTTGCCACACACAGTCTGGTGTGTTGCCACACAACCTGGAAGCGCTGATCATCAGCAGCGGGTTTTCCCACGGTGACACACCAACGGTGGCACGCAAAAACCCGAAAGTGGCAGCAGCGCTTCCGGGTTTTTGCGTGCTGCTGCAACGGCGGCGCTTCCGGGTTTTCCTGCGGCGACACGCCAACGGCGGTTGGTGTGTCGCCGCGGGAAAACTTTGGAAAGCCCTGCTATAAGGAAATGTTCTATGTTTGCAACTTGAGGTACAAGGGAAAAAAGGAAAAATTCTCAAAGGTGGAGCTGCCAAGGTTTGACGTTATAAAGGCTGATTCTGCAAAGCAAGATTAAGGGCTGCAGAATAGACCTTGGAGTCATGGGGATTGTGGGAAAACCAAGAGCAAGGCCAGAGCAAGACGTGGCCAGAGTTTGGTAAACTTTGTCCAGCATGAGTTGAAGTCCACATATCTTCAAGTTGCCAAGGTTGAGAAACACTGCTCTAAATACTTCACTTGGGCCACAACCACCTTTATGGATTAGTATTTATGTTTGGGTTCCCACCTGATATTGCCTCCAGCTCATCTCTCGCAGGCACCAACCATCTGGGCAATCTTTGTTGAAAGCCTTTTTGTGCTGAAAGGCAGGCTAAAAACACCTTAAGTAAATTATTTATGCAAATAATTACTAATTATAAATTAGTAATTGTTTCAAAGTTCTAATAAGTTATTTATAAACTGTATAAACATAAACTTATAATGTATTGTCGAAGGCTTTCACGGCCGGAGTTCAATGGCTGTTGTGGGTCTTCCGGGCTGTGTGGCCGTGTTCTGGAAGTGGTGGTTCCTAACGTTTCGCCAGCATCTGTGGCCGGCATCTTCCGAGGGCACAAACGTTAGGAACCACAACTTCCATAACACGGCCACACAGCCCGGAAGACCCACAACAGCCATAAACTTATAAACTTAACAGATGTTGATCTACCTTTCCTCAAAACGATCTACATGGCATCCTTCTCTACATGACAACCATTTGATGAAGTAGGTAGGGCTGAAGGACACTGACTGGGTGGGTCCAAAATCACTATAGAGAGTAAGGAAGATGTCAGCCTTACCAGGTAGACCAGACAGGAAATATGACCAGATAAGCTAATTCTAATTTATTGTAAAGCTACATTAACAGAATCTTGCAAGTCTGAAAGTACAATTCTCCCACCATCTCCTTCACAGCCTGAAAAGTGAAGGTCCCTTCTGAGCCTCTTGCCCCACCCACTATCCATCTGCGGACTATGCTGTCTCTTACCTGGCCATTCCCTAAGCAACATCTCTTGGCCCCGCCTCCCAAGTTCTTTCCCACATACCATTACAGAAGGTGACCTAAACAGAGATACATAAGCTCCGTTACCAAAGCGATGAGGGGTCCTAGTTCCCAGTCCTAGTTCTCTTCTAACCATCTCCATCTCTCTTCTCAACCTCCAAAGGTTCTATATGTGGACATGAAGACTTCTCCACAGTTGGGTGCCCTGATTGTTTAGGATTCCTGATTGTTTGGAGAAACTTATATTCAAACAGATATAATGAAAAAGCCCCCAATTCAAACTTTTGCTGATTACATTAGGATCAGGAAAGTCAAATTCTACGGGCAAGCCTGTATTCTCTCCTTCCTGAGTATATGGATCTTATTTCTAAAAAGGGATTAGTAAACCCTCATAATGAAAACGTGGTGAAAGGCAATCCACCTGAGGTGCCAAGCTGAAAGGGCAACAAAGCATTTAATGCCAATCCATTAATGCCTTAATTTCACATGAGAGATGTTCTGATGCATCAAGTCCCATCATACACTCCTTGAAGTGGAAGGGTGTCGCAAAGGGAGATAGTTAAATCCCTGTCATGAAATAAAGTTATTTAAGACTAGACAACCCTGTGACCCGTTGGGTCATCCTTTGAGAGAAAGGTAGTGCAGTCTGATGTGAGCAGAATGAACATTAAATTTTAGGCTGACCATATATTTTTTTACCCCAATGCCGGACGGTCCCATGATCATCTAAGAAGGGTATATATCGGAAAAATAATTGTAGTGGCAAACAAACCTCAATAATAAGTCAATATTTACTTACCTAAATAGAGAAACAGAATGCTCACAGGCGGGCAAAAAAGCAGTGGGAGCGACTTCTGACTTCCTGCCGCCTTCCCCATTGATTTTGCTTGTGGGAAGCTGGCAGGGAGTGTTGGAGATCACGATCACATGACCGCGGGGATGCTGCAACGGCCACAACTTTGCGAATAAAACTGGTCTGAACATTGGGGAAATTTCAATTCCACAGGAGTAATGGGTACTAGATTTTTTATGCATTCTTTAAATTAGCGGATTTCAGGTACCTTGATTCAAAAATTGTTGCGGTATAATGCACCGTTTGGGCTAACCTGAGGGTACAAACAGACAAACAGATACACACAATGAGACTTTTAGTAGTATATAGATTGTCAATGGTGTAAAAAAGTGTCCCCAGTAAGGCCAAGGGAATGGAGCTGGAAAACAGCTTGCTTCACCCTTTCACCCAATAAATTAGGGACCATCCAACCATTTACCAAGTCAGCAGAAGAAAATTAATAGAACGTCAAAGGACTATTTACACTCACAGTACCATCACAGATATGTAGTGACACAGATAGGAAACAGGTCGCTGGTGCCTAATAGCCGTTTTAGTCCTTATTACCATCCCCTGGAGTTTCAGTTTGTATTAAGGGTCTGATAAATAAAAACCACTTTTTTTTAAAGCACGCTTGCTACTTTAGAGTTACAGCAGATTGAAATGTCCTCAGCAGCTGTAATTCAACCTCCAGACAATATGGACAATGGGTCTCTGTAATAGGTTTTCTAAAGAGGATGGGCAGAGCTTTCCCAAAGATTAGCAATCTAGAGAAGATAAAGAGAAACAACTTTCACCTCCTCAGTATCAAGTAGTTTCTATTTCCATCTACTGCTCTTGTCTCATCTTTCTCAGGGAAATATCTTGGAGATACCATCTCCAGATCGTTAGACCTCATGAGACAAATTGTGGAATAAGATTCCCTATCCTTGTAGCAGGACATGGTTGGGCAACTTGCAAACCACATCCAACAATGTAAGGTTTGAATTCCTATCTTTAGAATTCCAGTGGGTTCCTATTCCCAAAAGATAGGGTAGGCAACTGGCAGTCTAGTATCTACAGTCACCAGGATACTCTCCAAACACATCTCTTGGTACCCAGATTCCCTGCCCCACCTGGCTTTTCAAAAATACTCCTTTAATTAGAAAAATTAAACAAGAAACTGGCACGAAGTTGCTAAAGGTGTCTTCAAGAGGCAGGTCACCATAACAGCCATGTAGATGCGCACCTGCCACATCTGTTGGAAATTCCAGATGTGCCTCTGGTCAAATGAAAGCTGCCTATCATCAAACAGCCAATGCAGATGTAAACATGGCAATTTAGGGAAGTTCATTTGGGGTCCCTCTCCAGCATCCCCTGTTCACTTTCAGTCTGGCTCTTCCATAAATTGCCAGCATAGACAGCTTGAGATCACATGGAGAGAAAAGGGATTATGTGGTGGGGGTGGGAGGGGGAGAAGCCTTGCAGAACTGAGTATTTTTCACTTCTCTCCCTCGAGGGGAATCTGATTCCTGGGCACATTCTGGGAAATTTAAGATCTAGCGTTACTACCATTTGTTAGAAAGTAACAGCTCCTAATGAATGGTAGTGGTATAACTCAGCTCCCTCTCTACCCCTCAAAAGGAAGGAATGAAAGAACTGTAAACAAGAGTACCTTGGAAATCCAGAGAGAGGATCTCTTATTGCCCCACTTTTCTTTAAGTGAGTTAATTTAGCTCTGCCCCATGACATACGACATGTCTGTATATTATCACCCTGCTTATTTAACTTATATGCAGAGTAGATCATGAGAAATGCCGGGCTGGATGAATCACAAGCCGGAGTTAAGATTGACGGGAGAAATATCAACCTCAGATATGCAGACGATACCACCCTAATGGCAGAAAGTGAAGAGGAACTAAAGAGCCTCTTGATGAGGGTGAAAGAGGAGAGTGCAAAAGCTGGCTTGAAACTCAACATTAAAAAAACCCAGATCATGGCATCTGGTCCCATCACTTCCTGGCAAATAGAAGGGGAAGAAATGGAAGCAGTGACAGATTTTATTTTCTTGGGCTCCAAGATCACCGCAGACGGTGACTGCAGCCATGAAATTAAAAGACGCTTGCTCCTCGGGAGGAAAGCTATGGCAAACCTAGACAGCATATTAAAAAGCAGAGACATCACCTTGCCGACAAAGGTCCGTATAGTTAAAGCTATGGTTTTTCCAGTAGTAATGTATGGCTGTGAGAGTTGGATCATAAGGAAGGCTGAGCGCCGAAGAATTGATGCTTTCGAACTGTGGTGCTGGAGAAGACTCTTCAGAGTCCCTTGGCCTGCAAGGAGGTCAAATCAGTCAATCCTAAAGGAAATCAACCCTGACTGCTCATTGGAAGGACAGATGCTGAAGCTGAAGCTCAAATACTTTGGCCACCTAATGCGAAGAGAGGACTCACTGGAAAAGACCCTGATGCTGGGAAAGACTGAAGGCAAAAGGAGAAGGGGACGGCAGAGGAGGAGATGGTTAGATAGCATCACCGATGTAATGAACATGAATTTGAGTAAACTCCGAGAGACAGTGGAGGACAGGAAGGCCTGGCGTGCTATGGTCCATGAGGTCACGAAGAGTTGGACACGACTAAACGACTGAACAACAACATGACATACGCCAATCTTGCCCAACCTGATGCCTTCCAGAACTCCCAGTGTCAGCACATCTGGAGGGTGCAGGATTAAGTTAGGCTGAAATATTGGGTTACATGTAGTCCTCGACTTATGATCATTCGTCTAGCAACCATTCGAAGTTACGATGGTGCTGAAAAAAAATTACTTACGATCGGTCCTTGCACTTACGACCATCGCAGCATCCCTGCGGTCACGTGATCAAAATTTGGGCTCTTGGCAACTGTGTTAAGGCATCATGCAGCTTCTCTGGTTTTGGCTTCGTAAGTGGTAGGAATGCCACACTGTGCTTTGTAAACCACAGGTAGTCCTTGTTTACTGACTGACTTGTTTAGCGACCGTTCGAAGTTACGACAGTGATGAAAAAGTAACTTTATGACCAATTTATTTATGACCTTCACAGGTCTGTAAAGCAAAGGAAAGCTGAAGTAAGATCATAAGCACTGTCGTGGTTCCACCTAGCGACTGCTTTGCTTAATGACTGAGTTGCCCGTCCTAATTGTGCTTGCTAAACAAGGACTACCTGTATGCTTTAGCATGTTCTGCAAACTCAACCAATTGTGGCTTAGTTATCAAACCATACTTAAGCACAAATCATGGTTTAGTGTGATGTGTTAATCTGATTTGGTTCACATGATATGCCAAACCAGATTGTGGCCAAGCACTTTAATCACAATATGAAATTATGGCTAAGTTTTATTTCGTGTACCTTAATCATAATCTGGTATCTCATCCAAATTTGGATGTGAGTTAAAAATGGACTCCTGGAAAAACTATAAAATAAAACTGCAGTTGGAGTTTCTTTTTCCCCAACAAATATTTTGTTATGATTTATATATAAAATGCATGGAGCTTTGATTGCATTGTTGCAGCTGCCATTTTGACTTTTTTGACTACCTCTCCATTTCTTTTTCGTTTTAATGTCTCTTAGATTGTGAGCTTCGGGCCAGAAACAGTTTAATCTCTGTACAATACTGTTTTAGATATTTTGTAAGTTAATAATAAGAAGAATAAAAATAATAATTTACCGTTCCTGAAGTTTATACCAATACTTAGCACCAGATAAAAACTCTTCTTGATTTTTCATACTTACATGGGGCTAATTGCATTGTGCTCTTCATAACTAGCCTCTGGGAGACATAAATCATGAATCAAAATTCAAATAACTGACTTCTTTTTAATATAAATTTGGGATGAACTAACTGTTGTGCTTTGCTGCTGAGCTGTGCTGAGCTGATGAATACTAAATTGGCAAAGAACATGAAACAGCAGTAATGGACACTTGTAAACTTCTTGTCTGAACATCTGTCACCAGAAACATAAGCATGAATGATGGATGATCCTGTAAATGCCACTTTCTGTTCTAGCATAATGCGGTTAGTTTAAACATTTCCAAGCAAACGTTCTGCATAGGTGTAATCAAGGATGCGAAGCCAAGAGAACAAAGGCAAATCTAATAGGACAGAGCTTTCCAAACTTTTCATGTTGGTGACACATTTTTTAGACATGCATCATTTTGTGACAGGTTTGTAGGCAGCCAGGCACAAGGCAGGCACTAGGACCTGCGCGGAATCACAGCAGGTTTGGAGGTAGCAAGGCACAAGGCAGGCACTAGGACCTGCGCGGAATCACAGCAGGTTTGGAGGCAGCAAGGCACAAGGCAGGCACTAGGACCTGCGCGGAATCACAGCAGGTTTGGAGGTAGCAAGGCACAAGGCAGGCACTGGGACCTGCGTGGAATCCTGGCAGGGCAGGTTTGAAGGCAGCAAGGCACAAGGCAGGCACTAGGACCTGCGCGGAATCCTGGCAGGGCAGGTTTGGAGGCAGCAAGGCACAAGGCAGGCACTAGGACCTGTGAGGAATCCTGGCAGGGCAGGATTGGAGGCAGCAAGGCACAAGGCAGGCACTAGGACCTGTGAGGAATCCTGGCAGGGCAGGATTGGAGGCAGCAAGGCACAAGGCAGGCACTAGGACCTGTGAGGAATCCTGGCAGGGCAGGATTGGAGGCAGCAAGGCACAAGGCAGGCACTAGGACCTGTGAGGAATCCTGGCAGGGCAGGATTGGAGGCAGCAAGGCACAAGGCAGGCACTAGGACCTGCGCGGAATCACAGCAGGTTTGGAGGCAGCAAGGCACAAGGCAGGCACTAGGACCTGCGCGGAATCCTGGCAGGGCTCGGAGGCAGCAGCAGCCGCCGCGACATACCCAGACACTGCAGCCAACACACTAACGTGTCCCGACACACAGTTTGGAAAGCTCTGTAATAGGAAAACAGACCACCCCCAAGTCCCGCGTTGTAAACCAAAATCCAGCTCAGCTTTGTTTCACCGCGGAGCCAGAAAAATGCTAATTGCTCTTGAAATGAACTGATGCCATGGAGGGGATCAGGTCCAGTTAAGGGGAGGTTAAAAAATGTCAAAATGGCAGCCACAATTACACAGTGGTGGTCACCTTCCTGACTTTTTTTTTTAACCCTCTGCAGGTGTTTCTGGGTCCAGCTACTCAGCAGAGGCACAGAGAACAGAGGAAGTCATAAGGAGAGAGATGGATGACCATCTAGGTTTCAGTCTGGGAAGAAAGGGAATCTGAGAAGGGGTATGAAGGATGTTAGTACTTGAACGGGTGTCAGCACAAAAGGTCAAGAAGGTCTTCCCTCCTTTCAGAGTAGAATGGGCTTAAACTACAGGAAGGCAGATTCCACCTGACTGATAGAAAATGTTTCCTAACATTAAGAACAAAGTTATTTATTTATCTGATTTGTATCTCCCCGTTCTTTTTTCAGGAGCTCCAGGCAATGTGAGTAGTGTTCCCTTCTCCAATTTTTTTCCCTACAACCACCATCCTGTGAGGTTGGTTGGGCTGAAAGAGAGTGATTGGCTCAAACTCATCCAGTGAGCTAAAGGTAGACTCGAACCTGGGTCTCCTCAGTGTTGAAGGCCCAAATCTAGGGGCAGTGACTTTTCAGCACCTGGTGGTCTACTGACCTCAAGGAGGCAATGGTTGTAGATAGAGCAGGGTTTCTCAACCTGGGCCACCTTAAGATGTGTGGACTTCAACTCCCAGAATTCCCCAGCTGGCTGGGGAATTCTGGGAGTTGCAGTCCACACATCTTAAAGTGGCCCAGGTTGAGAAACCTTGAGATAGAGAGTTAAGCACTTGATCCAGTGCCAGTCCAACTCTTGAACCACCGCCCACACTGGTTCTCAAACTGAAAGTGAAACGTGCTTCTATTGTGACATCATGGCACAGGTTTCGTCATTTTGGCATCACCTTGGTTAGGAGAGGCTGCCTCCTGTATATACCTGCGGACAAGCCAAGAATTTTAGATGCTAAAATATGCCCCCCAAAATTGGGTTTGGCTTATCTGCAGATGGGCTTATCTGTGAGTATATATGGCAGGTTTCTTTAGAGTCTTCCACAATCTCATTAGGTGTAGAGCTAGCCTTATCAGAAATCAGTGTCACAGTGTTTGTAAAAAAAAAAAAAGAAAAAACTTCCTTGGCTCGCTTTCTTTGCTTGTATAAGCAACTCTTGCTTCACCCCCTTTTCAATGCTCTCAATACCCTCCCTTCTGGTCGCTTAACGCTGTTTCCTACAATCATGGTTAGAGCTATTGTGAAAAAGGCCTGGTTGCTAAACTTACATTACACTGTAATGTGTAATGTTACACTGTACACTGTAATGTGTTACAATCTCCAGGCCTCGACTCAAGTCTGTTTTTGGCAACCTCAGGAACTTGGGTAAAAAGTGTAAGCCAGGGACCTTACATTCTGGCACCCAACATGAGGCTCGATTCATTTTTTCATTTTTTCATTCATTTCATTTTTTCATTTCTTCATTTTTTTCGCACTGAAGATGTTGCCTAGCCTGGCAATGAAACGTCTGCAAGAAAACAACAAGGCTCAGAGAGCACCAAGGACTCCACACTTCAACCCTGAGCTACAAATATCCTCTTTGATTGACATTACACTGTCCTTCCATGCATCAGAGTTAGCAAAGGCTTTTTAATAGAAAGAGAAGGAATGGTGCCTTCACAGCAGGGTAGTTCCCTCCACAAAAGCTGCTCAAATTTCTTTTTGCAAGTGGTAAGAGGAAGGCCCACGTGTACCAAAAATGTAGAAGAGGGGACCCTAGCAATTTGTTTACTTGTTCTTTTGTGTGAAACAGGGGCAAGGGTTTTTTTGTTACCCCAGGAACCATCACAGCTCAGGGAGCAGGACGCGTGGCCTGACTTTTTAAACTTCTTATTAGTCAGTTGGGAGGAGCTTCAGTTGGCTTATAGTGCCCCCCCTCCCCACTTCTCAGCATTTTGAGACTAGGAGAAGTGAAGACAATTAAAGGTTAGCTTCAGACTGCTTTGTGAGGTTTACAAGGTAAAAAGCTCCCTCGAGCTGTTTTCAGTTCCTTCCTGAATTAACCAAGGCTAGCTGGGCTTGGAAGGAATTAGGGGACGGAGATGGAGTGAACCTGTGTCTTGTGGAAGAACTCTAATTCCTCAGATCATCTCCATTGTACCTATTGTCCCATCCCCATTTCTTTGTACCTATTTCAGTTTCTCTGAATTTTTGGGCATAGTACTTCAGGTAACCAGTGTAGAATAAAAAGGAACAATTACAGTTAGTCCTTACTAAGCAACCATTCGTTTAGCGATGGTTCAGACTTATGACAGCACTAAAACCCGACTTACGACCTGTCCTCGTGCTTATGACTGTCGCAGTGTCTCTGCTGTCATGTGATCGCAATTCAGGCACTTGGCAACCGGTTTACATTTATGACTGTCACAGTGTCCTGTGGTCAAGTGATTGCTATTTTCAACCTTCCCAGCTGACTTCTGGCAAGCAAAATCAATGGGGAACTGTGTGATTCACTTAACGACCATGTGTTTTGCTTAACGACCACCGCAAAAATGGTTGTAAAATCAGGTGACCACATCGCTTAGCAATCAAAATTCTGGCACTGATAGTGGTCATTAAGTGAGGACTACCAGACTGGCTGGGGAATCCTGGGAGCTGAAGTCCACACATCTTAAAGTTGCCAAGTTTGGGAAACACTGATTTAAAAGCTGTGGTTGCTTTCTGTGATTAGTGCATTTTGTTTCTGCTAGTTGTGTGGCTGGCAAGAAATCTGGGAAAGACGGGAAACCTAGGATCTGCAAGTAATCTGTTGAAGGCTGCATTGCATATAAATAAGAGGTGGAGTAAGGCAAGGTATGGGCGGGACCAGAGTTGAAAGTAGGTGGGGCCACCATGCTGGCATCTCTTCCTAAAAGGAAGGAAGGAAGGAAGGAAGGAAGGAAGGTTGGTTGGTTGGTTGGTTGGTTGGTTGGGTGGTTTCTTTCTTTCCTTCCTTCCTTCCTTCCTTCCTTCCTTCCTTCCTTCCTTCCTTCCTTCCTTCCTTCCTTCCCTCCCTCCCTCCCTCCCTCCCTCCCTCCCCTTTCTTTCTTTCCTTTCTTTCTTTCTTTCTTTCTTTCTTTTCTCACTCACACTCACACTCACACTCACACTCACACTCACACTCACACCCTTTATATAAAGCAATTAAAACCTGGTTCTTTGAGTGGGTCTTCATGGTCTGAAAAGCCTTATTTGTTCCTTTCTGGAGGGTGAACATTTTTATGTGTTATTGTAGTTCCATACCGTTTGGTAACATATTGTTTTGTTTTTAACCCTATTACCCTCTGGAGGCATGTAAGATACGTTGGAGCCGTTTAGAAGCCAAGTAACTAAGTAAATAAATATTATATTTTATTAATAAAAATGGAAACTGAGAACCCAATGGAAGCTGCTGTACTTGAGGATGTATTTTACGTTGGCCTCTTTGATTTGCTTGGCGCTAATAGCCGAGAAGCATTTTCAATCCCATTAGCATCTATGGTAGTTTAACAACTTTGGTAAAGCAAATCAGGCTGGTATCTTTTGGGAGTCTGGAGCTGATGGTTTTACTCCCATTCCTCTATGTCTGTTCCTCTAATTCCTTTCTGTACATCAGCAAAAGGACTTGGGCATGTTAGCTTGACAATTAAACTAAGTAAACGCAATCAAACGTTTTGTTTGCTTCCTCTTCTCCCCCCCCCCCCCCCCAGCTTATGAGGTAATCAACAAAAGCTGTGGTTCTTTAGCTGTGAGTAGAAGCTGGGAATTCGGTACATCTATCATGGGGAAGAGACAGCTTATTTATTCTGCTTAGTGAAATTAAACCTTAGAATCAATTTCCTCATGTAAGAAAGAAAGAAAGAAAGAAAAATACCCTATTCGCACAGTCCTCCTTGAAGGGGAGGGGCCATTTAATCACACGTTCCGCATGCATTTGGAGATGGCACCCCCCCAGAGCATTATATCACTTATTTATTTATTTGTTTATTTATTTATTTATCACATTTGTATCCCGCCCATCTCCCCCACAAGGAGGGACCCTGGGTGGGCTCTGGCCTACCCACTTGATTTGGGGGGGGGGGTAGGAAATACATAGATCACCTCTGTCATATCTTACACTTTCTCAGAACTGATCTATCTAATCATTGAATCTTCAGTCTCCACCATTTAAGCTAGGCGTGTTTGTTGGTGTATAGTTTATATGTACAATATTTTCACCTACCTACCCGTGGCAGATCTTGAAAAAGCTAAGCAGTTTTGGACCCGGTTAATACTTGGGTGGGAGATCACTAAGGATTCCCAAGGCAGTAGGCTAGTGTGGGAAGTTGAGAAAACATCTGACAGAGGTAAATAGCAATCCACTTCCATATTTTTGCCAAGCAGCTATATTATATTATATATCTCCTCCCGTTGGGGGAGATGGGCGGTAATATAAATCTAATAAAATAAACAAATAAATAAATCAATATGTCCATATAGAACAGTGATTTTCAAACTGGGCAACTTTAAGATGGGTGGACTTCAACTCCCAGAACTCCCCAGCCAGCCATGCTGGCTGGGGAATTCTGGGAGTTGAAGTCCACCCATCTTAAAGTTGCCAAGGTTGAAAAACAGTGATGTAGACACTAGGAGTCAAACTTGACTCAAGGGACACTTGGCTTTATACTTTGTGTGTGTGTGTGTGTGTGTGTGTGTGTGTGTGTGTGTGTGTAATTAAGGTTCCAAAGAAAGGATCTGTCAATCAATGAGAACATTCATTCATTCATTCATTCATTCAATTTATATAACTGCCCATCTCACATACATGACTGTGGGCGGCTTATAAGGTTAAAAACACAAAACAATACCAAAACCCAAAAAATAATCAAACAAACATTAAACCATTAAACCATACCATACAATCAACAAGAGAGCCCAGTCAATTCAGGAACCATTTAATCATTTTATAAGCTCTGCACCAACGCCACCGGATCCCCAGGCCAGATGGCAAAGGCAAGTCTTCATGCCTTTCCGGAAGGCCAGCAAGGTCAGGGCCAATCTGACCTCGGGAGGAATGATGTTCCATAGGGCAGGTGCAGCAGCAGAAAAGGCCGTCCTCCTGGGTCCCGTCAGGTGGCGCTCTCTCGTAGACGGAACCCGCAACCTGCCCCTACTGCTGGAACTGATGGGATAGGTAGAAGTAATTGGGGGCAGGCGGTCCCTCAAATAACCTGGCCCCATGCCATGTAGGGCTTTATAGGGCATCACCAGCACCTTGAATTGGACCCAGAAGCAAACTGGTAGCCAATGCAGCTCACGAAGCGGAAGTGTGATGAGAGCAGATCTACTGTAGGTGTGCAGATAACTATGCTGAAGGACAAAAATAGGTCTAGCGGGGTGGGGTAGAGAAAATTCCCAAAGACCCGACATGCTATAACATTGCCTTTCTCAATCTGCATACCCCCAGACGGGTGGACTGGATTTCAACTCCCAGAATCCCCCAGTCAGCTTGATTATTACTGGGAATTGTGGGACTTGGTCTATCTGGGCTCCTAGATGAATGAAGATTGCTGTAAGAGGCCTCCTGGAAAATTATCTCTCTCAATTCTCCATGGTTATATATTACTGACTAGGGTGCATATTTATTAGTGTGAAGGCCCGGTGTGTGCAATTTGCTAATACAAAGGCAGGGTTCCTACAGCACACTGAGCCGCAACCCCATTTTAGTCTTATCCGATTTGTTATTGAAACTCAGCTATTGCAAAGATGGGCACCTTTCCTTTCAAGATGGGCTTAATAAATGAGAGAGAGAGGTGTGACCTCGTAACGTGAATGCAGTGGCCAGGATGCAGCTTCCTCCTTCGGTAAGCATGGAGGGAAACGTCAGGCAGACGTTTTTCCCAGTGGGAAATGGCTAACGGCTTGGGTCACTGCTGCAAACGACTTGCAAGACGGGTAGCAGAAATGCCCTCTGCCCTGGAGCATTTAAGCAAGAATCCGTCCAGTCCTGGCATTGCCAATAGGCAGCTCAGCTTCTTCGGCCCATTTTCTTTTCTACCGACGGTACAGTTATATCTACGTATATAGCTTATTCACGTTTTCCATGACAACAGCCTGCACTTCGCCTCTTCTCACCAGTGGCATTCCAGAAAACAGAAAAGTAGAGGAACACACAAAGAAACTCTCCTGGCAACAGAATGACAGCAAGAATTTGAAGAAAGGCAAAATTAGGTAATGTGCAGAGTAGCGATGGCTGCTTGGGTACATAACTGCACTAGCGTTGGCTCAGAGCAACAATACCTGCTCCGTAAACAGAATTCCTCCATGTGGTAGGTTGTCCCGCAGGTTAGAGGCAATGCATGTAGTAACCTTTCTCGCTGAATTTGACAGAAGGCCTTGTGCCTTGTGAATCCAGGCAAAGAAACCAATTCTAAATGACTTAGACTTAGACTTCTAAATGACTTAGAATCTTGATGTAACATCAAGCCATGTTGTAAAGTGTTTAGGAATATGCACAATGTCACAGAATTTTTGGCCAGGTGTCACCTGCCACATCCTACTGCTTCTGTATCAGGTTCAGTATTTGGATCAGCAAATCAGGTATTTTGCGGGTGGGAGGTTTTTTTCCCATTTTAATTGCCTACAGCAGTGTTTCTCAACCTTGGCAACTTTAAGAAGTGTGGACTCCAACTCCCAGAATTCCCCAGCCAGCATGGCTGGCTGGGGAATTCTGGGAGTTGAAGTCCACACAACAGATGCTCATGTTATTATTTTTACCTGACTTGTGAAGATCATTCAGTGGCCTGTTAGAACCAGTGAATGGAGCAGAGCTTAACGTTGTGTAAACTCGTGCATAGAAAAAGGAATATTGTTTAAAAACACAGCCTGTGAGCACGTTAGAGAGATTCAGGTTCTTATTCTTACACTTTTAGCCCACCCAAGCATAAAGAAGCACACACTTAGATATTGCAGGTACAAAAAGTAAGTACAAAAGAGTTCTTACATTTATTTTGTCCAGGTACAGCCATTTCAGTAGAAAATTGGTTTCAGTTCTTCTTTCTGTTCCCTAAACTGAATACCTCTGGCCCTGTTTGCTGCCAGAGGCTGCGTGGAGAAAGGGGCTGGAGGCCTAGGCATGGCCTCTCCATGGAGGAGCTAAGGCACGTGCGTCCTACCCCATCGGTGGAAGAATCAGAGAGAGAAGAGGAAGTGGGAGGGGCAACAAGCAGCTTTCTCTAGTAGCACAGAGTTTGCCTCCTAAAGCAATCACCCATATGCTAATGAGGCATGCCTGATTTGCCGGATTCCAACAACTTGGAGTATTCCTTGTGAGAAAGATCTTGAAACAGGAATTGATTGCAAACTAAGTATGAGTCAGAAGTGCAATATGGTTGCATCAAGGGCAAATTCCATTTTAAGTTTTGTCATGAGAAGTAGAGTTTCCCAACCACAAATGGGATTGTTTTACTTTATCCTTCATTGGTCAGTTCCAACTTTAGGGTATGGTGTCCAGACCTGGGCGCACAGTTTTAGAAAGACTGAAGCAAATGAAAAAGCATGTTCCGAGAAAGGCAATGAAAATGGTGACGGACTAGAAGTTACATCCTAAAAAAATAAATAAAAAAATTAGGAGCTGAGAATGGGTAGCCTTGAGAAAATGGGGGATATGGTAGTACCTTTTAACAACCCAGGTGTCTATGTGGGAGGGTAATGGTGAAAAAAAAGTAGAGGACCATCTATTTTGTACCTGTGCATCTGGCTTTTCCTACCTAAGTGTAGAATCTTACATTTCTTGCAACCGAACAGCATTTTGTTGGACAGGGCCCAATGTTCAAGTCTATTAAGATCTTTTTGAGCCTTGAGCCTGTCTTCTGAGGTGTTAGCCGTTCTTCCACCCACCCCAGCTTTGTCTCAAATGCAAATTTGATGAACATCCCCTCATTTAAGTCATTTATGCAAATGCTGAAGAGCATTGGACCCAAGACACAACCCTAAGGTTGCATATCTCCTTCAGTGTAGACATAGACCCATGACCTGGTTAATGAGCTGATTCACAGATTACAGTAGCTGAAAACCATCATTTTGGGAAGGTTTGGGATCATGGATGGTTTGGGATCACAAGTCATAGTCTAAAATAACTGTCAGAGTGAGCGGGTGGAGCGGCCTGATCCGTCTTCCTAGACACCAGTGATCCACGTACTGTGCAGTAAATAGACACTCAAACAGAGATTATATAAAATATCCTATTTACTTTATATACATACGTATTTACTGATCACTTCCACACGGGTAACAAATGATACAATGATGAAGTTACAGCGAACGAGAAGAAACGAGAAGAAAGAATACAGGATTCTTCTGCTTATATATACAAACTGACCAATCACCTTATAGGTCACTCTCGTTATCTACCACACCCAACTTAACTCTTAGCACCTGTCGTATGAGTCATACACTGACACATCATCCCTACAACAATGGCTGCTAATTGGGTGACTTGCAGAATAATTCCCCTCTCACCTAGATATCAAGCCTCTGCAGTATAATTTATCTAACTGTAAATTCCTGGGTATATACAAACCCCAACAATAACATCGTTAGCATGATATAGGAACCAAACAAATAACTGGCCTTAAACCTGACAATTATGAATTAATTAAATTATGAATTAATTAGCATTCATTACACCATGCTCTAACTAAAGCCTTTTCCCTAAGTTGTGAACTCCACATGGACTGGAGAACAACTCTCGCTGTACAGGCCAACCTCTTGATCAACAGTGTTCATAAAATGCAAGCCATTGAGTTGGAGTTCAGAGAAAGCCAAAGTTATTAATCATATATTTATTGCAACCAGACAAAAAAAGAGAGAGAAAATCCGCCCTCTCTGACTCTGTGGAGTATTTGGTTATTAAGGGACTAGGCATGAATTTGCTTTTGTTTCTTAACTGAGATTGCCGTAGTGTCTCATGCAGTTGATGACATCAAATCCATGCACTGTTCATCTGAATGTTAACTGTGGAGTGATGAGGGTAACCAGTCATCATAACAGCAGAAAGCACAAAAGCTTTGATTTCACCGAGAACTGCCACCATAGCAGGGCATCTTTTAATAAGGTCAAAACTCACTCTCCGTCCTGGGCAGAACAGATTGTTCATCTTCAGCAGAAATTGCCCAGGAGATATCTACCTGTACTGTGTCGTACTGCAAGTGAGAAGTTGTACTTTTAATATTTCACCAGCAAAATCAAAGCAAAACTTGCTTGATCAAACTGAACACATCAGGAAGAGAAAAATCTAGCTCAGCACATTCCTTGTTGGGTTTTTGGGTATTCTTTTTTTTTTTTGGAATGCAGGTAATGTTTTTTGTGGGTGGGCAGGAGGTAAGGCAGATTATGACAAAACCATAAAGCCTGAAGTCTTCTTCAAGTCAAGCTTGACTCTTAGTTCTATGGGCTTTCGCCCCCCATTTTTTCTCTATGGTTTCACATATTAAAACATACCAAGTTGGTTGTTGTGGGTCTTCCGGGCTGTGTGGCCGTGTTCTGGAAGTTGTGGTTCCTAACGTTTCGCCAGCATCTGTGGCCAGCATCTTCAGAGGGCAGGAGCACAGATAGAAGCAAAATCTCTGTTTTTCTATCTATCTGTCTATCTATCTGTGCTCCTGCCCTCTGAAGATGCTGGCCACAGATGCTGGCGAAACGTTAGGAACCACAACTTCCAGAACACGGCCACACAGCCCGGAAGACCCACAACAGCCATTGAACTCCGGCCGTGAAAGCCTTCGACAATACATACCAAGTTGGATTCAGAGGTTGTCACATGTAGAACAGATCCATTGAAATAAGTGGGAATTAAGTCAATCATGACTCTTAAATCCCATTGATTTCTATAGAGCCACACTGACTGTATTCACTTTCAGGACCATATTTTTCATCATCTTCACTGCCTGCCTGTCAGCCCAAACGGTAGACCCTACTAAGAAACCAAAGCCATATTGGTCAGGACTACTTTTATTGTAACAGCTATACTAAGAGATTCCCTTGCATGTCTGAATGTGCTTCCCCTCCCACACTTTATCTTCGTGTGAAATAGGGGTTTGTCTGAGACGTTTTCTCAAATTACTTTCTTGGCGTGGACTCAAACCTCTCTTATCTGACCATTGCCTTGGTAGCAGCTTTTCCTCCTGACCAGAGATTTCCAAACTGTGTGTCGCAACACAAAAGTGTCGCAGGAAGAGGGAATGGCCCTGATGGTCAGGAGCAGGGCTTTCCAAAGTGCCGCCGCTGTCGCCACACCACCCAGAAGCGGCGGTGCGCGCGTGCACGGCGGCTGCCATGCACGCGCGCGCCGCCGCACGCCCCTCCCGCGCCGCCACCGTGCGCGCGCACGCCGCCGCACGCCCCCCCGTGCCGCCGCCGTGCGCGTGCTGCCGCACGCCCCCCCGTGCCGCCGCCATGCGCGCGCCGCCGCACGCCCCCCCCGTGCCGCCGCCGTGCGCGCGCTGCCGCACGCCCCCCCCGTGCCGCCGCCGTGCGCGCGCTGCCGCACGCCCCCGCGCGCCGTCGCCGTGCGCGCGCGTGTCACCGCCACCGCCGGGTGTGTCGCCAGCGGCGGCACTTTGGAAAGCCCTGCTCCTGACCATCAGGGCCATTCCCTCTTCCCTCTCCACTGCCTTACACGGTCTAGCCAAGAGAGGATGTCATGGCTACCAACATCTCAAGAGATCGAAAGGGTTGGGTCCAGAAGATGACCTTCTCAGTGGCAACCCCCAGAATCAGATTAGTCCCCACCCTCTTATCTTTAAGAAAATAGGGAGAACAGTTCTCCATAGAGAACTGCTAGAAAGATTTTAAAATGTGGACAGCAGCTGAGATATTTAAGCTATATTTGTCATGTGTTTTTTTTAATGTTTTAATACTGTAAGTTGCCAAGTGTCTGACACATAAGCAACACACAAATAACTGTAATAAATAACATGGATAACCCAGTTAACCATTGATCCACTTATAGTCCTTACCACTAGTTTTGATAGTATATACTCACACTAGGGTTTAAAGGTAAAGGTTTTCCCCTGCACAGTTGTGTCCAACTCTAGGGGGCGGTGCTCATCTCCGTTTCTTAGCCGAAGAACCAGCGTTGTCCGAAGATGCTTCCGTGGTCATGTGGCCAGCATGACGTGCACGGAATACTGTTACCTTCCCACCGAAGTGGTACCTATTCATCTACTTGCATTTGCATGCTTTCGAATTGCTAGGTTGGCAAGAGCTGGGGCAAGTGCGGGAGCTCACTCGTCACGCGGCGCTCGGGTCTCGAACCGCCGACCTTCTGATCGACAAGCCTGGAGTCTTAACCGCTGAACCACTACACCCCCATACTCACACTAGCTAGATACAAGGACTTTCTGGAGGATATGGGCAGAAGCTCAAAACTCCCCTAAAATAGTGGATTTTGATCTAGCTATACTCACACTTTTGTTGTTTATTCGTTCAGTCGTTTCCGACTCTTCGTGACTTCATGGACCAGCCCACGCCAGAGCTTTCTGTCGGCCGTCACCATCCCCAGCTCCCCAATGGTTGAGTCCGTCGCCTCCAGAATACCATCCATCCATCTTGCCCTTGGTCGGCCCCTCTTCCTTTTGCCTTCCACTTTTCCTAGCATCAGCTTCTTCTCCAGGGTATCCAGGGTATACTCACACTAGCTAGATCAAAATCCACTATTTTAGGGGGATTTTGAGCGTCTGCCCATATCCTCCAGAAGGTCCTTGTATCCCATAAACCCTGCATTAAAGATGACAGGCAAGCTTCCATATGAAATTGGCAATATACAAATACTGTAATTAGGTATCTGTATTTATCTATATATCTCATGCTGTGAGTTGAAGTCCACATATCTTAAAGTTGCTGAGATTGAGAAACACTGCTCTACATTATTCCCTAATTTATTTAATCTCTCTCTCCAACATTTTTTCCTGAAGCACTGACTTGGTAAGGCTTTGGAGCTCATATGTTAAGGTGCTTGCACAACACAGCTGGGTAAAGATTGATTGCTTATGTGCCATCAAGTTGATGTTGACTCTTAGTGTCCATATAGATAGACCTTCTCCAGGACACTGCCCCAACCTGACCCTTTAGTTCTTCCAGTAGTGCACCCATTGCTGTTGTGAGTCCATCCACCTTGCTGCTGGTCATCCTCATTTTCTCTTTCCTTCCACCTTTTCCAGCATTACAAATTTCAACTGGGAAACTGTGAGCATCTTAAACCAAGCCAAATCCAAAAACGCTTGAGAATTCCTGGAAGCTTGGCACTCAGACAAAGCAGCCATCAACAGACACATAGAGGTAAACAACATTTACATACCATTCATAAGAGACAATAGAAAAGGCAAAAGACCAGAACACCTCCTTGCCAGCAATCAACACCCAGATATGCAAAGATTAACACCAGGATTAGCACCAGAGGAACAATCAAACAGCACAATATACCCTAATCAAGGAACTATTAACTCAGTCAATCAACCAAGCAGCAAACAACAGCCCAATCAAGGAACTCCTAAGGGGAGAACAACACCCCCACCAACACAAGCAGGACAAGCCATGGTATATAAACAGAGAGCAAGTCCCACTCCCCTTTCGCACTGAAGATGTTGCCTAGCCTGGCAATGAAACGTCTGCAAGAAAACAACAAGGCTCAGAGAGCACCAAGGACTCCACATTACAAATTTCTCCACAGAGCTTAGTCTCTGCATAATATGTCCAAAATTTGATAATTTGAGCCTGGTCCTTTGTGCCTGAGTGAGACTAACTGAGGGCTGTTTTGGGTTAAAACTCAAACTCTCTCCTACCTCACCGCTGCGGGACTGTGGTGTTCATACAACAAGCTTAGTGTGCCATTGATTCAAACATGTTATACAATCCCCACCTATGTTTGTCTAAGTCTGAATCCAACCAACAGGGCAACAGAATTTTTCTTCTGTAATAATAATGACTTCTTGTAAAAGTATGTGTTATGCTAGTTAGTATTAAAGTGCAGCATATCCCCTTACTTTGTATCTAAAGTAATATCAAGTATGGTTGTTGTGGGTTTTCTGGGCTGTGTGGCCGTGTTCTGGCAGATTTGGTTCCTAACATTTCGCCAGTCGCTGTGGCTGGCATCTTCAGAGGATAGGAGCACAGCTAGAAGATTCTCTCTGTGCCCAAGTGGAGGGTGTGTGTTCCTGCTGGTGTTTATAGCTGCTGAGAGGGTGTGTGTCTTCTGTGGGTCATTTACAAGAGATTAGGAGATTAGATTAGGAGATTCGACTATACAGTATCAAGTATCTTCATCCTAACTGAGATTACATAAGACAGAAAGTGTTTTAACCCCCCCCCCCCCCCGTTGTTTTCTGAAACTTGACTCCCCCCATGCTTCAGACTTCTGAACAAAATCTAGATTGCAAGGCTGTCCTCGTAGAGCAGGGCTTTCCAAAGTTTTCCCGCGGCGACACACCAACCACCGTTGGTGTGTTGCCGCGAGAAAACCCAGAAGCGCTGATGATGATCAGCGCTTCCGGGTTGTGTGGCGGCACACCAGACTGTGTGTGGTGACACACTTTTGTGTCGCGACGCACAGTTTGGAAAGCTCTGTCGTAGGGGCTGCTAACTGGTGCACAATACTGAAAGTTTATTATATCATGTTGAAAGATCTACCTTTGGTTGCAACGTGTTTCCTAGACACAATTTGAAGTACTGGTTTTGATCTTTAGAAGGAGCTTCAGCCGTGCTTATCTTAGAAAGTGACTGTTTTGATAGGACCCTGCCTGGACATTAAGGTAGCTCTCTCAGAGATGCTTCCACTGTTGGAGGCCTTGTTGTCCATGGACTCTGTCATTTTCACTACAGGTAGTCCTCACTTAACGACCACAATTGGGACCAGAATTTAGGTTGCTAAGTGAAGTGGTCATTAAGCAAATCCAACCCGATTTTACGACCTGTTTTGTGGCAGTTGTTAAGTGACTCACTTTAAGCGAACCACGTGGCTGTTAAGTGAATCACGTTGATTTTGCTTGCCAGAAGCCAGCCGGGAAAGTGGAAAATGGCGATCATGGGACCACGGGACGCCGCAAGAGTCATAAATGTGAACTGGTTGCCAAGCTCCCAAATCGTGATCATGTGATCTCTGGGACGCTGTGGTGGTTGTAAGTGCGAAGACCAGGAGTAAGTCGTTTTTTTTCCACTGCTGGGGATGGTAATTTTCTTTGGTACATCAATGTTTATTTAAATGTTGTGTGATTTTTTTAAAAAAACATTCCATCAATTTCCATTATTCGGGCCTGAGGGCTGCTGCTTTTGCATCAGTATGGAACTGTCCCACATGAGGAAGGTAGCAAGAGGCTCAGGGAAACCCCCAGGTTTGCAGAAGATGCCTTGAACATGGGGGGAAATGCTAAGCCAAGACATGCACTCCGTCCGCCTCCCTCTGCAAATAGTCGAATAGGGGCCGAGTGCCCCCTTTTCCATTCCCCCCTCCGTCCTGTTTTCCATGCAGGTTCCTTCTTCAAAAATGGCATCGCTGGCTGATGAGAATGGGACCAGAAACCCCCTGTAGAAAGCAACAGGTCCACCCGTCATGCTAAACTTTAATGTGGCTGGTTCAGTTTGGGCTTGGCGTTTTTTCTGAACTAGGTCTCTTGCAATAAAGAAACAAACACACACACACACACACACACATATTTTATATATATTTATATTTATAGGTAAAGGTAAAGGTACCCCCCGCACATTTGTGCAGTCGTATCCGACTCTAGGGGCCGGTGCTCATCTCCGTTTGTTAGCCGAAGAGCCAGCATTGTCCGAAGATGCTTCCACGGTCATGTGGCCGCATGACACGCGCGGAACGCTGTTACCATCCCACCGAAGTGGTACCTATTAATCCACTTGCATTTGCATGCTTTCGAATTGCTAGGTTGGCAAGAGCTGGGGCGAGTGCGGGAGCTCACTACGTCACATGGCGCTCGGGTCTCGAACCGCCGAACTTGAGACCTTCCGATCAACAAGCCTGGCGTCTTAACCGAGCCATCATACCCCCTAGGAACAGCATAAACTTCCTAAAATAAATCAGCAACATGACTCAGGAACTGAATTCCAGCCTTAGAGGAGCAGGCAGGCTGTGCTAGCAAAAGCCCCTGAATAGGTTTTCCTGAGGGAAAATGCTAAAATCCATTGCCATTAAAAAAAAAACCAGACTTCCACTGAGCTGGGCCATTTTCCACAGAAAAAAATAGCCATTATCACTCTAGGGGCCGGTGCTCAACATGAAGACGCTTCCACGGTCATGTGGCCGGCATGACGCTCGCGGAACGCTGTTACCTTCCCACCGAAGTGGTACCTATTAATCCACTTGCATTTGCATGCTTTCGAATTGCTAGGTTAGCAAGAGCTGGAGCTAGTGCGGGAGCTCACTCCGCACGCAGGGCTAGGGATTCGAACCTCCGGACTTGCGATCTTCCGATTGACAAGCCTGGCGTCTTACCCACTGAGCCACCACGCCCCTATATAAATACTGACTTGGCAAGTATTATATATTACTATATATATAATCTCCTATATATAGCCCCTATTGGACTATTTGGAGAGGGAAGCGGACGGAGTGCATGTCTTGGCTTAGCATTTCCCCCCATGTTCAAGACATCTTCTGCAAACCTGGGGGTTTCCCTGAGCCTCTTGCTGCCTTCCTCATGTGGGACAGTTCCATACTGATGCAAAAGCAGCAGCCCTCAGGCCCGAATAATGGAAATAAATATTTATATTATTTATATTTATATTTATATTATTTATATTTATATTTATATTTATATTTATATTTATATTTGCAGGTCCTGCACATGTATTTTATTCTGAAGTGGTGTTTCTCAACCTTGGCAACTCTAAGATGTGTGGACTTCAACATGGCTGGCTGGGGAATCCTGGGAGTTGAAGTCCACACATCTTAGAGTTGCCAAGGTTGAGAACACTGTTCTGAAGGGTTAAGAGTCAGAGGAATGACCACTGGGAAAAAAATGGATGGGAGAGGCAGACTCGGGTTTTAACTATTCATTTAATACCTCACTTTCCTATTCAGCAGGACCATCAGTGCTGCTAATAGAAGCAAAGTGCGGTAATTAAATCGTAATCAAAATAAACTGATACCCATTACAAGCATCTGGCACCAACAGGGTGTAATCCCGTTATTGTGTACTCTCAGGTTGGGCTGCACCGCCACACGCCGACCAAGACGAGCACGGGATGAGCGCCCTTGTGTTCGGGGTGGTAAGGCAGTCTTCTTTTGTTGACCCGGGTTTAGCGTGTCGTGGGAACCAGCCAGTGCGTGTTCCTCGGGCTTGCTCCGCAGCACGTTCGAAGCGCCTTTTAGAGAACGCCGAAGCTTCCTCAGGAGAGAAAAAGGGGGCGGGGAAGCGATTCCGTGCCGCGGTGGGAACAACAGGAAACCCAGCCCGG
Source organism: Charina bottae (assembly GCA_023362775.1). Classification (NCBI taxonomy): domain Eukaryota; kingdom Metazoa; phylum Chordata; class Lepidosauria; order Squamata; family Charinaidae; genus Charina; species Charina bottae. Next base: position 300,797 of record JALMGJ010000048.1, on the reverse strand, counting down.
CCAGCCGCCGCCAGGACCGGCCATCAAGCGAAGGCGCCCGTCCTCGCTGGGGCAGCCGGCTCAGGCGGCCCTCGCTCGGCAGAGGGCGTCCCGCCTGCGGCTAGAGCGGAGCCGGGAGGCGTCTCCGGCGTTTCGCAGCTGGGCTGGGGAGGAGCTGCGGTTGTCGCCGCTCGTTCCTGCCACGTCCACTGGGCGCAGGCGAGCCTGGCAGCGGCCGGGAGCGCCAGCACGTGCGCGCCGGTGAGTTCCTGCGGGGCTGGGAAGTTGGCGAGCGCGGGGCCGCTGGATCGCGCTGCGCTGCGCCGCCGGCGAGGAGAGGGCGGCTGCGAAAGTCTCGCTGGGGTCGGTGCGCCCGGCCGGGATCGCTCCCGTCCCGGAGTCGCGCCTGGAATCGGCTCACTTCAGGAGCAGGCAGCTCGGCGGCCGGGGAGGGTCCAGCCCTTCTTGCTGAAGTTGGGGCCGGGGAAGGCGCGCCTAAGCTCGTAGCTCGAGAGGGGCCGCGGACGGGGACGGGAGCTGCCTTCCGAGCGAGCGGGCGGGCGGGCGGCCGGCCGAACCGCGGCTCCCGGCGCCACGTTTCCTTGGAGGCAGGAAAGCGGGCGCCCGCGAGGGAGAGGGCGAGCGGGGCGGAAGGAGGCCAGCGGCGGGTGGCGGGCGAGGCCTCTCGAGTGCTGCAGGCGGGCGGAGAAGGAGCCCGAGCGGAACTTTCCGGACGAGGCAGAAGCGTCTGCGCTTATGCGGGAGCGCCTTCCCCAAAAGGTCTCGCCTCGCTGGGGGGGGGGGGGATGCCGAGGAAGTGCAGCGCGTCCCGCGTAGCTCCTGGAAGAGGGTGGAGGGCGGGACGGAGCGAGGCTTCGGCTCCGGCTCCTTCCCCGCGCCGCTGCAGCTCTGCCTCGGCCGCCCCGCAGGGAAGCGGCTCGCCGGAGTTGGGCAGCCTGGAACTTCCCGAGCTCGCGGCTGCCGTTGCCCGCTCTTCTTCCGCTCTCCCGCTGGGTTCTCCGCCACCGGGCGCCTCCCCAAAGAGTTGGGATCCCGGCGCCAGGAATCCCCCCTCTGGAGTTGGGGGAAGCCGAGATGCAGGTCACGCTTTCCGTGGGGGCCTCAGTCCGGTGTTCGGCGTTCCCATGACGCACCGAGCCATAAATCGGCACGCGGCGCGGGCCGAGTCCGCAAAACAAGATGGGTGGAAATGCGGTTGGAGTTTGTGGCTGCTTAGTGTGTGGTAGAAACACAGCGGTTGTGGCGCGTTGCGGGCGCTTTCCTGGTATCCTCCACACGGGATGGACCTCAGCCCCCCTCACTCCCAGTCCACGCCGGCTGTATGGATGGGGGGGGGGTAGAAGTTGTAGGCCGGCACCTCCGGAGGGCACCAGATTCGGGAACGCTGGTGCCAGTTGAACTTCGCTGTGTTTCCCAAAGAGAAAGTAGCAATTCATTCCGAGGGGTCCAGGTTGTGCAGTCAAATTAAGGTTTGTGTGGACATTCTGCCGTGATCTAAGGTTGATTTCTAGAAATGGGGAACCAGGATTTTGGATGAATCTGAGGAGGAAACTTTTGTAAATCTTGAGATGAGCAACAGCATTCTTTTGAAAGAGAGATTTCTCCTAGCTTAAGCAAGATGAATAAGGGAAACAGCAGAGACTTAATTGCTGGGGAAACTCATTGGAAATCCTGGGATAGCAGAAATGATTTTTGGCATTCCCCTAGTAGTGGTGATACAGATTGCACTTTTAGATGTCACTGAATGCAGTGAGATTAGTTGTTTCTACTTTTATTTGAGTAATAAGAGATTAATTGCGTTTTCATCCTGCCTTCTTTCCAAGAATCTCCAGGCAAGTTACAAAGTCCTCTGCATATTTAAAAAAAAGTAAAGGTTCCCCCCCCCCCCGCACATTTGTGCAGTCGTGTCCGACTCTAGGGGCCGGTGCTCATCTCCGTTTGTTAGCCGAAGAGCCAGCGTTGTCCGAAGACGCTTCCACGGTCATGTGGCCGGCATGACGCACGCGGAACGCTGTTACCTACCCACCGAAGTGGTGCCTATTAATCTACTTGCATTTGCATGCTTTCGAATTGCTAGGTTGGCAAGAGCTGGAGCTAGTGCGGGAGCTCACTCCGTGACGCGGGGCTAGGGATTTGAACCTCCGAACTTGCGATCTTCCGATCGACAAGCCTGGCATCTTACCCGCTGAGCCACCACGCCCCTTATTTCTTATTAATCTTCTTATTAATCTTATTAATCTGCATATTTACTTTACACCAACCCTGTGAGGTAGGCTAGGCTCAGCAGGGCTATTCTAAGGCCATCTGGCAGGTGTCATGGCTAAGTGAGGGGTCTCCCTGGCTTTCCCCCAGCCTGGTACTCTGCAGGTATTTTGACATGGAGCTCACACTATTTTCAGCCAGGATAGTGGTCTAGTTGGCTGTGGATGATGTGATTGTAGTCCCAACATAAATGGAGGGCTTCTCTTCTGATCATTAGGCAGCACTGGCCAGTTAGAGAATTGGGAGATGCTAGAGCTTAAAAGCAAAATTTGAAGTTACTTTTAATAAGTCCCTGATCATTTTGCATCAGTTGTTCTGGGATGGTTCTTGTCCTTTGTGCCAGTAGTCAGACATAGCTGAGGTTTCATTTCCTTGGCCTGATTTACACAGTGTGCTAAATCCTCAGTTGTTTAACTATGGTTTATTAATTAAACCAGTCTTGCCTGTTCATGCATCATAGTAAGTCAAAATGAACGCACATTATGGCTTACTACAATGTGTAAACCCAGCCAATATCCTGTGCAAGCATTGACCTCCTTTAGGTTTAGCAAGATTGCTGTATCAACAATCCAGATTCTGAAATGATGGCACTTATTTAAGAGTGGTATGAGCAGAGGGTTTTTTTTTCATTGCCATCCTCTGCAAATTGAATTTTTGCTCCCTGCCCTGTTTTTATTGGCTGCTGAGCAGCCTAAATAGCATATTAAGTGATCTTGAATTTAATGAAATGCTGTTTTCACACTTCCATTTTGAATTTCCATAATTTAGCTTGCACCCTGTTGGGCTTCACATTATTGAACTTCAAGTAAGTGCTATACTCAAATTCCTGACCCCCATGCTAGAATATATGTAAAATTAAACCCACATGTAACATCGATATATAAAAATGTAGGCAGGGGTTCTTACAAAAGATTTGTATGTTTGAAGCTGATACGACTAGAATTTTTGCACCCAAGGCAATTGTATGTTTGCCTTCTGTGGTTGGACAAGCCTTATTTAAAGCTGGATTCACAGCTTGAGTTAAGCCATAGTTTGTTTAATCATTGTTTTTTTTTCCAATAAACCCCTGAGGTTTATCTTTGTCACGTTTCCAAACAAAGCTGTGGGGTACAATTGCCTGCCCATTTTGTTTCCTAAGAATGCTTATAGGACTTATATGGTGCCAAGAAATACATTATTTATTTATTTGTTACATTTATTTTCCTCCATTCCTGCCTTTTCTCCAAGGCAGTCTATCACAATTGAAAAAAGTATGTATGTATGTATGTATATATATGTATATGTGACAAAGGTAGAGATAGTTCCTCCTGGGGGTGGTTAGTTTAATAATGACCTCCTTTTAAGATCCTACCATCCTCTGGATTTTTATATTCTTATTTATTGTATTGTTTATTGTATTTTAATGATTATTCATTTTTAACTTTAATTTTAACATTTGTTGTAAACCGCCCAGAGTCTACCGTGGTAGAGATGGGCGGTGATAAATTTGATTAATAAATAAAATAAATATGTATATGTATATGTATATGTATATGTATATGTATATGTATATGTACATGTACGTGTGTGTGTGTGTGTATGTGTGTGTGTGTGTGTGTGTGTGTGTGTGTATGTATGTGTGTGTGTATGTATGTGTATATATATATATATATATATATATATATATATATATTTATATTTTCCCCCTAATTTTTCCCTACAACAACAACCTTGTGGAGTAGATTGGGCTAAGAGGGAGTGACTGGGTAAAAATGAACTTCTGTTGCTCATGTTCAGCATGCACATGTGTCTCCAGATCCCAGTCTAACATCTTAACCCTACCTCAAACTGAACCTGTGGTGTAGTGCTAGAACAAGACTGAACAAACGTTGATCAACATGAGACCTCTGGTGTGGATTGACCAAACCAGTTTGATCTGGGGCTTGGGTGTTTTTTCCAAGGATCAAAAGGTTTTTATTTGTTTAATTTTTATCCCACCTTTATTATTTTTGTAAATAACTCAAGGCAGCGAACATACCTAATACTCCTTTCTCCTCCTATTTTCCCCACAACAACAACCCTGTGAGGTGAGTTGGGCTGAAAGAGAGGGACTGGCCCAAGGTCACCCAGCCGGCTTTCATGCCTAAGGTGGGACTAGAACTCTCAGTCTCCTGGTTTGCCATTGGCTCCTTCCTAGGGCTGAGAGAGAGTAACTGGCCCAAGGTCACCCAGCCGGCTTTCATGCCTAAGGTGGGACTAGAACTCTCAGTCTCCTGGTTTGCCATTGGCTCCTTCCTAGGCCTGAGAGTCAGGGACTGGCCCAAGGTCAGCCAGCCGGCTTCCATGCCTAAGGTGGGACTAGAACTCTCAGTCTCCTGGTTTGCCATTGGCTCCTTCCTAGGGCTGAGAGAGAGTAACTGGCCCAAGGTCACCCAGCCGGCTTTCATGCCTAAGGTGGGACTAGAACTCTCAGTCTCCTGGTTTGCCATTGGCTCCTTCCTAGGCCTGAGAGTCAGGGACTGGCCCAAGGTCACCCAGCCGGCTTCCATGCCTAAGGTGGGACTAGAACTCTCAGTCTCCTGGTTTGCCATTGGCTCCTTCCTAGGGCTGAGAGAGAGTAACTGGCCCAAGGTCACCCAGCCGGCTTTCATGCCTAAGGTGGGACTAGAACTCTCAGTCTCCTGGTTTGCCATTGGCTCCTTCCTAGGGCTGAGAGTCAGGGACTGGCCCAAGGTCACCCAGCCAGCTTTCATGCCTCAGGTGGGACTAGAACTCTCAGTCTCCTGGTTTGCCATTGGCTCCTTCCTAGGGCTGAGAGTGAGTGACTGGCCCAAGGTCACCCAGCCAGCTTCCATGCCTAAGGTGGGACTAGAACTCTCAGTCTCCTGGTTTGCCATTGGCTCCTTCCTAGGGCTGAGAGACGGACTGGCCCAAGGTCACCCAGCCAGCTTTCATGCCTCAGGTGGGACTAGAACTCAGAGACTCCTGATTTCTAGCCCAGCACTTTGACCACTAGACCAAACTGGTGGTTCCATCCTTTTTGGCCTTTAAACACTTACTGTAGTAACCCCCAATGGACCAGAAATGTTGGACCTACACACTCCAGTGACATTATAACACCACTAGCTACTCCATTGTTTCCTTTGGAGATCCAAACCATTTAAAGTAAGGACCCAGTTTTAAGGCAGTTGCCTGCTGCTCCCTAGATGTTGGTGTTTTGGGTTACATCTTTCAATTTATTAGTTGAAAAAAATTAATGTACCTCTCAAAATCAAGTCAAGTGGGGCCAAATGCCTAACAGAGCTTTAGTTATCAGTGAGCAGAATGTTGTCTTTATCTGGCTTAATCCTGTCTGGGTGTCATCTAAGGTGGACATTACAAATTTCTTATGGAACTGAATTCCATAAATTAACCATGTGCTTTGCAAAAGCGAAAAACCACTTTTTCCTTTTCTCCTTCCTAACTCTCCTTAATTGCCTTCATTGGAGTATCTTCAGTTTGTTCCATCCAGCTGAGATTAATGGTTGGGTTGCCATAGGTTTCTGATGTTCAGTTAGGATATGGTAGAAGTAGAAAAAACTTTGAGCTAAAGTGATTTCTGCTTTTTCATCGCTGGTTACAAAGCTGTTAATTAGAATGTGTCCTTTTTTTAAAAAAAAAAACCCTCTTATAATATAGTTGCATTATTTGACCATTGTTTTAAGTAATTCGTACAGATTAAACCTGGAGTAGTTTCAAAGACAGAATACTGTTGTTAAGCTTTAAGAGTTAAACTCCTTAGAATTTTGGCATTCTTGTAACTGGAAAAAAAAAAGAACAGAAAAATTCATAGAAAAGAATGTTAACAGAAAATCAGAGGGAAGCTTTAATTATTGGCCAGATAATCCATTTTGAATGTGAACGAAGCAGTCTGACTTCTGAGACTAAATTTGGCAGTTTGTAGGGAACATGAATTATGTATTAAGCCAAATTTAATTTATAGTGTTTTCACCCTTTATTCTGAGTTGACGGTTACCTGCAAAAACAAATCATCTTGTGACCCTTCCTTTTTGTATAACGTATTGATCTTATTGATATTGTGGGGGCGTGGGGGCTCAGCGGGTAAGACACCAGGCTTGTCAATCAGAAGATGGCAAGTTGGGAGGTTCAAATCCCTAGCCCCGCGTGACGGAGTGAGCTCCCGCACTCGCCCCAGCTCTTGCCAACCTAGCAATTCGAAAGCATGCAAATGCAAGTAGATGAATAGGTACCACTTCGGTGGGTAGGTAACAGCGTTCCGCGCGTGTCATGCCGGCCACATGACCATGGAACCGTCTTCGGACAACGCTGGCTCTTCGGCTAACAAACGGAGATGAGCACCAGCCCCTACAGTCGGACACGACTGTGTGGGGGAACCTTTACCTTTTATAGAGCAGAATGATATTGCACAGTTGACGTCCCACCAGTTCCAACATAACTCAATAAGTATTATTGCAAGCTTCCTCTCTCTGCTGCAAAAAGATGCTGCATTCAGTTGGGCGGGTGGGGGTCCTAAACTGTAAAGATTATCCTATGGTTTAAACTGGGTGGTGGGTCTTAAGAGAGTTGTAGTCCAGATCAGCTACAAGACACATGTTTCATCCCTGGCTCAACCAAAGCAGGAGCTGGAGCTTGTGCAGCACAATTTGTAAACGAAACAAGAAACCTTAGAGTAGATAGAGAAGTTTGCTCTAAGTTTAAAATATTAACACCTCAAGTGGTTTTTTTTAATCCTTTATTTAATCCTTTATTATTTTTTACAAATAACTCAAGGCGGGGAACATACCTGATACTCCTTCCTCCTCCTATTTTCCCCACAACAGCAACCCTGTGAGGTGAGTTGGGCTGAGAGAGAGCGACTGGCCCCAGGTCACCCAGCCGGCTTTCGTGCCTAAGGCAGGACTAGAACTCTCAGTCTCCTGGTTTCCCATTGGCTCCTTCCTAGGGCTGAGAGAATATGATTGGCTCAGGGTCACCCAGCCGGTTTTCATGCCTAAGGCAGGATTAGAACTCTCAGTCTCCTGGTTTGCCATTGGCTCCTTCCTAGGGCTGAGAGAGTGACGGGCCCCAGGTCACCCAGCCGGCTTTCGTGCCTAAGGCGGGACTAGAACTCTGTCTCCTGGTTTGCCATTGGCTCCTTCCTAGGGCTGAGAGACAGGGACTGGCCCAAGGTCACCCAGCCAGCTTTCATGCCTAAGGCGGGACTAGAACTCACAGACTCCTGGTTTCCCATTGGCTCCTTCCTAGGGCTGAGAGACAGTGACTGGCCCCAGGTCACCCAGCCGGCTTTCATGCCTAAGGTGGGACTAGAACTCACAGACTCCTGGTTTCTAGACTGGAGCCTTAACCACTAGACCTTTTTTAAGATAAGTTCATTATACTAATAATAGTATATTAGTAGTTATATATACACACACACACACACACACAAACTTGAAGCAAAACAGGGTATATGGTGCTGCGCTTTTCGCGAATATTGAATAATATACAGTCTCCCTATTAAAGAGGATATTTTTAACAATGAACTGCTATGCCATTTAGTTAATTGTGGTGCATTATTATAATTCTTCTCATCCTTCTTGGTGCTGTTGATAAAAAGTGAGTTCTGTCTTAGAAGGGTTTACTCACTCGGGGTTCTCTTCACGTTGTATAAAAACATCATGTTTTCAGTTGGTAAATGTGAGGGCTGTATATAATCTTGCAACTGCCTTCTCCAAGTTACCAGCCTGCCAAGCAGCTGACCTTAGTGGCGTCAAAGAAGAAAGTAATAATATTGGGTGTCTTCCTCATCACTGGAAGACAATAGCTGATTAGGTTAGGCAAGTGATGGTCTAAAGCAGTGTTTCTCAACCTTGGCCATTTTAAGACGTGTGGACTTCAACTGCCAGAATTCCCTAGCCAGCATGCTGGCTGTGGAATTCTGGGAGTTGAAGTCCACACGTCTTAAAATGGCCAAGGTTGAGAAACACTTGTCTAAAGCAAAACAAATCCCTCTTCCACGATTCCCTGATTTTTGGAGCAGAAAAATTGTTGGGGAATATTAGGCAGTGACTCTTCTACTTTTTTTTTCTTGGATTGAGCAAAATGCTTTTTGAAACAAGGTGTTATTCATTCAAAACGTGTAAGACGTTTTTTTTCTGCAAGGCAATCTAGAATAGCTATATTCTATTGTTTCAGAAAACAGGAAACAATTGGTTTATATTACAAGGAAGCAGATCTGGGTTGGACATCATAAAAGCATTTCTAACTTTAAGAAGTATTTAGGGATGGAAGACACCGTCTCAGGAAGTGATGGGCTCTCCTTTGCTGGAAGTGTTCACACAGAGGCTGAATGGCCATCTGTTATGGATGCTGTAGTACTGGATTCCTTCTCTGGGCAAGGGAGTGGACTAGGCCAATGTTTTTCAAACTTGGCAACTTTAAGAGGTGTAGACTTCAACTCGGAGAATTTCCCAGCCAGCATTCTGTGAGTCCAGACATCTTAAGGCTAAGGTTGAAAAAAGTTGCTAAGGTTGAGAAACACTGGCCTACAGATTTTCTCTGCCAAGCTGTGCCATTCTCACATGATGGCTGGGGAATTCTGGGAGTTGAAGTCCACACATCTTAAAGTTGCCAAGTTTGAAAAACACTGGACTCACTAGACGATCTCCAAAAACACCTTCCAACTCTGACATTCTATACACCTCGTTGTCTGAATGGCTGCATTGAGCTTTATATGTCCTGTTGAAGTTACACGCCAAGTACGGGCAGTGTCAGGAACCAAAGAAGACCTGATTTGGGGGTGGCTGGTTAATTTTTTTAAAAAGGCTAATATATACAAAAAGGAGCCATTTTAGCCCATCCCATGGAGGGGCGCCTTTGGGACCCCCAAAGGGATGCTGGTGTGCTGCAGGTGGCTTATGGGCCACCCATTTTGCCCCATTAGTCTAGAGCAATAGACTATTTCCTTTGTATACTGTAGCATTCCAGCCATGCTACAATTCCTTAAAAAGATGACTTTAATGTGGCAATCTCAGTCTGTATAATTTGTTCTTTTGTTTTGCTAGAAAACGTGTGGTTTTTAATAGAATTGCTATTTATTCCATACTTCTCAACAAGTAATAACTAAGATACATATGCCTACTGTTAGTAGCATATGGTGCAGCAGTCTGCATCTAGCCATCATTTGGGGCCTGTGCAAAATATTTAAGGCTGCAGTTCTGTGTGTTCTTACTGAGGGCATAAGCTTTCCTAAAGCAAGTGCGTCTTCTGACCACTCAGGCATAAGTTGTTCTTTTTTTTGCAAGTCACCTTGAGAGACTTGTTTGGCTGTTGGTCTTAAGTTGGAATGGGCTGCAAAGCCAGCAAGAGGGAAGAGATGTTTGGAAGATGTGCCTTCACTGGCTTCTCAGGCACTTACTGTAGATGGGCTCCTGCGTGCGCTTGGAAAGGTAACAGTCCTTACCATACGGACATGAGCTGCAAGGGTTGGGTGGATAAAGCAATCAAACTGTTTTTCTAAACCAGAGCTTTCCAAACTGTGTGTCGGGACACGTTAGTGTGTCGGCTGCAGTGTCTGGGTGTGTCACTGCTGCTGCTGCCTCCGAGCCCTGCCAGGATTCCGCACAGGTCCTAGTGCCTGCCTTGTGCCCTGCTGCCTCCAAACCTGCCCTGCCAGGATTCCGCGCAGGTCCAAGTGCCTGCCTTGTGCCCTGCTGCCTCCAAACCTGCTGTGATTCCATGCAGGTCCTAGTGCCCTGCTGTAAGAGTGTGTCGCGAAATGATGCATGTCTAAAAAGTGTGTCACCAACATGAAAAGTTTGGAAAGCTCTGTTCTAAATACTGGCATCCCAGGCAAATTTTCAAGCAGTAATTCCCCTAGAAATGTTTGTCAGGCATCAGGTGGTGAGACAGTGAAGTGGGATCTTCATTTCTGATGAAAACACGCACATCAGGAGTGTTGCTCAGGCTCACCCAGACCAATCTAGTGATCTCATTGGGTTCAAGGCACACCATACGTACATTGCCCTGGATTCTTCACCTCTTTTAAGGGGTTGGGGGAAGCAGCAAGAAGAGGGGTTGGGATACAAGGAGGTTATGACTGATACTGAAGAAGTAATAACCGAATCATCAGCTGAGTTCTCACCATGCTGAGACTATGACATTCTATGACATTCTGACTATATGACATTCTGCGACCCAAAAAACTTGTTGTTGTTGATTCGTTCAGTCGCTTCTGACTCTTCGTGACTTCATGAACCAGCCCACGCCAGAGCCTCCTGTCGGCCGTCACCATCCCCAGCTCCCCCAAGGTCGAGTCTGTCACCTCCAGAATATCATCCATCCATCTTGCCCTTGGTCGGCCCCTCTTCCTTTTGCCTTCCACCTTCCCCAGCATCAGCATCTTTTCCAGGGTATCCTGTCTTCTCATTATGTGGCCAAAGTACTTCAGTTTTGCCTTTAATATCATTCCCTCAAGTGAGCAGTCTGGCTTTACTTCCTGGAGTATGGACTGGTTTGATCTTCTTGCAGTCCAAGGCACCCTCGGAATTTTCCTCCAACACCACAGTTCAAAAGCATCTATCTTCCTTCGCTCAGCCTTCCTTATGGTCCAGCTCTCGCAGCCATAGGTTACTACGGGGAATACCATTGCTTTGACTATGCGGACCTTTGTTGTCAGTGTGATGTCTCTGCTCTTAACTATTTTATCAAGATTTGCCATTGCTCTCCTCCCAAGAAGTAGACATCTTCTGATTTCCTGGCTGCAGTCAGCATCTAAGCAGGGACAAATCTGGTTAATAATTGAATGGAGATTATAAACCATTCTATGTCCATTATAGTCTACAGTACCAGAAAGTAGAAAATCAATCCATCTCCCACCCACCCCTCTTCTGGAAGAAGGGGACGTCTAACCACTTCTCCCAAGCAAACTACAGAGACCGATCCCAGTAGACAGCAGGAATAATTCAACTTTGCAGTTCATTATCATGAGATGATGTGGTGCTGGCTACCAGATTGGCTGGCTTCGGAAAAGGGTTGGACCAATTCATGGATGCCATGGGGATCAATGGCTATTAGCCTTGATGGCAGTGGGGCTGCCTCGGAAGGCCATCTGCAGGGAGACTTGTGGGCGTCCTTGTGCAGGTGGTCGGCCACCGTGAGAACAGACTGGAGGACTAGATGGGCAAAAAGTCCGATCCAGTCCAGAAGGGCACTGCTTATGTCCCTATCATCTTAACACTCAAACCATAAGCAGACAAGCCCCATTGTAAGGTAAAGGTTCCCCCTGCACATTGGTGCAGTTGTGTCCGACTCTAGGGGCCGGTGCTCATCTCCGTTTGTTAGCCGAAGAGCCAGCATTGTCCGAAGACGCTTCTGCGGTCATGTGGCCGGCATGATGCAGCTAGCGTTGTCCGAAGACGCTTCCACGGTCATGTGGCTGGCATGATGCGCACGGAATGCTGTTACCTACACACCGAAGTGGTGCCTATTGATCTACTTGCATTTGCATGCTTTCGAATTGCTAGGTTGGCAAGAGCTGGGGCTAGTGCGGGAGCTCACTCCGTCACATGGGACTAGGGATTCGAACCTCCAAACTTGCGATCTTCCAATCGACAAGCGTGGCATCTTACCCGCTGAGCCACCACGTCCCCAAGCCCCATTGTGGTATATTGTTATATATGGAACAGCCAGTGTTTCTTTAGTGTTGACTTTAGCCTTTCTTTTATGCTGGCAGGGATATGGGTCTTGTCTTTCCATTCAGGAGGTGACTGATGAACTTTACATCTGAGAATGAACCTCACTCTTGGGGTCTTATTTAAGGGTGCTGCTACTCGCTGAGTTCCTGCTTCGTCCCAAAACAAAACAGGCAGTGTGGAGACTGACTGACTGACTTACTGCATTAGCTGTAGTATTATTTTTTTAATTTTTCTTTTCTTGATTGTATAATTTATTATTGTTTATTTTTTTTGATGTTAGGTAAATACATTGAGAGCTCTTGCACCGAAGTCAAATTCCTTGTATGTTTAGTCATACCTGACCAATAAACCTGTTCTGTTCTGTTCTGTTCTGTTCTGTTCTGTTCTGTTCTGTTCTGTTCGCCATTCCAGTCCCAACAGAACTGTGAGCAGCTGGTATTCTTCAATACAAAAAAATTAAAATAGCTTATAGGGAGTAGCTTCCAGGAATAAGGATTTCACCCTAACTGTAATCCCCCGGGAGATTGCAGCCAACAGTTTAAAAATCCAGGAAACTGGTGTTTTTCTCATTTTCTTGTTGGTTCCTATCAGAAAAGCCACTTAGCCCAGCATTCTGTTTCTAACAGTGCCAACCTAATTAACCCTGTTGCTCCCACAGTTACTACCACAGTTACTACATTTATGTTTTTCCTTTTAGCTGGTGTAGTCATAATGGTTTGCCATTGAAAAGAACATGCAGAGCTGGGGAGACCTTAAACATCTTTTGGTCCAATTAAATACTTAACCTAGAAACTGCAGTGCAGAATGCCTTGGAGCAGTGTTTCTCAACTGTGGCACCTTTAAGATGTGTGGCCTTCAACTCCCAGAATTCCCTAGCCAGCCGGCTGGGGAATTCTGGGAGTTGAAGTCCACACATTTTAAAGTTGCCATGGTAGAGAAACACTGCCTTAGAGCATCCCTGATAAATGAGTGTCCAGTCTCTGCTTGAGTATCTCCTGGATAGAAAACCCTGACACCACTTCTAACTCTTGCTGCCGAATATTGAACCTAAATATATCTCCCTGCTACTTCTACCTGCTGATTCTATTCCTAATCTCTGGAGCAGCGAATCGATTCTTCCATAGAACAGTCCTGCAGACATCTGAATTACTCCTACAATGATTTCCTCAACCTTTTCTTCCCTGGTCCAGGTTTACCTTTCAGTCTCTTTCACTGGTTCCTCTTATGATTTGGTTTCTTCCCGCGCCCCCTTTTCTGCTTTGCTTTTCTTGGAATGATTCAGAAAAAATGGGGAACGTAGGAAGAAAAACAAGTGCTTAGTTTTCATTCTGAGAAGATGATCCTGTTCACAAATGAACCCAGAAATATGCTCGCTTTATGATGAGGTGGGAAGTTGCTGACTACAGCTGACAATCATGTTTTTTTTTTAGGGTACATAAAGTGGCTTTGATTACTAACCAGGCTAATAGTTAGGTTATGGTGAAGCCTGAGTCCATTAGTCCTCCAGGAAAATGAGGCAAGATCCAGGAACAGCATAAGCGGGAGTTGTTCTTAGCTGCTCTCCTTTTGTCTTTCAACCCCTGCAGGTTTCTAAGAGCTTATATTTTAAAGCCGGCAAAGGGTTTGCCTGCCCATACCCTGTGTGGCACATCGGATCTTGATTGGGCATCACAGGCTACTTGTTTGCTGAAAAAAAATGGTAACAGGAAGTGCAAGCTTGACAGTCACTGCAAGTTGCAGCCACAAATTAAATTTTTATCCCACTGTTTTTTATTTATACACACACACACACACACACACACACGTGTGCGTATGTATGTATGTATCCATTCAGTCGTGTCCAATTCTCGGAGACTGCCTGGACACGACCCTGCAGTTTTCTTGGCAAGGTTGTTCAGAAGCGGTTTGCCATTGCCTCCTTCCTAGGGCTGAGAGGGAGTGACTGGCCCAAGGTCACCCAGCTGGCTTCGTGCATAAGGTGGGACTAGAACTCACGGTCTCCCGGTTTCTAGCCCGGTGCCTTAACCACTACACCAAACCAGCTCTCATTTATATTTATATTTTACACATACACAGTATATATGTAACTCAATGTGATGAACATGCCTAATACATGTTGTGGGGAAAATAGGAGGAGGGAGTATTTGGTATGTTCGCCGCCTTGAGTTATTTATAAAAATAATAAAGGCGGGATATAAAATAAATTTTAAAAAATTTCAGCTGGCCATATCCAGCCAGATGGCCAAGCGTCTTCACCATGTTTAAGGCTAAAGTCAAGTTTAGCCTGGTTGGTTGTGCAAACATGAACATCATTTTGCCGCTATGGAATGGCTGCTGAAGGAGATAATACTGGGAGGACAGGGATGAGCAGCCTGTTTTGGCCTGGGGCGCACATTTTATGCCCCCCTCGGGTTGCAGCTGGTGAGATCATGATGTCACCAGAGTGGTCAAGGTTGAAGTTTTCTGTCCTTTTAAAAAAAGTTTTGGAGTGGATGTTAAAAGTGAGGATGCATGCCTTTTTGGGGGAAGGGTAAGGGGTCCAGCTTTAAAATCTCTCTATGTTTAAAAATGCTTTGTGGTGTTGTAAATTCCAGGGGCCCCCCAAATACGCTGATGTCTCTTCTTCCTGGTTTCGCTCACAGTCCTGTCAGCCTTCACTGCAAGGCCTTGCTCTCAGGGTGATGATTTTATCTCTCTCGGTGGGGATAACTTTTAATCCTCATGATTATTTTGTCAACCTTGGCCCCTTTAAGATGTCCTGACTTCAACTCCCAGAATTCCCCAGCCAGCATGGGGAAAAGCATCTTGAAGTCCACATATCTTCATGCTGGCTGGGGAATTCTGGGAGTTGAAGTCCACACATCTTAAAGGGGCCAACGTTGAGAAACCCTGTACTAGTAGATTCCTCAAGCGCAGGGCTGGTGAATTCCTTTGTTTGTTTTTTAAAGTCATCTGAAGTACAATAGTAGCCAGTTTAGCCCCCACCTGGCCCTGCTCTTCTGCAGGACTGCACATCACCATTAATACTATGCCAACATCTCTGTAGCTATCTGGCTGTCCTGTGGCAGGACCGTCTTTATACAATTTGTTAATCTTTATCTTCTGCCTTCTGTTTAAGGTAAATTATAAAGCTCCTGAGCAGGGACAGAGAAAGCAACCTCCTCTATAATCTTTAGGATTTGATTGGCCCAGTTAGGAAGGTGTTCCTTCTTTTTATGGGCCTTCTGATTGCCTTGATTCCCATTCTTCTCTTTACAAGGATATTCCCTGTACAGGTAGTCCTCGACTTACGACCGTTCATTTAGCCACCTTTCAAAGTTAATGACAGAGCTGAAAAATGTGACTTACAACCGGTCCTCGCACTAACGACTGTCATAGTGTCCCTGCAGTTATGTGATCAAAATTCAGATGCTTGGCAACCAACTCTCATGACGGTTGTAGCATTCTGGGGTTACATGATCGCCATTTGCAACCTTCTCAGCCGGCTTCTGACAAGCAAAGTCAATGGGGGAAGCCAGATTCACTTAATGATCGCAGTGATTTGCTTAATGAATGTGGCAAAGAAGGTCGTAAAATCGGGTGTGACTCACTTAACAACTGCCTCGCTTAGCAACGGAAGTTTCAGTCCCAACTGCGATCGTAAGTTGAGGACTACCTGTATACCATGCTGAGTTCCTTGCGTGCAATTCATGGATTCTGTGGCTGAGCAGTGGTGCCAAAAGTTCTTGCCTGCAATGAGGGAGGCTCCAGTTTGGCTCCAGTTTGTGAGTTACTTTGGAAATGAAATAGTCTGCTGATTGATGTGGTCCTTTGCATTGCAGGGGCGTGGTGGGTAAGACGCCAGGCTTGTCGATCGGAAGATGGCAAGTTCAGAGGTTCGAATCCCTAGCCCTGCGTGACAGAGTGAGCTCCCGCACTCGCCCCAGCTCTTGCCAACCTAGCAATTCGAAAGCATGCAAATGCAAGTAGATTAATAGGCACCACTTCGGTAGGTAGGTAATAGCGTTCCGCGTGCGTCATGCCAGCCACATGACCGTGGAAGCGTCTTTGGACAACGCTGGCTCTTCGGCTAAGAAACGGAGATGAGCACCGGCCCCTAGAGTCGGACACGACTGCACAAATGTGCGGGGAGAACCTTTACCTTTTTTTTGCATTGCAGAGTGAGCAGAGAAGATCTATCAGAATCTGAGGAGAGAGAGGAGAGGGACAAATCAAGACAAGCCTTGGTGAAGATTTACTTTGCCACTGAATGTAGGGTTTCTTGGTGTTGAGGTTGTGAGCCATTTGCCTGTGGCTAAAAAGCATGCACGCACAGTTTCCAGTAGCGATCAGTCTGAGGCTTCTGGGAGTTCGGAAGCAGGAGGATGAGGCTGAGGTGGTCCCCAGCATTTGATCTTCAAAGATACGTTGCGCCTCACTTTGAAGGGCATTGCCACACACACCAGAACTCCACTTTGGTTTCAGTGGCTGCCTTGCTGCTCTCATAGTTCGTGGCCATGTATCCATGCTGTGTCCCAGATCATTGCATATTGCTCTTTTGGAACATTTGCTTCGTCTAAGTCCCTCCGCCTCAGGGCCAGAAGAGAGATCTCTGTTTTCAGACTTTGCCTGCTGATGAGTAGAAGGACTTCATGCTAGATGCCTGTCACATTTTCTGCTGCTAGCAAGATGCAGAAAGCATTTTTCAGCCGACTCTGAATGACATTATCCCAGAGGATAAAGAGACCGTCTCGGTCCTCTATTGGAGACAGCTTAAATTCCCATCAGGCTGCAGAATGGTAGAGTTCAGAACCTCGATCTTAACTCTCATAGCTAATGGGCTTCCATCCTCCATGAATAATGTCGAGGACAATCCAGTGCCTGTGTGACTTTGGCTAATGGTGGCTGATTCAATAATCATAGGTAAGGAGACTAAACCAGAAGGTGCACAAGCTAAGTCATCCT
The DNA here is from genome assembly GCA_023362775.1 of Charina bottae. Lineage (NCBI taxonomy): Eukaryota > Metazoa > Chordata > Lepidosauria > Squamata > Charinaidae > Charina > Charina bottae. Next base: position 283,917 of record JALMGJ010000048.1, on the reverse strand, counting down.
TCTGGAGTACCTTCAAGGTGAAATGTTTAATGAAAGGGGGGAATATTACATGATAATTAATAACTGCATTTAATTAATTTTTCTTTTAATTAATTGCATCCTGAGATGGTGTCAGTACCCTGCATGACACCCCTTTGTTGGTGCAATATGGTTGGTAGGTAGGTAGTAAAACTGGGCTTTGTTTGAGCTGGTGGCAGATGGCCAAAATATGGTCAGACTGACAAGTACTATCCTTACCATTAGTAGATAATGTTGTATGAAGCATGGCTGAAACTAAGGTTGGTAACCATGTCTACACCTTCTCTGTCTTTTCTGTGTAAAAGCCTGGATTGATCAAAGCTGTGATGACCAGCAGGGTTCAATATCTGTGGGCCTATTTGGTGACAACCATAAGTATCCATGGGGGTGGGCAAGAAGAAACAAGTGGCAAAAGTGCATTGTGGCATTGCAACACAAACTCCACTCCTCACATACTTATGTGCAATGCTGTGACAAAAATATGAAAAGGTGGAGCTGGTGTCCTGAAGTCCTCATATATGTTTTATATTTTGGTGTCATCATAGCTAGCTGTAGTGATGACCGTAGCACAGGGGTTCCCAACCTGTGGGCCTGTTAGGAAGTGGGCCGCGGGGCTCCCTCCTGCAAACCCCTCCTGCAAACCCCGCCCCCCGGTGTGCGCGATTACCCCGCCCCTGGTGCGCACGATTGGCTCCCGCCTGCAAACCCCGCCCCCGGTGTGCACGATTGGCTCCTGCCTGCAAACCCCGCCCCCCAGTGTGCGCGATGTGGCTCCTGCCTGCAAACCCCCCCCCCCCCCGGTCCGTGGAAAAATTTTCTTCCACGACCGGTCCCTGGTGCCAGAAAGGTTGCGGACCACTGCCGTAGCATATAAGGATTGTGACTTGGAAAGTAAGAGTTGTAAATGGTGAAGAGCATGAATTGATGACTAAAATGAATGAAAGAAAAACAGATATATTGTATATTTCTGAAACTTAAAAGAAAGGGGAAGGATGCAGTAGATCTGAATGAAGGTTGTCTGGTCTGTGAAGTGGAGATTATGAATATATGCAAGTAAGTGAAGGTGGAGGTTTAATTATGAATGAAAGGGCTAAAATGTATATTTAAAAATGTTTAATTTATTTTGCATGGCATAGCAGAATATAGCATTATTGTTTAAAAATTCACAGAACAATATATAAATATGTATAAAATGTAAAACGGTGAGCAGTTACTAGAGTGGCTAAACCTATGGCCAGGGATCTAGATCGTTTAGCCATTGGACAGCAGTGCCCTCAAGATGATGTAGTTCTTGCAGGGAGCCAGGGAACCTTCTGAGGGGGCATTCCATCGCGATGTGATGTAAAGTTTGCAGGACATTCCCGCAGTCACAGTTAGAATTATCAACCAGCCCCCATTGATGTTTCCGATATTGGCACCTGCCATGATTAGTTCGAATCCGGTTAATCACTGTCCAGTTTTTCTTTGGAAGATCAAAGCCACGAGGGCGTTGTACTGGGTCGGACACTAAGTTAAACAGATCCGGGTTAGAAATTTCCTACTCCTGGCGCCATGCTGTCTCAATATCAAAATCTTCTCTGACTAATTGCTGTCTGAGTTTCCACGGCGGGTTTCGAGATTTGAGTCTAGGTCATAGCTTTCCAAACTCTGTGTCGCGACAAAACCCGGAAGTGCTGATGGCGCGTCGCCGCTGCCCCTGCGGCGGCATGCGTGGTGGTGGTGGTAATGTGTGCGGCGGCAGCGGCGTGCCATCAGCGCTTCCGGGTTTTAGCGCGACACACGAGGCCGCCGCTGCTGCCGCCGCCACACCACTGCCGCCGTTGGTGTGTCGCCAACGGCGGGACTTTGGAAAGCACTGGTCTAGGTGTTTGATTGTGGCAGCCTTCATGTATAGGTAGTAATCAGTTTGCCTCGCATTTCAGCCACTCCCTTTTGAAGGCTAATTGTCTTCTAAGGTGTGGAGGTGGTATGTTAGATAATACTGGTAGCCTTTCAGAAGGCGTTGATTTAATGGTTCCTGATATTAGCCTCATCGTGTGGTTAAGCTGGATGTCCACTGCTTTTCTATCAGCACTGTTTAACCATACAGGGCTACAGTACTCAGCCGCTGAATATTTATCTATCTATCTATCTGTCTGTCTGTCTGTCTGTCTGTCTGTCTGTCTGTCTGTCTGTCTATCTATCTATCTATCTATCTATCTATCTATCTATCTATCTATCTATCTATCGTATTTATACCCCGCCTATCCCCTCCCTAACGGAGGACTCTAGGCGGCTTACATACATATATATTTCATTTTAACATTTCATACATATACCGCACGCTAAGGGAAGGGGTAAGGGAACTGACTCTTTCGTGGGTACTGGACTACATGTCCCACAATACCTTGCATCGGAGCCGGCTGCTGATGTCCTGGATGTTTGTGTATTCGGGATCCGTCGTCTCCGCCGCCATTCACGAAATCATCTTCGTTCGGTGGGCGACCCCCAACAGGACGCCAGCAAATTTTCCCACTTAAGGTGGTACCCATTTATCTACTTGCTTAAGCTTTCGAACTGTTGGGTTGACAGGAGCTGGGACTAGCAACGAGAGCTCACCTCGTTGCGCGGGAATTCAGCAACAGTCTACAGCTCAGCGGTTTAACCCGCTGAGCCACCGCGTCCCATATGAATATGCCAAAGCAAGAGCTGATTTAAAAATATGAATTGGTGTAGCCAAGGTTGCCAGTGTATATGAAGGTAGGAATCCATAGGTTGCTGATACTTTCATGTTATGCTTCAATCAATATGATAATGGAAGAACCAGAGATGAGTTTTGGGGGAAAACTCTGCAACTTTCTAAATGAATGAGCTCCAGGAGGAAAAATGATTCTGCATCTGAATAGTTGGGTGGGAATGAATTGAGGGAATATAGAATGAGTGATTGGGCCATTAGGAGACCCAGGGATGAATGAGAATGGTTAATGTTTGGTGAGTATTTGCTTAGAAAAAAAGGTTTTTATTGTTTTGAATAAATCACATGTATTCATGCATATACACGGGAAAACAAAATAATTGAAAAGCAGGATTGATTTGATTGTCTATGATGAGAGTTTGAGAGAATTAATGAAGGGAACAGAGTTGGTGAGAGGTTTGCATGTAGGACAGAACATTGTTTGGTAGTATCAAGAGTGGATATTAGGAAAAAAGAAACCTGGAAAAAAGGGAACCAAATGAAAGAAACTGGAGTGAAAATACAACAATGGCAGAAAGAGAAATAAAGGAATGAATGGGAAATGGATGTGGGAAAAGAGGATGTGGAAGCTGCTTGGAGCGAGTGAAAAAGTGAAAACAATTATGTTACAGAGTGCTACAGAGGAGGGTGGAGTTATACTTACTGTATAGGGAGTATGAAAAAGGATGCTCGGCAGAATGATGAGGTGAAAGAGGCTGTGAATGAGAAAAAAAGGTAAAGGTTCCCCCCGCACATTGGTGCAGTCGTGTCCGACTCTAGGGGCCGGTGCTCATCTCCGTTTGTTAGCCGAAGAGCCAGCATTGTCAGAAGATGCTTCCGCAGTCATGTGGCTGGCATGACGCGTGCGGAACGCTGTTACCTACCCACCGAAGTGGTACCTATTCATCTACTTGCATTTGCATGCTTTCGAATTGCTAGGTTGGCAAGAGCTGGGGCGAGTGCGGGAGCTCACTCCGTCACGCGGGGCTAGGGATTCGAACCTCCGAACGTGCGATCTTCCGATCGACAAGCCTGGCGTCTTACCCGCTGAGCCACCACGCCCCTTCGTGAATGAGAAAAAAGGCATATAAAAGATGGATTGCTGCATAAACTAAGCAAGATATGATGTAATATATATGGAGAGAAAGTTAGTTCCAATGAATATATTGAGGAGGAGATTAAAAGAGGCAGAGAAAATGCAGGACATAGTTTTAGAAGTAAATGAAGAGGTCTAAATAAGAAACCCCCAGCAGTGTGAATGGGATTAATCATTTAGTGAATGATTTAGTACGAATCTGAAATGAAGGAATGCTTAGAAGAAGTATTTTAGAGGTTTGCGTGAGTTACAGTACTATGTCAAAGAGTGAAATTGAAACAAACACGATACAAACGTTAGCATCCAAGAAAAATGATGAAAAAGAAGTCATAAATGCTTAAAGAATGTTGAAATATGATAATGCTCCAGGCATAAATAGTGTAACAGGAGAAATTAAAATATAGATGTGGTTGGCTTGTGGATATAGGTGCCTGGCAGAAGACCTGCTGATATCAAAATGAGGTGGCATGAATCATTATGTTCTTGTGCAAATCATATGAATTATGTACCTGTATCATTGTGCATCATGACACAAGTACATTATTCATGTCATCTGTGCAATGATGCACTTCCCCCCTTTGAGATGCCAATGGGAGTGGGATTGTTTAATATAGTATGTGTTGGTGTATGAAGACTACCTAGTTGCCTGATGGTTAGAAGAATGCCATCTATAGAAAGGGAACGGTAGCAAGAACAAATGCAAAAACTACAGGGAGATTCGTTTGTTAACTGGCCTGGGAAGATGTTGGCAAAATTTTGATCAAAAGGCCGCGAGAGCTGAGTAAAATTTGGGAAGTGCAGTGCAGCTTTCTGCAGACCAGATTTTTTTTTCTCTTTGTAGAGGACTTTAGGAATCTGAGAATGTTTATTGTAAGTTTGCTTATTTAGAAAAAGTATGTTAAAGTGAATAGACTTGAATTACAGAATTTTTTGCAAAGATACAGAGTTGAAGGTTGATTGGTGAATGTGGTAAGAGTGGTAAGTGATAAAAGCAAGTGTGCATGAGAATAAATAGAAAAATGGACCAAGACATTTTAATACATAAAAATGTTGGCAGAAAAATAGTCCATTTTATGTTGCCTGTTGTGAGGAATTAATGTTTGTCAAAAGAGAAAGGTAAAGTAAGTTGAATGCAGTGGGAACGGAGTACTTAAGAAGAATACATTGGAAGAGAAAAAGTGATAGGAAAAGAAGGAATGGGTGCTGGATTAATCCAAAGTGAGTGGCCAGTAACAAAGAAGTAGACAGAGTTTTGTCAAGTAGAGAGAATACAGGTAGTCCTCGCTTAACGACCACAATTGACCCCAGAATTTTGGTTGCTAAGCAAAGTGGTCATTAAGTGAATCAACCTGAGTTTACAACCTTTTTTCTGGTGGTCGTTAAATGAATCACCAAAGGCACTAAGCCAGTGCTTTCCAAAGTCCCGCCGTTGGCGACACACCAACGGCGGCGGCGGCACTGGGGCGTGCGTGGCAGTGGCGGCGTGCACGGCGGCGCGGAGGCGTGCGCGGTGGCGGCAAAGGCGGCGGCCTTGTGTCTCGCGCTAAAACCCGGAAGTACTGATGGCGTGCCGCTGCCGTCACCGCTGCTGCCGCCGCTGCACACTAATGGCGACGCACCATCAGCACTTCCGGGTTTTGTCACGACACACTAAAGTGTCGCGACACACTGTTTGGAAAGCTATGCACTAAGCGAACCACCTGATCGTTAAGCGAATCACACAGTTCCCCATTGATTTTGCTTGCCAGAAGCTGGCCGGGAAGGTTGAAAATGGCGATCATGGGCCAGGTGATGCTGCAATGGTCATAAATGCTAACTGGTTGCCAAGCACCCAAATCGTGACCACGTGACTGCGGGGATGCTACGATGGTTGTAAATGTGAGGACTGTTCATAAGTCAGTTTTTCAGCACCGTTGTAAGTCTGAACCATCACTAAGCGAATGGTTGTTAAGCGAGGACTACCTGTAAATTAGAACAGAAGTGCAAAACAAATATATGAAGGAAGAGTGAAAGGGTAGAAAGGAAAAAGAAGACTGAGAAAGTAGTGGTTGGATGGAGTTGATGAGATAAACGAAGAGGTGAGAAGTTTAAAGAACAAAAGGCAATGTCGGATGAAGCATTGTGAGAGCCAGGACAGTTTGTAAGGACAGAAGGGTATGGAAAGAAATTGTGAATTATGTTGTTATGAACTAGATTTAGTTGTGTTTCCTTTTCTTTTACATACCTTGTGTCTTTCATGTCCTTGTCTTTCTATTTCTTTCTTCTTTTCTGTGCTCTGCATAATGTTGCTGATCCTGAAAGTGAATGGTGCGAAGGGTCTATATCAGGGCTTTCCAAAGTTAGTTTGTTCTCCGGTGGCCTTGTCTTTTTGATGTGTACCTTCTGCGTGCCACTCAAAGGCTAAATGAGGTCCTTGTCCCCCTAACATTGTGCAGCCTAGCATGAGAGTGATGTACAAAGCAGGTCTCTGTTCGCGTTTTGTAAGCAGGGGTAAAAATATTCCAAGACGTGCAGGGCCACATCACCTCTTACGTCTTCCTGAACCGCCAATCCTGAAGTGTTTGCTGAGTGCTGTGGTGCCAGGTTCATCATGATCACCCCATACTAATTCACTCTATTAGATTCCTTTCCCAAACTGAACGCTGATTATAGAGTGCATTGCAAATTAATCTCTGAGATAGTTTGGGCAATGGCATCTCGAGTCATTTTTAAAGTATCCTGCAAAATTCAATTAAAAACTCTTCAGGGAAGGGCTAGTGGAGTTAAATGAAGCCTTGCCAGTGTGTGGAAATCAGAGTGAAATGTAGGTTCATGCCAGCGTGGGTGTGAGGGGAGAAGAATAAGGAAACAATGAAGGGAGAGGAAGGCGAGGCAGTGTTTTAAAATATAAAGCATCTAAGCAAAAATGAGAAACCTGAGCAGTGCATTTGCACTTACTTAAGGTATATAACATGTACATCCTATAAGCTGCTGGATCGCATATATGTACTTTATTACAGGCTTAGACTACAGTCTACGCACAGAAGCATCCACAGCATCCAATACTTTCTTCAAAATTATGAAAGCAGTGTCACACTATTGTAATGCAAGTGCCGTCCCTTTCATATGGGTGTGCGACATCACAGTGTGCATACAAAAGGGGTGGAGCTTGACGCAGTGTTGACTTGCCCCTCCCTGTGGGTGCCTTTGCCCATCCACAAAATAAAACCATAAAAAAGAATACAGGTAGTCCTCAGTTCAGAGCTTTCCAAACTGTGTGTCGCGACACAAAAGTGTGTCGCCACACACAGTCTGGTGTGTCACCACACAACCAGGAAGCGCTGATCATCGTCACCGTTTCCGGGTTTTTGCACGGCGACACACCAACGGCGGTTGGTGTGTCGCCGCGGGAAAACTTTGGAAAGCCCTGCCTCAGTTAATGACCACTCATTCAGCGACCGTGCCAAGTTATACTTGCAACTGGTCCTCAAGGTTCTGGCCATCCCAGCACCCCTGCGGTCATGTGAGGGCTTGGCAATGGGCGTGCACTTACAACAGTTGCAGCGTCCTGCGGTCACATGATCACCATTGGCAACCTTCCCTGCCGGCTTCCCACAAGCAAAGTCAATGGGGAAGCCGGCAGGGAAGGTCGCAAGTCGCTCCTTTAAGTCACTCCCAATCCCACCGCTTTTTCTCCCGAGGAGCCTGGCTATGGAGTACGAGATCCTGGGGATCTTGTACTCTGTAGCATACGCCCGCCGTCAGCACCCCCTTGCCCACAGTCTGTAGCGCCCAACTACACTTGCTCCAGGGTGCAGCAGCCACCCCCTGCTCGCGCCGCAAAAGCCACCTCCCTGCCCGGCTGCGCTCTGTAGCACTTACCTGCTTGGAAACCACCTGGGGCTTGGGGCTTGTGACTTCCTGCCAGCTTCCCCATTGACTTTGCTTGTTGGAAACTGGCAGGAAGTCACAATTTGCGGTCATGTGAGGTCCTCGCTTAATGACCTGCAATCCCCCCATAACAATGGCAATGGGGACTTCTGGGATTGCCGTTGCTAAGCAATGCAGTCATGTGTCATGAGAGCCAGTTTGGTCTAGTGGTTAAGGCAACGGGCTAGAAACCAGGAGAGAGAGAGTTCTAGTCCTCCCTTAGGCATGAAAGCCGGCTGGGTGACCTTGGGCCAGTCACACTCTCTCAGCCCTAGGAAGGAGCCAATGGCAAACCAGGAGACTGAGAATTCTAGTCCCGCCTTAGGCATGAAAGCCGGCTGGGTGACCTTGGGCCAGTCACACACACTCAGCCCTAGGAAGGAGCCAATGGCAAACCAGGAGACTGAGAATTCTAGTCCCGCCTTAGGCATGAAAGCTGGCTGGGTGACCTTGGGCCAATCCCTGTGTCTCAGCCCTAGGAAGGAGCCAATAGCAAACCAGGAGACTGAGAATTCTAGTCCCGCCTTAGGCATGAAAGCTGGCTGGGTGACCTTGGACCAGTCACACACACTCAGCCCAACTCACCTCACAGCGTGGTTGTTGTGTGGAAAATAGGAGGAGGAAGGAGTACTTGGTATGTTCGCCGCCTTGAGTTATTTATAAAAATAAGGCGGGATAGAAAATAAATAAATAAATAAAATTTTAAAATGTGACATCGCGCTTTACGACCACATCGCTTAGTGATGGAGATTCTGGTCCCAATTACCGTTGTTAAGTGAGGACTACCTGTAAATGTAATCAGGCTTTGATAAGAACAAACATTAGCCCCTCCCCATACCATACTATGGCAGGTCCTAGGTGCTAAAAAATCCAGTATTTTGCAACTAGGTCTTTCACCTTTAAGTTTCTCTCAATCTTTCAGAAATAAATGTAGAATTCATCCAGGGGGCCAAGCACTTTCTATGTTAGAGACTGCAGTAGCCCTACCCAGATATCAGTGTAAAATAAAATTGCGTGTTCTGTTGGTTCTGTTTTCCTGATTCACAAGGGCACAGCCTCTGGGTGGCTGGAATGTTGTTAAATTTGCCCTCTAGGAGTGCCGGGGAGAGCATTAAAAGGGGCTGCAGGAAAGGTCGAGCGATCTTGAGGATAACTAAGTGACTGCATGCAATTTGCAGGGTAGTATCTTGACTTTCTCTAAGAGATCAGTACGTTCTGACTTCACATTGTAACTCTGCATCCCTGCTCTGTTGCTTAATACTGTCCTTCCCTCTGGCTGAACTTGAGCTTTTAACTGGAGTTCAAGGAACAGTCTCTAGGTGTGCAAGTTATAGGCTGCTGTCCCTTATCCTAGAGAGATGAACTTCCTGATTGTATGATCTGTCAGCCAGTGGAACAGGCTGCCACATGAAGTGGTGAGTTCTTCATTGGAAGTCTTCAAACAGAGGCCACAAGGTCATCTGTCAGCAATGCTGTAATGGATCCTGCACTAAGCAGTGGGATGAGCTGGCTCAGTGTTTTTCAAACTTGGCAACTTTAAGATGTGTGGACTTCTACTTCCAGAATCCCCCAGCCTGGCTGGGGAATTCTGGGAGTTGAAGTCCACACATCTTAAAGTTGCCAAGTTTGAAAAACACTGAGCTGGATGATCTCGTGAGCCTGCGATTCCTTGAAGGACTTGTCTTAAAATCAAACAGCTTTCTGTGCCTATTCCTAACTGGGAGATCTGTTGCCTGCCTGCATGAATATTATGAGTATCGGGCGGTCAATATCATTTTAGGAACTTGCTGCCGTCTGTCACTGACCCACCTGGGCCAGCCAGAGAGCGTCCTTCTCAGGATGAGTTCTGCATTGCATCAGATATCTTTCTGTCTATTCCACAGGAGGAACAGGGCATCTTCAGCATAACAGAGTCCCCTTCGGGGGAGATGGTGCGGTAATAGAAATTGAAGATGAAAAATAACAAGCAGCTTCTTTGCCCCTCAACTAATGCCAGCTCAAAACAGGTCTCAGAATAGATGGCCTATCTCTTGATTGTTACGTCCTCTTTCCGGTTTTTCAAATGTCCCTTTTCTGCAATCTGTATTTTTTTTCTGCTCCTTAGCTTCACACTAACTTCTTTCTCTGTCTCAGACTTGTGGAGCTATTTTGCTGAAGCTCATACCCAGAGCTTTCTGCCATTGTCCCCTCCCTCAAACCAGCAAGCTTTCCACTTTCCACTTGGGTTTGTCCACTGAGTCTTTTTCATTTCCCATATCCCACCCCCACATTTTCTGCTGCTCCGTCCTCCTGTGGAATCGACTCCGCCTCAATCTGGCCTTCCTTTTATTAATTGCCAAGCCCCAATTTGAGCTAAATTTGCATTCTTGACTCTCATTGTTTTTGATACAGGACTAGTGATTTGTGAATAAAGCTTCGTTTCTCCAGTCCCCTCCCTATAGTTGCTGTTCAGAATTGTCTCTCTGATCAAAGCAAGCACTGATCTCACCAGGGTGGTTTTATTTTACTTTTAAAAGCATTTTCTGCTTCAGTGTGCGAGAGTTTTTGTCACAGGGAAAGTAAGAGAGATTCTCACTTCTGAGCCCCAAGTGACTGTTGCAACAATGCTTAACTTATGTATTTTTCCCATTTCATATTCACATCTTTAAGGTGGTTTGATGAGGGTTGTTTATAATTAGATGTGTTTTGCCCAACTCCACATGCACACGCTGCGTGCTTAAAGGTGTTGTTTGGACCAGTGGGCAGAGTTGTGATTTTGAGAACATGTTGTGGGTGTTGTGTGACAGAGACTTGCACTTTCACAAAATCACTGCAGTGGTGTGCATTGCCGGTCGCAAAACACTCATACAGCAGAAGATAAATTACACCTTGTAGGAATGTTCTCTTCTACAGCCCTGTACATTTCTCTCCTGGGCAGATTGGCCCACTTCTAACTAGGCTGCACTGTTTTTATTTTCCAGAAATGCCTATGGGCCCTACCTATTTGATAATTCGCTTTTCAGTCTGCCAGCTTCCTGTTTTCTTTTTAATTAAAGGGATCTTTAAAATATTAAGTCAGGTATATCTGTGAGCCTGAAGAGGACCAAGGAAGATGTCCAGGGGCACTCTTATTTTCCAGGTTTGGTTTGAAGATTTTTAGCTTTAAAAAGGCAATTTAATGATAAAAGTGTATAAAATAGGCAGAATTGGGATGGTTAATTTTTCCAGACTTGGGGGGCTCAAAGAGCAAGGGCAATGCAGGTGGTTTTACCAACAAGATTGTGACATCTCAGGAAACTGTGTACCTATTGCTGCTGTTGCTCATTTTTCAGGGATTTCAAGGGTTTTTAAGGGTAGAATTGGGAAAGGAAATCTCCACCTTAAAAAGCCACCACACACTTCATATGGTGAAAAACTGTCCATCCGAAATTCAGCCATATTTAGTTGAGTGTGTTGCATATGGTTTAGGGTTTTGAATTACAGTGGACAAACCAGGTTAATATGTGCTAGAAGGACAAACTGATACACAAGGAGGAACCCCTCCCAAGTTCCCATGTCACGTTAAGCCATAATATGATTTATATGGTAGTTTCAGGGCAGAGACTGGTAAAATCCCCGCCATCCTTTCCTCTCCTATCCAGTATCACTTATTGGTGTGAGAAAACCAGTCACCAGTTGTTCTCCTGAATATATGGTGTAATGGGTGGTGGGTTCCAGCTTGAATTATTTGTTTATTTATCCTTAATTTTTATTATTGGCTATACAGGTAGTATACAGGTAGTATGGGGCGTGGTGGCTCAGCGGGTAAGACGCCAGGCTTGTCGATCGGAAGATCGCAAGTTCGGAGGTTCAAATCCCTAGCCCTGCGTGCGGAGTGAGCTCCCGCACTAGCTCCAGCTCTTGCCAACCTAGCAATTCGAAAGCATGCAAATGCAAGTAGATGAATAGGTACCACTTCGGTGGGTAGGTAACAGCGTTCCGCGCACGTCATGCGGCCACATGACCGCGGAAGCGTCTTCGGACAGCGCTGGCTCTTCGGCTGACAAACGGAGATGAGCACCGGCCCCTAGAGTCGGACACGACTGCACAAATGTGCGGGGGGTACCTTTACCTTTATACAGGTAGTCCTCACTTACTGACCGCAATTGGGACTGGCAACTCCGTTGCTAAGTGATGTGGTCATTAAGTGAAAAATTGCATGACTGTGCCCGACTTATGACGGCAGTTCGTCAGTTCTGGGTGCGGTCGTTAAGCGAATCACCCGCAGTTGTTAAGCGCAACATCTCATGGCCGCGACTTGCAACCTCCTGCCGGCTTCCCCATTGAATTTGCTTGTCGGAAGCCGGCTATGAAGGTTGCAAATGGCGGCACTGTGGGACACTGCAACCATCATAAATGTGCATGGGTGCCAAGCTCCTGAATCACAATCACATGACCATGGGGACATTGCAACGGCCGCAACTTTGAGGACCAGTCGTAAGTCTTCTTATTCAGCGCCGTTGTAACTTTGAACGGTTGCTGAACAAGCAGTCTGTAGGGGTTACCAATCTTTCAGGAGACTGATAGACCTATGAAGTGCTTGAATAGAGGTTGCCATCTACAGGCCATGCAGATTACTGCAGGTTGGCATCAGATCTGAATTCCAATTTGCAGTAATCTGAACAATATCTAGAGCATGAGTGTCCAACCTTTTGGCTTCCCTGGGCCACATTGAGTGAAGAGGAATTGTCTTGGGCCACACATAAAATGTATAATTTAGTTAATGTATATAAGTAATAAAACTTCATTTATTTTTATATTTTTATTATAAAATTTTTAAAAAGGGGGCAACATAAAACTAGTGGGATATTTGACCTTGTTTTTGTGAAACTAATGCATCAGTGTCTGGTTCAATGAAAGTGGTTGCAATTCTCAGTGAGTTCTCAAGGTGCTCGTCAGAAATTTTAATTCTAATTTTACTCTTTGTGTGCTTCATCCTTGAAAATAGTTGCTCACAAATGTATGTGCTGCCAAAAAGCGATGTCATGAATAAGGCGTGATTGTAAAGCGAGGGATATTTTTCTCTGGGAAGATAGGTCTTATAAAAGTCCAGTAGAGAGACATGATCAAATTTTTCTTTGAGTTGAATGTCTGATTGCAACTCTATGCATTCCATTTGAAAATTCAGAGGTAATGTAGTTATGTCGACTGAAAATGGAGTCGAAAATATACCAAAATATTGATGGTTTTTCTGGAAATCTTGAAACCTGTTCTCAAATTCCTGTATCAAACCAAAAAGCAAGGCTGCATATTTCTCGCTGTTCACAGGACTGTGTTTAGCCAATGTATTAAAATGTATAACATTGTTTTCCATAACTTGAGCTTGCCATACTTTAAGTTTCATTTCAAACGCTGTTATGGTTGGAACATTGCAGTGATAAGTTGGTTTTCACCTTGAAGATGCATGTTTAACTCATTTAAATGAGCAGTCAAATCCGCCAAAAATGCTAAATCTGTGAGCCATTTTTCATCTTCAAGTTCTGGCACAAATTTTCTTTTTGATTCCATAAAGAACTTTCATTTCGCAAATCATAAAATCTTTTCAGCATTTTACCCCGACTTAGCCACCGTACTTCAGAAAAGTAAAAGATGTTCCCATAATCAGCATCCATACTTTTAAGGAACTCCTGGAATTGGTGATGATTCAATCCCTTGGCCCTTAAGAAATTCACTGCTTTGATGACAATTTGCATGACATTATCCATTTTTAAAGCTTTTGCACATAAATTTTCTTGATGTAGAATGCAGTGATACTTCATCAAACGTGAGTTGCTGGCGGCACTTTCATCGTCTTCTATCAATTTTGTAAGTCCCTTACTTTTACCAACCATCGCTGGGTCGCCATCAGTAGATATACCAGATATGTTGACAATGGTTAAAGAAAATTGCTTTAATGTCATTTTTACTGCTTCGTACAAATCAAGAGATTTAGTTGTGTCTTTTAATGGCACCAAAGAAGCCATTTCTTCAGTGACATTATATTCGTTATCAATACTTCTAATAAAAATGGCAAGTTGAGTCATATCTGTAGCATCAGTACTTTCATCCATCACCAAAGCATAAAATTTGAAATTAGCAGCTTTACTCTCCAAACCTCTTTTGGCAGATTTTCCTATTTATTCAATTTGCCTGGCTATAGTCTGGTGAAACAAACTGATTTTAGAAAAATCACTTTTTTTATCAGGACAAATTATATCTGCCACGCTTTCCATACATTGCTTAATAAACTCACCATCGGTAAATGGTTTTGATTTTTTTCCAGTCAGATTTGCTACCAAATAACTAGCTTTTATAATAGAGTCCTTTTGAGTTTTGACTTTTTTAAAAAAAATTGTTGCGACAACAGACTTTTTTTCAGTTCCGCTAATCTGTCTTTACGACAAATTCCTTGATACGCTTCGAATTTGGCAGCATGTTTTTCCGTATAATGCCTTTTCAAATTGTAGTCTTTGAAAACTGACACATTTCCCCTACAAATTAAGCATAGTGCCTTAGTATTTGTCTCGAGAAAAAAGTACTCATCTATCCTTTTTTCGTTGAATACTCTTCCTTCATCCGTGATTTTTCTTTTTCTTTTTTTTCTTTTTCGGGTTGTTTTCTGTTGAAACGACGACGAAGCCATGCTGGAATAAATATATTTAGGAATAAATATTTTTTTAAAGAAATAACACAACAAGCCCATCATAAATTGTTAGGTAGGCAAATAAAGCAACGTTTAATAATCAAATAAGAAAACTTACATGTCTACTTAATAATAACAATAAATGCCTGTCATCACAGAACACGTGTAGGTAGGTTGAAATATGATATATAACGCCAAGTTGCCACAAGTTGACGTGTGTAGCGGGTGGCGGTGGCGGCGTTAGCACTGCACTGCCCCCTCCCCTACACAGCATTCCGTTGTTTCTACCTACGCAGTCCGCGCTCGAGCACTGCACGCTCGAGTCACGAAAAAAATTGCAAAATAATGTTAAAAGTTTATGATTTTTGGGGGCCGCATTACTAGCTGTTCAGGGCCGCACGCAGCCCATGGGCCGTGGGTTGAACACGCCTGATCTAGAGGTCAGCATTTATGAAACTGTTTCCTAGGGCTGCCGGTTTGTTGGGAGAGCAGTCGTCCTGTTAGAGTAATAGAAGATTGAACTACTCTGTCAAAATCTGGCTGAGTGATTGGAAAAGCTTATTTGAAACACTTTGAAATTTTATTTTTCAGTATAGGACTTCCAGGAGGTCAATACTGTCATGCTCAAGACTCCAAAAGGGAAGAAGATATAGGCTGTGTAAGGGGTTTGTCCAGGCTGTTGCGCAGCCACAGCCAAATAGCCATGAGACCTGACTGGAGGGGATGGTATGTACTGGGCTGAGAGAATAACCTTGAGGAACAGGAGGAAGAGCCACAGCCAAGGCAATGGTCAGATAAGAGAAATCTGAGTGCAAAGCAGGAATGGAATTTGAGAAACCGGAGATGGGCGGTCATAGAAATATATGAATGAATTGAATGAATGAATGAATGAATGAATGAATGAATGAATGTCTCAGACTGGACCCTCCCTAGTTCTCTTTAGGATAAAGGCAGGGAGCGGGGAGGCACATTCAGAACTGCACGTTCTATTACTATAGAGGAGGCACATTCCTTTATGAATTAATTAATTAATTAATTAATTAATTAATCCAATTTATATAGCCACCCATCTCACCAGAGGCGACTCTGGGCAGCATACAACAATCAGATAAAACCAGTAAATATGGCAATAAATAAAAATCTAAAAGCCTTATAATAAATATCATAAAAAACCAAAAATGCAAACCCTAAACGGGGGGAGGATAAAAATGTAACCCTATAATAAAAGTAGTTCAGTATTCATAACTTTGGTGTTCAAGTCTGGTCTATCTTGAGGGGATGACACCGATCTTGCAAGTCGTGCAAGATTACATCTAGCAATGCAAAATAGAAAAGTCTATTTGGAGAATAATTATACATTTATTCACTGAATTTGCTTTATTTTACTGTTTTGCAAAGGGGGGCTGAAAGCTACTTAGCTTTTCATTTCTATCTGTTTACAAGAATCAGGCAAAAGAGAAGAAACACTCAACTCTGTAATAAAATTATAGATTTGTATCCATTCATTCTGGCATTTCTTCTATATTATATCAAATAGCTACAGAAAGTTCTACTTTTCAAAAATGGGGCAAGGAATGCACATTCGCCACATGAAACTTCATCTAACAAGTCTAATTTTCTGAACTGGAAGAATACTTATCGAAAGTTTCTACATCTTTTATGTTATTTATTGTGTTACTGTATTGTTAGTTTATAAAATACTATAATTTTTAAAATCTGTTTTTTTCCAATGGGGGGAGGAAGGGGCTTAGGAAAAAAAAAGTGGCCTGTCCCCTCCTGGAATTTTTCTGTGACAGCCCTCCTTTCTGAATACTGGAGAATACATGCTCCATTGCCCTCCTGCACAGAGGAAACACTATTGATTTTCCCCCCTTGAGGAAGAGCTAGCCTAAATTAGCTCTCAAGAGCCACCACTTATTTTCCCCATTTGGAGAAGACGTGGCCACCTCTGGCATCCAACCTCTCCTTTTTTGAGAAAACTTCCTGGATGCAACCACATAGTTAACTGGGAATCAAGCTCAATTGAAGGGGATTTATACTTCATCTTACTTTACCTGCGAGAGCTTTTTTTACTTCTTCTCGATGAATGTTTTAAATATTTCTCAGCATAGAATTCTACTGCGTTTTTCTCTGCCAGTCAGAATTATGGAATTTTGTATCCCAAGCGATCTGCTTAAGTGTCAAACAGGAATGCTTTAGCTCAGAGCTTTCCAAACTGTGTGTCGGGACACGTTAGTGTGTCGGCTGCAGTGTCTGGGTGTGTCGCGGCTGCTGCTGCCTCCGAGCCCTGCCAGGATTCCGCGCAGGTCCTAGTGCCTGCCTTGTGCCTTGCTGCCTCCAAACCTGTCCTGCCAGGATTGTGTGCAGGTCCTAGTGCCTGCCTTGTGCCTGGCTGCCTCCAAACCTGCTGTGATTCCGCACAGGTCCTAGTGCCTGCCTTGTGCCTGGCTGCCTCCAAACCTGCTGTGATTCCGCGCAGGTCCTGGTGCCTGCCTTGTGCCCTGCTGTAAGAGTGTGTCGCGAAATGATGCATGTCTAAAAAGTGTGTCACCAACATGAAAAGTTTGGAAAGCTCTGCTTTAGCTAATAGTGTAGGAAAGACATCCATGGGAACTTTGAGAGTTTTCTAGGCATCTTTTCAAAACCTATGTGAATAATAATAATAATAATAATAATAATAATTTACAAAAAATTCTGAAACATTAAAGCAGGTTCTGCTACTACCCTAGTCCTTATGTTCAGTCTTGATCAGTTTCTGCATCCATCTTTAAGGGGAAAAAAGCTGTGATGGGGCAGAAGAATGCCATTTCCACCTGACCTCTTACTTTAAGTAAGTGAATAAAATAGGTGTATCTGTGCGTACGTGTGCACGGATATGGATGTTTTGCCAGCAATGTGAAATACATTTCTCCAGATCTCTGGTGCCCAGTGAAAATACTGCTTGAGCGAAAATCACATTTTCCCAGGGATTCTGTGATTTGACTGTTTTGAAGATGCAATATTCAAACACCAGATCAACACCAGAAACACTTCCTGAAGGGAAGGTGCCTGGATTTCTGGCAACAAATGAATAACAACTGCACGTTTTTGACTCAAAAATGAAACAAAGCCACTTTTCTCCTGGAATCCCATATTCATGCATTTCTAAGCTGACGACGTAAACCACCACCAACAACAAAAATTAGTAAATCTGTCCACAGCAGGTGAGTAAAAATTTTTAAAAATGGCTAGTCACTTTTATAGGCTAATTCCAAAGCCTGTTTAATAATATTTATATAGATTACGTTTTATTGCTGAAAGGGCTTCTGACTGTTGAGAATTCAGTGCTATTAAAGTAGCCAGACGCAGAGTTATGCTGGGCTGGAAAGGCGCCTTGTGATTCTGCTCGGTTGTAGGAAGGCACTTTCCCCAGTTAAAAGATAATTATTCATTCTTGCTTACAAGGAGGGTTGAGCACTGGTCCAATATGTTTCAGACAAACTGGCCTCTTTATCTTAACTCCTTTTTTCTCTTCCCCTTTTCATTTGGTAAAGTTCCCACTGGTGCAAAAAAAAAAAAAAAAGGAAAGGAAAAGAAAAAGTGTTGTGAAGACCGACAGTTGTGTTATGACAACCCAGCGAGGAAGAATGGTTAGGCAGCCTAACTTTCCAAGTTCAAATCCCATTTGCTGTTGAAAGGACATCGCTCAAATGTACCCAACAATATCATTAACGAGCAAACAAAAGGTACGATGCTTGCAATCTGTAAAATGCACCAGACCGTTGATTGATTATGTGCCATCAAGTTGGTGTCAACTGTTAGCAACCACATAGATAGATTTTTTTCCAGGAGGATCTGTCAGGATGTAGACGCCTAAAAATTGCTTTAATAAGGTCGATACTGTGGACTTCTGTCTTGATCAACCTGTGCAATGTAATAATTTAAGAAGAAGAATGGCAAAAGAGCTTTATTTCCCATCTCTCAAATGACGATTTAATGCCAGAATGGCAATTACTGGTTGTAATAATAGAATAGACATTTACCTTTTCTGTAAGCACTGTTACTCTAGTAGAGAAACCTACTTTAGGATAATTCCCCCCCCCCTTTTTTTTTTGTATAATTATGGTGACTATAAAATGATGAAAGCAGTTTTTAGATTTCTGGGAGTAAATGGGCCCAGAATTCTAGAGTAAATTCTTTCTTGCTCATTTAAAAGCTCTGATTGTTTGCATACTTGGGGAGACTCGTTGCCTCTTTTTCCCAATCCCAACCCCTATTCTTTTTTTTTTCTTTTTAAAATAATTTTTAATGTACGTATATCTTTCTGCTCTGGCAAGCAATTTACAATGCGCCAGTCACAATAAAATATTTCTAAAAACTAAAGAAAATTATACAAAAAGCAACCGTGTTTAACGTGAGCGTGAGCGTGCATATGCGCACATGCACACGATAGCCTTCAGCGAGACGGGCAACATTTGGCCTGCCAGATGTTGCTAAATGACATTCACAGCATCTCTTGCCACTGGATATGCTGGCTGATTTGCCAGGAGTTGAAGTCAAGCAACTCGGAAGAGCCCCAGGGATCAGGGTTATGCACGGTCTCAATGGGAGTTAGGATCTGAGCCTGTGGATTATTCTTGATGATCAACTGAGTGCGATAAAACTCTGGTTCGTACCTTGCAGCTCAGTGCAGCAAGCTTTGGAGCTGAGGATGGGTCACCTATGTACCCCTTTAAAAAAGGTAAAGGTTCCCCCCGCACATTGGTGCAGTCGTGTCCGACTCTAGGGGCCGGTGCTCATCTCCGTTTGTTGGCCGAAGAGCCAGCGCTGTCCAAAGACACTTCCGCGGTCATGTGGCCGGCATGACGCACGCGGAGCGTTGTTAACGACCCACCAAAGTGGTACCTATTCATCCACTTGCATTTGCATGCTTTCGAATTGCTAGGTTGGCAAGAGCTGGGGCGAGTGCGGGAGCTCACTCCGTCACGCGGGGCTAGGGATTCGAACCTCCGAACTTGCGATCTTCCGATCGACAAGCCTGGCGTCTTACCCGCTGAGCCACCACGCCTATATACCCCTTCCCTTCCCCCTAATGGTCAAGGCTCTGCAGGATGATCTGTCTTGGGTCCTCTTGCAAACAGGATGGGAAAGATTCTAACAATCAAGTCCTGTGACAAACGATAAAAAGAGCCAGGCATGTTTAGCTTGCAGAAGAGAAGATTAAAAGGAAACATGTCAGCTGCCTCCAGATATATTGAAGTGCTGTCACATAGAGAAAACTTATTTTGTGTTCTGCTGGAAGGCCAGGATGTGGAGGAGAGGGCAAAGAAGTAGGTGGGAAGGAGAAAAATAGATTGTGGTGACGCAGGAGAAGAAATAGGACCATGGATTAGAGGTTGTAGGTTCTTCTTCACGGAAAACATTTAAGCTGAAATTGAACAATCATTTGTCAATTGTGCTGTAGTTACATCCTGCGCTGCAGATTACTCATTGAACAAGAAGTTGGACTAGGTGACTTCCAGGGTTCCTTCTGTGATTATGAACCAACTCAGTTGCAGTTACTTTACCACAGCATTGGTTCTTTGCAAAGTGGAGTCTTTGCAATATGCGGGAGGTAGGTTTCACTCCTCTTGATCCTTGCACCGAGGCCCCAAGCCTCTTAAAGTGATCACTGACCATTAACACGCAAAACAGAACTATGACCCTAGAGGAGAACCTTTTGGATGAAACCGGTCAGGAATCGCTCACAAAGTAGAATTCTCCTGCATTGACATCAGCCAGGACTATCCCCACCATTGTATAAAGTAAGACAACTGTTTTGGGCAGCAGATCTTGGGGAAAGCAGGGAGCAGTGGTATATGTACAACACGACCTATCTTTCCTTTCCTAACTTGTTCTGGTGCCTTCAGGTGCATGAAGTCCATACTGGCTAGGAATTCTAGGACTAGAACTCTCTGTCTCCCGGTTTCTAGCCAGATATGTTTCTAGGTGCAGTTCAAGGAGCTGGTCATTACTGATAAAATGATATAAAGCATAGGGGCCAGGTATCTTTCAGACTGTTTATCTCATACAGTAGTGTTTCTCAACCTAGGCAACTTTAAGGTGTGTGGACTTCAACTCCCAGAATTCTTCTGGCAGTTGAAGTCCACATACCTTAAAGTTGCTAACATTGAGAAACACTGGCATACAGATTCTGCCTGTCCAATCCAGGGGCACAGAGAATGCCTGCTGATGATCTCCTGTATTTGAGAGGTGCAATAGTGGTAAAGGTAAAGGTCTTCCCCTGCACTGTCGTGTCCGACTCTAGGGGCCGGTGCTCATCTGTTTCTTAGCTGAAGAGGGAGCGCTGTCCGAAGACGCTTCCGCGGTCATGTGGCCAACATGACGCGCGCGGAACGCTGTTACCATCCCACCAAAGTGATACCTATTTATCTACCTGCATTTGCATGCTTTCGAATTGCTAGGTTGGCAAGAGCTGGGGCGAGTGCGGGAGCTCACTCCGTCATGTGGCGCTTGGGTCTCGAACCGCCGACCTTCCGATCGACAAGCCTGGCGTCTTAACCACTGAGCCATCGCACCCCTTGTAGGTGCGATGGGGACTGAAAATAGGCATTCTTTATGGGGGCTCCCCCCCTAGGTAATCCTAAGGTGTATTCTTTGAGTTTGAATTTCTCAACTTTCCTCAAAATGTTGTTTTTGTTTTGTCAACTGGAATTACTTGATGAACCCTGCCCCCCACCCCCGCTTGTGATGCACGTGGCTTTTTAAGCCGAAAAACACATTAATGTGGAGCATGATCCTCCCTTCCGGTGTCCCACTGGACAGCTGAAGTAATCATTTGAGCCTAGGGTAAGCCTCTTTTAACACAGAAGAGTTCCCTGGGTTAATCTTTATATAAAATGCTTTAATGATGCCACAGCAAAATTGTCTTTCTATCAAAGGAAGAGCAGTGGGTTTTCCCTGTTGAATCAACGGTGGTTTTGTGGGGGGTGGGGTGACTGCTGCAAAGAGCTTTTCCGTTTCTGAGGCACACATCAAGCTGGAAATAAAAGCCCTGGCCTGTCTCTAAATTTGGTGTTTGGTTTGCAAAATTGCCTACTCAGAGTAAAATAATAATAAACCATATGCATTTATATTAACCAATGTTCACCAGTTCTTGGAAGAATGCCAGCTCTCTCAGGGCCATATCGGTGCTTTGAGCAGAATGAGTAATAATCCACTGGTGTCAGTCCTAATTTATGGATGGGTTGGGAGAGCAAGCGTTTGCCATTTCACGTTGTTCAGAACATAGACTGTTATGTCTGCAGTGTTGTTTTTCCCAAACCGGAAATAAAAGTGTTGAGTGTGTGTTTTTGTATAGTGGAGTTTGATACGCTTAGGACCGAGTTCAAGCGTGCATGGCCATTACTTGGCCCGGGATTGCATGCATTTATTTAGAATTAAGTTTAATTAAATAGAGTGGGCCATTCCGCTGGGTAAAAATATGCATAGGACAGCACAGCATAACATAGATAGCTCTACAGTTACAGGGCTCCAGAGCTTAACCCTGAAATACATATATTCTCTTCTATTAGATCTACATAATCTAGTTTATACACCAGGCTAAACTAATTATGGCTCAATTATGGCTTAGCATGTTGGCTGAATCTGACTTTTGTGATTTATAAATCTTGGGTTTTGCTTGGTGCAAGAGGGAGCCCAGCAAATTGCGATTTATTCAGTAAGCCGTGGTTAAATAATGGCTTAGCACAACGTGTGAACCCAGCCCATGAAATGTCATAGGGGAAAATATTGCAGATTTCATTTGTATCATTTGTGTGTGTGTGTCTGTGTGCGAGAATATTTTAGTGGTATTTTTAATGAAATGAAAGAAGGCATAGATGAAAAAAAGCCACACATATAAGGGAATGGGGGAAGCAGTTGAGAGAATCAATGAGATTCCCGTAAAGAGAGTGGTGAGAAGTTGAAAGAGCAAAAGGCTATGTGTGGATGGATGTGATGGAACCAAGGAGAGTTTGTGGGGGTTGAAACAAATGGAGCGGTATAGTGAATGGAGTTGGCTTAATTAGATCTATTTAGATTTATTTTTCTTTTCTCTCGTCTCCAGTCTGTAATTTTCATTTTTGGCTTATTCTGTGGTTTGCATAACACTGCTCATGCCAAAAGGGGAAAATGTGATGAGTTATACATAATATTACGAAAGGATACTGGTTAGATGGGATATAGAAATGTTGTCTGTAGTTATTTATTTATTATTTAGAGTGATATGGCTGCCTCTCTCTCTATAGCAGTGTTTCTCGACCTTGGCAACTTTAAGATGTGTGAACTTCAACTCCTAGAATTCCCCAGCCAGCATGGGTGGCTGGGGAGGTATTCTGGCTGGCTGGCTGGCTGGCTGAGGAATTCTGGGAGTTGAAGTCCACACACCTTAAAGTCGCCAAGGTTGAGAAACACTGTTCTCTAGCAACTCTGGGTGGCTAATGAGAAATCAAAATGCCATACAAAATAACCCCCAAAATAACCAATATGTAAAATCTATAATGACCACCGACTTAAAAACAAATCTAACAAACTAAGAACAGCCCATAGGCTCTAGCTAACCTCCCAAACCCCCATGCCTGAGAACAATCCAAGCCTTTAAGGCTTTTTGGGAGGCCGGTGGGATCTGGGGGAGTTATGGCATTCCAAAGGGCAGGTGCTGTGACAGAAAAGGCTTAATTTCTGGATCTTGCAGTATGACATTAATTATTTGACACGACCTGCAGCATGCCTCTCTGGCTAGATCAGGAATGGGTAGAAATAATTTAAGTTAGTTTCACATCTGCAAGTCATCATTTGAACAAAAACCCATTGTGTACACGCTTACTCTTACCTGGAAATAATTGGACATCAGCTACTTGGGAAAAAAGGGATTAGAAAATTAATTTTGTGGAAAGCCTTCAAGCCGCATGGCATCATCCTCATGCTTTTCAGCTGTGTTGAACCATCTTCCATCCAGTCACTGACATCTGCGGCAGGGGCATCATGATTTCATCATACAGTGGCATGATTATTTTTTTGCACAATGATGTCATGACACTTGACATTTTGATGTCATCATACCTTCTAACACCAGTGCAACCAGTATGGCCCCTGGTGGTTATGTATGAATAACACCAGAGGAAGGCAGGCCTAGAAACTTTCTGAAGTATTGTTTCTTTTGTAGGCCACTGGCTCTTACATTGGAATTAAAAATTCTTTGGAAAATCTGCATGTTGTTTGGGAGGACACATTGAAAAGATGTAAGTCTTGTTGGAGCACTGCAGCAAACATGCAGAAAAAGATGGCCTCATAATTTTTATGCTTTAGATTTTTTTCCTGTGACGTCGCTTTATTCTTTTATTGCGTTGTATTGTGGCTGATTTTGGTTTTTTATGTTTGGCCACATGACCGTGGAAGCGTCTTCCGACAACGCTGGCTCTTTGGCTAAGAAACGGAGATGAGCACCGGCCCCTAGAGTCGGACACGACTGCACAAATGTGCGGGGGGTACCTTTACCTTTACCTTATATAGCAATAAAGGACTTGTTGAAATATTTTTAATACATACATTGAATAACATCTGTGGAGTCAATTAGAAATATAAGTGGCGTAGTCTGCCAAAAAGCAAACAGGTTCTGGCCTTGGAGGCGAATGAAGGAGATTGTTGAAATATTTTTCATCAGGGGAAATGTATACAAAAGAAGTGTGTATTTGGGGAAGTTGCACTGAAAAGAAATAATATATAAGGGTCAGATGCATATAACCAAATGTTATATCAATCGAAGAGAATATTTGTAGCTCAGGGTTGAACTGTGGAGTCCTTGGTGCTCTCTGAGCCTTGTTGTTTTCTTGCAGACGTTTCATTGCCAGGCTAGGCAACATCTTCAGTGCGAAAAGGGAGTGGGACTTGCTCTCTGTTTATATACCCTGGCTTGTCCTGCCTGTGTTGGTGGGGGTGTTGTACTCTCCTTGGTAGTTCCAAGCAACCCAACCAACAGCCCAACCAAGGAACTACCAAGGAGAGTACAACACCCCCACCAACACAGGCAGGACAAGCCAGGGTATATAAACAGAGAGCAAGTCCCACTCCCTTTTCGCACTGAAGATGTTGCCTAGCCTGGCAATGAAACGTCTGCAAGAAAACAACAAGGCTCAGAGAGCACCATGGACTCCAGAAATGTTATATGTTAGAGAAAGCTATGCTGGCCCTTCCGGAAGTCCCTGGTTGTGTCATCAAGCTTGGGGATCTCAAGGAAGTGGTGAATTAGTGAGGTGGCTATATTGCCTATAATAATAACTCTCTCTACTACTCTGTCACTAGTAATCTTGGTTGGTGCTCTTAATTGTAGAATGTTGTTTAATTGTTAGTTTTTTATGACGTTCTTATTGTACGCTGCCTGGAGTCACGTTCTGTGAGATGGTCAGCTCTATAAATGGGGGAGATGGGCGGCAATACAAATTTAAATTAAATTTAAATAAATAAAATAAATAATAAAATAAATAAAATAAAATAAAATAAAATAATAAAACAAATAAATAAAATAATATAAAATAAAATAAAATAAAATAAAATAATAAAATTGAATGAATGAATGAATGAATGAATGAAAAAGAAAGAAAGAAAGAAAGAAAGAAAGAAAGAAAAAGAAAGAAAGAAAAAGAAACTCTCATGTCATAAAAATACTCTATGTAAATTAAAATAAATACCTAAGACAATTGTGGAAGATGTCTGCTGGGGAGGATGGTTGCTGTAGTACAAGTTGGTGAGTTTGGTGCATTTTCACACACTGCCCCTAAAGGTTCTTGAGGAACAGCACCAAAGGGCCACCTTAGTGGCTCTTAAAGGGGACAGGGACATCTTTTAACTGTGAGTAGCTTTCCAAATATCTTCATTTCATGAGAGCGGATGGATGCTTCCTCTCGGTTAAGAGATGTTCCTGTCCCCTTTAAGAGCCACTAAGGTGGCCCTTTGGTGCTGTTCCTCAAGAACCTTTAGGGGCATCTTCCACAATTGTCTTAGGTATTTATTTTAATCTATATAGAGTATTTTCTGATTGTTTATGAGACTTCTGCATCCCCAGTGCAGCTTGCCTTTTAAGTGTGCTGTTGGAAAATACTGAGTTGGGGACCGGCTGCTCAGGCATGCATTTGTATGCGTAGTGGGAAAGGCTGTGTATTAAAAAAAAGAAGCAGCTGACTCAGATATGGGCAATTGCACATCCAGGCTCTCCTCATTTCCATACCTGAAGCCAATTGGATGAACGTCTTCTGATGTCTGTTGCCTACCAAATACCACATTCCATATGCAAATTCTACCCCTGGCAACAGATTACCCCAGCAACCACTTAACCATAGTATGCCTTTTATGGTTGAGAACTGCATCCATTAAACATTTCTTGGTATAGAGAAAGATCAGGATCTCTGGTTCACCCCTGATGCTGGCTTGTGGGTTAGTTTGCCTCTAAATATATTATTTTATAAGGCATCATCCATGATTCTTCCATCTTGAAGGACAGCCTTTCCCAACCTGGTGCCCTCCTGAGGTTCTGAGCTTCAACTCCTAGCATTCTTAGCCTGCATTGCCATGTTAGCCAGGAATGTTGAAAGTTGAAATCCAACACATCTGGAAAGTACCAAGTGGTGGAAGACTGACTAAGACTGCAGTGGATTCCTACAGTGGGCAAGGAGTTGGACTAGATGTTCAAGATCCCTTCTGGTTCTTACATTACATGATTCTGTGAATATGTTTTTTTCCCCTTGCCCTTGTGGTACAGAACAAGATGTCATCTTTATATAATATAATTTGGAGATTTTATATTTGGTGCAATGAATGGCAATCGTTGGGGAGTTCATCATCTAAGACATGTTTCTGTTGCTCTGGAATTACACCTCAAGGTACTAATTATAAGAAGTTAATAACAATAATTAGTAAGAAGCAGCAGGAAACAGAACCATGTGTTAAATTGCTCTCATGAGGACCGTGCTAAAGTAGGAACAAAAAAAATTACCGCAGGTTTTGAGATGTTTTAGATGTGCCAGTAGATAAAGTAGAACATGAAACATTACAGATCGAATAGAAGAGAATATACGTAGCTCAGGGTTGAACTGTGGAGTCCTTGGTGCTCTCTGAGCTTGGTTGTTTGCTTGCAGATGTTTCATTACCCAACTAGGTAACATCATCAGTGCTAGTGAGGGTGGGGTTTGCTCCCTGTTTATATACAGTAGCTTGCCCTGCCAGTGTTGGTGGGGGTGTGATTTTCTCCTTGGTTAGGGATCAAAAATCTTGGAGCTTTGTTATTGTACTTCAGATCCAAAAAGAATGAGAAGTCAATTGTGTGTTCTTCCAAACCTGTATTAGAGCACACAAACCCCTTTCTGCTTCCAGGATCAAGGATATCTGACACATTCTGGATTTACTCCTTGAAAAGTGCAATTCTGTATGTGTGTACTCTGAAGCAAAGCAAACTGAATTCAATGGGGCACTCTCAGGTAAGTGTAAATAGGACTGCAGCCTAGACTTCTGCTTGTTGTAAAATGAACTAAAACTAAAGATTTATATATGCTCCAAATTACTGGATAAAGGTATGTGAATTAGCTGCTATTCAGATTGTCAATTTGATCTGATTCATATTGCCACTTTGATTTGGATAATCAAGGCAGTTCAATCTGACACACTGAATTTCGGTTCAGATCAATTTGATTTAGAAAGTAAATTCAAAATTCAAGGGAATCACCTTCCAATTGAACAGCTCTCCCTGCACGTAGCATTAAGGCCTGTTGAAAGCTGTTAGACCTATAAGCCATGACTAGGATAATGGTTCACAGCTCATGGCCAAGCCATGGTTTAGCTTATTGGCACTATCTCTGGCTCACATTCTATCTGTCCTTTCACATTCTCTGTTCTTTTTTTTTTACCATAATTACTAATTACTGTAACCATAGTTTGTTACAACATCCAAAGGAAATCCTGACAGTGATTATCTGCTTTTAGTTACTACAAGCACAGTAATTACAATTTGCTCGAATTGGGAAGAGGTGGAGAATTTCTGCTCGAGGAAGTAAGATTAAAACAATGCAAAACCAGAACATACAACGCATCCTTAACCCACCCCATCAATCAACAGCACCAACATCCTTGAGGAAGAAAATCATCCCTCCATCCTGTTCCCAAAAGAGTAAGATCTTATTAGTTTGTGTTAGTTTTTATCTTCTTGTTTAAAAGCTTTAATAAAAATTATTTTATAAAACCCCAAAGAGTAAGATCTTGACTGCTCTACAGAAGTATAGCAAGGAGAAGGCTGACCTTATATCCAAGAGAAGGTTGTTCCAAAGGAGAGGGGCCATCACTGAGATGGCCTTTGTATGGGGTCCTAGATCACCACATTCTTTTGCAGGTGGGACCCTTAATTTACCTTCTCTTCCTG
Source organism: Charina bottae (assembly GCA_023362775.1). Lineage (NCBI taxonomy): Eukaryota > Metazoa > Chordata > Lepidosauria > Squamata > Charinaidae > Charina > Charina bottae. The sequence continues at coordinate 256,118 of JALMGJ010000048.1, read as the reverse complement.
ATTTTTCTGGACAGGCAGAGTTTGAGTGATGGACAGCAAGGCCTCCCGTTTCAGGAGCTTCCTCAAAAACCATTCAGAAGCTTAGACTGGTTCAGCATGTGGCTGCTCTGGTAGTTATGGATGCATCTAAATTCACCAATGTGACAATTCTATCCTGGGAGCTGCATTGGCTGCCAGCCAGCTTCTAGGTATAATTCAGGGTATTAGTTATCACCTTTAAAGCCTACATGGTTTAGAGTCTGGATATCTTGAAGACATCTTCTCTGAAGTTGTTGTTGTTCAGTTGTTTAGTCGTGTCCGACTCTTCGTGACCTCATGGACCATAGCACGCCAGGCCTTCCTGTCCTCCACCGTCTCCCGGAGTTTACTCAAATTCATGTTCATTACATCGGTGATGCTATCTAACCATCTCATCCTCTGCCGTCCCCTTCTCCTTTTGCCTTCAGTCTTTCCCAGCATCAGGGTCTTTTCCAGTGAGTCCTCTCTCCGCATTAGGTGGCTTCTCTGAAGTAAGTCTGCCTATCTAGTGAGATCATGGAGATAGGGCTTGCTGGGGGCCCCATTCTCAAGAGAATTCCATCTGCAGGGATCTCATAGTTGAGACTTCCCAGTGGTGGCCCCCTTCTGTTTGCCCTTGTACATCTGGACTGCCCCCTCCCTATTGGGCTTTCTTAGGACCATAAAAACATTACTCTTTGAGAGAGCATTTAGGGGATTCTGAGATCTGGACTGTCCCCAGCGGATGGTACTGTCTTTGTTTCCGAGGTTACATGGCTGAGTTTTTTTATGATTGTATGCCATTCAGAGTCTGTGAGAATGGAGTGGCATAGAAATTCCAGAAATAAGTACATTTCCTGTAGTCCCCTGATTCCTAGGACCAAGATATCACAGCCTTCCTCAGTGTACCTACTGTTTGCAAGATGGTCAGTATGAACTCTGGAATTCACTGGCTAGAACACCATATGTATGTACTGTATTAGCCTCAGATGTCCTGTCTATACAATAGGAATAGTAGTGACTCAGGCTGCTGGGAGGATGAACTAAGATACTGTAAAGCATAGCTTTCCAAATTGTGTGTCGTGACACAGTTCTGTGTCGCCTGCGGGGCCCAGATGTGTTGCGAAAAAACCTGGAAGCGCTGATGGTGCGCCGCCGCCACCATGTGCAGCGGTGGGCCATCAGCGCTTCCAGGTTTTAGCGCAACACACCAGGACACCGACGCTGCGGTGTGCGAAAACGTGAAAGCACTGCAGCAGCAGCTGCGCACGAAAACCCGGAAGCCAAAAGCCCTGCTGTAAAGTTTATTCACCATGCTTGTATTGTACTAGTCTTCCAAGATGCTTTTCTAGGCTCTGTGAGGGTTGAATTTAGAGCAGGGTTTCTCAACCAGGGTTCTGTGGAACCCTAGGGTTCCGTGAAGGTCACTAGGGGTTCCCTGGGAGATCACGATTTATTTAAAAAATGATTTCAAATTCGGGCAACTTCACATTAAAGACGTGTGTGTCATTCTTTATTTTTAGTTTAAGAACACTGTTAATGCATATAGATAGGCCTACCCATGAAACGAATAGCATCATTTTGTAACGTCTGGCCTCTATTGGAGCCTGAATGTGCAGGGGTTCCCCGAGGCCTAAAAAATATTTCAAGGGTTCCTCCAGCGTCAAAAGCTTGAGAAAGGCTGTTCTAGGCCATTGAGGCTCATATTCTAATGGTCAGGTCAATAAAACAAGCTTGTGTTGGGGGAGATCGAGATACCGGCCAGTAAAGTTTGCATTTTGCCCTTGCTCCATCCCATAAGGTCCTACATTTTATTTATTTATTTATTTTATTTATCAAATTTCTATGACTGCCCATCTCCCCCTCAAGGAGGGACTCTGGGTGGTTCACAACATAACATCAATAAAATACAATAAAAACAACAATAAAAATATAAATACAGTAAAATCCAAGTGGCAGGTGGTTCTTACAGTGACGCTGAACATATTTAAAATATTTGAGGCGGCTCTAGGAAATCAGCCATCCCCAGGCTTGACCACTTTCCTCCTTGCCCCAGGCGAGATCACAGAGCCAAGTTTTTAATTTTTTCCTGAAGTCCAGGAGTGAAGGGGCCTGTCTTATCTCTGGGGGGAGGGTGTTCCATAGGGCAGGTGCCGCTGCAGAGAAGGCTCGCCTCCGAGACCCCACTAGATGGAATTCTTTCACAGAGGGGGTCCGCAGCATGCCCTCTCTGCAAGATCGGGTGGGACGGGACGATGTAATGGGGATGAGGCGGTCCCTCAGATAACCTGGGCCCATTATCCCTGTAGTTCCACATTGAACAGGGAAAAATATTAGGCAGCCTGCTGACCAAATCTTACGCTGCGGCAGGAACTTGTTTTCTTTCATTGGCAGGGAAGGGGGGTAAAACCAGCTGCAAGGTTTTGCGGAAGAACCTCCTGTTGTTCTAGTTAGAGGAAATTTATGTGAAAAACATGTTTACCTTACCTGACTATGTTAGGGAAATCTTTCTAAAGGTTCAGTTAGGAATATATTTCAGCAAGAAGGACTTCTGGTAATATTGATGCCATGCTGTCTTTCTACACAGAATTTAGAGAAATGAACAGAGAATTAAATCAGCTGTATTCTCGGCTGTTGTAATTATGGTCTGCCTTAAATAATAGCAAAGAGGTTTTTCATTAACCCAAGTGCAGGAGGTAGCTGCACTGAGATTGTCCAGTGAAAAGGAATCGCACAGCAGATTTACAGGGTGAATAAAAGGAATGGACTGTCTTCTTTATAATGATATTACTCATAGTTGGAGAGAGAGAAAGGGAGCGTTTCTTATTTAGTTGTTGTGATTTCCTATAGCAGTGACACCCTGAGATATTAGAGGGTGACTAGAATAAAGATCCTGTGTATTAGCAACCCAAGTTCAGTTTGAATGCTCTGACCTGAAGAAGTAGACCTTGTAGACGTATCTAATGCAATAGTCTGTAGCTTGAATCATGTCAACTGGATTTCTATTTTCTCAGTGGAAACGTTTCGCTCCTTATCCAAGAAGCTTCTTCAGTCTGAGCAAAGTTAGTAAGGGAATCTTTAAATATGTTTCTAAATATATATGTTTCTAATATAGAAACATATTTAAGGATTCCCTTACTAACTTTGCTCAGACTGAAGAAGCTTCTTGGATAAGGAGCGAAACGTTTCCACTGAGAAAATAGAAATCCAGTTGACATGATTCAAGCTACAGACTGTTCCACCTGGATGACTGAGAACCTTCATCGACCTAATGCAATAGTGCTCTCATCTTCACTACAGGTAGTCCTTGCTTAACAACCATTCGTTTAGTGATGGTTTGGACTTAACGACGGTGCTGAAAAACCGACTTGTTACCTGTCCTCATACTTATGACTGTCACAGCGTCCCCGCGGTCACATGATCACAATTTGGGCGCTTGGCAACCGGTTTGCATTTATGACCATCGCAGCGTCCCGCGGTCACACAATTGCCATTTTCCACCTTCTTGGCCAGCTTCTGGCAAGCAAAATCAATGGGGAACCGCATGATTTGTTTAATGACCACGTGGTTTGCTTAACTACCGCAGTGATTCGCTTAACAACCGCCACAAAAAGGTTGTAAACTTGGGTTGGATTTGCTTAATGATTGCTTCACTTAGAAATTCTGGTCCCAATTGTGATCGTTAAGCGAGGACTACTTGTATGTCGAAATAAAAATGACCTATGCGTGTACAGACACCATATCAGATGGGGGCTGGGTTCACACATAACTTATAAGGTGTTTGGGTTGGGTTTAGTGTGCTGTGCCACCCCAAGCCTTTTAGGGTATTCAATAAATTGTAGCTTAATATAATGAATTTATTTTCATGAACTAATTTAATTCATCTTTGGTGGCAGAAGTCTTGGAGGACTTGGTGGACAAAGTAAAAATAATGAGAGCCAATATTCACCTGAGAAAAAAGAACTCTTTCTTTCCAACCAATACCCAGCCATTGTGCTTTTTAAATGGAAAAAGACAACATTGTTGGGTGTGGTTGGGATGGAATAATAAAAGGGTTAGAACAGGTACGGAATAAGTACTAGCTCCTGATATGTGTGCGATACACAAGAAACAGAGGGAGATTTGATTGCACTGTCATGGCCGCCATCTTGACTTTTTTTAACCAAACCACACTACACCACACCCTGTGATGCTGCCTACCTGCTTGGCTAGGTTCAAAAAAGGGTTGGGTCAATTCATGGAAGTCATGGGGATCAATGGCTCTTAGCCTGGATGGCAGTGGGGCTGCCTCTGAAGGTCTGCTGTTGGGAGAATAGCAGGCTTCCTTGTGCAGTTGGTTGGCCACTGGGAGAACAGGCTGCAGGACTAGATGGGCGAGGGATCCAATGCAACAGGACACTGCTTATGTTCTTACGACAGCCCTGATCTGCTTTGAGCTTTTGACATTTGCTCCAATCATCCAGGCCCCTCTATTCCTGTTTAATAACTTTAAATCCAGGTGGATGAACTAATTATTTGGCCTCTTCTCAGACCTCGTCATTTCATTGGGCTTTGAAAATGCTGAAAGCGATAGTAAACAACGGTTCAAGATGTGGACCTCCATAGGGATATGAATCCACCCTTCATGGGAGGAGTAAGAATAATTCTTCTCTTTCTGTAATATTATAGTGCTGAAGCACTGCTGGGCCTTTATTTTGGTCCAGTTCAATATTTTGCCTTTAGCACTGCTGCTGGGCAGACATCAAATCACTCTTAATTCATAATTTGTTTGCTCTTGTGAGTGAGGAGAGAAGGAAACAGTAAACCATCTCCATGGTTCCCTTTATAGGAATTTTTGTGTTTCACAGGTAATACCTAACTTTTAGGATATTCCAGGTGGGGATATTGAATTTTGTGGATCTCTTACCAGATCAACATACAAGTATTTGGAGAAGAAGGGTCATAATCTGGGCCACTGCCTATTCAGAAGATTAACTGCTGGTGGAGGACTCTTAAAATTTGGAGGATGTAGCTGGGATCCTTTGACCTTTAATACAAAAACGTGTGTGTTGACAGATACTGTAAAGTCAAGTCTTAGAATCAGGCCTGACTCCTGGTGACAGTTTTTTCCCCCCAATTATACAAAAATGGATTCCTTTGTCATCTTCTGGGATATTATACTGTATTGGCTTGCTAGAATTTTTGTTTCTACATCCATTGTCATCTTGGGATGATTTTTCATCCCTCCCTCCTATGTCTAAATCTTTTCTGTTTGTTAAATGGCTGTAATGATATATTTGTCCCAATTTATGTCACTTGCATAGTGATCTCATTGTGCCAGTGATGTGAACGATGCAGATAGTGTGAACGATGCAAATGATGTAATTGGCATCATTTGCGATGGTGTGATGACATACTCTTGAGTCAATCAACTTTGGGGAAAATGAGTGTCCCCTTCCCCCCAGTTAATCTATTAAAATAAGTTTTCACTGTACTTGATCAAACTCCAGCATCTTCTTCTTGTGTCTTGTGTCCTTATAAATGCCCTTTTAATAGAGAAGCATATTTGTATATTTTATCTCCTGAGATAGACTCTCTATCTATCTATCTATCTATCTATCTATCTATCTATCTATCTATCTATCTATCTATCTATCATAGATTATATATAGTTATATAAATAAATAAAATTTTAGCCACCGACAGTGAACCATTTCTTAAAATTTGTAATCATTTGTCTAAATTGATGTAGAATAGCATTGGAGGTCAAGTTAATGAAAGTGTTGGGAGGCGTACAATTATCCTAGAATTTAGGACCAAAATGAACTCAGCTCTTTTTGTTGGAGTTTAGTCTAAACTCTAAACCAAACTCTTGTTTGGTTCTTCTAATCTCTTCTGTGGAAGCCTCTCAATTCCGTAGTTTTAGAATTAACAATCCATTTCTAAGATGGGTACCATCCTGCCAAGTTCAGTGCCTGAAAGATTGATATTTTTTTTTCTGTGCCAGAATTTTAATGCCAACTGAGATTTGACTCGAAAGCACTCACAGTTCTTTGTGTTGTGCTTCGCTGTGCTGTACTTTGAGCAGAATGGGAAAATGAAGTCAATAAATTCTTTGCACAGATCTTACATTGCATACTGTGAAAGTGCTTGAATACCTGTAGAAGTGAGTGAGTGTTATTACTGAAACATGAATTGTAAAGGTGTTCTCTCTCTCTCTTTATTGAGTGGCCATTTCCATAAATATGTACGCTCACAATTTTTATGCCGTTTGGTGAAAAACTCTTTCAGATGTTCTGGATTTTGCATATTTTTGTGACTGAATATTATCAGAGCTTGTTGTGGGTCCTACAGATGTATAAAGAGAATGAAGAAATAACACCAGCATTTGGTACTTGTTTCATCTATTTCATAACGTAATCTCATGAATGATGTGCCAGTGTAGCAAAGTAATTGTCCCCATAGATACAATAACAGTTGCCCCCCATTAGCTGAAATAATCGCAACCAAATGCTTCCTGTAATTGGTGATCAGTCTTTCACGTTGCTGTGTTGGAATTTGATCCATTCATCCATGGCAAACCACTTTTACTCAGTAACATTTGAGTTTTCTAGCATAAACTAGAAATCCTGCCACAACATAGTTTTGGCCTAGACTTTTACTTGGCCATTCCAAATGTTGAATTTATTCTTCTTCTTCCAATTTTTCTTATTGATTTGCTTATATGTTGGGGATAATTGTCATGCTGCAGGTTCTACTTGTGTATCAGCTTCAGCTGGCATATACATGATTTGATACTCTCCTGTAGAATTCTTCTATACAAAGCAGAATTCAAGCTTCCATCAATGATGGCATTTCATCACCAAACCATGCCACTAACAGCTCCATGCTTTGTAGTTGATGTGGCATTCTTACTGTATAATGTTGGGTTTGGTTTCCTCACACATGACAACACCCATGTAGCCTGAAAAATTCTACTTTTGGCTCCTTTGTTCATGGAATATTTCTTCAGAAGTCTGGAAGATCATCCAGGTGACTTCATGGAAAGTTTCATAATGCACTCTCAGAGTAATTTTCACAAGATGGCCACTTTGGGGAAGATTCATTATGGTCCTCAAACTTTTCCATATCAAGATTATATCTCTGATTTTGGATTAGTGAAGCCCCAGAACTTTCAAAATAGTTTTGTAGGCTTTTCCAGATGGAACGTCTTCAGTGACTTTTTTACAGAGATCTTCAGAAATGTATTTTGAGTGTGGCATGATGTGCTTCTAGAATCTATGTGGTAAGAAGTTCACTGTGATTAAGGAAGCCAGCTTTTGTGAGATTTATATAGGGAAGGTCAAGTATAAATTGCCTCTGATTATTTAATAAAGTACTTACACAACTGCCCCTAGTTAGACCGAATTAGGATGATTCTGGGTCCATACAATACGTTTCTGAGATTGTGTAGAAGAAAATTTAGAAAGCTTAGTTTTTGAGGGCACTTTTATTCTTTTAAAAGTGTTGCCTGTTGAACAAGTTGCTGTAAAAAATAGGACTTTTTTATTTTAAGTGGTCAACACCCCCCTCCCCCTGCCCCAAGTCTCATGGGTAAATCCAGTGGTAGAGACACAAATCCTATGTTGACCTAACTGAGATGGCATGACATCAAATGCAGATACAAGGTGTCCTTGACTTATGACCATTGGTTTAGCGACCATTCAAAGTTATGACGGCACTGAAAAAAGTGACTTATGACCGATCCTCGCGCTTACGACTGTCACTGCGTTCCTGCAGTCACATGATCAAAATTCGGGCGCTTGGCAACTGGCATGTATTTACAATGGTTGCAGTGTCCTGGGGGCATGTGATTGCCATTTGCAACCTTCCCAGCCGGCTTCTGACAAGCAAAGTCAATGGGGGAAGCCAGATTTGCTTAATGACCGCGGCAAAAAAGGTAATAAAATTGGGCGTGACTCACTTAACGACTGCCTTGCTTAACGATGGAAGTTCTGGTCCCAATTGTGGTCATAAGTTGAGGACTACCTGTAGTGACAAAAGACTTGTATACACATGTCATAGTCCTACTTCTGAGATATATCTTATTCTGTGGGTTAGCCCTCCCCCCTTCCCCAGGAAATCTATAGATAGATTGATTCAAGGGTAGAACCCACAAGGTTGGAGAGTGAATTCAGGACAGAGACACTATTTCTTGATAGTTGACTCCACCAAAAATGCCTGGTTGATCTTAGGAGTATTTACACCTGATTACTACTTAAGCCCATCTCAGATCAGTCTCATGCAGTCTGACTGACGTTTTTGAAATCTAAAACATCACAAAGACACAACTGGTGTGAATGTATTGTAAACTCGGGTGGGGGTTGGGGGATGCTTTCCTTCCTCTTCCTCCTTTTTTTAAAGAGAAAAACAAGGAGCCGTACGATCCATTTGCTCTATCTATCTGGCGTCGTGCAACATATTGTAGTTAGCTTTAATAATCATGGCAAAGATCAATGCTGGTTTTCCTTTCATGGAAGTATAGAATTGGAAGGGTTAAATCTAACGCCCTGCTCAGTGCAGGAATCCAGATCAAAGCATCCCAGACAGATCTGTCTAGCCCAGAGCTTTCCAGACTTTTCATGTTGGTGACACACTTTTTAGACATGCATCATTTCGCGACACACTCTTACAGCAGGGCATCATTTTGTGACACACTCTTACAGCAGGGCACAAGGCAGGCACTAGGACCTGCGGGGAAGCCAGGAGGCAGCAGCCACCGCGACATACCCAGACACTGCAGCCGACACACTAATGCAGAGCTTTCCAAACTCTGTGTCGCGACACAAAAGTGTGTCGCCTGCGGGGCCCAGATGTGTCGCGTCAAAACCCGGAAGCGCTGATGGCACGCCATCAGCACTTCCGGGTTTTCCCGCGGCGACACACCAACGGCGGCGCACAGAAATCTGGAAGTGCTGCAGCCACGGCGGCGTGCAAAAACCAAAAGCGGCAGCAGCGCTTCTGGGTTTTTGCGCGCTGCCGCCAACGGCGGCACTTCCGGGTTTTCCCGCGGCGACACACCAACGGTGGTTGGTGTGTCGCCGCGGGAAAACTTTGGAAAGCCCTGCCCTAATGTGTCCCGACACACAGTTTGGAAAGCTCTGGTCTAGCCTTTGCTTCAACGCACCCAGTGAAGAGAGCCCATCACTTGACTAGATAATTGGTTCTTCAGTCCAGCTACTCTCAGTGTTAGAAAGGTTTTCTTTCTCATAACATTCGATTGGAATCTGCCTACCCACAACTTAAATCCATTATTCTGTGTCCTGCAGACTGGGAAGAGAGAGAACAGGTCTTGACCTTCCTCTATGAGACACCTTTTCAAGTATTTGAAAAGTATCCTAAGTCTTCTCCAGGCTGAAGATTCTGAGCTTCTTCCATCTCCCTTCGTAGTTTCTAGCCCTTGTCATCCTTCTCAGAAGCTCTTCCTCTTTCTTTTGAAGTGTCTTTTAAAATTGGCCTGTAAATAGACAAACTGGGAGATACTGCTGAGTATGATGGCACATAATAAATAAGATAATGTGTGTGTGTGTGTGTGTTTTAAGTATTTTCAAGATGTTTCCTGTGAGTCATTCTGCCTGTCCACCAAGGAATTGGTAAAAAATTGCAATTGCAAGGTATTTGGAGGCCACCTAATTACGGATACTGTTTTTCTGTTTTTCTGTTTTTTGGATATTGGGCACTGGATTATTATTATTATTATTTTTTGCTTTTCTATTTCTTTCTGAGCATCACAAGAGGGACTTTGTAGTTAGAAAGACTCAAAGTGAACAATAGAGGTTCTTCAGGACCACTTTACAGCTATTTTTCTACACAGAACTTAAACATATAGAAATTATGCAGTCTATTAATCCATCTCATCTATCAATTATCATTCTCCAAGAAGTTGTAATTACCTTATTTTTTGCTTTCAGCCTACTAAGATTAAAAAGCTTTCCATCTGTTCGATATATAATTTCTACACCAGTAGGAAGTTTCTCTTCAACAAGGTGTATAATCATAGCGATGAAGATAGCGAATAAGGTTGGAGCAATAACACATCCCTGTTTAACGCCGGATTCCACTTTAAATGGATCGCTTTGAGAGCCATTGTTATCCAGGATTGTTGCCATCATGTCGTCATGGAGTAGCGGCAAGATGTTCACAAATTTATCAGGGCATCCGATTTTCAGAAGGATGGTCCAGAGAGCAGTACGATTTACAGTATCAAAAGTTTTAGTCAGATCAATAAACGCCATGTACAGAGGGCGGTTTTGCTCCTTGCATTTTTCTTGAAGCTGTCGTGCAGTGAAGATCATATCCACTGTTCCCCTGGAAGGGCGGAAGCCATTTTGCGTTTCAGGGAGGATGTCTTCTGATACAGATAGGAGACGGTTTGCGATGATCTTTGCCAGGATTTTGCCTGCTGTGGCTAGAAGGGAGATGCCTCGATAGTTTCCACAGTCTGTTCTATCACCCTTTTTAAAGAGAGTGATAATTATGGCATCCCTAAAGTCTGCTGGAATCTCCTCCCTCATCCAGATTTTTTCGATGAGCTTATGAAGTTGTTGTGTAAGTTCAGGCCCACCTTCTTTAAAGACTTCAGCAGGAATCCCATCAGGTCCACTAGCTTTGTTATTTTTCATTTGTTTAGTGGCTTTACTGGCTTCCTCCAAACTAGGGGGTACTGCAAGCTCATCTCTTATTTGTTTTTGCGGGATTTGCAAGAAGACTTCATCAGCCACAGTAGAGTGACGATTAAGGAGATTGTAGTAATGCTCTTTCCAGCGCAGTGCAATAGACTCTTTGTCCTTTAGAAGTTTAGCACCATCTAACCAATCCCTCCGCAGCGCCATCAATCCAGCTTAAAGGTGTGTCACTAGAAAATGTGGACCACTTTTCTTATCTTGGCAGCCATCTATCTACAAAAGCCGACATCGACGCTGAAATTCAGCATCGCCTGAGCTCTGCGAGTGTAGCTTTCTCCCGAATGAAGCGTAGAGTGTTTGAGGATCGGGACATTTGCAGGGAGACCAAAATGCTTGTTTACAAAGCCATTGTACTACCAACCCTTCTGTACGCCTGTGAAACATGGACCCTCTACAAACGCCACCTCCAACTTCTTGAAAGATTCCATCAACGCTGCCTCCGAAAAATTCTGCATATTACTTGGGAAGATAGGCGGACTAATGTTAGCATATTAGAAGAAGCGAAAACCACCAGCATTGAAACAATGATCATCCAACATCAACTTCGCTGGACCAGTCATGTTGTTCGAATGCCTGACTATCGTCTTCCAAAGCAGCTACTTTACTCCCAACTTAAGAATGGAAAACGGAATATTGGTGGACAGCAAAAGAGATTCAAAGACACTCTCAAAGCTAATTTAAAAAAATGTAATATCAGCATTGAGAACTGGGAAGCCCTAACTCATGAGCGTTTCAATTGGAGGCCAGCCTTTATTAAAGGCGCTACGGACTTTGAAGAAGCACGAGTGAAGGGCGAAAGGGAGAAACGAGCTAAGAGGAAGGCACGTCAAGCAAACCCTCATCATGACCGTCTCCCACCCGGAAACCTATGCCCTCATTGTGGGAGGTTGTGCGGATCCAGAATTGGCCTTTACAGCCACTTACGGATCCACTGTTAAAATTTTACCCTTGGAAGACAATCTTACTCGGCTACGAGTGATCGCCAATGAATGAATGAATGACTCTCCAAGACTAGGAGGAAAGGGGGTTCTTTTGGGCTGAGTAGATCTTGACTCCTGGTGATGACACGGAGAAGTCCCTGCAGTTTTCTTGGCAACATTTCGTAAGTGGTTAGCCATTTCCTTCTTCCTGGGACTGAGAGGGAATGACTGATCCAAGTTCACCTAGATGCTTTCATGTAGGAGGAGAATTCAGGTTTGCATGAACCACTTGAAGTTCCATAATTTCTAGAGTTGTGTGAAGCATTTGAAAGATGCGGTTTGCAATATATGCGTACAAAGCATCTTGCAATGTGTTAAGGCAGCTGCAAGACTCATACAGCTGCTTCAGGAGCCCTCTCCACACATATGTGCATGTAGAACATCTTTGCTTTCCTAGTGAATAGGCTGTGCACACATACATGTGCAGAAGAGCAGCTGTATGGAGCAACCATGTGAACCTTGCAAACGAGGCTGTTTTAAGGATTTGAAAGTAGGCGCTTCATCTATTTTTGGAGGTGGTTTGCCATTGCCTTCTTTCTAGGACAGAGAAAGAGTAACTGGCCCAAGGTCATCCATGGCAGGAGTAGAACTCAGCTTTCCTTGCTGCTAGTCCAGCACCTTAACCCACAGCTTTCCAAACGGTGTGTCGCGACACAAAAGTGTGTCGCCTGCGGGGCCCAGGTGTGTTGCATCAAAACCTGGAAGCGCTGATGGTGCGCCGCCGCCGGGCCATCAGCGCTTCCGGGTTTTCGCATGGTACACAAGGACACCACCACCGCGGTGTGCGAAAATCCGAAAGCGCCGTAGTGGCGGCGGCGCGCAAAAAACGAAAGCAGCAGAGGTGCTTCCGGGTTTCCTCATGCGCCGCCGTTGGTGTGTCGCCGCGGGAAAACTTTGGAAAGCCCTGCCTTAACCACTAGACCAGATCAACTCTCAGGAAGAAAGTGGCTTGTTGTAAAACCCTAAACCCTGACAATCAGTACTCTATATTTCAAATAGGAGCCTTGCATTTGATCCTGGGGAGTGGGGAGACAATGAGTGGAGAAGATAGGGTTATCTGCATCTAATACAGAGCTTTCCAAACTTTTCATGTTGGTGACACACTTTTTTGACATGCATCATTTCGTGACACCCTCTTACAGCAGGGCACAAGGCAGGCACTAGGACCTGCGCGGAATCCTGGCAGGGCAGGTTTGGAGGCAGCAAGGCACAAGGCAGGCACTAGGACCTGCGCGAAATCCTGGCAGGGCTCAGAGGCAGCAGCAGCCGCCGCGAGACACCCAGACACTGCAGCCGACACACTAACATGTCCCGACACACAGTTTGGAAAGCTCTGATCTAATACCTGCGGGGACCAGTGGTTTTATAGACTGTGGCTGGAGTCAAAATGATGAGAAGGAATGAATCAGCTGAGCTTAACTGCAGTGGGTTGCTTATGTAGCACCGCAAGCTTGCCTAACGGGAGATGCTGTATAAAAGGCCGTGAAAGACAGAAGTCCAAGACATCTGGGGAGTGATTGCAAGAGCATCTGATATACTCCAAGCCATTTGTAATATGAAGAGCTTGGTCAGGTCCTGCCTTACATTTCAGGGATGCTCCGAGGGTAAATGAGAGAAAGCGTAAGTGCAACTGTTTTGCGCTTAAAACCTGAGAAGTGAATACCAAGAAGTAGGTCTGCACAAACAGTGATCATGGATGATTGGAGCATGTTTTCTCCTGTCACTTTCACACCCTGCTGGAGAAGATATGACATCTACAAAGCCATCCCCTGATGCTGGGAATTATTAAAATCTCATTGAATGTCCTTTTTTCCTACTTCCGGTCATTCTGGTTGGAGGCAGAGATGATACTCGTTTTTCCTAATGCAATTGGAAAGCATGCAAACTCTCAAAGCTGCACTTACCTTAAAAGCGATGTTTTGCTAATGGCGGGTCAGTTTTGATTTAGGCCTGTAATTTGGCAAGGAAGAAAAATACCTATTGCTGTCTCAAGGATAGCAATTTTGTGTGCTGTCCTGATATTCCCAGAATTGCTTTGCATATAACTAAAAGCTTTTTACCCTTGAAAATATGGAAGTGGAGGAAGAGGAGAAATCATAATACTGGCTCCTGGAAAAATTGTCCTCAAGCCCCAAAAGAAAGAAATGTATTTTTGGAGCAAGCAAAAGGGTGTGTTACAAGTTTCCTGCTTCTATTCTTCTCTTGGCTGATGGAAGTCAATTTTTTAAATTTTAGCTGTTGTGCAATTTTACATCTATATCACTATGAACCAAGGTTTGCAAATCAACCCTAACTCCTAATCTAAAACTCGCCATTGTTAGAGTTACTGTAGACACAATATTGCACTATGGTTAACAATCTATAGGAGTGCTTCCCAAACCTGGGTAAATTACCCAAAATTGGGTAAAAGTGGTCTTTCTTTGGGTAACGACACATGAACCCATTACCCAATCCCAATAGGGACATTTAAATTGACTTAAAGTATTTTACCTACATTGGGTGAAAAGGACTTTCTGATAAGCGGTTTTAGGTAATGAAGGAAAAGGTTTGGGAAGCAATGCTCTATAGATTTGCAGCATCATATTTGGATTTAGCCATAACTTCCATGGATATGATGGTCACAAATACAGTAATTGTGGAACTACTACTTTTATTATCATTACTAATATACAGGATCAGGTGTTCTTTGGCTCAATGTTCTAAACAAGATTTGTTTTATTAAATTTATAATATAACAAGGATACAAATATTAAAACGATAGTCAAGATACTGTAGCTATGAAGCAAATATTAAGAAGCCTAAGGGCAAAATGGTTAGACCAGGGTTCAAAAATCTAAGCATAAATAGGACTTTCAACAAAATACTGCTATATCATATGCCTCTGTTTGGAATTCTAGGCAGCCACATTCTCTCTAGATCCTCCATTCTATTTCTGTATAGAGTTTAAATACTTTTTGGTAATTCTGTTGGGATTTACAATTAATTGTTCTCTTAAGCGATCGATGAAAGTTCTCTAGTCCATTTTTAAAAATAAAGATGTTCTTTATTTTCTTTCAGCATGAATGTCTATTTGCTTGTGGTGCGAGCTAGTTTTTTGGACAAAGCAAGGCTTTAGGAACAGAACAATAGAAAGAGAATCTCCAGCCAAAGGTAAGTATCTCTATCTCAGGATACTTTATGGGGCTTGGTAATTATTCTTTGTAATTTTATAATTTCAGTGCTTCTCCACCTTAACTCTTTCAGCCCCTGAAATTGGTGCTTTCAGATATGTTGTGCAAAGACTTTGCCAGGCTTTGCTTCATTTTGATCCTGTCATGCCTCTGTCACTAAGCAAACTTGAGCTCCTGTTGAGTTCTTGATGCTGTCTGAGCTTGGTTGTTTGCAGACGTTTCATTACCCAACTAGGTAATGTCATCAGTGGCGAGTGAGGGTGGGGTTTGCCGCCTGTTTATGTATAAGTAGCTTGCCTTATACATGCCACCAACAGTTTTAGTGGGGGTGTGACTTCCTCCTTGGTAGTTCCTTGATTAGAGTAGTTTTCTGCTTGATTGTGAGGGGTTGATCTCTTCTTATCTGAGTGTTGGCTGCTGGAGGGAATATCTTCTGTTTCCTTTGGAATGTTGTTTCCGAGAATCTTGGAATGTTCCATTTCTCCTCTTGTTCATGCTGATTCATCTGTTTTGGTAGTGGTCTGGTGGGTTTTTATGGAAGTTAATCTTCTTGTTCTTAGTAGTTAATCTTCCAAGCCAGTTTCATCCAAAAGATCACTTTGGAAACACCAAGAACCCAACTTCCCATTCAGAAGATGAACCTTTAGAAAACCACTAAGACCACTGCTGGAATAGTGGAATTGGTATGGTCCAAAGTAAAAACAGAATATTTTAAAATTAAAATATTTTATTTTAATTAAAATTAATTAAAGAATATTCCACCCTCAGAGCTGTTGGTTTTGCATATCCCATGTGTGTATGCATGTGGAGGTTTTAAAAATGTTACTGACTCTTCCATGTTAACTGGGATGAATCAGACAAAAAGGAGAGTGAAACTTGTATTTTCTCTTAATATCCTTTGTGAGATTGTCTGTGTTATAAAGTCAAGATGATTAGGCTGCAAACCACTCAGCTCTCATTTACAAGAAAACCAAGCTACTGGAAAAACAGTGCCTTAAGCATCAGTTCAAAGGCTTCTGGGATAAATATGGATCTATTTTTATTTAGTAACCATAACAATTTAGCTTTCAGTTCAACTCTGTGTTGGAAGCTGGCAGGTTATAAGCATTATTGATAATAGTGGTTTGTAACAACTTAATTTTTATAAATGATAATAATGGGCATTTATATAATGCTGTTTTAGTTCTTAAAATGCCACATATATAGCACTGTAATTCTGTGCAAAACAACCCTAAAAGTTATAGAGGAACTAGCAATTTGTCTAGAGCTTTGTATCGGGTTTATATGAGGTCAAAGTTGAGTGGACCTTGGTTCTTTCTTGTTCACAATTTTAGTTGCTACATTACCCCAAAGCTGGCAATCACTGGATTTAGTTAACTTTAAGTGAGATCCAAAGAATGGTCTCTAAATGCCTTATCCCCAAATCCCAATTTTGAAAAGCCAAACAGCAGGAGAAAAGTTGTGATATATTGTGTTGGTTTATTATTTATTTACTTAAATCTCTATGGCTGCCCATCTCATCCAGGGCCCTCCGAATGAAAGAAAGTCAAATTTAAATCACAATAGCTTGTGATTCCGTCAGCCCATTGCTTTTATGGCGAAGTATTTTGTGCTCCAATATTTCACTTGTCTGTCAGCTAGTGTTCATAATTTAAGGCCCCATTCATCATGCATCTGCTCAAAAGTTATGTTTCATTGACTTCCACGAGGCTTAGTTTAAGTAAGTGAAATTGCGGCTTGAGTCTATTAGAAAGAACTTCAGGCTGAGATATTTATTTTGTACACACTCGAAGCCAGGGAATGAGGAATCTTTAGGTTGCCAAAGTGTGTTCCCGAGACTTTCCTTAACGAAAGATGAGAAGTGAAAGGGAAATGAAGATAGCTTTCTAAAGAGCCAAATGTGTTCCGTTCTTGGCCACCATTGTTCTTTCTGGCTGGGGAAAGGGAGAAGCCAGAAGACACGTTGTAAAGGCAGTGCTGTTGCAGCTCTTGACCACCATCTTTTTCTTGGCTTGTTCATCTGGGAAGACGAGGAGTGGTTGAAGCTGCTGCTTGAAGATACTCTGGTCACCTTCAAGGGCAGTTGTTTGGGTAAAAAACAAGAGGATAATAAAACCAGCTCATCACAGAGCTGAAAGCATCAGCTCCTGAGGAGAGGAACCCCTAGATTTAATTTTTGTTCAGCTGATATGTAAATTTTATTTTATTTCTTTATTTCTTTATTTTTCAAATTTTGCCACCGCCCATCTCCCCTCAAAAGAGGGACTCTGGGCGGTTTACAACACAGCTAAAAAGTTAGAACAAATTAAAAACAATAATCATAATAATAGATAAAATATACATATAAATGCAACATATAAATATAAAATAACAATCCAGATGGCAATACAGATCGTATAGATGTGGGGAGCACTCTAAGGTGCCAGCCATCCCCAGGGATATAGTCAAACAAAACCAAACTAAAGTTTTTCTCCAGGCCCCATCCACCCATTTTTGCTGTTATCGCCCTCCCTGCAATGTCCTTCCAGTTTGTCCTGCATGCTTTGTCTTCCATCGTTGAAGGCCCAAATTTGAAAACCAACGTTTCCCACCCATTGGGAAGAGCGTGGGGTAGCTTCTGGAGCAATGAGTGTGTTCCCATTCTAGGCAAACCAATATAAAAAGCTAAGTGGGGAGGGGGCTTTGTGGGAGGGGACTTTAATGTATACTTCAGTGGCTAGAAGGAAGAATTGGATTTAGATTCCATTATGAAATTCAAGGTTCAGTCATAAGTTAGTTCCTGTCTTTCAGTCTAACCTAATTTTCTGAGAAGGAAGAGAATCGTGTAAACTGTTCTGTATTCCTTGGAGGAATGGCCATACATTCTTAGCTTATTTTTGAAGGTAGGAAAGCCTGTAAACTGGCCTAAACCACTCTCATGCATGTGTGTTCTCTCTCTCCATCCTTTTCAAACTCTTTTTTTCCCCACTGTTGGTCTTAATCATGGCTGATGTCTATATCATAGTGCAGGGGTCCCCAGCCGTTTTGGCGCCAGGGACTGGTTTCAGAAGACGATTTTTCCGCGGACCGGGGGGGTCTCCAGGATTTCCGGGGGGGCAGGGTTTGTGGGCGGGAGCCAATCGTGTGCACCGGGGGTGGGGTTTGTGGGCGGGAGCCAATCACAAGCACCGGGGGTGGGGTTTGCGGGCAGGAGCCAATCACACGGAAGGGGGCGGGGACCCCTGTCATAGTGGCTGTGTTGACATGTTTACCCTGATTACTGAAATTAACCAGTGTTCTGGGTTTCCATGATACCTTGAACCATAAACTAAGCAGATGGCCTCCGTTTACACAACCCATTACGCCAAACACGGTTAAAGCCAAGGAAGCTTATTATGTTGTCTGAATGTGGTCTCTGGGTTTGCAGTTCCCATGGGGAGCCTGTGAGATGGCTGTATTATGTTTAGGTGGTGGTTATTCTCCCGCAGTCTTGGTCTTTATAATGAGATGGTTGGCTATATAAATTTGCTGAATGGATGATCTGGTTAAACAAGTCGTACAGAATGAATACAGGTACTCATGATTAAATGTAGAGAGGCTTCCCCCCGTAGACTGAATTGGAGAGAAAGGTTTGAAATGGCTTTGCAATCTTGGGTGAAGAAGACATCTAATTGACATCACTGTGTGAACCACCTGCCACTTGGATTTTATTGTATTTATATTTTTACTGTGTTTTTATTGTATTTTAATGGTGTTATTGTGGCTGTGAACCGCCCAGAGTCCCTCCTTGAGGGGGAGATGGGCGGTCATAGAAATTTAATAAATAAATAAATAAATCTAATTGGTTTTAGCTAGTATTAGTGCTAGTGCAATTTTTACCTTAGCTCTTGGGTGAGTCTCACCGAAGAAAGAGGGATTACGTGTGACTGAGGTTGCCTTCCAGATCAGCCTGGGAGATCTGTTCATTACTCCTGTGTAGCACTTTGGATCTGAAAGCAAAAAGCACTTTGGAGCAAGCAGGAGTGCATGTGTAGCACAATTCCTTAATCCCAATACTGTAGGTCTTTTCTCAGGATTGTGGCGCACCTATGGAGTAAAACTGCACAGTCTCAGGAGACAAAACATCTGCTTTAAGGTGCTTCTGTATGTTCCAAATATTCCTTTTGCCTTTAAATCGGAAGTGCTGCATAGCCCTAGGATTTGAATAGATTTTGTGCTGGACATGTTCTGTATTGATTTAGGAATAGAGAAAGGGGGTTTGTCACACCATGGGGGGGATGTACAAAACATTGTTTTGGGGGACACCACGAACTACTGTACTTCCAAAAGATTCTCTTCTGGAAAACGACTAAACCACGTTTAGAAAAGCTGGACCGGCATATTTTGGAAGAAAAATGGATTGTTCCCTGGAATGTTCCTGGAAAGTTGTGTTTTGTACACAATCTGTTCGCTGAGAGTCTGGTACTGCATTTGCGGTAGATATATCAAGAGAGATATTATGTCTGTAAAGGATGTGTAAACGAATAGCCCCAGGTCTGTCGACAGTTCCCAGAACCTCTCCAGAAGTTATCTCGAAAGGAAAAAAATGTAATGCAACAGAAAAATTAAATAGGGTGTAATCATATGGACTATATTTCATATGAACATGAACATGGATTTGAGTAAACTCCGGGAGACAGTGGAAGACAGGAAGGCCTGGCTTGCTATGGTCCATGGGGTCACGAAGGGTCGGACACAACTAAACGACTGAACAACAACATATTTCATTAATTTGATTTAAACTAGGTTAAACCCATTTTAGTTCTTGCCTGAGCCCTCCCACTTCATTGTCCCAGTCCCACCCACTTTGGCAATTACAGCCCTAGCATGACATTCAAAGGCCCGTAATTGCAGAGCTGAGTACAATACAGATTTGTGCCATCGTGGACCATTAATTGGGGATCGTAGATTCTATATAATTTTCATGTTATGTTGTTTTATTGTTCATTATGACTGTGACAGCGATGGCTGTTAAGAGAGATGCTGTCAGTCCCACATCTTCAGCTAGGCTTTCTTTACCGGTATAAGAGCCTCAAATGACTGGTTTGATCAGTCCTCCAGCTTTTCAAGCTGAAGCCAGCTGGACCACACAGGTGCTTCTCAAGAGGAGTCTTTGGGAGTACGTTGGGGGTCAAGTGAGGACTTGGATGCATTTGCAAATCCTTGCGACTGTCAGCGCATGAAAAACAGCTTGATTCCCACAGTCCAAATATGAGCTGGCAGAAGCAATGCGGGGGGGGGGGGAATGCCCACTTGTACAGTCTGCTGGGGAGATGGAACAAAGATTGGGTTATCGTCCCTCATCCTTGACTCCCTACTAGTGGCACATTTGAAGGAAGTCTTAGAACTGCCTTGTCTGAGAAGGCACCTTCCAGATGTATTGGACTACAACTCCCATCATCTCCAACCAGCTTGGCAGTCTTGATAGATAGAGGTGAATTCAACACATAGTTAAAATATGATATGGGAATTTCTGTGCACACTTTTTCTGATACACCCTTTTCTCATACCTGTCTGTCAAGACCAGCAACTTCCTTCTTTCCTTCTTTTCTTCTTCAACACTCCTCAAATCCTCCCAAAGGACATGGCCAGAGATGTTATGACATCACAGGGCCATATTTTTCAGCCCTTTTTGTAGTGGCTGGAAGGCTTTAAGGAGCATTTGGGGGCTCTCCACTGTGATGTTTTTTTTAAAAAAAAAACTTCTGTAATTTACTGATAGAAATAGATTCCTTTAGAATGATTCTCCTACTGCTTGACACTGCATGGAACCTCAGTTTAGAAACAAAAATAATATCTAATATTATGAGGGAGGGAGGGAAAGAGAAATGAATTAAAGAACTTGAAGGAACAGAACCCAAACCCAGGCATAGCAGCAGATCTAAACAACATACTAAACATCTCGGTCAGATATTGCTATTGTATCCAGTTTGTTTGTATGTGTTTTTTTTTTCTGGAGAATCCTTCCTTAATGTGAAAGTGTGCATATTCTAGAACACTTTCCCCTGATCTATCACTGTTCTCCACTTGAATTGGATTATAAATTTAATTATTCCCCTCCAGCATGGTAAGGCTGATTTGTGCTATTCTCTGTCAGATAATCATGTACTTAATTGGGTAAAAGGTGTCCCAGGGCTTTGGACCCACTGCTGAGAACACACTGCTCTCCCCTATCTTCTCTTAAGGAGATTTTAAGCAAGATCCTACTAATTGATTTTACAGGTAAGGGCATGCCCTGAGGGATAAAGATAATATTGGTCTATACCAGGGCTCCTCAACCTTGGCAGCTTGAAGATGCGTGGACTTCAACTCCCAGAATTCCCCAGCCAGCCATGCTGGCTGGGGAATTCTGGGAGTTGAAGTCCACACATCTTCAAGCTGCCAAGGTTGAGAAACACTGGTCTATACTGTGACTATGGCATAGTAGACAATATTCATGATATCTAAAACATACTCCCGTAATCTCAGGGACTAGGAACTTGGCTTTAATAATATCCTATCCTATCCTATCCTATCCTATCCTATCCTATCCTATCCTATCCTAATATAATAAATACATCTGGAACTTGCAGTCCCAATACATCAGAAGCCTACCAAGTTATGTAAGGCTAGAATATGGTGACTGTGTAGAAATGAGGACAAGTCTCGTGTACCTTTATTGATTTCTTCTGCTTGTCCCTTTGGGTAAATTAACATTTTGTGATCTCAGAGATCTCAACGTTCTTGCTAAATATCCCATGAAAACTCGGGTGAGTTTACTGAAATCTCATGAGATTTGGACTGTTCTCCCACCACTAGCACCAGTTTTTTTAAAAAAATTGTTTTGGCCCTGATTTAGAGCACATTGTGGCTGTTCTTGTAAATGGATTGGCACGGGAGGAGCTTGGCTATTCGCAGAAAGGCACAGCTGTCTCGTGAAAAAGGACAATTTTTGGCAACTTTTGGAAGAGCTTTACGGGGTCGGCTCGCTGCTGCAAAGGATGAATTTCTTTGTCTTAATGCCGCCGCTCTTGTTCACCAGCGGCACCAACCTTCACTGGACCATCACTTTCTTGTTCTCTGTGTTTCAGGTTTTTATACAGGAATCCATCCAAAGCCAAAAGGGACGAGGTTGACCGGAAGAGGCATATCTTGGTTGTGCCCTTGACGCCGCGTTGGTTTGGTTTCCTTGACAAGAGGCCCCGGGAGGAAGGAGAATGAGACAGCTTAAAGGGAAGCCCAAAAAAGAGACGTCCAAAGACAAAAAAGAGAGAAAACAAGCAATGCATGAAGCCCGTCAGCAAGTCACAACCGTGGTGCTCCCCACCCTGGCAGTGGTGGTGCTTCTGATTGTGGTGTTCGTTTATGTGGCAACCCGCCCCAATACAACTGAATGACATGGATTTTGGACTCTACCCCTTGGGTGGGCTTGCCTGCTATTTTGCCAGGGGCCCAAAACAAAACAACCCCCCCCTCCCCAAGATTTCCTTTTCTAATCACCCGGTTATTAATAACCCTTTTACAGAGGAGTCCTCTTTCTCTGACTTGATTCACAGTCCACAGTTGCTCTTGGGGAATGTCAGATAGAACATACGTGCTCCAAGGGCACAAAGTATGTTTTATTGTCCAGCATATGTGCCTTCTAGACCTCAACCGTCTCTTGCTCAGTCATAAAAGTGGATTCCGTTGCTCTTGGAAATTTGTATGAATCAGCTTTGAGCCCTTCGGTTTTTCAGCAGCATACCTTGTGTCAAGTTCTTGTACGTTGGCTTCACAGCTGCCAAAGAAGTGGATTTTCCCCTTCCTTTGTGACTATATAATGGCATTTGAAAATCTTTGATTAAAAAAGTATTTATTTTTGGAATAAAGAAAACGCGTCTTACATAAAAAAAGCTTTCATTTTGATTTACTCTTAAAGCAGTTCTGTTGTGAAACATGACACATCGTAGATAATGTCTTCCTCAAACATAAGCCAGAATATAAACAAACAGTTCCTTTCTTCCATATGAGGCTTTACCAATGAATAATTTAAGGTAACTCTTAAGTTCACTCCAGATTAGTTTGTTCTAGTAAACCAGTTAGTAGGAATTTCAGACAGCATCCATCAAGCAAGAAATATATCTTTAAAATCATTTTGATTCGTTAATTGGGAAATTTAGAAAGTGTCTGAGAACTTTTCTAACATCATCCAGAGAAGGCAAACTTTAAGGCAGAGCTTTCCAAACTTTTCATGTTGGTGACACACTTTTTAGACATGCATCATTTCGTGACACACTCTTACAGCAGGGCACAAAGCAGGCACTAGGACCTGTGCGGAATAATAGCAGGTTTGGAGGCAGCAAGGCACAAGGCAGGCACTAGGACCTGTGTGGAATCCTGGCAGGGCTCGGAGGCAGCAGCAGCCACGACACGCCCAGACTCTGCAGCCGACACACTAATGTGTCCCGACACACAGTTTGGAAAGCTATGCTTTAAGGTATTCTGTTTCCAAATAATTTAAGGTTCTAATCAGTGTTTCAGATTGGCATTGGAAGAATCGTTGCAAACAATCCATTGTAATTCCGGAGTTGCGTGTTTCCAGTTATTAGCTCTGATTTACAGGATGGTTGCGGCATTCTGAGCCAGATGAAGTTTTCAGATTGCTCTTCAAACATAGCCTGCATTAATCCTGCCGAACCTGATTTAAAAGAATGCATTGGCTGTGCTTATATATCATGAAAGCCAGTTTGGTATAATGGCCTATAAAGCAGGAGATGGTGAGTTCTAGTCCTGCCTTAGGCATGATAGCTGGCTGGGTGACTTTGGGCCAGTTACTCTCTCTCAGCCCAACCCACCTCACAGGGTTGTTGTTGTGGGGAAAATAGCAGGAATATTAGGTATGTTTGCTGCCTTGAGTTGACATATAGATATAAAGTTAAAAGCGGGATGATGATGATGATGATGATGATGATGATGATATGTCCAAGCAGGTTAGCTAAATTATAGTGTAACATAATGGCCTGGTTCAACCAGCATGCTAAATAGACAATGGCTCACCACATGATGAAACGCAAATACCCAAACCCATTTTTAGCCTAGTTGAATATGTTGTGGAATCCATGTTGTGAGATACACTGCAGCAACCCGGGCAAGGCAACCCATCTCTCTCGTGCCTACAGTGCACCCTCAGAGTATCCCTAAAATAGGGGCTCCAAACCCTTAAAAACATCCCAAAAGAAAACCTTCCCCTAAATTTGGCTTGGCGCATTTTGGTGATGACATGATATCCTAGGTCTTCCTCTCATGACATCATGATCAATTTTACAAAAGTGAAAGAATGAAACTTGAAGCAGAAATGCAGTCCTTCACATTCTCACTTCGGTACAACAACCAATATGGGCTGAGTTTACTCCGTGCTAAGCCATGGTTTATTGAATAAGCCCTATGACTTGGCTCACAATATTGTAAAGCCAAGTACCCAAAATATGTGGGCAAATCAGGTAATATGGTCGTGGGCTGGTTGTAAACATCATACTAAGCCTTAATGTGGTATGTGTGCTTTTAGCTTCAGGCATTGTGCGAACTGTTTGCCCTTACAGAAAATACCACCTGAAAGGCATTGCTTTAGTTAGTAGTACAGGTAGTCCTCGACTTACGACCATTCGTTCAGTGGCTATTCTCCAAACAGCACATCCTGTTCTCGCGATGCCTTGGAAGACCTCAGAACCCTTCCAAAGGCTTTCCGAAGCAGCGCAAGAACAGGGCGTGCTATTTGGAGAATGGCGTGAGCGGCCTCAGGAAGAAGGGCTGGTGCAGCCGGCAGCTGCCTCGCATACGGCAGGCGGGCGTGGCTCAGCAGCAGCAGCAGGAGGAGGATGGTGAAGGTCAGCTGGGCGCAGCGGGACCTGCGGAGCGCAGGGCGGTGGGTCAGCTGGCGCTGGGGTGGCTGGCCGTGGCGCAGGGCTTGAGGTGGCACTCCTCAGCAGCGGGGCTGGCTGCGCTGGGACCGAAATAGAGGCCTGGGGGCGGGGGTGGCCGGCCGGCCGCTGAAGGCCCTGGGCCTCTAATTCAGCTCCAGCATTGCTGCCGCCACCAAGGAATGATGCTGTGCAGGGCGGCCAAAAGTTGAAGCGAAGGTGAGTGCGGCAGGGCAGAAGTGTGAGGTATTCGCCTAACGACAGTGCGGTCCTAGCCTAACGACCGCAACTGGGACTACTGGAACTGCTGTTGCTAAGCGGTGCGGTCATGTGATGTTTCACCTAACGACTGCATCGCTTAGCGACAGAGGTCCCGGTCCCAATTGTGGTCATAAGCTGAGGACTACCTGCACTATGGTTGATAAGCGATAAATAATCACCAGTAAAAAGAAAAAGCAAAAACAAAAAAAGACAATATCCACATTTGCTGGTCAGAGCTCAATCTAACACCCTTTTTTTAAAAAAAAAAGTTTCTGACTTACCCTATTAGAAACTAAAAAAGAAAAGCAATTCAGCAATAGAATTTTCAAGCTGTTTCTTTCTTAACATGAAGTGATGGCAAGAGGATGGAGTGATTTATTAAAATCGTTTTAACAGGAAAATCACACTGCTGTTTCTTCCAACCTCATCATATGATCAAGGCACCAAAAATGCATAAAAAGGTTCCCCCCGCACATTTGTGCAGTCGTGTCCGACTCTAGGGGCCGGTGCTCATCTCCGTTTGTTAGCCGAAGAGCCAGTGTTTGTCCGAAGACGCTTCCACGGTCATGTGGCCGGCATGACGTACGCGGAATGCTGTTTTTTCCCACCGAAGTGGTACCTATTCATCTACTTGCATTGCATGCTTTCAAATTGCTAGGTTGGCAAGAGCTGGAGCTAGTGCGGGAGCTCACTCTGCACGCGGGGCTAGGGATTCGAACCTCTGAACTTGCGATCTTCCGATCGACAAGCCTGGTATCTTGCCCGCTGAGCCACCACGCCCCTGACACCAAAAATACATATTACCTGATAATAATCCATTTGTAGCCATGATGTTATGACTTGCAACACATTCTTAGCACGAATCCTATTGTGACTCCAAACATTTAAAGGGGAAAGGTTTTTGTAATTTTATTCCAGTTCAGAATTTTAAAAATGAGGATGTGGGAAAATGGGTATTTTAGTTTTACATTAATGAACATAGAGATGAATAGTACATAGAAAGTCCAGGACTTCCTTTCCTTTCCTTTCCTTTCCTTTCCTTTCCTTTCCTTTCCTTTCCTTTCCTTTCCTTTCCTTTCCTTTCCTTTCCTTTCCTACTACCCAAAGGCTCCTACATACATTACTGCAGTCCTGCAGAGTATTTGACCTCCAAAATGTAAATTGTGCCAATGGAGGTGCCATCCTCAAGGGTATGTCAAACATTGGGCAAAAATCACTAAGGACCCAAAGAGTGGAAAGAAATGGTGCTTTCTTAAGAATTGGGAATTAAAAATAGGGTGTGCAGAGGAGTATCCCAACTCACATAAGTATTAGCATGATTTCTAAAGCTCCTAAAATAAGCTACGCGTTGCAAAGCACATTGTAATTTTTATTAAAGAAAGGTTACAATGTAATAATTAGAACAATAGTAATCATAACACCATCGTAGTAATAATTAAAGAGTGTTGTCATGTCTCCTCTCTCCATACTCGGTTCTGTCCCCCTTTTCTCATGGATACTGTTTTCTGAAAGCCTGACCATCTTTCTTACTCTAAAAGCCAGCCTTTACCTGGTTTAAAGTCGAAAAAGATCAGCAGAGTGAGGAAAGAGGGCACCAAAATCGAATGCTACGTAGAAGTAAAGGTCCTGCTGAACCCAAAGAACTGAGGACTCCAGAGATACCTAGATCATAAATATAGCTGTGGAACCTATCAGAGAGACAGCTTCATTTGAGGAGCTTCATAGTCAAGACAGCTGGGATATCATTGCATCAGGCTTACCCAGCGTAGAGAGTGAGGCAGGTGACCGTGATGGAGATATAGTGGTGTTTAAAAGTTAAAATGTGATCTGTTCTCCACACAAGTCCTAAAACTAGATAAAGAGAATCCAGTTCAACAAATCCAATTATACTTGTTCAACAAAGGGTTGAGGGTTCACAAACTTTTAAGCCCCACTGTATGCAGGATCCATTGCCCAGGCAAAAAGGGCTGGAGTATTTTTTAAGTCCAGAACAGCCAGATAACATTTGGAAGTGGGTCAGTCAGACACCGCCCTGATTCATTGAACTATAGGAAGGAGTAGCATTAGGAAATGGATGTCACGCTACCAAAGATTTCCGCTTGGAGTACGTTATATACTAGGGGAGGCTGCAAGCTAGTAGCTTCTTCTGACCTTCCATCCTTGTATAAACTCTGCTGGGACCACAATCATCCTTTTTGCTCCTCTTCCAATAAGGATATACAGGTAGTCCTCACTTAGCAACTGCCTCATTTAGTGACCGTTCAAAATTATGACAATGCTAAAAAACAACTTAGCGACCAGTCCTCATATTTATGACCTTTGCAGCGTCTCTCTGCTCTTATTTTCACGTGCTTATTTACCCCATGCCAAGATGTCCTCCAAGAGAAAGAGAAAGAGAAAGAGAAAGAGAAAGAGAGAGAGAGAGAGAGAGAGAGAGAGAGAGAGAGAGAAAGAGAAAGAGAAAGAGAAAGAGAAAGAAAGAAAGAAAGAAAGAAAGAAAGAAAGAAAGAAAGAAAGAAAGAAAGAAGAAAGAAAGAAAGAAAGAAAGAAAGAAAGAAAGAAAGAAAGAAAGAAAGAAAGAAAGAAAGAAAGAAAGAACCCCAGTTCAGCTGAAGGAAGTAGCAAGAAGCAAAGGAAAACTGAAGTAAAATCGTAAGCACAGTCACGGTCCCGTGATTTTCACTTAGCAGCTGCTTTGCTTAACAACAGAGTTGCCGGTCTCAATTGTGGTCGCTAAACGAGGACTACCTGTACACTCAAGTAGAGTATCAGACCTGCAGCATACTTGATAGTAATTCATTATTTCAAAGTGTCAGGAATATATTTATGAAGGGGGGGGTGGGGGATTGGATCCCAGGAAATAATTCCTACGCAGGGCAGAGAGCGCTGATACCCTGAAGCCCTGAGAAACCTGCCCTGCTGGAACCCTGCTTGGGGCAGGGTGGGCGGCTTGGGAGTGGAACAGCAGATGCCTCTTCTCTTTTTCTTCCCAAGCCGTTTCTTAAACATTGAAATCGGAGGCAAACAACATTTCGTGTTAGGATCACAATTAGCTTTTTTTGTGGGAGGGGGCATGAGCTGCGTGGTTGGGATGGGGGTGCAAAGAGGAGAGGATCAGACGAGAGTTTACTTGATCCACCATTTTTAGATGGATTTGATTTTTCTTTTAAATTTTCACAGCAGTTCATATGTATTCTCCCTTGGCAGGATTCTTAGCAACATTGGGAAAAAAAACACACACAGCGGTATAATCAAGAAGAGCTCTCAAGAGCTCAAAAAGTGGTTCAGCGGACACAGTTCTTCCCATGGAAACTATTGGAGTGGATTCAGGGTAGGCGTAGCTCAGAGATACTAAGGGATGTCCATGGGGAGGGAAGGTCAAACAAGTCAAGATGGCAGCTCCACCCTCTCTCACATGCCACACGGATAAAAGCGGCAGAGCTTTAATCTGCCATTTTGACTTTTTTGACCCCCCTCTCTGCAGACACCACTGTTTAACGTGGACTTAGGGCTGCAGGTGGCCCAGAGAGCTCCATAAATTGTTAATAAATTGTAATATTTAAGGTGATAGATGAGGGAAATTGTTAAATGCATGACCAGAGTCTAGTCTAATTAAATTTAAATGAAAGGAAATTAAATCAGTTCAGTGCTGGGTCCATCTACTACTTTTTGGGAGTACGTCCTCCAACATGCTGCTGGGAATTTCTCCAGCTCAGAAAAAATGGGTGCCCCCCCCCAAACGCCTGTAACTAGAGATAGCCCGCTTTGTCTGAAAAATCTCATTTCTGTCTCTTCAACACAAGCTGTTTTTGATCTGTTTTCACTCTGACGATCCTTTCCATGCTCATTTTATCTACCTGAAAAATATATCCTCCCCCAGCAGAACAGTTCTCAGGCTGGGTCACATCTGATTAAAAAGAAAATCACAATATTCCACATAAAATCTTGATGTCAGTCAAAACTTGTTTTTAATGTTTTAAATCACCTTGTCATCTGCTGGCAGAATTCAGGCTACTGGGCAGATTAAAACTATAAAACAAACAAGAAACCAAGATGGCTTTGGCAGATAAAACCCAAGCAGAAAAATGACAAAATCAACCCTAAAATCAAAGGAAAAAGCTAAAAGGACAATTGTCCCAGGGAAGTGATTCCTATATTAAATGGCAGATGGAACCATTATTTTAATTCCTGTCCCAACTGAAGAAGAAAATTTTATAATTGAGAATAATTATATAATTGAGAATTGATACATATGTACATGTAGACCTGTTGAACTGAATGGGATTTCCAAGTAAGCATTCGGACTGGACTGTCATCTTAGATTTAGGGTGTCCACCCAAACTGAAATGGGTAAGCCTTGATCCAATGTGGCCCCTTGAGGCTTGGATGGGCCCTAGAGACTCCCACTCCTCACTTAATGCCAAAATTCAGTATAATTGTTTGCCACCCACACGGCCAGACCCCAGAGGCGCAACATTCGGAAAGGGTCTCTAGCGATCAGAAAGGACAGGGTTAAGATTAGGAGCAAGAAGTTTGCCAATGAAAAAAATATTCAGGATTGTACAGTATATTATTCATGACTTACAGATGAATTGCAGATAAAGAAATCAGCAATACTTTGACCTACTTAAATGGCATTTTTAAATTCAAATATCCTTCCTTGATAACATGTAGTAAGTTGACAGAGAGTGAGAAAGAGAGATGACTTGGAACAGTTTATCTTGATTTTTTTTTTTGAGGCAGCTTTTCTGCTTTCTCTGGGGCACCCATCACTTTCTTGGTCGTCGTCTTCCTCTCCACCCATATGTTGCCGTCTGCCGTCACATATCCTTTTTGCAGTTCAGTCTTATTCATTTTCTCCATATTTATTTATTTATTTATTTATTTATTGGATTTATCACCGCCCAACTCCCCCAAGGGGGACTCTGGGCGGTTTACAACAGAATTAAAATCATTAATATACATTTCTAATAAAAACATACATAATAAACCGTAATTTAAAATAGAATGAATAAAATAGAATCCAAGGGCAGAGTATTCTTAAGTTATAAAAAGGGCCCCTCAGAGCGAATCTAAGGTGCCAGCCATCTCCAAGTATCTCCAATCTCCTTCTGACCCCAAGCATAATGACAAAACCAGGTTTTGAGTCTTTTTCGGAAGTCCAGGAGTGAGGAGGACTGTCTGATCTCCGGGGGCAGAATGTTCCAAACGGCAGGGGCAACAGCAGAGAAAGCACGCTTCCGAGACCCCGCCAGGTGGAACTCCTTAATCGATGGGATCCGTAGCATGCCCTCTCTGCATGCCCGGGTGGGACGGGATGAAGTGATGGGGATGAGACGATCCCTTATATATCCTATAATAATAATAAAAAAAGTGGCCGTGTATGAGAGTATATTTCTGTCCACTTTCTGGAAGTGAGAGTTGAGCATGTCTGGAGACACATAAAAGTAAGTTGAATGCAATGGGAATGGGGTAGTTAAGAAGTGTGTATATGTGTGTGTGTGTGTGTGTGTGGTGTAAAACAAGGAGGAAAGGGTGCTGAATGAATGTGGATTGACTATAAAAGTGAGTGAGCAGTAGAAAATATGACCAAACCACCTCAAATCTAATCTTTTTCTACTGCTCACTCACTTTTATAGTCAATCCACATTCATTCAGCACCCTTTCCTCCTTGTTTTACACCACACACACACACACACACACACACATATACACACTTCTTAACTACCCCATTCCCATTGCATTCAACTTACTTTTATGTGTCTCCAGACATGCTCAACTCTCACTTCCAGAAAGTGGACAGAAATATACTCTCATACACGGCCACTTTTTTTATTATTATTATTTAAATTTATCCCCGCCCATCTCCCGGAATAGGGACTCTGGGCGGTTTACGGGATAACAATAGTTAAAATCTATAGATAAAATTACAAACAGTATAAAAATAATTATAAATCCAGATGGATAAGATATTCATTAAAAGAAGGACATTAAAATCAAAGGATTAGCCATCTCCATGAAGAACTATCCCTTCCTCCATCCCATGCCAGGCGGCAGAACCAGGTCTTCAGCTCTTTCCTAAAGGTCGGGAGGGAGGAGATCTGTCTCAACTCTGGGGGCAAGATGTTCCATAGCGTGGGTGCTGTTACAGAGAAGGCCCGCCTCCTAGCCCCCATCAGATGACACTCTTTAATTGATGGGGTTCGTAGCAGGCCCTCTCTGGATGACCGGGTGGGGCGGGTCGATAACATGGGGATAAGACAGTCCCTCAGGTATTCTGGTCCAATGCCATGTAGGGCTTTAAAGGTGATAACCAACACCTTGAATTGTACCCGGAAGCAAACCGGCACCCAATGTAGCTCGCGGAGCAACGGTGTTACATGTGCAGATCTTGGAGCACTCAATACTGCCCGCGCGGCCGCATTCTGCACCAGCTGAAGCTTCCGGATAGTCTTCAAGGGTAACCCCATGTAGAGCGCATTGCAATAATCTACATGGGAGATGATGAGAGCATGAGTGACTGTACGGAGGGCATTGCGTTCCAGGAATGGGCGTAACTGGCGCACCAACCGAAGTTGCGCAAAAGCCCTCCTAGCCACGACTGCCACCTGCTCTTCGAGCAGGAGTCGTGAGTCTAGAAGAACCCCCAGATTACGCACCGGTTCTGCATGGGGTAGTGCTACCCCATCGAGAACCAAAGATGATAATTTCCCAGAAGACGCTGAGCCATCAATCCACAGCCACTCGGTCTTACCAGGGTTCAACTGAAGCCTGTTGTTCCCCATCCAGGCCCCCACAGCCCCCAGGCACTGTGTGAGAGCCCCGGTACTTACCTGGCAACCGGCCGACATGCTGGACTCCGAACCGGAAGAAGAGCCAATCACAGGAGGCAGCAGGCTCAGTGTTAACTTGACTGGGGACCCGGAAACGCTGATTGGCCGAGGCTCTGAAAGAAATACGCCTCCGCCAATCAGCGCACGCCAAAGGAGAGCGGAGAGGCGGGCAGAGCAACGTGAAGCTCGATTGGCCCCCGCTCTCCCAAGGCGCGAAAAAAGGAATAAAAAGCCGGCGAAACTTACCTCAGCTGCCGGAGACAACCGATCCTCCTCACGACCTGGACCCGTGCCCTCGCCTGATCCTCCCGCCACGCACAACAACCGGACCGACCCTAGCCAAGAGCTTCGCGATGAGGGAAGCCCCGCGAACCGCCTGAGAGCCACTGAAGAGACCGAGCAAAGTAAAAGTTCCACAGACCTGTCACCGCCGAGCGCCGAGCCTTCTCCTGCCGCTGCGTCTTCATCCAGTGAGCTTTCCGTTCAAGGGCATCTTCCGGAGCACTCCTTGTTTCCTGAGGAAAAGGCCACCACCGGGGTAAGCGCTGCTGCCTTGCCTGTTTCCGTCCCAGCTGCCCACGCCACAGATTCTCCTCAGGTTTCCAAACCTGAGGCAACTGAAGCCGGCCAGCAGTGGTTTGATTTCGTCAGGCCCCGGTCTACCCCTCTAGCCACCAGCCATAGTCCTCAACCTAACCCAGCTGGCGCCGGACATCAGTGGGCTGCTTTTGTTGGACCCCGGTTTACCTCAAGTCCTACCTGCCCAGCTAACGAGACGCCTGCGGTCACCTTGCCTGGTACCTCCAGATCAATCATAGTTCCTGCAACCCCTCTGGTCCTTCCTGCCCGGCCAGTAGAATCCGCTGTACCCGTGGTTATCCAGCCTGCAGACGAAGAAGAGGACTGTATAAACTGGGCTGCTTGTGTGTCTGTATAAATAAAGTTACTTTCCATAACGCTTCCGTGTCAGTCTTAGTCGGAACAGGACACACTGGGACAGGGTGGACACTGCATCACTTACTTCACCAGGGATGGAGATATACAGTTGAGTATCATCCGCATACTGATGATACCTCATCCCATGGTGTCGGATGACCTCACCCAGCGGCTTCATGTAGATGTTGAACAGGAGAGGAGAGAGAACCGAACCCTGCGGCACCCCACATAGGAGCGGACACGGGCTGGATCTCTCCTCCCCTACCACCACCGACTGGGAACGGCCTCGGAGGAAGGAGGTGAACCAGCGCAAAACTACGCCGCCCACCCCCAACTCCCTAAGCCGCCCCAAAAGGATACCATGGTCGATGGTATCGAAAGCCGCTGAGAGATCCAAGAGAGCCAGGATGGATGCACTACCTCCATCCCGCTCCCGCCAGAGGTCATCCGTAAGCGTGACCAATGCAGTCTCCGTCCTGTATCCTGGCCTGAAACCTGACTGAAAAGGGTCAAGATAATCCTTTTACTTTTGTTACTCTTGACAAATGTTCATTCCTCACAACAGACCACATACTACCAATTACCTTTCTACCAACACTTGTATACCTGTTGGGAGATTAGTCACCCTACATTTTTATTTAGGAATCATACGTTCTCTTCCTGTCCTGGTTCTACTCTTACCCTTGTTTCTTTCAATTCTTCCATGTCTGTTTTTCCCAATATGCACTCCTTGACACTACCCAATAATGCCCAGTATGACACCAGTTCAACCAAAGACCAATTTTATCCCAAGCATGGTCATCTAATTCTATGCAAGCTAGGGTCTTTAATTTATAGACAACGTTGCAAACCAACATACTGTTGCCTGTATCTCACCAGTATGTATTAAATTTATATTTAATTCTGGCCCCAACCATGTTCTTCTTTTGAGCCCCATCTCCTCCTCTTTTCCCTGGCCACACCTACTTTTGAGTGCAGCTCCTGACACGCTGCACAAACCTGGATCCTGTCTGGGCTCCAAAAAACAGGTTTAAATATTTGAAGCAAAGTTTTGAAGGTTGGTTGGTTTTGCTTTTGTCGGCATCAGATCCTAGCTGAGCAAAATCACCCATGCGCCCTGGATAACGGGATGAGCATCTGAACTGTGGCATAAACCACAAGGCAGAAGAACCTTCCCAACCAACTTTCAGCTCAGCTCAATTGTTTTTAATATATTTATTCACCCCGAGGCTGTGTATTAATGACTATTTTGGAGAGTAGTGCACCCAATTTTCCCCTTTCCCTCCAGTTTATTAACTCAGACAGACAGATGTGCCCTAAGAAGCTGGCCATTACCACTAGTTAATATTCTAGCATCAAAAGCTGTTTTTAGGAAACGGGGTCTAAAGAAGGAACGTCTTTGATAATTGCCTGCGAAAGATGCAGTGGAGTGATTGCCCCTGGGCGCTGGAAGGCTCTTTCCAGAATTATAATAAAGAAGGACTTTAGAAACTACATTCCACTGGCAGAAAAGCATGAGTGACAATCACTCTGTCACTGAGCTTACATGCAAATCTTCTATTTTATTATCCGGAATAACAGACAGGCACACACACACCAGGCCATAAAGAGTTGTTTTACAGCCCCAGTGGCTGGGATCATGTAGCATGCCAAGCAATCTGCATTATGGCTTAGAGCAGAGCTTTCCAAACATTTCATGTTGGTGACACACCTTTTAGGCATGCATCATTTCGCGACACACTCTTACAGCAGGGCACAAGGCAGGCACTAGGACCTGCGCAGAATCCTGGCAGGGCAGGTTTGGAGGCAGCAAGGCACAAGGCAGGCACTAGGACCTGCGCGGAATCCTGGCAGGTTTGGAAGTAGCCAGGCACAAGGCAGGCACTAGGACCTGTGCGGAATCACAGCAGGTTTGGAGGCAGCAAGGCACAAGGCAGGCACTAGGACCTGCGCAGAATCACAGCAGGTTTGGAGGCAGCAAGGCACAAGGCAGGCACTGGGACCTGTGCGGAATCACAGCAGGTTTGGAGGCAGCAAGGCACAAGGCAGGCACTGGGACCTGTGCGGAATCACAGCAGGTTTGGAGGCAGCAAGGCACAAGGCAGGCACTGGGACCTGTGCGGAATCACAGCAGGTTTGGAGGCAGCAAGGCACAAGGCAGGCACTGGGACCTGTGCGGAATCGCAGCAGGTTTGGAGGCAGCAAGGCACAAGGCAGGCACTAGGACCTGCGCGGAATCACAGCAGGTTTGGAGGCAGCAAGGCACAAGGCAGGCACTAGGACCTGCGCGGAATCCTGGCAGGTTTGGAAGTAGCCAGGCACAAGGCAGGCACTAGGACCTGTGCGGAATCACAGCAGGTTTGCAGGCAGCAGGGCACAAGGCAGGCACTAGCACAGGGCTTTCCAAAGTTTTCCCGCGGCGACACACCAACCGCCGTTGGTGTGTTGCCGTGGGAAAACCCGGAAGTGCCACCGTTGCGGCAGCGCGCAAAAACCCGGAAGCGCTGATGATGATCAGCGCTTCCGGGTTGTGTGGCGACACACCAGACTGTGTGGCGACACACTTTTGTGTCGCGACAAACAGTTTGGAAAGCTGTGCACTAGGACCTGCGCAGAATCCTAGCAGGGCTTGGAGGCAGCAGCAGCCACAACACACCCAGACACTGCAGCCGACACACTAACGTGTTGCGACACACAGTTTGGAAAGTTCTGGCTTAGAGTGAGGGGTGCAACCAGCCCCAGACCTATCGCGGGTTAATTAACCACTGAAACAAGCCATTCTAGCCTTCTTAAAGCAGGGTAGGGCGAAGCTCCAGGGCTATACTTGACCAAAGGAGTGACTGAAACTGGGTTTAATTTTATTGAACTTGGATTACAATGTAATTTCCTTTCATTGATTGAAATAGCTCCCATGTCTGGTGTTGGGGTGTCTGGGGCCTGGTTGCACCCCTCACTAAAAAGGCAAGATGGCGGTTGAGATCGAAGCACACATGTGCGGTGTTGATGCCCTTCCAAGAGGAGCAGGGCTTCGATTACACAGTCATGACTGACATCTTGCCTTTTTTGACCCCGGATGCTGCCAATTAGTGTCATGGGTTCAACTTAGGAGGGCCCCAAGCACAGGCCGCTGGAGTGGTAATTCCCATAAGCCAGGAAGTTACTGGCTGATTGGCCTCACTTTCTCAAGCTGCCTTCTAGAGGCCTCGACCTGCACACTCGGGGGTCCTATAGACCCCCCCATGAAACCCTGGGTTTACGCTTGGGCTGGCTCAAAGGCTCGCTGGGTCCACAGAGCCTGTTATGACCTCTACCATGGAGCTTCCTGCCCATGTAACCTCCTAGTGCCCATTACCCTGTCCCACAAGGCTGCCCTGTCCAGTCCTAGTTGGACCTCCACTGGCAGCCCCTGGTGGGCCACTGCTTCTGTGGCCTTTTCGGTAGCCACATAATCCCCACTGGGCGTCTTTGTTGGGCACCAGCCGCTGCGCTACTTGTAGCTGAGGGCCTCTCTGGCGGCCTGCTAAGCCGCTTCTGGCCTTCCCCATCGAATCCAACAGCTTGGGGTCTCTGCACCAGGCAAGCCCTGACTCTGCCTCCTGCTGCCCCCATTTTGGCCTTGGCGCTGCCTTATCCTCAGAGCCGCAGCTTCAGGCAAGCTCCGCCGGGCTGCTGTTTTCCTTCTGCCCCTCAGGTTCTCGGCCTGAGTTCAGCTCTTGGCTCGAAGGAGAAGCTTCCCACTCTCTTTAGGAAGACATAGCATCTCACTCAAGACAGCTGCAGGAAAACCCTCTGCCCCCTTCTTGGCTGTACAGGAAGTCCTTCTGTTTATCTTAGCAAAGCTGTCGGTGCAGCCAGGAGGAAGAGCGGCCTGCAGGCCTTCCTTTCTCCCTATCGAGCCAGCCTAACCTCCTTCCACAGGGGCTCTCCACGTATTTGAGACTTTTCCCCTTTGGCCATGTTAAAAATTACAATTTGATTCTAATCCTTGGAGACGTTCTGGGGGCTGCATCAAGGCTTTCGGGGCCACATGAAGATGGGCTTCACAGATTGGGCATTGGCACCTCAAAGGATGCTATCGCCCTCTGCTGCTCTGTTTTGGGCCTTGAGACTCCCGATAATACCTGTCTGTACCTAGACTGATTATCCTAAATTTATACATTTATTTATTTAATTCAATTTAGGCACTGCTCAGCTCCATCTGACTCTGGGCGGCTCTCAGTATAATACCATAAGCCAGCGGTCCCCAACCTTTTCGGCACCAGGGACCGGTCGTGGAAGAAAATTTTTCCATGGACCGGGGTGGGTGGGTGTTTGCAGGTGGGAGCTAATCGCGTGCACCGGGGGGGCGGGGTTTGCAGGTAGGAGCCAATTGCGCACACCAGGGGGTGGGGTTTGCAGGCGGGAGCCAATCGCGTGCACCGGGGGGGCGGGTTTTGCAGGCGGGAGCTAATTGCGTGCACCGGGGGGGTGGGGTTTGCAGGTGGGAGCCAATCACGCACACCGGGGGGTGGGGTTTGCAGGCGGGAGCCAATCACGTGCACTGGGGGCAGGGTAATCGCGTGCACCGGGGTTTGCAGGCGGGAGCCCCATGGCCCACTTCCTAACAGTGGCCCACAGGTTGGGGACCCCTGCCAGAAGCAACCAATACAAGAGGGGATTTGGTCACTATACACAGACAGAAACTAAATTAACAAAGACACACCCAACAAGGGATTCATCCACCCCAACCTAAGACCTGGGAGAACAACCAGGCCCTCCAGGCTTTATGGAACCCCAGCAGGGTGGGTGGGGGCCACATGGATTTCAGGGGGGATCTCATTCCGAAGGACAGGCATCGCCAGAGAGAAGGCACACTTTGTGGGTCCTGGTAGATAGCATTGTTTAATTGAAGGGATCCAGAGTGCATCAACTCTGTCAGCACGTACTAGCCAGGCAGAAACCATGGGACATGGTTCATCAGATAACCTGGCCCTATGCCATGCAGGGCTTTACAGGTAATAACCAGCACCTTGAATCGCACCTGGAAGCAGACTGGCAACTAGTAGAACTTGAAGAGTAGAGGTGTCACATGGGCATACCTCAGTACCCGCACCACTGCATTCGGGACCACTTGAAGCTTCCGAGTGGTTTTCAAGGGCAGCCCCATGTAGAGTGCACTTCAGTGGTCAAACCTTGAGTTGACTAGGACATGAGTGACTGTCTGAAGGGCCTCCCAATCCAGGAAGGGACACATTTGGAGCACCAGATGGAGCTGTGCAAAGCCGCCCCCCCTAGCCTCTTCAAGCAGGAGCTGTGAGTCCAAGAGGATCCCCAGATTGCTCACCACTCTTAAATGGAGAAGTGCTACCCCAATGGAGGTTAAAGATGGAAAGTAATTGGATCGGGGGACCTAATATCCATAGCCAGTAGGATTCAGCTGGAATCAGTTCCTCCCCATCCAGACTCACACAGCCTCCGTGCAGTGGGACAGGGTCTCAACAGCCTTAAGTTAGTAAAATTATAACTCAGATAATTTCAACCAGCCTACCAATAAGGAGAAGTGATGGCAATTGTCAGTCAGCAACATCTGAAAGGCCACTGATTCTATATTCCTGTCTTCTCTCAGTGCTAAAATCTCCTTTCTTTAACGATTCATTTCTTTTTAGCCAATAGCGTCTTCCCTTAGCTTCAGCTAAACTACTAGATCAGGGCTGCAAAAACTCAGATACCCACTGGATGCCAAGGAAGGAGACCCCCAAAACTCTTAACTTTTGCAGTGCATTTTTGGTGGCCTTAGTATATTATTTCTTATTTTAAACATCCTGAAGTAGTTTCCTGTAGCTATTCAAACATACAATAAGAACAGGAGGAAATGGGAGGAAAGCAGAGCAAAACTATTAAGAACAAACTTCAAGGAGAATAATGAACTGGGGAAGGCCAACATTAAAAGGTACATTTTAAAAATTTTCTTAAAATACTTTAGTGTTGTAGCCTGGTGCATCACAGAGGGGACGCCATTCCCCAGAGAACATCCTGCTGCAGAGATCCAGAGAGTGGGTGGTTTCACACAATATGCTTAACCAGATAGTTAAAGGTCTGTTACATTCATACAACAAGGTAAACTTGGTTAGCTGGTTCAGTTTTTTTTTTAGGTATAAATGCTTTGTGTGAATTGAGGCCCCTTGGTTAGTTTATGGTTCAATGTATTGTGTGAACCCAGAAAAAGGATGAATTCTGTAACCAGGTTCAGCATGTGGTGTGAATGGAGCCAGTAATTAGTTCTCTGATTATTGTAGGAAATTGAATAGTAGAATAGGTGGAGTGTCAGATGAAGCAGAGAGCCCTGTGCTTGAATCGCTTTTTGGCAATACGGTTCAGTGAGTGCCTTTCAGAAAGTTACTACAGGTAGTTCTCGCTTAACAACCATTCGTTTAGTGACGGTTTGGACTTACGGCGGTGCTGAAAAAACCGACTTACGACCGGACCTCACACTTACAACCATCACAGCGACCCCGTGGTCACGTGATCATGATTTGGGCACTTGGCAACCGGTTCACATTTATGACCGTTGCAGCGTCCTGTGGTCACGTGATCACCATTTTTTACCTTTCCTGGCCAGCTTCTGGGAAGCAAAATCAATGGGGAACCACATGATTTGCTTAACAACCATGTGGTTTGCTTAACACCCGTGGTGATGTGCTTAACGACCAACACAAAAAAGGTAATAAAATCAGGTCGGATTCACTTAATGACCGCTTCGCTCAGCAACCGAAATTTGGGTCCCAATTGTGGTCGTTAAGCAAGGACTACCTGTATCTCTCCATTTAGTCGGTTTCAGAGGTCTGTTGAGTATATAGTACCCTTTCTAGGGCTTGTACATTGCACTGAGTCGAGCAGTCCAAAAAAGCTGTGTACAGTACAGATTAGAAATGAAAGTAAAATGTTTGCTGGAGAACAGGTGCTTTATAAATAAGTAAGATTAATAAAACGTGGTCTATAATTAGTGCTACCTTGCCCTTATCAAAGTCTGGCCCGCTGTGTGAGTCAGCAAGCGCTTCAGGCTATAGCTGTTACTCTCCCAATTTCTGAATCCCCTTTTGAATAATACAACAGGCTGCCTGCATTTTGGGCCGTTACCCTATTGAAGTTTGGTCACATCCCTTTCTGAAGGCCTGTCTCCTTGACTCTAAAAGTTATCTCCTGCAGGGGCTCATTATTTTTATCGCTCAGTTATTATTTCGGTCTACCTGCATCCCACAAACCATTTTCTCGGGAGAGGCACTACTGCATATGCTGTCAAAAATAGCTGGCAATTCTGGGCTGTATCTTTCTTCTGTGCTCCACATAATTTCTGGGTTTTGTCACATCACTAAGGGAAACATGGGATACAATTATCTGTCTGAACCAGGCAGGTCAGCGTCGTGCTCTTTGAAGGCTGGGCTAAACGCCCCCTTTACCCCCCCCCCCGATCTCCACCTCGGGATGAAGGCACCACGGACGCTTTGCATAAAGATCCGTTGGAAGTGCAGCCAGGTAATTCCGTGGCAGAGATGTGCCACTGTTTGAGGAACAAGAGCCACGCTTTGTCTTTGACGTGCATGCTCACCCTGAAAGGTAGATGGTACCAAGGCAGATGGATCTGCAGGGGGGCCAAAAAAGTCAAGATGGTGGTCACAATCATGCAGTCAAAGCCCCAACCCTTTTTTATGGGTGTTGTGCATGAAACATACCTAAAAAACAAGCAGGAGTTTGATTATCTGGCTGCCATCTTGACCCCTTCCAGGAGGCCCCGATACCAAAACAAAGTAGAAGTAATTGAAACTTATTAAATACAGTAAATACACTTAAACAGTGAGGCCTCCTTTGAATTAATCTCAGCTCCTGGTGAAGGAACAGAAACATTAAAGGGGTTTTCTCACTTTGTTTGGGATATTGAGTTTGCAAAGATGAGGACAGCAGTGATCACGAACACTATTTATACTGTGGTTTATTTTAAAAGGATTTATAGACATGCCCACATATAAGATTTGCCTCGGCCTCTACCTCCCAATGGAGTTGGATGGCATATACTGTACATTTAATAAATAATAATAATAATAATAATAATAATAATTATTATTATTATTATTGTATTATTATGGACTTTGCCCTTTCTAGAGATTTGCCATGGACTCCTTTAACGTTTCTCTTCTGCTGAACTTATCAGTTCAGTTAATTTCAGCTGTCCTGCATTTTACCATATTTACTTGAAAGGAAGATATAAAATGTAAGACAATTTCTCCTCCTCTCCAAAAGGTTGGAATAAAACACACACAAAACTCCTGTATGTTATGCAGCTTCTCTGCCTTGTCAACTACCAGCTCCCGTTGAATCCAGTCCATAAGAATGCGTTAATGTGACACATTTAATCATATTTTTACATACACACACACACACACACATACACACACGCATAGTTAGAAGCCATACCACCCCTCCCCCCAAAGGCAAGTTCAGGACAAGTGAATTATCATTAAATTAATAATCTCTTATTAAAATTATTTTTTGTAAACTAAGCCCTCCCTTTATAAAATTAATTGATCCTCTATCTCATAGCTTTCCAAACTCTGTGTCGCGATACATTAGTGTGTCGTGACAAAACCTGGAAGTGCTGATGGTGCGTCACCGCAGCTGGCGACGGTGTGTGCGGTGGTGGCGGCGATGGCAGCGGTGCACCATCAGTGCTTCCAGGTTTTAGTGTGAAACATGAGGCCGCGCACACCGCCGCCCCACCGCCGTGCATGCCGCCACCCCGCCGCCATTGGTGTGTCGCCAACGGCCGGACTTTGGAAAGCACTGCTCTATCTGTATCCATACTCACAAACTGTTCTTTAACAGACTAACTTTTAACAGAGTCAGTTTGGTCTAGTGCAAGGGTCGGAAATGGCGGCTCGCGAGCCAGATGCGGCTCTTTGGCCCCTTGAGTGTGGCTCTTCCGCAGCTGAACGTGATTGAGCCCCGCCCCTTCCACGTGATTGGCCCCCGCCCGCAAACCCCGCCCCCTGGCTCTCGCACTGAGCGAGGCCCGGCGCGGCAGGGAGGCGCTGCTGGCCCGGGACGCGGCGCTGTCGGAGGCGGCGCAGGAGCAGCTGCAGGGGCTGCCGCGGCTGGAGATGGCGCTGCTCCACGGCATCCAGGTGCTGGGCGAGGGCGCGGGCCTGGGACGCGAGCGGCAGGGCGGCGCAGGGCGAAGAGCCGCCTGCTCTCCCCTTGGCTGCCTCCAGTCCGAGCCTGGCTCGGCTCCCCCGGCCGCCGCAGGGTTCGGGTTAGCGGGGGGGGAGGACGCCGAATGGCGGGGTGGGGGATTGATGGGGCAGGAGGGTGCACCCGGAGGGCCTCCCGTGGCCACTTCTCCAAGGCGGGTTGCAGAGTGCACGCTGCGCCCACGGGAACGCCTGGTCCCTCCACTCCCTCCAGCTCCACCACCAGCCCCAGCAGCGCCGCCCGCCCCGTCCTGCCGCCCGGCAAACCTCTGCCGGCTCTGTCCCCCCGCTGCCACCGCCCCGGCCAGGCCCCCTGCGCTGCCCTGCTGCTCGCGTCCCGGGCCCGCGCCCTCGCCCAGCACCTGGATGCCGCGGAGCAGCGCCATCTCCAGCCGCAGCAGCTCCTGCAGCCGCTCCTGCGCCGCCTCCGACAGCGC
Source organism: Charina bottae (assembly GCA_023362775.1). Taxonomy (NCBI): domain Eukaryota; kingdom Metazoa; phylum Chordata; class Lepidosauria; order Squamata; family Charinaidae; genus Charina; species Charina bottae. Next base: position 213,687 of record JALMGJ010000048.1, on the reverse strand, counting down.
CGCGTCCCGGGCCAGCAGCGCCTCCCTGCCGTGGCTTATTGGGGCGGGTGGGAGGGCGCGGGGTAACCGCACAGGCGCCAAGGGGGGCGGGCCCGGTGGCGGAGGCCCGGGCCGCCCGCCCGCCTGCTTGCCTGCCCGCTTGCCTCCCTCCGCGAGGCCCCCCGCTGCCTTCCCGGGATCCGGGCGCGCTGGAGAGGTCCGCGGGGCAGCGTCGGGGCTTTCTCGCCCTCTCAAGCCTCGGCTGCAAGGGAACGGGAGGAGACCGCCTCGGTCCGGAGAAAGAGAGCGCACGGGGCGCCCGCCCACCCACCCATCCACCGACCTTGCCGGCCAGCAGGCGCGATTGGCGCAGCTTCTCAACTTCGCTCAGCGCTTTCAGGTTGCGCTTCAGCTCCGCTCGCAGGGCTCGTTTGGCGGCATGCAGGGCAGCCATGTCGGCTGGGCCCGCAGCGACTCCTCCGTCCTCCAGGCTCTCCATGGGGCTGCGACGGCGGCCGCCGCTTCTACTGGCCTCGGGGAGACGCCCCGAACCTGGGGAAGCATCCGAGCGGGGTGTGGGTGATTTCTATCCGGGAAAGCGGATAGAAAATGGGCGCTCCCTCCCTTTGGGTTGGAGAGGCGCCAAAGCAAAGAAACAATCCCAAAGTCCAAAGATGATAATGATTTGTAATGTATGAATGGGTTGGGTGGTGTTTTTTTCTTTATTTATACCCTCTTTGGGGGCATAGCCTCAAGCAAGCCTCTGGCGGAATTCTGTAGATTTTAACACAGCAAGCCTGCCTTTCAAAGATGATGCAAGTATGGAAAAATACACATTCCCCGCCGCCGCCCTTTCTCTCCGGCTCAGATCCTGGGAAGGCAGCGGGGGGCCTCGCAGAGGGAGGCAAGCAGGCGGGCGGGGCGGGCGGCCCGGGCCTCCGCTGCCCCCCTCGGTGCCTGTGCGGCTCCCCCGCGCCCGCTCCGCCCGGCCAGACATGCCCCGCTCTGGAGGCCGGGCTCGCCGAGGAGGACCATGACTGCGTGGCTTATTGGGGCGGGTGGGAGGGCGCAGGGGAGCCGCACAGGCGCCAAGGGGGGCGGGCCCGGAGGCGGAGGCCCGGGACACCCGCCCGCCCTGAGGGGACCCACCCAGCGGCGGCTCCCCTGAAGCGCGCCGCTTGTCGTCGCCGCCCGCCTCTTTTCCCGCCCCCCATCATGTCCTTGGCCCGACGCGGGCAGGCAGAAGTGGCAGCCCCGCCCGCGCCGAGTGGCGGTAGCGCGGCCCCGCCACCACCCTTTCTCTCCGGCTCGGATCCCGGGAAGGCAGCAGGCAGGCAAGTGGGCAGGGCGGGCGGGCGGCCCGGGCCTCCGCCGCCGGGCCCGCCCCCTCCCACCCACCCCAATAAGCCACGTGATTGGCCCCCGCCTGCAAACCCCACCCCCTTCCACGCGATTGGCCCCCGCCCGCAAACCCTGCCCCCTTCCACGCGATTGGCCCCCACCCGCAAAACCCGCCCCCTTCCACGCGATTGGCCCCCGCCCGCAAAACCCGCCCCCTGGCTCTCGAGCATTTAAAAATGTGCACGAGCATGTCAAAATGGCTCCCGGCATAAAAAGTTTGCCGACCCCTGGTCTAGTGGTTAAGGCAACGTGCTAGAAACCAGGAGACTGAGAGTTCTAGTCCCGCCTTAGGCATGAAAGCCGGCTGGGTGACCCTGGTCCAGACACTCTCTCTCAGCCCTAGGAAGGAGCCAATGGCAAACCAGGAGACTGAGAATTCTAGTCCCGCCTTAGGCATGAAAGCCGGCTGGGTGACCTTGGGCCAATCCCTGTGTCTCAGCCCTAGGAAGGAGCCAATGGCAAACCAGGAGACTGAGAGTTCTAGTCCCGCCTCAGGCATGAAAGCCGGCTGGTTGACCTTAGGCCAGTCACTCTCTCTCAGCCCTAGGAAGAAGCCAATGGCAAACCAGGAGACTGAGAGTTCTAGTCCTGCCTTAGGCATGAAAGTGGGCTGGGTGACCTTGGGCTGGCCAGTCTCTCTCAGCCCAACTCACCTCACAGGGTGGTTGTTGTGGGGAAAATAGGAGGAGGAAGGACTATTAGGTATGTTCACCGCCTTGAGTTATTTATAAAAATAATAAAGGGATATAAAATAATAAAATAAAAAAAACCTGCTCTCTCATGCGCTCATATACATATACGTAAGTATAGAAACAAAGGCAGTTGGTGGAAACTCGGCCTCAGCAAATATAAACTTTTGCAACACACAGGCTGGAATCCAAAACCTTATTTAAAAGGATAGTAAGCAACTAGCTTAACTAGGTCGTCTGTATTGATTTTATCTGGCATTCTGTGTGTTCTTGTTACCTTTCGTTCTTTTCCTTTTGCGATAAACTCCGTTTTCTATCTATAGTTTCGGTTTCTTTGGTTTTATAAATAAATTGAATACCTTCCCCCTGTGCAGGACTACGCACCTGCGTAGCGACCTCTTGCCTTTTAGGACCGGCATGAGTTCTGTTCTGTTCTGTAATTCCAGCTTTGAGCAGAGAGACCCTGGGCTTTGGGACTGGGCAGCGGATTGGACTAGATGACCTCCAAGGTACTTTCACACCCTTCCATTCTGTGACTCAGAGCGCCAGAGGTTCCCGCCGGATCCGAAGCTTTGCTCAGAATGATAAAAGCAGCCTCTCGCTATTGCAGTGAGAGCTCTGCCCCTTCCGTACGGGCACAGGATGCCGTTTATTGCTTTATTTGATCCCAGAGTGACCCGGGGCGGCTGTGCATACAAAAGTCTCAAATTGCTTTTGTCTTTGGGCCCCCATTGATCCCCCTTCAAAGCACCTTCCTTTGATGAGCTGAAGGGAGAAGTCCTAGATATAAGGACGAAGAACCCCCAGCTAGACCGTTTATCTTTTACTGGGTAACCCTGGAAAGAAAGGGTCTGCCTGGAAAGTTTCAAATCACCTCCCAGTGCTGCGGGCGCAGTTGGGTCGATCACTTGCAGAGGGCCCTTTGAGTAGGAGCCAACTGTAGGCACAAGGCTTGGGAGGGGGTCAGAAGGTCAAACCACCTCTTTCTGCACACAAACACACTTTCCCAGAAGTTGCGGTCAACCTGAGTGGCTCCATCCTGAGGCCTCTCAGTGGGGTTAGCTTCCTATTTGAGGACTGGGAAAGGGGTGCTTGGCCGGGCCATCTCATGGAATCATAGACTCGTAGGGCTGGAAGGGACCTGGCGATCTTCCAGTCCAACGCCCTGCCCAGTACAGGAATCCTCATGCCATTCTGGACAGGTGGCTGTCCAGTCTTTTCCTGAAAACCTCCAGTGATGGAGCACCCACGACTCCAGGAGGCAGGCTGTTCCACTGCTTAATAACTCTCCCAGTCAAGAAATTCCTCCTTGGTTCAAGTTTGGATCTTTCCCTGTTACGCTTCCACCTGCTGGTTCTTGTCTTACCCTTGGGTGCTGGGAGAATAAATCTACATTCTCTGCCCTGTGACATCCCTTCACGTATGAGAAGATGGTTATCGTGTCTCCCCTTAGCCTTCTCCTCTTTAAGCTAAACATACCAAGTTCCTTTAACCACTCTTTGTAGGATTTAGTCTGCTCTCTCCACGGATCCCAGCTGGCTTAAACGGCAGTAGCAAAAGATGCAGGTAGCATTTCCATGCAGCATCCTGTGACTATTGTTGCAGCTTTCTACAAAACGTCTGGAGGAACACCATGTTGATTTATTGAGAGAATCTGGACGAGGCCCAGTTGACTCTCCCTGTTTGGAGTGCTATGCCATAAAATAATAATAATAATAATAATAATAATAATAATAATAATAATAATAATTAAAAAGGGGCAGAGATGTCTCTAATGGGAGTCCTGGCAGATAGAGAAGGATGTTCAAGTGCTGATGTAGGACTTGGCCCATATTTCTCAGTTGTGTCCTGCATTTGAAAAGGTCCTTCTTAGAGTCCAATTTGCATTTTCATTCCTGAGATCAGCACTGGGGTGGGGTGGTACCTTTACTTTCCCACTTGTTATTGTCATGCTGGCTGTCCCCTCCCTTCCTCCCTTCTCATTGCATGCAGTCCATATTCCTGAGTGTCTGCAAGATTCATTCATTCATTCATTCATTCATTCATTCATTCATTCATTCATTCATTCATTCCATTTATATGGCCACCCAACTCATCCAAGGTGAGCAATTATCTGTAGGTACAGGCAATACAGATCTAGAAAAGATATTTTAAAACATTTGTTAAAGCAACCCCTTAATGAACCAAGTAGAATTTCATAGTTTCTACCTCCTGCCCTGAAGGAGGTAATTGATTTGAAAGGCCTGTGTCTCGTTTGAAAGAGCAGAAACACAGAACCATCCTAATAGTATTTTTTCCCCCTCCCATTCTATTTAGTTAGTTTAACCCGCGGTTAGCGGTTAAACCGCTGAGCTGTAAACTCTAATGGTCAGCAGTTCACCGCATGATGAATCATCACCGCGTGATGAGGTGAGCTCTCGCCATTCACCCCAGCTTCTGTCAACCCAGCAATTCGAAAGCGAAAGCGAGTAGATAAATGGGTACCACGTTAAAGTGGGTCAATTTGCCGACGTCCTGTAATTCGGGGGTCGCCCTTGGAATCGGAGAGAAGATCCCGGAAATCCCGAAAATGGCGACGGAGGACGACAAAGGACGACGGAACCCGATTGGTTGAACATCCAGGACGTCAGCAGCCGACTCAGAAGCGAGGTATGCTGCGACATGTAGTCCAATACCTACGGAAGAAGAGTCGGTTCCCCAACCCCCTTCCTGAGCGCGCGATAATATATGAATTGTTGTATAATTATATGAATTGTAACGCTGTAAGCCGCCTAGAGTCCTCCGATAGGGAGGGGATAGGCGGGGTATAAATATGATAAATAAAATAAAATAAAATAAAATAAAATAAAATAAAATAAAATAAAATAAAATAAAATAAATTCTCCAGGGCAAATTACTGTATTTTTGTATCTCAATTAAAGGAATGCTAGGGCCAATGCTACCATATCTGGGCTGCAAAAATGCAGGCAAGGAGTGGATCGCAGCAAAGAAATAGCTTTTTTGTACTGCTTTGCCATCATCTAGTGGTCATCCAGATTTATACATCCCTAGAGGTCTGTTCCGAATTCCGGTTGTTACTCATGGCCAAATTCTTGAAACTATTTCTTGTTTTGACGAGACACAGAGCATCCGCATTAGCTTGAATTTTGTTCCCAGCATTGCAACCACTTTGGATTGGTTTATTGGAACGTTTTGGATGCAATATTTCAAATAAGAGACAGAATTTGGACCGCACTGAAAATTAAAAAGTATTCATATTTAATTTCCAGATTTTCTTTTAGACCTTTTGATACACAATCTTCCAAATTCATGTTGAAATGAAATCCACAGCGAAACAATATAAAATCTCACATTACAAAAACTTCTTTGAATAAAGGTTTTTTTTTAAATGGTAGCTGATAATTAGTGCAGGGATTGTCTGTACAATTTAAGGTTGTTTTTTTTTAAAGGCTCATCTGGGGTGGTTTTGCTTGAGAGTGCCGTGGATCTTTAAGGTGTTCTCTGACTGCCTTTGCAGTTCTTCAATGTGAGAGTTTAGAAGCTGTTCAAAGTCTTTTGCTCGCCTCTCTTCCTCCTGTAGGAATTTCTCTGCTGCAGCGGCCGGAAACAAAGTCTCTGGGGAAGGCTGAATGACACAAAGAATTGGCACAGTGAAGACAGGTATAATTAGGCAGCTTTTCTTGTTAGCCCAGGGCCACTGCTGCAAGTATGCCTGGTGATATATGGTTTATATCTCTTAGACCAGAGCTTTCCAAACTTTTCATGTTGGCGACACACTTTTTAGATGTGCATCATTTCGCGACACACTCCTACAGCAGGGCACAAGGCAGGTACTAGGACCTGCGCAGAATCACAGCAGGTTTGGAGGTAGCAAGGCACAAGGCAGGCACTAGGACCTGCGCGGAATCCTGGCAGGGCTCGGAGGCAGCAGCAGCCGCGACACACCCAGACACTGCAGCCGACACACTAACGTGTCCCGACACACAGTTTGGAAAGCTCTGTCTTAGACATTCAATTTTTACAGAGATCCTGTTGTGCTCTACACCCCCTCCAATGATATTATGAGGTTCTATATCTGAGCTGCACAAATCCAGAGGACCTCCAGATGGCAGCAAAGTGTACAGAGTGTTCTGTCATCTCTCTGCTGCCATCTAGTGATTGTTAGAAGTCTAGCAGCCCAAATATGATAGCCTTAATATTACATTCTGCTGAAGTAGGTCCAGAAAGAGTCTGCAAGATGGAAAGGGAAGGGTGCTCACATAAACAGCCTCTCCTCCATTCTTCTAACTGCATCCTGCTGCAATGCATTCATTTATTTATTTAGGCCACATGAAGTCAATAGTACGTTAATCAGGGATGTGCATGAAAACCTGAAATACCAAAATAATTATTGCTATTATAAGTGATTAGTTTTGCAGCCTTGAATGTAAATGTTGCTCCACCTGATCACTTGATCGCAATATTAAAACTTTACTTCAGATGGGGACCCTCCTTGTGGGTCAATTGCTCACTTTGAGTCAGGTCTACATTGGAATATTATTGTCCTTGAATCTGAAGAAGCATGTCTAAGAGTGTTTGACTGCATCCTTATGAAAATGCAAATGTGTCAGCATTTTAATATTACTGAAGTTTGATGTAAGTTTTAATCTTTGAGACTTGGTTCACATTATTTTTATTTTGAAAAAGACTATATCCTGTGCTGCTTGAGATAGCAATCCTATCTGGGGGTAAGCATCATTCAAAGCCTACTATACTGTTATTTATTTATTAACTGTCTACGTCCAAGTGAGGTTCTTGCATATCTATTTTCTCACTTCTTTTAGTGCAGAATTAAGTGATCTCATGTGCATGAATGAGCCATTACAAATTAATCAGCAGATATAATTTTTATATTACTTTGGATATTATCAGTAATGTGACATGTTTCAGCAGAGCAAATTTAATGCTTCCTGGAGAATCATCCAGTGCTCAAGCAAAGAAAATAGAATTGTGAGACTTCCACAATACCAAAAGGATACAAACCTCAATCTGTAATAGGATAGGTAGAGTAGAATATTTAAATACCTTTTTAAAAAGGCAATGGAATATTTTTTAATTCTACAAAAGTCTTTAAATTTAGGCTGATTGCAGACTTAAGGTTTTTTTCCCTTTTAACTGACTATCTATTTGACTCTTAGTTGATTGCTGGTATTTTGTAAGCAGAGCAAAGCAACCTACATTAATTCCAGCATGCATTTGTCCCTTAGTTTATTTCATTTTATGAGTGCCTATGATGCTGATTTCACTGGAAAAGACCCTGATGCTGGGAAAGACTGAAGGCAAAAGGAGAAGGGGACGGCAGAGGATGAGATGGTTAGATAGCATCACTGATGCAATGAACATGAATTTGAGTAAACTCCGGGAGACAGTGGAGGACAGGAAGGGCTGGCGTGCTATGGTCCATGAGGTCACGAAGAGTTGGACACGACTGAACAACAACAACAACAACAACATAATGATGCTGATTGTTCATTTTTTAAAAATGTCCTATTTTATTTTTGTATACTGTTTATTTTATTGGCTTAACCTTGTTACAACTTGCCCAGAGTCCTGTAGGAATTGGGTGGACTATAAATATTGTGAAATAAAAAAATAAGTTACTGAAACAAAAAGTCTCTTGCTTTGAGAATACTAGAAGGCTCCACTCCAAATACTAGGACATAGTACTTGTGCTTGTCCTCTCCCTCTTTTTAATCTGTATTATTTGTTTAGCCCCACAATTCAAATGGGCAGCTAGAACTGGAGATCCACCACGCAATAGTGATCTGCTGTTGTGACAGGTGTCAGGAGTAGGTTACCCTGAACTTGATTTATTACTTTGATAGAGGAGGGCAGTAGAAGGAGGAGTATAAATTGGCTACATCCAAATTTGTGCAAGTGTAATACTGCTCATATAGTGGGGCAGAATTTTCCCTACCAAATTTTCTTCATGACACATTCCAACTCAGAAATGGATTTTCAGAAAATGCAGAATCTACAGAGCGGAAGGGGGTTGGATCCCCCCCCCCCATAAACAGCCTCCTTTTGGGGGGATTTTTGGATGCAACTCAATACTTCACTTAGCAGTGTATGTGAATTATTACAGACAATGTCTCTTGGAGCAAGGATAGGCAATGTGATGTCTCTGAGCATTAGTCTGTTCACACACAGTTCCCTTGGTGTGAACCAGTTCCCTGCTAACCCAGACATGAAGGTTTTAAATAAATAAATGTGCAACTAGCATGGCAGAAGCATAGCAGGCTCCATAGAGGACTTCTTATAAAATAGAAAGGGTGAGCTGAACATTGTTTTTGGAAGTGTGTGAACCTGCCTAGGAAAAAAAAACGAGAAGCTCGGGATGAAGAACATTTTGGGGAGCGCAAGTAGGTAGAGGAAGCAATGCCATCAATTTGCATGTTGCTAAAGGAACCTAGTGGGACTGAGCTGTCATTTGTGAATATACAAGTTCCTCATAGATGTCATTTTGTGGGAGGACCCACAACATACTCTTAAAAGTTTCAACTGTGCCCGCTAGCTGGAAAAGATTGTCATCCCTTGGCTCACTGGGTGAATTTTGATCACTCTCTTATAAAGCAAACCACTACATTACCATCTGACTTTCTTCCACAATGTAGACATGGTTCAGCAATGTTTCAGACTTATTCCTTTCAGGAAAGGAAGTGCCGTAAACTGGTGGGAGTGCCTCCAGCGGGGATGGAGCTCTACTGTCAGCTACAGGTTCATGATCTCTGCTTGATCTTTGAGGAGGTAAACTGCTGTTGCTTCCAAGAGTAATAATGTCCTGTTGGCCATGCCAGACAGGAACCTGCGTTCGGTAGAGTCCAAAATGTTCATAGATTGCAGACCGGGCTGAATTCTGCACAGGCCTAAGAAAGCAAAATGTTTACAAGGTTATGGCGACCAGTGAGGGCCTCAAAACGTTGCTAACGGGCAAAATAAAGGTAAAGGTTCCCCCCGCACACTTGTGCAGTCGTGTCCGACTCTAGGGGCCGGTGCTCATCTCCGTTTCTTAGCCGAAGAGCCAGCGTTGTCCGAAGACACTTCCACGGTCATGTGGCTGGCATGATGCGCGCGGAACGCTGTTACCTACCCACCGAAGTGGTACCTATTCATCTACTTGCATTTGCATGCTTTCGAATTGCTAGGTTGGCAAGAGCTGGGGCGAGTGCGGGAGCTCACTCCGTCACGCAGGGCTGGGGATTAGAACCTCCGAACTTGCGATCTTCCGATCAACAACGGGCAAAATACTTTGTACTAAACGGTCCATCCAGCTTTGTTTTATGGAATGCCAGGTAACGTCCATGGGGCAGAAGAAAACATTCAACTGTCCACACTCCAACATACTTTCATATAAAATATATTAAATATACACTTGAATGGAAGGTTGCTCAGAAAGTCCAGGTGAACAACATTCATATGAACAAAGTCATCCCACCGGCTGATGTAACTCAGTGTTGTCATAGGAAGTGGTCTTCCATACCCTTTGAGATCTCAGATCCTTTTAAGTTTGGGCTCTATCTCTGCTGCATAATTGGCATTTTCTAATATTGCTAGGGGGAACATTTGAAGCAAATAGTTTCTGTTTATCACAATGCAGCACTACTGCATTTTGCTATCAGTCTTGGCATTATGACAGTGAATGAAACCATGTTTAAACAATGCATACATCCTTTGGCTCATTTCTGAGACGTTGGCTGAAATACTGATTAAATTAATACATGATGATATGCCCAACAGAATGAGCTTGATACAACCTCCTCAGGGTCACTTGTACGAGTACATGTGTGGATTAGAACTCTGTGAAGGCAGAGAAATGTCTGTTAGCAAGACCTTGCGTTTGATAATCAGGCCGTCACTTTTATTAGCCCAGAGGCTTACTTGCAGCCCACCAACCCAAACACACAGAGCGCCATATGGTAACCCACCACCATTCCGTCAGATGTCCTATGGCCTACCAGAGACTTCACAGCGCCCTGCACTGCTGAGAGCTTTAGAGATTGCCGTGCATTGTTACTGACTACACACACTTGGTGAAGAGATGATACTGATCTGATAGGAATCTCTCCGAAACATTTAAAGAGCTTGTAAATGTGTCAAAGTTTTTTTTTTTTTTTTAAAAAAAATATGTTTAAAGATGGTTGTTTGATGATCCTTATAAGATTGGTCTATTTCACTTTTGAACGGAAGCAAAAATTGAGAAAGAAATCCTTTAACCATCTAGCAAACATCAAGCCCGTTTTAGTTGGCAAGCTCAGGAAGAGGTTGCCGATGATTACAGAGAGAATGATCAATGTTGGCAACGTGAACTGGTTTTTTTGCTGGCGTGCTTTGCCAATAACTTGCAATGCAATTTTTCTTTTCTCCTGCTTTATAGGACCTTCCCTCGTGAGCGGGCACTTCCTTGTTCATTTTTTATGGAAGGCTGATCATCTTATTGACACTGAACAGAAAAAAGAAGAAGCAGGTTGTACAGTAGGTGAGAATTCTTAGTAAAAGGAATATGGGGGTCGGATATTTTAACAGAAACATTGCCTTCCCATGGACCCAAATGTATTAAAACCTCTCCTGCGCTATTTGCTTATGTTTTTTTTTTAAGTGTGCACATTTTCATACCTGGGTGGATTTGGGGATGGTACAGCTCTATCTAAAGCAGAGCTTTCCAAACTTTTCATGTTGGTGACACACTTTTTAGACATGCATCATTTCACGACACACTCTTACAGCAGGGCACAAGGCAGGCACTAGGACCTGCGTGGAATCCTGGCAGGGCTTGGAGGCAGCAGCAGCAGCGACACACCCAGACACTGCAGCCGACACACTAACGTGTCCCGACACACAGTTTGGAAAGCTCTGATCTAAAGGATGTGATGTAATAGAAGAAGAACCCTACTGGGTTGGATCAGTAGATCTGGTTTATTTCATAAAATCATAGAATGGGAAGAGACTCCCAGCTCATCTAGTCCAGCCCTCTGCAATGGGCAGGGAAACCAAGGAAACTATCCAGGAGAGGTGTCTGTCCAACCTCCTCTTTAAAACCTCCAGAGTTAGAGAACCCACAACCTTTGTAGGCAGAATGTTCAACTCCTGTAGAGATCTGTCAGGAGGTTCTTCCTTCTATTTCAATGAAATCTGGGTAGCTGCAACTTATTCCCATTTTTTTCCTTTTATCCCATTACAATTACAGTTGGGTAACAATTTGGTCAATCTGGAAGGGCTACCTCAAGGTTTTTAGAGACCACATGCCGCCAGGGGGGCTTGGATAAGGAACTTTTCTCTTAAATACAAGGTTTATATTGAATGATTCTTGGCTAAGGCTCCCAGTTCAAGGCTGTTAAACTCCAAAAGCCCACTAAGAGCAGGATAGAGCTAGAGCTGTTCCTGTATTTCTTTGCTGCTATCTACTGGGCATCCTGTGTTGGCAAGCTAGATAGTCCTATCTTGGCTAACTGCTCTTAACAGAGCTATCTTCCATTGATTTGTCGATTGAAAAGGGCTACATCAGCCGGCTGAACCCTGCCCCACTGATCTGCTGGGAATTCTGATATTTGAAATATGTCTATGAAGGTTCTCAGTCATCCAGGTGGAATTTTCTGTAGCTTGAATCATGTCAACTGGATTTCTATTTTCTCAGTGGAAACGTTTCGCTCCTTATCCAAGGAGCTTCTTCAGTCTGAGCAAAGTTGGTAAGGGAATCCTAAATATGTTTCTAGGATAAGGAGCGAAACGTTTCCACTGAGAAAATAGAAATCCAGTTGACATGATTCAAGCTACAGATATTTGAAATAGTTCATCATGTCCAGAAGATACATATGCCCATAAAATCCGTTAATTAGCTGTATTATGTGAAGTTCTTTTGTGCATCTGCCCCGAATCTACTGCAAATCAATTTAACCTGGTAAGAAGACATGTCCAACAAACCAGCTATCCATCTCATAATGGATCTTTCATGGAAAGTCTACGCCAGCTGTTCTCAGCCCAAGGTCCTCCAGATGTGGAAGGACTACAGTGCCCAAAATTCTTCTGTCAGCTGGGAATGTTAGATGTCGTATCCCCAGTATGTATGGAGGATGTACAACTTGGGCATAGCTGATATTCTCGCTAAAGTTTCACTAGGCTCTCAAAGGAATCCATGACACAAAAAGGTTAAGAACCCCTGCTCCAAATTTTAAATATCTGTAATACCGATAAGACAAGGAATATAAAAATCATAAAGGCGGTATAAAAAAATAAAATAAATAAAATTACTTCTATCCATTTGTTTTTGTTCCCCCCCCCCACTGGGCAAACATTATCAAGAAGAGTGACTATAAATAGCAGAAACACATTAGCATGGCATCTGGAAATTGCCAATTGCCTACCCCCACCTTTTGAAAAGCCCAACACATTTTTTTTTTCATTTTTGCAATCCCAAACATATCAATTGCCATTCCTTGCTTGGCATAATTGCCATGGTAACAGAACAGCAAATTAAAATAGGAAAAACAGGGTTTACATTCATCATAAAATAAACGATGCCCTAGAGTTAAAATAAGCTAGCAACAATAGTTTGGTTCACCTGCTTCTGTTTGATATTTGATAATTTAACAGTAGTTTTGGGGGGGAAAACAATCATGAATTGTTTTAAAATTTTAAAAAATCAAAAGTCAAAGCCAAAGCCAGAATCACAGATGCACTTGATTTCCAGGATTTCAAGGGCTACGGTTGCCAAATGTGAGCTGCAAAATTCTGGATGACCACCAGACAAGAGCAAAGAGATATAGAAAACTACCTCATCTAGAGATTTGCAGTCCTAGTGAAGAAAAAAACCATTTGGGACTCCATAATTTGTGCATAACCTGTATGTTGGCCATTTAAATTCAGATTTTCCAAAAAGGCAGGTAGCCTTCTCTAACCTACAGATGGGGAAATGGTAACAGTAGCAACACCAGTATCACAGTTAAATGAATACCAATCTCACATCTCTACATGTCCTTCAATGCAACAGAAACCTCAGCAAGTTGACTCATACAACACAAGCAGCAGAGTAGTAAAGTGGTTGGTGGTTCCACCTAGAAGAGCTTAAGAAAGAATCCAGAAGTTACATAACTCAATTTGCCATTGAGTGGAGCTGTTTAGTCCACTCAGATGGAAGCTAGAAATACCACCAGTCTCCTTCTGAACGTAGGAAGACAGAAGACAATGGTGTGGGTTGATGTGATGGGCTTCAGGAACGCTGCTGGTTCTCAGGAAGGAGGGAGCACATTCCAAGGAGGGGAGCGAGATAAGAGAAAACAGAGCTGGAACATGGGAAGATGAAGAGGTTGAGGATAGCCCCGCCCTAGAGCCTTCCCAGGTTATTTCCCCTGAGGTTAGGTAGAGTAGCTTTAGTCTGGCAAGGTTCTGTCTATACGGTGTGAGCAAATAAAGAACTGAAGTTTGGCTGGATTGATTCTTTGTCGTTCTTGGGCTGGGCCTGATAGTTAATATATACCTTAAATCTTGCATCCCTTTACCCCTCCCCCCTCCCAGTGAGCTCATTGTTCCTGTTAATTGGCGGGGGGGGGGATAAGATGGGGGGGGTTAAGCCTTGCAAATAAGGGGAAGCTGCTGCACCATATAAGCTAAGGCAAACCATCACTGGGGCCAACCCAAAGAGAAGAACCCAGAACTGGGAGGCTGCACAAGCCAACTGGAAGTGCAAATGCCTTTGTTTGCCATATACAGTGGAAATATGACAGTAAGCGTTTGGGAGGTCAATGGTTGTGAAACACTGATTATTGTGAGAAGAACAAAATGGAAGCCAGAGGCACCGTTTAAAATTCCATTCTTGTGAGGTAATTATTTAAACCTTGAAGTGTACAATGGGCTGGAGCCCCCATGCTATTTAAAATACTGTGTGTAAATGTCTCAGCCCTAGTATCTAGAAAGGACAGGCTCATTTGTGTAGTCATGCATATGCCTCACTGGGGAAAGCTGGGTGGATGGGTGGGCAGGGAACCACCAAAGATGCCTTGGTGAATGCTCTGAAGTCTAAACATCCACTCTTGATGATGCAAAGCACCCGTTGGTCTGTTGAGATTGTTACCATGCACTGAGATACCAGGCAGGGAGGTTCCCATAGGGCAGGGGTGGGCAACGTCAGGCCCGCAGGGCTCCCGTCTAAGGCCCGCAGGGCTCCCGCCCGCAAACCCCACCCCTTCCACGCGATTGGCTCCCACCCGCAAACCCCGCCCCCCAGTGCTTGTGATTGGCTCCTGCCCGCAAACTCCGGACCCCGGTCCACTGAAATCCCAGAAACCCCGCCCCCCACTCCCCAGTCCCCGGTTATAAATATCCAAATGGCCCTTGGCAGAAAAAAGGTTCCCCACCCCTGCCATAGGGCAAGACCACTGGGTGCTTTGAGTTAAAGACATCCTCAGGGGTGCTATTCCACTCTCTGGTGGGGTTAGTTGTGAGATCTAGTTGCAAAGGGCCATGATCTGTGCAGAGTGTACTGCTCCTGGGACTGAAGATGCAGTTGTGATTGAAGAGCTTTCCAAATCATAATGGGGCTGGGACCATGGCCTGCATCGAGAGCCCAATGAGGAGAAGAGTTGGAGGTCTAGCTGGAAGTGTTGCTTTTCCGTTTTTGCATTGGTCTCACTACTGAAGAGACCTTCTATCAAAAGGCTTCCTGGGTGAGACTCAAACTGTAGACACATATACTTGTAGAATGAGATGTGGTCATGAACGCATCTGAACATTGTTTTTATGCAAAATTGTAATATATAATGTATTGTTTTTATTATTTATTTATTTAATTTATATGACCGCCCATCTCCCCCAACGGGGAACTCTGGGCGGTTATTAGTATTCTGCACTGGTATATTATATACTATTCTCCAGCAAAGGAGATCGTTACCTTGTCGTGGTGCTGGAGCTTGAGCACCTCAATGAAACCATGAGCTAAACCGTGAAGGGACACCCAAGACGGGAAGGTCGTGGCAGAGAGGTCAGACTAAATACAATCCCTGGGGAAGGTAATGGCAACCCACCCCAGTATTCTTGCCGTGAAAAACTAAATCTCAGTACAACCAGAGATATCTCGGTATACCATCGGAAGATGGGACTCCCAGGTCGGAAGATGGTCAAAATGCTACTGGGGAGGAACAGAGGACACGTTCAACTAGCCCCAGATGTGATGACGCAGCTAGCTCAAAGCCGAAAGGACGGCTAGCGGCCGACGGTGCTGGTGGTGAACGACGAATCCGATGTTCTAAAGATCAACACACCATAGGAACCTGGAATGTAAGATCTATGAGCCAGGGCAAATTGGATGTGGTTATTGGTGAGATGTCAAGATTAAATATAGACATTTTAGGTGTCAGTGAACTGAAATGGACTGGAATGGGCCACTTCACATCAGATGACCACCAGATCTACTACTGTGGACAAGAGGACCACAGAAGAAATGGAGTAGCCTTCATAATTAATAATAAAGTGGCTAAAGCAGTGCTTGGATACAATCCAAAAACGATAGAATGATCTCAATTTGAATTCAGGGTAAGCCATTTAACATCACAGTGATGCAAATATACGCCCCAACCACAGATGCTGAAGAAGCAGAAGTAGATCAGTTCTATGAGGATCTGCAGCACCTACTGGATAATACACCAAAAAGAGATGTTATTTTCATTACAGGAGACTGGAATGCTAAGGTGGGTAGTCAGACGACACCTGGAATTACAGGCAAGCATGGTCTGGTAGAACAAAATGAAGCAGGACATAGGCTGATAGAATTTTGCCAAGACAACTCACTGTGCATAACAAACACTCTCTTCCAACAACCTAAAAGACGACTTTATACATGGACTTCACCAGATGGTCGACACCGAAATCAGATTGACTACATCCTTTGCAGCCAAAGGTGGCGGACATCTATACAGTCGGTAAAAACAAGACCTGGAGCTGACTGTATTTCAGATCACGAACTTCTTATTGCAAAATTTAGAATCAGACTAAAGAGAATAGGGAAGACCCACAGATCAGTTAGATATGAGCTCACTAATATTCCTAAGGAATATGCAGTGGAGGTGAAGAATAGATTTAAGGGACTAGATTTAGTAGATAGGGTCCCGGAAGAACTATGGACAGAAGTTCGCAACATTGTTCAGGAGGCAGCAACAAAAAACGTCCCAAAGAAAAAGAAAACCAAGAAGGCAAGATGGCTGTCTGCTGAGACACTGGAAGTAGCCCAAGAAAGAAGGAAAGCAAAAGGCAACAGTGATAGGGGGAGATATGCCCAATTAAATGCAAAATTCCAGAGGTTAGCCAGAAGAGATAAGGAATTATTTTTAAACAAGCAATGTGCGGAAGTGGAAGAAGACAATAGAATAGGAAGGACAAGAGACCTCTTCCAGAAAATTAGAAACATCGGAGGTAAATTCCAGGCAAAAATGGGTATGATCAAAAACAAAGATGGTAAGGACCTAACAGAAGCAGAAGAGATCAAGAAAAGGTGGCAAGAATATACGGAAGATCTGTATAGGAAGGATAATAATATTGGAGATAGCTTTGATGGTGTGGTCAGTGAGTTAGAGCCAGACATCCTGAAGAGTGAGGTTGAATGGGCCTTAAGAAGCATTGCTAATAACAAGGCAGCAGGAGACGACGGTATTCCAGCTGAACTGTTTAAAATCTTGCAAGATGATGCTGTCAAGGTGATGCATGCCATATGCCAGCAAATTTGGAAAACACAAGAATGGCCATCAGATTGGAAAAAATCAACTTATATCCCCATACCAAAAAAGGGAAGCAATAAAGAATGTTCAAACTATCGAACAGTGGCACTTATTTCACATGCCAGTAAGGTAATGCTCAAGATCTTGCAAGGTAGACTCCAGCAATTCATGGAGCGAGAATTGCCAGATGTACAAGCTGGGTTTAGAAAAGGCAGAGGAACTAGAGACCAAATTGCCAATATCCGCTGGATAATGGAGAAAGCCAGGGAGTTTCAGAAAAACATCTATTTTTGTTTTATTGACTATTCTAAAGCCTTTGACTGTGTGGATCATAACAAATTGTGGCACGTTCTTGGTGGTATGGGGATACCAAGTCATCTTGTCTGCCTCCTGAGGAATCTGTATAACGACCAAGTAGCAATGGTAAGAACAGAGCACCGAACAACGGACTGGTTTAAGATTGGGAAAGGAGTACGGCAGGGCTGTATACTCTCACCCTACCTATTCAACCTGTACGCAGAACACATCATGCGACGTGCTGGGCTTGAGGAATCCAAGGCTGGAGTTAAAATCGCTGGAAGAAACATTAACAATCTTAGATATGCAGATGATACCACTTTGATGGCTGAAAGCGAGGAGGAGTTGAGGAGCCTTATGACGAAGGTGAAAGAAGAAAGTGCAAAAGCTGAGTTGCAGTTAAACCTCAAAAAAACCAAGATTATGGCAACCAGCTTGATTGATAACTGGCAAATAGAGGGAGAAAAAGTGGAGGCAGTGACAGACTTTGTATTTCTAGGCGCAAAGATTACTGCAGATGCTGACTGCAACCAGGAAATCAGAAGATGTCTACTTCTTGGGAGGAGAGCAATGGCAAATCTTGATAAAATAGTTAAGAGCAGAGACATCACACTGACAACAAAGGTCCGCATATCTATGAAGGTTCTCAGTCATCCAGGTGGAATTGTCTGTAGCTTGAATCATGTCAACTGGATTTCTATTAATAGAAATCCAGTTGACATGATTCAAGCTACAGACAAAGGTCCGCATAGTTAAAGCAATGGTATTCCCTGTAGTAACCTATGGCTGTGAGAGATGGACCATAAGGAAGGCTGAGCGAAGGAAGATAGATGCTTTTGAACTGTGGTGTTGGAGGAAAATTCTGAGAGTGCCTTGGACTGCGAGAAGATCAAACCAGTCCATACTCCAGGAAATAAAGCCAGACTGCTCACTTGAGGGAATGATATTAAAGGCAAAACTGAAGTACTTTGGCCACATAATGAGAAGACAGGATACCCTGGAGAAGAAGCTGATGCTAGGGAAAGTGGAAGGCAAAAGGAAGAGGGGCCGACCAAGGGCAAGATGGATGGATGATATTCTGGAGGTGACAGACTCAACCATGGGGGAGCTGGGGATGGTGACGGCCGACAGGAAGCTCTGGCGTGGGCTGGTCCATGAAGTCACGAAGAGTCAGAAGCGACTGAACGAATAAACAACAAAATTATATACTATTGCCCTAACTGTATATTCCTTAGACTCAGTCAGACTGAAGCAGTATATAAATCATATAAATAAATAAAGCCCACTGGATTCAAAGGCAATCCTGAGTAGGCAACTACAGCTATTGCACTGTAAATGGTAGCTATCCTGTTATCATGTAAAATATGTTATACTATTTAAACAAGATCCCACTCTCTGCAATATTTATTTTGAGAAAGTGGTTGAAAATGATTTTTCAACACGGCTTATCGCTGTTAAATGTTATATAATTCAGTATGTAACTGCAGAGGAGGAGGAAAGGAGGAGTTGCCAACAATACAGTTACAAATTGTTTTTCTATTATGTATGGATTATCTTTGTATGTTTTGTACTCTTTTCCCTTCGCATTTAAATTTCATGTGATACGCCTTCGTTTGATACTGCTTGAAATGATGCAACTTTTCATACTGTACCAGCATTGAAGTACTTTTAATGAAACTTCTCAAAATTGCAACTGGCATGAGAGAAAGAGCTGAGATGGAAGATGTAATTCAGACTGCTTATTAAAATAATTTCCTACTGAGCCGTTTACATCACACACTGGTTTCTCTCCCTCCCCTTACCTTTTTATTACATAGTATTAACACATTCTATATGGCTTTTAAAATTAATAATGGGAGGAAAACCAGGGTGGCATGCTAGGAAGGCTTTACAATATGATATTATCCCACAAAGGAAAGCTTTTTCCAAGGTTTAGAAAAGCACAAGAGAATTTGATTTCAGTATTTTTTTTTTAAAGAAATCTCCTTAATGAGCCTCTGTAAGTCAAAGGAAATTTTGAGCTTTGGCAAAAAGGAAAAAAAAATGTAAAAGAGATGGGGAAATTGATGTTGGATATTTTGTACTTTCCCAACTCTTGAAAAGAAAAAAGTGAAAGGAAGAGCATAGCATAGCATAGCAGGCTAGGCAGGTTTTTAACCAAGAAACAGCCTGGGGTGAAACCATGGCGTGGGGGCTCTGGCCCAACCAGCCCCTAGCTTTGTGCATCAGTGTATTGCCGGAGAAGGACACACAACTTTTTAGGCCAGTGGGAATATGGAGGACACCTAGTATAGGAAATACAGTTCAGGAAAAACAATTTCTGCATCTTATTACTATAAATCTTAACTTGTACCTTTGATAACCAATCACTTCCTTGAAGACAAAGATACCCCTTGCTTTCTCTGTATACAAATGGAAAAGTGCTACTGTGAAAAAAGTCACCTAGGACTTTGTTAAAAGGTTTCACCGTCAAGAAAGACGGGGCATACTGTATTATCTACTCAAGCCTTCAATCCAGTAACTGCTTGGAAAATAAAAGAGATGAAAAGACCTTTCACACAAGACTCTGGAAACTGCAGGGGCTATGCCGGTGTCTCTGAATAAAGTCTGGTGGATCTGGGTAAAATATTAGGCTGTTGCCGAGATAGGGCCATTTTTCTTATATAGCATTAATCCTAGCTGAATGTCTAAAACAGCAATAGCAGGTGTTTAAGGATACAAAAACAACTGAACGAAAATAAGCACAAGCTCCAGTGAGTTTCATGGCAAGGTATCGGAGGAATTTCATAGCTTGCTTTGTATCTGTCATCTTCTGAAAATCTCATCTGTAAGCTCATGCCTAGAATTGAGAGCTGTGCATCCTCTCTCATTATTAACCCTTTATATTTTATGTCTTGATGAAGCAGTGAAAGTGGTAACAAGAAGTGAGGTAGACGTCATGCAACGGTTGCAAAATTCACAGGCTTTACAGCTGTTTGCCCGCTCTCGGCTTTGGACAAAAAAACCATCACTGGAGACAATGCGCCGTTTGTTGCTTGACAGAACTCCAGAGCTGAGCAAATCCCATCAAATCTGACTTCTCTTTCGGGCCTCAGAGACCATTATGATCGCATTGTAATAGTTCTCTGACTATTATGGAATGGCCTGTCCCCTCATTTAACACATGACAAATGGCAGCATGCACAGCGTCATTGCTTTGCCCTCTGCTGTAATTGCCATAATTGCCATGGCTTTGTCAGAGAGGACCCTAATAAACTACAGTGACCCAAAGTGTCATTAGCGAAGAGCAAACAGGGCCAAGTTCACTCTCAAAACTCTGCCATCAGCAGAGCAACAGGGAGGGAAAGAGGTTTGAAAGATCAAAGGTGTCCAATGCTGACTGCGGCTCGCGGCGATGTGCTGTCAAACAGTTGCCATAGATTGAGCCCAATTATGTCTAGCTTGTTTCCCCGTCCTCTCCTCTTAAAAAGCATTAAAACCTAGCATATCCTTCTTCAAATCCGGCACACGCTTCCTAAAAAGCTGGCGCAGGCTTGCACGGATCACATTTCTAAATCACAACTCATTTTTAAGAGTCAAGCACAGTACCTAAAATTGAGCAAATGATTCTTACAAAGTGGGACCCACCTCTTACATCACCTCCCCACCCCCAAATCTCCCAATTTCTTTAAAGCTGGCATTCACTCTTAAAGATCCCTACTTTTAAAAATGAAAAATAGTGTTTTTTTATTGGACTGGGGATGGAGGAAGAAAGAGATTACCAAACAGCTCAGAAGATATAGATAGATTGATTTAAATGGAGCCTAATTAAAATAATCCAAGCAATACAAGAGCCAGTTTGGTCTAGTGGTTAAGGCAACAGGCTAGCAACCAGGAGTCTGTGAGTTCTAGTCCCGCCTCAGGCATGAAAGCTGGCTGGGTGACCTTGGGCCAATCCCTCTCTCTCTCAGACCTAGGAAGGAGCCAATGGCAAACCAGGAGACTGAGAGTTCTAGTCCCGCCTCAGGCATGAAAGCCGGCTGGGTGACCTTGGGCCAGTCATTCTCTCTCAGCCCAGCTCAACTCACAGGGTTGTTGTTGTGGGGAAAATAGGAGGAGGAAGGAGTATTGGGTATGTTCACCGCCTTGAGTTATTTATATAAAAAAATAAAGGCGGGATAAAAATTAATTAATTAAATAAATAAATATATTTACTCAGAGGTAAGTTATAAGTTGCCCTTTTCTTTAATCCCCACTACCCTCTTAATTGTCTCAGCAGGTGGCCATACTTAGCTAACCTTGTTTGGACTCTAGAAGGTAAACAGGGTCAGGCCTGGATGGGACTTGGATAGGAGACCATGAGGGAATGAGGCCCACAGACTGGGAAGTTAAGAAAACCATCCCAGAAGAGCAGCTACAAATCACTTCCATGTTGTTGAGAAGAAAACTAGATGAACGTATTCTTGAAGTCATCAGGAGCCAACTTTGACTTGAGGTAGGCTTCACTTTTGATCCAATCAATCTGTTGGTGACTCAGGGGACCTGGAATGCCTGTGTGTGATATTCAGGCAGACTGACAGTGTTCTGCCTGCAATTGTGCTGCTTCCTTGCAGACCGGAAGAGGAGAATAGAAGGAAAGACACTTTTGGATCTGTGTCTGAACTATTCTGTTCTTCCCTTTAATGGTGGCACCATTACTGTAGCCCTGCTGCCTCCCATCGGCTACTGCAATTCTCATGCCTTCCAGATTTCTGAGAAGTACGTTTGTCATATCAGCCCCTCTAGGATCCTCAGTGTCAATAAATTCTAGGAAATGCACTCTGGTAATCACCATTGCAAGGACATTTCTTACTAGGTTGTCTTGCTGCAAAATGCATCCTTAAAGCCTTTGTTCTATATGGCTGATCTCAGGTGTGGAGTCCAGAATAGCGAAGTAATAGCTTACTGACTTCAGATCTACTACTATAATCTTCTGTTGGACTTTTGTTGCCAGTAATGGTATGATCTCATTTTGTTAGCCCTGCGAGGTAGTCCAGACAAGAAGCACAACGAGGAGTACTAGCTCTATCTTTATTGTAAGGTTACATTAACAGAATCCTGCAAAACTGAAAGTATTTCTCCCCTCCCCTCCTTTCCTTTTATTCTCTCTTCTAGGAGCTGACACATCTTTTACATGCCGGCTGTCCAGTCTGCGTCTCTCCCTCCTGTTTCCCAAGGTCATTCCCACAGACCATTACACATTTTGAACTTTTTTTCCAAAGTAGTTGTGTGTGTAGATTTCTTGGGTAGCGATTCTTTTTAGATGCTCCTAGAGTAAAGTATCAAACTCAGCCATCAGCTCTACAATTTTAAGAAACTTTCAGTTGTTTGGCACATACGGGTGATTTAAAATACCATGCAGTGCTAGATTTTGGGAAATAAACATTCTCACAGTAGCAACAAGCCTTTTCAGAATGTTTCACCAGTAAAGAGACTCTGATGCAATCTTCTCTTGATACTCATCTCCTCTCTGTGATTTGCTGCCTTCTCATGGCATGCGAGATTTGTAGCCAGAGTATCCCAGTCCTCTGCTTCTGTAGAACAGAGCTTTCCAAACTTTTCATCTTGGCGACACACCAATGGCGGCGGCGTGGTAGCGGCGCGGCGTCCTGGTGTGTCGCGTGCAAACCCGGAAGCGCTGATGGGAACCGGAAGAAGCGGCACCCCCACCAATCAGTGCCGCCGTTCCCCCCATCAGCGCTTCCGGGTTTGCACGCGACACACCAGGACACCGCAGGCAACACAGTAGTGTGTCGCGACACACACTTTGGAAAGCTATGCTGTAGAACCTAGTATGTCTGGAACATTAGATTGGAAAAGTATGCATCCAAATTAGTATGCAACATTCTAGATTTTTGAGTACATAAGCCATGACCTCTCCAGTGGCCACAATTTGTAATGGAAGAACCTTGAGGAGCAGGAGGAAGAGCCACAAACTAGACAACGGTCAGATAAAAGAAATTTGAGTCTGAGGCAGAAATGTAATTTGAGAAAGCGTCTCAGGCTTGACCCTCCCTAGTTCTCTTGAAGATAAAGAGGGGAAGGGGGACAGCACATTTAGACTTGCAAGATTCTGTTACTGTAACCTTATAATAAAAGTAGTATTAGCATTCATAACTTTGGTTTCCTAGTCTGGTCTACTTTGAAGGGCTGACACCATTGGGGATTTCATGCCGACAAAAGTATTGGACAGAAACTTCTATTTTCCCTCTCTTTAGGGAACATGAAGATCTTCACTTGTTGTGGCCCATGCAGTGCAAGGAAGTGCTCTAGTGGGTCCACAATCCGACGCCATCGAGACTTCATGTACAGTAGCAGCTGTTTCTTCTGCCCCACCACACCTTTCTCAATTCTCCACTTTTCTACAGCAATGGGCATGGTCACACCCACTTTGGGAGGAGATTTGGGCGCTGCAGTAGGGTCACCTAGAAGATTAGTCATCTCACCACCACTCACAGGCTTGCAGGGGCTGAGAAGCTGGCAGTGAACATTGTTTCTGTGTGTCTGAGAGCAGCTCGGTCCTGCTCTCAGACAGAAAAGCTTCCTTTTTCTGAATGCTGCACCAAGAGGGGTGTTTCCTTCTTTCGCTGTACTCTGCCAGCTGTAGTGGCTCTCAACGCTTAGCTGAAGAGGATAAATAAGCAGGTCAGTAGCAGGGCCTGGCTGAAGGAAGATGTAAGTGTTTTAAGTGGCCTAATTGGCTCCCGCTGGTACCTCCTCTCTGTTCTCTTCACGAGAGTCAGAGGAGCAGCAGGTAACCATCCCTTGCCCCCTTTCACTGTGTTCTTTGCAATTATTTCTCTTATTCACATTATACAGTAGCTTTCTTTCACCCTCATTTTGTGCAGCAATCATTCTCTTATGGGCATGTTTCTTCATCTGCATCCTCTTTCACTTCATTGTTCTACCAAGCATCCTTTTTCATATTTCCCATTAGCATAACTCCACATTCTTCTGTAACACAATTCTTTTCACTTTGCTCCAAGCAGCTTCCACATTCTCTTTCCTTATGGCCACTTCCATTCATTCTGTTGGAACATTAATCTACCTCCTAATACCTTTTTGTACAGGCTCATATTTTCTATCCCAGCTGTCTTTTCACTTTCACTCTCATTTCTTTCAGGTCTTCCCATTCAACACCTCCCATCACCCTTATATCCTCATTAATTCTCTCAATCTTCCATCAGAAACAAACAAATCAATCCTGCTTTTAGATTAATTCCTTTGCCATGTGTATATGTGAAGAGGCTAATGCTTAAACCACCTATCTGAAACAGAGAACGTCTAAGGAGATGCTCACCAAGCCATAACCATTACTATTCATTCTTGGGTCTCCCAATGGCCCAATCACTTTTTCTGTGGTCTCATTTTGTTCCCACCTACCATCTGCACCCATATTCATGTTTATTAACAGAAAAATTTCCCCCTGGATGGCTTCCATTCAGAACATTGTACAATGTTGCACCAACCTATGAATTCTTATTTTCATATGCACCCATCTAGATGACAGCAATTCATAATTGTTGACAAATAGTTTAACTACTTCATCTATAGTTAAACCTGTGTCTTTACTTCCCTTCATGTATTCATCAACTCCACTCCACAAGACCAGACTACCTTCTTTCAGATCTCTTACATTCTTCTGTTTTCTCTGAGTTTCACAAACACACATCTTCCTACTCTACCCTAAGCTTTCACATTTTTTAGTAAAAGGAGGAGGTGTGGATAAGATGAACAAACTTATTTATACTCCCCCACCCCACCCCATGCAAAAATTCTGCTAAAGGTCAGTACAGTACAGGTAGTCCTCGGGTTACAACGGCAATTGGGACCGGGATTGCGGTTGCTAAGTGATGCAGTCTTAAAGTGTGATATCATGTGATTGCATCAGTTAGCGATGGCAATCCCTGACAGTCCCGGGTGCCATTGTAACTGCAAGACCCACGGGTCATTAAGTGGGAAGAGGTGGGAGTCCCAGGTAAGGAGCGTGGGGGTGCCACGGGGAGGTGGGGAGGCCTGGGAGGACCGACACAGGCCATGTGTGAGTCGTGGGAGGCCAGGGGAGGGCTTGGGAGGGCTGGCGCAGGCCACGTGTGGGCAGGGAGGGTGCTGCAGGTGGGAGAAAAAGGGGGAGTGACTTACCAGAGTGACTTGCAACCTTCCCTGCTGGCTTCCCCAGAGTTCCCCACACAAGCGCCCAATCGCAATCACGTGACCGCAGGGGTGCTGCGATGGCCGGAACTTCGAGGACTGGTCATATGTCCATTTTTTCAGTGCAGCTGTAACTTTGAATGGTTGCTGAATGAATGGACATAAGCCGAGGAATACCTGTAGCACTTTTTGGTCCATATGCCTCAAGTGCAGCCAAAACCCAGTTTTATCCCAACATGCTCATGCTATTCAATGCAAGTTAAGTTCTCCAATCTAGAGATTACCATGCAAACCTACACACTGTTGCCTGCATCCCACCCACTAGAAGGTACATGCAAAATACACTCTTTGGAAGTACAATAAAAAGCATTCTACAAATTGCAGAGGATCCTATTTTCTAGTTTAAAAATCCAACCCTTGATATCGAAATGGTTTCCTATTCCAGGATACTAGGTATAAACTTATACCCACAGCTTCTATTAGTGACTATCACATTCAATCTTCAATTGCCGTCTTGAGATTGACTCGATATTAAAGACATCATCACTATAACACCTGCCTAACTGCCAATCTGTTCTGTGTTGCCTGTCATTCCTTGCTTCTTTGTACGGCCTCATCTAAGAAAGAATTATGGAGCATTTGGAAACATGCATATTGCTTTGTGTCCTTTCAGATTTTTTAATTCCTTCTAATGGTGGACTACTCATGAGATTAAGTCAGTCTGTTTAGAAGTGAACAGGGGCAGGGATCCAGGGATGGAACTAGGGTCTGCGCCCCCCCATGGGTTATTTTGGTACCCTCCAGGCATCATTTTGGCGCACCCCCCAGTGCAGCGCCCAGGGCACATGCCCCGCTTGCCCCCCCTAGTTGCGGCCCTGCAGGGATCCCTAACTTTCGGGGGTGGGGGGGAACACGTGGAATTTCAAGAGTGTGTTGTGAATGTTCTCATAAAATGGCAGCTGTGGTGCGTGTGGACAATCACAATGTATCCATGTCTTCACCACGTACCTGGTGAGATTGCTTCCCATCACCCTTTCTTTTGTCTCGGGATACATTCTTCTGCCTCCTATTATCTTTATAATCTGGGGGCAGGTAGGCACACTTCTGAATAAAGCCACAGCCAGCCCACCATTTTATTTTCTAAGAATCCCTCTGAGATCCACAATGTTATGCTATATTTCCAACAATGCCTGTTGCTGGTGTTTTGCTTTGAAGCATGTGAGTTTCTCCTCTTTTTATTTAAAAGGATGAAAAAGAAAATAAAAAATCAAGTGGGGCAGCAAGGGAGATATCAACAAGAACATTAATCTCTGTTGCCTCTACACTGAGGGCCCAAGGACTGGGCCCTTAAAAGAATAAGATCAAGTTTTTAAATACTGGAATCTCAATAGATACACAGAAGTATGCAACGATTAATAAGAAAAAGAACTTTAAAAACTGACTGAGGATTTAGGCAGAGAATGGGGGAAAAATCTATCTACACCAGAGATTGGGCAGACTTTATGAAGACCTAATTCAATGTTACATTAAGTACATTGCTTATGTTGATTAATTAATTTCTCCCTCCTAAATAATGGGACGGTGGCATGCTGACTTTCCATCCTCTGTTGTTATTTGGAGAAACTTTATCACATGGCAATTTTACCATGCCACTCTGCGCCCGCCTTGTGGAATATCTTGCCCCCGGAGGTGAGGCTGGCTCCCTCGTTCCCGGCCTTCCGGAAGGCTCTTAAGACCTGGTTCTGCCACCTTGCCTGGGACAGGGGAGGTAATAGTTCCTCCTGGGGGTGGCTGGCCCCATAGTGTCCTCCTTTTTATATGAGATTTTACCATCCCTTGGATTTTTATCTATTATTTATTATACTGCTTTAGATGGTAACCTATGTTTACAGGTTTTTAATTGTTGACTCAGTTGTCAACTCACCCGTTGCGGGAGATGGGCGGTGATAAATTTGAACAATCAATCAATCAATCAATCAATCAAGAATGAATGAATGAATGAATGAATGAATGGAAACCAGGGGCAACCAGGTTCCTGAGCAGTCTTGGAAAATCAGCTTTTTATTTATCTTTTCTCCCCCGACTCTGCCTCCTATGGAGTGTGTGTTGCGGCGTGTTCATCCTGTGTTTTTCGAGTGCCTGTGCACAGGTGTGGTGGAACTGCTGTTGAAGGGAAACCGGGATGTGCAAGTGCCAATGAATGGGAGAAGATGAGCTTAATGGGTTGGGTGGGGAGAGCGTCAGAATGGGAGAAGAGACCTCTGCTGATGCAGGAGAGAGCTGAGCGAGGGGTTGTGGGTAGATTTAGATAACTGAGGTCAGTTAAAAGTGAATTCACAAAGATCTGTAGGTGGGACTCGGAGACAGAAAAAAGAAAGCATTCCCGCAAGGCTATGTCTAGAATTCAGTAGTACAAGGTGTGATGATGGTGAGGAGATTACGTGACTTCTGAAAAAAGATTCCTGATGCACAGAAGAGCGCCAAGGTGATGTAGTGGAGAAGGGATAGGACCAGGAGTGGAGAGACCCAATTCAAGCCCAACCTCAGCCATGGAAGTTCAGTTTGGGCTTATCACAGACTCTGAGCCCAATCTACATCACAGGGTTGTTCTTGTGGCGAAGTACTGGCGGCGGGAGCCCTACACAGACCATCATTCCTGAAGGAAAGGTGAAATATAAATCTAATAACTAAAGAAGTAAAGAAATAGAACTTTGGTGGTTATTCCCCTTGACAATAAAATGTCCATCAGGTGGTTACAAAGTGAGGAGGAAATAGATCTGCTTTGGCTCATCTCTAAACATCCTCCAGCATGACCGTCCCATGATGGTAAGAATGAAAACTTTAAGAATGGACGTTGGAGTTTGCTTTTTCCTGTCCACACTTGCATTTCCCTTTGTGTAATCTTGGGTGGAGAGGAGACCACCTTTGTTATTATGGAAAAGTTTTCAGCTGCTCAATATGGATCAGTAAAGAAAAAACCTCCCAACAGAGATGCGTGCTAGTTTTGCATATTAACTACTGTAACAGCGGAGGAGATGAGCTGTTGCTTTCATGCAAATTCAGAGGCACCTGGTCAGTTATTACTAGAAACCGAAAGGTGAACTAAGGATGAACATGCAGTTGTCTTCAGCAAGGCAACTCTGATGCTGCTGCAGCACCCATCTCTTTCATTCCCGATGAGGACGAAAGGAAAAAAATAAAGAAAAAAATGTTAAGAGCTAAAGTAGAATTATTTGTGCACAGTCATGTACATACTTCTCCTCCTTTGCCTGCATTTTTAGAGATGTCTGCTTGGCACGATTTGTTCCAAAGTATGTAATGGCATTCACCAACGAAGGCATGTCTGTGTCCTTTGGCAATTTTAGAAGTTCACTGTGTAACCTTCCATTTTTACACTCCAGCATATCAGCAGAATCCAAACAGGTTTTGTGTTCTTTCTTTGATAAATCCATTCTCTGTGGAAAGAAGGTAAGGGGGTGGTGGAAAGCTTATTTATAACTTTGGTATAATTGAATGGATGCAATTCTACAAAGAAACAGGCACAAGGTAACAATTTATATATATATACCACTTGTAATCATATAGCGTTTATTGTAAATAATAATAGCAATAGAATTGCCTCTAGAAGCAGCAAGCAAGACAAATGGGTAGAAAAGATAATAGCCTATATAACACAAAAACAACATATTACACTTGCTCAATGAACCCTGTATTCAAGGCTGTATCCATGTTTTTTAAAAAGCACTCCACATATTTGAATCACTCGCCTTCGAAGCCTTAAAGCGGCACAAAAAAGCTCGAAGGCTGCCAGAGCTGTAAATATTTTCATTAAAAAGCTACCTCAAGTTATGCATTCACCAGAGGCAAACACAGAACAATACTTTCAAAATTTCTATATAGTTAATGTTAATAAATGATAAAATAAATATACAAATGCAATATAGTAGTGTTAAAGGAAAAAAGGCCTTTAAAAATCCTGCCACAGTTCTATTGAAAAAAAAAATCCTGTCATGGTACTGATGAAAAAGAATGACCAAGTTGAATATTTTAAGAGGCAAAATGGAGACTTGACAAAATCAAAGTTAGATTTTGCCAATTACAATAGTAGGGGCCTAAGCGACACTTCTTTCTTTCTCAGTTCAAAATCAGTGGGGCTTTAAAAGGCTTAATTTTGGCCGGATTATGCATAGGTTTCTCTGTCCCAGTTTTAAAAAATGCATAGTGCATGTGTGGATAATGCGGTGGAACATTTGGGCCAGATGGTTCCCACCTCTAGACTAAGCTCTCTGCTTCTTCTTATGCTCAGTTTGTATTTTTGTAAATAAATTAAACTGTTACAGAACCCCAAAAGCCTCCTGTTATTCCCCATTATTGGAAATAAACTCAAGAAAAACCTGTTTTTCAAAGCTATTTCTCCCTTGCAGAAATGGAGCAAGTATAGCTGTATGTTTGGAAGACCATGGAAAAAGTGAGGAAGCGGCAAAGGAAGATGGCAAACAGTGGAAGAGCTGCTATTATATTATTGTTGTTGTTGTTGTTGTTGTTATTATTATTATCTATTAGCCACCCAATTCCAATGGATGTATGGGCGGCATACAAAACTAGAAAAACATAAAAACATAAAAACAGCTAACAACATCAAACCAGGCAGACAGCCTAGACTAAAATCTGAGGGACCGCCTCTCCCCGATCACATCTGCCCATCCCACCAGATCCAGCAGAGAGGGCGTGCTGTGGGTCCGGTCAGCCAGGGAGCTACATTTGGCCGGTCCTACATGGCGGGCCTTTTCTGCTGTGGTGCCTTCTTTGTGGAATACCCTTCCCCCGAAGGAAGGCTGGCTTCATCATTTTTGACCTTCCAAAGGTCCATCAAAACCTGGTTGTGCCATCAGGCCTGGGGACCCAGGCGATTGGTGAATTATTGAGGTGGCTCCCCTATTATTAACAACTCTTCACCTATAGTTCTTCTTTTTTTAGCTTTGTCTTTTATAGCGTTTTAATGTTTTTATAATGATGATGATGATGATGATTGTTTTACTATTTACTAAATTAACTGTGTTTTAGCTTGGTTGTACGCCACCCAGAGTCACTTGTTTGTGAGATGGGCGGCTAAATAAATAAATAAATAAACAAATAAATAAATAATCTAATCAACAGCAAAATCAATAAATCAAAACAAGGGCCCTCGACAAATATCAAACATCAACCCCAGGCCTGAGTCCAAAGCCAGGTTCTCAAAGCTTTCTGGAACCCTTTATCTTTCCAAGCTTCGAAGCTCTCAAACAAAAATAGAGATTCATCCTCAAAGTTCTTGGTAAAAGTCTTAGAAAGACCAAGCCCGTTCTAAATTGAGAAGGGCGATATACCCCTGAGCTGGACTAAAGTAGGAATGACCCAAAAACAGGAACACTGAAGGCCAAATCCCACGGCATGAATTGACACAAGAAACCATGCTACAGGCTAAAGAGGAAAACAGTCCTGAGTCTAGAAATATCATGGAGTAGGGTGCATAAAGTTCTATACCCCAACAATGTACAAAGAAGTTTTAATCAAAATAGTTCATATATTTTCACTATTTTTTCAGAGTCGTAAAAGCCAGCAACCCCAGAGAGAGAGAGAGAGAGAGACAGGAAGAGAGAGGATGAAAGGGCAGAAATATTCAGGATGTTAGTCAAGCAGCGGGACTGAAAGATTGAGGGTACATGTACACTACATACTTAAATGTATGGGTATGTGCAGAATGGGTTCAAAATCTGCACATACCCATACATCACTGCAATCCAAGCCCCAATCCTGTTGTATGTTTGTCAGTGCATTTGCGAAAGGAGTGGGGCTTGAACTGTGATGCCGCACCCAGCATCTTAAAGACCCACACACCATCCATTGACGGCTCTGCTTTTATGGCCAAAATTCCTGTATCCCAGAAGACCCTGGGTCCTCTTGGTCTGTCTATGTAGACCAGTGTTTCTCAACCTTGGCAACTTGAAGATGTGTGGACTTCCAACTCCCAGAATTCCACAGCCAGCATCACTGGCTGGGGAATTCTGGGAGTTGAAGTCCACACATCTTCAAGCTGCCAAGGTTGAGAAACACTGATGTAGACTGAGAAAGAGAGACAACTGGAAATCCACTTAACACTACAGTTCCTAGGATTGAATGGTGGAAGTCATTATGGTCTGCTAAATCTAGAAAATGTAGATGTGAACTCCTAGCCCACCACATTAAAATGATCATTGTGAGAAGACACAAACCTGTTTCATGGAGTCTGTTTTATAAGCAGTGGAACTACTCAATGCTGGTGCCTTTCTGAAATAAACTACCGTGGGTCATTACATCCACTGTTCGAAATTTTGGGGGGCCAACCCCTGAAAACATTTATTTACTTATTATTTAAATTTATATGACTGCCCATCTCCCCCAACGGGAGAAACATGCAACTCCTCGCCCTCCCAGACTTCCAGTTGCGCACAAAAAGCCAACATGTTAACAGCTGCTTCTTAGCACAATGCTTAGGAAAGTGGTTCTACCTAGGAAAGGCCTCAAGAAGATCTCCCAGTCAGAGGGGGGTGGGGGGGAAATCAGATACAGAAGTGCTGAAAAGCTTGCCTTCTGGAATCATAGAAGGTCCAGATTAATATTATCCGGTATGTTTTGCTCATTTCTTGACCTCAGCCAATCACATTTGTTTGGTTTCAAGCGTGCCAAGTAACAGCTTTTCAAATGTCCATAGGTGTTAATCTCTGCAATGACCAAATGACCTCAGTCACATTTTATTTGGTCTGCATACCTGTTGTTTTCCTAACGTTTTCTCTTTTATCTCCAACTCCATTTGTAACCTCCTTTCCAGCACAGCGGCGTTTTCCACGATAGTTGCTATAGTAATTTCCTTCTGATGAAGCTTCTCTGTCAAGCCCGAGATTTCCATCCTCAGTCCCTCCACTTCAGAGCGATGGGACTGCTCTTCCCGAGAAACCCGGTCCCTTATCTGCAGCAAAGGTGGCCCAAGAAGGAACAATGAGAGCCGGCCTTGCAGATGGCATCGTTTTTTCACCTACTAGTGATTTTTGGACGTCTCGATTCCGAACGACCAGCTTTGCTAGAACTTTGAGCTTTTTAAATGCGTTTTTCTTTGTCACTCCCAACGTCTAACCCACAGGTGAACAGATATTGAGCACAAAACACGATTAGGAGGGAATTATCCGTTGTCATCAATAGAGTCAGGTTCCAACATAAGGTATTTTGTTAGAAGAAATAATTGGAATAAAAGCAGCAGGGAGAGGTTCTCAACACTGTGCGTGATTAGCTCCTTTACTTCAATACAATTATCACACAGTAAATGGATCTGCAGTCGCAAGTTGCACGCTGCTTTCACACAGGAGTGCAGAATGCCAATATTGGTTGCTGTAAACCTTTTTTTTTTTTTTTTTTTAAATCTCTGCACAAACAAAGAAATGCTTTGAAGGGGTTAGGCCAGAGGTTCAATTGGTTCAGTGTCACAAAATGTATTGTGTGTCACTGTATTATTAAATACATTAGTACTATTTCCGTCTCAGGAAGCCTGTACTTCTATGTCAGATTTCTCCTTAAGAACATGAGCAGTGCCCTGCTGGATCAGACCTGCGGCCCGTCTAGTCCAGCCGTCTGTTCTCACAGTGGCCAACCAACTGCACAAGGAAGCCCGCTAGTCTCCCAACAGCAGACCTTCAGAGGCAGCCTCACTGCCATCCAGGCTAAGAGCCATTGATCCCCATGACTTCCATGAACTGACCCAACCCTTTTTCGAAACCAGCCAAGCTGGTAGCTAGCATAAGAATAAATGTGGGAATAAATATGAAAGTTATTCTGAAGAGTTGATATCAACATGCAAAGAAAAGCAATGATCAGGATTATTTTTATAATTCTCTTTGTAGAGATGGAATTCAGTGATTACTAAATATAGTTCCTGGAAATTTAAGTATGCACACTGTGAGATCCAAGGAAAAGAAGTGACTTTAACTCTGTAGGAGCCGGTTGTGGCTCCTTAACTCCTCTTGCACTGAAAACCCAAACAGATGTTTGAATCGAAGAGAAACATCTTAGAAACTACTAATGGACTGTTACAACCACATGGCATCACCGTAGCACATAAACCAACCAAAACCCTTCAGAACATCTTAAGTAACCCAAAAGACCCAGTAGCCCAAGAAGAAAAAACAGGAGTTATCTACAACATACAGTGTAAGGACTGTAGCAGCCACTATGTAGGACAGACGGGCAGAAGACTAGCAGAACATATCCATGAACACCAACTAGCAGTCAGAAGACACAATGAAAACTCCCTAATCTCACAACACATGGACAGACTCAAGCATACTTTCAACTGGGAAACTGAGAGCATCTTAAACCAAGCCAAATCCAAAAATGCTAGAGAATTATTGGAAGCTTGGCACTCAGACAAAGCAGCCATCAACAGACACATAGAGGTAAACAACATTTACATACCATTCATAAGAGACAATAGAAAAGCCAGAAGACCAGAACACCTCCTTGCCAGCAATCAACACCCAGATAGGCAAAGATTAACACCAGGTTTAGCACCAGAGGAGCAATCAAACAGCACAATATACCCTAATCAAGGAACTATTAACTCAGTCAATCAACCAAGCAGCAAACAACAGCCCAATCAAGGAACTCCTAAGGAGAGAACAACACCTCCACCAACACAAGCAGGACAAGCCAGGGTATATAAACAGAGAGCAAGTCCCATTCCCTTTTCACACTGAAGATGTTGCCTAGTCTGGCAATGAAATGTCTGCAAAAAAACATCAAGGCTCAGAGAGCACCAAGGACTCCACAGATGTTTGAATATAAGATCTTTCTTGATCTGGCATCATTAAGTTCTGCTCAAGGGAATCCTGTGTCCCTGAGTAACAAGACCACCAAGAAACTACAGAGTAACCTCAGAAACTGAAGGACTGGTCAGTAGCTTGAATCACGTCAACTGGATTTCTATTTTCTCAGTGGAAACGTTTCGCTCCTTATCCAAGAAGCTTCTTCAGTCTGAGCAAAGTTTGTAAGGGAATCCTTAAATATGTTTCTAGGGTGGCTGTGTGACCTTGCACCTGGGGCTAGGTCATGGTTATTTGAGATGTTTATTTCTAAGTCCCTTTATCATCCAAAGGAGGATCGTTAAGATTACCTTGCTGTTGTTGAGATTGCGAAATGGTCTTAATCTTCCTAGGCCTGTACTTCACGGACCATATAAACACCATAGATGCCAACATTAGGTTCACCAGAGAAGACACCAAGGACAACAGACTGGCATTCCTAGACTGTGAAGTCCTTATTGGGACCGGTGGCAAGCTAGAAATAGGGATATGTCTATGAAGGTTCTCAGTCATCCAGGTGGAATTGTCTGTAGCTTGAATCATGTCAACTGGATTTCTATTTTCTCAGTGGAAACGTTTCGCTCCTTATCCAAGGAGCTTCTTCAGTCTGAGCAAAGTTAGTAAGGGAATCCTAAATATGTTTCTAGGTAGCTGTGTGACCTTACACCTGGGGCTAGGTCATGGTTATATTGAGATGTTATTTTAAGTCCTTTTATCATCTAAAGGAGGATCATTAAGATCACCATGCTGCTGTTGAGCTTGTGAAATGGTCTTAATCTTCCTAGGCACAGAAGACAAAGCAGGGAGGAAGATGGGGGAAAGATTGTGCCTGAGGCCCCCACCTCTATTCAAGGAAGGATTTTCCAAGTTGGCATAAATGGATTCCTTGACCCCTCTCTCAAACCACCTATCTAGAAATCCAGTTGACATGATTCAAGCTACATAGAAATAGGGATCTACAGGAAACCCACACACACAGATCAATATCTGATGTTTGACTCCCACCATCCACTACAGCACAAACTAGGAGTCATCAGGACATTGTCACACAGAGCAGAAACCATTCCCACCTCCATGGATTCCAAAAAGAATGAAAATCAGCACCTGAGAACAGCTCTGAAGGCCTGTGGATATCCAAATTGGGCCTTCACTAAATCTAAGTCTACCAGACCTAAAACAACGACAGACAGGGCTGAGACTCAGAGTAAACGGAAGAACCTAGTCATTCCTTACATGGCTGGCGTGTCTGAAAAGATAAAAAGGATATTTGGCAAACACCACATACCTGTATATTTCAAACCCACCAACACACTGAGACAGAGGCTTGTATACCCCAAAGATCAAACTCCAAAACACAAGAAAAGCAATGTAGTGTATGCAATCCAGTGCAGTGAGGAGTGCTCTGAGCTCTACATTGGAGAAACCAAACAACCTTTGTACAGGAGGATGGCCCAACACAGGAGGAGTAACACCACAGGACCAAAGTCAGCAGTTTACCTTCATCTAAAGGAAAAAGGACACTCATTTGAGGACATTAATGTTCACATTTTAGACAGAGAAGATAGGTGGTTTGAGAGAGGGGTCAAGGAATCCATTTATGCCAACTTGGAAAATCCTTCTTTGAATAGAGGTGGGGGCCTCAGGCACAATCTTTCCCCCATCTTCCTCCCTGCTTTGTCTTCTGTGCCTAGGAAGATTAAGACCATTTCGCAATCTCAACAACAGCAAGGTAATCTTAACGATCCACCTTTGGATGATAAAGGGACTTAGAAATAAACATCTCAAATAACCATGACCTAGCCCCAGGTGCAAGGTCACACAGCCACCCTAGAAACATATTTAAGGATTTGTCAATGAAGGTTCTC
Source organism: Charina bottae (assembly GCA_023362775.1). NCBI lineage: Eukaryota > Metazoa > Chordata > Lepidosauria > Squamata > Charinaidae > Charina > Charina bottae. Next base: position 177,682 of record JALMGJ010000048.1, on the reverse strand, counting down.
AGTCATCCAGGTGGAACAGTCTGTGGCTTGAATCATGTCAACTGGATTTCTATTTTCTCAGTAGAAACGTTTCACTCCTTATCCAAGGAGCTTCTTCAGTCATGAAGAAGCTCCTTGGATAAGGAGTGAAACGTTTCTACTGAGAAAATAGAAATCCAGTTGACATGGTTCAAGCCACAGATATTTAAGGATTCCCTTACAAACTTTGCTCAGACTGAAGAAGCTTCTTGGATAAGGAGCGAAACGTTTCCACTGAGAAAATAGAAATCCAGTTGACATGTTTCAAGCTACAGACAATTCCACCTGGATGACTGAGAACCTTCATCGACATGAAGGACTGGTCAGTTCTCCCTGAGGGTCAACTAGAGGCAAAAGACGAGGAGCTTCCAAAGAGGCATTCTACCTTAACATGGGAAACATTTTCTATCTAGCAATAACAGGTCTACTGGTCCTTTAAGTAAGGTCGGCAGCTAAAACATTACATTCAATCAGAAACAAATTTCAGGAGTAAATTAAAGAGAAAACATGGTAAATGTTGACAGTGTATTTTTGCAAAACACTTTTGGAGGAAAAAACACATTTAGTAGCTGCCCTGTTAGTTGTAGCCTTTACATTTTCTGTGCTGTTCTGTTCTCCCCTAAGACTATAAAAAATGGTGGGATTCCTTTTCCCCCCCTGCCAACAACCAGTAGTGAGATGCCAAAAATTCTCCTAAATTCAGAATGTTAAAATAAAAGAAGCAATCAAAAGACACTCAAATGATTTGTGGGTTTCATGTTCATCTTTACACTGAATTCTTATAATTGCACTTCGTTCTTCTTCTATTTCTTCATTTTCTATTGCTAAAAACTTGGAAGGTAAAAAGTACCAATAATTAGAGCTATTAGGTACGTATGTCAGAGTGGTGTGTACTCCAAATTGCTGAGGGAAAAAAGGAAGCTTTACTGAATGGCTTTAGGAATGATCAGTAGATGAAAAGTGAGATCTACTCTACCTTGCAAGTTTTCAAGGCTCCTTCTGAGGTACAGTAGCTGCACCACTTTGTTATTTGGCCCCTCCCATTACTACAGGAAGGCCAAAAATATGGAGGTGCCCAGACCCACAGGGAGGTGATTTTCAGTGACTACCTGACTCCATAGGTGACTTATGAAGAACAGATCTATGAGAAATACACAACCACCCCCTTGGCCATCTACTTATTACACTATGCTAGAACAGTCTCTTTGGGAATGACCCAAATGTCAGGAATAGCAAATGTCCTAATGAAGAAGGATGCAAAAGTCTCTGTTACATTTTTCTCCTTCGGCTATTATCTCTCTCCTACATGCCAAAAACAGGATACAAGATGCTTCACCAAACTGAAGCTCATACTCTGGTTTCCTGAAGATGGGGAGGGTGCAGCCCGCGGCAGCCTTAGGCAGCATGGCTAATGTTGAAGAATGCAGACACCGTAGTTCATCAACATTTGAAAGCTCCATAGATTTCCTATCCTTGATATAAATGGGGAACCTAGTGTTTATTGCGCATATCCTAAGGAGAGAGTGGGGTGAGCTCTCCCCATAGGGTACATTATTTCAGTTCTTTTATGTCAGTATACCACAGAGATGGGGCAACTAGTCAATTTCATAGCTCTTGCCTTCTATATGTACTCCCTAGACCTTTATGGCTTCCCTCCCACCCAGCGCCCAACATCCTTCTGCTCTTACATCCTGGTACACCCTTCCTGGTGAACTTTACTCTTCCTGCTCCATCAACCCTCAAAGGTTTCCTGCTCCCTCAATATTCTTGTTCTTTCTGTCCTGTACACCTGGAACTTCCTGAACACCTGGATGATGCCATCTCTTTTGTTTCCTTCAATCCCACCTCAAAAGTCACTTCTGCTTGAAGCCCTTGGTTAAACGCCTCTCACCAGTCCTGCAACCTCTAATTAAAGGTCAGTTTATTTCAATGAATAGGGGCGTGGTGGCTCAGCGGGTAAGACGCCAGGCTTGTCGATTGGAAGATTGCAAGTTCGGAGGTTCGAATCCCTAGCCCTGCATGCGGAGTGAGCTCCCGCACTAGCTCCAGCTCTTGCCAACCTAGCAATTCGAAAGCATGCAAATGCAAGTAGATGAATAGGTACCACTTCGGTGGGTAGGTAACAGCGTTCCACGCGTGTCATGCGGCCACATGACCGCGGAAGCATCTTCGGACAACGCTGGCTCTTTGGCCAACAAACGGAGATGAGCACCAGCCCCTAGAGTCGGACACGACTACAGAAATGTGCGGGGGGAACCTTTACCTTATTTCAATGAAACAACCAGATGTGGCTTCCTTGTTCATTCCATCAAGCTCCAACTAGAATACTTCTCGGTTTGAGGTAGTTATTTGGCCGTAACTACACCCCCCAAAATAAGATTGGATACAATTCACATTTTGAAATATTTCTTTAAAAAAATACCTGGTTTAGCTCTTTTTGTTGATTTTCCTGCTGCTGTTCCAGAACAAGTATCTGAGTTTTCTTTATTTCCAGATCCTTGATACACTGTGCATAAGCTGAATGAAGCCTATTAAAAAAAATCATTAATATATTTAAAGCCCCCCACCCAAAGCTTTTGTCTCTAGAACAAAAATATTTAAATAAGGCCAAGTGGACAGAAAATACAGGAAATGGTTCTCTGGAAGATCTTATTATTTCCAGTTTCTGAGAAAGGCTGAGGTTTTTTCCCTCCTACAATAATTGTGATGCATCAAATTTCTTCTCGAGACCTTTTTTTCTTAATTATTCATATATCAGGGGAACGTACTTATAAAAAAATACATTTCTGTAAGTATAAAAGAAAATATGACTTTACCAAAAAAATGCTAAAATGCAGTATCAATTACATTGCACAATGTAAATTTTATTTATTTTCCTGATGTATATTTTAGTGTACAGAACACATTAAATTAGAAGTCTCTACACAATATTTTTGGCTAGGGCAGTAATTATCTATCTATCTATCTATCTATCTATCTATCTATCTATATCTATCATCTCTATCTATCTATCTATCTATCTATCTATCTATCTATCATCTATCTCTATCTAATTTATTTAATTTCTATCCCGCCTTTTATTATTTTTATAAATAACTCAAGGCAGCCAACATACCAAATACTCCTTCCTCCTCCTCTTTTCCCCACAACAACAACCCTGTGAGGTGAGTTGGGCTGAGAGTGAGTGACTGGCCCAAGGTCACCCAGCCGGCTTTCATGCCTGAAGCGGGACTAGAACTCTCCATCTCCTGGTTTGCCATTGGCTCCTTCCTAGGGCTGAGAGAATATGATTGGCTCGGGGTCACCCAGCCGGCTTTCATGCCTAAGGCGGGACTAGAACTCTTAGTCTCCTGGTTTGCCTCAGGCAGGACTAGAACTCTCAGTCTCCTGGTTTCTAGCCCAGCACCTTAACCACCAGACCAAACTGGCTCTCATCTCATTTTCAGCAAGTGGTGCCCAGAAAGATGAACAGACAATAGAATCCTCTGAGGATAAATATTATCTCCTCTGATATGTGTTAAAAATAAACTTCTAGAACAGAGCTTTTCAAACTTTTCATGTTGGTGACAAACTTTTTAGACATGCATCGTTTCGTGACACACTCTTACAGCAGGGCACAAGGCAGGCACTAGGACCTGCGCGGAATCAAAGCAGGTTTGGGGGCAGCAAGGCACAAGGCAGACACTAGGACCTGCGCGGAATCAAAGCAGGTTTGGAGGCAGCAAGGCACAAGGCAGGCACTAGGACCTGCGCAGAATCACAGCAGGTTTGGAGGCAGCAAGGCACAAGGCAGGCACTAGGACCTGCGCGGAATCACAGCAGGTTTGGAGGCAGCAAGGCACAAGGCAGGCACTAGGACCTGCGCAGAATCCTGGCAGGGCAGATTTGGAGGCAGCAAGGCACAAGGCAGGCACTAGGACCTACGTGGAATACTGGCAGGGCAGGTTTGGAGGCAGCAAGGCACAAGGCAGGCACTAGGACCTGCGCAGAATCACAGCAGGTTTGGAGGCAGCAAGGCACAAGGCAGGCACTAGGACCTGCGCGGAATCACAGCAGGTTTGGAGGCAGCAAGGCACAAGGCAGGCACTAGGACCTGCGCAGAATCCTGGCAGGGCAGGTTTGGAGGCAGCAAGGCACAAGGCAGACACTAGGACCTGCGTGGAATCCTGGCAGGGCAGGTTTGGAGGCAGCAAGGCACAAGGCAGGCACTAGGACCTGCACAGAATCCTGGCAGGGCAGGTTTGGAGGCAGCAAGGCACAAGGCAGGCACTAGGACCTGCGCGGAATCCTGGCAGGGCAGGTTTGGAGGCAGCAGGGCACAAGGCAGGCACTAGGACCTGTGCGGAATCCTGGCAGGGCAGGTTTGGAGGCACCAAGGAAACAAGGCAGGCACTAGGACCTGCGTGGAATCCTGGCAGGGCTCGGAGGCAGCAGCAGCCGCGACACACCCAGGCACTGCAGCCGACACACTAACGTGACCCGACAGAGTTTGGAAAGCTCTGTTCTAGAACGTAAGAAATGTCACACCAATTTTTACTCAGGACAAAGTCTATAGTGTACATAATCTGATAGATTCTATATATCACTTCCTGCAACAGCACTCAGCATCATAACCCGGATAGCATTTAAAGCTAATGCACTGTATATATTTTTAAATGCACTGTATATATATTTAAAGTGCAATGGTCCATGAGTTCAATTCCTGGGCCAGGATTTGCACCCCATAGAATAAAATCTGGCTCTGTATGTCTGATGAGTGCTAATAAGGATGAAACCAGTTACACACTGCCTCCTGGTGGTCAATGTAACTAAAACCACAATACAGGATATATATTTTGTAAAAATAGAGAAATTCTCCCCTCCTTCCAGGATGGTGGTGGTGGAAATCATGTAAAACCTCAAGCGTGAGGGCATGACATACTGTAACATCTGTAAATCTTCTGAGAGTTTAAGGGAAAGTGCACTGTATAAACCATTCTGATCGATTCTGAAAGAAATACAATTTGCTTTTATTTGGATCCTGCACTTAAAATTTATGTTGATCAAAACTGGAATGCTCTGCATCCTTACTTAAAAGTAAGTGCCATTAAAGCTCCTGAGACTTACTTCCAAGCTGGCCTACAGAGGATCATGCATTTACTCCCAAGTAACCAGCTTTCGAAGCATAGGTGTATGGTTTCAATACATACTTCACTTGATTTTCTTCTTTGTTTTTATACTCCTCGATTTTGGCCACTTCCTTTCGCAACTGCTGGCATTCCAGTTCCACCATATTCAAGAGGTCTTCACGAGACTGCCGTTCATTCCTCACGTCTGTCAGCCTTTCTTCAACGTTCTAAATAAATCCAAACACCACACTCAAATAGCTTGTCCACTGATAACTTGCCATTTCATGATTCTGTACCATTTAGAGCTCTTTCGCATGGGCTTTAATGCTGATATGCCATGGAATGAAAGACTCTTTTCATTTGCAAAATAGGCTTAAAATTGATCCATCCCTTATCTCTTTTTTATTGTTCCTATAAGATTTTGAGTTGCCAGTTTCTCTCTGCAGGAAGATCACTTGGAAATAAAGCACGTGATATGCAATCCTTTGCATATTCAGAAATAAAGCGGGGTCTTCTGAGAAATTTACTGCTAAGAAAGTTCACACAGGTTCAGGTTAATAGAACTGTATGCATTAAAAGCTCATGTCCTGATTACAACAATATGGTTAACATGAAGGATGTGCTATGCACAGGTATCAGTCACAATCCAAAACAGATTATGGGACTGGATATTCTGAAATGCTCCTTAGAATTACATTACATTCAATAGCCCAATCACACACTGACTCACGCAATAGATTGCATTTATGTTTTGTACCAGTTTAGTAACACAGCTTCCCCAAAGGCATCTTATGAACTGAGATATGGGGAGGGTATGGAAAATGCTTTGCTAGAGATACTTTATATTGCCCAGATATAATTTGCAAGATTTTCTGGAAAAAGGGACTATTAAAGCCTATCTCACATTTGAAAGGAAAATGCATTCACTATATGTTATATACAGTTATGATAACTGAGAATAGCAATATCCACACTGCCAGCCATAACTTACAATAACAACAAGCTAAATTATATCAAAAGCTACCCCATCCATCAACAAGAGATTAAGGTTGAGGATTGCAATATCAAAAGTGCAGAATAGGAAAGTGTGGGTGTTATTGCTTCAATTTCAGATTTAAATACTAAGCTTCTAAAAGCTTCTGAAATAGTCAAAGTGACTCACAACTCCAAAAATGATCCACGGAAAGTAAGTGCCTGGAGACAAGAGATCATTTCTGAAATTGTGAAATGTTTATCTCAGGGATGGGAAACTTGTGGCCCTCAGATGTTGTTGAGCTACAGTACCCAGAATCCTTCATCAATCGCCATTATTTGATAGGTCTGATGGGAGTTACAACTCAGCACATCTGCTGGACCAAGGTTCCCTACTCATGTTTTAGGTAACAGTAAAAGCAAATGAAAATAGATCGTCCTATTCCCACATACAAGCTAACAGAGGAAAAAAAATAAGCCTGTTGCTGTACAATCTAATCAGTAGCCAGTTAAGCCTCATGGAAACCTAAGAGATCTAGATAGACTTCACCATATGTGGGATGGACAGATGAAGGGTTCCTGTCCCTTGCTAAGGCTGGTCCTCATTTGTACCAAACCATGGCACAAATGGGCCTTTACAACATTTTTTGCTTCCTCAAGGTGTGTAAAATCTGTCAAACTTGGAGGGAAGTCAGGTGACTGGCAGAGACCAGGAACAGAGGCAATAAGAAAGGAATTGGCAATAGGGATTAGCAATTTCATGCTGGGTATAGTTTTCTATTGACCCAGATATGGGTGGTGGCATCTTACCTCGTAGTTGGGAAAGGCCCCTAGAAGAGGGAAGCCACACATTTGGAATTCCTTTCTATTTACCTATTACAGCACATGAAAACAATATTAATCTGAACTGTAAACTTACATTGGCTTTATGTTCTATCATCCACCCACCCATCCATCCATCCTCTAGCCAGTTTGGTCTAGTGGTTAAGGCTCCAGGCTAGAAACCAGGAGTCTGTGAGCTCTAGTCCCGCCTTAGGCATGAAATCTGGCTGGGTGACCTTGGGCCAGTCCCTGTCTCTCAGCCCTAGGAAGGAGCCAATGACAAACCAGGAGACTGAGAGTTCTAGTCCCGCCTTAGGCATGAAAGCCGGCTGGGTGACCTTGGGCCAGTCACTCTCTCTCAGCCCAACCCACCTCACAGGGTTGCTGTTGTGGGGAAAATAGGAGGAGGAAGGAGTATTAGGTATGTTCCCCACCTTGAGTTATTTATAGAAATAATAAAGGCGGGATAAAAAAATCTAAAAAAAATCATCTATCTACAGTATATCTCTCTCTCCTAATATCAAAGGTTCGTAGAAAATCACGTAAAAGCAGGATGTCTGGGCTTTGTTATAGTCTGTCCAAAGAATGAGATGAAAGAGGGTCCATTCCTGAGCTTCATCTGGATTAAAAGTTGGATAGAAAGTCTGCCTGGTTAGGTTGTGAATGTAGCCCCTCATTCCAGATAAATCACAATACCCCAGGTTACTTGCCAACTTCAGAGAGATCTGCATTCTCATGAGGAATTGCTTTCTGCCATGTACATAAAGAGATACCCCAGTCCTTCCCTCTATTCTGGGGGTAGAAGATGAGAGTCCTCTGGAGGAAAAAAACCTGAGGGAGAAGCTGGGAACAGAGGCCCCAGGCAAAGCATGGACCTAAGATCCTTCTAAGCAGCCTCTGATTAAAATGTGGAACTTTCCAGGAATCTGGAAACATCCAGATCATCGAGACAGAGGGAACATCTGTTTTCCAAAGGAATTCCTGAATGGTGGACGTTTGTGGAAAGGAGATCTTTCTAAACACTAGAGAATACTGGAAAAGTTGGTTGATTGGGTTATTAGGAAGAGAAGCTTTATCCCTTGAGGCTGAAATAAATTGTTGCAGCAGACAGGGGGATGCTGTTAGAAACAGCTGCTTTGCCTCTATTGGTTTAAAAAGGCAATCTCTCTCCCCACTTCCAGAAAATGATAATGTTATGTCCAGGTTTATGTCCCTAGTAGACATTACTGGAGATAGAAGAGTAGGAAAGCTACAACCATTTTTGGCAGCAGGCCTGAGTTGCCTTGTTGCCAAGTTGCAGCCTCCATCTCTCCTGTCATTTGTACAAGACCATATTTTGCACAGCTCCTGCTTCTTCTCCTTCTAATGGATTGAAGTAGACAAAACCCAGACCCTGTTCTTGTAAATTTATTGGGTAGCTCAGTGATCTTTGACAGAGGTTTTACATGGGTTGCAGGACAGAGAGAAAGGAAGACTGTGTAAGTCACAGTTATTGCAACAGTAATGAGGGACAAAGAGATGGATTTTAAAAAAACACACACACAACACCACTTGGCTGTAACTAGAGGCATTCCTCACCTGTTGGCAGCTGCAACTCTTCTATTTTCCATCACAGGAAAATATATATGAGAGTCTTTTACATTGCATTATAAACCCTCCTGGCTCCACAGGAGCAATCTGCAGGATTTAAACAGGGGATCAGCTTCCTGTCCACACCTGCTCACAGATTCTTCTTTTGAACTCTGGATATAGTTTACTGTTTTCCCAAACCTTTCTTATTTCACAGATAAGACTTTGGGATGGGGAAACTGTTGCATGCAGGAGGCATTCATTCATTCATTCATTCATTCATTCATTCATTCATTCATTCATTCATTCATTCATTCATTTTCATTCATCACTCACTCACTCACTCATTCATTCATGCTTGATTCCTGACAACTTATATAGATTTACCTATGCAGTCTAAGAGATACTAAACTCCCATTTCCCTTTTTTCTTTGGCCAAATCTGGCTACATCCATAGTATGTACCTGCTACCATTTACAACCCTTTCTAGATTGGCAGCAGCATCAAGTATCATTTACATGAAATATTACAAAGCAACTGTTTAAAAATGACAACTAGCCAATTGCTGGCTCTTTACCTGGCATTTTCTTTGGTACATTTTTACTTCCTGTTGGAGCTTTAAGTTTTCCTCTTGTAGTCTGTTTCTGCTCACTGCTATTTCACTCACAGTTGATTCAAGTTTTTCCATAAAGAATTTGTTCCTATCAGTGGGCTCAGTAAAAACACAGTTCTGGACACCAAGATGCTCATTTCTGTACTGGCTGCAAGTATCCCCATCATTTTGCTTCAGCTTTTGACAGTGTATTTGGATTTTACAATTTTGCGCTTGTTTCTCAAAAAACAAAGAAAACAGTTGCGTGAAATTCATTGCTTTGGGAAGAATAGTATCTTCTATTCTATGCAGAAATGAATACTGCTATAGAAATCTGGCACTTGAGAACTGCAAGTTTATTTATTTATATGTCCTTGCAGTACCAATCATTACCCAGTCCTGGACTAGTCGAAACTTCCAACAGAGCAAAGTTCTCCCTATGAGCCCAATGATCTCCTGAGACCACCTGGGAAAAAAACTACAACTATGATGAATACATCAACGTGTGCAACTAATTCTCCATCAAGCGAGGAAGAAATCCAGATTTAATGCACAGTATGATGCTTTGTCTAATTATTTCTCCCCCGTCACTCTTACAACCAGAATCAACCTCCAAAAGGAGGAAGTGACTAGGGACTGGAGTTACAGAAAACCCAAATGGTAAGGGAAGCTTAGGGGCGTGGTGGCTCAGCGGGTAAGACGCCAGGCTTGTTGATCGGAAGATCGCACGTTCGGAGGTTCGAATCCCTAACCCTGCGTGCGGAGTGAGCTCCCGCACTAGCCTCGGCTCTTGCCAACCTAGCAATTCGAAAGCATGCAAATGCAAGTACCACTTTGGTGGGTAGGTAACAGTGTTCCGCGCATCTCATGCGGCCACATGACCATGGAAGCGTCTTCGGACAACTCTGGCTCTTTGGCTAACAAATGGAGATGAGCACCGGCCCCTAGAGTCAGACACGACTGCACAAATGTGCGGGGGGAACCTTTAAGGGAAGCTTAAGTTCCCCCAATCGTATGCTTCCCATATTGTAGGAATTTGCTACAACCTGGACAATTTGTGCCCTTGTCTCGTAGCTTCATTCTTTCTCCAAGGCCATGTCCCCCTTGCATATAACCATGGCATGTTATATTTATTTCAGTCAATGTATATGGCTGTCCGTCTCACACGCAGCCGCTCTGGCCAACAAGCAGAAGTTGTGCCTTGACAGCAGGGATGTCCCTCGTTGTTCGCATAAAGGTGTCCTTCTTTCCTCCCCAGAACTAGGAGTGAGACAGGCTTAAGTCACCATTTAGCTGTACTGGTAGAAAGGGAGTATTTCCCCCTTTATTTCAACAGAATCCAAGGATAGCTTCAAGGGGTATAATATCTGTTCCCCTTTGCCACCTAATAGCTTGCAATTGAAGTCAGGTGACCAGCAGCAGGGACCATTAGAGTACGTTGTGGGAGGGTTCGGAGGCATGGAGATGCCTCTTTCCCTCTGGGCACCAGTAAGCCTCCATTGCAGCCACTTTTCATTCAGCCTTTGCCTTTTCTATTAGCATTTTATTTCATTAGTTCCTTCAAGACCCTTCCCCTCCCTTCTTTCTCTCTCGGTTTCCAACAAGGTAGAGGAAAGGAGAGTAAACCTTCACTATTTGATCTGGAGAAGAAGATGGAGGAGGTCTGGGTATAGTTGCCATTTTCCTTGGGTTTGAAGAAGAATGGTTGCCAGCAGCTGGTTGGCTTCACCTCTTCCACTTGGCAGGACTTAGCTAGTTCCCCAATTGTGGTGGGGTCTGCCTCTTCTGCCCTGGTGCTTTCCTATACATTTCTTCATTCCACAGTCTTTTGGCTTGGGAGGTGCCCAAATGTGAGGAGAGACATACAAACCAACCTAGAGAAGCCGGAACCTCCCCATTCCTGTTTGCAGTGCCCTGCTTGATGGACGCTTTCCCTGCTAGCTTGGTGCTGCGCTGGAAGGAGACCGCAGCCACTAAGAGGAGAGAACCAATCACACTGCAGCACACTCCCCAATCAGAACACCACCATTCAGCTATGGCGGAAGAGAGGCAGGACAGGGACTGGCAATGGGGACAGCAGATTTTAGGCCAATATTTTTTGGGCGTGTGTCTCAAGGATGGATAGAGAGCAACTTTACCTACAGGGGAGAACGTCTGCCATCTTTGACTCTTGGTTCTGATAGGAGCAACATCTGGTTTATTGGAAGTCACTGGCTGAGGACAACCATTTGTCCGAGATGGTCTGAGGATTCCTGCCTTGGGCAGGGGGTTGGGCTAGAAGACCTCCAAGGTCCCTTCCAACCCTTTTTGTTGTTGTTCAGTCGTTTAGTCGTGTCCGACTCTTCGTGACCTCATGGACCATAGCACGCCAGGCCTTCCTGTCCTCCACTGTCTCCCGGAGTTTACTCAAGTCCATGTTCATCACATCGGTGATGCCATCTAACCATCTCATCCTCTGCCGTCCCCTTCTCCGTTTGCCTTCACTCTTTCCCAGCATCAGGGTCTTTTCCAACCCTAGGATTCTATGAAAAGAGCTGCACTGCTTTATGGTACGCTGCAGTCCCTGTTCCAAAGAGCTTGCAGTCCAAACAAGGGGGTGTGAGAGCATGCCCCTCCCGTACCTACCATGAGCAGAAAAAGCACTTGAGGTGATTGAGATACTTGCTATTAAAAATGTAATTTGTCTGCTTATACAAGTAAAAAAAAACATTCTTATAGCACCACATTCCTGGAATGTTTAAACGTGATGAGCCTGATTTGCAAAGATATCTACATATTCATTTTTAAGGCTTAGAAAATGCGGTGTGTGTGTGTGTGTGTGTGTGTGTGTGTGTGTATGTGTGTGTGTATGTGTGTGTGTGTGTGTGTATGTATGTGTGTATGTATGTATGTATGTATGTGTGTGTGTGTGTATGTGTGTGTATGTATGTATGTATCTATGTATGTATGTGTGTATGTGTGTATGTGTGTGTGTGTATATATATATATATATATATATATATATTTCTGCTAAGTATTTATCTAGGCTTCATGGTTCATTTAATTCCAATTCCTCTTTGAGAAGGGAAAGAATGGTACCTGGAACAGATTGCATTTCTCAGACAATAATTTCCGCTGAGCATCTAAAGAAACCAAATGATTTTGATACAGTGTTTCCTGCTTATCCCACTCTCTTGATTTTGCTCTAAATTCCTGAAAGAGAAAAGCAGCACAAAGATATTAATCAGATCGCTGAACATCTACTTTCGCTTTAGACTTCTTGAAAACGAGCAACCGGTACCACCTTCAGTATAAAGACCTTTGCACTTCAAAGTTCCGGCATAATACATTATTATTAGCAATTTAGATAGTCCGTGCCAGGTGCAAAACGCATTATCCACCATTAATAATATTTAGCACGTAAGTGTTCGAAACGCTTGGCATGCAAAAATGCGCTCTCACACTGAGCTAGGCTGCCTGCTCCACCAGCCCTTTAAATAACAAAGAGCCTGCCCTGGCTCATATAAATCAGCCCAAAGCAATGAAGCCGGGCTGCAGTTCCTCTAGTTTTGATTCATTTGCTGGATCCCACAGAGGAGCCGAGTTCTGTTGTGATGCCGCTGTGAATGTACTCCTGTGTACGTACAAAAATATTGTCATATCTGAGTTATGGGTCCCCTGCTTGGAAAGCTATCCAGAGCATTAAGCCAAGGTAGGCAATCAATCCCCAGGCTGGAGTAGAGGAGATGGGGCTCGCTTAGTGCCTACAATGGGCCTTTCCATTGGAATTACCCAGGCTGACATTAAAGTCAGAGACGGTGTGAGCAATTTTATCCTTGAAGGGTCTTGCAAACCTGTCACAGCGGGCCTTTGATGGCTTCATCATAACCCTGCTAGGTTTCATCTTAATAACCCATTTGCCTCTTGGAAGAGCGCTGTTGGATGAATGCTTGAGGATGCGCTGTCACAACTGGACATGACAATTTTATTCTTATTTATTATTTATTTATTTAATTTATTCCCCGCCCATCTCCCATACAAGGGACTCTGGGCGGGTTACAATAATTAAAACTTAAAAATTTAAAATTTTTAAAACCATACAAGATAGAAAATATATAAAAATATATCCAATATAATATAAAATAAAATAAAATAAAATAAAATCCAAGATGGATTGGGGACCGTAGCACAGGTCATATTGCTACGGGGCCAGCCAACCCCAGGAGGCATTACCACCTCCGTTGTCCCAGGCCAGGCGGCAGAGCCAGGTCTTAATGGCCTTCCGAAAGGCCAGGAGTGAAGGGGCCAGTCTCACCTCCGGGGGCAAGATGTTCCATAAGGCGGGCGCTGTCACAGAGAAGATGGGCTTTCACTTGTGTTTGCTCTTATGCAGTGTGAGATGTGGGCCATTCCTCACTCACCTATTGTTTTGCCTGCTTTATAGCCTTGGCATCCCTACCAAATAAGGAGCTGCAAATAACTGCGTTGATAGATCTTCCATTTTACCACCCTATAGTGTGCATTGGACTTTGATAGGAGCATACCTATCGATCAATCATTACATATGAGCATCCACAGTTCTTAGACAAGACCACCTTAAGTCCATCATCCTAGTGAAGGAGATATTAATCTAAATTTCATCAAGAAGCAGTCTGGCCACGTCAAGAGTCTCAGGGAGAACCTCTTAATTCCAGACCTCCAGATTTGCCCTCAGTGGAAAACACCAGGCCCAGTCTGTTGAGTCAATGACGCAGAGAGTTATGGGTGGTTGTCATACCAGTCATGATGTTCCCAGATGGATCTCCAAAGGCATCTCCAATGATGAATTCCCACAATACATTTGTTCTGGGATTTTTGAACACCATTCTAGAAACTACCACATCTATCTCCAGCAGGGAGAATGATGGGCAGAGGGATAGTGAATACATAATAGAATCACTAATTTGTCTCTCTAGCCCAAAGACAAGTACACTCAAACCATAGCCCTGAAAGGGGTTTTCTCCCATTCTTTTCCGCAGTAAAGTTCTGCAGTCCTGCACTTTTCTGTGACTTCTTCAGAAGCCAGTAAACCGCTCTTCCCTGCTTTGTTTTCAAGCTAAGAACAAATGCAATAGCTATTCTTTCATCCCTTACTGAATAAAAGACAAGACTGCCTTTGAAAGGGGCATTTCATTCAGCTATTTCTGCCATGGAGAACAGAAATACATGTACTCTGTTCTGAAACCATTGTCTTTTGAAGCAGCCCTGGGGAAACTGTTGTAAATTTGGGTTGGCAAAATGCAGATCCTATGGCACAGGGACAGCTCCAGCAATAGATCCAGCAGCAAATTAGCAATTAAACGCTACTGAATGAAGAAGCCCAGTGAGCAATACCATCAATGTCTCCAGGTGCTTAGATCCATTGATGAGTGTAACTCCCTCCCTCCCTCCCAACTGCAGATACCCAAATAATGTATCAAGCCATCTTTTATACTCAGGGCATATAAATCTCTTGTTCCCAACTTAAGCTGGCATCCGAGAACTCCCCTCACCCTGCCCCCAAGGCACTCATTACATTTCTGTCCCTAGCAAATTTATTCATTTATTTTATTAATGCAACTTTTATATCCTGCACCTGCGGAAAAAATGCTAGGAAGAAAAAAAAAACTTTTATACCACTGGAGTTCACGCAGTCCAACACAAGTGTTTATCAGAGTTTACGAAAGTAGTATGTGTTTGCAAAGTTACTTTCAGCTTTTAAAATGAATCTGTCGTTACCTTAAGTCTCAAAAGGGGCATGGTATGAATAAGGTGTGATTGGTAAAGATGTTCCAAGTTCAATCCGAAGTGATCTAACACATTAAATGTACATGACAAGGTCCCTGTCCTTGTAATATCTTGGTGTGCTTTTGAGTTTAGACTACCGGACAGGACCACAAGTGTCTGACAGAAGCTACAATAATGTGCTTCATGATGTCATTGCCCAAATCAGAGCTTTCCAAACTTTTCATGTTGGTGACACACTTTTTAGACATGCATCATTTCGCGACACACTCTTACAGCAGGGCACAAGGCAGGCACTAGAACCTGCGTGGAATCACAGCAGGTTTGGAGGCAGCAAGGCACAAGGCAGGCACTAAGACCTGCGTGGAATCCTGGCAGGGCTCGGAGGCAGCAGCAGTTGGGACACACCCAGACACTGCAGCCGACACACTAACGTGTCCCGACACACAGTTTGGAAAGCTCTGGCCCAAATGATGTCACGGTACACCTGATGTCCCGTGTTCCCCTTGTTCTACCCCATCCTGTGGCTTGCCCATGAACAGGCCAATCAGAACAGGTGAGAGGGGCAGTCCTTCCTATGCCTATGTTCCTGTGACACAGATTAGTTGCCTGTACTTCAGGTTTGCCATCAGAAATTAAATGACAAACATGCACTCACTTTCTGAGCCTACAAACCAAACAAAGAAACAGAAGCTAGAGTCAATTTTTCTCAATATCCAAAGGATGCTCCCCCCAATTAAAGAAGAAAAGAGACTCAGCCTTGCAGGTCTCCAAAGACAAATAATAATAATATTGCCCCTTCCTGTCCCCTATCTTTGTGCATAGCTACGTCATGGGGTTTCCTGGATTATGGGACCGCTCACAGCAGACCTCCATGGATGATCTTGGAGCACCGGGTGTACAAAAGAAGGCACTGCTTCATATAGAGATCCTTACCTCCAATTTCTGGTTTAAACTGTTCAGCTGAAAAGGTGCTTCTTGGTTTTCCGTGCATTTCTCCATGCCGTGAGTTTTATTTTGTTTTAACTGGTGCAACTGTAACTTTTCGTAGCTTTGTGTCAGCTTAGCAAACTAAAAATAAATGAATGCCAAGAACATCTTATTTCCTCCTTAAAAACCAATAGCAGAATTGGCTAAGGCAGTTAAGCTTGAATAATCTAATTAGCCAGTCTTTTTTTTTAGATTTTTTTTATCCTGCCTTTATTATTTTTATAAATAAGGCAGGGAACATACCTAATACTCCTTCCTCATCCTGTTTTCCCCACAACAACAACCCTGTGAGGTGAGTTGGGCTGAGAGAGAGGGACTGGCCCAAGGTCACCCAGCCGGCTTTCATGCCTAAGGCGGGAGTAGAACTCTCAATCTCCTGGTTTCCCATTGGCTCCTTCCTAGGGCTGAGAGAATATGATTGGCTCAGGGTCACCCAGCTGGCTTTCATGCCTAAGGCGGGAGTAGAACTCTCAATCTCCTGGTTTGCCATTGGCTCCTTCCTAGGGCTGAGAGACAGGGACTGGCCCAAGGTCACCCAGCTGGCTTTCCTGCCTAAGGAGGGACTAGAACTCACAGCCTCCTGGTTTCTAGCCTGGAGCCATTGTACCAGCTATTATAACTAAGCAGTTAAAGATGAACACAGGTGAACTTTCACACAGTTTGAGGTGTTAATTAGCTGCATGGTTATACAGTGTTTGTTTGGTTTATTGTATGCTCTGGTAAAAGCATTTGTTACCCAGTATTTGTAGGAACTGTACATTAGTTTAGCTCCATATTCTGTAGACAGGCTTAATCTTTCTTCAAAATCAAAGAATTGGATTAACTGGCATAATCCAACCATTAGCAGACGGAATAGTGGCTTCCCTAGATGGTAAAGGGCAGCATTGGGGGGGGGGGATCTTTTTTTACTCAGACCACACAGTGGATCTGTGGGGTGAGAATGATTCATTTTTCTTCCTGAATAGTGTGATCCCAATTCTAAACTTGTAGCTAGTAATTCAAACCAACAAAAATCAGATGTATTTCTTATGTAAAACATATAGTTTGGTCCTGAAATTAATGGATCTAAAAACATTGTAATTAAATATGACATTCAGTGTCAAAGAAAATGAGTGCAAGCTCAGGGAAGTTATGTTGAAAAGGGCACAGAAAGTACAATTGTTCCGATGGGCTACCCGACCATTCTGGGAGACCGAGAGAAAGATTGTACAGGGATGGGGAGAGAAATGCTTCCTTCTCATAGATGCCCCATCCAAAGACCATTATCATCTCGGATCCTTACTCCCCAAGTGTTGAATGGGAATTGCTGGATTTTAATGGGCAAGATTAGCTGCCGTCTGGAGGAGGAACAATGCCTTTGAAGGGTTGTGTGCCAATCACCCAATGTTTGGGGAAAGGGAGAAACATGGTGGACTTGCGTAACCTTTTTCTAAAGCACAATCCAAACACAATGGATAGACTCATAGGTTGGTTGCATTCTTACAACATGCTCAGCCTGATTCCTGAACAAACCCATTTTCTGGGTTCACACAATTTCATTCCTGACCTACTCTGTTTGAGCACTTGAGCTTCAAGAATAAAGAGTGACTGGATTCAGACTGTGGCTTGTTTGGTTTCATCTGAACAGACTGGGTGAATCCAGCCACCAGTGCTTTATTCAGATAATAATAAAACAATGGCTTAATGCAACTTACTTTGACTGTCTCTCATCATTCTTGTATACCAGTGTATTTTTGGTTATTAACAATTAAAAATATCTTTGGAATGTCCATAGTAGTCAGTATTAAGTAATTAATCAAACTTGTGAATCAAACCAAACCAAATCTCCATGGATAAAAACAGCTCAGTCCAATGTTGGGAAAGAGAGTAAACTTGGCCAGCAATAAATCGGCTCAGTTTGGTTTGAGAGGGAAATCATTAAACCAAGTGCTGGCAAGGATTCCATCATGACCTCTTCCAATCCACACACAAAATTCCCTTAGTGCATCACAGTATACAGTACTGGTAAAGTTAGGGAATGAGCTTTCCAAATCACTAAACTAACCTTGGAATATTACAAGCACTGTAAAATAGGAATCTGACTTTTTCCTTACTTGAGTTTTCAAGGCTTGAAGCTGTGCATCATAATTCTGAGCCATCTCATATTTTGTCTTTTGTAAGCTGTCCAGCTTCCGTCTGAGTAAGCCAACCTGTATTTGAAAGGGGTATTATTCTGAGCCTTTAAACAAATCCAGTAGCAAAATTAATCATACACAGGGTTTCATAATAACAAATAAGATTGTATTGACATTAGAAAGAACACTGTAAATCAATAATAATAATAATAATAATAATAATAATAATAATAATTTATATGCTGCCTGACCCCCCAGTGGCTCTGGGAGGTTTACAAATTGTTAAAAACATTTGAAAACAAATAAACAACACAAAACAAAAGGCAAGCCTTCTCTGCAGTGGCACCTGCCCTATGGAACACCCTCCCCCCAGAGATAAGACAGACCCCTTCACTCCTGGACTTCAGAAAAAAATTGAAAACTTGGCTCTGTGATCTCGCCTGGGGCAAGAGGGAAAGTGGTCAAGCTTGGGGATGGCTGATTTCTTAGAGCCGCCCCAAATATTTTAAATATGTTCAGCGTCACTGTACGAACCACCTGCCACTTGGTTTTAATTTAAATGTATATTTATTGTATTTGTATTTTATTGTGTTTTTATTGTATTTTAGTGATTGTTGTAGCTGTGAACCGCCCAGAGTCCCTCCTTGAGGGGGAGATGGGTGGTCATAGAAATTTAATAAATAAATAAATAAATAAAAAAAACCAAAAAGAAAAAAGCTGGCAGAGATGACAAACCTAGATGGGAACAAAGAAAAAGAAGAAAAGGGGGATTCAAGCACCCTTGCCAAAGGCCTAGGCAAAGAACCAAGTCTTCAAGGCCGTCCTAAACAACAACAGAGTGGGGGCCAAGTCATGCCCATCACTTCCTGCACCGCTGCATTCTGGACCAGTTGAAGCTTCCAGGTGGTTTTCAAGGGCAGCCCCATGTAGAGTGCATCGATGTGATGGAATCTGTCTCTGAGGGGGAAGGTGATGTTATGGAGATGGCGGGTGAAGGAGGAGGGGGCGCTTTCCAGGGTGAGAAGTGCGTTCACAGCCTCAAAGACCGTGGGTGCCCGTCCAAGAAGGTCAGGCCGGACCCGCCTTAGAGTGCCTGGGGTTTCCCCCCAGGGAACTGCTCAGGGTGGCTTAGTTTGGCAAGATTCTGTGTAAGGTAGAACAATAAAGACCTGGAGCTTAATTCCGAGGCTCAGCGTTGTTCTTCGCCTAACCATGACATCACAAGTGCTTAAGGTGGAATATAAATGGAGCAAATGCTCCTCAAAAGAGAAAACAAATCATTATTTGAAGAAATTAAAACAAGATATAATTTGCCTACAAGAGACACATATTAGAAAAAAGGACATAAATATTTGATTTATAAAAATTTGGGTGAAGAATTTATTTCAGCAGGAACTAAAAAAAGAAAGGGAGTTGTTTTGTATCTAAATCCCCAACTAAAACCAGAACTTGTACTGACTGATGACCATGGTAGATTTGTTGGGGTGGAAGTTAATTTGCATGGGACTAAGACTTTGATACTGGGAATTTATGAGGACAAAGTACTGTTCTAGAAATGACTTATCGAGAGACTAATAAGTTTCTCTTACGAAAATTGGTGTTTGATGGGGGATTGGGATGGAGTGATCTCCCCACAACTGGATAGAACTTCTGAAAAAAATATTAAAATCACTCAAGGCAAATTACCAAACGTTTTCTTTGATTTGATGGACAATATAGGTCTTGTGGACAAATGGAGACAGAAAAATGGCAATTCAAGAGAGTACAGCTACTTTTCTGAAAGACATAGATCCTTTTCAAGAATAGATACTTCTTTGTATCTTTTTTCTTTCTTTTCTATTTTTCTTACTTTTTCCCCTATTTTGTACTTTTAGCTTTCTCTTTGATTTCTTCCTTCTTCTTTCTTCTTCCTGACTTTATATTAGTTTGTATTAGTTTTCATCTTCTTTTTAAAAACTTCTAATAAAATTATTTTAAAAATGAAAATGAATGTACAGGTTCCTTCTTACAGATTTTTCTCCAACCAGCTCAAGGTGGGTTGATCTAACCTCATAGAAAATGTTCTGAGACTACACTCTCTCGACCTACTCTTGAGCAGAGAACCTCTGGCATGGTTGAAACAGCCCTTTTTTCCTTGATATGTTTAGAGTTCAAAATGATTTGCACACTTCTAGTACACATATGTGCTTTTTATCAAGGAATTATGAGTACATGGTTGTCTCTAACCTGATCTCTGTATATACAAATCCTAATTATCAGAAGGGGGGAGAGCAGAGAGAGATACCTTTCTATGCAAAGGAGCTCGTCAGTAGGTTTCCACTCTTTATTTTATGAATGCTGATGCAGCCCCATCCACTCTGCACAGACACTGTCGAGCAGGAGCTAAAATGCCTTTCCTCCCTTCTATCCAGCCTGACTTCCCTCTGTTGAAACCTAATTGTTTCACAGAGTCTATCTTTTGAAAAGAGGATAAATAATGCAAAATATGGGTTATATTTATTCTATTGCCTGGTTCACACATTTTGCTACATTATGTTTCTGTCAGTTTTTGGCTCAGCATGATGCATGAACCCATTATAGCTTAGCATTCTGTGCAAAAAAGCCTCCACAGCTTGTTCAACAAAGCATTATTTTAAAATGGTTTATCATTATGTGTGAATGCAATTCTTGTACAAAGGCTAGGTAGAAGGCCCTGGATATATTATTTTTGTTGTGGAACATTTTATTATACATGGTTTATTAAACTTCCAAGAAAACGTAAAATCCAGAAAGATCAGGAAAACATAACTAGAAAAATTAATACAAATCTATATACATCATGTAGAATTACAGATATCAAATAGGACATAATATACACCAAACCATTATGCATAAAGAATACCTGAAGGTGAACAATTATTTAAATCAGATTGGTTAGTCACTGTGTGTAGCTGCTGTTAAGTACAGCATTTGAAGATGTCCAGTAGAACCCACAATGACGAAATTGTATACGTGTTACAACTTAATTGTGGAAATGATGCAAATTATATCATTTGCATTACTGGACGATAATGTCATGATATACACAATGTCACTTGAACATGCTTCCCATGGATGCCATGACAGCATGGCAAATTTATTAGCTCTGTAAAGTAAAAATATTGCCTACAAATTAGGAGGGATCTCTGAAAAGCTTTTAAATGAAGAATAGATTTAAAAAACATGAAAAGGGAAAAAAATAAGACATGCTCCTCTGGATCTCTATGTCCATCTAAACAAGGACATAAATATTCTGTAGTTAGTGAATGTATTACTCTGTTCATGAACACACACATGAACATGTAAATTTATCACTGTGAGATCTTTATTACTACTTGATAATAAAAAGGTAACAGTGAAATTCCCATTTTGGGAGCACAATTCTTTTACATTTGATTATCACCAAGGTCCGTAATTAATGTTTTATTCTTATTGTGAACCTGTCCAATTCTGGTTACAGAGAATGCTTCATAATCAGTGTCTTGGAATTTGCATTCCAAAGACATGTTCTGAGAATATGCAAACATACAAATAATGTTAGTATGAATTCAAACAGCAGGCATAATCTACTTTTTTCTCTTATTTTTATTGTACCAAAAAACATTAGATTTTCCCTCTGCACATCAATCCGACTGGGTGCCTAGGGGCTCTGATTTATAATTATGAAAACATTCATGCCACCTAAAGTGACAGGATTCCATTTCAAGAAGTCTTACAAGCTGACAGGATTGATGTTTCATATTTTCAGCAGATCATGAGGAGAAGGTGAAATATCTGGTTATCACTATGACAAATATGAACTGTATGTTATTTCAAAATAACTATGTTAAGACATGAAATGAAGTTTAAAAAGACATATTAAGATGGGAGAAACTACAACTGTCCTTGCTGGGGAGAATTTCTGCGATAAAAATGAATTTCTTGCCTAGAATGATGTCTTTGTTTCAGACAATACCTGTTTTGACAATTGATGCACCATTTAAACAGTGGCAGAAGGATATATCTAAATTTGCGTGGCAGGGGAAACATGTGAGTTAAATATAAGGTGTTACACGATGCAAAGGAAAGAGCGGGATTGGGTCTATCTGATTTGAAATTGTATTTTGCAGCTTGCTGTTTGGTTTGGATGAAAGAATGGGTGCAGCTGAGAAATAGAAGGCTTTTGGAGTTAGAAGGACATGACCTGAGATTTGGGTGGCATGGATACTTGTGGTACGACAAAGTCAAGGTTAATGTGGATTTTAAAAATAATTATGTTAGACATGCCATATTGAGAATATGGTAATAGATACAAATCCAGGTTGGGCCTGAAAACACGTCTGGGGCTCTCAGCATTTTATAGACGAGAAATAATAGGCAAACACAAATGGCTAACTTATTGTGAGATACTAGAGTTTTGTCAAGGGGAATGTAAAATAAAACCAAGAGAAGAACTGGTGGCAGAGGGATATACAGTAGTTGTCAATGGTTTTCTTATTTACAGTTATTAGAAAGATTTAAAGTAGACAAAAGAGTTTATGGATCTGAACATTGAAAGACTGAGTTTGAAACAGAATTGTGTACAAATGATGAAGTATAATTGCTAAAATGTATAAACTTTGACTGAAATTTGAAACAGAAGAAGAAGTGAAAGAATATATGATAAAGTGGGCTAAACATTTTGGTTATAATATACCGATGGAACAATGGGAAAATATGTGGTTGAAAGGATTGAAATTTACACTATGTTATAATCTTAAAGAGAATTTTTATAAAATGATGTACCGTTGGCATATGTCACCAGAGAAATTGTCTAGAATGTATGAAGGCACTTCAAATTTATGTTGGAAATGTGAACAACAAGAAGGGACATTTTATCACGTTTGGTGGATGTGTAAAAAAGCTAGAAAATTCTGGATTCAAATACACACACAGATTCAAAGGATTCTAAAGATTAATACACAATTGAGACCACAGGTTTTTCTTTTGGGATTTTGGTTGGCAAATAGTTGGAAAAAAGTCATGGAACTTTGTTTTTGTACATGATAACTGCAGCAAGATTATTGTATGCACAAAGATGGAAAGATTCGGCACTACCCACAATGGAGGAATGGTTGGTGAAGATGATGGAACTTGCTGAGATGGCTAAACTGACTTCTTTGATCAAAGAAAAGACAATATCTGCATTTATTGCTGACTGAAATCCCTTATGGACTTTTTGCATAAAACAGAAAAAAATGAACGTATGATTTATGGTTTTGATGATTAGACAGGATAGATTATAGAAAGAAGAGAGCTATGTTGTAAAGAGTAAGAGGTAAATTTATAATTGTACTTATAACTGCTATAAAGATCGGAAGCCACTTTGTATCTTTTTTCTTTCTTTTCTGTTTTTCTTTCCCCCCCCTTCTTGCACTTTTAACTTTCTCTTTGACTTCTTTCTCTTTCTTTCTTTCTTTCTTTCTTTTCTTTCTTTCTTTCTTTTTTCTTCTTTCTTTCTTTCTCTCTCTCTCTCTCTCTCTCTCTCTCTCTCTCTCTCTCTCTCTCTCTTTTCTTATTCTTACTTTATATTAGTTTGTATTAGTTTTTATCTTCCTTTTTAAAAATATTTAATAACTATATGTACAGTATTATATATATGCACACACAGAGACATATTTTCAGCAGATCATCACTGGTATAACAATATCTGCTTCCAAGAAAAATTGAAGATCACTGTTCACAACCTGCCGAGAACTTTTGAAAGATTTAGGGGAGCTTCCAAAGGAATTGAAGAAGTATTGGGGATAGCAGAGAAAAACAGTAATGAAAAAGAATGGAGAAATCATAGGAGGACAATGACTTGATGTAGCTATCACCACCTCCTTATCCCCATCCAAATAACCGAATAATAGGGTTGGGAGGGACCACTGAGCCAATAAATCCAGCTACAACTTAGTGGAGGAATCAAAATTAAAGCATCCCCAACAGATGACTCTCCAACTTCCATCACTTCCCTTGGTAACTGGTTCCACTGTCAAGGGAACAAACAGTGCCAATGTCTGAATAAACACTTGTTATAGAAGAAATCTTATTTCCTCCAAAACAAACCCAGAAGTGGAGCAATACCAGGACTGTATCCAGCATTGGATGCAAACAATACATTCTTCCCACGATGTGTTGAGAGGGAAAGCTGGTGAAAACTCCCAAATGCCGTGCCATCTTTTTTCCACATACTGTACCTCTGAATATGTGCCAAACAAATCATTCATGTTTCCCTTGTTTTATTTGTGTGAAAGAAGGTGACTCACCAAAGATCATTTATTATGTTTGGGGATTATTAACTGGGATATTGTAGAGTTGACTGAATCAGCCCCATTAAATCACAATCTTTATCATGATCTCAGGATATATGATTGGATATGCAGCAGATTTGTTCATTATAACAAGCGGGGAAGGGGGGAAATGCTAACTTGTTCCAGGCTGAGCAAGCATACCAGGGGGAGTTGCAAGTGGTTTATCGATGAGTTGTATTTCAGGCAAACTAAAACTGGCTGAGCAGTTGTACATACACTTCAGGAAATACAAGGAAGCAAGATTTTGCCCGTCAGCTGGCTGCAGGGCAAGGGCACAGAGTCCAATCCAGCGTCACAGTCGAGGGAGACAGATGGTGGGGTAGAAGGTGGAAAGCCAATGAAGCACGCAGGAAAATGGGGCAGGGCAGCAGCAGAAAGTCAGGAATGGCCAGTGATGGTTGAAGAGTCAAGTGAGAGTTCAATAAAGACAGTCCATGTCATGAAGCTGAGAGTCAAGGAAGAGAGCTGGAAGCAAGGATGCAGGAATGTGGGTTCACTGTTGGACAGTTGTTTCCATGGACGGCCAGTGTCTGGCTTCTGTACTTAAGTAGCTGTCACAAACGGCCCCTGCCATGGAGCCATTTGTGACAGGAAGTCAGCCAGCAAGCGCTGGCAGACGTGCAGGAGGGAGACAGCAACGTGGATTCAGCACCACGCACACCGGACAGGGGGCTCAAGGCAGATAAGGTGAGAGACGAGAGGAGGCTGCAGCCAGCACGCACTCAATGGGAAAAGGGGAGGGGAAAGAGTGTACTTAAGTTGAAACTTTAAGAAATGTAGCCACTTGGATCTTTAAAGTGTCATGGATCATGAACTGCAATAAAGATTCCTTTCGATTCCAAAGTGTTTCGTGTGAGGAGTGCTGATTGCTAGCTCAGGATCATCACAGTAGCCCAGCTGTAGATGTAGCTCAGTTATGGGCTTTGATGTCCTCGCTTCTCAAAGAACCAAGCAGACCACCTTTGCCACTGCATCTTGGAGCTAGGTGCCCTGCCAGGACCTGGCCCCTCATCACCTGGGTTCACCCTCATCAACTCCTGCTGATGACTGGCTGAAGCAGCCTCAGATGGCTGATTGCCTGCCAGCTCCTGAGCAGGCAATATGGTGGATCAAGCCGCTCTGATTCAGAGGAGACCATAACAATAGCAGAGGAAGGACCTAAACATTTCCAGTCCCTTTACAAATGTTGCAATTGATTTCTGTGCATTTCAGCAGAACAACATCTCCCTGCAGATTTCCATTCAATAGGATGGAGGGTGGGTTTGCCTCTTTGCAACAAGCAATGCGTCCCCAAGTTTATTTGGAGGTACCATCTTGTTTGGAGGAACGATTTAAAGCACTTCAAGCTAAGCCTGAAATGTGTACACATAAGCACATCCGCATCCCATATATACCCACAATGGAGACATTACATTCTTCACGCATTAAAGAGTAAATGTGGGTCATTTATCTGATTTAGATTTCACTTACACAGATGCAAATTATTGGGTATAGGACTGTGGCTGTGGAGAAGTATATCCACTATAAAAAAGAGAAAGTCCCTCTTGAGTCAAGATCTCCTTCTACTTACTATATATTTTCTATGTAGTCATCCATGTTGTTTCCTTGGCAACAACAAGGGAAACTGGCTTCCCAGTCTATTTATTCCACAAGCCTGGGACTTCCTGTGGACCCCACTCCCACAACTAACTAGGCTGGCCTCTGCCTAACTTTTTTGAGATCAGCCAAGGCAAGTTATTGAGTAGCCCCTCCCATTTAATACAATATTCCCCAAATAAGTGATGCGACATACCTCTTGACCTTTCTGATCTAATTTGCTTTGGGCACTTGCTAACTCTTGATCCCGGATAGTCATTCTGGCTTCCAATGCCTGCACCTTCTTTTCCCATTCAAGTTTCTTCTTAGTTACCATTATATCAATCTGGTGCATTAGTTCTTGAAGTTCAGCATCACAGGGGATAGTTCTAAAAGCAATCATTCATTTCATTCTTTAAACAAATTAAAACATGTACAGAACACACATTTTATCCAGAATATGACATCTCTCCCTCCCCATTAGTCTAACTTTTTCTTCAGAATAATTTAGTGTCTTTTGGACTTTGGAAAAGCTCAGCAAGGAATGAGTATTTAGAAACTGCTCATTCAGCTAAGAAACTCAAGATGATGTGTTCATATCAAGCTTTTGGGTGCCACTAAGTAAAGGTAAAGGTAAAGGTAAAGGTTTCCCCTGCACAGTCGTGTCCGACTCTAGGGGGTGGTGCTCATCTCCGTTTCTTAGCCAAAGAGCCAGCGTTGTCTGAAGATGCTTCTGCGGTCATGTGGCCGGCATGACAGGCACAGAACGGTGTTACCATCCCACCGAAGTGGTACCTATTCATCTACTTGCATTTGCATGCTTTCGAATTGCTAGGTTGGCAAGAGCTGGGGCGAGTGTGGGAGCTCAATCCGTCATGCGGCGCTCGGGTCTCGAACCACTGACCTTCCGATCGGCAAGCCTGGCGTCTTAACCACTGAGCCATCAAACAAAATTAAATATCATACCTTGCACACCAAGGGCTCATCCACACAGCCTGTTTGACCTGGCTTGGAGATGCCCCCCTTCCCTTTTGCCATGTCCTCACAATGGATCCTCCACCTTGTAGCTACGTGACTGCTGCAGCACGAAACGCCACAATGCTATTTCTACAAACCGATTTGCAAATAACCTTGATTTTGGGCCTCTTCTATATCACAACAACATTATAATTCTTCTCCAACTTACTTGAGAGAAATTCATACAGCTAGACTGACTTCTGAATTAACTTGCATAGAATTGGGTTGACCACCAAGAAACATGGCAGGTAAAATTTCAACAGAAAGAAAGCTCAAATAGGCCAAAGCTGTCTCCTTGACAGGAAAATAAATAAATAATCCCAAACTTCAGGGAATCTCTTCTTGATGATGTACTAGGTAATAGGGGGGTAAGGGTAAATTTCCAGATTGTAACCTTTTCCTAATTAGCAAGTTTATGCATGCTAAAGAGTTTCAACTAAAGAAAACTCCTCTTCTTTGACCAGGTTTGGAAGTAATGAGGGGTCAATTAAGAAAGCACTCCTGATGAAAAGCAGTTAGTCCCATCATGGCTCCATAGTCTAATAAACGAAATCTTAAGCTCATCAGTGTCAAGCGTTATGGTGCTAATTAAGCGTTATGGTGCTAAGTGATTGCCCTTAGCATTTGAAACAGCGGCACAATATGGTTTGCATATTTGTGGTTTCTGTATAAATCTCTAGAACAGTGTTTCTCAACCTCAACAACTTTAAGATGTGTGGACTTCAACTCCCCAGAATGCTGTGCTGCAACATGTTGCAATGCTGCCCAGGCTATTAAATCTGTTCTTATGGAGGAAAAATTCTGGGAGTTGAAATCTACTTAAAGTTGCTGAGGCTGAGAAATACTGCTCTAGAACCTCTTTGGATTGTAAAGTATTTTTGATATACACCTATCCCCCATTCTTTTCCTATTTATTTCTGTTGTTTCTCAGAAACTGAAGCTAACGTGTTGCAATGCTGCCAAGGCTATTAAAACTGTTCTTATGGAGGAAAA
This sequence comes from Charina bottae, assembly GCA_023362775.1. NCBI lineage: Eukaryota > Metazoa > Chordata > Lepidosauria > Squamata > Charinaidae > Charina > Charina bottae. Next base: position 149,838 of record JALMGJ010000048.1, on the reverse strand, counting down.
ACACTGACAGATTAATCAATATAGCTTTGCACATTTGATTTTTCCAACTTTCCTGTTGTAAATACAGTTGAAATACAGTGTCCTATTTAGAGAAATGTTAAATAAACTGAAGGGTCACAGGCCATTCTATTTGTCAATATAATGACAAAACAGAGAATGCAGATATGAGCCAGTTCAAATCTCAGTTTAATGAAAAATACCCTGAGTTAAAGGCAGACAATGAGCTCTGTACCTTAGATTACTTTTCCCATCTGTAAGGAGGTCTTACAAGTCTGATATACTGTATGTAGTTTGGTCTAGTGGTTAAGGCAATGGGCTAGAAACCAGGAGACTGAGAGTTCTAGTCCCGCCTTAGGCATGAAAGCCGGCTAGGTGACCTTGGGCCAGTCACTCTCTTTCAGCCCAACTCACCTCACAGGGTTGTTGTTGTGGGGAAAATAGGAGGAGAAAGGAGTATTAGGTATGTTCGCCGCCTTGAGTTATTTATAAAAATAATAAAGGCGGGATAGAAAATGAAGGAAGGAAGGAAGGAAGGAAGGAAGGAAGGAAGGAAGGAAGGAATGGAATGGAATGGAATGGAATGGAATGGAATGGAATGGAATGGAATGGGATGGATGGAATGAATGAATGAATGAATGAATGAATGAATGAATGAATGAATGAATGAATGAATGAAAATATAGCACCTTGAATCCCTAGCACAAATACAGTGTAAAAATATTAAGTCACCAATCCTTTGCATATGTGCCTGGATGTAAAGTCTCAAGTTAAACTCCGCTCCTAATGTCTACATGCAGTTTTTTTGGCAACAGTATGGAAGGAGTTTGCCATTCCACCCTCTAGGATTTTTTTTAACATTTCCCAATTTATTGTGGTATATCCAGGTAGTAATCAGGTCTGCCCTTCTTAGTTTCCAAACTCTGTCCATATCTGCCAGATTCTGCCAACTTGTAAGGCTATTTAGAAATGACCCTCACTAAAAAGTAATGGTCCATTTCAAAAGTAATGGGTCTTCCTTCCTAAACTACTGCTTAGCTAGCCATGAAGAAGCAGTGAGAATATGTCATTCATCTTTCACCCTCCCTTCACGTGCCAGCTTTGAAGTTTTGAGCCTGTTTCATTTAAACCAGAGTTTCCTGTTAAGCTTTTAATAGGGAGCTCTGCAATAATACTGGCTTACTAACTGAAATCATGCAAAGATATTGTGCTAAGCGATGGTTTGTATAACAATTCACAATTGGCTGGGAACACACATAGAACACATGTCTATGAAGGTTCTCAGTCATCCAGGTGGAATTGTCTGTAGCTTGAATCATGTCAACTGGATTTCTATTTTCTCAGTGGAAACGTTTCGCTCCTTATCCAAGGAGCTGTAAGGTGTAAGGTCACACAGCTACCTAGAAACATATTTAGGATTCCCTTACTAACTTTGCTCAGACTGAAGAAGCTTCTTGGATAAGGAGCGAAACGTTTCCACTGAGAAAATAGAAATCCAGTTGACATGATTCAAGCTACAGACACATAGGACACACAGCACTGAAAAGTAAACCAATTATATTATGGCTTACAGCAGCGTTTCTCAACCTCGGCAACTGTAAGATGTGTGGACCAATTCCCAGAATTCCCCAGCCAGCATGCTGGCTGGGGAATTATGGGAGTTGAAGTCCACATATCTTACAGTTGCCAAGGTTGAGAAACACTGGCTTAGAGTGATTTACAAAACTAGTGACTGTGATTTAGGATTTCCATTAATAAAAACATTTATTACAACATGTGATCCCTCCCTACCTAAGGACTTTTCCCACATGTGTCCATATGGTACAAACATGCTCTAGCAACCTCTTTTTTTTCCTGCGTTCCGCCCCCCCCCCCCCCCCCCCCCGATCTTGCCTTCTTCTCATCACTAGCCGGAGAAACAGCCTTATGTCCTCCTCAGCTATTTCAGGGTTAAACTAGTTTTTCTTCCTTATTCCAACATTGTTCAAAATGTTGAACGCCTAAAATGTGTTAGGCTTCGTCACTCATCACCCTGGAGAGAAGTCAGGGGGTTGACAGGGGCTGGCAACAGAGGTAAATAGTTAGCTACCCTGAATCGCATGTCAATCAGGTGGTCATATGAATCAGATGATAGATAGATGACAGACAGACAGACAGATAGTTAGATAGATGATAGATAGATGATTGATAGATAGATGATAGATAGATGATTGATAGATAGATGATAGATAGATAGATAGATAGATAGATAGATGATAGATAGATAGATGATAGATAGATATAGATAGATAGATAGATGATAGATTGATAGATGATTGATAGATAGATGATTGATAGATAGATGATAGATAGATAGATAGATAGATAGATAGATAGATAGATAGATAGATGATAGATGATAGATGATAGATAGATGATAGATAGATAGATAGATAGATAGATAGATAGATAGATAGATGATAGATGATAGATAGATAGATAGATATAGATAGATTGATAGATGATAGATGATAGATAGATAGGTGATAGATAGATAGATGGTAGATAGATAGATAGATAGATAGATGATAGATAGATATAGATAGATAGATGATAGATAGATAGATAGATGATAGATTGATAGATGATAGATAGATAGATAGATAGATAGATAGATAGATAGATAGATAGATGCATGCATGCAATAGGGACAGCCAATTTCACGCTGATGCAAGGATGTGTGAATAGACTTAAACTCTTTCCCTTTTGCAGTTTACATGAGTGGTATTTCTCCTTGTCAGCCCTTTAAGGTAGGCTAGGTCACGAGACAGACACCATAAGAATTACAGGAATTCTACTTTATAGTTGTAGGGTGTTATGGCAGAATCCTGAAAGCCTGACAGAGTTTCCCTCTTATACTAAAGAGAATCAAGACGGGGTTATCTTGAGTTTCTTTGTCACCTGCCCCTTCTTTCAAAGGGCTGAGCTAAGGTTTATTTATCTGTTCTTGCATTCTTTCTTCACATTTATACCCATGCTCCTCTACCACCCTGAATATATGCCACTAGACTTATCTCATTCCTAGCCTTTAAACCTGCCAATCCTTTTCATTCTGGAAAATAAACCAGTTTTTCCTGCTTAATCTAAATGAGCCATAATCTGTAAATTTTATTTATACCAATTAATCCCAACTAAACCATCATGTCTTTCCTTCTTTTTCAGAGGGCATTTTCGTGGCCCCATACCAGCTTTTATCAGTTAGTGGTAAATTCCTGGAGAGATATTTATATTTTAGGAAGGAAGGTAGAAAATACATGTTGTTGACTATTATCTGTCCCTGCAACATTCTCCCCACCACCAACTCATGTTCACCATTGAGGGCAATCCATTTTGTTAGCCGCCAGGAGAGCAACAAAAGTCACAACCAGCTTATCACTCTCCCCAAAAGACATTATATTGATATAACAAGGATAGCATTTTTGTTAAAGATCCCTAAAGAGGAAAGTTTACAACAACTGTTGACACCTAATGCTGATAGAATATTGTGCAGTGGATACAAAGGAACAAGAGCAATTAGCTACACCAGTGTTTTTCAACCTTGGCAGCTTTAAGATGTGGACTTCAATTCCCAGAATTCCTCAGCCAGCATGGCTGGCTGAGGAATTCTGGGAGTTGAAGTCCACACATCTTAAAGTTGCCAAGGTTAAGAAACATTGAGCTACACTGTCTGTCATAGACACACAAGACTTTAAACCAGAGATAGTAAATGTCACAGATTTCCCTTAGGAAATCTGGCCTTAGGCCAAAGATAGCAAATAAGGACCATGAGAAAAAGATCTGGCTCATCCAGCCATTTTTATCTACCTCCTGGCGCATTTTTAATCAGCATGTGGTCAATTCCCCCTCTTCATCTGATCTGCCAAAAAAGTCACCTTCAACAACTTTGAAGGAACTACAGTATTCATTGCTTTGACGTGACATCTTTTTTTTAGGCTGAATGCAATGCCATAACGAGAAAACATTCAGAGACCCCTTGTGTATCTCTTGTAAAACTGTATTAATAAAAAAGTGTAATATTTGTATGATGCTTTCAAGGGCTCAAAGGGCTTTATGTGCATTAGCCCGTTCTAATCTTTGGATCAATAATTTAAGGAAAGAAAGATGTGGCAGCAGGACCTGAAGCAGAGAAAAAAAATTGCAGGAGGGCATCTTGTGGATTAAAAGGAGGGACACGATTTGAACCAGGAGTGCCTGCATTTTGTAACTCATCTCAGATTAACTCGGCTACACCCACTGCATTGGCTTGTTTTTGCACTTTGTGTAAATGGGAAAGGACCACAGCCAATTCCTCGGCTGACTAGATACTTTAGGAAGCAAATATATTTCTAAAAGCAGCCTACACAACCTGGTGCCTTCAACTGACTTCAATTCCCAGGATACCCCAGCCAGACTGGGCCAGCTGGGAAATTATAGTAGCAAACTATGTGGGTGAGCACTAGTTGGGGAACTGACTAGTTTAGATCACTAGTTTACCTAACCCAAATCTCTATAGATTTAAATGTTATTACCCATTTCACATAATCTGACTGCTTTGGAGGAGACTATATGCTGCTAAGCAAAATCATCTTCTAGCACTCAGGACAGTCTGAATAGGCTGCAGGTAAAACCTACCATCTGAATACTGTACGCTGCAAAATGATTTTTTAAAAATGGTAATATTTATACAAGGGGCGTGATGGCTCAGTGATTAAGACGCCAGGCTTGTCGATCAGAAGGTCGGCGGTTCGAGACCCAAGCGCCACGTGATGGAGTGAGCTCCTGCACTCGCCCCAGCTCTTGCCAACCTAGCAATTCGAAAGCATGTAAATGCAGGTAGATAAATAGGTACCACTTTGGTGGGATGGTTCTGCACGCGTCATGCTGGCCACATGACCACAGAAGTGTCTTTGGACAGCACTGGCTCTTCGGCTAAGAAACAGAGATGAGCACCGCCCCCTAGGGTCGGACACGACTGTGCAGGGGAAAACCTTTACCTTTACCTTTAATATTTATACAATATTTAATAATTGATGTGTGTGTGATATGCTTGGATTGTTTATATTTTTTTCTTTTTTTGCTTTGTTTATCAGTTGGTCTTTTCTTGTATTTGGGGGGTGGTTTTGTGTATTGTGTTGTATTGTTTTTTAAATATAAAGTATTTTTAAAAAGGAATGGTTTTGCAGCATCCAACTGGCTCTCTGAATGGGCTACAAGGTAAAATTGACTCTCTGAAGGGGCTGCAAAGAAAACCAGTTTTCTAGCTTCCAGTTGACTTCTGAATATGCTGCTGAGCAAATCTGATGGTCCATTTGACTATCCAAAGATCAGAGAGGCTTGAAAAGACGGCACCAGCCATGCCCTTCTAAAAATGGGCTCCCTAAGTGTGCCTTATCTATTCATTCATTCATTCATTCATTCATTCATTCCACTAATTGGTATTTATTCAGTTTATTGTTTAAAGGAGGGAATACAGTAGCCTCCGTGCCCTAAGGACACCAGATTTGTACTGTGTCTTAAAATGTCAAATGTTCTGCGAGAAGGAAGAAAACCCACATCTCAAGAATCCTGGGCTGCTATTCGACCTACCTAGCCATCATTTGTTCTTGCAGTCCCTCCAATGTCTTCTCCATTTTGGCCTTGATGAGATCTGTTCAAAACGGAAAGCGGAGGAAAAGTTTAGGGCTTCTTCACAGCTCTGGAAAGCCTCAGCAAATGGGTGGTGGTGGTGGTGGTGGTGGTGGTGGTGGGGTTAACGGCAAGCTTTCTTTCCGTAGAGCAACAGCAAGTTCGAGCCGACAAATGCAGTTTTCGAGGGAACCGTGAATCAGGAGAGAGGTCCTCTGAGCATACGCAGAGGGCTGCGCTCAAAACGCCCTCGGGCTGGGCTTGCGCACCCACTCACGGGGGCGGAGGGCTTACCTGGAGGGCTCTCGGGACTCTCCTGTTCACCTGCGGAGCCCCGCGGCTCTAGTCACGCCGGCGGGGAAGGAGCCTGGCATCCCAGCCGCCCTCCCGCCGCGGCTGCCGCCTTTCGCGGCCACGCCCCCTTCGGCCCGGCGGCAGTTGCAGCAGGGGCCGGCGGGCTTCTGCCGTTGCTAGGGCGACGGGGCAACCCGCGGCGGCGGCAGCAGGGGAACCTCGAGAGGGCGGAGCCAAAGGCAGATGCTGCGCGCGCAGTGGGGCAGCTCGCCGATTTTTTTTCTCCCCGATCCGCCGCGGATCGGTGTCGCAGCTTTCCCTGCACCTTGGGCGTCCTAGGGTTAGGGCTCCCAATGGGGATCAATAAATCCACCCGGGAGAGGCGGGGGAGGGAGGGCAGAGGATTCATTTGTGCCTTTCCCCCCTTTTCAGCGCATTACTGTTTTTAATCTTGTGATTTTTATCGGTTGACGTCAAGGAGCCCGTCAATGGGGGAAGCGCATTTATTGGATTTATTGCAAAAGCTTCTTCTGCCGCGTCTCTAAGCGGCTTACACCAGGAGCTAAAATACATCGACGAGTTTAGTCAAATAGAAGGGATCTAAATGATATAACAACAACAAGAAGAAGTAAATAACAACAATAATCTCCGCGTCAGTTCAACATGATTATAGTAATAATAGCATCGTTAATCTCAGCTCGGGTACTTACTTACTTACTTACTTACTTACTTACTTACTTACTTACTTACTTACTTACTTACCTTATTAAACAAACTTCTATAGCCGCCCATCGTAGCAGAAGGAACTCTGGGAGGCGAACAAGAGTTAAAACCACGATATAATTTAAACAAGACATGTAAAATAGCGTTGAGCGCCCGATAAAACTTGCATTCATCGTCTGTCATCCTTACCTCAGCCTCCCAATGCATCTTCAAAAAGCACCGAAATGGCTCTTAGGGTGGTCTCTTATCCATTTCCCTATCCTGCATGGAAAAAAAAAAAAAAAAAAAACGGATCCGCCTGGCCATTTCAAAGATGGAATCACACTGTGGACGGCTCTGTGGGTGGCAGCGCATGCCACTTGCTCATCAACCAGCCCCTTGGCCCCTCTTAATTATTAAATTGTTTGCAGACCACCAAGGTGTATCTTCCTTGCTTCCTTGCTTCCTTCCGTCAGCAGACTTTAAGTAGCTTAGAGCAACACATACATACATAATACAATCATTCAAAAATTATTAAATATGTCAAATAACAACAGTATTAACTACCGTCAACATAGAGTCAGCATAATCCAACATTTGCTCAGCGTGCTTACATTTTATTACATTTAGATCCTGGTGTTCAAAGACAGCATCACTGGAAGAGGGTCTGACATATTTAGAGGATGTTAAGTTAGGGAAAGATAATTCAGATGTAGTTGATGTGATACGGTAGGTCATGGTTTCTTCAACCATGATTTCTTGAATAAGCCATGATTTGTTGGATTCACACAGGCTAAAAACTATGAACTGGTCTGCAAATCACAGCAGCTGAATTCGCACAGCACGTTAAGCCATAATGTTGTTTGACTTTGGCATAGGAAATCCAGTTATTGTGATTTATGAATTATTGTTTATGGTTTAGGGTATTTTATGAATCCAACGGTATGGCTTATTGAACAATAACTAAAACAAGCCATGGCTTTGTGTGATATGTGAACCCAGCCCGTAAGGTTTTGTCCTTTGTGGACTTGCAACAAGCGTGTAGTGCAAGAAAGAAAACAATGAATGACTTGGTGCTGGAATTTCACTATGGGAAATAGGATTGACCCAGTTAACTTCTAGTCTTTTTTCTAATCAAGTAGGCTATGCCAGCACTCATTTTAACTGCCCCTACAGCAGCCTAATCTTTCAATACAAGTCTTGTCTTTGAAAAAGGTAATACTCTTACCGTATTTGAGCACCCCTATTGCCGAAATGGGAGGAGGAGGAGGAGGAGGAGGAGGAGGAGGAGGAGGAGGAGGAGGAGGAAAGAAGAAAGAAGAAAGAAGAAAGAAGAAAGAAGAAAGAAGAAGAAAGAAGAAGAAGAAGAAGAAGAAAAAGAAGAAGAAGAAGAAGAAGAAGAAGAAGAAGAAGAAGAAGAAGAAGAAGAAGAAGAAGAAGAAGAAGAAGAAGAGAAAGATGATGAACAATAACAACCTCCTGTGAATTCTTTTCAGCCTTTTTAAATGAATGGCTGACCAGGAGAAATCTAACTTTTTTTGAAGAAGAAACCATTTGCCTATACCATAAAAAGGAACCCTGGTTGAGAAACCCTGGCTTAGATAGACAACCAACTGGATTCCCACATTGCTCAAAGCATGATGTGGCTTACTTCATTTTGACGTAATCTGTTGCATGAACTCAAACTTGGGTGGTTTGTAAACCAGGGTGTGTGGCTTAGCATAATGTGTGCATGCAGCCAGTTGGGGGTTGGTCAACAAATCATGGTTAAACAACCTAAGTCAGAGGTGAGAACTAGTTCTGATCAGTTTAGAGCAATTGAGCCTCAGTAAACTGATCCCAAATACGATAATTCCAACTTCTAGTTTCCATACTTCCCTACCTTCTTCAAATAAATCTGATAAATCTGATTAAAAAAAGCTGATAAATCTGATAAAAACTTTTGTAAATACTGCAACCTATGTAGATGCGTTGGAGTCAGATTTTTCATGCAAGCATGTAATAGCGGCATTTGTGTGATGCTGTCATCAGACACATGTCATCATTTCAGTGTCATCACAGTTTGCTGTGGATGTCAATATATTGTCATATGGATGTATACGTATTGTCTTATATACAGATAGTCCTCACTTGCCGAGCACTTGTTCAGTGACTATTCGAAGTTACGACGGTGCTGAATAACGAGACTTATTGATTGATTGGGTTTAGACATCATGTTCAAATATCACCACTAAGTATAATGTGCAAATTTTAACCTACGAATCCAATTACTTCTCAAATATTTCGTCTTAGACTGGGAACATTTTTTTATTATGTAGTTGCATCTCTCATTACTTCTAAAACAATTATGTCCATTTAACATAGATTTTACCTGTGCTTGTTCCTTTTTTTCTCATCTAGTAGAATGTTCACATTTTCAGCATTTCTGTATTTTAAAGGGTCTGTATGTCGATGAAGAGTCTCAGTCATCCAGGTGGAATTGTCTGTAGGTTGAGTCATGGCAACTGGATTTCTTTCTTTTGGTTGAAACATTTCGCTGTTTGTCCAAGTAGCTTCTTCAGTCTGGGAATTTAAAGGGTCTGTGTTTTAAATTCTGTTCTGTTATTCAGATGACAAAGATGCAATTTAGTTCTACATTTTTGAACGGCAGCTGAAACAGCTACATATCTAAGCATGCAATTAAATAACAGAGAAGATATTTCTAAAGAAAGTATGCAACCATAAATAACCCCAAGGTTGCACACCATGGCAACAAGGGACACTGTTTTGCCATTAAAAGGAAGTTTTATACAAGCAGGTGTACAAAGCAATGAGATAAATGGACGATTACAAAGAGAACGGGTGATTTACAAGTAATTGTTCTGTTTTGAACACCAACATTCGAAAGGACTTTAATGATACCTTAGATCTGATGATCTGAGGGCACAGTTGAAACCGAAGTTACAGTATTTCTGGATCAATGTTTAACTTGCAAATCAGTCTGTGCAGCTATGATGACATTCTTCTTCATCATTGATGGGAACTAGATTTGGCTGAAAACTCAGATCTAACTCCTTGCTGAACTAGCCTGCTACAAAATCTCCGGGACAGGGCTTCACTGATGTCTTTCTGTAATACTTAAGTGCTGTCCCCACCTGACACACTTTTCTGTAGATGAGAACATGAGGGATTCGACTTCCGGGTGTTGAGGTGGCTGGTGCGCTGAGCAGAAAGCTCCGTGGTTTTTTTCTGTTTGCGGCAATTTAAAAAGTAAAAAATCACTGAAAAATCTCCCTCGAAGAGAGGGCGAGCAGAAGATTGCCCACAGAAGGGTCGTCGGATTGCCGCTCTCTCCCAACCCCCGTTTTTCCACCACGGGAGAAGGGAGATTGAAGCGGTGAAAGACGGCTGGAACTGACAACCGAAGCTCTGAGGAAACCGCGATTCTTCAAGATAAGTAGCACAGCACCCAACCTCTTAGATACACATTTATATTTTTAAATATTATTTGCCTATTAGCCTCTAAGACAGAGCTTTCCAAACTGTGTGTCACGACACAAAAGTGTGTCGCTACACACAGCGTGGTGTGTCACCACACCACCCGGAAGTGGCGGCGTGTGCGTGCATGGCGGCGGCGGCAGCGGCGCGGTATCAGTGTTTCCGCGTTTTAGTGGAGGCCGCCGCCGCCGTGAACATGCGCGCCGCCACACTCCCCCCGCGCCGCCACCGTGCACGCACGTGCCGCCACACGCCACCCCGTGCCGCTGCCGTGCGCGCCCCCCCCCCGCGCTGCCGTCGGCGCTGCCGCTGGTGTGTTGCCAGCGGCGGCACTTTGGAAAGCCCTGCTCTAAGATTTGTCTCTGGACTTGATTTATAAATGCTGGTGTTTTATTTCTTTCCTGTCAAAGGATTACTTAAATGGTGGAACCGGGAAGCTAATTGACTTTGCCAGAAATGGATTAAGTGACTTTCTCTTTTATTCTTATTGTGGCTTGCTTTTACTCTTATGGTAATTGGAACTATTCTTTTTTTCTTCGGACTAAGTTGCTTGGACTTGAATTTTTTATGGATTAATATGGAATAATGAATTAATGATTTAATAACTTTTCTTATCAATTTGTGATTTTTATTATGAAAGAATCTTTTTGAATATTTCTTGAATTATATAAGTGGCTGTATAGAATTGTTATGAATTTTTTGGATCCCTTTTGTACAGAAAATTGGATTGCTGTATGCCTATTTTCATGGTAGCTGCTTTTTTTTATTCTTCTGAACACAAGTTGGTGTGAGAAACCTTGGGATTGTTTAGTTTTTTTTGTTATTATTTTGTCTACAATAGAGAAGGGGGGAAAAAAAGAAGAAGAAGCCTCTTTGTTCTTTTTTTATTTTTCATTCTTATACTTATATGGATATACAACTTTAATGGACTATATTTTAGTTATTTTGACAATTGCATTTAAAGGATTATTTTTACTTTTTGTAGTTTTTACTCCCTCTTTTTCCTAAAAGAATTATTAGCCTTTTTCTTTTGTTTTTGGTCCTCCCCTTTCCCTTTCTTCTTTTTCTCTTGCAGGAAATTATTTATGTTAAGACATCTACGGCATTGAGGAGGAAAGAGGAAAAAAAAAGGAACTGGAAGGACATTTATCGTTTTTTCAATACCTAGAGCATCAATGGAGCCCCCCCCCCCCCCCGTTAGAGATGAAAAAACTTCTGGAAGCAATGGCATCATTAGGTAAGAAAATGGAAGATTCAATGGCACAGAATAAACAGATGGAAGAACAAATTACATTCTTAGATAAAAAAATTGATATGAAGATGGAAGAAATGAAGAAAGAGATAATTCATGAGATTAAACAAGATTTTAAAAATGAAATGCAGACAGTAAAGGAGGTAGTGAATACTTTGTCAGGGGAATTTAAAGATGTGCAAGGTCAGATGCAAAAATTAGAGATTAAATTAGAAGATGTTACTAAGGAACTGGATGCTATTAAAGAAATGGAATACAATTTGGATATTATAGAATTAGCAGAAATGAGAGAGAAGGAATATATTTTGAGTGTGAGAGCAGCTTTAGAACAATCAAATGAAAAAGAACAATTAAATGAAAATGCAAGAGAATGTATGGTTTTTGAATTACTTAAATTTTTAGAAATGAAAGAACAAGATTTGGATTTTGAAAAAGATAATGTTGCTAGAGTTAATTCATGGTATGCTAGAGAACAGAAGGTGTTTAAAGGACAAAAGCTAAGGATAACTTCTATTTTAAAAGTTAAAACATTTTTAGAGAAATATAAGTTGGATATGAGGGAGGCACCAGGAGAATGCAAGAAGCATTTTATAGAATAGAACAGAAGTATGGAGTAGAGATAAATGGCTGATTTATATGGACTTTTTATTGCTAAAATTGATGGATTGATAGAAAATGGATATGGTAGAAAATGATAAATTGATATGTTTATTAAAAGAAAATTTAAATTGTTCTAATTGTTACTTTCTCAAAGAGTAGAAATTACTGATGGACTATTTGGGAAATGCAAGAGGGGCAAAGCTTGTATGGAGATTTTAAGATTAAAGTATAGGTGGATTGATGTATTAGACAGGAAATGTTTTTTTAATGTCATATGTAGACCTAGCATGTAAGATAAATTCTGTAAATTACTATGACCAGGGACAAATCGGAAGTGGATTACTTTCTATGTATCATCTTTTTTCTCTATTTTTTTGCTTTACTTCACTTTTTCTTTTCTTTTTGATTTGTATTTCTATTTCTTTCTATGTTTCTAACTTTTAACTATGTACATTCAAAATCCAATAATAAATATATATATATATATATATATATATATATATATATACACACACACACACACACACACACACATACATACTGTATGATGTGTGTGTGTGTGTGTGTGTGTGTGTGTATATATATATAAAAAAGAGAACACGAGGAAGCCATCATTCTCCATGTCTCCCTCCTCAGTGAAATCTTTCTCACCTGGCATGCAGTTCTCCATATACGGAAAGACGTGCACTGGGTGAACAATAAATCCCCCATTATGGTCCCTATCAAGGAAAGTGATGTGAGATTCCTGCTTTCCCACACCTCATTCTTCCAAGGGATGTGGATGAAGCAGATCCTAATCTGCTGGTGTTGCTAGAGCAGTGTTTCTCAACCTTGGCAACTTTAAGACGTGTGGACTTCCCCAGCAAGGCTGGCTGGGGAATTCTGGGAGTTGAAGTCCACACGTCTTAAAGTTGCCAAGGTTGAGGAACACTGTGCTAGAGAGTGTGGGATCAGTAAAGCTGGGCCATGGTAGGGTGAAGTCTTTGGTTGCAAGCATTGTTAAGCAAGCAAGCAAGCAAGCAAGCAAGCAAGCAAGCAAGCAAGCAAGCAGATGTAAATAATGAATAAATAAATAGAAATTCCACAGCCCAAGGGCGCTTGTGTATCTCTTGGACCTCTTCCCATTAAGCTGCTGGTGCTGGGCAGCATTTGCCAAAATGTAATGGTGTTGTTTACAAATTGTTTATGGTCTGTGAAATGGGTTTTCTGATTTGAATCGTTGGATTGGGCAGTATTTAATTTTAATGTATTATTATTTGTAGGGGTAGGAGTAGAGAGAGAGAGAGAGAGAGAGAGAGAGCTTTCCTCTACCACTTTGCAACATACAGTAGCCCTACCTGCATCTGTCAGCTGTTGTTGGGGCTGAGCATGGGTTTTGGCATAGCACTAAACCAATTCAAGCTCTTTTAGAACACAAGGTTAATGTTCTTCTGGAACAACTCCAGAAAAGAGTTATTAATTGTAATGGTAATGGTAATTGTAAAACAGACATAGCAGTGAGTGAAACACAGCAGTCGCTGACACAGCCAGGAGTTGTTCCAGAAGAACATTAACCTTGTGTTCTAAAAGAGCTTGAATTGGTTTAGTGCTACTCCAAAACCCATGCTGAGCCCCAACAACAGCTGACAGATGCAGGTAGGGCTACTGTATGTTGCGAAGTGGTAGCGGAAAGCTCTCTTTCTTTTGCTTAACCGTGTAGCCTCCTGTTTGCTGCTGGTCTAATGTTGTTCACGCTAATCCAGGTCTCTAAGCCGAGGATCAGCGTGGAGACCTGTTGGGTACAGAAGGACGGCTCATTTTAAAAGAACTGAACTTTCCGGCTGTCCAAACCGGAATGGGGGACCGTACCAGGGACAGAAGTGAAGGGCCACGCCTGTACCAGCTTAAAGTGGCCCATGGAAGCTGTGCTGATCCCAACCCCTAGGAATCATCTGAGCATGTCAACAACGGAACGGACAAGTTGAAAAGAAGACCACTGGTACAATGCTTGCTGTATTCAAAGTCTTAGAGAAACAACGGTGGAGCAGATGAGGCTATCCAAGGACCAGAAGAAGGAGATGTGCCTGCAATGACCGGTAATCTCATCCATTACTGGTCACCTGATTTTGCCACCAGTGTAACAGATATCAGAAATACTGGTGGAAATAAAGAGACATATCAGATTTTTCATACCTTCCAGATGTTGTTGGATGCTCTTGGCTTAAGGGGAAAAACGCTACAGCACACCACACTACCCTAAGGACAACTTAAGTCTGTCTCCCTCACGGACTGAGGATGGGAAGAAGGCAAGATCATTAGGATATGGCAGAAAAAAGCTGTTGCCAGGGGACATTTGTGTTATGTTAGATGCAAACAGAAGAGTCACTTGCATAGTGAGATGGGCGGTGTATTAGTTTGGTGATAGATAGATAGATAGATAGATAGATAGATAGATAGATAGATAGATAGAAAGAAACTAGGAATCCCAAAGGGATTCAGATCAATTAAACAACAGAGGCAGGATATTGGTGCTCACCATGTAAAAAGACAAAACAGGAAGGGACAAAGGAGAGACATCATGTCTTCAAGGCCAGAACAAAGTGGTGAGCTGTAGATTGAAATCTACATCTTGCTGAGGTTAGCTTGATGCTTCTTTGATGAGGTGCTTGCTTCAGTATCAGCTGGTGGCCCTTGGGCTCCTGGTTAAATAATGCAAGCAGGGTGTCCTGTCTTTCTGCTCTCCAGTCACAGGAAGAGCTGACTGCTCTATTTCTCAGGGAGAGGCGAAGAAAAGCTTTCTGCAGGTTCTCCTTCTCCATCTGATGTCAGGGGCCAAGTGGAGTCTCCACTTTGCTCTGATGTTCCTTTGGGATACGTGGGGTGCAGCCTCCCAGGACCCCTGGGAGCCTGGTGGAGGAGGCTTCAGCATGCTGCTCTCCCATTTTCTAGCCCCAGGAGAAGGAACATTATCACCTAATCTGACCTTCCCCTTGCCATGCTCTTCCTGATGCAGATGAGTGAAGCCTGGGTGTGGAGTTATACATCTCATCCCAGGCTTTCAGGCATGCTGTTCAAAGCTTGATTCCTGGTGACTTCCTGGTTGCACCCAGGTCATTTTCTTATCAAGCGTATGGTTTGCCATACCATTCCATCTTCAGGGATCTTTTATGTTCCCAATCTAGCCTACAGCTAGGCAGTCAGTTTGGTGTAGTGGTTAAGGCACTAGGCTAGAACCCAGGAGACGGTGAGTTCTAGTCCCGCCTTAGGCATGAAAGCCGGCAGGGTGACCTTGGGCCAGTCACTTTCTCTCAGCTCTAGGAAGAAGGCAATGGCAAACCAGGAGACTGAGAGTTCTAGTCCCGCCTTAAGCATGAAAGCCGGCTGGGTGACCTTGGGCCAGTCCCTGTCTCTCAGCCCTAGGAAGGAGCCAATGGCAAACCAGGAGACGGTGAGTTCTAGTCCCGCCTTAGGTATGAAAGCCGGCAGGGTGACCTTGGGCCAGTCCCTGTCTCTCAGCCCTAGGAAGGAGCCAATGGCAAACCAGGAGACGGTGAGTTCTAGTCCCGTCTTAGGTATGAAAGCCGGCAGGGTGACCTTGGGCCAGTCACTTTCTCTCAGCTCTAGGAAGAAGGCAATGGCAAACCAGGAGACGGTGAGTTCTAGTCCCGCCTTAGGCATGAAAGCTGGCTGGGTGACCTTGGGCCAGTCCCTGTCTCTCAGCCCTAGGAAGGAGCCAATGGCAAACCAGGAGACTGTGAGTTCTAGTCCCGCCTTAGGCATGAAAGCTGGCTGGGTGACCTTGGGCCAGTTCCTGTCTCTCAGCCCTAGGAAGGAGCCAATGGCAAACCAGGAGACTGAGAGTTCTAGTCCCGCCTCAGGCACGAAGCCAGCTGGGTGACCTTAGGCCAGTCACTTTCTCTCAGCCCTAGGAAGGAGCCAATGGCAAACCAGGAGACTGTGAGTTCTAGTCCCGCCTTAGGCATGAAAGCCGGCTGGGTGACCTTGGGCCAGTCCCTGTCTCTCAGCCCTAGGAAGAAGGCAATGGCAAACCACTTCTGAAAAACCTTGCCAAGAAAACTGCAGGGACTTGTCCAGTCAGTTGCCAGGAGTAAAAAACTGACTCGAAGGCGCACATGCACACACACACACAAACACACACACACACACACAAACACACACACACACAAATCTAGCTTACAATCTGTTCTTCCAAGGTGATATTTTGTTCAAATAGAAACCAGGGCCATCCCTGCTTACTATTCTGGATAAGCCAAAATCAATCAGATGCTGCCATCTGCTGAGGCAATGCTCAGTTAGTTGTGCAAATATCTGAATCCCTGCTATAAAAACTGTATTATTTAGTGACAAACATGAGCAAAATTTGGTATTCCACATGGGGGCAGCAAAGTCTATAACAATGAGATTGCAGCACTTGCTTTAAAAAAAAGGATAAGGTAGAATAGGGAAAAATTACTTTAATTTATTCAGTTTAGGCACTGCCTGATTCCCAACTGACTTCTCTGGGTGGTGTACAATAAAAAAAAACACAGTACAATCAAGTTATAAAAAGAAAAGGAATAAAACAAGGAACAAAGAACAAGAACAGATGGTGAGTCTGGCTAACACCCACACTTCCAGACATATTCAATAAGGGCTCAACCACCCCAACCAAGGCCCGGGAAAACATCCAGGTCTTTAAGGCTTTTCAGAATGCCAGCGAGGTGGGAGCCACATGGATCTCAGGGCGAACCTCATTCCAGAGGGCAGGCGCTGTGACAGAAAAGACTTGCTTCCTGCGTTCTGATAGATGACATGTTTAACTGAAGGGAACCATAGCGCGCCAACCCTGGCAGCTTGTAAATGGCTGTGCAGACACCAAGGAAGATAGGCAGCCTCTCAGATAACCAGGCCCTGTGCCATGAGGGGCTTTATAGGTCATAACCAGCGCCTCGAATTGCACCCAGAAGCTTACAGGTAACCAGTGCAATTTGTGAAACAGAATTGTGAAATAGAATGGGGTCATGAGCATTCCGAGGCATGCCCATCACTGCCCGTGCCATTGCCTTCTGGACCAGTTGAAGCTTCTGAGTGGTCTTCAAGGGCAGCCCCATGTACAGCGCATTTCAGAAGTCAAGCTGTGAGATAACTAGGGCATGAATGACCAGCTGAAGGGCCTCCTGATCCAGGAAAGGGTACAGTTCGTGCACCCGATTTTGCTGTGCAAAGGCCCCCTTGGCCCCAGCTGCCACCTGCTCTTTGAGCAGGAGCCGTGAGTCCAGGAAGACTCCAGATTGTGCACCACTCTTGAATGGAAAAGTGCCACCCCATCCATGATTAAATGGAATATCCCCAGATCTCTCTGTATGTGCGTGCCTTCAAGTCTGTGTTGACTCCTAGCAACTGCCTGGACAAGTCCCTGCAGTTTTCCTGGCATGATCCTGGAAGTGGGTTGCCCTTGCCTTCTTCCCATGGCTAAGAGAGAGTGACTGGCCCAAGGTCACCCAGCTGGCGCTGTGCCTAAGGCGGGACTAGAACTCTCAGTCTCCTGGTTTCCCATTGGCTCCTTCCTAGGGCTGAGAGACGGACTGGCCCAAAGTCACCCAGCCGGCTTTCATACCTAAGGCGGGACTAGAACTCTCAGTCTCCTGGTTTCCCATTGGCTCCTTCCTAGGGCTGAGACACAGGGACTGGTCCAAGGTCACCCAGCTGGCTTTCATGCCTAAGGCGGGACTAGAACTCACGGTCTCCCAGTTTCTAGCCCAGCGCCTTAACCACTAGACCAAGCTGGCTCTCATCCCCAGATCTAGGTGGATCTAATCCCCACAGCCACTCCGTCTGGGTAGGATTGAGTTGCAGTCGGTTCCTCCCTCTCCAGGCTCACGTAGCCTCCAAGCACTGGGACAGAATCTCATCAGCCTCCGTTGGAAGGCCTGGGGTTGCCAGATATAACTGGGCATCAAGTGTAGTCTTAAAAGGAGCCCCAAAATGCCAATATACAGTAAACAGAAAATGATCACATGATCTCTGGTATAATTTTTCCAGAGTGAAACCTTCTGAATTACAACTAGCAGACTCTCTCAGTCTATCCAGAAAAGATTATAGCCCACATGAGCTTTCATATTCATTTGATTTCTCGAAAAGTAGTCAGTGAGTGCAAAACGTTATGTTCCCAATGGATCTCAACTTTACTGAGGAGGACAGCTGGGATAGACATATTTACAGTCCTAAATAAATGTGTGTTTGTTTCTGTGTGTGCTGTGCCTGAGAAACTAATATGCTTTGTGAATTAATATGCCCTACTTTCTTTTTCAAAATGCACTTGAAACAAGAATTGAATTCATATGGCACTGTTAGCAGAGATGGTTATAGGTGGTCCTACTGCCTGTTCTCCCAGACTTTGGGATGGGTTGGTTGCTGTGCCGTTTTGGGTATGATGTTTTGCTAGTATATGGAGCTTTTCTTGTCCAGACACACATGATTTCCTTTGTTTGTTTTTTACTCTTTTGAAATGTAAGCTGCCTAGATGTCACCGTGCAGCTCTTAAATCTAATACAGGTGGTCCTTGCTGAACGACCACTCATTCAGCGACTGTTCGAACTTATGATGGTGCTGAACGAGTGGTACTTACGACCAGCCCTTGATATTCCAGCCTTCACAGCGTCCCTGCAGTTATATGATCACCATTTACGACCTTCACTGCCGGCTTCTGTCAAGCAAAGTCAATGGGGAAGGTGACAGGATGTCGCAAATGGTGACCACATGACGTCATGCTTAACGACGGCACAGGATTCGCTTAACGACGGTAACTGGAAGTGTCGGAACTGCTGTCGCTAAGCAATGCTGTCACGTGATGTTGCACTTTATGACTGTGTCGCTTAGCGATGGAAATTCTGGTCCTAATTGCCATTGTTAACCGAGGACTACCTGTAAAACAAATAATAAAGCAAGTCAGTTCTGCACTGTTGCCAAAAAACCTTCCACATAGATATGTCTCTGGAATAATCTAACTCAGGGGTCCCCAACCTTTTTGGTGCCAGGGACCAGTTTCAAAAGACGATTTTTCTGTGGACCAGGGGGGGCGGGGTTTCTGGGATTTCTGCGGACTGGGGTGGGGTGGGGTTTGTGGGCGGGAGCCAATCGCGCGGAAGGGGGTGGGGTTTGCAGGCAGGAGCCCCGCGGCCCAGTTCCTAACAGGCCGCAGCCCACAGGTTGGGGACCCCTGATCTGACTAACTCAAGATGATATTTTTTTAGTTTATTCTTGGCTGATCTCAGAAGCTAAGCAGAGTCAGACCTGGCTAGTACTTGGATGGGAGATCACTTGAACATCCCAGAGTTGTAAGCTAGCCTAGGTAATTGAAAAATAGCCCAGTTGTCAGCAGTAGCAAATTCCTTCCATATTACTGTCAAAGTAAACAGCTTGGACCCCACAGAGGAACTCGCACCAGGAACTGAGCTTAACTTGTAGAAGTGTTTATCTTTCCTACATTTTCCTACCCTCTTACTTGTTCCGTCTGACCTGTTCTTTTGTCAGCCTGCAGCAGTCTTTTGCTACGAAGAACACCATGTATGTATGCTGTTATTAGACTGAGACTGGCCTCCATTTTCAAGGCAGAAACCGGTTGACAAGGACACTTACCTTATTACTTGTAGGGGAACAAAATTACGTAGGTTCAACTTATCAAAACAGCAACACCATCTTTTCCGTTCTCATCCAGAGCTTACAGTAATAGGGAAAAGGAACTAAAAGGGTGGGAGAGAAGGACCTATGGTCTCCTTCTGCTGAGAAGCATCTGCATCTGAGACACCCTCTCATTTTTTGTTAGTAAAGGCATCATTTTCTAGACTCTCTCCCATCTTGTTCTGTCTGTTCACTAATCATACAGGTAGTAACCAAACTGGTTGTACTCAGTCTTGTAAGTTTTGGATGTGTTGTTGCACTACAATTCCTATCATGCTGGCTGGCCATGCTGGGACCTGTAATCCAATACATTCGGTTAGGCACTGGGTTGGGGAGGCTGATCTAGCCAATATTGTCTGCACACGGTGCAACAGAAACATTTTGAAATGAAGGTGCTCATCCTTTCGTCCATCAATCCAAGGGCCTAAGAAGGATCTACAGTTGCACTTTCAGGAAATAACTCTATCTATACCACCTTCAAAATAAGACTTGTGCAACTTCTGTTTGTTGGATACATCATCCCTGCCCACCCAGCTGTTTCTTTAATGGTGTAGAATCAAGAAGGGATCCCTGGTGTCTCACTTTCCATCTCTATTCTGCTGCTGTAGGTCAGTGTTTCTCAACCGTGGCAACTTTAAGTTGTGTGGACTTCAACTCCCAGAATTCCCCAGCCAGCCATGCTTGGCTGGGGAATTCTGGGAGTTGAAGTCCATACATCTTAAAGTTGCCAAAGATGAGAAACACTGCTGTAGGTACATAAATAGGTTAACGCTGGAATAAGGTAAGGGCCTCCCTTGGGATTGACTGTCCATGTGGTGGGTGTCAGAGCTGCTGCTCTTTCCCCGGAGGGAGGGGGCACATTCCAGGGAGATAAACGATTTCACAGTCCGGATTCCGCTGGTGAGAAAGTCAAGAGGTTCAAGGTCACTCCGCCTTAGAGCCCTTGCAGAGTATTTTACCCATAGGTTAATTAGAGTGCTTTTAGTCTGGCTAGATTCTGTCTTGAAGGGCAAGAACAATAAACAGCTAGAGTTGGAATTGAGGCTCAGTGTGGTTCTTCATCAGCTTTTCCTGACAGTCCATGCTGATTACCCACAGGACTGTTTCCAGTGGCGCTGGAACTTTCTATCCCTTTTGATATTTAGATCTTGGTCTAAACAAATTCTTGCCTCCTGTTCATGTTTCTCTCTCTCCCTGAATTTGCCTGCCTTTTATCCCATATTGCAAGTGAGCTATTTTTTTAAAATGTTTGCTGAACAAATATTGAACTGTATTTTAAGATAACTGAATCGAGTGTGACTTCTGATTTGGGTATAAGGACTGACTGGGAGTATCCTGGATGCAAATCAAACTATGTAGTGGTTAAATCCCAGGCTAGAAACTGGGAGACCATCCCACCTTAGGCACGAAGCCAGCTGGGGGACCATGGGCCAGTCACTCTCTCTCAGCCCTAGGAAGGAGGCAATGGCAAACCACTTCTGAAATCTTGCCAAGAAAACTGCAGGGACTTGTCCAGGCAGTCGCTAGGAGCCAACACTGATTCCAAGGCACTAAATACATACATACATGCATATATACATACATACAAGCACTAATGCAGTACAGTTACCCACTGACCTGAGGGCTGTATCAAACTCTGAGTGACGTGCTCCCTAAACATGTTTTAGGAAAGTGTCCCATTTAAGGGGTGAAATGTGTTTCTTAATCCTTCAGTTTAAGTCACCTATTTTGTTCTTCATCCTATCTAAAACTCCAAAAAATGCAATCAAAAAGTGGAACTTGAAATGTTTGGCTCCGCTCCTTCAGGAGAAGGGTCCAGGCAGCGGAAAGCAAGTCAGCCACATGCATCATGATGTCATCAAGTAAACGAGACAAGTTTACTTGATGACATCAATGACTGTGATGCAGCTGTCATTCTGATGTCACCGAGGCTCCTAAGGAAGCTTATGACGCTTCCACAATCCCATCCGGGACCGGATTCCGAAGCTCTATGGGGAAAAAAGGAATGGCCACTAAAATCCAGGAACCAGAATCCGGGTGAGGTGAGGATTTCCTGTAATGGGAAAAAGGCCCATCCCACGCCCTGCAGAACTGTAGCACTGCCAACGCAAATATCACCTTTCAAACCCACCAACTTTGTTTACCATTGCAATGACTCATAAGATTGGGCTCTTATTCAATTTTAAACGTTGTATTTGTGATTCAAACTGCATTACAAGTGACGGGCACCTGTGAAATAGCTATTGATTCCGTGTTTTGCAGGGCCCATCGTAATTTTATTTAAGTCAGATTTTTGAAATTCTTACCCATTTGATTAAGGAGCTGAATAAGTTCAGATTTTGAGCAAAATGGATGTTTTCTTCTAATTACTGTATATATGGGAGTTGAGACCAAAAACTAACATCTTCCAAACAAATTGAATTGCTTCATGGCTTTAGTTTGCAGTTACATTTTTTCTTATAATGTACGTGTATATCTATTTCATTTTATTAATTTCTAAATCCATGCAGTCACCTTATTGCTGAAAGCTCTCAGGGCCACGTATAATTAAACACAAAATCACACACATCAAATAATAAAACAATTAAATAATCAATTACAACAGCAATTAAAAACAGCAATCAGCTGCATCAAAGGCCAACATAAGCAACCACATGAAAGTCTAAAAATACAGCGGACAAAACTACTTAAAAATACAATTGATGTTCAGTATTATGAATTTAGAGAGCCAGTTTGGTGTAGTGGTTAAGGCACCGGGCTAGAAACCGGGAGACCGTGAGTTCTAGTCCCACTGTAGGCACCAAGCCAGCTGGGTGACCTTGAGCCAGTCACACTATCTCAGCCCTAGGAAGGAGGCAACGGCAAACCACTTCTGAAAAACCTTGCCAAGAAAACTGCAGGGATTTGTCCAGGCAGTCTATGAGAATCAGACATGATTGAACAGATTAAAAAAAATTATGAATCTAGTTATTTATTTTATCCTGAGAAAGAACTGCTGCCTCTTAGCTCTCCCAAATATCAGGCAGAAGCCTCTTTTATTATTTAATTTAAAAAAGAAAGAAATGAAATGGTGTATCACCCTATAGATCAGTGTTTTTCAACCTTGTCAACTTTAAGTCGTGTAGACTTCAACTCCCAGAATTCCCCAGCCACCATGCTAAAAACACTGCTATAGATAGGTACGGGCATCTACTCATTATGTGCTAAAAAGAATTTCAAAGCAGCTTGATTCTTTCCTGGAGCTGATGTATGATTCTTATTGTTGATTTCAAAAACGGTTAAGGAAACTTAAAAGCAAGCCGTTGTATTATTACCTGCTACAGGTATTGATGTGAGTAGAATTGCAAATGCTTATATTCTAGAAGCACAATCGTTTGCTTTGAGAACACAGGGAACTTTGTGTGCTTATGGACTATAACGGGATTTAATGGACAGGAAGAGCAAATAATGACATTGCCTCTGGCTTTGAAGATTAGCTTGAAGATTAGTTCTTGCTTAGGAAAAGCCACTTGCTTAATTTTAAATTGCCTTTTCTTTCTTTTATTCCCTGTCTTCTTCTCACCTTGCCTCCATCCACTTTTGTTCCTTCATTTTTAGATCTACCAGAACTAGGCTAAAAAGGGATACAGAAAACTCTACTATAACGTCTAAACTTTTGCAGCCAGAGATGGTAGTCTATTCCTTTTGTTGTTTTCTCTTCTTTCCCAGTTTCCAACCTAGATATCTCTATATCTCTATTTTTATAGCTATCTCTTCTGTTAGAAAGGGAGAGGAGCAGGGGCATTCATGGGAAGGTCAAAAAAGTCAAGACGGCAGCTGCAACCGCGTGATTGAAACCTCACCTCTTTTTATGTGCATTTCATGTGCCTTCAATGCACTTTTAAAAAGGGGTGGGGCTTCAATCATGTGGTTGCAGCTGCCATCTTGACTTTTTTGACCACTGCCTCTGCGGACACTCCTGGAGGGGAGTGTGTGTGTCTGTGAATACTTGTGCATTTTTGTTTATGAGAGAAACAAAGGCTTGTGTATACAAGTAGGGGGTTCACTTTTATATACAGTATATGTTGTGCATTTTAATGAGGAGTTCTTCATTCAATTGATGATTTTTGGAGTGTGGCTTCAGGCAGATACACATTTGCACACACTAGTGTGACAGACGCACATATTTCTTCAAAGGAGGAAGCCTTCAGGACTCGTTTCACCTGGAGTCGAAACCTACATTGATCAGGTGAGAAAACTGGGCATTGCACAGGATTTTTGCCAGAGTTCTAAAACATGAGGTGAGGTACAATTGTCATTTAATTGCACACTACTGTTAACTTCTTGAAGACAGTTTTCTCCACCCACCTTTTACTCTCAAAAGCTCTGTGTGGGAGGGCAGCCATGGAAACAGCCCCTGGCTACCCAGGATGAAGTTCTTGGATGACTATATTTGAGCACCACACTGAATCACAAGCTAACTAATCCAACTTCGTTTTAGTCTAGCTGGCTGCATACACCCAGTCCACGTAGTTAATTTATTGTTCAATGTATCATGGGAATCTAGAAAATTGAATTGAGTAAACCACAAGTCACGTCCACCCACAACTGAGTAAGTCTCTTCAACAAATACAGGTCTGAGCAGAGTTTTGAAACTTGGCCTCTGTTATTCTAGCTATGCACTTACTGTTCTACTGGCTTTTCATAACATTCTTGTTTGGCTGGTAACACAGCATTGTGTACACATTTCACCATAATCCTTTCATTAACTTTGTAAGGAATCTCAACATTATTAACCCCCGATTACAGGAGTGGGGAATAAGTGTGAGAGATACGGCTTTCCAAAATCCATGTCCAGGATTCTCCTTAGATGTGTTGAACTTCCATTCCCGTGGTCCCAATTTAGCATGGGCATTATGGGAGTAGGAATCTGGAGGTCATTAACTAGAGAAATCTGGTACATTCATACCTGAGGAGAGAACTGGTGATTTGTTAATCCACAACTTGGTTTTTTACTTTTGCAGCTAAGGAATTAAAGGGTTAAATGCTAAATAAAGTAATACCCTAGTGATAGATCCTGACGCTCTAGTTTTCTACACATAAGAATGTTAGCAGAGTGTGGTCTGCATTGGCACAATCAAGATATTATTTAATCATCTTGTCTGCTGCTTGGATGAACATTGTATAAAAATGATGTGTAGGCCAATATTGTAAGCCATTCAACCAAGCTTCCTAAGCCTACAAGAATCTCTGCTGGTTGAGGTGGACTGTGGTTTTTTCTTCTTTTTATATTGTAAAGGGGAGGCAGATAATTTGCTTCATGCCTCTCTGCTGACCTAGTTTATAGGCAGGAAAGGGGAAACTTGGTTTGACATCTGAATGGATTTTGGAGGAGAAATTAGGAAGTGAGAAAGGAGTTTAAATATATATGGGAGAAAAACATTGGTAAAAATGGGTATCTGAGTGTGTGGCCTTCCAATCCACTTGAGTTTTAGATCTTTCCTCAAAGAGAAAGCCCAGCTTAGAAGTTGGTTAACATTTTGTGCTCACACATTATTTGCTGAACTGTAGTTTACCCAAGAATAAAATTGCACAAAATGGAAAACCATAAACCATTTTTTATTTTATTGTACTGTTTTTATTGTACTGTTTTATTGTTTTACTGTTTTATTTTAATTAATGTTTTATTCCTATTTTGTGTAAACCGCCCAGAGTCGCTGAGCAAAATGGGCGGGGAATAATTTATATATACATATACATATACATATACATATACATATACATATACATATACATATACATATACACACACACACACACAGTGATAACAAACTATGATGGCTAATGCATATCCTACTATGCCCAAACCAAGTCAACTTTAAAAAATGAAATAGAATTATTAAAAGGCATTTTAGGAGGCAGGATTTTGCCAGCTTGGAGTTTGCTGTTCGGGTTGCTACCACATGCTGTTCCACATTTTGGTAGGTCAGATATAGCAGACCTATCTGAGAGGGGTCTACAATTATATTTGTTCCCATGTTTCTTGCATACCTCAGCTTGGGTGTCTTCTCCTAGTGTTCAAGCGGTAATATCACACTAATGATGATTTCGCTCCTTGGACCGTATATTTAAATCTATATGTAAACAACATACTGTATGCATTAAGAACCCTAGCTGAAGAATACTGTAAATATTAGGTTTAACTGACTTTTGTTTATTGCAATTATTAACATTTTATTGCACTTATCCAGAGAGTTGCATATGTGTCATATATTTTTATTTGTAAAGTTGATACAACACCACAAGCACCACTTCGAGAGTAAAAAACTTGAAAGAAAATAAAAATAGATTCGGAATCATTAGAGTTCCCTTCTGAAATTCACTAAAGACTATCTCTCTGCTGCCCTCTAGCGGTAGACTCGATTTAGCAGTCCAGACCGAGTACCCGGGATAGAGTTCATCTTCGCAAGAGAGCAGCCACTCCCTATATGCCCTCATTGTGGGAGGTTGTGCGGATCCAGAATTGGCCTTTATAGCCACTTACGGATCCACCGTTAAAATTTTACCTTTGGAAGACAATCTTACTCGGCTACGAGTGATCGCCAATGATGAATGATAATGATAATCCTCCTGCCGTTGGAAGGCCCTAGATGGGGGGAATAGCTCTTGGGCCCTTCTAGCACTCAGCATATCTATGGTACCCGAGGCGAGGAGTACAGTACTGTACAGTAGCGAGTAGCAAGTATCGGGCAGTGCTGGGCTGCGCAGGCGCCGTTGTTCCTTTGGCGCTCGGGCCCCACATTGGCGGAAGGGAGAGGAAGATACCATAGAGAAGGCGCGATGGGGACGCCGGCCAGAGAAGAATTAGGTACCGTGCTTTGCAAACGGATGCTCGCGAGTCGGGGAGGCTGGACGTGGCCGTGGGGAGCGGGCGGTGGCTCCAGAAGAAGAAAAACGACGAGGGCTTATTTTATTTTGACCCTCGTGCCGGGGCTTTGGGGTTCCCCCTAGAGGTTATTGCAGCCCAGGTTTTGCAAAAAATATCGGGAGGACGAATCCCGGCTTGTAAAAATGGTTTGCAGAACGGGAGCTGCAGGGCTGCAAGGCGCGCCCGGTGCAAAACGGGGACCGCTTTCAGACGAGGCGCAGGTCGCCGTGCGACCGTTTTGAATGCTGCAGCCGGGCGATCTTGCCTCCTTTGCCAACTCCGTCGGTTCCCGTCCTCGTGCTGGGAGGCAATGCAGGAGGAGCTCGAAGCCAATGTTAATCCTTAGTTTTTCTTTTCTTCTTTTCACTGATCCATACTAAGAGGGTTACGCGGGCAAAACCTTGTCTCCTGAAAACGAGGCAGGACGGCCCGATAAATGCCTTTGTTGGAGGGTGCACGGGCAAAAGATTGGGAGCAGCCTCATTAGAAACAGTTGGTGGAACTCTTCTGCCCTTCCCTCATTAATGGATTTTTGTTTGGGTGATTTTTTATTGCATTTTATTTTATTTCGGTTAATGAAGGAGTCGGTGGAAAAATACAGGCATTAACGAAAGATGTCATCACCCAGACCTTTGGAAAATTTTGTGGAAGAGGCGGCTTCCGTTGGTGCCCCACCCCCAAGGTCCAGCTGTGCAGTTTTTTTGACAGTGCTAAAACCCCTTTCTTTAACAATGGCTGCCTGGGTTTGTACTTTAAAAGGCAAAGGCTTAACTCCTTGTGACTTCAAGAACAAACAGGCTGTGTAGCTTTCTTGGCATCAAGAGTGAAGAAGCAACTTGAAAGGCCACGTGATCTTGGGCGGCGTTAACAGAAGCACCGAGTCCAGACTATGCAAAATAATAACCCCATTATTCTCCGCACTGGTTAGTCCATGTTCACAGAGTACTGCGTTTAGTTCTTTAAATGAGACACGGAGAAGCTGGAATGACAATGATAAAGGATCCAGAAGCCAGGTCCTACAGGCAATAACTCAAGGAGGTGGGCATTTTTCACTTGCAAAAGAGAAAACTCTCAGTCTGCGTTTCCTTTCTTTTTTCATTTCAAACCATTCATCCTTCTCCTGTCCTTGGTTTTAACAGACTCCCTTTTACACGTGACAGCCTTTGTTATATTGGTAGTCCACTGTCGTTTTGCCCCTAAGTCTTCTCTTAGAATGGACTAGCCAGTGCAGAGAATAATGGAACTATTATTTTGCATAGTCTGGACTCGGTGCTTCTGTTAACACAGCCCAAGATCCCACGAACTTTTAGTTGCTTCTTCCCAGTGCTTGCTCATGGGATTCTGCACTAGTGGTTCAGCTGGTCGTCACTAGAGTTTCCAGATTCTTCTCACATGCACTGCTGCCAATCCAGATGTCCCCAAACTGGTACTTAGGCATTTGATTTTTCTTACTCAGGTGTAGGAACTCACAGTGTCATCACTGAACTTCATCCTGTTAGCGACCTTTTCATCCTTTTAACGACCCTCCATTAGATGATAAAAGGACTTAAAAATTACATCTCAATATAACCATGACCTAGCCCCAGGTGTAAGGTCACACAGCTACCTAGGAACATATTTAGGATTCCCTTACCAACTTTGCTCAGACTGAAGAAGCCCCTTGGATAAGGAGCGAAACGTTTCCATTAAGAAAATAGAAATCCAATTGACATGATTCAAGCTACAGACAATTCCACCTGGATGACTGAGAACCTTCATAGACATATTCATCCTGTTAGATATGGCCCAATGCTGAAGCCTGTGAGGTCGTTTTGAATTGTGGCCTCTTAAAGTGGAAGCCAAATCCTCTAGTTTGGTGCAACCCACACATTTCATAAGCACCTCTTTCACTTCATACTCTGGGTCATTTATAAATCTGTGGAATAGCATTGGACTGAGAGTGGAATCAGGGATAACCCCACTCAGTGCTTCCCTCCAGATTAATGCATAATGTTTATGAGCTCCTTTTGGGTGCAATTCAGGCAGTTCAATCCAGCAGACTATAGCATCCTCTAGTCCACATTTATCTGTCTTGTCCACAGTGGTATCATACAAGGCCTTGTCAGATGCTTTAATGAGATCATAGTACACTTAAATCCAAAGAATTCGCTTGGTCTACTGAAATAGGCATTCTGTCATGGAAAGATAAGTTAGTCTGACACATGTCGATGAAGGTTCTCAGTCATCCAGGTGGAACAGTCTGTGGCTTGAATCATGTCAACTGGATTTCTATTTTCTCAGTGGAAACGTTTCGCTCCTTATCCAAGGAGCTTCTTCAGTCTGAGTAAAGTTAGTAAGGGAATCCTTAAATATGTTTCTAGGGTGGCTGTGTGACCTTGCACCTGGGGCTAGGTCATGGTTATTTTGAGATGTTTATTTCTAAGTCCCTTTATCATCTAAAGGAGGATCGTTAAGATTACCCTGCTGCTGTTGAGCTTGCGAAATGGTCTTAATCTTCCTAGGCACAGAAGACAAAGCAGGAAGAAAGATAGGGGAAAGGTTGTGCCTGAGGCCCCCACCTCTATTCAAGGAAGGATTTTCCAAGTTGGCATAAATGGATTCCTTGACCCCTCTCTCAAACCACCTATCTTCTCTGTCTGACACAATTTGTTCTTGGCAGACCAATTGTATTGGCCTGCGTCTAAACAATTACATGGCTGAGTTTTAATTACTGACAAATTGAGCATAATTTTTTTTTTACTTGAAAAGCACTGTAACAACAAACATCACTGTAATTTAAAGAACAACAGTGTGTATATCTGAAAAATTCCTGTCTCTTTTTCAACAAATGTGAATATGCAGTTAGTAAAATTAATTTATTATGTGCCATCAAATCAGCATCAACCTTTAGTAACCCCATAGATAGACATTCTCCAGGATGAAGTTAGTAAATTAGGGATTGTTAATTGTTCCCAAACAAGCCAAGATCATAAGCCAGTTTTAAACTAAGGATTATTAACTTACAAATCCTGATTTGTAATCAAGAGTTCAGTCCTATTTTGAGACCTCCTGCTCTTAGTTTGCTACCTGCTTGTGTGACCAAAGCAGCAGAGTAGAACAAATTGGATATGCACACCAACAGATTGCTTATTCGCATAGACCAACAGCACTTTCATCTTGTTTGGGTTTAATTTCAGTTTGTTCTCTCTCATCCAGCCCATCATCTAATTTAGGCAAAATTCAACAGTACTGATTGCTTCTTTGGAGCTGGATGCTAAGAAGCAGAAGAGCAGAAAATTCTCAGCGTAATGATAGCATCTCACTCAAAGCCTGCGAATGACAGTCCCCAGTCATCTCATGTAGATGTTGAACAGCATGGGGAATAGTAGCGGGCAACAGCCTTGGTCTTCAGCATGACCAGCAGTAATAGCAAGCTTCAGGTGGAGTGCAGAACTGGAAATTATATACTTTATCAAATAATCAGTGTTGATTTCTACAATTATCAGGTGTTTCTTTCAGAATCTCTGTAGAAGCAGTGTTCAATTTCTCTTAGGTATGCAATGTTAAACTTACATGTTTTGATGATCAAGGACCAGCACCTTATGAGCAACTAAGTCAGAGCTTTCCAAACTTTTCATGTTGGTGACACACTTTTTAGACATACATTATTTGGTGACACACTCTTACAGCAAGGCATCATTTCGCGACACACTCTTACAGCAGGGCACAAGGCAGGCATTAGGACCTGTGCGGAATCACAGCAGGTTTGGAGGCAACAGGGCACAAGGCAGGCACTAGGACCTGCGCAGAATCACAGCAGGTTTGGAGGCAGGAGGGCACAAGGCAGGCACTAGGACCTGCGCGGAATCACAGCAGGTTTGGAGGCAGGAGGGCACAAGGCAGGTACTAGGACCTGCGCAGAATCACAGCAGGTTTGGAGGCAGCAGGGCACAAGGCAGGCACTAGGACCTGCGCGGAATCACAGCAGGTTTGGAGGCAGCAGGGCACAAGGCAGGTACTAGGACCTGCGCAGAATCACAGCAGGTTTGTAGGCAGCAGGGCACAAGGCAGGCACTAGGACCTGTGCGGAATCACAGCAGGTTTGGAGGCATCAAGGCACAAGGCAGGCACTAGGACCTGCATGGAATCACAGCAGGTTTGTAGGCAGCAGGGCACAAGGCAGGCACTAGGACCTGTGCAGAATCACAGCAGGTTTGGAGGCAGCAAGGCACAAGGCAGGCACTAGGACCTGCGCGGAATCACAGCAGGTTTGGAGGCAGCAGGGCACAAGGCAGGCACTAGGACCTGCGCGGAATCCTGGCAGGGCTCGGAGGCGGCAGGAGCCGCGACACACCCAGACACTGCAGCCGACACACTAACGTGTCCCGACACACAGTTTGGAAAGCTATGAACTAACTGGTTTAGTAACTGCATTTACTTGTTGAACCAGTTGGGGAATTTGTATAAATAATACATATAGCCAAATATATGTAATCTTTTCTTCCAGACCTTTCCACTACTATCTCTTTGGTCTTTTGTCTGTACTGGAGATTTCATCTGGTTTGGTTTTTCATGTCTTTATGTGATTGCTACGTACCAATATAAGTTCCTAATTATATTTCCTCAACAGTTTCCTCAACTGCTGATATCAAGCTCAGTAGCAATCTTTTTTTATTCCTCTTCCCCCTAAGCACAGCTTTTCCCCATCCCATAGGAGTGAGCCAAAATGGGAGACCTCTTCCCCTTTTATGAGAAAGACAAAAAATGATGAGCTAGTCTTTCCATAGGTGGTCCAAGGATTTTTTGTAACAAAATAATCCAGAATGGGAAGTTGTTCATGGGATTCTGGTGGTGGATAAATCACTTCCTGTTTACTTCTGGAAAAGCTTTGGACCATCCATTGAACAGTCAAAATTGTCCTGATCCAGGAAAAAAACAGAACAAGACATTGTGTACTACCTTAATTTTGAATTTTGTTTTATTGGAACAGAACCTACTTGGAAGGCGGCTGTTTTGGTCGGAGCTCAGAACAAAATATTTTTGGGTGTTTCTCAGGAGGTATATCTGTAAAAAAGAGGTAACAGCACCCCCCCAAAAAGTATAATGGAACTATTGGTTTTTCTTATTTGTTGAATAAGAATACTAATGATTATTAATGATAATAATGATTATTAATTAATGATGATTAATGATGATTAATAATCCTAATGATTATTAATGACTATGATGCAAAAAGTTTGCCTTGATCTTGTTTCCCGTGCTAGAAATTTAAATAATTTTCTTTCTACTTTCCTGACTCCCACCATTTGAAATCAAAGGTTGTTCCTAAAACTTCATTGAATAAAAGGAACATTATGATTAAGATCTGTCTCTCTAGTGAATACACTCGGTCGATTAAGTTTTGCAACTGTTGTTTGAAATCTACCATATTTGTATTGATTTCACACTGAAGAATGCTTTATCTTTTAACAGCACAAGTGTACTTTTTCGGTTGAGTAGGGAAAGAAAAAAAGCTAACAATTTACTAAGGAAATACATTTCTGTGCTATGGAAAGAACTTGTATATCTGCTTCAGGAAATGACAGGTGTCCGAAAAGGAGGAATTAGAAGTAAATGGATCTGAAGAAAGTCTATTGGGGTATCTACAGGATATGATAAAAAAGTCAAGGTGGCAATCACAGCTGTGTGACTGAAGCTCCGCTTGTTTTTTTGCACAAAACACTTGACTTTTTTTACTATACTTTGCGCAGACTCCTCTCATATCATATGTGGCAGATACGTGGACAAATAGGAAGGTAACTTTTCAATTTTATATAGAGAAACCACACAACCTTAATCAAAGTGATTAGAAGCTTATTTTTGATACTGATAATAGCAAAGTAATGAAATGTGTTTACTCACAGCTTATCATACCGATGGCCTATTGTGTTAAACCATAGTTTTATGGGGTGTGGTGGCTCAGCGGGTAAGACGCCAGGCTTGTCGATCAGAAGATCGCACGTTCGGAGGTTCGAGACCCTAGCCCCACGTGACGGAGTGAGCTCCCGCACTCGCCCCACCTCTTGCCAACCTAGCAATTCGAAAGCATGCAAATGCAAGTAGGTTAATAGGTACCACTTTGGTGGGTAGGTAACAGCGTTCCGCGTGCGTCATGCTGGCCACATGACCGTGGAAGCGTCTTCGGACAACGCTGGCTCTTCGGCTAACAAACGGAGATGAGCACCGGCCCCTAGAGTCAGACGCGACTGCAGAAATGTGCGGGGGGAACCTTTACCTTTTTATAGTTTGCTTTATGGAGTCCTTCGTGCTTTATGCATGGTTTAAATATGCCACAGTGGCTGGGTTGAGACAGCATTCAGCTATAAGCCATGCATAATCACTGCTTTCCTACTGTGCTAAGCAAACATTTGAAAAAGCATCAACAAGCAGAGATTTGCCAATTGGATAAACTTTATTACAATTGCTTCTCTAGCAATTCTTGAAGCATTTCATGAAGTAGTCTTCTTGATTCTTGATGTTTAAGTAAAGTTCTGACCACAATTGACTGGAAAGGTGGGCTCTTTTGGAAGATGAAGTCATTTCATCAAATATAGATAGTCTGTGTAGTTAATCAGATGGAAATTTGATGTCTCAACTTGGCTTATCCTAGATTGTTCTGGACTTTTGCTTGCATTTTCAACAGTGAGGCTAGAGTAGTGGCTATGAGCATGCCAAGCATTTAAATCAGGTTACCAGGTTTGAACAATGAGACTTGTTTATTTGTTTTCAGGTAAAAAAAGTAGCTTAAATAGATGATGTGTTAAATTTCTGCTAGGTTTAAAAAACAAAGTTTCCTTCAAGTCAAGGTCGACTCCTGGTGAGATCTTGGCATTTCCTGGTAGCAACAATATGGAAGTGTTGGGCAGTGTTGGGCTTCAGGGTTTAGTGACTGTGGTCTAGATCAGGGTTCCTCAACCTCAGCCATTTTAAGATGTGTGGACTTCAACTCCCAGAATACTCCAGCCAGAAGTCCACACATCTTAAAATGGCTGAGGTTGAGGAACCTTGGTCTAGAGTCGCCCCCTGGCCCTCCAGTGATGTTATAAATGTTATAAATGTCAAAATGGCTCCTGGCATAAAAAAGTTTGCCGACCCCTGGCTAGACAACAGATTTTCTGACATTAGTGTGGAAGTGGTTTCCGTTTGCATTCTTCCAGGATGAGTTTTCAACTTCTCTGCCTGACCTGAAGTTCTGGGATGTCCCTGTGGTTTCTCATCCAGTTTACTAACCAAGTTCAATCCTTCTTAGCCAAGGTCAGATAGGTGCTACAACCTGTTGTGTCCTCAAGATTAATGCACCTATTTTACTTTAAATCTCCTCCCCCATGGGTGTCCATGGGGAGGAGGGCAAATGACAAAACATGGATAATGTGACATGTGACATGACTTACGCATTTGAAGTAGACATCAAGAAGCAAGAATGTAATCTTGGAATTCCCTTAATTACATCACCATGGCGCATGTCGACATTTTGGATGTCATTGCTGAACTCCACTACTCTGCTCCCAAACGCAAAGAAAATCAAGACATTTCAAGTTTATCTTGAAAGGTGGGATATAAATCTAAGAAGGAATCATCGTTTTACAATTCCTAGCTGCAAAAATTTGCTCGCCTGTAATTTATACCACAGCCCTAGTCTTCATCAGAAAGCAGGCAGCTTCTCCTCTATTTTTATATGCTCTTTTGTCTAAAATAAAGTTGTAAGATGAAAGGAGCTGAAAAAGCAAAACAGTTTAAGTTAATTGTAGCCCTGTATTACAGATTATTGATTGATAATCAATTATATAGATATAGATATAGATTGATTATATACTTTGCAGCCAAAGATGGAGAAGCTCTATACAATCAGCAAAAACAAGACCTGGAGCTGACTGTGGCTCAGATCATGAGCTTCTTATTGCAAAATTTAGGCTTAAATTGAAGAATGTAGAGAAAACCACTAGACCAATCAGGTATGACCTAAATCATATCCCTTATGAATATACAGTGGAAGTGAGGAATAGATTTAAAGGATTAGATCTGGTAGACAGAGTGCCTGAAGAACTATGGATGGAGGTTCGTAACATTGTACAGGAGGCAGCAACTAAAACCATCCCAAAGAAAAAGAAATGCAAGAAAGCAAAGTGGCTGACTGATGAGGCTTTACAAATAGCTGAGGAAAGAAGGGAAGCAAAAGGCAAGGGAGAAAGGGAAAGATATAAACAACTGAATGCAGAATTCCAGAGAATAGCAAGGAGAGATAAGAAGGCCTTCTTAAATGAACAATGCAAAGAAATCGAGGAAAACAATAGAATGGGGAAGACTAGAGATCTCTTCAAGAAAATCGGAGATATCAAGGGAACGTTTTGTGCAAAGATGGGCATGATAAAGGACAAAAAAGGCAGGGACCTAACAGAAGCAGAAGAGATTAAGAAGAGGTGGCAAGAATACACAGAAGAACTATACAAGAAAGATCTTAATATCCCTGATAAATACGATGGTGTGGTCACTGACCTTGAGCCGGACATCCTAGAGAGTGAAGTCAAGTAGGCCTTAGGAAGCATTACTAACAACAAAGCTAGCGGAGAAGACAGTATCCCAGCTGAGCTATTTAAAATCCTAAAAGATGATGCTGTTAAAGTGCTGCACTCAATATGCCAACAAATTTGGAAAACTCAACAGTGGCCACAGGATTGGAAAAGGTCAGTTTACGTTCCAATTCCAAAGAAAGGCAATGCCAAAGAATGTTCAAACTACCGTACAATTGCGCTCATTTCACATGCCAGCAAGGTTATGCTCAAAATCCTACAAGCTAGGCTTCAGCAGCATGTGAACCGAGAACTACCAGAAGTGCAAGCTGGGTTTCGAAGAGGCAGAGGAACTAGAGATCAGATTGCCAACATTCGCTGGATCATGGAAAAAGCAAGAGAGTTCCAGAAAAACATCTACTTCTGCTTCATTGACTACGCTAAAGCCTTTGATTGTGTGGATCACAACAAACTGTGGCAAATTCTTAAAGAGATGGGAGTACCAGACCACCTTACCTGTCTCCTGAGAAACCTGTATGTGGGTCAAGAAGCAACAGTTAGAACCGGACATGGAACAACCGACTGGTTCAAAATTGGGAAAGGAGTACGACAAGGCTGTATATTATCACCCTGCTTATTTAACTTATATGCAGAGTACATCATGAGAAATGCCGGGCTGGATGAATCACAAGCCGGAGTTAAGATTGCCGGGAAAAATATCAACAACCTCAGATATGCAGACGATACCACCCTAATGGCAGAAAGTGAAGAGGAACTAAAGAGCCTCTTGATGAGGGTGAAAGAGGAGAGTGCAAAAGCTGGCTTGAAACTCAACATTAAAAAAACCCAGATCATGGCATCTGGTCCCATCACTTCCTGGCAAATAGAAGGGGAAGAAATGGAAGCAGTGACAGATTTTATTTTCTTGGGCTCCAAGATCACCGCAGACGGTGACTGCAGCCATGAAATTAAAAGACGCTTGCTCCTTGGAAGGAAAGCTATGGCAAACCTAGACAGCATATTAAAAAGCAGAGACATCACCTTGCCGACAAAGGTCCGTATAGTTAAAGCTATGGTTTTTCCAGTAGCAATGTATGGCTGTGAGAGTTGGACCATAAGGAAGGCTGAGCGCCGAAGAATTGATGCTTTCGAGCTGTGGTGCTGGAGAAGACTCTTGAGAGTCCCTTGGACTGCAAGGAGGTCAAACCAGTCAATCCTAAAGGAAATCAACCCTGACTGCTCATTGGAAGGACAGATGCTGAAGCTGAAGCTCAAATACTTTGGCCACCTAATGAGAAGAGAGGACTCACTGGAAAAGACCCTGATGCTGGGAAAGACTGAGGGCAAAAGGAGAAGGGGACGGCAGAGGATGAGATGGTTAGATAGCATCACCGATGTAATGAACATGAATTTGAGTAAACTCCGAGAGACAGTGGAGGACAGGAAGGCCTGGCGTGCTATGGTCCATGAGGTCACGAAGAGTCGGACACGACTGAACGACTGAACAACAACAATTACAGATTGCCTTGGTAAGTTAGTGATTTAAGATAAGTATCACTTTGAAGAAGGGCACAGCTTCTAGTGCTGTTTCTAAATAGAAGTACTGTGCTGTAGTCATATGGGTTTGTGCAATTCCACAATTCCACTGTGTCTGCAAGTAGCTAAATTGTGTCCAATTAATGGGCCTGATTCAATTATCCACATACAATGTGTTCAGGCACTGGATTAACAAGGGATCACGGGGCTGTGGCTGCCAATTTGAGTTTTTTCACACCCCCTGTGGACACCTCTGGTCCTGCTGAACAGCTGGAGAGATGGGAAGGTTTTTTTTTTTAATTACTCAGTTCGGAGATTACCAGTTTTCAGCTCTGCCTTTCCTGAACGCTTTCATCCCTACTGGTGTCTTCAAACCTTACAATTAAATTATTACTCTTGTGAGTTGCTTTCTACTCTTCCACCCACCCTGTGTATTTTTGTTTTGCATTATGTTCCTTTTTTAGGTTGTAAGTTGGAGGGCACCATCTTATTATGTTGCAACGAAAGCAACAAGGAATCTTACATTTAATATATTGGTCAAATTTAAGTTTTCATAGACCACAAACTTAGGTGGGTTTTTTTAAAGATGCCATGAGACTTTCCTAATTTTTTTAATCAGTCCAGATAATTTTTCAGATAACACGGGTAAGCTAAGAATGCTTTTGAGTTCCTGACTCTCAGCAGCTTCTAACTGTGCTGACCATGGTGAGCTGTGTTTTCCCAATGTGTTAAGCCATAGTTTGCTTAAACGTGATTTATTAAACCACAATAAATGCTGCCTTTGCACAACACCTTAAGCCACAAGTCATGGTTTACAATCTGGGTCTGTGCAATTTTCTAAGCCAGTGCTTTAAAATGTGTGGACTTCAACTCCCAGAATTCCCTACGTCCTAAAGATGCTGAGGTTGAGAAACATTGCTCTAAGCCAAAAAACCAAAAAGTCTACATTATGACTTAGCTTGTTGAGTGAGTCCAGGGATGGGATGAATCGTTGCCCCTTATATCTTGCTGTACCCCAGCACTTGAGTATATCCTTTTTTGTATTTCACAGGCTTGGTCTTCTGGAGCAGGGCAGCTCAGTTGCCAATCAGTAAAACTCTCCTTTCAGGATTGTGGCCAGTAACCTGAAGATTCCATCAAGCTCCACCCCCTTGCCTGCCATGTTCCATCAAGCCCCGCCCCCTGTCTAGAGTGGGTGAGGACTTTTTGCATTCAGAGCTGGTAACCATAGAAGCAGCACTATGTGCCTGGGTTCCCATTGTAGGGCTCTGGGTTCTCCTTATGGCAAGGAGCTGTCCACTTAACATGTGACATTCACAGGTGCTGATGAGAAGTACTTAACCCAGCTTATGTGTTAAGCATAGAGAGGTAGCAATGAACTTAACTCATCAAAGGATGATGTGGTGTGAAGGAAACGGGGTCAACTTCTGTAGGCTATATTAATTTAGCTTCTTGGGAATTAATTTGGGAAAATAGAGGGTGAAGATCTGGAGCTGTTGGCACCAGCAACCTTAGGGGGCTTAAAAGAGGCAAGGTGGCACCTTTGTAAGTAGGTTGATGTTATACTCAATGTATAAGAGGGGTGGGCCTTCAGTTGCGATGCCACAACCACCATTTTGCCTCTTTCGACCCTCCCAGAGATGCCACTGGGCATTGGGCTTTATAAGGGGCAAAGGTGTAGAACAGGGCTTTCCAAACGTTTGCCGTTGGCGACACACCAACGGCCATCACGCAAAAACCTGGAAGCGCCGCCGCCGCAGTGTGCGAAACCCCGGAAGTGCCGGCGGTGGCGCTTCCGGGTTGGCGCCGCGCTTTCAGGTTTTTGCGCGCCATGGCAGCGTTGGTGTCCTGGAACCCGGAAGCGCTGACGGCCTGCCGCTGCCACGGCGCGCGCTGCTACGCGCAGCAGCGGCGGTGCGCCATCAGCGCTTCTGGGTTGTCGCGCGGCACACTTGGGGCCCCCAGGTGACACAGTACTGTGTTGCGACACACAGTTTGGAAAGCCCTGGTGTAGAATAATGAGTGTCTGACCAGGAGTAGGACTGCAAAACGGTTGGTGCTGAACTGTTTTGAATTCAAAATACTATGCTTCCAGTGTGAAACTCTGCTTTGGATGCAAAACAGTGTTTTGAACATAGAAGTTTCATACTTGAAAGCTGTTTCACGTTCAAGACGTTCACATCTCAAAATGGGTTGTTTCAGATTTGAAACTCTTCGCCTCAAAATCTTTTGCACATTGCTAATCAGGAGCTTATTCTAGCCTGAACCAATCTTTTCATTTAAAATCATTTTCTTTCTTAGTTCTAAACAATCAAATATCTGAAAGAATACAAAATTTGTTTCTTTTTTTAAAGAGAAGCAATCAAGGAAACAAAAAAACAAAAACAAAAAGCTTTTTTTAAAAAAAGATATTAACTGGGATATACATGCACAAATGGGAACATTTTAAACATCACTTTTCAATGTTTCAATCCAAAATTACAAAGCTAATGATGGGAATTTTTTTTTTAAAAAAAATCCACTTATTGTTACCAAGAAACTACATGGAGGTGACCATAAATCATCAAGAGTTGAGTCTCACTTGAGGGAGACTTTACTTTTTTAAATGGGCATTGTCTCCAAAGAGGGTAATATATATAAATTTATATGTCTTCCCAACAGATTCTAGAAAAGTTGCAAGTGATCATTTTATTTTAGGGAACTGTTTTGCCTATAGGTTGTCCTTGGGGTGAATTCTTGATAATGACTGAAACAGATTATAGAGCAGTTCTCTGCCACAAAGAATTCTAACCAGATCCATCGCGTTGAGAACCCTATTCTTTAAAACTGTCAAGAATACGGGAAAAAAATCTGTATTTTTAAAAACTGCAAATATGGAGGTCCCTGGCTCCGAACACTGGGCGAGTCTTCCTAGGAAGAGCCCTGCGTGGTTGCGGGACCATGAGGTGGGAAGCGCTTTCTGTAGTCTAACTAATTTAGGGGTGCATCTTCTGCATGTGTGCTGTTACTTGTGCTGGAGCCCTGAATAGGTTGCAGGGTGATGGTGAGACTACCACTCCATTCATCTGATTGGAATTAATTTTTTTAGAATGCCTTGTCGCGTCTACAGCAGCCTCCGTAGAATGATGAAGGGAGTATCGTGGTGTCACAGTGCGAACTCTGACTCTTCGGGGCAGGTGTGCGATGTTGCATGGCACATACTAGGAAAGGGGCGGGGCTTGCAACACATTGACATGCTGCTTTTGTTACTTTGACTCCCCCCCCCCTTTCTCCCCCAGATGCTGCTGTCTCTGAAGGTTTTTATCCCCTAAAAATACAGGTAGTCCTCGCTTAACGACTGCCCTGTTTAGTGACTATTTGAAGTTACGACGGCACTGAAAAGTTAACTTTATGACCGGTCCTTGCACTTAATGACCGTCGTAGTGTCCCCACAGTCACATTATTGAGATTTGGGCACTTCGCAGCCGATGGGCGTTTACAAAGGTTGCAGCGTCCTGCAGTCACGTGATCACCATTTGCATGCTTCACGGCCGGCTTCCGACAAGCAGAGTCAGTGGAGAAACTGGCAGTAAAATTGCAAGTCGTGGTCACGTGATGTCTCACTTAACGACCGCGGCGGAAGTGAGGGCTTACGTCTGGCATGGTCATGTGATGTCTCACTTATCGACCTCGTTGCTTAGTGACAGAGTTGCCAGCCCCAATTGTGGTTGTTAAGCGAGGACTACCTATAGTCTATAGGTAGACTATATGAATTAAAAGCACTTTATAATCTTTTAGCTTAGGAAAAAGTTTTTGTTCTCATCCCCCTCTGATGTGATTATATTGCTTGGATTGGTGGTATTTCTCCTGCATTAATAAATTGTCCTCTGTTTGTTTTTCAAATTTCAAACTTAAAAAGGCACATACATACTCCATGTGTGTTTCTCCTGTTTCTCCCTCTACCTTCTCCCACAAGTGAAGATGGCTAGAGGGGTTGAGACGAGCTCATGTAATTGATTTCCCACCCCTTCCCCATGCCTGGATCCCTCTTAGGTTTTTGTAACTAATCGCCATCACTTTGAACAGCAAAAAAAGGTTTTAAAAGTTAGCAATCCTCCATTTTCATCACGTATATGCTTCTTTTTGGTGGCAGCAGCTATGTTATGGAATAGACTTTTATTGGAAACTATAAACTGGGCTAATCCGGAGGCTTATGGTGAATGATAGAATGCCCAGGATTGTTCATTGTGATTATTGATTTTGATTTATTGGTATGATTGATTTTACTGTTTTTACTTGTGGCTGCTTCAATTCATACGCCTCGTTTTGCGTTGCTCTTCTGTAAACTGCAGAGAGTCTGTTTTGATTGTGGTGAGTGTAAAATAAATAATATTTCCTGGTGTGCAAATCTTGGAAAATAATTCTGGCTAAACTTTTCCTTAAGAGCCAGTTTGGTGTAGTGGTTAAGGCTCCAGGCTAGAAACTGGGAGACCATGAGTTCTAGTCCTGCCTTGGGCACGAAGCCGGCTGGGTGACCTTGGGCCAGTCCCTCCCTCTCAGCCCTAGGAAGCAGGCAATGGCAAGCCACTTCTGAAAACCTTGCCAAGATAACTGTGGGAACTCATCCAGGCACTCAACCGGGAGTCAAGACTGATTCAAAGGCACAGCCCCCCCTCCCCAAAACCCAAACTCTATTCCTCAATAAGGAACTAGGTTAATATTCCTTAAACTATCTTTTAGCATCTAGGGAATCTAAACCACTCCAATTTCAGTTGTAAATCCTGAAAATGATAGAAGTTTCCCACTTCATCTGTTACTCTATGAACCAAAATCAATTGCTTCATTGACTTTAGTGGAACATAAAGAGGAAACTCCATAGCACTGATACAAAATAAATTAAACTTGATTAGGAAATAGCACTTCAAAGCAAAATTAACAAGGGACGTATGTGGACTATATAATGTTAGAATGATTTTATAATGATGATTTGTATTAATGTTCTAATAAGAAAACTGATGGTGATCTGAAGATATTCTTAGGTACTGTATTCAGTAATAGAGAATGTTATGTTTTAAAATAGACCTGGAAGTAATGAAGCCTTTAATAGAAGAACAGAGTTCAGACTCTGATGACAATGAAACAGAATTACTGCCGGCAGAGAAGAAGTATCAGCTTGATGATCAGGAGGGCATTACGTATGTACTGTTTTCCCACATATTTACGATAATCTTTCAGCCCTTTCCAGACTTCCATAAGACTAGACACGATTTACCCCCTGACGTTTTGTGTTTTTCTTTGCATTTTCAGATTTGTCCAAACACTTACTCACCTCCTTAAGGGAAACATTGGGACGGGACTTCTGGGCCTCCCACTTGCAATAAAAAATGCAGGCATTCTGGTAAGTGTTAGTCAAGGCTAGCTGTGGAGAAGAATAAGCTGTTTACAGTTCGCGGTTGATGCCTGCAACAAAGTGGCTGGGTTCGCATAATACATGAGACTACTTGGGTACTCGATGGGAGATTCAGCGTCTTGTGGTAACCCGGCCGATATCTTTCCATATTCTGTGAACCAGGCCATTTTATGAAGCCAGAATATGATTTATTTCTTTGGGTATAGCTGCTTATATGAAAAGAATACTTATTTATTTATTTTTGTAACAAATTTATACAGGTAGTCCTTGACTTACGACCATTCATTTAGCGACCGTTCAAAGTTACGACGGCGCTGGAAAAGTGACTTGCAACCGGTCCTCGCGCTTACGACCATCACAGTGTCCCTGCGGTCACGTGATCAAAATTTGGGTGCTTGGCAATCAGCATGTATTTACAGTGGTTGCAGCGTCCCAGTGTCACATGAACACGATTTGTGACCTTCCCAGCCAGCTTCCGACAAGCAAAGTCAGTGGGAAACCATGTGATTCACTTAACGACCATGGTGATTCACTTAACAACTGCTACAAAAATATTGTAAAATTGGGTGCGGTCACGTGATGTCTCACTTAACGACCACACCACTTAACAAAGAATTTTATGGTCCCTATCGTGGTTGTAAGTTGAGGACTACCTGTATGGCCGCCCATCTAACCAGTGGAACTCGGTGGTGAACAAAGATAAAAACAGCACATAATCCAAATCAATTAAAAATGTAAGTTGAGAACCCTGTAAGCAATCTCACTGTCACCATATCACACACCCACACCCAATGGTGATTTGCTCTCCCAGGTTTAGCATATTGTGTTTTTCTACACCCATGTTGCCTACCCTCCCCCCAAGATCCTCTTTTGCATTCCCTCTAGCTCCGTCTCTCCCCTTGTTAGCTGTAGGACAGAGCTTTCCAAACTTTTCATGTTGGTGACACACTTTTTAGACATGCATCATTTTGCGACACACTCTTACAGCAGGGCACAAGGCAGGCACTAGGACCTGCGCGGGATC
Source organism: Charina bottae (assembly GCA_023362775.1). Taxonomy (NCBI): domain Eukaryota; kingdom Metazoa; phylum Chordata; class Lepidosauria; order Squamata; family Charinaidae; genus Charina; species Charina bottae. The sequence continues at coordinate 106,833 of JALMGJ010000048.1, read as the reverse complement.
ACAGCAGGTTTGGAGGCAGCAAGGCACAAGGCAGGCACTAGGACCTGCGCGGAATCCTGGCAGGGTTGGGAGGCAGCAGCAACCGCGACACACCCAGACACTGCAGCCGACACACTAATGTGTCCCGACACACAGTTTGGAAAGCTCTGCTCTAGGAAGTGGAATGCATCTGGGCAAAGTGCTGCAGAGACACTTTCTCCCTTGACCTCTTGCTGACCCTGGAATTGTCTCTCTGCCAGCAGAAGGGGGTTCCCAGCTCTGCTGGTCCCTAATCATCTTCTTTTCCTCTTTCCCTCACTTCTTCCTTTGCCTTATCATACCCAAATCTGGAGTTTTTATATGTTTCTGAATTACCTCTCATTCTTTCCCCCCTTCTATTACCTGAGCTGCTTGAAAGCTGGTTAAACTCTAACCCTGGACATCAATCAAATAAAGAGCTGCTTTATCGCTTCCATCCATCTCTTTCTCTATATATCTTACCATCTGAGTGTCCTGTTTCCTTTACATCTTGTAATTCTAGCTTAACTGCCTTTTCTGACCTGCATCAGCTTTTTAATGCCTTTACTTATTCTCTAGCTCTCATGCAACTAAGTGGGCTACAGGCAAATGAGATACATCACTGTTGGTCTGTTGCGTGCAGAATCCATTATATTGAGGTCCGGATAATCAAGGCTTCACTGTAATTTCCACTGGGTCTTGAGAGCAGCAAAGCGGACAAGCTTGAGACTAGTTTTCTTGAATGTGTTCGCCACTAGAACCCCAAAATACATCAACTGGAATAGTGACTCAGGAAGATACTATAGATGTGGAATTGGGGACAAGACTTGTTGCTTATTTTTTCCCATCCTGAATTGGAATGATGTAGAAACATTTTCATATACAAATCCAAGCTTTTGAAGTTTTAGGAGCCTAGCAGGGACGACAGAAGCCTTATTTTATTTGTATTGTTAAACCATTGAGAGTTGGACATCCTTTCTGATACGCTGCAAGTCTTCCAGGAGATCCTGATCTGCCTCCTGCTCATCACTGCAGAAAGGGGGAGGCACTTTACTCTTCGTAAATAAATTACTATCTTTGTTCCTTCTTCCATGCAGATTGGGCCAATCAGTCTTTTCTTCATTGGAATTGTGTCAGTTCACTGCATGCACATCTTGGTACGATGCAGCCAGTATCTATCCGTCAGGTTAGTATGGAACTAACTCATTTTGTTGATGTCACTTCTGCCCTGGAAATGTTATTAGCCTATATTTCTATGTAGGATATTCATGGAAAAAGAAAAGCAAAGTCCAGGAAAAGATAAGAATGCAATACCGTACTCATATTTACCATGGTAATCAAATACATGGTGATCAGGAATTCCATGCAAGCAAGTGAACAGACTGGAGGGAAAGGGACAGAACTTTGTGGTTTGGTTTTGTTTTATATTGTTTTGCTTTGCTCTGTCCTATGTGGATTAATGCTTTGCTTTGCTCTGTCCTATGTGGATTAATGGAGTCAGTGTGCCCGCCATGCTTCTGTGCTGGCTGTAGGAGAGGAAACATTTTTCCCTCTGGGATTTGCTAATACAGAAACCAAGCAGGCTGGCAAAAGAAGTTCAGAGTTCTGTCCCTTTCCCTCCAGTCTGTTCACTTCCTTGCATGGAATTCCTGATCACCATGTATTTGATTACCCTGGTAAATATGAGTACGGTATTGCATGCTTATCTTTTCCTGGACTTTGCTTTTCTTTTTCCATGAAACTGTCTGCTCTCAAGAGGAACCTTGTATTTTCTTCAGAACTTTAATAATGGCTTAGCTGTATGCAGCCCCCACATCTCTCTTTCTCTTAACGGCTTACTTTGAAATTCTTATCGGTTTGAAATTCTTATCAGTCAGTTCCACTTTATGGGATTTTTGAAGCAAACACCCCTTCTGTCCATACACATCCTTGAGTGAAGAGATGGTGCATCCCCCCCTCAAGAAACCATAATTAAACCCAGCTGTTTTAGACAACTATCAGCTGGTTTCCAACCTTCCTTTTTTAGGGAAAGTTGTTGGGAAGGTGGTTGGATCGCAGTTAGAGAGAGCCTTGGATTAAATGAATTACTGTATCTAGACCCTTTTCAGCCAGGATTCTGGCCTGGGTGTGGGACTGAAACCACATTGGTCATCTTGTTGATGACCTTTGGCAAAACTGAGGTGGAGGGATGTCTATGAAGGTTCTCAGTCATCCAGGTGGAATTGTCTGTAGCTTGAATCATGTCAACTGGATTTCTATTTTCTCAGTGGAAAATAGAAATCCAGGTGACATGATTCAAGCTACTGAGGTGGAGGGAATGGGACTATCCTGGTTCTGCTGGACCTCTTGGTGACCTTCAATACCGTTAACTATGGTATCCTCCTGGACTGACTGTGAGGGCTTGGAGTGGGGGACACTGGTGGTGGTGGTGGGTAGGAAGAGGTCAAGCTCTCAGCCACTTGATCCTCTTTCCCCTACTGTTTAACATCTATGTGAAGCCACGGGGAGAGGTCATCTGCCAGTGTGGGGTGAGGTATCATCGATATGCTAATGATACCCAGTTACATATCTCCACCCATTGCATGGAGATCTGGATGGGGAGAAACAGGCTTAGACTGAATCCTACCAAGGCAAAGTAATTGTGGATTCAGAAGCCAGTTGAGTCCAGAGATGGTCCATCTATAATTCTGGATGGGATAGTACTTCCCTAGCTAGAGCTGGCCTGCAGCCTGGAGGTCCTTCTGCACTTAAGGCTCCTGCTGGAGCAGCAGAGGGAGGCCATGGCCAAGAGGCCCTTTGTGCAATTTCACCTTGTGTGCCAGTAGCAGATGTCCCTGGATCAAGAGGCTTTGCTTACAGTCACTCATACCCTTGTACCCTTACAGCTGGATTACTGAAACTTGCTCTACAAGGGGCAGCCCTTGACAGGCCCGCAACTAGGGTCTGTGTCACCCGGGGCAAACATGGATTCCGCGCCCCCCCCATGGATTCCGCGCCCCTCCGCAGGGTCGAGTCTCCCGTCCGCCGGTGAATCAAGCACGGCGGGTGGGAAGAGGCACCTCTGCAGAAGCACTCGACTCGGCTGCCGGGGCACGCCTGAGCAGAGGCAGGCTGGGATTGAGGGCGGTGCTTGGTGGACACGGATTGGCTGCGGCCTCGGCCAATGGCGAGCGTGTGTGAGAGCTGCTCGGCCTCCTCGGGGCAGGGGGCGGGCCGGCCGGCCTGTCTCCATGCTGCCGCGCAGCCAATCACCGCTGGCGGGGGCGGTCCCCTGCCGTTGCATGCTGCACCCTATCGGCGATCGTGCCAGGAAACAGTATACAAATACTATTTTGGCATTTTGGCGGCCCCCGCAGCGCGGCGCCCGGGGCACATGCCCCGCTTGCCCCCCCCCAGTTGCGGCCCTGGCCCTTGAAGGCTGTCTGGACACTTCAGCCGGTGCAACATGCAGCGGCCCAGAGAGTTATGGGGGCACTGAGGTTTGCCCATGTAACACCACTATTACTGCAGCTGCGGTGCTGCCAGTTGGCTTCCAAGTGCAATTCCAGGTTCTGGTGGTTATTTTTAAAGTCCTACATGGATCAGGGCCTGATTATGTCTGGGACTGCCTTCTCTCTTGCTAGGGAATGCTATCTTCAGGGACTCTGGCCTCAAGCCTTCCCGGTGATGGCCCCCCTCTCTTGGTACTGCATACTCCTGGATAGCCAGACTTCCCCCTCTTACTACATTTTTGTTTCTAATCTTTTTATATTAATCCTGTGAGCTGCTCAGAGTCTCTGAAAAATTGTAGCAGTAAACAAAGGAACTAATTGATAGATAATAAATCATCTATAAACTAGTTTATAGAGTCCCTGGAGGGAGTTGGGTGGTGAGAAATCAATCAAATTAATAAACAAACAAACAAACAAACAAACTACTAAATCTTTTTCATTTGGAGGGGAAATAATTCACTTTTTTTATTCTTGATAGATTGAAAATACCTTTCTTGGGGTATAGTGACACAGTTAGCCATGCCATGGAAGCATGTCCCTTTAACTTACTACAGAAACGATCATCTTGGGGAAGGTAAGAATTGTTTTTGCATGAACTCAAGTTATTTTTAATGCAGAGAATTAAATAGCCTTTGGGTTGCTGGTTCCATAATCACAGAAGAGAACGGGTGGGCCTTTCCAGAAACTCCCCCAGTCTCTGTCTGCAAAGGAAAATTCCTGCTACATTGCCATGGTGATCTATTAGGCCCGCTCTCAGAAGGCCTAAGTGTTGCAGGTTTGACACAACTGGACGATGTCATGTTGGGAATTTAGACTATTCTCCTTTCCCCTGCCCCTGCTTTGTAGCATTTCCCTGTCACGAAACAACCTCTCTGCAGCCCTTGAGGCTGGAAATACAAAAATAAATAAAATGCCATCTGAAAACAGTTCTATCTTCTGGTTGTGTGAGTCTAGTTTATTCAACCAAGTATGGCCTACTGCAGTGTATAAACCCAATCAGTAAGTCGTGAACACAGACTGATTAGGATCCAGCAGAAGTGTTGTGACTATTAGCAGTATTGCCATTTGGGTATATTTAGTTTTCCCTAATCATCAAATAGGGGTGTAGTGGCTCAGCAGTTAAGACGCCAGGCTTGTCGATCGGAAGGTTGGCGGTTCGAATCCCTAGCCCCGTGTGACGGAGTGAGCTCCCGCACTTGCCCCAGCTCTTGCCAACCTAGCAATTCGAAAGCAAGCAAATGCAAGTAGATGAATAGGTACCACTTTGGTGGGATGGTAACAGTGTTCCGCATGCGTCATGCCGGCCACATGGCCGCGGAAGCGTCTTCGGACAACGCTGGATCTTCAGCTAACAAACGGAGATGATCACCGGCCCCTAGAGTCGGACACGACTGCACAAATGTGCGGGGGGAACCTTTACCTTTTTTTTAATCATCAAATGGTGCAACTTTGGAATATGAGGGAAAGGGAAGACAAGTCATCATTTGGCTTTGTTTAATCCTGGCTTGTTGTTTACGTTTGTTGATTATGAAAGTATGAATCCTGCCACTTCCGTGCTCATAGTTCACAAACGAAAGTTCACAAATCACAGATCACAGTGAGCCAACATTAAGCCGATTACATGTACAATGGCTTAGCATGGAGCAACCCACATGGGCAACCCACAAGCCATGTTCAGCATCCCAGCACCCCTATTGCATCTCCGAAGAGTTTTGCCAGGGTTGAAGAATCCGTTTTGTTCCTTAAGCCATCCCAACCCTGCAAAATTTTGGCTCTGTCCACCCTAGTGAAATTACAATGCCATTGGCCAGTCCCCTCCTCCATTCAGCAGCCCCTGGGGAGGGGGTTTCTTTTTTAAAGTGCAGTCCTCAGTTGCAAGAAAATGCTACCCCAGTTTATGCAAACTGAACAAATAACTCTAGTTTGGACACCCTGTCGAATGCTGTAAGTTTAAGATAGCTGTAGCCTGTTTACCAAGAAAAGGAGATATATCCCTACCTGGAAAAAAACATTCATAAGAGAACGGCTAGTAACTTTGGGAGAAGGTTAATATGCAGGATAATCATAACCAGCATGTTGTATTGAACATTCAGTCAATCTTGGCTATTTGCTTGTCAAGATTCTAGAGATCCATGTGTATCTTGAACAGCATGTAACTGGGAGAGGCCATTATATACCCCCATGTTCCTCTTTAGGTTTTGTTCACCTAGTAGGATATATCCAAAATCTGAGAAAGAAACAATTGCATTCCTTCTACATAAAAGGATTAAACAGTTTAAAAATAAACTGAAAACAGCCCAGTGTGATTAGCAGCAGAAAATCAAAATTCCAATTAAAATACTACCTTTAAAATACAAACCATTTCAATTTGATTAGAATAGCTTACATGAGTCTGCTAACCCAGTGCAGGATGAAACCAGGGCATCTAAAGAAGAGTATTAATTAATCCACTGGAGATATAAACCTGTAGATGCTATTAAAACAAATGAGTAAGTTCCTGTTGTGCAGAATTATCTTTTCAGTGCACCCTTTCTTCTGATGCATTTGATGTAGTTTCATTATCATTGCTTTTCTGCATTGCAAGCAACAGCTAACTTAAATACTTATTTTTCCTCTCATTATGTCCTCATAGATATATTATTGACTTCTTCCTTGTGATTACCCAGTTGGGCTTTTGTAGCGTTTATTTTGTATTCTTAGCTGAAAATATGAAACAAGTAAGTACAACCCAAAATTGTTTGGATGTGTGCTATGGTCTTGCCCTTTTTCTCTTTTGGTATGACAGACATGCTTTCCCTGTTTAAACCCTTTGTGCGTGCCTGTGGATCTCATCTGTGGCTCTTGACTGAACTATTGCATTCTACTCTAAATGCCCTTGACTGCTCTTCAAAAGCTTCTTGCTTCCAGAGAAAGGAGTAGCCCAACTGCTAAAAGATGCATCATGGTTCTAATTGGTTCCCTTATTTCTTGGAAGCCCAAGAGGCCATATTTGGAGTACTTATGTTCAATTCTGGGCATCCCATTTCCAGAAGGATATCGATAATTAGAGGAAGTAAAGAAGAGGTAACAAAAACGATACAGGGACTTGAGCACATGGCCCATGAGGATACGCTGGAGGAATTTGGGATGTTTAATTTGAAAAGGAGCTGAGGGCAGACACGATAGCTGTGCTTAGGTATATATAAAGGGGAAGATGGCCAAGAACTATTTTCTCCATGGCCACAGAAACTGGGACCAGAAATAATAAGTACAAGCTGCAGCTATCTCGATTGTGTTTACACCTAAGGGAAAACTTTCTGAGGGAATGGTCAGGTTATGGAGATTGTGGGTTCTTGATCTGTGGGAGTTTTTAAATAGAGCCTGGACAGCCATCTCTCGTGGATTGTGTAATTGGTTTCCTGTGCACTGCAAAGTGTGGGACCTGATGTTCCTGTACAGTAGTTCCCTCCAACTCTGCAGTTTTATGTATTTTTTCCTAGAAAATATGGGCGCAGTAGTTAAGGCACAATTCCTACAGGTCAGCCTTATTGAACAGTCCTAAGGTCACCTAGCCAGCTTTCATGCCTAAGGCGGGACTAGAACTCACAGTCTCCTGGTTTCTAGTCCGTTGCCTTAACCACTAGACCAAACTGGCTCTTGTATGTATAGTAGATTCCAGTGTGCTCACACATACCTCCTTGCTCCACAAGACATTATTTTTTTTTATTTTAAAAGTTGTTAGTAATAGGATGCTAACATTCTGCAAAACACTGGCCTTTCCAACCACTGTTACTTCCAAGACGCTTCTGAGCCTCCTGTAGGCCCCATTTCCGTAGTTAGGAAATAAAAATGGTGATGTTCGAAACCCAGTACCAGAGCTTTCCAAACTTTTCATGTTGGTGACACACTTTTTAGACATGCATCATTTCGTGACACACAGCAGGGCAACATTTCGTGACACACTCGTACAGCAGGGCACAAGGCAGGCACTAGGACCTGCATGGAATCCTGGCAGGGCAGGTTTGGAGGCAGCCAGGCACAAGGCAGGCACTAGGACCTGCGCGGAATCCTGGCAGGGCTCGGAGGCGGCAGCAGCAGCAGCAGCAGCAGCGACACACCCAGACACTGCAGTCGACACATTAACGTGTCCTGACACACAGTTTGGAAAGCTCTGCCCAGTACATTGTGTGGAACTGAGCCCACCTGCTAGAGAAGACAATTGGGATGAGAGAGAGCATCCTAGGGGACCAGACTGTGCAGTAGGGAGTGACCTCACAGTTTATTTTCTAGTAACCATGGGAAGCTGCTCTGTGAAGGCCTATAACATGCTATCAGAATTCATAGAATCATAGAATTGTGGAGTTGGAAAGGACCACACAATTATCTCGTCCAACCCTGTGCAATGCGCAGGGAAACCAACTAAACAGTCCTCTAGGTTTGCTTTCCTCTGAACCACTTCTTACATTTTATGTACAAGTAGTCCTCACTTAGTGACCACAATTGGGACTGGCAACGTTTGCTGAGCGTTGCGGTTGCTAAGCAAAACAACATGTGACTGCAATGGGCTTACGACCGCACTTCCCCTTCGGTTGTTAAGCGAAACATCACGTGACCATGACGTACGATTTTACTTCCAACTTCTCTATTAACTGCTTGCGCAAACCAGTTGTGCAGCACACAAATGGCGATCACGTGACTGCGGGACACTATGACGGTGGTAAATGTGAGAATTGGTCACAAAGCTATTTTTGTTTTACATCATTGTAACTTTGAACGGTTGTTAAACGAGGCAGTCAGTAAGCAAGGACTATAGTTCTAACAATGCTAAATGTGCTAATCTCTTTCTCTCTGTTTAATTTATGGCAGGTTTGTGAAGGATATCTTCATACTAAATCAGCTGCTATGAATACCACAGGAAGCACTGGCCCCTCAGACAAAAGGACCATTGATTTGAGATTATATATGTTATGCTTCCTTCCGTTCATAATCCTCTTGGTTTTCATTCGAGATCTTAAGCATCTGTCCGTGTTCTCATTCCTTGCAAATTTAGCCATGGCCGTCAGCTTGATCGTTATTTATCAGTATGTTGTACAGGTGAGTCAGGAAGTAGTTCTCCACTCTGTTTTATTTTTCAGTGTCACATTTGGTTCTACCATCTAGACCAGAGCTTTCCAAACTGTGTGTCGGGACACGTTAGTGTGTCGGCTGCAGTGTCTGGGTGTGTCGCTGCTGCTGCTGCCTCCAAACCTGCCCTGCCAGGCTTCCACGCAGATCCTAGTGCCTGCCTTGTGCCTGGCTGCCTCCAAACCTGCCCTGCCAGGATTCCACGCAGGTCCTAGTGCCTGCCTTGTGCCTGGCTGCCTCCAAACCTGCCCTGCCAGGATTCCACGCAGGTCCTAGTGCCTGCCTTGTGCCTGGCTGCCTCCAAACCTGCCCTGCCAGGATTCCACGCAGGTCCTAGTGCCTGCCTTGTGCCTGGCTGCCTCCAAACCTGCCCTGCCAGGATTCCACGCAGGTCCTAGTGCCTGCCTTGTGCCTGGCTGCCTCCAAACCTGCCCTGCCAGGATTCCGCGCAGGTCCTAGTGCCTGCCTTGTGCCTTGCTGCCTCCAAACCTGCCCTGCCAGGCTTCCATGCAGATCCTAGTGCCTGCCTTGTGCCTGGCTGCCTCCAAACCTGCTGTGATTCCGCGCAGGTCCTAGTGCCTGCCTTGTGCCTTGCTGCCTCCAAACCTGCCCTGCCAGGATTCCACGCAGGTCCTAGTGCCTGCCTTGTGCCTGGCTGCCTCCAAACCTGCCCTGCCAGGATTCCACGCAGGTCCTAGTGCCTGCCTTGTGCCTGGCTGCCTCCAAACCTGCCCTGCCAGGATTCCACGCAGGTCCTAGTGCCTGCCTTGTGCCTGGCTGCCTCCAAACCTGCCCTGCCAGGATTCCGCACAGGTCCTAGTGCCTGCCTTGTGCCTTGCTGCCTCCAAACCTGCCCTGCCAGGCTTCCATGCAGATCCTAGTGCCTGCCTTGTGCCTGGCTGCCTCCAAACCTGCCCTGCCAGGATTCCATGCAGGTCCTAGTGCCTGCCTTGTGCCCTGCTGTACGAGTGTGTCACGAAATGTTGCCCTGCTGTGTGTCACAAAATGATGCATGTCTAAAAAGTGTGTCACCAACATGAAAAGTTTGGAAAGCTCTGATCTAGACCCTGATCCTTTCTAGTGAGATTTTGGTTCTGTGTGTGTGTACCTTCACACAAGTCCCAAAGGTGGTTGAAACTATCTCTGTTGAGCATTCCAGAAGAAAGCCATGAGAAACAACTACCTTCACATACGCTGATTTGAGCCTTTCTCATTTGGTGGCCATGTAACAGCAGCAGCAGCATTTTTTCCAAAGAAAACAACGTCACCCTGACCTTGAAGTCATCAAGAGTTGAGCTAGACTTGAGGGGTTCTACACCTTCATATTATCCCTCATCCTACCCACTGCTGATTGCATAGAAGACCGCTTCGCTTTTGAAAATTGTAGGAAACGAGATACAGTACTAATATGGCCAGGCCCCCTCCTTGGATATGATTTTGGTTATGTCAGTAGGCATTAGGCAGCTTCTTTGAAGAACTTGCTGCTCTTGAAACTGCTATGGAATTTGGTACGGATACTTATCCTTTCTTTAATGTCTCTCCCCAGGGTTTATCTGAACCTCGAAAACTGATTCTGGTGGCTGGGTGGAGCAGGTATCCCCTCTTCTTTGGCACAGTTATATTTGCCTTTGAAGGAATAGGAGTGGTGAGTATTTGCTTCAGAGTTAAGGATCTGCATAAATCAGCTCAAATTCAAACCGGTTTCTCTTCCCTTTATTGTAGTAGCAGAACGAGATGTTCTGTAAACATACGATTCCCAGTTTTAGGGATATCTGGAGGAAACTGATTGGGAAGTTGTGTCTCCATGGTATGTAGGAGGGAGGGAGGAAAAAAGTCGAGCTGGGTGGGAGATATGCACAAGGGTGGTTGTGGGAACAGAAGCAAGGAGGCGCATTAATTTCATGCCAGCCTAGTCTGTTGGGAGGCCTGCAAGCAATGGCACCTGCAGGAGCTTGGCGCTTTCATTAGAAATCAGCCTTGCAATGTTGCACCGCCGGCTCCGCCCCGTTAGTACATCTGTGCATGGCCTGCATCAGAACTCTGTGACATTCATTCATTCATTCATTCATTCATTCATTCATTCATTCATTCATTCATTCATTCATTCTTCAAATTTATCCCCGCCCATCTCCCGGAATAAGGGACATTGCTTTATTGTTCTGCTGCCTGCAAAACCGAGAATTATGTACGTAGCTCGGTGTTCTCCAACATCTGGGCACCCTGCAGTTGTGTGAACTTCATCATCCAGAGGTCCCCAGCCACCATGGCTATTGTTGAGAATTCTGGAAGTCGAAGTCCATATATCTGGAAAGACCCCAGTTTGGAAAGAATGCTTCAGTCTTTCATTGTAACTGACATGTAGGTAGAAGTTCTTTTTTGCTTAGTCATAAGAGATTAAAATTTAAAAATAGGCTTTTAAAAAGAAGCTGAGATAAAAAAATAGCAGCTACTTCTCCTCTAATTCTCTTCCTACCATCTAAATCTGAGTTTATGATTCCATATAAAATGAATGTTTCCAAAAATTTATTACTTAATGCATCTTAAGGCAGTAGGGCCTTTTCTCAATTTGTTCCCAGGACATTTTTGATAAGGGCACAAAAGTCTTAGAATAAAAAGCTGTTGTATTTGAATGCCAGTCTACCTTGTATGGTCTTCTGCTTTCTGCCTTTCTTTATATCAGGGCTTTCCAAAGTTTTTCCCGTGGCGACACACCAACCGGCGTTGGTGTGTCGCCGTGGGAAAACCCGGAAGCGCTGATGATCAGCGCTTCCAGGTTGTGTGGCAACACACCAGACTCTGTGTGGCGACACACTTTTGTGTCGCGACACACAGTTTGGAAAGCTCTGCTTTATATATTATGGCAGAGCTTTCCAAACTGTGTGTCGCGACACATTAGTGTGTTGGCTGCAGTGTCTGGGTGTGTCGCGGCTGCTGCTGGTGCCTCCGAGCCCTGCCAGGATTCCACGCAGGTCTTAGTGCCTGCCTTGTGCCTTGCCTCCAAACCTGCTGTGATTCTGCGCAGGTCCTAGTGCCTGCCTTGTGCCCTGCTGTAAGAGTGTGCCGCAAAATGATGCATGTCTAAAAAGTGTGTCACCAACATGAAAAGTTTGGAAAGCTCTGTATTATGGGCTTTGACACAAATGATTAATTCTCCTTTTACTCTGTCAGCCTGGATTACTTCTGCCTTTATTCATTGAAAGATGTGTAAGATGTTGTCTTGAGTGTGGAATCTTCCTTTAGCTTTCACTTAAACCAATAAGCAAAGTATTTTTTAGCTTTCTTGGTTGAGAAGAACATACTCTCAAGCAGGGGTGTCTGTGAGAAATGATAAAAAAAGTCAAGATGGTGGCTGCAGCAATATGATCAAAGCTCCACTTGTTTGTTATGTGCATCATGAGAGTATGTGGGTAGATCTCGTTGAATCTACAACTTGTGGCAAAGGCTCAGTTTGCTAGTAGATCCCCGTTCTAATAACTAGCAAAGGCAACATGAACTGCATTAAGCAGGAGTGGATGATGATCCAACATTGCAAAATTGCTGCTATTTAGATGTAGAATTTTCATGGTTTGATTGATTGAGTTTATTTTTAATTTCATTACTGTAAAATGCCCAGAGTTGTTTGAGCTGGGCAATAGGTAAATATCTGGGGAAGCAGATTAATAAAATAAAGAGAAGCTTCACAATTGTGTTTTTGCATATAAATCATATACAACAGGGGTCCCCAACCCCCGGTCTGCAGACCGCTACCGGTCCGCGGCCTGTTACGAACCGGGCCACCATGTGGATCTCCAAACCCCACCCCGGTCCGGGCGATTGGCTCCCGCCTGCAAACCCCGTCCCCCGGTCCGCGCGATTGGCTCCTGCCTGCAAACCCCGCCCCCCGGTCCGCGCGATTGGCTCCCGTCTGCAAACCCCGCCCCCAGTCCACGCGATTGGCTCCCACCTGCAAACCCTGCCCCCAGTCCACGCGATTGGCTCCCGCCTGCAAACCCTGCCCCCCCGGTCCGTGGAAAAATTGTCTTCCACGACCGGTCCCTGGTGCCAAAAGGTTGGGTACCCCTGACATACAACACTTTTCTTTTAGCACAGAGCATACAGTCCAGTTTATGCAGCAACCAATTGCAAGTTTTGCTTCAGGGACACAGGAGGTAGACTTGAAAGGGCAAGTCAGATTGGCAATCTTTGGCTTGGTGCTTACCCAAATGGGTGGATTTGCAGCTCTGTGGCCTTTCAGGCTGACTTCACAGCAATCTTTTTCCCTTTCCTATTTGGGCCACAGCCCTGTAGCTTCTTGAAAGGTGGGCAACATTTTAATGGCTGGAGGCTACACTTCACGTTTCTGGCAGGGCTTTGGGCTGCAAAGTGGATGAAGACAACTTGCACACGGGGTACACAGCTGTTCTTTGTGTCTGTATGTGTAGTTTATCTTTTTAAAACTCTGATATGCCTGCTGGAGTAACGTTGCAACTTTTTTTTTTGTTTTTTCACCTCAAAATGGGGTGCCTCTGTTAGTGTTAAATCCGAAGACGCTCTTCCTATTTGAGTTGCATCCAGAGGAGAAGTGGGTAGAAAAACATCACAGTGTGATTGGCAGGGGTTACTTGCCAACTTCAACTTCTTGCCACGTTGAAATGTCCTAACAGCAGGTTGATGATTACTTTGCAGATATTGACATGAGATTCTGAATACCAGGGATAGACGTGGGTCAGTCATCTTTCATGCTATGCTTGGAAAAAATATGAAAAGATAAAGAGGAGGGGAGGAAAAATGAAGCAAAATGAAAATATCTAGAAGCATAAATTTCCAGCCATACTGAGAAACAATTATTAGGATAACTTGTCTATTTAAGTAGCTACTGTATATAAGGAAGATTTGGGGAACGGTCTGTCTTGAGGTAGGGGCGTGGTGGCTCAGTGGGTAAGACGCCAGGCTTGTCGATCGGAAGATCGCAAGTTCGGAGGTTCGAATCCCTAGCCCCGTGTCACGGAGTGAGCTCCCGTACTAGCTCCAGCTCTTGCCAACCTAGCAATTCGAAAGCATGCAAATGCAAGTAGATGAATAGGTACCACTTCGGTGGGTAGGTAACAGCGTTCCGCGTGCATCATGCAGCCACAGGACCGTGGAAGCGTCTTCGGACAGCGCTGGCTCTTCGGCTAACAAACGGAGATGAGCACCGGCCCCTAGAGTCGGACACGACTTCACAACTGTGCGGGGGGAACCTGTCTTGAGGTGCTTCACTCTCTTTGGGGCCAAAGAGAAGATAGTAAGCTTTTCAACTGTTGCTACTCTTAGACAAGTGGAAGTCAAAAATCCTTAGCAAATCACCCGGAGATCTCCTATTACACTGCAGTCTTCTGTCTGCCCATCATAAAACATACTGGGCGTACTATGTAATTCACATAAGCAGCAAGGGCTGCTTAATACTTCGGTTATTTCTCACTAGTTAGTGCAAATCAACAGGCAATATACTTACTTGTGTTGGTGTTTCTTTAGGCTGCATGGGTATGCAGCAATTTGTGAAATCTGCTCCATGGAAATGGAAGTCCCTCATCAAGAATGGAAGGCAAATTGATAGAATTCTGTGGCAGAAACCCTTGTAGGCAGAGAGGTGGGATGCTGACTAGAAAGTAACAGAAAGCAAACACTGGACTCTCCAGAGATGTTGAGAACCTGCTGAAGTTTATTCTCCCAGTCCCTTGAGCATTCAGGGACAGGGTTGACAACAGAAACAGACTCTTTGAAGCCTCAGCAGTCCAAACCAAGAACTCAAGGTCACTCTCAAAATAAAATATCTAACCAAGGAAGTAAATGGATCTGGCAGCAGCAATTTGAGGCTTGCTCTCCTGCACCAACAGTCTCAATTAGCCTTCCAGAATCAACTGTGAGCATCTAGGCAACTCCTTCCTTGAGTAGTCTCTGGCCCTTTCCTTCCCTTCCCTTTGAGTAAGGCTTTCCAAAATGAGGACCCAGTTCTCTTCTCTGCCTGGACAATGAGCTGAGTAAGGTAGCATGGAAGGTCGGGGAGTTCGTTTATACAGGCCTGATAAGGATAACCCAGCAGGTGCTTTCTCTGCAGCTTCTCTTTGTTGTCCTCCAGCATCTCCCTCAAAGTCAGGCTGACCATACGTCCCGTTTTGAATGGGACAGTCCTGTTTTTTTTACCTTTTCCGGACCGGACCGTCGTTTCCTTAAAAAAACCAATTTCGTCCCGTTTTTTAAGGGATGGAGTGCATGCGCATGCGTTATGGCCCCGTTTCTGTCTCAGGGAAATATGGTCAGCCTACTCAAAGTTCTTCTCAACCCCCCCCCCCCCACCTGCCTTTTCTTCAGAGCTGCCTTTCGGCTTAGCAGGCACTGAGCCTGCAGGCACTTACGGAGCAGGAGCTTACTCCCAAGGAGTCTGGTGTTTTCCCTTCACCACAAATTCATCGGGAGCCAGTGACAACGGAACATGTGATGCCTGCATAAGATTATTCTTTCATTTGAGGAGGGCCAGAGGAGTTCAGTTTATGCAATTAACATGCATGAATTTGCTGTAGCAGTGCCCTTTCACACTGCAGCTCTCAAAAAGTGAAAATTAATATAATTTAATATGTTTTTAAATATGAAGCGTTATAAAACGACGGGACGGTTGAAAAATGCTAAAAAAACCGGACTGTCCCGTTCAAAACGGGACGTATGGTCAGCCTAGCTTAGCATAACTTATCAACCTGGCTACTTTGTCCCTCTCCTCAGGCTGCAAAATATTTTGGGCCAGTCCTGTTGAAACTCAGGAGAACTGCTCATTGATAAAGTCAACATTGCTATTGTAATGATTTTCCTAGTAAGTACAAAGACTAGGTTTAATTTAGGTCAATCACGTTTAATCCCATCTTTGGGTATGGTATACTGTATTTGAGTGATCACATACATTCTTTGTGTGTGTACAGCTATAGGCATCGTTTCTATAAAATCTCTTTCTTACATGTCTTCTTTTTCACAATCTCTTTGGGCGTGGGTGAGCAAACCATGGTCAGTGGGATGCAATGGATCCCTAGGTCCAGAACCCTCCAAATAACACTGCTAAAATCTGATCGTGTAATCAATTATATCTTTTTTTTAATAATAATTTTATTAAGTTTTACAATACATGTTAAAAGTTAGAATAAAGAAAAGAAATAGAATAGAAATACAAAATAAGAAAAAGGTAAAGAAAAAGTGAAGTTGAAAAATAATAAACAAAGAAAGTATAGAAAATAGATGTCCTCCAATCTATCTTTGAACTTAAGGTACAATAATTAATTTTAAATGTTAGTCCTTCATATAATACACAGGAACTTTTCTTTGTCATATGTCTTTTAATTTCTATAATCCAATCTTCTGATCTTCATATGGGTTTCACCTTTCTTACTGTCTCCCAATAATCCATCTTTGGCTTCCACTCTTTGAAGTAGTAATTAAGTGTTGAATGTTCATTAGTGCATTTTTATCTCTTCCATAAAGTCCAATTAGTATAACAAATAAAAGCCTTATGTACTTCTAATAAACTACAATATATTCTATTCATATTATGATTATATATTCCATTAGTACATAACCTAACATAATACTTAACTTAATACATAATATATACTCAATGGCAAATTCGCAATATTAATCAATTGTATCTGATGTCTAGGATACTTGGAAGAATAGCATAAGTCAGCCTACCTAATTCTCATACCCTCAGGTTGTATTATGATTGCATTTTTTTCCAAGTTTGCAGCTGCTGAGTTGGAAAACGCCAATTTAAATCATTCTGAAAATTTGTAGGAAGAAACTATTCAGACATGAAACTCTTCTTTGAACATTTCTTATCCTCATCTTACATACTGCTTGTCTCCTCTCCTTTTCAGGTGCTCCCCCTCCAGAATAGGATGAAAGAAGGTGAGCGCTTCCCATTGGCACTCAACATTGGCATGGGAATCGTGATGGCCTTGTATATTTCATTGGCCACCCTGGGATACGTACGCTTTGGGGACGAAATCAAAGCCAGCATCACTCTCAACCTGCCACAAGATCGATGGTTAGTAGAAGCATGTGAAGACTTGATAGGTTTCTGAACAAAAAGTATAGAGAACTATAGATGGCATTAAGAGAAAAGCAGATAGTTGTGGTCAGGTTTTTAGCCAGCAGGCATGATTAATGTGAGCAAGTCCTGTTAAGGGAGAGGAAAGCTCACAAAGCGGCTGGCTGCTGTTTGAGAATTTTATGTGATTGAGAAGGCCGCCAAGGCTGTGTATAAGAGATCTGTCCTAAAAAAGAAAACAGGGAAGAAATTCTTGAGACAAATAGATCTTATTGTGGTTTGGTTTGTTGTTTATTCGTTCAGTCGTTTCCGACTCTTCGTGACTTCATGGACCAGCCCACGCCAGAGCTTTCTGTCGGCCGTCACCATCCCCAGCTCCCCCATGGTTGAGTCCGTCGCCTCCAGAATACCATCCATCCATCTTGCCCTTGGTTGGCCCCTCTTCCTTTTGCCTTCCACTTTTCCTAGCATCAGCTTCTTCTCCAGGGTATCCTGTCTTCTCATTATGTGGCCAAAGTACTTCAGTTTTGCCTTTAATATCATTCCCTCAAGTGAGCAGTCTGGCTTTATTTCCTGGAGTATGGACTGGTTTGATCTTCTTGCAGTCCAAGGCACTCTCAGAATTTTCCTCCAACACCACAGTTCAAAAGCATCTATCTTCCTTCGCTCAGCCTTCCTTATGGTCCAGCTCTCACAGCCATAGGTTACTACAGGAAATACCATTGCTTTAACTATGCGGACCTTTGTTGTCAGTGTGATGTCTCTGCTCTTAACTATTTTATATTGTGGTGTGGAGTAAGTGGCAATGCTTGCTTTCCTAGTGAAGTATCTAGAAACACACGATGTATCCATTTCATCAAAACAAGTGTGAATCTGGATCATGTCTAGAAGGACAACTCTCCAGGACTCCATGTACAGTATACTACCTTGAGTTCCATCATGGAAGAGAAATGGCTATAAATGCATGAAATGCACTAAAACAAAGTGGTTGTTCCTGTCAAAGGAAGCCCCATAAAGAGAGGAAACCCAGCAGACTTAAATCTGCAACTTTTCATTCTTTTAGTATCCTTGTAACTACAAGGTATTCTCCATAATTGGTGTGAGGAAGCTGGTGACCTGAAATGTTGCCGCCACACAGACCTTTTTCTTTTTCTTCTGGAACTTAATGATTGGAATATATAAGAGAGTTATCTTTATTAGGGATGTTCAGAGATCTAGGCAGAAAAATGTGGTTGAAAGAGTATGTGGGCATGCATGCAGCATTTGGGGGGAATACCTTGAAGCAGCTATGTGTTTTCCTGGGCCTATGCAGCTGATGTGTTTAAGACATTCCTGACAAGTGCTCATTCTTACTTCAAATCACATTTTGCTATTCAAATTGAGATAGGCCAGCTCCGATCTTTCTCTGTTCTCACTGTAATTTAGCCAGCGTATGCAAGCTCTCAGCTTTGGGTTGTAATCCTAAACCCACAGGTAGCCTTACTGAGCATGGTTTGACACTTTTGAATAATTGTGCGTAGGAGTGTGCTGCAGCACTTAATGCCTCTAATAGTCGCCAACACTATTCTTGTGGGAGGCTGTCTACAAGCGATGGTAAGAGTTAAGCTGCCCTAGTAATTCTGAAATACTTAAAACTTGACTTGGAGGTTCCATTCACTGGTCTCTATTTTTTTTTTGGGGGGGGGGAATGAAGCTCTAGACCAGAGCTTTCCAAACTTTTCATGTTGGCGACACACACCAACGGCGGGGTGGCGGCAGCAGCGCGGCCTGCGGTGTCCTGGTGTGTTGCACGCAAACCCGGAAGCGCTGATGGGGGAACCGGAAGAAGCGGCACCCCCGCCAATCAGCGCCGCCACCGTTCCCCGCATCAGCGCTTCCGGGTTTGCGTGCGACACACCAGGACACCGCAGGCGACACAGTAGTGTGTCGTGACACACACTTTGGAAAGCTATGCTCTAGACCAGAGCTTTCCAAACTGTGTGTTGGGACACATTAGTGTGTCGGCTGCAGTGTCTAGGTGTGTCACGGCTGCTGCTGCCTCCTGGCTTCCATGCAGGTTCTAGTGCCTGCCTTGTGCCCTGCTGTAAGAGTGAGTTGCAAAATGATGCATGTCTAAAAAGTGTGTCACCAACATGAAAAGTTTGGAAAGCTCTGCTCTAGACACAGACACACAAAAGATTAATTGCTCTATCCCTAATGGTATCACTGTCATACCATTTTTATATATTTGGTTTATAGATTTTTAATTTTTACACATTGATTTTTTTCAAGATGTTCAGTTTGGAAACAGATTTTGAGTCTTGAAATGGGAAGAAAAGAATATCTGATTTTAAACCAACGAGGAGGGAGAGCTGGGCTGATTTAGAATAATGATACCCTTCCCTCCAAAATAATAACAACCAAAATGACAACAACAAAAGGGAAAAGGCAAGAATTCTAACAAGTAACTTGCTTTTAAATCTGGAACCGATTTATAAGCAATTAAAAAGTTTCTGGCTTTTTTCTTCTTTTTGCACTTTTGCTGGAATGGGAGAGAATTCAGTCTCTTCTGAGAAGGCAAACCAGTCTGCCTTTGGATTTTGTTTGCGTAAGAGTTACTAGCCACGTTATCAGTGTGGGAATCCTCTCTTACCAATACTGCCTGATCCATGCATGGAACATTTTGCACATCCATAGTAAAGGTAAAGGTTCCCCCCGCATATTTGTGCAGTCGTGTCCAACTCTAGGGGCCGGTGCTCACCTCCGTTTGTTAGACGAAGAGCCAGCATTGCCCAAAGACACTTCCGCGGCCATGTGGCCGAAATGACGCGCGCGGAACGCTGTTACCTTCCCACCGAAGTGGTACCTATTCATCTACTTGCATTTGCATGCTTTCAAATTGCTAGGTTGGCAAGAGCTGGGGCGAGTGCGGGAGCTCACTCCGTCACGCGGGGCTAGGGATCCGAACTTGCGATCTTCCGATCGACAAGCCTGGCGTCTTACCCGCTGAGCCACCACGCCCCTTTTTTGCACATCCATAGTCCACAGCTTTTCAAGAAACAGTTGCTTTATTGGATCAGAGCAAAAAGCTTGACTAGAACCAGTAAGGCAGCTATAAGTCCCAGAAAGCACACAAAACTGAAATATACATCTAGATTGTTTCCTTCCGGACCTGGTGGTTAGGCAGATTTGACAATATTGGGAGGCCCAGCCCCCGACTGAAGCTTGTATGCCTTGTCCATTCATGGACCTGGAGTGCCCATCTTCTGGCAGAGGTGTTGTGTGGTGGGAAACTGGGGCAAAGGTAGGCAATAAAGAAGTAGCATGGGGTAGTAGTGAGAAAGGGAGGTATGTGGTTTTGGAGAGCTGGGGTGGTTGGGTCAGGACATCAGTGGGGAGTGAATGCATGTGGCACCAGGGAAATGGGTCAGGTGAGTGCGAAACCTGGTGGTGAAGAGGTAGGGCAGTGGATCTGTTGGGTGTGCTGGGTGACTACTGGGTGGCAGTGAACAAGTAAAATAGTGACAGAAGGGTTGAGTGGGTGTGCCAGGTGGGTGTGGTGCAGCAGGCAGGAGGATAAAGGAAGACTGGGTTGGATGGACCCAGGTGTGTTTTCCATGCTTGAATTCAAGGTCAGCAGTGGCTAAGGGGAAAAAGCGCTGGAAATATTGGTGGGCGTGCTGATTCCTAGGCTTTGCGAACATACAAGAGGGGAGAAACATGCCAGTCCTGCCTAGTTGCCCTTTAAGGCTCTTTCCAATTTGTCTTGGCTGAAACCTCTGGAGAGATGATGAGGACCACGTGGAATGGTCTAGCTGGAGTTCCAAGCCACAATGTGTTTTGCACAAACAGATTTTTTTGAGCAAAACACATGTTTTGCTTTGTGCACATCCCTACTGTGAACCAAAGGAGCAAATTATTTGACAGTCCACCAAATATAATTTGCGACAGTTCCTTTTCCTTCTAACAGACTGTCTTCATAATCTTTAGACCGGTAGAGATTTTGTTCAAATCCGTGAATATGTTTTACTCACAGGCTGTATCAAATGGTCAAGATACTTTATTCCTTTGGGATTTTTGTGACCTACTCGATTCAGTTCTACGTTCCAGCTGAGATCATCATCCCAATTGTAGCAGCCAGAGTGCAGCAGAAGCTGAAGCTGATCTCTGAGTTGGTAGTGCGAGTGCTTCTGGTCTGCTCAACCTGTAAGTACAAAGGCTTAATGTGGGGGTTCTTCCAGGTGTGATGGGCAGAAAGAAAAAAAATGTATTAAATTTAGAGTTCAAGTCTTTTCCCCCTCTCTGTGTGTGAATACACCTAACATATCAGCCATATGAACTTGGCCTTCTTGAGGAACGTTTATTAAAATCCGTGTTATTTACCTGTCTCTTGTAGGCGGGGACATTTTCATTATATCCTTGGCTACATGTTCACTGTATACTCTATGACAGAGCTTTCCAAACTTTTCATGTTGGTGACACACTTTTTAGACATGCATCATTTCGCGACACACTCTTACAGCAGGGCATCATTTTGCGACACACTTACAGCAGGGCACAAGGCAGGCACTAGGACCTGCGCGGAATCCTGGCAGGGCAGGTTTGGAGGCAGCAGCAGCCACGACACACCCAGACACTGCAGCCGACAAACTAACGTGTCCCGACACACAGTTTGGAAAGCTCTGCTCTATGATATTACAACCTTTATGCCTCTGACTCTTTCCCAAGCCATTTGTTGAACTACAAATCTCAGTATCCTCAGCCAGCTGCCTGGTTGAGGCAGATGAGAGTTGCAGTTCAGTGCATATGGGGAATGTCAGCTTAGGCGTGAGGAATCTATTAGTAAGTAATCTCTGAGATGGCTGTGAACTTAAACCTAGCTCAACTTTAAACTGTGTGTCATTTTGAGGCCATGTTGCTCACTGAAGAGGGCCGTGTGTGTAAAAAAGAAGCTATAGAGTCAGGCTTTTAGTCTAGGCCTAATCTCATATGCAATTCTGCTCCATGTCTGAAATAGGAAAGCCCTGCTGTGCATAGCTAATATATGGAGTCTCTTGTAGACCAATAGGGTATCAGTGGAGGTGTATATCCATTAGTATTTCTGTCTCATATGTCCATGTTGCTGCTGTGATGGCAGGTGTGATCAACTGTGTTTATTTATTGGATTTATATCCCTCTGTTCCTTCAGGAGCTCAAAGTGGCACTCCTTCCTCTATTTTTTTCCCTGACAATAATCACCCTGTGGATTAGGCCGGGCTGGGAGATCATAACTGGCCCAAAGTCACCTGCTGTCAGACTTCAAGCCAGGTGCAACTATTAACCTCTACTCTCCAGGAACAAAACCCTCAATTCAGGAACTAGATCAGAGCTTTCCAAACTGTGTCGGGACACATTGGTGTGTCGGCTGCAATGTCTGGGTGTGTCATGGCGGCTGCTGCCTCCTGGCTTCCACGCAGGTCCTAGTGCCTGCCTTGTGCCTTGCTACCTCCAAACCAGCTGTGATTCCGCGCAGGTCCTAGTGCCTGCCTTGTGCCTTGCTACCTCCAAACCAGCTGTGATTCCGCGCAGGTCCTGGTGCCTGCCTTGTGCCCTGCTGTAAGAGTATGTCGCGAAATGATGCATATCTAAGAAGCGTGTCACCAACGTGAAAAGTTTGGAAAGCTCTGAACTAGATAATAGCAGAGGCTTCCCAGACTCATCACTACTAGAAAGTTAGTAGTGGTAGTAGTAGTAGTAGTTAGTAGACAGGAAAGAAGGCATATATACAGAGAAGATCTGCCTAGTGCAAAACATAGATGATAAGCCCTATATATATTCAGCCGTAAGAGTTTAAAATTTAAGCCTCTTCCTCCCATCCTTTTGAGTCAATGGACCTTGGGCCATTGTTTTCCCAGCCTTGAGACTGAAATACACTTACTCCATGTTTACACAACTGTTCTGTTTGGCCTGAGCAGTGTTGGTTCCTGCTTGGCCAGCGTGAGCTCCCATGGGTGGGGCTAAAGATACAGCTCTACAGCTCTTTCAACAGGTACTGTCGTTTTACACAAGTAAGTCATGAAAGCATCTGTTCTAGTTCTTGTTGTTGTTTATTCGTTCAGTCGCTTCCGACTCTCCGTGACCTCATGGACCAGTCCACGCCAGAGCTTCCTGTCGGCCGTCGCCATCCCCAGCTCCCCAATGGTTGAGTCCGTCACCTCCAGAATACCATCCATCCATCTTGCCCTTGGTCGGCCCCTCTTCCTTTTGCCTTCCACTTTCCCTAGCATCAGCTTCTTCTCCAGGGTATCCTGTCTTCTCATTATGTGGCCAAAGTACTTCAGTTTTGCTTTTAATATCATTCCCTCAAGTGAGCAGTCTGGCTTTATTTTATGGAGTATGGACTGGTTTGATCTTCTTGCAGTCCAAGGCACTCTCAGAATTTTCCTCCAACACCACAGTTCAAAAGCATCTATCTTCCTTCGCTCAGCCTTCCTTATGGTCCAGCTCTCACAGCCATAGGTTACTACAGGGAATACCATTGCTTTAACTATGCGGACCTTTGTTGTCAGTGTGATGTCTCTGCTCTTAGTTCTACTTCTAATGCACCAATAACCAAAGTTATTGGGCCAGAATACTTCGCATATTGTTATGCACATTCTGTTACCAGGATCATCAACCGTTGTTTGGGACAAATGCCTTAACAAATGCAGAGGTACTCAGTGACATTAACTTGGGGAAAAGTTAATGTTGCTCTTGAGAAAATAACAGCTCAGGAACAGAGCTATCAATTCAATCCTCCGAAAAAAATATATTGGGGGAGGATAAAATATTTCTCCTTGTCAGCTTGGGGTGTCAGCAAAACTCAAGTGGTATGTGTAGTCTATGGAGAGGAATCATTACAGCAAGTCATTGCAATTGAAAGTTAAATAATATTGAAGAACAAAGTGACACAAAATGGGTGTAGTTATATTTACCTCTCCAAATATCTCTTAAAAAAATGTTTGGTATAGAACACCACAGCTGTATGCAAATACATTGGCTGAAAATATAAAGTTCATTTCATGCTGTTCTATATAGAAGGGATTTCTTTGTCCTAAAAATGAACACAAACAATGGCTGGTGTTTTTTTTTCATACCATGAATAACTTATTCATGTTTGCCTTCCATTGACTGGAGGGCTAGTTACGGTACAAATATATTAAATCAAGGTCGCCTTTCTCCTTTTGAAGTTGTAATAGTAGAATACTCCTCCAAGTTAGGCTCTAATCTGGCATGACCATTTGAAGAAGATCTTTGATTCTCTCCTAGGGATTCAGTTTCTTAGAACAAGGAGTCTAAGTCTTTAGGTCTACCAGCTTTCCAATTCCTACACAGCTACACTCCACTGTAGGCTGTTGGTAAGGAAGATGAAGGAGTATATGGAGGGAATACCATCCAAGAATGCTCTTCTGCAAGGCTCCTAACCTAAGTCCTTTAAAATATATATTTGTTAGTTATGTAAGTTTTCAGATCTTTCCTAAAACATCTTTCTTGCTTGCAATTTCTTCAAAGCCCAATAGAACTCAAGCCTTGCATGGTTATGATGCCTGTGATGATGAAATTTTACTCAATTAAATTCAGAGCATGTAAGATTGGTACCTTTGCTGTTCAGACTTTCTACCAAGACGTTGGCATCGTGACCTAATTTTAATTTCCAAGTGCCAACCTCTTGTTTAGTTTCCTGCAGTTTCTCAGATTTATCTATATGCGAACCTTTCTACAATTCAGTTTGTCTTTTTCTTTGTGGGCATGTCAGTGTGCATGCATGTCAATTGCCATGTCAATTAAAAAAAAAGATTGTGCATACATTACATTGCAGTTACATTGTATATCACAATTTATTTATTTATTTATTTTATTTATTTATAATTTGATTTGTATTCACTGCTCCATCTCCCCACAGGGGGACTCTGGGCGGTTTACAAAAATCAGCAATTAAAATCCAACAATTAAAACAACATATAATACCATACAATAATAATTAAAATAAATATAAATCCAAGATGCAATGGGTTTGTATTTAAAAGGGCTCTATGGCACCAGCCATCCCCAAGAGGAACTGTTATCCCCCCCCCATCCCAAGCAATTTGGTACGCTACCTGGAGATATTCAATATTTAAGCCCGCATCTCCCATGATCCTCAGCCAGCATCATTTTATGGTAAGGAATCATGGACATTCTAGTAATTTATTAGAGCTTATATGCAACTCTATTCAGAAAGAAACTTTGAGTGGTGTACACTCCTCATTACCGAACTCAGGTTAAAATACAAACTGGAACCCCAAATACTAAAACCAATAGAACATAATAGCAGTTATAATCATAGTAATTGACAATGCCGTACTCATCATTGTCTTAATCCTCGGCAGTCATTTGGTGGAAGCTAATCCTATTGTCTACATCAAAGCTTTCCAAACTTTTCATGTTGGTGACACACTTTTTAGACATGCTTCATTTCGCGACACACTCTTACAGCAGGGCATCATTTCGCGACACACTGTTACAGCAGGGCACAAGGCAGGCACTAGGATCTGCGTGGAAGCCTGGCAGGGCAGGTTTGGAGGCAGCCAGGCACAAGGCAGGCACTAGGACCTGCGTGGAAGCCTGGCAGGGCTCGGAAGCAGCAGCAGCAGCAGCGACACACCCAGACACTGCAGCCGACACACTAATGTGTCCCGACATACAGTTTGGAAAGTTATGGTCTACAGCATTCTCAAAGCCTCCCCGCCCCCGAACATGGGGCTACTGTAAAGCGCCCAGAGTCCCCCTCGGGGGAGATGGAGCGGTAATACAAGTTAACATATAAATAAATAAATGATGGAGCGGTAATACAAGTTAACATATAAACAAACAAACAAACAAACAAACTTATTCCAAAGGGCGGGTGCCACGGCAGAGAAGGCCTGCTTCCTGGACCCCGCCAATCGACATTCTCTCATGGACAGGGTCCATAACATGCCCTCTGTCTGACCGGGTGGGATGGATCGATGTAGCGGGGGTGAGGCGGTCCCTCAGGTAACCTGGACCCATGCCATGTAGGGCTTTAAAGGTGATAACCAACACCTTGAATTGGACCCAGAAGCAAACTGACACCCAATGTAGCTCGCACAGCAACGGTGTTATATGTGCCCTCCTTGGGGCTCCTAAGACTGCTCGCGCGGCTGCATTCTGCACCAGCTGTAGCTTCCGGATATTCTTCAAGGGTAGCCCCATGTAGAGCACGTTGCAGTAGTCTATGTGGGAGATGACTAGGGCATGAGTGACTGTTCAGAGGGACTCCCGATCCAGGAAGGGGCGTAGCTGGTGCACAACACGAAGTTGTGCAAAGGCTCCCCTGGCCACGACTGCCACCTGCTCTTTGAGCAGGAGTCGTGAGTCCAGGAGAACATCCAGGTTCCACATTTTTGTTGTTGTTGTTGTTGTTGTTGTTCAGTCGTTTAGTCGTGTCCGACTCTTCGTGACCTCATGGACCATAGCACGCCAGGCCTTCCTGTCCTCCACTGTCACCCGGAGTTTACTCAAATTCATGTTCATTACATCGGTGATGCTATCTAACCATCTCATCCTCTGCCGTCCCCTTCTCCTTTCGCCTACAGTCTTTCCCAGCATCAGGGTCTTTTCCAGTGAGTCCTCTCTTCGCATTAGGTGGCCAAAGTATTTGAGCTTCAGCTTCAGCATCTGTCCTTCCAATGAGCAGTCAGGGTTGATTTCCTTTAAGATGGACTGATTTGACCTCCTTGCAGTCCAAGGGACTCTTAAGAGTCTTCTCCAGCACCACAGTTCGAAAGCATAAATTCTTCGGCGCTCAGCCTTCCTTATGGTCCAACTCTCACAGCCATACATTACTACTGGAAAAACCATAGCTTTAACTATACGGACCTTTGTCGGCAAGGTGATGTCTCTGCTTTTCAATATGCTGTCTAGGTTTGCCATAGCTTTCCTCCCAAGGAACAAGCGTCTTTTAATTTCATGGCTGCAGTCACCGTCTGCGGTGATCTTGGAGCCCAAGAAAATAAAATCTGTCACTGCTTCCATTTCTTCCCCTTCTATTTGCCAGGAAGAGATGGGACCAGATGCCATGATCTGAGTTTTTTTAATGTTGAGTTTCAAGCCAGCTTTTGCACTCTCCTCTTTCACCCTCATCAAGAGGCTCTTTAGTTCCTCTTCACTTTCTGCCATTAGGGTGGTATCGTCTGCATATCTGAGGTTGTTGATATTTCTCCCGGCAATCTTAACTCCGACTTGTGATTCATCCAGCCCGGCATTTCTCATGATGTACTCTGCATATAAGTTAAATGAGCAGGGTGGTAATATACAGCCTTGTCGTCCTCCTTTCCCAATTTTGAACCAGTCGGTTGTTCCATGTCCGGTTCTAACTGTTGCTTCTTGACCCACATACATACTGTATATGCAAACACAGGATTCATATGCACTTTTGCATACGCATACACTCATACTCCTCACTGTATTCTTCCTGAACACTTATTGAGTAATAGCAGCAGCAAGAACAGATGGAGGAAGGCTGAGTCCTGGGTGATGGACAATGAAAATGCAAAAAAGGCTGGATCCTTGTTTGGGGTGGCCAAAGAGAGGAAGAAGGATTGCAGAATGCTGGAAGAAAGAGCAGTGAAAGGATGTGGACATGGAAAGAGGAGGAGGAAGAAGATTAAGGGTGTGATGGCAAGTCTTGAAAGACCAGCAAGCCATTCAGATGTTTTAACTCCTGTTTTAGCTGCTTAGCGGAACAGGGTGTTCAGAATCTAAAAACCAAATTTTTCTGGGAGGATCTTTGTTTTTTGTTTATTTGTTCAGTCGCTTCCGACTCTTCGTGACTTCATGGACCAGCCCACGCCAGAGCTTCCTGTCGGCCATCGCCACCCCCAGCTCCTCCAAGGTCAAGTCCGTCACCTCCAGAATATCATCCATCCATCTTGCCCTTGGTCGGCCCCTCTTCCTTTTGCCTTCCACCTTCCCTAGCATCAGCATCTTCTCCAGGGTATCCTGTCTTCTCATTATGTGGCCAAAGTACTTCAGTTTTGCCATTAATATCATTCCCTCAGGTGAGCAGTCTGGCTTTATTTCCTGGAGTATGGACTGGTTTGATCTTCTTGCAGTCCAAGGCACTCTCAGAATTTTCTTCCAGCACTACAGTTCAAAAGCATCTATCTTCCTTTGCTCAGCCTTCCTTATGATCCAGCTCTCGCAGCCATAGGTTACTGGGAGGATGTAGACACATGTTAACTTTAACATCAGACTTTTTGTAAAACATAGTGGGAAAACAAAGTAGCATGTTTTAGACTAACACTTTAACCTACACTAAGTTTCCTAAACAAAAAGCAGTAAAACAACTTTCCTTAACTATTTGATAAATTTGGGACGATAGCTCCCAGATTTCCCTCCATTTTCCATGGTGCCAAGAATTTTAGGAATTATAGTTCCATCACAGCTGGAGAGGTACCATGATAGAGAAGGCAACAGTTATTTGCCATCAACAGAGGGAAGGTGGAATATTCACTCACCCCAAGCTTTGTAGGCAGCAAAAGACACTCCATTGAAAGAGAATTTCTCAATACTGTGGATTATATTTTTGTTATCCTTTTTAGATAAATCGGTCTGCATACATTTTTGGTCATTTTCAGTCATTACATTTCAGAAACTTAAAAATCACCTAAGTAAATAATTCCCTGTTTTCATAATCAGCATGGATTTCAGATATATTAATTCAACGTAATGAATGAATAATCCAGCTTGATTGCAATTGCTTGAGGATAATTGAAGGAAGTCTATTATAGCCTAAACCAGAGCTTTCCAAACTTTTCATGTTGGTGACACACTTTTTAGACATGCATCATTTCGCGACACACTCTTACAGCAGGGCATCATTTCGCGACACACTCTTACAGCAGGGCACAAGGCAGGCACTAGGACCTGCGCGGAATCACAGCAGGTTTGGAGGCAGCCAGGCACAAGGCAGGCACTAGGACCTGTGCGGAATTAAAGCAGGTTTGGAGGCAGCCAGGCACAAGGCAGGCACTAGGACCTGTGCAGAATCCTGGCAGGGCAGGTTTGGAGGCAGCAAGGCACAAGGCAGGCACTAGGACCTGTGCGGAATCACAGCAAGGCAGGTTTGGAGGCAGCAAGGCACAAGGCAGACACAAGGACCTGCGCGGAATCCTGGCAGGGCTCGGACGCAGCAGCAGCCGCAACACACCCAGACACTGCAGCTGACACACTAACGTGTCCCGACACACAGTTTGGAAAGCTATGGCCTAAACTGATGTTTAATGATTCCACCCACCACATCCACTTAACTTCCATTGAAATAAATGACTCCTCCTCAGTTGCTACAGCTTTCCGTATATTCATTAACTACGTTTTTGCGATACAACACAAACATATTTCAGCCTCCGAGTTTTTCAGCTGCATCCAGTAGACTGGAGGTACCATTTAATTGTGATAGTCCTTGAAGCCTTTGCTGTGTTGGCCTACCGATTAACGTTTTTGTCTCACACTTGATGGGCAGATTAGGCTGTGTGGGCACCGTAGAGCCCCAAGAGTATCTCGCGAGTTAAATGAGGTTGAATGAATTGAAAAAGAAGCAAGATCAAATTTAATAATTCAGAATTTTGAATGACTATACATAATTCTACCCCCACCCGAGCCTTTAATGTTTTTGAGGTTCCGATTGTATCAAAAGTGACTTTTCCCTCTCTAGCCTGTTCCTGTTTTATTAAATTATACTCACAGAAGGTGTGGGACTGTACATCCTAAATCCTTCCATGCAATTCCTGTGAATGCCAATCCATCTCCCACCTTCCACATTAAGCAAAAAAAAAAAAAAAAGGCCAAAGGAAGATTTTTAGTTGCAATGACCTGAAAGCACAGAGTTGTCCCTGTGAATGTTTGTTTGTTTGTTTGTTTATTTATTATTCGATTTATATCACCGCTCCATCTCCCCCAAGGGGGACTCTGATTGGCCCTGCTTTGTTGATTTCAGGTTGACTGTCAGTTTCTCTTGCGTAATTTTCAGTTTTAACTATAAGAAGGCAAAAGACAATCTTCTTTTTATTGTGAAATGCAAAGTTATCCCAGTTATATCAAGCCATTTTTGGCGATGATCGAGCCTCCTTTTTTGTTATTGTTTCAGAAAAATTAAAGGAAAAAAATAAGAGTGACCCGCTTGGCACTGGAGCCACTATAGATGGATTGGAGGAAGTTGTACCCTTTTCCCACTTCCTTTATACATCTACTTTTATTTTTGTAGGAGTGCGAACGTAAAAAATTTAAGAGATGGAGTGCCTTGGGAAGCCTCATTTTGCATTCCAGGATCCCATCTTTTTGCAAGGAGGCGGAAGTGAGAATTAACAGTCTGTTCTGTGTTCACAATGCATAAACCTGAAAGGTTATGGTGTATTCTAAAATTAAACTGTGTTTGAAGGGGGAGGCTATTAGGGGCTTGATCCTGACCCAGAAGTAACTTGGTCTCTGGGTTCTCATGGGATGCTAGGTCTTAATGACTCAGTTAAGCATGCAAGAACCCTGTTATTTTCTCTCTATATGTCCTATGTATGCAGGTGTATCCTATAGTATCTTGTAATCCTCTGTGCAAGATCTAGTGATTTCCCATAATGATCATGCAGAACTAAAACAAGTTTATACAGCAGCTTACAAGCCAGCTGTATTTCTTTGACTGCAGCAAAAAGTCTTTCTTAGAAAAAGGAATTGCAGTATGAAGTGAGAATGGGTAGAATGTAGTAGTATGTAATGTAATGTAGTAATGTAGAATGTAGAGAATGGGTAGAATGGGTAGTGCTTGATTGGAAATGGAGTGGGAGCCCTTCCCTGCTTGGGTCTGAAGCTCAGCAGATGGTGTCCTAGGATCTGTCACTGTTGTGCAAACTTACTTAAGCTACATGAAAGGAAAGTGGTATCGAAATGATGTACCTTCTGCACTGTGATGGATTGTTTCTATTTTATAAAATGACTTGGATTTCATGTCTAATTAAAGAAAGATAGTTTGAGGATCTTGGTCTTTGAAATCTCAAATCAGCAACACTCAATACTAGCCATGTAGGACATATGCAGTTCCTTTATCTGAGACCAGTAACAAGCTCGGCTGAAGTCAGGAATGATTTTCGCGCCGAAATGCATTCCTTAAACAAAACCCAATCTGTCTCCTTTCTCACCCCTCCCTTCCGTGTGATCAACAGTCTAAGACAATTCCTTTCACTTTCCCACTTCTCTGCTCTGTGCCAGACTGTGAGACCTGACCTTGTAGCTTCGTTCAGTAAACATTTTCTTTAAGGGTCCTTCTGGAATGCGAGCCTTCTCTCCTCCCGTGACTATGATTACACCGTGTCTATTCTACAATCCCCCCTCACAAGTTAACCCATGTCAGTGGGATGGATCCAGATGCAATTGACTATTACTTCTGGATTATTCCAACATGACAGGTAGGATGACTATATATATATAACTTTTGTATGTATATATACATACATACACACACACACACACACACACACACACACACACATACAGTATGTGGAAATATATATACTGTATATGTGGAAAATAAAGGCTAAAGACCAAAGTGGTCCCAGTGGTGGTAGGAGCACTCGGGGCTGTGACTCCCAAGCTAGGAGAGTGGCTCCAACAGATCCCAGGAGCAACATCAGAGCTCTCTGTCCAGAAGATGCAGTGGTAGGAACAGCTAAGAGACTGCGCAGAACCCTCAAACTCCTAGGCCTCTGGTACAGGACCCGAGGTTGAGGAAGACACATACCACCCATAGGGGTGAGAAGGGAGGGAGGGAGAATATATATATACTCTGTGTGTGTGTGTGTGTGTGTGTGTGTGTGATATATGCATGCCAGTTTGGAGTAGTGGCTAAGGCGCAGCGGAAACCAGAAGACCATGAGTTCTAGTCCCGCCTTGGGCACAAAGCCAGCTGGGTGACCTTGGGCCAGTTGCTTTCCCTCAGCCCTAGGAAGGAGGCAATGGCAAACCACTTCCGAATATCTTGCCAAGAAAACTGCAGGGACTTGTCCAGGCAGTCTCCAAGAATTGGACATGATTGAACCGATACACACACATGATTTTTATTAAAGGTTTTAGCAATAATAACTAAATTCCATAGTACAGGATATAGAATATTGTTCTTATATATTGGGAAGACAGATACAGATAGGAAGCTTTTTTCCCCCTAACATCCATAACAGTTCCACAGCAGAGCTTCTTAATCATAGAGGTAGTGGGCTCTCTGTTGTTGGAAATTGTTCACATGGACAGCCATCTATCTGGGATGCTTTAATGTGAGTTCCTACACCAAACAGTTGGACAGAATAACCCTTCCCAACTCTGTGCTTCAATGAAAATTGTTGCCCCAAAATAGGGATATGATGATTAGGATTTATTGTCTATGCAGCCGAATGCATACGTGCAGTTGCCTCTCCAATCCCATGTGATTCTGAGCAGTTTACACTCCAGTATCTAGATTAAAAACATGATTAATGTAATGTAATGTAAAATAATGTAGCACTCAAACAACTATCAGTGCAGATAACCCTCCTCCAGCAGGGGCCAAAATTCATCTTCCTTCTAAAGGCCATCTGGAAAAGCCAGGGCTGCTCGAATCTCCAGAGGGGTGCTGTTCCAGAGAATGGCAAAAAACGAAACATTGGTGAGATTCTGTATTTGTCTCCTTTTTTTTAGCATCATAATTTATCCCTAAACACTGTGATAAGTAGAGTGTTCAAATATTTAGCAAGTTTATCACCTTCTTTTGTGTCTATATTGGAAGGTTTCAGTAATTCTATGCTTTAGAGCAGGGCTTTCCAAAGTTTTCCCGTGGCAACACTCCAACGGCGGCGCATGAGAAAACCCGGAAGCGCCACGGCTCTGGCGGCACGCAAAAACCCAGAAGCGCCGCCGCCGCTTTCGGTTTTTGCACGCCGCTGCCACTGCGGCGCTTTCGGATTTTCGCGCACCACAGCAGTGGCGGTGTCCTTGTGTGCCGTGTGAAAACCCAGAAATGCTGATGGCCCACCGCCGTGCGCGCAACCGCACACGGCGGCGGCGCGTCATCAGCGCTTCCGGGTTTTGACGCGACACACCTGGGCCCCGCAGGCAACACACTTTTGTGTCGCGACACACAGTTTGGAAAGCTGTGCTTTAGAGCTTTATGCATCTGGACCAGGACTGTTTTTTTCCCCTTAGAATAAACACGGCAGGACATCCTCCACCACCATCCACAGGCCACTCAGGCTATCAGCTACAAGGCAAATTCTCCATGATCTTGTCTTCCCACCTCCATGGCAGATGATCCTACAAAATTCAGGCCACAGTATGCCTGGAACAGAGAATAAGATATATTTCATTAATGTAGATTGTAGGAAGTCTCCTAAATTTCCTGGCATGTCATCAAAACTCTCTACCTCTCCAAGCTTTTTCATCTACATTTTAGTCAAGAATCTCCCTTTTGCTTTGCATTTTATATTAAGCAATTCTTTTTTACAGACTTGGGAGGCAGAAAGTGACCCTGGGAGATTTTGCTCAGCTTCCGAAAATGTCAGTGACTTCACTCCAAATTCCAAGGCCTGATAAGGCTATATAAAAGTAGAGGTTCCCCCCGCACATTTGTGCAGCCGTGTCCGACTCTAGGGGCCGGTGCACATGACCGTGGAAGCGTCTTCGGTCAACGCTGGCTCTTCGGCTAACAAACGGAGATAAGGCTATGTGGAGAGCTCTTAAACTGGGCAACCCTTCTACTACACTTAGAACAAGGGTCGGAAATGGCGGCTCGCGAGCCAGATGCGGCTCTTTGGCCCCTTGAGTGTGGCTCTTCTGCAGCTGAACTCACCCCCGCCCCTTCCACGTGATTGGCCCTTGCGATTCCACGCGATTGGCCCCCGCCCGCAAACCCCGCCCCCTGGCTCTCACACTGAGCGAGGCCCGGCGCGGCAGGGAGGCGCTGCTGGCCCAGGACGCGGCGCTGTTGGAGGCGGCGCAGGAGCGGCCGCAGGGGCTGCTGCGGCTGGAGATGGCGCTGCTCCGTGGCATCCAGGTGCTGGGCGAGGGCGCGGGCCCGGGACGCGAGCGGCAGGGCGGCGCAGGGCGAAGAGCCGCCTGCTCTCCCCTTGGCTGCCTCCGGTCCGAGCCTGGCTCGGCTGCCCCGGCTGCCGCAGGGCTCGGGTTAGCGGGGGGGAGAGGACGCCGAACGGCGGGGTGGGGGGATTGATGGGGTGGGAGGATGCACCCGGAGGGCCTCCCGCGGCTGCTTCTCCAAGGCGGGTTGCAGAGCACGCGCTGCGCCCACAGGAACTCCTGGTCCCTCCGCTCCCTCCAGCTCCGCCACCAGCCCGAGCAGCGCCGCCCGCCCCGTCCTGCCGCCCGGCAAACCTCCGCCGGCTCCGTCCCCCCGCTGCCACCGCCACCGCCCCGGCCAGGCCCCCTGCGCCGCCCTGCCGCTCGCGTCCCGGGCCTGCGCCCTCGCCCAGCACCTGGATGCCGCGGAGCAGCGCCATCTCCAGCCGCAGCAGCCCCTGAAGCCGCTCCTGCGCTGCCTCCGACAGCGCCGCGTCCCGGGCCAGCAGCGCCTCCCTGCCGCGCCGGGCCTCGCAGAGACGGGCCTGAAGGGGCGCAGAGGCCGGAGAGGGTACCCCGCCGTCTCCCCTTCTCTCCCTGCCTCGCTCGCCCGCAGGGAAGGAGGCGCGGGTCCCGCCCTGTGAAGAGGGTGCAGCCTTCCGCTCTCCCGTGCCCCAGGTTTTGTTGCCCGCGGCAGCCGCTCTAGGAGCCGGCCAACCTCCGCCGCTGGTTCCCAGCGCTTCCCCTTGGATGGGGAGTTCCCTCCTGCCACCCCGCTCGGAGAGACAGGCCTGAAGGGGCGCAGAGGCCGGAGAGGGAGCCCCTCCATCTCCCCTTCTCTCCCTGCCTTGCCCGCCCGCAGGGAAGGAGGCGCGGGTCCCGCCCGGTGGAGAGGGCGCAGCCTTCCGCTCAGCCCAGGAACGCCGTGGCGCCCAGCAGAGCCCTCTGCACATGCTCCGCGACGCTCCCTCCTTCCCGCCGCCTCTCCTGAGCTGAGCTCCGCAACCGAGCCTGGGCGTGCGTGCGTGAGGGAAGCCGCCATCAAGGGCTTCCTCGCCGAGTTAGTCCGCAGGGAGGGAGGCGGGGGGGACAGGGCTGGGCGCTGGGGCGGGGGCAGGGCCGCGGACGGCAGGCCAAAGGGAGATGCCAGGGCAACTGTAGTGACCGGAGGCGGCCAAGGGGAGAGCAGGCGGCTCTTCGCCCTCAGCACACCGTGGGGCCAGACGAGCCTCCGACTGCTGCTTCCTGCGCCCGTGGCCTCTTTGCTGCCGCCGCCGCCCGCCTCGCCTCTGCCACTCTCCGCTTCTCCGCAAAGCTCCTGGTTGATCTTAATGTTTCCTTTTCCTCCCCTTCAATATGTTCCAGCAAGCGAGGGGGAAGCGGAGAGCGGCTGCAGCAGAGGCCACGGGCACAGGAAGCAGCAGCCGGAGGCCGCCTCGCCTCTGCCGCTCTCCGCTTCCACCTCGCTTGCTGGAACGTATTGAAGGGGAGGAAAAGGAAACATCAAGATCAACCAGGAGCTTTGCGGAGAGCGGCAGAGGCGAGACTCCACGGCCCCCCCAGCTGCCAGAGGAGGAGAGGCGGTGGAAGAGCTGCAGCCGGGGGGCCGCGGAGTCTCCGGGGGCGGCCGCCCCGTGCTGCACGAGCAGGTCGAACATGTCCCCGCCGTCGCCTGGGACTTTCGCGATGGCGAGGGGAGGGCGCCGAAGCTGCGGGCCGGGCTGGGCTGGGGCCGGATCCTGTGCTCCTGATGACCCCCCCCAGGCAGGTTTCCCTTTGTCGTGGGGCAAATGAACCAGGCTTGCGGTCGATGGAGCAACAGCAGAAGTTGTTATTGCTCCTCCGCTTACCAGCGCCTGAATTTTGCTCCATCGGCCGCAAGCCTGGTTCATTCTGAGAGAAACAGAGAGATTTCTGCCTGCCGTTCTTTCTTCCCAGCTGAGCGAGGCCCCGCGCCGGTATTTTTGGAGCGCTTCCGCGCGCAGCTGAGCGAGGCCCCGCATCAGGCTTTTTGGAGCGCTTCCACACGCAGCTGAGCGCTGGGCTGTGGAAATGCGCTCCAAAAACACTGGCGCAGGGCCTCGCTCATCTGCGCTGGGCTGTTGCCCCGCTCCAGTTCTCGGCCCTGACCACCCGCCTGGGGCTGCTGGGAGATGTGGTTCAGCCGCTTCTGGAGAAGACCTCCCCCCACGCGCCTGCAGCAACGCCTGCAAAAGGGGAGCGGGCGTGTGTGCGCGTGCAAAAGGGCTGAGAAGGAGGCCCGGCTGCACGCTCACCACCGGAGAGGAAGAGGAAACGCGGCCCCTCCCCAGCTTTAGGGGAGCCGCCGCCGCCGCTGCCGGGTGGGTCCCCTCAGGGCGGCAGCAAAGAGGCCACGGGCGCAGGAAGCAGCAGCCGGAGGCCGCTTCACCTCTGCCTCGCCTCTGCCGCTCTCCGCAAAGCTCCTGGTTGATCTTGATGTTTCCTTTTCCTCCCCTTCAATACGTTCCAGCAAGCGAGGTGGAAGCGGAGAGCGGCAGAGGCGAGGCGGCCTCCGGCTGCTGCTTCCTGCGCCCGTGGCCTCTTTGCTGCCGCCCTGAGGGGACCCACCCGGTGGCGGCGGCGGCGGCGGCGGCTCCCCTGAAGCTGGGGAGGGGCCGCGTTTCCTCTTCCTCTCCGGTGGTGAGCGTGCAGCCGGGCCTCCTTCTCAGCCCTTTTGCACGCGCACACACGCCCGCTCCCCTTTTGCAGGCGTTGCTGCAGGCGCGTGGGGGGAGGTCTTCTCCAGAAGCGGCTGAACCACATCTCCCAGCAGCCCCAGGCGGGTGGTCAGGGCCGAGAACTGGAGCGGGGCAACAGCCCAGCGCAGATGAGCGAGGCCCTGCGCCAGTGTTTTTGGAGCGCATTTCCACAGCCCAGCGCTCAGCTGCGTGTGGAAGCGCTCCAAAAAGCCTGATGCGGGGCCTCGCTCAGCTGCGCGCGGAAGCGCTCCAAAAATACCGGCGCGGGGCCTCGCTCAGCTGGGAAGAAAGAACGGCAGGCAGAAATCTCTCTGTTTCTCTCAGAATGAACCAGGCTTGCGGCCGATGGAGCAAAATTCAGGCGCTGGTAAGCGGAGGAGCAATAACAACTTCTGCTGTTGCTCCATCGACCGCAAGCCTGGTTCATTTGCCCCACGACAAAGGGAAACCTGCCTGGGGGGGGTCATCAGGAGCACAGGATCCGGCCCCAGCCCAGCCCGGCCCGCAGCTTCGGCGCCCTCCCCTCGCCATCGCGAAAGTCCCAGGCGACGGCGGGGACATGTTCGACCTGCTCGTGCAGCACGGGGCGGCCGCCCCCGGAGACTCCGCGGCCCCCCGGCTGCAGCTCTTCCACCGCCTCTCCTCCTCTCTGGCAGCCGGGGGGGCGTGGAGTCTCCGGGGGCGGCCGCCCCGTGCTGCACGAGCAAGTCGAACATGTCCCCGCCGTCGCCTGGGACTTTCGCGATGGCGAGGGGAGGGTGCCGAAGCTGCGGGCCGGGCTGGCCTGGGGCCGGATCCTGTGCTCCTGATGACCCCTCCGGGCAGGTTTCCCTTTGCCCCACGATATTCTGGGTAGCGGAGGGTGGCAGCTGTTTCCCCGCCACTCCCGGTGGGGCAGCCGGGCCGGGTTTGCGGAGCTGCTGGCTGCGAGGAGCTGCTGGCTGCACCCCCTCCCTCTGTGAGCCCCCGCCCCCTTCCACGCGATTGGCTCCCGCCCGCAAACCCCGCCCCCTTCCACGCGATTGGCTCCCGCCCGCAAAACCCGCCCCCTTCCACGCGATTGGCTCCCGCCCGCAAAACCCGCCCCCTTCCACGCGATTGGCTCCCGCCCACAAACCCCGCCCCCTGGCTCTCGAGCACTTCAAAATGTGCACGAGCATGTCAAAATGGCTCCCGGCAAAAAAAGTTTGCCGACCCCTGACTTAGAAGAATGCAAGAGGCCAGTACTCAGAATCCAGCTTCCCGTTGAGAGTAGAGCATGCTTAGTAGGTGATAGAAACTGTACTTGAAAAATTGAATGAATGAATGAATGAATGAGAAATGGGGAGAGAAGAAATGGAATGTGATTTACTAGAAGAAGGCATAGCTGTTTGTGTGCTAGGATCTGAG
Organism: Charina bottae; assembly: GCA_023362775.1. Classification (NCBI taxonomy): domain Eukaryota; kingdom Metazoa; phylum Chordata; class Lepidosauria; order Squamata; family Charinaidae; genus Charina; species Charina bottae. Next base: position 69,004 of record JALMGJ010000048.1, on the reverse strand, counting down.
CTATCTGTACTGTAGGATCTTTTGTTTTAATTACTACCTTAGATTATATTTAATTTGCAAAGTCGCGTGAGATAGAGATGCAGGGTAAAAATATATTCTAACGCTTAGATAAAACACAAGATGAGGAAAGAGCCTTGGTACGATTTTTGGCCTATCTAACTGGGGAAGAGATTGCTTATCATGCAGATCCAGGGAGAAGTGCCATGTCTGTCTGGGTACACGACTGTGTTGAAGAGTTTCGTAGTCATCCCATCCTCTCCAATCCACCATGTTCTCTTCAAAGAGAAGCTGTTTTCCTCCATACCTGTGAATGGACACTATTCACTTGAATGGAAGAAAATCAGAACTTTTAACCAGTGTTGTCTAAAGCCTGATACACAGTGTGTCCAGTTGCAGTGAGGCCATCAAACATAGTGACTGGCATTAAAAAAAGAAGGAAAGGTAATCTGTGCTCCATAATGCTTTGATTCCTTTTCTTATTAGGATTAGTTCTGGAACACCATTGTTCAACCTCTAGAGGTTTGGAACTACAACTTCCAGGTCAGCATGATGAAGAGATCCAGGAAGTCTGCGTTAAATGTTTTTGCCTTTGGATGTCCTGCATATTCCTCTGCTGCTCAAGTTTTAGCACGGTCCCACTTTTGTTTGTAGAGATTAATTTGTTTTTAGCTGTTGAGGGGAGAGGTTTGTTCACCTCTAAAAACCAAATTAGCTCTTCTCTTTCAGACCATCAAACATCTCCAGCCTGTGGTGCCATAACTCATTCAGAGAGGCCTACTTTTCTTCATGTAAATACCACATTTCTTAAGTAATAACAAGCCTTCCCTCCTGAACTCTCATTTTTTTCAGGTGCCATAGCGATATCAATCCCCCGTCTGGATATCGTGATCTCGCTCGTCGGAGCCGTAAGCAGCAGTACTTTGGCTTTGATCGTGCCACCCCTGATTGAAATCCTCACCTTTTCCAAGGAGAAACTAAGCACGTGGATGATAGTCAAAGACGTTTCTATAGCCTCCCTTGGTGTGATCGGCTTCATAACTGGCACATATGTAAGTGTTAAAGAGATCATTTGCCCCACAACCTTGCTTTCCGGTAATGCCACGGATGGGTCAGCGAGCTGTTTCAACACTTCCCACTTGGCCAGGGGTGCCAATTGACGTCAGGAAATTGTGGGCCTCTTGAATTTCATAATGTGGATGTGTTTACAAACCAAAGAGGATGACAGATTCCAAATGGAAAGGTTTTGAGAGAGAAACCAGTTGGAGGAGTTTTTTCCCTGCCATCTAAATCTGCTCCTGTGGTAGATGCAACTTATTCAAGATCTCTCTTCCTTTCTATTCAAGCATCATGGACAGCTATGTATTTATTTGCAAATGGGACCGGAAATCAAAAACACTTCTTGATACCATGTTTGGACATCTCACATTGAGAGAATAATCTCTGCCAATTTCTCTATTTAAAGTTTAGTGAGTTCTTCATGTAACTTCAGAGATTAACAAGATTTATGCAAAAATATGGATACTGTCTGTGTGTGTATGTATAAATCCTCTGTTATGTTTTGTGGAACACAAGTACAAACAGTTCCCAGTGGATTATACTCCCCAAGTGGCCAAGCACGTGAGTCAGTTCCATCATTGCAGTTTTTCCTCCATGAGATTAGCACTGATGTTGCTGAATTAACAGCCTCCATGGCAGGATCTCAGGAGAGCAAGATAAACTGATTTTGTTACTAATTTTTCCTAATGTCTGCAAAGAAATATGTCTTGAGACTTAGGTCTTGGTCATGCAAATTCTTCACATGACATATGGGAACAAAAGTGATGCAATCTTGAAATGATGCAATTTTGGAGAGGCAAGCCACAATTATGGACTGTCACAGACAGTTCCCCCCAGCGTGCATAAGAATAGTATTATAGTTCTACAAAAAGATGTATTTTTCTATTTATTTCTAACTATATAGAGCACTTCTATATTTGTATGTTAGCACTGTTTGATTGCAAATGAGAATTTCTGCAGAATTCCACTTTCTATGGAAGTCACATATACAGTATATACCCTTTATGCTTTTATCTGTTTTTAAAGGAAACACGTTTTGATAGTATGGAGATGCCTTGAGTGAAACTGGAAAAATCAATGGGTTAGATCCAAGTTTAATCCTGTTCAGAGTAGACCAGTTGAAAGCAAATAGACGTAATAAGAGCCATGATTTCAACTTAGAAATTTCAGTGGGTGTATTCTAAACATGACAAAGTCTGGTCTTAACCCAACATTTTGAATTCCATTAAAATCCACTGGACCTCACTTGTTAAGGGATTCATAACTTGGGGCTGACCTATTCTTCCTAAACCTCTCTCGCTGTCTAATTTGCTAAGGACTTGAATAACAAGAAATGTGGGTGTATCTGCTGTTTTGCTTGCTCTTGGCCATAATTGTTTACCCTGAAATTGTCAGAGGCTGTCATTGTCAAGGTCCCTTTGTTTCCATGGAGCTTCATAATTCAAGCAAAACAGCAGATACACCCAATCTTGAGATTTGAGGGATACAAGAAAGTAGGAAATTCTGCTCTGTATTATGCAGTTATGTGTTGTTGTGGAGTCTGCATTACAAACTTTTTTTTAACCTTTTGCATTTTCGATGTATTGTCGAAGGCTTTCACGGCCGATGGCTGTTGTGGGTCTTCCGGGCTGTGTGGCCGTGTTCTGGAAGTTGTGGTTCCTGACGTTTCGCCAGCATCTGTGGCCAGCATCTTCAGAGGGCAGGAGCACAGACAGAAGCGCTCTTTCGCATTTTCATTCATCTGTATATCCATGTCATGCAACATTAACATACAACACATGTCATACACCTTCACACCTTATCCTGCCTGGGATCTATATTCTCTTGCTAAAGTCTTTGATTCCTTCTTGTACCTCTTTCCCTGATACATCCCACCTTTGAAAAACCTAGCCAGAGGCAGGGAGAAGGGGAGGAAGAAAGTAAATGTATAACAACATAATTCTTTTCCTAAAAGTTGTGGAAAGGAGGTTGTATTGTTTCCATGTTATTCTTGGGTAGGGTTGCAGAATGTGTGGATTCAAGGCCTCCAGTTTTTGTTGACTGCAAAAAACAGTGGGAGCTTCATTCAGTCTGTACTTTTAACCGAATGAGCCAATGATGCTGCAGTCCTTAAGGCAGGTTTCTCAACCTTTGCAACTTTAAGATGTGTGGGCTTCAACTCCCAGAATTCCCCAGCCAGCATGAATTCTGGGAGTTGAAGTCCACACATCTTAAAGTTGCCCAGGTTGAGAAACCCTGCCTTAAAGTAAAGAGCATAACTTTCAACGTATTTTTTTTCCTGATCTGACATCCATATTCTTCTTCCTGATTGGTTGGGGAACAATAACTTTTACTATGCATCATGATTTTTTGGCAAACAAATTGCACTGCACCAAATGGGTGAAAATGTATATTGTTGTAAAAGTGTTGCTTGTAGCTGAGAGCCACAACAGATGTGATGCGCTGTCAGTATTTTTAAGCCTGGCTCTGCTGTAGTCATGTAAAAATGAGGGAGAAGGACGAGCTCCAATTTGCAAGCAAGACCACCTGCTCAGGATCACTTGTCACCCTCTGAACGTACATTTCAAGTTTGCTGCAAGCAGGTAAATAGTTGGTGGGGGTAGAGCCATATTCTTAACCCCAATATCTGACTTGGTCCTTTAACCAGACATCCCTCCTTTCCCATCCATTTGGGTTCTGCTATGGTCACATCTGCATTGGCTCTGAGTTTGAACATTGTAAAAGAATCATTTAGCAAATTGCTCTTGTCAAGAGAACACTGGTTCTGGTTTTTCTTCCCCTTTTGGTTTTGCCAGTACTCGGGGTCCACACAGAGGATTCAGAACTGCCAAATGCACCCAGAAGGTCCATTATCTGTCCCTTGAACTCTGCTTGGAATCTTTGCCAACATGCTGAAGGATGCTGGGTGACCCTAATCTGTGGCCCACCCAATTGACAAGACTGGCAGAATTCTGTCCAAAGCTATGCTTGTAAAGTCTATTACGTGCCTTTTGTAAGAGAGTCAGTCTTTTTCTTAAAGTGGATGCAGACTTTCCACATCTATAGTCAATGCCATTGGGTGGCTATTGGATTCCTGTCCTCCAAAGTGTATGTAAATTCCCTCAACCCTACCATCAAGTTCAGCTGCTCTTATCTGGCCCTCCTAGCAACCAGCCAGATTTGTTGCTATGCTTCCCCTGGTGGCAGAGTTACTCTCCTTTTCCTTTCCCAACATGTACTCAATTGCTGTCATTGATGGGACATGAAGCAGTATAAAACCAGGTGTTTCACATGTACATCAATTGCACAGTAGATTTTTCAGTGTTTTCCTACCATGTAGGAGCTTGTTGAGAGCCAGTTTGGTGCAGTGGCTAAGGCATCAGGCTAGAAACCGGGAGGCCGTGAGTTCTAGTCCTGCCTGAGGCACAAAGCCAGCTGGGTGACCCTGGGCCAGCCACACTCTCTCAGCCCTAGGAAGGAGGCAATGGCAAACCAGGAGACGGAGAGTTCTAGTCCCGCCTTAGGCACAAAGCCAGCTGGGTGACCCTGGGGCCAGTCACTCTCTCAGCCCTAGGAAGGAGGCAATGGCAAGCCACTTCTGAAATCTTGCCAAGAAAACTGCAGGGACTAGTCCAGGCAGTCGCCGAGAATCAGACAAAATTGAATTACAGGGGAAAAAAGCTTGTTACTTCAACGGGGCTGATCCAGCACACTGTACTGTATTTTAAGAATGCCTTCACCTCAGTAGCACTACTCAAAAGAGTTTGAATAGTGTTGTGGCACTATGTATTTTTTTTTGTCTATTATTAAAAAAAAATTAAGGGAAGCAAATTCTCTAGGACAAAGGCTTACACATCAGGTTAAAATCTGAGCAGTTGCATCACAGGAAATCAAGTTCCAGAGAATGCTTGCCAAAGGTCTTAAAAAGAATTGAAAAAGCACAATAATAATGCAACGTGTTGGTTTTGAAGATGGATAGGAATGTGATGGGAAGCTCCAGTGAAGTCAGCTGGAGAAAATGAATGACTGCAGAGTTTAAAACCACAATGCCCATTGAAAGAAGCAACCAACAGCAAATGAAAGAAAAGGAATTCCAGTGGATGTTTCTAAGATTATAAAGCAAAGAATGGAATGCAGTTATGTTTATACGCATTATGTGAATTTATATTGAAGTGGATTATATTGCGGGCAGCTTCAATGCAATGTATACATTGGCTGCATTAAAGAGTGGGCCACTTATGCATTACTAACTTTCCTTAGGCACAGGCTCTGTGTGAAAAACCCTCTGTGTGTTCCATGTGCCCAGCTGCCTATGGAGTTTTTAACCTAATAAAAAAAAACATTGCAACATAATGACTCTACATTTTTCTTTCAAAATTCTTCAACACATCATTTGGGGTGGCCTTTCAGAGATGGGGTGCTATTGGCAGCTACTGTAGATTCACAAGCTGATCTAAACTTGACTGCTTGTGCGTGACTCCTTGTATCCTCCTCTTATCTCCGTACTTGGGAACTTTGTGGGGGCGTGGTGGCTCCGCGGGTAAGACGCCAGGCTTGTTGATCGGAAGATCGCAAGTTCGGAGGTTCGAATCCCTAGCCCTGCGTGCGGAGTGAGCTCCCGCACTAGCCCCAGCTCTTGCCAACCTAGCAATTCGAAAGCATGCAAATGCAAGTAGATGAATAGGTACCACTTCGGTGGGAAGGTAACAGCGTTCCGCGCGCGTCATGCGGCCACATGACCGTGGAAGCATCTTCGGACAACGCTGGCTCTTTGGCTAACAAACGGAGATGAGCACCGTCCCCTAGAGTCAGACACGACTGCACAAATGTGTGGGGGGTACCTTTACCTTTACCTTTTTTGGGAACTTTGTACTTTGTTGTAAACTGCCCAGAGTCCCCCTTTTGGGGGGAGATGGGCGGTGACAGAAGTTGGATAAATAAATAAATAAAATAAATAAGTCCTGCTGCACGTATTCATCAGAGCAGCAGGTTTTCTGCTGTGAAAGTGGTGTACATTTGAATAGGAAAAAATACCAAGCTTTGTGCTGTTCTCCAAGTGGTGGTGGTTTATTCGTTCAGTCGCTTCTGACTCTTCGTGACTTCATGGACCAGCCCATGCCAGAGCTTCCTGTCGGCCGTCACCATCCCCAGCTCCCCCATGGTTGAGTCCGTCACCTCCAGAATATCATCCATCCATCTTGCCCTTGGTCGGCCCCTCTTCCTTTGGCCTTCCACTTTCCCTAGCATCAGCTTCTTCTCCAGGGTATCCTGTCTTCTCATTATGTGGCCAAAGTACTTGAGTTTTGCCTTTAATATCATTCCCTCAAGTGAGCAGTCTGGCTTTATTTCCTGGAGTATGGACTGGTTTGATCTTCTTGCAGTCCAAGGCCCTCTCAGAATTTTCCTCCAGCACCACAGTTCAAAAGCATCTATCTTCCTTCGCTCAGCCTTCCTTATGGTCCAGCTCTCGCAGCCATAGGTTACTACGGGGAATACCATTGCTTTGACTATGCGGGCCTTTGTTGTCAGTGTGATGTCTCTGCTCTTAACTATTTTACCGAGATTGGTTATTTTCTCCTAAAGCTATACAGAACTGAGTGCTGGATGGAAGTATATGCAGATGGGATGAACTGCACTCCTGCTTAAAACGGGTTCTCGTTTTGTGGTGCCGTGGCCGCCTAAAATAATCAATGAACTGGTGTGGCTCCCCCAATGAATAAAACTGTCTGACTGTGTTGTAAGAGTACACATTCTTGGATGGTGTCACTCCAGTTATTTTACCATTTTGGTCTGGAGTGGCCAGGATAGGCTTCCGCCTCTTCTTGTTTTTGGAGATAGCCTTTTGGTGCCTACCTACCTACCTCTCCAAAAGAAGTACCTTTTGGAGAGTCTGCGCCTGCAGGGCAGCCTTCTCTGCTGGTAGAGCAACCACTCTCCTTTGGTGAACCTGCCCAGGCCACGCTGAAGCAGCAACAGAACCTGTCCTAGAGCCTGGCCCAAGATAGAAGACTTGGGGAGGTGCATCAGCTGGCTGGTAGAGATGGTGTGCAGCCTTTCCTGGTGCAGAGCGGTTCTGCCCAGGAAGCCCCTGTCTGCAGACCTGGGCAGTAAGAGCAGCTAGGTGGCCAGTGGCTGCTGCAGGCATCTCTGGACCCTTTCAGGAGGTTGGTTTTGAATTCTGGGGGTGTTGGGCTGGGCATTCATCAAGCTCTTAGTCTCCAAATGGCATGGACTTCCCCTTTTCTCTTCCAAGTGGGTCTTTTAAGAGAGATTCTCAGTATATCAATACTTTGCACAAGGAATTATAACGAAGAAGAAAAAAGGTAGGGTTATCATCATAGAATTAGAAGGGCCCATTCAAGTCACAGGTTCCAACCTCCTGCTTATGCAAGAATCCAAATGGAAGATTCAGCCTTCCCCTATCTGATGCCACCCAGATGCATTAGGGCTGCAACCACCAGGGACCAGCTGGTGGAGGGAGCTGCTTCAGATTATCTATGTGTAAACCTATTGTTGCATAATCTCATTTCCCTCCCCCTCAGTGATGAGATTTGTAAGCTTTTTCTTTTTTCTTTTGGTGGTGGGGGAGAGCTCCAGAAACATGTTGTTTTATAAGGCATTTTAAGAGTTGTGGGGAGGGTTCTTGATTTCTTTTCCAGATTCCAGACACTCTCCCTTGGAAATATGTCGATGAAGGTTCTCAGTCATCCAGGTGGAATTGTCTGTAGCTTGAATCATGTCAACTGGATTTCTATTTTCTCAGTGGAAACGTTTCGCTCCTTATCCAAGAAGCTTCTTCAGTCTGAGCAAAGTTAGTAAGGGAATCCTTAAATATGTTTCTAGGGTGGCTGTGTGACCTTGCACCTGGGGCTAGGTCATGGTTATTTGAGATGTTTATTTCTAAGTCCCTTTATCATCCAAAGGAGGATCGTTAAGATTACCATGCTGCTGTTGAGCTTGTGAAATGGTCTTAATCTTCCTAGGCACAGAAGACAAAGCAGGAAGGAAAATAGGGGAAAGATTGTGCACATTTTAGACAGAGAAGATAGGTGGTTTGAGAGAGGGGTCAAGGAGTCCATTTATGCCAACTTGGAAAATCCTTCCTTGAATAGAGGTGGGGGCCTCAGGCATAACCTTTCCCCTATCTTCCTTCCTGCTTTGTCTTCTGTGCCTAGGAAGATTAAGACCATTTCACAAGCTCAACAGCAGCATGGTGATCTTAACGATCCTCCTTTGGATGATAAAGGGTCCTAGAAATAAACATCTCAAATAACCATGACCTAGCCCCAGGTGCAAGGTCACACAGCCACCCTAGAAACATATTTAAGGATTCCCTTACTAACTTTGCTCAGACTGAAGAAGCTTCTTGGATAAGGAGCGAAACGTTTCCACTGAGAAAATAGAAATCCAGTTGACATGATTCAAGCTACAGAGTCTCCCTTGGAAACTGTTACTCCTCAAAACAAGTTTTATTATAATGTCCTTCAAAGACTCCACCCTGTTTCCAATACTTTCCAATATCTACATGATACAACGGGGAGAGATGAAGAGACTGGGAGCAGATGTGCTGATGACACCCAAAGTGGTTTCTCTGTACTAAGTTGGATGAAGGGAAATTGATGCCAGATCTAGAGAAGCTAGAAGAGTTCCGTATAAGGAGTCACAATTCTAGGGAGGTGGCAGGTCTCTTCCCCCCCGAATGGTGTCCTATTTAGAAGGAGCTTGTGGATACTATTGGATGTGAATTTTTCTCTAGGTTTTTTGAAGCAATATCTAGGAGTGCCTTGTATTAATGACAGTTAATGGAACAACTGCATCCCTTTATGGAAGGTAAAAAAAGGTAAAGGTTCCCCCCGCACAGTTGTGCAGTCGTGTCCGACTCTAGGGGCCGGTGCTCATCTCTGTTTCTTAGCCAAAGAGCCAGCGTTGTCCGAAGACGCTTCCACGGTCATGTGGCCAGCATGATGCACGTGGAACGCTGTTACCTTCCCACCGAAGTGGTACCTATTCATCTACTTGCATTTGCATGCTTTCGAATTGCTAGGTTGGCAAGAGCTGGGGCGAGTGCGGGAGCTCACTCCGCACACAGGGCTAGGGATTCGAACCTCCGAACTTGCGATCTTCCGATCGACAAGCCTGGCGTCTTACCCGCTGAGCCACCACGCCCCTTGGAAGGAAATGGTGTTAAAACTATGATGCATGTGCTGCAACAACCAGATCTGACTATTCAATGCATTAATTGAAACCTCAGTATGGAACTCAGCAACCAGGTGGGTCCCGAGAAGAACTGAAAGAAATCAGATTATGCCTGTACTAAAAGGTGGGGCCACCCACCTATATCCCTGAGGGTAATAGAACAAAATATATATTTTTATTATCTTATATTTACCAATGAAAACTAAAGCTACCAATAAGTACACGATAAAGTCTCCTTTAAGCTGAGCTTGGCTCCTTGGGACTTCATGGATACATCCATGTGGTTGTCTTGGGTTGCCATTAGGTCCTTCAAGGATCTTTTTTTCAACTTCCGGGTCTAGTCTACAGCCTTGGACATTCCTGATGACTCCCATCCAAATGCTACAAAGATCTAATCCCACCTAGCTTTTTTGAGATTAGGCAAAGTCAGGTGTTGCCACTGAGCTGGGCAAAAGTTAAGTTACCTCTTAAGTAAAGATTAGCTTCAGGTAATTTCATGGAGACATTTGTGTAGTTTCCTTCACAGCCTTCTTCAAGGCTGTCATAATTAAAGATCAGAGCCCTACTCTGAATTAATCATTTCTTGGCACTATCAGAGGCTTAATGGACAGGAGAACCAAAGATAGACTGTATTGTGCTTGTTAGTCCTGGAAAATTCAAGGAGATATGAATAACCAACATTAAGTGCCAGTGATCTGTGATGGTAGACTAGATTATTACCAATGATTGCAGTCCTGATCAAATGATAATTGTTTTCTCAAGAACCAAATTAGATAAGGTACTCTGATTCATCCAGCGGAATCCTGAAGTGCTGTCATGTTTATGGCAGAATGAAGAATTGCAATGAAAATGGAAATGTTTAGAAGTTCAATGCTTGTTCTTTTCTAAACATATTTTGAGTCTGTCTTGCATAATAAGATTTTTGCCTACCCCATAAAGTATTGTGGTTGCAGGTGGGCTCCTTCCTTAATGGCAAATTGAAATCAATCTATGCTGTATCATATCTTAATTTGAAAGCATCCGACTAATGCAACACGCTCTACATGGGGCTACCCTTGGAGAATATCCGGAAGCTACAGCTGGTGCAGAATGCAGCTGTGCGGGAAATTTTAGGTGCACCAAGATCAGCACATATAACACCTTTGCTCCGCGAGGTGCATTGGGTGCTGGTTTGCTTCCGGGTCCAATTCAAGGTGTTGGTCATTACCTTTAAAGCCCTACATGGCATGGGACCAGGATATCTGAGGGACCGTCTTATCCCCATATCATCGACCCACCCCACCTGATCATTCAGGGAGGGCCTGCTACGGACCCCATCAATAAGGGAATTTCATCTAGTGGGGTCCAGGAGGCGGGCCTTCTCTGTAGTAGCCCCTGCCCTTTGGAATATCTTGCCCCCAGAGTTGAGGCAGGTTTCCTCCCTCCCGACCTTTAGGAAAGATCTGAAAACCTGGTTCTGCCGCCTAGCATGGGAGGGGAAAAGTAACAGCTCCTCCTGGGGGGTGGTTAATACCATAATGTCCTCCCTATTATTTGAGATACCTGCCGGATTGGATTTTGTATTTATTTATGTCATGTTATTAATTTGTAATTTTATATTTATATTTTAACTTCAATTTTATTGTAAACCACCCAGAGTCTCCCGTTGGGGGAGTTGGGTGGTCATATACATTTAAATAATAAATAAATAATGTTTTGAGGGTGGTTCAGCAATTAGGTACTTGCAAGGCGTTAGCTAATACGTTGTGCTAATTTGCACATCATCCGTTTCACAGTTAAAAAACAGAATACTGAATGCTCCAAATTTATTTCAGGTTACCTTTCACCTCACTTGAATGCAGACGTTCAGAGCGGGGTTATCCAAGCTTCAAAAATGATTTGGAAGAATTTCCAGTTTGTTTAAAATGGGTTTTTAAGAAAAATAGGCAAAACCATCAGGGGTTGGGTAAGTTGGGTTGAGGTCTGGAGGGGATCAGAGAAATCTTCTCATTATCCTTGAGCAGTTGGGACTTGAGCATCCATATATGGCTCACCCATAACCCCAGCCTGGGATTAACACCAGAGTTTCATGCTTGTGTGAATTACTTGAGCACCTCCAATGCGGTGCTACTTCAGGGCTATTGTGAGAAATACTGTAAAAATGGTGCTTGATCTCATTCCATGCTCCTGGCCAGAACCTTGTTCTGCAGTACAGGTAGTCCTCGCTTAACCACCACAATTGGGACCAGAATTTTGCTTGCTAAGCAAAGTGGTCATGAAGTGAATCTGACCCAACGTTACGACCTTTTTTGTGGTGGGCGTTAAGCAAATCACCCTGGGCATGAAGCGAACCACATGGTTGTGAAGCAAATCACGCGGTTCCCCATTGATTCTGCTTGCCAGAAGCCGGCCAGGAAAGTTGAAAATGGCGATCACGTGACCACAGGATGCTGCAATGGTCATAAATGAGAACCGGTTGCCAAGTGCCCAAACTGTGATCACGTGACCATGGGGACACTGTGATGGTCATAAGTGTGAGGACCAGTTGTAAATGGCTTTTTTCAGCAGCGCCGTAAGTCCGAACCATCACTAAATGAAAGGTTGGTAAGTGAGGACTACCTGTAAGCCCAGAAGAGACCGTTGATGAACGAAGATGTCCACCCCTGAGCACTTTGCCTGCCTGCCTTAAGCTTAGGGGGGTTCTAGCTGCTTGTGGATCTGAATATGATAGCACTATGCAGTGCCTGACCAGCAATTTCATACTTGCTGGAGCCACTGAGATCAGTGTTGAGGCCCTCCAGGTGAAAGTCATGGGGAAAATAAAGTGATAAATAAAAGCAGCGATCAGGCTGGACAGCCTAGTTTTGAAAGTCTCAGAAAGAGAGAAATGAGCAATGTGAAGAATAAGTAATACATGAATTAGTATATGGATGTGTGAAAGCAAGGAGTTTCTCAAGGTCAGAAAAGTATGGAGAGGTTTAGTGAATGGTGTTGGTATAAACTAGATTTAATAGGAGAGAATAGAGTATGTAGCTCAGGGTTGAATTGTGGAGTTCTTGTGCTTGGTTGTTTGCTGGCAGATGTTTCATTACCCAACTAGGTGACATCATCAGTGTCACACTGAATTCTGGGAGTCAAAGTCCACACATCTTAAAGTTGCTAAGGTGTAATGGTATGTGGGAATGACCCTGAGAGACAAGGGGAAGAAATAATAACAACAGCTTTATAATAATAATAATAACTTTATTGTATTGTCGAAGGCTTTCACGGCCGGAGTTCGATGGCTGTTGTGGGTCTTCCGGGCTGTGTGGCCGTGTTCTGGAAGTTGTGGTTACCTGGGCACAGAGATTTCGCTTCTGTCTGTGCTCCTGCCCTCTGAAGATGCTGGCCACAGATGCTGGCGAAACGTTAGGAACCACAACTTCCAGAACACGGCCACACAGCCCGGAAGACCCACAACAGCCATCAATAACTTTATTGTCATCCCACTATACACCAAGTGCACAATAGAATGAAATTTTGTTGCAGTTGGCTCACAATTTCAATCAAACAGTAAAATACTAATAATAATAAAAAACAGAAAACAAAAACATCGTTACTATAAAATATACATTCTTTAGCTCACAATTTCAGTCAAACACTAAAATACTAATAAAAAAATCCATAGCTACTATAAAACATACATTCTTTACACATCCAACATTTCACCTAAAAGAACTTATTTAAGCATTCAAGAATCCAATAGCCTGGGAGACAAAGCTGTTTCCCAATCTGGCTGTTCTACATCGGATACAGCGGAACCTCTTCCCAGAGGAAGAAGAAATGCTGCCTAGGGAACAATCAGATAAAAGGGGAAGGAGCCCACAGCTGCATAACAGGCCCAGAAAGAAACTTAAAGAGGATCTGCCCTAACGTATTGGGCTGTTAAAAGTGAAGGCGGGAGATTTGTATTTTCAGACTTGCAAGATTCTGTTAATGTAAAAAGCTAAAGGGTTTTTTGAAGCAATATCTAGGAGTGCCTTGTATTAATGACAATTAATGGAACAACTGCATCCCTTTATGGAAGGTAAAAAAAGGTAAAGGTTCCCCCCGCACAGTTGTGCAGTCGTGTCCGACTCTAGGGGCTGGTGCTCATCTCCATTTCTGTTTTACATTATGAAGGAAGTGAATCTTTTTTCTTTGAAAACTTTCAGACTGTCAAAGCCAGATCTGAGACTCTGGGTCACCTGTTTGAAATTTAAATGTTTTTCTCCAACAAAGAACCCTAACAGAACAATTTCTAGTATTGGTGTTAGTGGGAGGAATGTTACTATTACCACCATTACTACTAATAATAATAAACTCATCTGCATCATCACAATGAATGTGCATTACCTAATAATCTTGGTTAATCTTAAGCTAAGCAGGGCTGAACCTGGTTAGTATTTGGATGGGAGACTTTCAAGAAATGTCAGAGCTACAGGCAAGACTCCTGTCAACCCAGCAGTTCGAAAGCTTGCAAGTAGATAAATTGGGTACCACCTTAAGTGGGAAAATTTGCTGGCGTCCTGTCAGGAAGCCGGTTCCACCAGATGGAAGATCTCTAGAATGTTGGCGGTTCGACGGATCCCGGAAGTAACATCATCTACAGGACGTCAGCAGCCGGCTCCGACGCAAGGCACCTTGGGACATGTAGTCCGGAAGCCAGGAAGAGTCGGTTCCCTTACCCCCTCCCCTTGCGCGCGGTTTGAAGATTGCTGTATAATGAAATGTATAACTATATGTATGTAAGCCGCCTAGAGTCCTCTGTTAGGGAGGGGATAGGCGGGGTATAAATACAATAAATAAATAAATAAGACTGGGATGTCAAAAACACCTCCTGAAAGAAGGCAATGGCAAATCATTTCTAGTACCCTTGTGAAGATGATAGCATGTTCATGTCCAGGAAGTCAACAGGAATCGAGTTTGATTCAAGGAATGCTTTGCTACAATTTGCTTGATTCCATCTTTTCCAGGCCAAGGGCTCTTTTGGCTACTGAAGGGGATCTCACTTCCCAAAGTCAACAGTGGGTCAGGATGAGACACAATAGTGTTGATGTTTCAGAAGCCTTTAAAGATGGAGTTGTTCCCAAGAACTGCCTTCTGATTTTATCATAACACCTTTACTTTCCATTTTTATGGTTTGTAGTTTTACATTGTGTGTGTGTGTGTGTGTGGTTTATTGTTTTTATGGTTGTTATGCCCTGGATTGTTTTATTGTTTTTATCATCTAGGTAAGATACTGAGAGTCTCTAGATTGCAGCTGGGTAGAAATGTAGAAAAGACACACACACACACACACACACACACACACACACACACAGGTAGTCCTCGGGTTACGATGGCAATTGGGACCAGAATTTCCATCACTAAGCAATGCGGTTGTAAAGGGCGATGTCATGTAACAGTGTCACTTAGTGACGGTAATTCTGGCAGTCTCTGTTGCTGTTATTAAGCGAGGATCTCACATGATCATGACTTCCAACTTCCTGCCAGCTTCCCCATTGACTTTGCTTGTGGGAAGCTGGCAGGGAACGTTGGAAATCATGATGACCGTGGGGATGCTGTGACGGCCGGAACTCCGAGGACCCATCGTAAATTCCCCTTGTTCAGCGCCATCATAACTGAATGGTTACTGAACGAATGGTTGTAACCCGAGGACTACCTGTATAGTTAAAGCATAGACCAGTCCATTTTGATGACTTTATAATGACTGCCTTTGTAGGGGCTACTTTGATATCTCTCATTTTCCTTTTCTATTTCCAGATACCTTGCAACATCATTCACATGTACTATAGACTCCATGAAACACAATCAAAACAAAATTATTTATTTATTTATTACATTTATATCCCGCCCATCTCCCCCACAAGGAGGGACCCTGGGCGGTTCACATCAAAGGTTTAAAATCAATTAAAAACTATAAATATTATATTATTGTAACCCGCCCAGAGTCCCTTGTATGGGAGATGGGCGGGGAATAAATTAAATAAATAAATAATAATAATAATAATAAATACCAATAATAAACTATATATATATATATAAAATTAAAATGAGGAGGAACGGTATTCCCCCCCCCCCCAGTTTGACCAGCCCAGAGTAGTAGAAAGAGCAGGGATTAAGATCATAATCACCCAAGAGCAAACCTCTCTCTTTCTCTTCCTATTCTATTCTCAAAAAAACCAAACCTGATAGCATGTTTCCTTTTGAAAAGTAAAATGCTGAGATTGATGCTCCACGCCTATTAATACCGAGACGAATTGCCATCTGCTGGCAAAGCCTCTTGTGGATAATAACAGTTGAATGTTCAGACAAGCTCCATGGGGTTCTGGTTGCAGACTGATTTCTAAAATTGTTTCCTACATTGGTATTGTGTCAAAACGTAACTCAATGATTCAGGGAAATCCCTTGAAGCAGCATAAAGAGCTGGCCTTTCTCCCAGTAAGAGTGCAAAGCTGGGGATTTAAGAGGCCAGACAGCCAATCCTAATGTTCTGTTAAGTCATCATATTAATTAAAAGCCAATGAATTTGCTGCTAGGTTGTATTTGTCTGCAGCGGCTGTGTAAGAACTTTCAAAGATACCTACTTACAGTGGTATAGGGGGTCAAAAAAGTCAAGATGGCAATCACAACTGTGTGTGATCAAATCCCCTCCCCTGTTTCACGTGTGTCACATCTGCAAAGTGCATACAAAGGGGCGGGGCTTTGATTGCACAATTACAGCTGCCATCTTGACTTTTTTTGATCCCTCCCCTGCACACAAGTCTGCACTGCACCACTCCAAAATGAATGTAAAAAGACATATATTTGTGTAACGTTTGCATATTCTAATTTGAACGGATATATACTAAATATATTTCCTTCCCAGCTTTTTAAAATAAATAAGTTTTTTAAAATATTGTTTCAACTGATTTGCTCAATTATTAGATTTTAATTGTTTTTACTGCAAGCCACTTCAAGATGTGATTGTATGGGAAGGCACATATAAACATAATACACCCACAGATGTAAATGTAACAACTATTTCTGAAATAGACAAACAATACATTTTACCATACTGAGAAAGATTGTACAGTTGATGTGTATGGTCTCCAGTTGCTAACTGTTAATAAGCAACTCAAAGTCTTGGTTTATCTTCTTATGATTCTTTGGTTGTAGCTTTCGTACAATATTATTATTATTATTATTATTATTATTATTATTATTATTATTAGTCAAATTTATCACTGCCCATCTCTACAAAGTAGACTCTGGGCGGTTTACAATAAAACATTAAAACTAATAACCTATAAATCTTAAAATACATCCAATAATAAATAGTAAAAATCCAAATGATGGTAAGATCTTAAAAGGAGGACACCACTAAGCCAACCACCCCCAGGAGGAACTATTACTTCCTTTGTCCCAAGCAAGGTGGCAGAACCAGGTCTTTAAAGACCTCGGGAAGTCCAGGAGCGAGGGTGCCCGCCTCACCTCTGTGGGCAAGATATTCCACAGGGCGGGCGCTATCGCAGAGAAGGCACGCCTCCTGGACCCCGCTAGATGGAATTCTTTTGTTGATGGGGTCCGAAGCATGCCCTCCCTGCATGACCGGGTGGGCCGGGTAGATGTGACCGGGATGAGACGGTCCCTCAATATGCTTGAACTGATTACTGAATGAAGCCATTTTCTGAATGGTACAATACAATGAACTATGCCCTGGATTCACATGGTACACAGACACTCACCCGTCTGGCTAAGTCTAGATTGGTAGACTTCCAATAAAGCTGTTGCCTCCATGCCATTTTGAAGGGTGATGGCTAGCTGGCCTCACATTCTCCAGAACATGTCCTTGGTGACAGGTTGCCTTCAAGCCTGCTTTCCTGCATCTTAGAATGGGCTACTATCCCATCTGAGTGTTGCTGGCTGACGTTTTGGCAAGACCATGTACCAGATGGTTCAGAATTATACATCGGTTTCCATGACAACAAAATCAACCGAAATGGAAACTGTGACTTTCCCCTGTACACAAATAATTGCTCTTGAATCCTGAACAGAAGGTTCTTGGATTCGAACCCAGATAGAAGGTCATAAAGCTGCCATAAACACCTGGGGTTTCAAAAAGTTGCTGGTGTACATCAAGGAACCCATGCATATATTTCCTTGAATGAGATGTGAATTTTACTGCTGTGCATATAAATGGATGCTTTTCTGATCCCTTCTTCATAAAACCTGTACTGATTTGGTGATAAAGCAATCATTTTGAAATAGGGGCTTTGGGCAAATAGTCACATCTTTTGGTCTCAGACTCCAGAAGGTTCTTGAATTCAATCAGAACGGGCTTTGAACCAAGTACATTCAATCTTTAAACCTCCATGTTGGAATATTATATCTCTTTAGAGCAGAGCTTTCCAAACTTTTCATGTTGGTGACACACTTTTTAGACATGCATAATTTGGCGACACGCTCTTACAGCAGGGCATTATTTCGCAACACACTCTTACAGCAGGGCACAAGGCAGGCACTAGGACCTGCGTGGAATCACAGCAGGTTTGGAGGCAGCCAGGCACAAGGCAGGCACTAGGACCTGCGCGGAATCACAGCAGGTTTGGAGGCAGCCAGGCACAAGGCAGGCACTAGGACCTGCGCGGAATCACAGCAGGTTTGGAGGCAGCCAGGCACAAGGCAGGCACTAGGACCTGCGCGGAATCACAGCAGGTTTGGAGGCAGCAAGGCACAAGGCAGGCACTAGGACCTGCACGGAATCCTGGCAGGGCAGGTTTGGAGGCAGCAGCAGCCGCGACACAACCAGACACTGCAGCCGACACACTAACGTGTCCCGACACACAGTTTGGAAAGCTCTGCTTTAGAGACTTGTACAGTACCATTCATACTGAGGACACATAGAGAAGTGGGGAAAAATAAGAAGAAAGCCACTTGAAGTCCTTGGCTGAGGCCTCTGGGGAGAGCAATTTCCCCTTTCTTAGATGCTTGCTGGGCAGAGAGTATATGAAAGAGAGAGAGAGAGAGAGAGAGAGAGAGAGAGAGAGAGAGAGCAGGTGACAAATAAAAGATTTGGTTGTATTCACATATCACAATAGGCTAGGAAGACCCACAGTAGAAGAATGGGTTATAAAATTGACAGAGCTTGCAGAAATGGCAAAGCTGACCAGTTTGGTCAGGGAAGAAAACAATAAACACTTTTTTTAAAAGACTGGAAGCCATCTATAAATTTTTTTGTTGAAAGATGAAAAGTCTGAATTGATGATTTATGGATTTGGAGAATAAAAAGGGTCAAAGAGAAAGGGGAAAGAATAAGGTGGCAATTACTTGATAGAAAGAAGGGTGGAAGTCATAATTCTCTGTTTTCTTTCCTTTTTCCTTTTTTTCCTTTTTTTCCTTTTTCCCCCTTTTTCTTCTTTTCTATATTTTTTCTTTCTTAATCTTTTGATTTTTTATACTTTCATTGTATTGAAAAATTCTAATTAAAGCAAAAAACAAGATAGTCTAGGAAGAAAAACTAATTTTGAACGGGTGGTTGCGCTTCTTCTAAAAGCCAAAGGGGACATCATAATATTGCAAGAGTGGGCGAGATGAAGCTGGGCAAGGTTTAGGCCCTCAATTTATCTCTTAAAAATCTACTCAAAATGGGGAAATTGCCTGATATTTGAAGTGCTTTGATTTGTTTTCCTTTTAGAGGTACAAGGAGTGTTTATGCCTTTAGAACAGTGGTTCTTAAACTGTTGGAGCCCACTTCCCGTTTTCCTGGTCTTGAATAATGTCATTATCTCTCCCCCCCCCCCCACACACACACAAACACAGACTGTTGTTTTACACACATGTCTCAAGAGTGGTAGTCCCAAACTGGATCTTCAACTCACAAACAAGCAATTACAAATTGCTTCATTACTACCAGGTATGCCCAAATTACCTCCAGTTTAAGAACCACTGATCTAGAAGGCTTAAGGCATCCATTGTGTCCTTTAATCATCGAATCATAGAATTGTGACTGGAAGGAGCCACAGGCATTGTGCATTTCAACTCTCTGCAAGTGCAGGAAAATCAAGCCATCCTCAAGAGCTGGCTATCAGGCCACTTCATAAACATCTCCAGAGATGGAGAACCCAAATCTCTCTAGGAAGACTGTTCCACTGTTGTACACATCTTACTGTCAAGAACTTTTGCCTTTTTATTTAAATGAAATGTGGGAAGCTGCAACCTATACCCATTTTATTTATTTATTTGTTTATTTATTTGTTTGTTTGTTTTCTATCCCTCCTTTATTATTTTAATAAATAACTCAAGGTGGCGAACATACCTAATACTCCTTCCTCCTTCTCTTTTCCCCACAACAACAATCCTGTGAGGTGAGAGAGAGGGACTGGCCCAAGGTCACCCAGCCGGCTTTCATGCCCATTATCGAAAAGTCACTGATGCTTCCCAGTAAAATAGGATTTGAACATTTCAGCCCTGCCTACTCCGTGGGGCAACAGGAACTGCAAATGCTGGCTAGGCCATATGCTACCTATGAGCCACATGGTTAATTTAACCATGATTTAGTTTATTTACCAGTTGAGTGGCAATACCTAGTTGATCCTCAAAAGCTCAGTAGAGTTGGACCTGGTTAAATCTTCAATGGGAGATGATCAGGAGAACCCAGGATGGTGGGTTATGCTAGGAAATCGGGGGGAAAATGTCCTGGAAGAAGGCAACACCATCTGCTCCCCATAAATCAACGTGGACATGTCCAGGAGGACACCAGGACAGGTGTCAAGCTCAGCTTGACAGAGACTTTACTTTTGGCTACCCACCGTATTTTGAATCATAAACTAACTATGCTGTGAGGATTCTCAGAACATGGAATGTTAAAAATGCAGTTAGTGATTTGATAGATTGGTGTATCATGCAAAAACACCTCATCATCATTGGCGATCACTCGTAGCCGAGTAAGATTGTCTTCCAAAGGTAAAATTTTAACAGTAGATCCGTTAAGTGGCTATAAAGGCCAATTCTGGATCCGCACAACCTCCCACAGTGAGGGCATAGGTTTCCGGGTGGGAGACGGTCATGATGAGGGTTTGCCTGACGTGCCTTCCTTTTAGCTCTTTTCTCCCTTTCACCCTGTACTCGTGCTTCTTCAAAGTCCATAGCGCCATTAATAAAGGCTGACCTCCAACTGAAACGCTCATGAGTTAGGGCTTCCCAGTTCTCAATGCTGATATTACATTTTTTAAAATTAGCTTTGAGAGTGTCTTTGAATCTCTTTTGCTGTCCACCAATATTCCGTTTTCCATTCTTAAGTTGGGAGTAAAGTAGCTGCTTTGGAAGACGATGGTCAGGCATTCGAACAACATGGCCGGTCCAGCGAAGTTGATGTTGGATGATCATTGTTTCAACGCTGGTGGTTTTCGCTTCTTCTAATACGCTAACATTAGTCCGCCTATCTGCCCAAGTAATTTGCAGAATTTTTCGGAGGCAGCGTTGATGGAATCTTTCAAGAAGTTGGAGGTGGCGTTTGTAGAGGGTCCATGTTTCACAGGCGTACAGAAGGGTTGGTGGTACAATGGCTTTGTAAACAAGCATTTTGGTCTCCCTGCGAATGTCCCGATCCTCAAACACTCTAAAACACCTACCCTCTTTTGGCTCTAGTCCAACACCTGCCGTATATAAAAAAAGCAATGAATAGTAGCTAAAAAGGGTCAGCTAGAAATGGGTTTCATCATTGTAATAGGAGGCCTCTTTCTTACATTAAGAAGGCTGGAGGTAAAAAGTTCATTGCAATATTCGAAGAAATAAATGCAAACTGCCCAGACTAGTCTTACTCAATCCATACATACTGGGGCGCAGAAGCTGTAGCAGAATTTGCACAGACAGAATTTCTCACATGCCTCCAACATTAAACAATAGTTTGCAATTGGTGCACACTCGTGGAAATTCCACAAAACTGAGCTGATGATTCAGATGAAATAGCATCACATGCTTTTAGAAGCTGGAACTGCTTTGATAAAAAATTCCCCTGCAAAAGTGGAAAATACTTCTTGGATGCATAATATTATCCTGTGATTTAGTAAGGAAGTGTGCAATGTAGCTGTGAGAACACATCTAAAGAAGGGACAAAGCCAAGAGAAATGTCGTCCATAGATTTGTTTCCTTTGCTTGCTCCACTCATTGGGGGGGGGGGGGGACGGGACAGGGATGGTATTGATCCATTTTGACAGAAGCTTAAGCAGATTAAATGCAGATCAACAAGTCCCACTAAGCGAAGTGATTGGTGTCCAGGTGGTGATAACATAACGATGATCATACGTTAATTAATTATGGCATTTAGGTCTCTATCTTTGATAAGTAGAGTCAAAACATATTTGATTTAATGACACCAATTAAGAAGATGGTACTTACCAGGCCATGCAGAATAGTGATTAAGCGCAGGGGGATATGGACAGAGAAAGGTCATGGACTTGTAGGACTGAAAGACAGAGATTGTACACAAAATGTTTTTCTTGTGTTTTTTTTCTCCTCAACTATTTATGGTTTATATTCAGTCAAGCCACACATGCAGTGTTGATGCCAAAAGGCAAGATATAAATGATTAAAAGAAGCAAATGAATTAATCTCAGTACATTTAATAGCTCCACAGCTGTCAAGTTGTCCCTACCTGGTACTGTCAAAAGTTTGATGTACCTAGACAAAATGGCAAAAATTTCCCACGCCCCCCACCGCCATCATCCCGACCGCAAATTCTGAATTAAAAAAATGAGAAAACGGACGGAAAACGATCAACCCATATCACTTTGGTCAGAGGAAGAAAAACATGATAAAATATCAGTATCTCTATTAGGGTAATAGTTTGGGTTTTAAAATCATGTTGGTCTCAGCAACAGTGTGCTTAGGATCCTATGGTTTATGAGAAACTTCTAAACTTTCCCCTTTAGTCCCAAAAAATAACTAGATCCAGGAAAACTGGAGAAAAAATAGTGTTTTATAGACATGGTAAGCTCTGAAGTTTGACTTACACATGAAGACATTTCCCAACCAAACAAGCAAACATAACATGGCAAAAAATGTTCCCGTTAATGTTCTTCTGCACTTTTAAAATACAGTATCAGAATCTGTTTTATCCATTTTGTTTAAAAAGGTAAAGGTTCCCCCTGTACATTTGTGCAGTCATGCCTGACTCTAAGGGGCGGTGCTCATCTCTGTTTGTTAGCCGAAGAGCCAGCGCTGTCCGAAGACGCTTCCGCGGTCATGTGGCTGGCATGACGGACGCGGAACACTGTTACCATCCCACGGAAGTGGTACCTATTAATCTACTTGCATTTGCATGCTTTCGAATTGCTGGGTGGGCAAGAGCTGGGGCGAGTGCGGGAGCGGGGCTAGGGATTCGAACCTCCGAACTTGCGACCTTCCGATCGACAAGCCTGGCGTCTTACCCACTGAGCCACCACGCCCCTCCATTTTGTTTAGGTTGGCTTTAAAAATCCCTTAAGTTACTTGCATGAGCCACTGCTCAATCCAGGGATGTCTGCAGTGTGTGTGTGTGTGTGTGTGTGTGTGTGTGTCAAAAAGGTCAAGACAGTGGTGCCAATCGCATGGCCTCTGGCCTGGTGTACCAGACAGTTTCTTCAAGAGCATGGAAGCCTTCTAAAACAGTTTCAAGATCCTGAACTATGTAGCGTTGCATCAGCAATAGCTAGAACTCAGATAAAGAGCTGGCTGCCTTACACCAGGGTTCCTTAACCTCTGCCATTTTAAGATGTGTGGACTTCAACTCCCAGAATACTCCAGCCAGCAATGCTGGCTGGAGTATTCTGGGAGTTGAAGTCCACACATCTTAAAATGGCTGGGGTTGAGGAACCCTGCCTTACACTTTCCACCAACTCTGTGAAGTGTTACTAGTGTCTTCCTCCTCCTAAACTGAGTTTAAGGAATAGAAGCTATGTTTTAAGGAAACTTTGGCATTTTTGCTTCTTGCCTGGCACCTCTACTGAGATCTATTGCTATCTTTGCTACTAGTCTTTTGTAAGTGAATTTGGAGAAGGAAAAGTGGGAAAATGAGTTAGATTTTCTATATTTGAGAATCTACCTTTCTTAGAATTAATCTTGGGGTATTTGCCCATTTTCCCTGAACCCATGAAAGTTCAGGCCATCAGTGAGATCATCTTCGTTGACTCAATCTCATTTGTCTCTAATCCTCTTCAGCTCTTATCTTCAAATCAAACACACGCATGCACAAACACACGAGAGAATTGTAAAAAGTAAGGCAGGATGGAACAGTTAAGGTGAGTGAACTAATTTACTGGAAAGCCATTTTGTGGAAGAAGAGAGTAATGTCTAAACAACACGATGCCTTTGTCCATTTCCAGGACAATTGAAAGACCATTGCTCGTTGTAGAACAAATGTTTTGAATTCAAAATGTTCCAGGGCAACCCCTGGCATTTTCAGGTTGCTTGAAATCCTGGGTGTCCACAAAGTGAGGAAGGAACAAGGGAAGAGAAATGACAAAAGGAATATTGTGATGTTGTGATGCAAACTCCACCCCTTTTATGCTTGTGTGGCAATGCACATAAGGGGTGGAGCTTGTGCTGTCATATCACAATGCCCATTTTATAATTTTGCTTGCTGTGGATGCCTCTGCTTTAAATGTAGACTGGTTTGGAAACATGGAAGCCACTACAGTCAAGGCAAACAACGATTAGATGGGTGGACTAATAGTTCCTGTAAAGCAAGCAGCTTCCCAACACCTGATCCTCTTCTGCATTATTGACAAGGTAACACATTATTGCTTCATGTTTTCTTAAATGAAGAGATGCAAGACACACAACAGGGTTTGTTTTTAAGTATTATTTTGGCAGTTGAGCAAAAAACATTTATTGTGTAATGCTCTTTCTTAAGATGTACTAATTTAGATCCAGCCTATGCAGCTGCCTACACAGCTCTGTGCATAGAATATGAAGTTTTTATTTATTCGAAATAACCACTTATGGCAACAGGTGATTAAGAAAGAAAAGCTTCATTCCGGGCTGGCAATACTTCCAATAAATACCAAGCTTTTATAAGGGACGTCACTACTAGATTCTATATATGTTTATTTAGATGTAAAGCTCCCTGAATTCTATCCAAGAAAGGCTTTGGTGAAATGAACAACTGTCTGCAGAATGTCCAGGTCAAGGCATTCTGGAAGAAGAAAAAGTACATTCCAAGGAACATAGCAACATACCTTGACTAGAGTACAAAGTTTTGCATGCCACTAATTCCCAATCATATCCTTTGACCACCCAGTAACTACATATAGGCAATAACATCATGCATATAGGCATCATTCTGATTGCTTGATGACTGTGTTTTTTAGGTTCAGGTTTTCCCCTGCACAGTCGTGTCCGACTCTAGGGGCCGGTGCTCATCTCCGTTTCTTAGCCGAAGAGCCAGCGTTGTCCGAAGACGCTTCCGCAGTCATGTGGCCGGCGTGATGCATGCGGAACGCTGTTACCTTCCCACCGAAGTGGTACCTATTTATCTACTTGCATTTGCATGCTTTCAAATTGTTAGGTTGCCAAGATCTAGGGCGAGTGCGGGAGCTCACTCATAGAAACATATTTAAGGATTCCCTTACTAACTTTGCTCAGACTGAAGAAGCTCCTTGGATAAGGAGCGAAACGTTTCCACTGAGAAAATAGAAATCCAGTTGACATGATTCAAGCTACAGACATCATATCAAAAGGTTGCCCCTAAAGTCTAATTGATATTATTTGGTCATTGACTGCATTGTACCCAAGTGCTGTGTCTGCTGTATGCTTCCTAACTATGAAAGCAATGCCTTCCCTTCTTTGTTTCTTTGTGTGCTGAGTAATAAACAGTATGATCTTCTGACTGAACGTGTCCAATTCCAATCCATTTCAATTCACTGATGCCTAAGATGTAAATGCGTAGTTGATTCATCTTTTGCTGGGATGAGCTTTCCCATGTTCATGCTTCTTACCTTCCATGTTCCCACTGTAATTCTGTCTTTGCAGCTTCAGATTTTCTTTTCCTGCATGACAGCATCAGCAACTAGACAAAAAACACCACCTGTACTCCAAAAGATCCTCAGCTCTTCCCGGTTGAAATTGTGGTTGACTTTGTCTATGTGTTGAGAGATTAAGGAATTTTCTTCATGACTTCTGACTGCCAATTCATGCTCATGGATGCAGTGATATTGATGGCTGATTGGGTTATCTATCCTCTCTCTCCTTCTCCCTCTCCCTCTCCCTCTCCCTCTCCCTCTCCCTCTCCCTCTCCCTCTCCCTCTCCCTCTCCCTCTCCCTCTCCCTCTCATCACCTACCTACCTACCTACCTACCTACCTACTTACCTACTTACTCCAGGCAAATTTCTCTAGTCTTCCTTTTTTCCTTATTCACCCTGCCGCTTTCCTATTCTTTTGTTCCTTCTCTGATTTCTTGATTCTCATTGGCTGTAGACTGCCATCATTTTAATCCTTATGGGCATGTTGCCCTAACAGCAGTTTGTGAAATTACTTTTTCAGGATATTTATATTTATGATATTTTGTCCAGAATGAATGGAAAATATTACAAATGAAATGCATCTGCATTTTCTCTCTAGGTAGATCCATGTGTCTGGACAAACTTCTGGTAGTGCAAAATTTGTCTTCGGTGTAATTGTATATCAGGTTCTGTCGACTGCCAAGCAGACTTTGAGAAGGGGGAAAAGAATGGCAGCATATTGTTTTCCAGAAATGCAGTCTATAGCTCAACTATTTCTTTTGGAATCTCTGCTCTGTAAAATTGTGGAGTGAAAGCATAAGAGGTAGCTGTTGCCAGAACATTAGATTTTCCTTCGTGATCACTTTGCCAGTTCTGTATTGAATAGGTAAAATAAATCACATCATTGATGTAACAAGAGCTGATTCTGTCATGCATCCCGAGAACCTCTTAGCCTGACTTTGGACCTCACTGACCTATGATAGTGAATACTACAGTGACTTCTTCACCTCCTGACTTGTTGAAACCCTACAACTTGAGATCTCATTGCTTCAAAGTACAGTATATAGCTGCTGATTTACTACTGGTTTCCCACTTCCTACACAGCTCCTTCGTAGGCTCATTAAATCCCTGCAATCATTAAGGGGGATTTTATTGATGGCATTGAATCATCTTGACCAAGTCATCATTTAGTGGTGACTTGAACAACAAGTATTTTGTGGTGATTGATGCTAACAGCTGAAATATACTGTATCTTCCATACTTTTTAAGGCCGTCTTTGATTCTTCATGCTGATAATATTGATGGGGCTATTAATTAAATAAAACTATTAATTTTTCTATGTTTATATTTGAGAGATTATGTTAATTTAATATGAATAGATTATGTTAATAATCCTTACGTACTTATATTGCACCCCAAACATTATTGCACAGATGAATTTATGGAGAGTTCAACATATCAATAGACTGACCATATTTCCTTGAGACAAAAACAGGACGGGGGTGGTTGCCTCCTCCTGTCGGCGGGAGGGGGGGCGGGCGGCGCGGTGGGCAGAGGCGATTCCCCTTCCGGGTTCCCTCCAACCAGCCGCTCTGCCCCCGTCCACAGTGCTGCCCGCCCTGCCCCTCCCACGCACTGATAGGCGGAGGTGACTCCCCCCGCCCCTCCAACCAGCTGCTCCGCCCCCGCCCACCGCGCTGCCCAGCCCGCCTCCCCCACATGCCGACAAGCGGAGGCGCCCCTGCCCCCCCAACCAGCTGCTCTGCCTCTGCCCGTTCCTCTTGTCCCGTTTTTTTGCCTCCGCCTATCAGCGCGTGGGAGGGGCGGGCCAGGCAGCGCGATGGACGGGGGCGGAGCAGCTGATTGGAGGGAACCCAGAAGGGGAATCACCTCCGCCTGTCGCACTGCTCAGTCCGCCTCTCCCACCTCCTTTGCCGTGTGCTGGTGGGTGGGGGCGATTCCTCCTCCGGGTTCCCTCCAGGTTTAAAAAACGGGACAAAATTGAGATTTTTAGTATAACGATGGGACGCTCCAGAAATGGTGAAAAAACGGGACAGTCCCATTCAAAACGGGACGTATGGTCAGCCTACATATCAAGCCACATTACAGATGCCCAGCTCTTGCAGAAAGAGATCTGTAGACTGAGGTGCTAGTATATCACTGAAAATTAAAGTACAGAACAGAGCTGTGTGGTCAGATGACTATTTAGTAGAGCTAACATATATAATCAGAAAAAATCTAGATGAACACTAGGTGGCGGCAAGAGCCACACTGTTGCATATTTCTCTGGTGCCATCTGTGGTCAGTCAAATTTTTTGCAGCCCAGGTCTGGTAGTCCTAAAGATAGAGAGGGGTAGAAGAAAATTGTCATATGCTTTTTTAAAGGAAAAAAAATCCTAATGATTCCAATCCTCCTGCTACCTTACGGTTCCTTGTGGAATTTTTATACTTGTAATGGACAAGGTAGGGGGGAAAAAAACCTTTCTTATTTTCAGGGAATAAAGATTTCTGTGAATGCTGGGCCCCAATTGAGCTCAGCGTTAACTATTGTACAGCTGAGATAACATTGCCTTTCACCTTTCCACTTGATCCACAGGAGAGTTGTTCTAGCAGTGACCTAAAACTGGGTCAATGAAAGAAGAATATATGACTCTCATCTCCCCATAATCTTGGTCAGTTTTGCTGTTAACAGCAGTATGGAAGCAGTATTGCTTTGAGAGTGGATTAATTAGTTAAGGCTTGGAGATGGAATGTTCTAGGCACCACGAGATTTGCAGATGACCTTTCTTGTCCCTGCTAATCCCACCGGCTTCATTTAATCACAAGCTGTCTCTCTATTGGCCCAGTGACCTCTGTCTATATATTAATTGGGAAACGGGATGAATGCTTCACAGGTTCTTCTTATCTACGTAACCCAGAGGATTTCATCGTCTGAGGCAAGCACTAGCTCCTTTTGCAACTCAACCCATGTCCTCGGGTTTTTCTTTGGACATGGCAAATCAAGTCTTGGAAAATAAAGGAAGGGGATGAATAGAAGCGGGTGTGGTTAAGTTAAGAAATTAGGGTTAGGCTGTGAGCTTGGTTAGGCTGTAGGGAAGGTTTGATAAAAAGGAATAAACCATCTTCCATGCAGATGCTAAAACATTTCTCCCCAGCCAGACCTAAAAAGCTAATTCATAGGAATCTCCATTTCCTAGAAGTACTGGCTGAAAAAGAGCATCTTAGCACACATGACTATTGACTCTGGTTGGACTGAGATGCCACTCCGATCTATCTCTGAAATATCAGCACTGGTATTTGGTTCAGAAGAGGAAGGTGATGAAAAAAACAGCTCTTCCAGCTCCTTCTCTCCCTGAACTATATCCAGGTGTTCATTATTTACCTTTAAGAATAGCTTTTCCACACAAAGACCTTGAACCAGTTCAAAATCACCTCTGTGATCCCATGATACAGGCTGTATTTGAGAGATGTGGCAATTTATTCTGGCTTAGCTGCAATGTACTTGAAACCAAAGTAAAAAAAAAGTTCAAGGTGATGGCTTTTTTTTTTAACTTTGCAGAGTTTGTGGGTTGCCTGTTTCCCAACTTATGAGAACTCCTGGCTTCTTAGCTCTGATACATTACCAGGTCCTTTAAGTGGAATGGTAGCTTGACAACTTTTCAACTCATACTAATAGGAACTGCTGGGATTTTATTTCATACTAGACAACCAGTTGGGTCATTGTTTCAGAGATATTTCCTTATCAGATTCCTCAATGCCTTCAACAGTGGCAGAGCTTCTAATGTACTGCCTTTACTGGAAAAATTCTTTAAAATTCAGGGAGATATTCAGAGATGTCTCTGCCTTGAAAATAGCCCATGTCATTCATATTGAACTGTGTAGCCCAGTCAAACATCAGGAGTTGACCACAGGAAACGTTTTATGACATTTTGTATTATGTCATAAAATGTTTTATGGTAATTTTTATGTCATAGAATGTTTTATAAAATTTGCCAAATTTCTATCCCACTGGAGCCATGGGTCCTGGATTTTGGATGCATTCTGTAAGTTAGCCCATTTGAGGTACCTTGGTTCAAAAATGGTTGCCGTATCATGCACCGTTTCGCCCAGTTGCAGGTTACACACAGACAAATAGGAGAATTTTAGTAGTATATACTGTAGATGGTGCCATAAACGAATACAACATGAAACAAAGAAAGGATATAGGAAGGAATGTGAGTGGGGGGTGAATGGATCTTTGCTACTCCAGACCTGTGACAGGGCAGGGCAGGACAAAATCTGGAGTCCTTGTTCTCAGTACTGCGTGATCAGCTGAAGAGAAGACAGTCACAGTTTGGGGATCAAGTGGAAGTGATGTGAAAGTGTCCTAAGTGTGTCCCTTTTTTTCCTTCTGCGTCATGTCTTTTAAATTGTAAGTCTGTAGAGTGTTTTCCCCTCACTTATTATAGTAACATGTTATATATAATTTGTGACACTTTTTATACCTGAAAAATAAATAGACAATTGCATGGAAAATAAATTGCCCAACAACATTGCTGCTGAGTGACACGCCAGAAGTAACCCATGGTAACAGTGAGTGATGGTAAAACTCACAACACTGATTATAAGCAACCCCACCCTTGTGAGCTAGGACCACAGACAGGATCCCTCAGTTTGTCTTCATTTTCTTTCCCAAAACTGTATCCACTAAGGGTTTGATTTGGATTAATTTACCTCATCACTGCAAAATACCACATTTTTCCCCATTGGGGAACCCTCCAGATGGTGTGAGAAAAAGGAGCATTTTGTGTGGGAAGGTTTGGTGGAAATTTGACATCAGCCAGACGGCGCATCAGTGTGAGACAGAGCAAAAGCAGATTGAATTAGCATGATTCCTAAAGAATCAAATTAAATTAAATTAAGAAGCAGTTTCTTGTATAATTAAGAATCTCAGACACTCCATGCAACATGGAACTAATCTGTCTCTATTATACTTCAATAAGCGATTCTATGGTAGGACTGCAACAGAATGATTAACAAAAACAAATTGGCTGTATTTCTTGCATCTTAACAGGGAATTCCCGGGTGACTGTGTAATATTGACGAAAAGGAAGAAGAATGTGGATAGGATCCTCAACTGCTGAGGATCAAGCCCATCACTACCTGTGTATTCCTGCCTCCTTTGTGGCAGTGTCCTCTTCTGGATTCTGGGTCTTTGTCTCACTGGAGTATGAGAAAACTTTGGGAACTGTGAACGCAAGCAATGTAGGACATGTAAAATGGAAACTGGGAGATCAGTTGACTTGCGTGAAAAAGTCCTACCATAGAATCAATTTTCACAAAGTGGTCTATCCTGTGAAGGTGCAGGAGTTGAGCTAGGGAGAAGAGCCCATTAGGTAATCAGTCTTATTGAGATGCTAGAATGAAAGAGTTGTCTACGGTAGTCCAGGGTCCAAGGCCAAAATAATGTTGTACCAAATATAAGAAAGGCTAGACGAGAAGACTGATTGCAGGGCAAAGGTGGATATATTCAGAGAAACAGGTTGTAGTCTTAGGCTCCAGTGTTAGGGCTCACAAGTTAGTTGAATGTTGTTTCTAACAAACATCTCTACCTAAAGCTCCCCCACAATCAGTGCCTCCTAGAGTCAACTGGTGATTATTATGGTTTAGATCACTGATGAGGTTATTTCTCCCATACAGCGATCCTGCAATCTGGCTCTTCTCCACCATTCAGCCTTTTGCTCCTCTGCTCACCAGTGGTGAGCTGCTTTGGACTCATAGATGGGGAGATTGGTGTCAGACCAGACCAAGAATCAACACAACAAGAAAGCTAAGAGTACTTTTATTGACAGTGGCTATAACAACAGAATCTTGCATGTCTGATTGTGCTGTGCCTCCTCCCCTTCTTATACCCATGTGCATTAAGGGGGTGTCTGTCTGAACCACTTACTCATACTTTATACTTGTTTTGGACTTAAGCTATGTTTTTGTCCTCATTGGTTTGGCCTATTTCTGTCAAGGTCATCTTCCTACCCTATACAATGGGAGATTGGAATTGTGAATGATTCTATCTTAGTCTCCCTTTGCAGAGATAAGGTTTGGGTCACAAAACAAACATTGGCATCTGTATCTAATCATGGTGATTGTTATGGAATGTGTCTCTGAAGGGTATGTGTGATGTGGTGGATTTCGGTGGTGCTGCTGGTTCTCAGGAAGGAGGGAGCACATTCCAAGGAGGTGGAGGAGATAAGAGGATGCACAGTTCCGGAGGCAATGGTGGGAAAACGAAGAGGTTCAGGATAGCCCCGCCCCAGAGTCTCCCAGGTTATTTCCCCTTAGGTTAGGTAGAGTAGCTTTAGTCTGGCAAGATTCTGTCTATACGGTGTGAGCAAATAAAGAACTGGAGTTTGAATGGACTGACTCTTCATTGTTCTTGGGCTGGGCCTGACATTGATGGAAGACGTGCATCATGATAACATGAGTGCATGGTGATGTCATGATGCAGATAGCACTCTTTCTGCATTTGTGTCTCAATGTGTCAGCCCTTCAAGGTAGACCAGATTACGACACCAGACTTATGGATGCTAATATTACTTTTATTATAAGGTTACAGTAATAGAACCTTGCAAATCTGAATGCGCTCCCCCGCTTCTTCCCTTTATCTTCATGAGAACTAGGGAGGGTCCAGTCTGAGACTCTTTCTCAAACGACATTTCTGTCCCAGACTCAGATTTCATTTATCTGACTGTTGCCTTGGTTGCTGCTCTTCCTTCTGTTCCTCGGGGTTATTCCTACTTTCCATTATGCAATGTCAGGCAGACATGAAATTGGAAATATATATTTATTGAAGGCCCTCTCTGCCTCATTTTATAAGAAGGGAGCCAAATCCCTTATAGGAATATTACAGTCCTAGGTAGCCCACCATCATGGTCAGTAAGCTGCCTTTCAAAACCTGGTGATAAAAACCTAATTGGGATTTGCTTCCAGGAAGAGGTATTATTCAGTGGTATATTTGCTCTTTGAAAAGTTGATCTCATGTAGTCATTTATTTATCTATTTATTTATATTTCAAATTTTGTCACCACCCATCTCGCACGAAGTAGTCACCACTGATGAAGAGCCATGAATTAGTTCAATGCCCTTTTAAAACTTATTCATTTAAAACAAACACAAGAAAATCTTCTGAGCAATCAAAATGAGCACAGGATGGACAGAAAGGTTTATTGGCTTCTTGGAAAAGAGAGAAGGCTTCAAAATGCACTGAAAAGGCATGCAATTTTTCAAATGACATGGCACTTTTAGTTATGCCGCTCTTTAAACAATATCCTGCATGTACCTTCTAATTCAGAGCTTTCCAAACTTTTCCTGTTGGTGACACACACCAATGGCGGCAGCATGCGCGGTGGTGTGCAGGTATGTCGCGTGAAACCCGGAAGCGCTGATGGCACGCCACTGCCGCGCGCGCTGCCGCATGCGGCAGTGGTACACCATCAGCACTTCCGGGTTTTCGCGCGACACACCTGCACACCTCAGGCAACACAGTACTGTGTCGCGACACACAGTTTGGAAAGCTATGTTCTAATTGGTAGGATACAGCGAACCGTATGTTGTCCTTCAAGTTCTAGATTAGAAAAAAACAGTTTGCACAGAATAGCAAAGGTGCCTGTGTATAAGGGTGTGCCTCTGCCCCTTTGTTATATAGAAGTAAGAGTTGGGCATGACAGGAGAAAGGAAATTGAATGCAGTGGCAATGGAGTACTGAAGATGTGTGTGGTATAAGAAGACAGAAGATCAAGAATGAATGGGTGCTGGATGAACACGGACTGAATACAAAAATGAGTGACTTCTTTGGTACTACACTGTGGTGATCTGGTCATATAGGGAGAATGAATGAAGACTGAATTACAAAGAAAACATATTAAGGAAGAGCTAATGGAGGTTCGAATCCCTAGTCCCGCGTGACGGAGTGAGCTCCCGCACTCGCCCCAGCTCTTGCCAACCTAGCAATTCGAAAGCATGCAAATGCAAGTAGATGAATAGGTACCACTTCGGTGGGTAGGTAACAGCGTTTCGCATGTGTCATGCCGACCACATAACCATGGAAGCGTCTTTGGACAACGCTGGCTCTTCGGCTAACAAACAGAGATGAGCATCGGCCCCTAGAGTCGAACACGACTGCACAAATGTGCAGGGGGAACCTTTACCTTTTAATGGATAGAGAGGAAGGGGATGACTAAGAATGGCGTGGTTAGATGGAACTGATTAGATCTTCAAAAAGGGGGAGATGCATGAAGCATGGGCTGCACATAACTCAGTTCATGCAGAAATCATGAGCAGAAATGGGGAAGGATTATGCAAAGACCAAGCCCGATCTAGCAACCAGGGCTGCTGTGAGAACAAGTTCTTACATGGTCACAACAAACAGCCTAATATCAGCTCAGTCTGTTACCAGAAAGAAGAGACAGGTGGCAACTGTTTCTCTTGCCCCAAAGAGAGTGGGCAAAGGGGCAGGAGTGTAATCCTGGATTTCATTATAACTAGAGCTTACAACATCAGAAATGGCCAGTTAAAAGAAATCTATTGGGATTTTCTGAAAGTCTACAGTGATGGACTTTGAGGAACTACTGGTGGTAATATGTCTCAAAGACATGGGGCACTTCAGGAGAGACCCACTCGCTCATGCCCACCAATCTGGCTACTCAGCAGGGAGGAAACATGAAAGATCTTAAAATACAAGCCAGACGAAGTTAGCAAACAGGGATTGGTGGAGTCACAAATAATTCAAGGCTTAAAGGTAATATTAGTGCATAGATTGCAGAGGCAGGGTCACTCTTTTTAAAATCAAGCTACAGTTGGCGTACCAACCTAAGTTGGTAAGAAGCATTTCTGATCACCAAAGCAAACTGAGATTCTGTAGTTCAGAGCTTTCCAAACTGTGTGTCGGGACACGTTAGTGTGTCGGCTGCAGTGTCTGGGTGTGTCGCGGCTGCTGCCGCCTCCGAGCCCTGCCAGGATTCCACGCAGGTCCTAGTGCCTGCCTTGTGCCTTGCTGCCTCCAAACCTGCCCTGCCAGGATTCCGCGCAGGTCCTAGTGCCTGCCTTGTGCCCTGCTGCCTCCAAACCTGCTGTGATTCCACGCAGGTCTTAGTGCCTGCCTTGTGCCCTGCTGTAAGAGTGTGTCACAAAATGATGCCCTGCTGTAAGAGTGTGTCGCGAAATGATGCATGTCTAAAAAGTGTGTCACCAACATAAAAAGTTTGGAAAGCTCTGCTGTAGTTAATAACAATAACAGTTAATAACAAGTCTAGAAGAGCTTCCAAACTACAAAAGCATGCCCTAGTGAAATA
The DNA here is from genome assembly GCA_023362775.1 of Charina bottae. Taxonomy (NCBI): domain Eukaryota; kingdom Metazoa; phylum Chordata; class Lepidosauria; order Squamata; family Charinaidae; genus Charina; species Charina bottae. The sequence continues at coordinate 34,487 of JALMGJ010000048.1, read as the reverse complement.
TTAGAAGATTCTGTTGAATTTTTGTGGGGCAGGTCTTAACATTTTCCTCATATACTGAGAAGGATTCTGCTTATAGAGTTCAGATTTTGGTTTTTTATATAATTAATTAAACTGTAACATTCTGAAGTAAGGGTTGTTTCCTGCCACACACCCAGAAAAAATCCAGCTATGCAAAGCCAAAGCCTGATTCCCATCCTGTATTTTTGAGCACCCCAAAGTGAGCTATCCATGTGGTTGCTAGGAATCAAAAATGACTTGATGGCACAGAATGAATGAATGAATGAATGAATGAATGAATGAATCAATGTGAGCTAGTGCAAATTCAACTTCTGAGTCAGAGCTCTATGTGGGCTCTGAAGTACAGATCAGGACCAACTGTTAGCCAGAGAGAACTCATTGCCTCAGATGGCAGATTCAGAAGTGAATGAGTGATGGTGACCTGTTGGCTACCAGGATTGTGTGAGCTGTATGGTTTGCTCTTATCCCTATAAGATAACCTATTGCCCTCAATGCAGTGAAGAGCATTGCTCAATTGTCAAAATTGAATAAAACATAATGGCTAATTTGGTTATTCTGTATGTGTAAATACATGGTGGCATGCTGCCCTTTGTCTCATGGTACAACATCTTGGAGTTCTATATAATCATATACAACAATATACATTTACAACAATAATTTATTGTTGTAAACCGCCCAGAGTCTACTGTTGTAGAGATAAAAAAAAGGTAAAGGTACCCCCCGCACATTTGTGCAGTCGTGTCTGACTCTAGGGGCCGGTGCTCATCTCCGTTTGTTAGCCGAAGAGCCAGTGTTGTCCGAAGACGCTTCCACGGTCATGTGGCCGCATGACACGCGCGGAACGCTGTTACCTACCCACCAAAGTGGTACCTATTCATCTACTTGCATTTGCATGCTTTCGAATTGCTAGGTTGGCAAGAGCTGGAGCTAGTGCAGGAGCTCACTCCGCACGCAGGGCTAGGGATTCGAACCTCCGAACTTGCAATCTTCCAATCGACAAGCCTGGCGTCTTACCCGCTGAGCCACCACGCCCCTATTGTAGATAGGTATTGTAGATATTGTAGATAGGTATTGTAGATATTGTTGTAGAGATGGGCGGTGATAAATTCGAATAATAAACAAACAAACAAACAAACAAACAAACAAATAATCAGCTTAACAAAGGTGTTCAATTTAATTGAGCACTTGGAGTTTCCTCAAATGAATGAGCAGACATTGGGGATAAGATTGCTTCTGGAATAAACTCAATCATTCTTATACTCCAGGAATGATTTTAGGAGCAGAAGAGTTTCTTCCCATTTAGACAAAATTGGAACCCTAACAAGTATTAGTCCCCCCCCCAATATGATGAATTGCACATACCATGCAACCTATATTATTTATTAGAAATAAATGCAGTGGCTTTTCCAAAACATGTAGGGTAAGAAGGAATAAAATGATTGCTTTCCAAAATGGTAGTCTTCAATCATTTTCTCCAAATATTTTATAGATGAACCCTTACAGATTTTCTTTGCTGCCTTTTGAAATATTAAAACATCAATATTTTAAATGCTGTTATCAGCTTTATTTGAAACTGGCATGCTAATTTTGAAGAGGCATACAGGGCTCTATCACAGTTTGAATACATCCTTCTTGAATTTGTTTTAAAGGGTGCTAAAACATGTAATTAGTAAAGGCTAGTAAAATCATTTCCCTTTATTGTATCACAAATAATTGCCTCTTAACAATTTAAATTTCTTTACAAAGGAAGATAAAGTAGAAGTTTCCAGGTTTGAAAAAGGGATGCTTGAGGAATTCAATCTTTCTGAATTCTGATATGAACTGACCTTGTTATCTTACAGATCAGAATGCAGAATGGGTGAAATACCACTTTTTTTAAAAAAAAAATTGGGTTGTTCTGGATTTCATGATTCAGTTCTGTTTTAAAACATTTCAACCTGCATATAATAATGCACACCAGCTAAAATATGTTTTGAAATCTCTTCTTCCATTTTCTAATGAAAAATACATTAAAATATGTATGTATGTTCATCTAGGTTTTTTTAATGGAACTCATAAATTAATAAGAAATAAGATGAAACTGATTTATTAATGAGCATGTGACAAACTGGCACAGACTAGAAATAAGTTGTAGTAGAAAGTAAAGTGATAGAAAGAAAAAAGGAACTTAAGATAAAAACTGAACAGATTCACTCTTCTGTAATCAAAGGAGGAAGGCCAATTTTGGCGCTCTCTCTTCCCTCCCCCGTAACCCAAATGAGTGGCTTTTTGTGACCTCAAAACTTCCCAGTATTAGCTTAAAAACTGATATGATGAAGTCTAGACGGGGTGGAATGGGAATAGCTTTGAAAGCAAAAGATTGTCAAGCATATTCCATATTCCTAGTCACAGTCCCCAAAGAGCAATCACATATTGACTAAATATACCTCAATACATATATATACATATTGACTAAATATCTACATATTGATATTGACTAAATATATACTGATATATATATATTGATATTGACTAAATATATACGTATTGACTAAATATACCTCAAGGAGATATAATGGTTTCCCTCCTATTGATTCCAAGGGGAACAGAATTACTTGGTGGGAAAAAAAATCCAGGAAGAAGAGATGAAAGAAATTGGTGAAATGAAATATGTTGCAGCTTTAAGTGCCTTGATGAAGAAATAATGCAGACAACATTTCAGCTTCCACTAATATTTTATGATTTACAGTATGTTTTACTTCAGTTACATTTTTAATTTGTGTATATATTTCATTGCTTTGTGTCAGCCACTTTGAGAGTTCTTTTTGGGTGGAAATGGAGAATGTCAATAACAATAATAATGATATAAAATCCGATGTCTTATTTATCCTGGAAGAAATAATGCCAATAGGGGGAACATTCATTGTGGAAAAAAATGAATATGATCCATCCAAAGATACAGGCTCTTATGGAAGAATTCTAAATGTCTTTATTCAAAAGCAAAGGCCTCTCTAGCTATTGTCTTTAGAACTACAATATTTGAATGCATTAACAAAGGCTGCAATCTATACTCATATTCCCTGATCTTCTCATCTTGTCTTACATCTCCATTCAATATTTCAAGAAGTAAAATAAACAAAAGAAGAGATAGTGGGCAACCTTGTCTTGTTCCTTTTTGTATCTCACACGGTTTAGTTAAATCTCCATTAACAATTATTTGTGCTGTCTGTGACATATAAATCGATTTCACCCATTTTGTAAAATTCTCTCCAAAATTCATATCTTCCAAAAGACAGTCCAATTCAAATTGTCAAAAGCCTTCTCTGCATCTAAAAAGATCAATGAGGCTTGTTTTTCATTATGTTGTTCCAAATATTCCAAAATATCCAACACTGTTTCAGATATAAACTGTTGCTTCTCATCCTTTAAAGAAATAAGTGAGGCACAGCTGCACGCAATACATTTAGAATAAGATATAGCATGGGGGGCGTGGTGGCTCAGCGGGTAAGACGCCAGGCTTGTCAATTGGAAGATCGCAAGTTCAGAGGTTCGAATCCCTAGCCCTGTGTGACGGAGTGAGCTCCTGCACTCGCCCCAGCTCTTGCCAACCTAGCAATTCAAAAGCATGCAAATGCTAGTAGATGAATAGGTACCACTTCGGTGGGTAGGTAACAGTGTTCCGTGTGCGTCATGCCGGCCACATGACCGCGGAAGTGTCTTCGGACAATGCTGGCTCTTCGGCTAACAAACTGAGATGAGCACTGGCCCCTAGAGTCGGACATGACTGCACAAATGTGCGGGGAGAACCTTTACCTTTACTGTATAGCATGTCCATCAATGCCACTGGTATAGCTGATGGAAAAAAATGAGCATAATACAGTGGATTTTAATTACCTAACCTGAGCAAAAGCATACTTTTATCTTGTTGTAAGAACAAGAACACATTTCATTTATGGAGCTTTAACATTTCAATTCCTTTACATCCTTTTGATCAGCACAAATGTTGCATTTAATTATGACAGGTGGAAGGCATTGAATTTCCTGATGTGCTAAAACAAATTCTCTTATATATTTTTATAGCGAAGCCTTCCCTCTGTCTGCAATAATTGCTAACTTAATTTTTTAATATAAATTTTATTAAAAGTTTTAAAAAGAAGATAAAAACTAACAAAAACTAATATAAAGTAAAGAAAGACAAGAAAGGAAAAAAGAAAGACAGAAGACAAAAGTACAAAAAAAAAGTATGAAAAGAAATATAAAGAAGAAGCTTCCGATTTTCTTTGCAGCAAGTACAAGTATGATTACAAAATCATCTCTTACTCTGTGGTTACAAAAAGAAAAGCTCTCTTTTTTCTATTATCTAGGGTTTTTTTTCCTAGTCATCAAAACCAGAAATCATCAGTTCATTTTTTTCTGTTTCATGCAAAAAGTTTATAAGGGGTTGGAATGATTACTAACTTAAGATGACTTAAGATACTCATGGAAGCATTTAAAGCACACCCATTTAGGAAGGATATGTATACCTCCTATGGATATGCACATACAAACTCAGCAAGAGTTGTAAACATCCAAGTATTTGTTAAAGTTATTTGGTAAAAGTTATTCTATGCAGAATTAAACGCATGGCATTTTCTTCACTGAATCTGGCCTGAAAGTGGAAAGTTACAAGTCCCCCTGTTGCAAGCACGTATTCGCAAACAACAGGTGCCCTTGTAGTCTAAACAACCTCTTATCAGCGTTTTTCCCAGGGGAACCGAAAAAGTATCTTGAGGGAAAGCCAACGCGCCACACTGCCATCGTGTGACGGTTTATAGTAAGTACAATTGCTACCAAAATGCTAGGCTGAAAGAGAACCAATCAAATCTCTGAACCATGGTATATTTCAGCTATGAACCATGGGTATTCATTCTCACTTATGTTCTCACTTATGTTCTTCCTATGCTTTCTTTATGTAGACTGCTATCTACATGTACTTGTATCTGAACTGTAACTATGCCTGGTCTTTGCACAGACCATGATGTTTTTCTTTCCTCACTTCTGGTGATGGAACTCTGCTTATGCTTTGATTTTTCCTTTTTGCAATAATGCAAAAAATAATGCAAAAAAGGAGCCGTGAGTCCAGAAGAACCCCCAAATTACGCACTTGGTCTGAATGGGGTAGTGCAACCCCATCCAGAACTAGAGATGACAACTTCCTGGATCCACGGGAGCCATCAATCCACAGCCACTCCGTCTTACCAGGCACTATACATCCATTATTGCCTTATGCTATCAATAAAGATATTGTTAGCCTTACAACACGTTGTTTGGATTACTTCAAGCCTGAAAAACCCCAAAAGGTCACCATCACCTAATAGTATTCTCAAGACTGGTGTTTATAATTAACTCGGATTTCCCATCACGGCAACCTTACAGTGATTCTGGAATGAGACTTGTGGGGGCAGACAGGGATCCCCTTGATTAATTTGTGGGAGGGCTAAGATTTTGTAGGAGGACACCAAGGAAGCCACTGCCCAACTCACTTATGGGTGATTATGTAGGGAATAACTAGAGTTTGGGGAGAGCGGGTGAGAAAGGTCTATCTGAATTTGGTTTCAGTTGCATCCTCATGGCTGCAATGCCATCATTTTGATTATAATTCTGACAATACACAAAGCAACAATGAACGTTTCATGATCTGACAATTCAGTTAAGCCAACTCTGAGGAATAGGGATTACTACCCTCGTTTTACTCTTTTAGCACTATATAAGACTGAACCAGCATTCAGCTGAAGGAAGTTTAAATAATCACCACAACCACAATGAAAGAGAAAAAGAATGTCATTAAACTGCAGCCATTCCTCTTTCCTTAGAGAGACATTCCAGTTCTTAAGAGTCATATTTTGGACAAACTCAAAGAAGATAGTGGTTGGTCCTGTCTATTCATCCAAGTCCAAGAAAGGTTTTTGAATTTAAAAACAAACAAAATGGTGATTTATTCACCTCTACTTTCCAAATTCCAAAGCCATTTTTAAACTTGTTCCTAGTGAATCAGTGACAAAGATGTAAACAGAATCTTGCTTGTCAAGAACACAGTTCCTTGTTGTCATGATGTGCTATTTAAATGGAAAGTCCAGAATTGGGGGAACAAGGTTTAAGCATACAAACTTACAAACAACTTGGTTTGACTCCATGCAATGGCACACTTTTATACAGTAATTCACATTCATCTATTTACAAGGTGGATTGTATGGATTTGGATTATGGATTTGGATTAAGGATCCACAATAGTGTATTGCGGAGCTTTCCAAACTGTGTGTCGCGACACAAAAGTGTGTCGCCACACACAGTCTGGTGTGTCGCCACACAACCCGGAAGCGCTGATCATCATCAGCACTTCCGGGTTTTCCCGCGGCGACACACCAACTGCAGCGCGCAAAACTCAAAAGCGGCAGCAGGGCTTCCGGGTTTTTGCGCGCTGCCACAAGGACGGCACTTCCGGGTTTTCCCGCGGCGACACACCAATGCCGGTTGGTGTGTCGCCGCGGGAAAAACTTTGGAAAGCCCTGGTGTATTGTATGGATTTTGGTCATTATTATTTAAAGCAGGTGAAGGTTTGCTCTTCTGAATTTCTGTCCCCCCCTTTGGAAGCGTTCTGAAGAAGCAGCATGGGCGTCCACAGTGACATTAGGATTCGTTTATATTCCTTCCGAAAATTTTGGTTCAGAAGTCCATAGATTATTGCATTAAGGCAACTGTTGAAGTAGGCCATGAAGTAGCTCACCACAAACAACCACTCAGGAACTTTGGGTGCTATTTTTGAAGGATTAATTGCCACAGCCAGACCTATGAAGTTCAAAGGTGCCCAGCAAAAGGCAAAGATCACAAAGACAACAAACATGGTGAGAAAGTTTCGGAAGTCACTTGGTTTTAGCCTCAGCTTCAGTTCTGATTTGACTTTCTTCTTTACTCGTATCACCAGAATCCAGATCCGCAAGTAGCAGAAGCTCACGATGGTGATTGGCAGAATGAAGTGGATGACGACAACAGCAATGGTGTAAGAGGAGCTGGCTGTTTGAGTGAACGTGCATGAATAGATCCTTTGATCGTACTTGAGAGAGCCAACAAAAAAGTTTGGTACAGTTGCGACCACTGTCAGAATCCAGATAAGACAGACATAGAGCATTGTGTTCCACCAACTATACACTTTATTGTATGCACAACTGTGGCATATGTAGCAGTATCGGTTTACTGCAATGGCGGTGATGTTGAAGATGGAACCTATAACACTCAATCCCATAACAAAGCCACTTGCTTTGCAGTGTGTTTCCCCCAGTGACCAGCCATTGTGAAAAAGGGCAACAAGGACTAACGGATAAGGGTACAAGGCCACTACTAAGTCTGCCAGTGCCAGGCTAACCACAAACACATTGCCTGAAAAAGAAAAAAGAGAGAGGAACAAAGTCAAGAGTTATGTACTGGATATCCAAAAATGAGAAACTCTTTCAGATGTGAACAACAAATTTCAAGACTATATGCATGCTTCAATTAAAAAGAAATCCCTCTAGAACAGAGCTTTCCAAACCTTTCATGTTGGTGACACACTTTTTAAACATGCATCATTTCGTGACACACTCTTACAGCTGGGCACAAGGCAGGCACTAAGACCGGCACAGAATCACAGCAGGTTTGGAGGCAGCCAGGCACAAGGCAGGCACTAGGACCTGCGTGGAATCCTGGCAGGGCAGGATTGGAGGCTGCAAGGCACAAGGCAGGCACTAGGACCTGCGCGGAATCAGCAGGTTTGGAGGCAGGCAGGCACAAGGCAGGCACTAGGACCTGCGCAGAATCCTGGCAGGGCTCGGAGGCAGCAGCAGCAGCAGCAGCGACACACCCAGACACTGCAGCTGACACACTAACGTGTCCCGACACACAGTTTGGAAAGCTCTGCTCTAGAACTTGGCACCTAAAAAGCTGAATGTTGGGATCTGTACATATATTTATTATTTCTATTACTTCTTGATTTAAGACATAGGGCTGGATTCAAAGTTCTTAGTAAAGAACATTCAGCTCACGCTTTTCCAGGAGGTGGATGAAGGAGACCTAGGTTTATATCTTTTTTTTTAGTAAATTTTATTAGATTTCAAGAAAAGAATAAAAACTACAAAAAAAAAAACTACAAAGAAAGAAAAAAAACTAAAAAAGTGCAGAAACACAAGAGAATTTTGTATAGGTTATAATAAATGGAAGACTAAGGAAATAGTCCTTAGATGAAACAGATTATCTGGACCCCTTTCCGTCAGGTTTCAGGCCCGATTTCCGTGATGGGAAATCCGAGTTAATTATAAACACCAGTCTTGAGAATACTTGGATGTTTACAACTCTTGCTGAGTTTGTATGTGCAAGGATTTCTCTGCCATATCCAACACAGGATCATAGATTGATAGCCTCTTGGGGGTTTAGACTATCTGTGGGCTTATTTACAAGGCTGCATTAGTATTTTTATTCTATTCATTTTTAGAAGACTTATATAGCTGTCCCTATTGTAATCACAATCCTGGGCAGCTCACAAAACAGTAAACACCCCCCCCCCATCAGAATAAAAACTCAATAAAAAAACTCATGGTGCCCTAGGGCAGCACTCTCCCACACACCCACACACCATCTTGCTCAACATATCCAAAGAAACTGAGTTTGTACTGAGTAACTCAGACTGTTGACCACAGCCAACACACCCACTTAGTAACTAGCAGATTAATCTGGCCTTCCCCAACTTGGTGCCCTCAGTTGTGCTGGATGGGAATTGTAGTTCTAACTGCTCTGGAGGCCTGGATGAGCCCTCTGCAATAATGACACTTCCCTATCCATAAATCCTCCAAACGTCCTGCGGATCAGAAAATCTCTTTTCCTACCTTCATTCTTCCCCTTCTCTTGAAAGAGAAATATGAACTGCTGCCCTCACACATAAAGTTGCTCAGTTATTGTCTCCCTAGCTGATCTTTCCATTCTGTATTAATAAAGGAGATTAAAATGACTCTCTGTTGCCATCTTGTGCTCATTAAAAAAGAACAAACAGCACACCAGGATTTTTTTTTTACCCCCTCTTTGTTAACTATCTGTGTTAACTTCTACAATCTTTTTTGTCTTTACAGGCATAGATGAAACAAATAATATTTTTTAAAAGAACAAAAGCAAAATACATTGATTCTACAGTAGGATTCCTGTTGCTTTCAGATGGAAAAACAAGCCATTGTTTAATCTCAAAAGGTTGCAGCTTCTTTTTTGAAAAGAATACTGAGAGCATGGATGGAAAAGGCATTAACTATGTTACATTTTGTCGAAGGCTTTCACGGCCAGAGTTCGATGGTTGTTGTGGGTCTTCCGGGCTGTGTGGCCGTGTTCTGGAGGTTGTGGTTCCTAACGTTTCGCCAGCATCTGTGGCCAGCATCTTCAGAGGGCAGGAGCACAGACAGAAGCGCTCTTAGCACAGAAAGAGCGCTTCTGTCTGTGCTCCTGCCCTCTGAAGATGCTGGCCACAGATGCTGGCGAAACGTTAGGAACCACAACCTCCAGAACACGGCCACACAGCCCGGAAGACCCACAACAACCATCTATGCTACATTTGTGTGATCATAAATAGACAGTGCTAGGTATTCCTTATCCAACAGTAAGGGCTTCAGTTTGCTTCCTCTCTTGTTTCTTAATCACACCATTCAGGGTTATATTCATTGAAGGGCTGTAAATGGGTTCCAGGTAGGATATTATTAGTGACAATCAATGGGCTGAGAAATCTATATTCAAATTGATTCAAGCTTTTCATAGGCAGAGAATCTTTGATGTGAAAGAGACAGAGAGCAATCCAAGCTAGGTTCTTTCAGAATTTATGTGAATTCAGAGAATCATTGGGTTGAAATGTACTTATAGATCATCTAGTCCAGTGTTTCTCAACCTTGGCAACTTTAAGAAGTGTGGACTTCAACTCCCTGAATTCCCCAGCCAGCCATAGCCACTCCTTCCTCCCATATGCTCAGATTTTATTTTATTTTTTGCAAAACACCACACAAAGTTCCAAAATTGCATGTCGAAAAATGGGAAGGTGGTAGCAGGAAAGACCCCACAAGGGAAAGACCAATGGCAACTCAAGGGCAAGGACACTGATTACATAACTGACTGCACTCTCTGGTTGGTCAGCTGGAGGGAGAATATTGATTGGTGTTCCCTGTACATTTTCTTAGTATCAAAGTTGGCCAAAGTGAAGATGATCACGGGTCCTATCCAGATTGCTGTATGAGGGACAGAAATGATGGTTGTGTGGAAGTGCTCATGATTAGATTCCTTGGGGGCACCATGGTCTTGGAACTTAGCATTCTACTGACTTTTGTTGTTGTTCAGTCGTTTAGTCGTGTCCGACTCTTCGTGACCTCATGGACCATAGCACGCCAGGCCTTCCTGTCCTCCACTGTCTCCCAGAGTTTACTCAAATTCATGTTCATTACATTGGTGATGCTATCTAACCATCTCATCCTCTGCCGTCCCCTTCTCCTTTTGCCTTCAGTCTTTCCCAGCATCAGGGTCTTTTCCAGTATAACGACCAAGTAGCAACAGTAAGAACAGAGCACGGAACAACGGACTGGTTTAAGATTGGGAAAGGAGTACGGCAGGGCTGTATACTCTCACCCTACCTATTCAACCTGTACGCAGAACACATCATGCGACATGCTGGGCTTGAGGAATCCAAGGCTGGAGTTAAAATCGCTGGAAGAAACATTAACAATCTCAGATATGCAGATGATACCACTTTGATGGCTGAAAGCGAGGAGGAGTTGAGGAGCCTTATGACGAAGGTGAAAGAAGAAAGTGCAAAAGCTGGGTTGCAGTTAAACCTCAAAAAAACCAAGATTATGGCAACCAGCTTGATTGATGACTGGCAAATAGAGGGAGAAAAAGTGGAGGCAGTGACAGACTTTGTATTTCTAGGCGCAAAGTTTACTGCAGACGCTGACTGCAGCCAGGAAATCAGAAGACGTCTACTTCTTGGGAGGAGAGCAATGGCAAATCTTGATAAAATAGTTAAGAGCAGAGACATCACACTGACAACAAAAGTCCGCATAGTTAAAGCAATGGTATTCCCTGTAGTAACCTATGGCTGCGAGAGCTGGACCATAAGGAAGGCTGAGCGAAGGAAGATAGATGCTTTTGAACTGTGGTGTTGGAGGAAAATTCTGAGAGTGCCTTGGACTGCAAGAAGATCAAACCAGTCCATACTCCAGGAAATCAAGCCAGACTGCTCACTTGAGGGAATGATATTAAAGGCAAAACTGAAGTACTTTGGCCACATCATGAGAAGACAGGATACCCTGGAGAAGAAGCTGATGCTAGGAAAAGTGGAAGGCAAAAGGAAGAGGGGCCGACCAAGGGCAAGATGGATGGATGGTATTCTGGAGGTGACGGACTCAACCATTGGGGAGCTGGGGATGGTGACGGCCGACAGAAAGCTCTGGCGTGGACTGGTCCATGAAGTCACGAAGAGTCGGAAACGACTGAACGAATAAACAAACAACAACCTCTCTTCGCATTAGGTGGCCAAAGTATTCTACTGACTACATTTTCATAAATATGGTGACAAGTCTCTACATAATGTGACATCTGCCAAGGTGTCCACAGGATGTCCACTGCTGACTCCGAGAGTCCCATATGCCTTTTATATGTTCTTTCTATAACTTTCTTTCTGAGTCTCTCACTCCCCTCGCTGACATCCCTCTTTCTCTCTTACTCTCTGTTCAGCAGTTAGTACAGACGAACTGGCTTTTGCAAGTTCTCTGAACTTTCTGCTTGCTGAAGGATTCCTAAAATAGACTGAGGGTTGCATGAAATTAGATGATGCATATAATTTTAGGACGGTAAGTTTCTCATTGATAGTCTAGTGTAGTGTTTTCCAACCCTGGCAAATTCCAGATGGATGGATTTCAGCTCACAGAATTTCCCAGCCAACATAGCCACTGCTGAATATTCTGGAGATTTGAAATCCACCCATCTGGAACTTGCCAAGGTTGGGAAACACTGATCTGGTTCCTAGAGTAGATAGACTATGCATCATTGGATGCATTGGTTTCTGAAAGAGTGTGGCTTCTCTATTGCATATTTAATTTCTCCTGCTTTGCCTATTTCTCACCTGCCTTGTGGTACTGACTTGTGTTCCATCCCAGTGAAGCGCATTTCTTACTTTTTCTTAGAAGCTGGCTGTACTGTGATTTTCCAGCCTCTGAATTGGTTTCTGAATTGCCAGATGGGTCCATAGCAACCAAACTGAAACTTCAAAAGCTTTTGAAACTCTAGACCTTTCTCCCCTAGTAAGTACAGGAGGCGTGGATTCAGCCACCATGTGCTTGAAGGGTCAAGTGTCTGTATAAGCCATTGCTGGTCTTCACCATCTGCTCCTATTAGAAAGAGGAATTAGAGCCTACTAGATACATCATGACTAGGGGCGCGGTGGCTCAGTGGTTAAGACGCCAGGCTTGTCAATCGGAAGGTCGCATGTTCGGAGGTTCAAGACCCTAGCTCCATGTGACAGAGTGAGCTCCCGCACTCGCCCCAGCTCTTGCCAACCTAGCAATTCGAAAGCATGCAAATGCAAGTAGATGAATAGGTACCACTTCGGTGGGAAGGTAACAGCGTTCCCCGTGCATCATGCCGGCCACATGACAGCGGAAGCATCTTCGGACAACGCTGGCTCTTCGGCTAACAAATGGAGATGAGCACTGGCCCCTAGAGTCGGACACAACTGTGTGGGGGAACCTTTACCTTTTTAGATACATCATAGATACATCACGATACATGGAGGTTTTGTAGACAGCAAGGAAACAGAGGAGTTAATAGTATGATGGGGTAGCCTTCACCTAAAGCTTGGATGAATCTCTTGAGTGAGCAAGTCTAGCAGAGTGGTGGAATTATAAATTCTCCAGTCTAGATTCCTACATTTCTCCACGCCTACATCACAGAAACCTTGATCTCTTTTTCATGATGATGCACAGGATCCCAGGATTTAAGATTGGATTTTAACAACAATCCCCTCCCCCACAAAACCCCACACCAAACTCCTTACATTCCTTCTCCCATAGCCTCATATCAGTCAGTATTAGTTCAACAGGAATGATGTTGAGGTGGTGGAAGAGAGAATTCCTACCGTTCTTTTCCCCAAATGCATCTGACATGGCTAACTTAAGGAATGGGGAAAACAGGAACAGTTAACCCCGAAGTAAGTTATTTAGATGATACAGTTGACCCAAGCTGTTCTGGGCTGAGTTGTCTGGGTTAGAGTGTTCACACAGCATGCTATCCATCTGACTCAGTTATCCTGCAAACCGGCTTTGTGAGTAGTCCTGCCATAAATACTGTGAAGCTATATACCTACAGCAGAGCTTTCCAGACTTTTCATGTTGGTGACACACTTTTTAAACATGCATCATTTCGCGACACACTCTTACAGCAGGGCATCATTTCGCGACACACTCTTACAGCAGGGCATCATTTCGCGACACACTCTTACAGCAGGGCACAAGGCAGGCACTAGGACCTGCATGGAATCCTGGCAGGGCAGGTTTGGAGGCAGCCGGGCACAAGGCAGGCACTAGGACCTGCGTGGAATCCTGGCAGGGCAGGTTTGGAGGCAGCCGGGCACAAGGCAGGCACTAGGACCTGCGTGGAATCCTGGCAGGGCAGGTTTGGAGGCAGCCGGGCACAAGGCAGGCACTAGGACCTGCGCGGAATCCTGGCAGGGCAGGTTTGGAGGCAGCCAGGCACAAGGACCTGCGTGGAATCCTGGCAGGGCTCGGAGGCAGCAGCAGCCGCGACACACCCAGACACTGTAGCCGACACACTAACGTGTTGCGATACACAGTTTGGAAAGCTCTGGATTAAACTCTCTTGAAAATCTCTGAACATTTCTAGCATCTGTTATTTCTCATTAAAAACAATTCATGCAACCACTAATTGAATTAATATTATCCTTTTGAGCTTAGGGCCTTTTTTTGCTTCCTCCATGTTTAAAGAAATTCACACAATTGCTAATTGCTAATCTATTTTGGCCCAGCCTTTCAGACTGCAGAGGTAGTCTCTGAAGTGTGGTTTCCACGATGTGTTTTTAATTTAACTGAATTAATTACTTCATCATTTTTGTAGGCTGATCTATCTCATTCATTGTGTTAACAGAACACGCTTACCCAGTTATTGCACCACACGCTATGCTTGGTTGATGGATCAACCTTAGATTTCAGATGATCTTCATGGGATGCATTCCATCAGACTCAACGCAGCCTAACTTAAGTATGGGGCAAGAGTTAAAATCACCCGAAATCCTCCTAGGGTTCCTCCCATCTCTTATTTTATCATTAAAAACCATGTATTACTAACTGACTGCTGAGCTTACTCTCCTTGCTGCCTTCTGCATCTTTAAAAGAGATTCAGAGATGATTCAGAAGATTGTTCATTCCTTATCTATTTCAGTCCAGGATTTCTGTCTTAGAGACTTCTAGCAGAGACAATCCCCGAGTTGTAGTTTTCACGGTACGTTTAATTGAATTGAATTAAGTATTCATATTTGCAAGCTGGCCTATCTCAGTTTCTCCTTTTAGGGCCAATCCTGAACCCACCAGAGCCTTCTCCAAAAGCCATGGGATGCCAGGTTTCATGAATAGCAGAATTGTCTACCTGGAATTAGACCAGAGTTAGAGAATCTTGAGATGTGTCATGGTCTCCGACTCAAAGCTTCTGGGTTTCGTATCGGAGATAATGACATGGAAAGAGTTTACAGGGTAAGGGGCTATGCCGGCATACGTGAGACTGCTGTCTACCAGTGTTGGCGTCAGCGTTGTCTGAAGAACCGGAAGTACCATCTGAGTGGCCGAGCAGGGGGGTGGGATATGGGGCCATATATCAGTGTCTGTTGCGCATGCTTTTGGTCAGTAGCAACTTTCTTTTTGTAATTGTAGTAACTTATAGTAAAACAGTTTTCCACTAGTATGGTGTGAGATTGTTGATTCTAAGCCTGAGTTCTGCAACCGTTACATTAAGTTGCTACTCCCAATTTTTTTTTTCTCTCTACCTGGAAGCATTCCAGAGAGGGAGGGAGTTTGGAAGATGTCTGATGACAAATTGCAGGGTGCCGTGGGAGGAATCCCAGCCGACAGCCAAGATGCAGACTTAACAAAAGAGGAGAGTCTGTTTACTCTGGATTTTGTAAAGTCGCTCCAAGAGACAGAGCCCGACTCCTGTGCATCAGGAGAAATGCAGCACCCAGACAGGCGAGCTGCGAGGCCACAGAGAACAACCAGTAGCGAGGAAGGAGTGGATTCCACGCCACAGACCGTGAGGGAATTTGATGCACGCCTCCGGGCAATGGAGGTAATGCTCCAGGATTTATCTCTGTCAATGTCTCAGGGGAGAACTGAGGCATTTGAGTGTGGGGATCCCAGGCCATCCTAGTCCTCCTATCAGTAAAGTCAATAATAGATTATACCCTTTGCATACAAATGTTCCCAAACTGAACCGTGTGTGTGTGTGTGTGTGTGTGTGTAGAACCTCTACTAATGACTTGAAGAACCAAGGCTAATAGAGGAACCGTAGTTGAGCAATGACAATAGAAGGAAGCTTTAAATGTCCAACATTATCCTAACCCTCTTATGCATATTTGGTCTATAGAAGAGGCCCAGTGCAATAGCATAGTTATACGTTACCTCTGTTGACTCCCTTTCATAAGTGTTTGTGGTAGACAGGCAGGTCTGGGGAATCTCCATTTTAAGTTCCACCAACTCCCTTTTCCATAAATCTCAACCCAAAGAGAGACCCCCCCCAAAATAGAGACTTTTTGTCGGGAAGGTGGTTTCAGATGGCATACAATGAATTGTCCTTATTCTTATACCATCCAAGGGCAGCCTCAAAGTATATAATATCTATGGCTGTTGTGGGTCTTCCGGGCTGTGTGGCCGTGTTCTGGAAGTTGTGGTTCCTAACGTTTCGCCAGCATCTGTGGCCAGCATCTTCTCAGAGATTTTGCTTCTATCTGTGCTCCTGCCCTCTGAAGATGCTGGCCACAGATGCTGGCGAAACATTAGGAACCACAACTTCCAGAACACGGCCACACAGCCCGGAAGACCCACAACAGCCATCGAACTCCGGCCGTGAAAGCCTTCGACAATACATTATATAATATCTATCAAGCTTTATCACCCAATACCTTGGGGAAAAGTCTGATGGCTAGGAATGACTGGGAGGCAATTGAGACCAAAAAGGGATCAGCAATAAAAGCAACGCATTTCATGCTGGTATAATTTTCTGCCAACTCGAAGACCGGGTATGCTTCTTGTCTGGACTACCTCAAAGGGCTGACAATGGCTACCATCTAAGCAATTGTAGTGCATGGGTCTGGAGCAAATAGACTGTCCAACTTTTCAGAGATTATTTATCTCAAGGACTTTTTTTACCTGCCTTGTAGATTTTCTCTGAATCTCAGTCTGGAGGAGAGTAATTGGGGAGATGTCCCTCATATTTCTCAGGAGATCCTTTGGGATTTTGCCCATCCTGCTCCCAATTGTTCATCTCCATACTATAACAGCTTGATACCAAGACATCAGCTCTACTCTATCAGAAAACGATAGGACAGGATACATGGATGGTGTCCAGACCGTGTTATATCTTCAAAACAATAACAACTGCTAACTGTTTTTGGATTAGCTTGAATGCTGGCTTTGTTGTTCTACTGTTAGCAAAAGATGCCTTTAGTTTATCAGCTGTGCTGACCCTTCCAGGTGCCATAATGTTTTCTCAAAGACTGTAAATCAAATAGCATTAACAAAAGAAGCTGGAAAGGTAGCCAAGATGTGCAACTTATTAAGGCTCCAACAGGCAATTTTGTTGAGGTGCATACTGTATGTCAAAAGTGGGTAGGACCAGGCTCACTTTAACTGGAGGGTCCAGAGGTATGTGTGTTTATGTTGTGTGTGCGTGAAATGAGCATCCATCTTGCCCCTTGAGAGAGGGGTCAAGGAATCCATTTATGCCAACTTGGAAAATCCTTCCTTGAATAGAGGTGGGGGCCTCAGGCACAATCTCTCCCCCATCTTCCTCCCTGCTTTGTCTTCTGTGCCAGCAGAAGCTCAGCAGCAGCAGGGTAATCTTAACGATGCTCCTTTAGATGATAAAGGGACTTAGAAATAAACATCTCAAAATAACCATGACCTAGCCCCAGGTGCAAGGTCACACAGCCACCCTAGAAACATATTTAAGGATTCCCTTACTAACTTTACTCAGACTGAAGAAGCTCCTTGGATAAGGAGTGAAACGTTTCTACTGAGAAAATAGAAATCCAGTTGACATGATTCAAGCCACAGATCTTGCCCCTTCAAAATAATGAAGCCTTGCAAAATGCAGAGTTGGGCCCCACCAACTCTGGGGGCACTGAAAGGAATGTTGGAAGGCTGCTAAATCAAAACCACTTTCCAACAGCCCACCAAGAGTCCCCTATTCGGGGAGATGGGCGGGGATACATTTAAATAATAAAATAAATAAATTTTCAGATTCCAGTTCCTGGTGCTCAGTATCAGGGACAGGATAAATATTATGTTGGTGCACCATCCATCACTTTGTTCAACAGCATAGCTTTCTGAGTTGATGAATGCAGTCTTGGAGTTAAGGACTGCCTTGGCTGGCATGATTCAAGATTTCACAAACTCTATCAAATTTAATCAAGTTCTATCAAAGTTAATCAAGCAGGACACATAGAATGTGAAATGGGAACCCAACTCGCAGCAGGAATCCCATATGCACCTTTTTCTTGTCAGCTTCCCTTCATCACAGATGCTGCTATTTTTTTTTAATAAATACACATTGGTGATTTTAAAGACTTAGAAGTTAGGAGAGAATGGATAGGGTGGGGAAAGTAACTTATGAAAAAAGTTGATAACACTTTTTGTACTGAGATTGTTGCTATGGGCATAACTATTTTATGTTCTAACCGTATTTACTTTCCCTTTATCTCACTAAGTGCAGTCTCTGACACTTCTATCAATACCCACATGTGGTTCTCATTCCCCAAAGGGTCATGAGTTCGTGAGCTAGCAGAATATATGAGTCAGGGAGCCATTGGATGAGCATAGATGGCAGTCCATTTTGAGGGCTTTTGTTGTGTTCCAACAAAATGCAAACTTTATATCACATCGCAATGGAATGCCCCCTCAGAAGGTTCCCTGGCTCCCTGCAAGAACTACATCATCTTGAGGGCACTGCTGCCCAATGGCTAAATGATCTAGATACCCGGCCATAGGTTTAGCTACTCTAGTAATTACTCACACATCATTTAATTTTATTTATAATCCCATTTAGTATTCACAGTGTGTGTTTTTAAAACAACCGATCGTTTCAACGTTTTACATTTTATACATATTTATATATTGTTCTGTGAATTTGTAAACAATAATGCTGTATTCTGCTATGCCATACGAAATAAATAAAAGTAGAGAAGAAATATTCAGGGCTTTTCAAAGCTGTCCAAGTGTGTTCCAGTTCAGTGAAGTTATGGCTGAATCACCCCACTGAAGCAGATTTGTAAAGTGAACGACAAACTGCTCTGAAGTAGTACATCCAAGGGCTTCACCGGTTCAGTGGCTTTTCTGCAGCATCTGGGGTTGTTATACATCCATGGGTATAGCTGGCCAATGAGATTCATGCCTACCAAAACTTCGTAAGCCTGCTTTGGACATCGTTCATTTTCTCAGCTCTCAACTACAGTAGTTCTGCAAACAGAGCTGAAAGCGAGTCACTCTCATTTCAAGTCTCAACCAGATTCAAGAGCTATGCCCCTGAAAACTCATCCACTTAATCCCTACATACAAACGACCAGCCACAAGTGTTAACTTTGAGAATGATACATTTCCTGCCAACACAACGAGGAGTACAGCTCAGCTTTCAGCACTCTGAATGTGGGATCAAGACTGATGAGTCCAGTATCTAACCTTGGGTCAAATGCTGTTTTTTAATTTAAAAAACCCCTATGATTGGGGCAGGTTTAAGTCTCTCAACCATGAATGTATGGGAATTGCTGGCCTAAACATTCACTTTTAAAAAGGAATGGTGATGCCAAGCCTATGGATGCCATTTTTTTCTGTGCCACCCTTTCTTTATTGCTTACTACCTCTATGTCTTTATATTTCACTGTGTTAGCCTGAGGCTGTTGCTCTGCTAATTAACTTATCCAGAGTGTGACCAGCAAGCTACAACCTTGACTGAACTCTGCCAACGATAACAGGTTCTTCCTGGGAGGGTCAAAGTTTGCCAACCTAGCTCTCCTCCCACCCGAAAATCCGGGATCAGAAGCAGCAAAGCACACTACCTCATTAGGGCAAGTCAATGTTCATTCTTCAGGGTTGTGCAAAGGCTAGTCCTCCAGAAAAATAAGTAGGAATCATACAAGCTTACAACTTTTTTTAAAAAAATAAGCATTAAAAAAAACAGAGCAGGACACAAACAGCATGGGCTCTTTGACGGACAAGTTGGTGTTGTTGTGTTGTTCTCTTTGCCTTAAATATGGGCAGGCAGGGACATTTTTAAATGCACTGTGGTGAAACCCTTATAGGTGGCTAGCTGAAGTTTAACAGGATTGAGGTTTTCTAGAGCAGGGTTCCTCAACCTCAGCCATTTTAAGATGTGTGGACTTCAACTCCCAGAATACTCCAGCCTGCTGGCTGGAGTATTCTGGGAGTTGAAGTCCACACATCTTAAAATGGCTGAGGTTGAGGAACCCTGCTCTAGAGGACATTATCTTTTTCTGAACTGAATCTCAAATTGGCTTGAATCAAATTAGTTTGACCCGGAACCTTGAATCAAAAACTCAAATTGAACCATGCCTTCTTTGAAATTCAAATTTCTGGTTTGAACTAAACCAGGGTTGATTTCCACAGGCCTGGAAAGTTTATTTCTCTGCCCTTATTTCATCTACATGACACCAATTTTCAAAACTATTTCATTTTCACATGGTAAGGGTTCTGGTTAATTCGGGGACCATGCTAGAGCTTTTGGGAACCAATTTGCACTGCATATTGTGTTTCTGCATTAAGTTCCCACATTGTTAACGGAATCAGATACAGGAGCAGCTAGAACACCATATGGTCCTATTGCTTTGAATACCTTTCAAATTGAAGATATGGATAAAAGTTTTGGGAGTCATGAGGGCCACCATCTATTTCCTAGAACCTTCCCCACTGTGGCTTTCAAAATCTGCTAGGGTAGAACCCTAGATCTAGAGTAGATCCTGAGTATCTGGATCTTGGTGATAAATGCTTCAAGGGAACCCTTGTCATTAAGGAGATTGTGCTTAGGCCTATACAGAAAAAATTAGGCTCTTCAATCTTTGTTAACTTGTGTCTATCCTTCACTTTCCAGCAAATTCTGCATCTTATCCCAACCTCTCATAACTTGGTTGTTGCAGAATACATGGGTTATTTGCTGCCATTTCAATCTTGGTTCAGAGCTGAGTTAAGATAGAAACAGTCTTGGTTATCCTAATGGATGATGTACATCAAAGAACTCAGAGAAGAACTGTGATATTCTTTGTTCTCCTGATCTCTTAGGGGCATGGTGGCTCAGCGGGTAAGACGCCAGGCTTGTCGATCGGAAGATCGCAAGTTCGGAGGTTCGAATCCCTAGTCCTGTGTGACGGAGTGAGCTCCCGCACTCCCCCCAGCTCTTGCCAACCTAGCGATTCGAAAGCATGCAAATGCAAGTAGATAAATAGGTACCACTTCGGTGGGAAGGTAACAGCATTCCGCGCACGTCATGCTGGCCACATGACTGTGGAAGTGTCTTTGGACAACGCTGGCTCTTCGGCTAACAAACGGAGATGAGCACCAGACCCTAGAGTCGGACACGACTGCACAAATGTGCGGGGGGAACCTTTACCCTTTACCTACCTGGATCTCTTAGCAGCTTTCACCAGTCATTCATAGTATTGTATATTTCAAGGTCATTGCCTAGGGAGTTTCTTTAGTTCTTTAAAAGAGGTAAAGGTTTTCCCCTGCACAGCCGTGTCTGACTCTAGGGGCCAGTGCTCATCTCTTGTAGGTTGTAGTCCACACCTCTTAAAGTTGCCAAGGTTGAGAAACACTACTCTGAAAAGAAAGAGGTGGTGTGGTTACTGTGTGTCTCCACATTACACACAGGGGAACTGTCCACGTCTCCGGTGCTGAAAAGAGCACTGGTTCCTCTATATTCCAGCCCTCTGAGATTAAAATGTTCTAGAGAGGGAGAATTTTGCAAACAGTGCTGAATGTGAACCATTTTAAGTTCCAACCAGGATTCCTCCTATGCTTCATCCACTTAATCCCACCATTCACAAAACAAGACACTTTTTGAAAAGTGCAATCCAAGAATTACAAATGAAAGGTTCCTCTTCTTTCATACAACAGTCCTTTCAGCAACAGATAGAACTCCCTGCCTTCTAGCTCTAAAGGAAAGTGAAATCAAGATCATCCCAGCAAAGCAAACAAATTAAACCATAGTTCAGAATTTGTACTAGCTATGATCCAGGGAAACTAAGCAGGTTTAAAAGTCACTGGTTTTAACCAGAGGGTGAGCACACACTTTTCTCTTCTTGAATTGAAAAAGCTCTCTAATAAACTTAACTGTAAATAACTAGTTTGTTTGCTGTTTCTTCATGCTGAATGCCAAGGAAAGGGATGAGAGATGGTGAGCAACACAGATAAAGGATACTATGAACTTTGTTGATGAAACCAACAGACTGAAGGTTGATTGTTATGTCCCATTAAAATCAATGGGCCTTACATCTGAATGAACAGTCCTGTCTTTAACAATTACATGGGCTGTTGTCCATAACAACTGATATCATAATACATTTGCTACTCCTTATGGTGGCAATTGTCAACGTATGGTCTGTGGAGGACTAGGTGATCTGCTGCAGCCTTCCCCTGTTCACAGGCCAGAGCTCAGCTACCATTTCAGTTGTCTTTGTGCACTGAGAGTCATCTGGTGAGAGTCTGCTTGCTATCACTGCCTCACCACCTTAAAAGGTAAAGGTTCCCCCCGCACATTTGTGCAGTCGTGTCCGACTCTAGGGGCCGGTGCTCATCTCCGTTTGTTAGCCGAAGAGCCAGCGCTGTCCGAAGATGCTTCCACGGTTATGTGGCCGGCATGATGCATGTGGAACACTGTTACCTACCCACCAAAGTGGTACCTATTCATATACTTGCATTTGCATGCTTTCGAATTGCTAGGTTGGCAAGAGCTGGGGCGAGTGCAGGAGCTCACTCTGTCATGTGGGGCTAGGGATTCGAACCTCCGAACTTGCGATCTTCCGATCGACAAGCTTGGCATCTCAGCTCTGTCTCCTCATGTTTCCTGAAAGCCTGATGAAAGCCGACACACCTGTTTGCCTGGACTCTCCAGAATGTTCAGTTAGATGGCAGCATGACAAAGCCATAAAATTTCCTTGGGGAAAGAGGAATGTACAATTGGCCATTATGACACAATTCTCCCATTTCCCAAGAAAAGGGAAGGTGAATTGGGGCATTCCTGAAGATCACCTATTCAAGCCTGTACATATGGAGGCTGCCTGAGTACAAAATGCATGGTGAAGTGAGAGGTGTGCCTTCTGGCTCCCCAAATCTTCCAGAGCCCGGTGTTGGAGTTGAAGACCCTTTATGGACTTTTCGCGGAAAATGGAAAAAATGAACTTGTGATTTATGGGTTTGATGATTAGAAAGGGTAGAATATGGAAAGAAGGGAGCCATGATGTAACCTTAGAGAGAGAGGATAAAATATAAATGCATTTATAACTGTTGTAAAGAAGATAGGAAGCCCTTTCTTCTTTCTTTCTTTCTTTCTTTCTTTCTTTCTTTCTTTCTTTCTTTCTTTCTTTCTTTCTTTCTTTCTTTCTCTTTCTTTCTTTCTTTCTCTCTCTCTCTCTCTCTCTCTCTCTTCTTTTTCTTTAATTTCTTTTCCATTTACTTATCACCTTTCTTTACTTTTTTCTTTAAATTTGTATTGTTTTTACTTTGTAAATTTTTTAAAATAAAAATTAATTAAAAAAACAAAGACTCTGATAAGCAGATGGAGGAGGGAAAGACAGGGAGTAGCAGCATCTTTCTTCAACTCCATCCTGTGTGCAGTTCAAGTTATCCATATACAACCATGCAGCACTAGGTCCATACTTCCAAGGGGTCTGGAGTTCTATGTCAAATTAGCTAATGACATAGCTTATCTGACGGACTGTCTCTAAACAGGTCAAAGTACTTCATTCCAGCTCACATCCTAAGCAAAAAGTTGATACATTCACCAGCGTCCTGTGTTTACCTTGTTGTAAGCATTGGATCCCATAGTTTGCTCATCTGGTGGTGTCATTGAAGGCAGCTGTCAGCCCAGCTATGAAATTAGTACAATTGTCTATCTTTAGGGTGTTAACTCAAGTTCCTGAAAGGGGGTTGCCATTTTACAGCTCCCCTGTCAAAATGCCAGTTATAAACTAGACTTGAGAGCAATCTGTAGGGAATTCTGCTGTTCTCAAAGAGATGCACAATTCACACTGAATGATGGTCATAAACCTCTTGTGACTCCCATTGTACTTGGCAGGCAAGTGACTGGGGGAATTGTAGCATCATGGTGGTAAAAGTGGTACAGTGTTGGCCAGTACTGCATCTGCCCATCGACTGCACAAATGATTCAAATAATCTGTCTGGATCATCACCTAGTTCTGACGCTGAGCCACTTGGTTTTGATGCAGGAGTAAGGCACTAGCAGCTTGTTCAGTAGCCTGAGGTGTTCCAGCAACTGCTTTATGTCAAACGCAAGCCCTATTTGCAGTGAGATCAAGGACCAGATTTGTGTGTCTTTCTCCCACCTGTGTGGGACAAGGTACTTCTCTATTTTAGGTAAAGGTTCCCCCTGCACATTTGTGCAGTCGTGTCCGACTCTAGGGGCCAGTGCTCATCTCCGTTTCTTAGCCTAAGAGCCAGTGTTGTCCTAAGATGCTTCCACGGTCACGTGGCCAGCATGATGCACGCGGAACGCTGTTACCTTCCCACCGAAGTGGTACCTATTCATCTACTTACATTTGCATGCTTTTGAATTGCTAGGTTGGCAAGAGCTGGGGCGAGTGTGGGAGCTCACTCCGTCACGCGGGGCTAGGGATTCGAACCTCCAAACTTGTGATCTTCCGATTGACAAGCCTGGCGTCTTACCCACTGAGCCACCACACCCCCTATTTTAGGTCCCTTGTAATGGAAAGAGACTAGACTGGGTTCAGGCTGTTTGCTCTTCTAACTTTACCTGAACTTTCACACATAGTTACTTTTTCTAAGTACTTTTTCAGCATCATTGTAAGTTCAAACAGTCGTTAAACAGGGCAGTCATTAACCAAGGACTACTTGTACACCATGTTAGATAGAGTTGATGAGATCCTCAAAAGGAAAGAGATGAGAAGTTTAAAGAACAAAAGGCAATGTATGAATGTGGAAGCCAAAATGATTGGCAAGGATAGAAAGGTCTGGAGTGGGACAATGAATGGTGTTGGTGTAAACTAGTTTTCACTCTCTTTCCTTTTTCAATCTCATACCTTTAATTTCTTTTCTTTATTATTTCTTATCCTTTTCTGTGCATTGCATAAGGGTGCTCACTGTGAAAGAGGAAAAGTGCAATAGATATGCATGTATCTCGCGCATGTGGCCTGGTGGCCTCTGAGCATGAACAGAAAGGATAAGAGGTACTCAGTGATGTTGCAACCAGAATCATCTGGAATTTTAAAATGTTCAAGCCAATAGCCAACGTTTGTAGAGGGTAGGGTTTATGAGCAGCTATTAGCTGTGCTAAATAAATGGAGGTTTCATGTCAGAGGCAATATATCAGAACAACTAGTTGTTGGGGTGCAACAACAGGGAAGGTGCGCCCTTCGTGAGTGCTTGTGGCCGGGGAAGGGACCTCCTTGCTTCCTCTGGGAAGCAGGATCCTAAACTTAAGGACACCTTGGTCTGACAAGACCTTCGCTTAGGCTCTTAAGGCGAGGATGAATCTCACCATTTCTGGAGCAGAGATCGTGAGCCTTAGTAAAATTCTTAGAAAACGTTGTGTCCATTTTGGGCACCCCATCCAAAGGTTGGCATTGAAGAAAACACATACTCTTTAAACTGTAAGCTTCCCATTTTGGATTCTAAACATTTCTTTCCTTTCCTTGCAGCAAAGATGCCTGGGTTTCCGTGCCCAGCCTTAACGCCGGTCTCCGAGCCTCGGTTCCCCCTTTGGTGGGGGACTGGCCTCTTGCCTGGAGGAAGCTGAGCCACCAAGCCAAGGAAGACAGAAGCACCTGGCGTGCTTTCCCGCTCCCTCCCTCCCGCCCCCCCCCCACCCCGCTTTTCTTGTCCCGTGGAACTCACAGACACATGATTCGTCCCTTGGGGCGCGCGTGCCTGGCTGCCTCCCCTTTTACCTGCATTCCTGAGCTTGCGGTTCTTGAACACCGAGACGATGACCAGCAGGCTTCCCACCACATCCACTACCGTGGTAAAGATCAGGACGCTGGACAGCGCCGTGACCACCCAGCCCGGCCTCGGGTCTGCCGCTGCCTCCCCGTCTTCCTCCCCGCGCTGGGGGAAGGCGAAGCCCCCTCGCCCTCCCAGCCAGCAGCAGTTCCTCAGAGAGCCATTCTCCAGCATCTCGGAGCAGCCCCACTGCGCTTCCAGAGCGGCTCTGCTCCTCCTGCTCCTCCTGCTGCCCCGTGCCCGCCGCCTCTGCCTCCTCCTGGCATTGGAAGGAGATGCTCCGGAGCGCCTCCTGTCCCGGCTCCGGGCTCGCTCGCCCACAACCGCTACTCCATCGCTCTCCGCCCCGTGAGAGGTTTTAATAGGTTGCAGCTTTCGCCCCGCCCCCGGGCCCGCCTCCCTTTCTCCCTCCAAACAAGAGGCGCGAAAGGAAGAAAAGAAGGCGGGGCTTCAGTCCTGGGGAGGCGGTGAAAAAACGCCCCACTCAATCCCCACCTTCTTCCTTTTGCTGCTGGAAGGGAAAAGAGGGAAAGGAGTCCCGAGCCCCGCCCATTGGAGCTACGCCACGCCTCCTCCGCCCGGGTAGGCGGGGCTTGCAGGATGCCAGAGTACAGTCATTTTCGCGCGCGTGCCTTTCATTCATTGCTCGTGAATGGAGAAGAAAGCAGGCGCGGGACGGGGTTACTGTAAAGGGATGACAGAGGGACACACGTCCACCACTTTGCCCCGAAAGACCTATTGCAAAAATTTGTCTATACTAATAATGGTCTCTTTGCATTTCCTGTATTCCGACGTCCCTCCGCCCCCCGTGTTATTTCTAGAAATGCCCCTCCGCCGCCAGGGAGTTGAGCGCCCCGAGACGAGCGAGAGCACGTGGGAAGACGTCCCTTCTTTCTCCTACGCGGAGCGACATGGGCGTGACTCACCGGATTAGTTGCGTGGAAAGGCGGAGCGGGGAGAAGAAGGGACGGAGGGAAGCGTGGAAGGCTGGCGGGGATGGGTGGAAACATCGCAAAAGCTGCAGGGCGACGGACCACCAGGAAATGGCTAGCAGTGGCCGGTATCTATGTGGGTTTGGAAAACTCATTTGATGCCCTTCCTGATCACAGAAAAGAACGAAGTCAAACAGAAGCTCCCTTCAAAAATACCTGGATTTTGAAATCCCAGTGTAGTCCTTAGACCAGTGTTTCTCAACCTCAGCGACTTTAAGCTGTGTGGACTTCAACTCCCAGAATTCCCCAGCCAGCAGGGCTGGCTGGGGAATTCTGGGAATTGAAGTCCACACAGCTTAAAATCGCTGAGGTTGAGAAACACTGCCTTAGACTGTTGGACTAGGACTGAGGGAATCCAGGTCCGAATCCACCCTCAGCTATAGAAACTCCTCTGGCCGACTGGCTCAGTCGCTCACTTCTCAGTTCAATAACAATTTATTCTAGGAATAAATTGAATAACAATAACAATTTGTTGCCTTGAGCTTCTGGAGGACATGCTGGACGTAAACCTAACAAATAAGTTATGGTATGATCAGGTATGGCTGCAGAGGGGACACGTACCAAACAGAGTTGCTTCTTATATTGCCGTCTTCCTGGACAAAAAAGAAAATAAAAAAAGTTGAGTATTTGAGTAACTCCTAGATAGGACGAGCGAGTGAGACATGGAGATATTCTGCATCTGGAATTCATCCAGTTTTCCTCAGCGGCCTCTGGATGTTTTGGATTCCCATCTGCCGGGTGGCAGAAAGGTGACCACTGTTGCATCATTTGTTGGCATTTAGTGAAGGAAGGCTAGTAAGGAGCTTTTTACAGAACTTAAAGGTCACCGTCCCCCTGGAGAACTTGAAGATGGGACACATTTATCCACCACTTATTTCATGAGCTTTTAAGCTATCTCCCTCTGAGTTAAAATCCTATCACTTACATCAATGATCTTAGCAATTGTAAGGCTTTCACTTTTATATCCACTTATCTGGAAGGAAGTCCCATTATATTCTATGAGATTTGGAGTAGACAGTTCTCCTGCATGCGAGTCGTGTGTAAAGTTTCACGCCAACGCTCAAATTTCTTAAGCCTATGCTTGAAATAATAAAACCATCATCGATGTATTGGCCTGATTTACAAACACTGGTATGACATTTGGGTTTATAGCTTACAAAAGCCTTTTGCCTTTAAGAGAATCATGACAAAAAAGTGAATGCTCATATTTTCTTGCTACTTTTATACGGCATCCACAATCCCTAACCAGTGGTGCCAGTAAAGATAAAAGTTAATGGGAGTTGAAGTTCAACGCAGTGAGATGGGCCCAGATTGCTGATGGCTGCTTTAAGCCACCTCTGCTGTTTTATTTGACTAAAGGGCAAGCAAAACCTTCCATCCATTTTCCATGCACCTGAAATTTCCTCTTGCAGAATTGCAAATGGGAGAAGACTTGGAATGGACATTCTCTTGAATGGAGCCCAGCCCCAAATAATGGAATTGTGCTTTTTAAAAATAAGTCCATAAAACTTCCTTTTTTCACTGCACATGTCATGAGTCGTTGGGAGTTGGGTGGGATATAAATGTAATTTATTCTGGTTGATTGCACAGTCAGCCAGATGTTTAGAATGGATTTGGCATTTTTGTCCACCTATCATATTATTATTAAGGGGCGTGGTGGCTCAGCGGGTAAGATGCCAGGCTTGTCGATCAGAAGATCACAAGTTTGGAGGTTCGAGACCCTAGCCCTGTGTGACGGAGTGAGCTCCCGCACTCGTCCCAGCTCTTGCCAACCTAGCAATTCGAAAGCATGCAAATGCAAGTATTTATTTATTTTATTTGATTAAATTTATATTACCGCCCATCTCCCCTGTCGGGGACCCTGGGCGGTTCACAATAAAACATAGTTACAAAAGATAAATATAGAATTACAATAAATAAATAATATAGAATCCAAGTATAAAAGATGTTAAAAATGGAATGCTGGGAGGCTTCATGGGACCAGCCATCCCCAAGAGGAACTGTTGGCATTTCCCTCCCAGGCAAGACGGCAGAACCAGGTCTTTAAGCCTTTCTGGAAGGTCGGGAGCGAGGAAACCAGCCTCAGCTCCGGGGGTAAGATATTCCAAAGGGCGGGCACAACTGCAGAGAAGGCCCGCCTCCTGGACCCCGCTAGATGGAACTCTTTGGTCGATGGGGTCCGCAGCAAGCCCTCTCTGGCTGATCGGGTGGGACGGGTCGATGTTCTGGGGATGAGACAGTTCCTCAGGTAGCCTGGCCCTATGCCATGTAGGGCTTTAAAGGTGATAACCAACACCTTGAATTGGACCCAGAAGCAAACTGGTACCCAATGCAGCTCGCGCAGCAGAGGTGTCACATGAGCTGATCTTCTGGCCCCAATAACTGTCAGCGCAGCTGCATTCTGGACCAGTTGAAGCTTCCAGAGTAGATGAATAGGTACCACTTTGGTGGGAAGGTAACAGCATTCCACGTGCGTCATGCCGGCCACATGACTGTGGAAGCGTCTTCGGACAACGCTGGCTCTTCGGCTAACAAACGGAGATGAGCACCGGCCCCTAGAGTCGGACATGACTGCACAAATGTGCGGGGGGAACCTTTACCTTTTTATCATATTGTTATTATTATTATTATATACACAAAAATGTGAAATCAGAGCTGCCAATTGTTTAGCTGGTGTTGTCCTTCATTCACATCAAGTTCTTCCCAAGAATCTAGGATGTCGTAATATACCAGCATAGTATTTGTATGGATCGAAGCAGTGTGGCCTTTTGTAATTGACAGATGGAAATTTTGTCAATGTGCAGATTTCCTAAGTGCCGTCCAAGGTTTTTTGGTATGGCACCCAGTGGGATAACCACAGGGACCACCACAGCCGGTTTA
Source organism: Charina bottae (assembly GCA_023362775.1). Classification (NCBI taxonomy): domain Eukaryota; kingdom Metazoa; phylum Chordata; class Lepidosauria; order Squamata; family Charinaidae; genus Charina; species Charina bottae. The sequence continues at coordinate 5,107 of JALMGJ010000048.1, read as the reverse complement.
TGCTATATCATCATCATCATCATCATCATCATCATCATCATCATCCCCAATTAGTTAATTCTGTTCACACATACTAAACAAAAAGAAAATCTGAGCCCATGGATATGATGTGTCCTGGTAAATATTGCATCATTTGGACCCCCCCCCCATTGCAAATCCACTAAAAATGTGGAATGCTACTCCCACTTATGTGGTGCATCCAGCCACTGCTTTGTAAATTATCAGTTTTGGTGTAATGTTTTTAGTGTACTTTTTGAGTTAAGAAATGAATATGCCGCACAATATCAACACCTCTGCTGGTTTATAGAAATACAAAGCTATAGCACAAACATAAAAGAGCCAGTCTGGTGTAGCGGTTAAGGCATCAGGCTAGAAACCGGGGGACTGTGAGTTCTAGGCCTGCATTAGGCACAAAGCCAGCTGGTTGGGCCAGTCACACTCTCTCAGCCCTAGGAAGTAGGCAATGGCAAACCACTTCCAAAATCTTGACAAGAAAACTGCAGAGACATGTCCAGGCAGTTGCCAGGAGTCAACACTGACTCAAAGGCATAAAAACAAGCAAACAAACAACCCCCCCCCCATGTGGCATATAAAACCCTAACAGCCTTGTATGAAAAGACCTATTTGGGCCCCCTATCCTAAGCCATGAAAGGAGGGACTCACTTCAGGACACTGGAGTGTCCTGAATTTCATAATGTGGGTTTCTTATGAAAACGCAGAATTAATTATGAGTGTTAAAATAGCAGGACCTGCAGAAGATACCCCATGGGGGCGGGGGGGGGGGGAGACTATGGGAATAAGTGGTCCTAATCCCACTGTGCAAACCCAACCAATTGTAGAATCAGTAAATCATGGTTGAACAAAACATGGCTTAGTAATATATGACACAGTCTGTGCCTGGGATTATGCAACATGATAAATCACAAGATGGCTTGTTAGATATGGCCTAGTGTCTTACACAAACCAGTCAATTGTATCTTATTCAGCAAAGCTTGATTGAGGAAACCATCAATTAGTGAAATATGTACAACTAGTCACAGTGTATGTGTATCTATGTGAGTAACAAAACCAAACCAAACCTAGTGATATTTCAACTTTTGCTTTGCCTGTGGCCATATCTCTAAATCCAGAGTGGAGAAACAGTAGCTTTTCTGACGTTGTTGGATTACCACTCCCCAAAGCCACTATCTACCAGTGAGTAGAGATCATGAGAATTGTAGTCCACCAAACCTCTGGAGGGCCACAGTTCCCCATCCCTTCTTAATTCCAACACTGCCCTATAGGACTTTTCAGGGGTGTGGGGGTTGAAATGTCTAACACTACGAAGTTGGAACTGGATTTGTCTGACCCCTACCCCGCTGCCTGCAACTACGTTGGCGCTTTTTCCTTTCAGAGATGACATAACTGTGGGATAGTTATGTGCAAAAAAGAAAATGTTGTCTCTGGAACATCGTTGTCTGCTGGAATGGTCCAGTTTGAGCATTTCAGTGGTGGTTTGTGCATTTCTGGAAGTGTCGCTTCCTAAATTGTCTAGAACTGAACAACTCATCCTGGAAATGCTGGGATCAGTTGAAACAGAACGTTCTACAATCAAACAGTATCATATCTGGGAGTGATCCAAGTTTCAAACCCCTTCCTCCCCTTGGCTTTAGAGATGCAAGATTTGGGATGCAGCAATCCATACGGCAGCAAAAAGAAACAGAAAATGCTATCCTTTGTCCTAGAGCTAATGGACCAGCTGAATAGCAGATAACAAGAGTATCTTGGGTGGTCTTCAAGGGCAGCCCCATGTACAGCATGTTGCAGCAGTGAAGCTGTGAGGTGACCAGGGCATGAGTGACTCTCTGAAGAGTCTCCCGTTCCAGGAATGAGTGCAACTGACACACAAGATAAATCTGTGCAAAGATTCACCTGCTCTTAGAACAGGAGCTGCAAGTCCAGAAGGACCCCAAATCACACATTGGTCTTGAATAGGGAAGTGCTACCCCAACCAAAAGCAAAGGTGAAAATTCCCATATCTGGCAGGATTGAGCCTGAGTCTGTTCCTCCCTATCCAGGCCCAGCTTCCAGACTCTGACTTAGGATACCGGCAGCTGGTCAATGGCTTAGGAATATTTAATGATATTAATATATCATCGAACCATTTATGATGACAAGATGGTATTGTGTTTATGTGAGTTTGTATGGATCTATGGAGTGGTTCTGCTGTCCTCTGGTATGTTTGTGTTCAAGTCTTTGGGTCTCTGCTCCAGTGGCATTAATAGCATGTGAGAATGTAGCCATTGATGCTCCTTATGGCAGCAAGTTAAAACATTATTTTGTGTCAGAGTAAAGGGCCAGGAGTTTTCCAGCTTTTTCAGGCTGTGGAACCTGTTCGTTTAAAAAAAAGGAATCCTAGAATCCATGAACAGCAGGCAAAGCTCTAGTGGTAGAAAATTGGCTGCTTTCAAGTGAATTTTTGGTTTTCTCTTGTCTCATCAAGTTCATCACGTTCTTGCAGACCACTAGGATTCTGTGGAACACAGTTTGAAAAAGCCTGCTCTGTAAGATTCATCATATTTATTCACTTCCCACATTTTTTTAGTGCAATCCAAGATTATATACATGAGTTCCTTTTAGCAATCTCCCGTCCAGGCATTAGAAGTGATACTGCTGGTGGGGACCTGGCAATCTACCCAACTTACAAGAATCCCATTACACACTCAGCATTTTCAGACAATTTGATTATATGTAATTTCGCATCAGGCACAGTTTGCAAAAAAAGGGGCCAAAAAGGTGCCAAAGCAATTCTTATTTTAATATATTGGCTTTCCAAGACCAAAACTAGCCTTATTGTCATTGCTCGTTTCTCATCTATAACAGCTCGGTGGAGAGAGGATGCTAAATTATGAGAGTTAATTCTGGATGTCACATTCACATTTTTATGGTGATATGCCCTAATATATTTGGCAAGCACTTAGATGATTTAAATCTGTTTCTCATGATGCAGCTTCCAAGAGGAAGCTGTTAGTGCCTCCATGCACCAGCAGATCCATCAAATAGACCATTTCATTTACATCACTTAACTTCTAAGCACAAGACTTCCACCAGAAACCATGTAAGAAAAGTCACCCATCTGATTAACTGATATAAGTGGATGTGTTTGCAAATGAGATCTCAGAGGGAGAAACATACACACTCACACACACCTGGATAACCTTTTTCAACTGGAAGCTTTCTTCTTCCAGATATGTTGGATTTCAACTGGCTGAAAATTGTGGGAATTAGAAAGCCAACACATTAGATACATCAGATTGGGGAACAATGATGGACAGTAGATGTTACAGATGAAGAATCTGTGGCTTTCCAGATGTTGGATTACCAGTCCTATCTAGTCCAATGCTTAAGCTGGCTGGGTGTAAGAGGGATTGCAGCCCAACAACATCTGGAAAGCTAGAGGTTTTCCAGAAGTTCTCCATTGCTTGTATAAAGATCGTGGCATATAAGTGGTTGGGTGATTTGGGAGATCTGGATTAGAGTCTGCATTGGATCTTATGCTAGAGCCACTGTCTTAATAAATTGAGCCTCACAAGATTGCTATGGTGCTCCATATTCTCCTATATTTTGCTATGAACACACTCATGCATTCATATTTTTACAAGGTGTCTGCAACATTACATAGGTCTAAATGTCTTGGGTGGCATCCATGCTGGGCACTGGATCCCATCCTGAGTGTTTATAGTATCTCAAAATACCTGTTTCTTGTGGCTAGTTCATGCCATATGGCTACTGGGACTGCTGTCAATTGTAGTTCTGCAATTTCTAGAGGACCACACATTTTTCATCCCTGATGCATAGGGTAAGACAGGCACAAAGTCAGGACTGAATAAATACTGCAATTTCTATTTCCCCCCTCTTCAAAAAGGCACAGAACGGATCTAACTTTCACAGAACATCCCAAATCTAGAGACTCTTGTCTTGTTCTTGCCCTTTCTTCTCTTCCTTCTGGAAGGACACCATGTTTCTAGCCCTCGTGATTACAATGAACTATTTGGGAATGTATAGTTGATGGCAAGCATGGCAACTCAAATAAAATTCTCAGTCATCAGACATGGGATCTCATTGTATGTGCAAAGTCCCCTAGCCCTCCTTCTCAGTCAGCTGCACAAAAGGATGTGTAACATACATCATTAAAGCAGAGAATGAAGCTCATCTTGACTTCGTTTCAAATTGAATATTTTTTTTTCATATATCCAGCTGCAGTTATAATCTTGAAAGGAGCATGTATGATAAAAGGGAAAAAATGCTATCTGGACAGCGTGATTTCCTTTTTCTATTTTGGATAGAATCTGAGCCTTGACTTTCAGGTGGGCAGAAATTCAACACCTGAAAAAGTGTCCTCTGCCACTCCTGTCGCACACTTGGTGATTGTGGAAGCAGAGAGAATTGAATGATTCCTTGTGTTGGGGGAGGGAGATAAGGGAATTCCAGCCCTTTTGATTAGAGACAGGCTGTGTGTGTTCCGAGAATATTCAAATTAATGGTACAAATAAGCTTCATTCATGACAGTTACATTCAGGTAGCTTTTTTTCATCAAAAGGGCTTATTACCAGAGCAAAATCCTGGATAATGGATTTCTTAGAGCAGTGGGTTTCCCCATTCATCTATCAAGATGGGCTATTCTATGGAAAAGGGGGAATTTATTTGAATGATTAACGGGCTGTGCATTGCCCTTGATTGCCTGAACTGGCAGCAGGATGGAAACGAAGGAAGCTCATTGATCGTTCCATCATTCAAAAATAGAGTGGAGCTTTGGATCATGTATATTGTAATTAACTTTTAGTTTATAGTATAATGAAGTTGAGAGTCAGTTTGATGTAGTGGTTAAGGCACTGGACTATAGACTAAGAGACTGTGAGTTCTAGCCTTAGGCACAAATGCCAGCAGGATGACCTTCGGGCCAGTCACTCTCTCTCAGCCCTAGGAACTAGGCAATGGCAAACCACTTCCGAAATCTTGCCAAGAAAACTGCAAGGACTTGTCCAGGCAGCCTCCAGGAGTCAACACTGACTTGAAGGCACCAAAAAACAAAAGAGAAAGAGAAAGAGAAAGAGAAAGAGAAAGAGAA